>CM075345.1:103400000-104650000 GCA_037693485.1 Kitagawia praeruptora
TTGTCGTCCATTTGACTAACAGCCGACTGACTTGACACTCCACGTAGATGGACACATCAGCAACACCCAAAAGTAAATCCCCAAATAAACCCCAAAATAAATCCTCAATTAAACCCAAAATAAAACATACCCTAATTAAAACCTCCACCGCCCCATCTCACAACACCATTCACTCCACCCATTCCACCTCCGTTTACCAGCAATCTACTCGTCTCTCCGACCAACTACCACCACCCATTTCAATCTACTCGCAGGCGGGTGGAAAGGGGCGAATGGAGTTGGAGGTGAGGGGTGTGAGTGAGAAGAGGAGCAGCGGAGGGCAGTGGTGGTGGCGTTGAATGAAACGGAGGGGCTGTGGGTTGAGCGGAAGTGATGGGGGCAGAGGTTGAGGGAGATGGGGGAGGGGGATAGAAGTTGAAAGTGGAGCAGTGGTGGTCGCGGAATTGGTGATAGAAGGTGGGAGGAATGGCGGAAAGAGAAGACAGTGGTGAAGGGAATGGATGTCGCTGCTGGGCAGGAGATTTGAGAAGAAGAGAGAGGAGAAATGGAGGTGGACGACTATTGTGGGTGGAGCTGCTGTTGGCCGGAGGAACAGATGGGGCGGTGGATATGTTGGTGAAGAACAGTATTGTCAGGCGGTGGTGTGGCGGAAGGGAAGTTGCAGAGGGAGAAGAAGGGCGGGTCGGAAAAGATGGAGGGGTGAACGGAGAGCTGGTGGTCGGCGGAATTGGTGGTGCGGGCTTGAACGGACGGGGAGAGCAGGTGTGTGGGTTGAGTTGAAGGAGAGGAGAAAAAAGATTTTCTTATGCTATGTTAATTGAGGGTTTATTTGGGGGTTTAATTTGGGATGGGTTATAATTAGGTTAGATTTTATTTTGGGTTTAATTGGGATTTATTTAGGGATTTAATTTGAGGTTTATTTTGAAGCTGATGTGGCCAAAGTGGACTGGTGACTAGCATAGTCAACTCAGCACTCCGTTAGTCAAACAAACGGATTTCTTTTTCAAGAGACGACGATGGGGAAAAAAGAAAAAAAGGAAAGTACAATGACCACTTCGATAGTACAGTAGGCTAAGTGGAAATTTTTAAATTGTACAGTAGGTAAAGTGACCTTTTTGCCCTTTTATTTTTCGATTTTTCATAACTTAACTCTCATTTTTAGCCGATTCAATTTGAACTCCGGACTCCGGAGTGATCATATAATGTTTATTAAAAAAATATTAAATTCGAACTCAAACTAGAACCGAACTAAAAAAAAATATATTTGAGTTATGGAGAACTCTATTTTATTAGAGACCTTAGAAATCATATACATTCTGCATTTAAAATATTAAAAAATTTATTGTTTTGCAAAATGTGTTATATAAATATTATTATTTTATTGAAAATATTGAAAATCATATAAATTTTGCTAGAAAAATATTGCAAAATGAATTATTGTGCGAAACACGTTTGGGCGCTTGCAAAACATACATGCTTTTTAAATTTTTTAGTGTAATAGTAATCTTCATATAACGAATTTTGCAAAACAACAGTTTTTCAATATTTATGCAGATTGTATGTGTTCTCTAAGGTCTCCAATGAAATAGTGGTCTCTATAGAATTTTCATTTAAACTTTTCAGTTAAAACGTAATATCTTTTCTCTATAATCAAACTAAAATCACTCGTTTTATAAAACTATCACGGGAAATATACATATATATATATATATATATATATATAATTAAATCATATCATTTAAAATTTAAGCCTACAAAATTTATATTTAAAATTTTTAATGATAAATTAAATAATAATTATATAATATTCAAAAAATTCGTGCATCGAACGAATTCTAAACTAGTAATAAATAATATTTAAACCAAGAAATTTTAAAGAATTCTTTTTTATTGGAATAATTTTTTGTTGGATAAGGACGTCTATAACGCGTATTAGTATTCTCTAATTTAAACAAGCTCGCATTTTCAACTTAAGGTTGGTCCGACCTGAAACTGAAATACACGTGTTTATCAATGGGTGAAAACCCTAAATAACCAAAATTTAAATAACATTGCCCAAAATAACGAAAGCCGAAAAAACTGTCCAAAATAACCAAGCGACCACGCATTTGCGGGGTGCGAGGTCGACCACGCATATGCACAATGCGTGGTCTTTGTTGATATCAATTCTGGACTCGTGAACAGTGCATGGGTTACGCATGTTGAGCATGCGTCACACGAGATACACATGTTCAACATGTGTATGTACAGTCACTGTTCATCGTCTTCCAGCTCCCGCCGGCTTCGTTTTTTCGACTAAACTTCGATCGATTCGTTCTCTCCCTACAGGATTCGACCACTCACGTTCTATATACCAAAACAATCGTCTTCTCACCCTCTACATTCCTGTACCAATTAATTTTGGTTTGTTTCGTCAGATTAAAATGACCCAAATCGATCTCCATTTTCCGATTTGGTTTCCGACTTGCTCGTTCACGCCCCTGCGAGGCCATAAATCAACAAACGACTACGGCAAAGTGTAGAGCAAAGTCTGTATATCATTTTGATGCCCTCAAAAGCTGTGGAGGTGGCCGGAATATGAAGAACGAAATAAGACGATTTTGAGGCGATTTCAGAGCTCCAGAACATGCCGGAGTTGAATTGGAGATAATGACGTCAAATGACGTCATTGCGCATCTGAGAGATGGGGTAGAGATGCGTTACCCCAATGCGCAAGTTGAGAATACGTATTCCATGTACGCACAGCGCCAATGCGTAGTATCGTGGTTATTTTGGGCACTGTTCGCGCGAATCGTTATTTTGGACAGTTGGGTTGTGTTTTTGTGTTATTTTAGTCATTCTGTCTTTATCAATTACTATATCTTAATCTTAACTTTGTTAACAATAAGTAATTTCTGGGCGAGTGACTTGATTAAGTTACTTCGAGGTACCATTTTTCCTAACTTATCTATGTGATAATGCATTATAATGGCGATTAAGTCAACAAACTGATTTTTAATTTCTAATAATTTAGTGTTGTTACTTTTTTTACGGCACTATAAGTCTACAACCACTTTTTTGCTTAAAGAGCATTTGAAACTAAATAAACAACTAAGGGGGTGTTTGAGGGAACTTCTTTTTTAGAATAAATTAATTTATTTTAAGATAAAGTTAGAGATTAATTTTTTTTTTGCAACTTAAAAAAATCTTAAACATACATTAAATATTTTTATAAAAAAATTATCAAATTATGAAATTTTTACCCGAAAATAAGTAGGAGTTGCCAAACATCAATAAATCGTCTTTAATTATCACCTTTTTCTAAGATCTGGTGAATCTCTTGGGATTAGCTTTCTGTGCTTGTAAGTTTAAACCTACATCCGCAGCTCATATGCTCAAGAGGTACTTTAAAGTATTTAATCTATCTTATTATTTGTTTAATTACAATTCCAACCTGGGGTCCAGATTAAAGTATCACTAATTTAATCGACAAAAATTGCTTTCAATAAAATATATAGAATGAGTAAAAAAAATGATGGGTTACCGTGATACGATATTTGAAAACCTATAAAAATAGTCAAGTATAAGTATATGATTGTTAAATAATTTATTTTGAACTTTAAGTAACATAAATTTGATTAAAAAAATAAGTACTCCCTCTATTCCTTAAAACTCTTCCCATTTCTCTTGGACACGTTTGCCAACGCACGCTTTTACTCGTTAATATTTTTAATTTCGTATTAGTATTGAATATAAAAACTTCACTGTATTAAAGTACTCATAAATACGAATCCAACAAGATCACTCATGACTATATTTTGTTTTATAGATTAGACGTAAATTAGTAATTTGTCTATTGTTATGAACAGTCTCGACATTCTAAACGAGAAGAATAAAATAGGGACAGAGGGAGTAAGAGTTTAGATCCACCAACATCAAGAATTTGTTTAAAACGATACTCCCTCCGTCCCTTAATGTTTTTCCTGTTTTGACTGGACACGTTTGCCAATGCACACTTTTGATCGTTAATATCTTGAATTTTGTATTAGTATTAAATATAAAAACTTCACTGTATTAAAGTACTCATAAATACGAATCCAACAAGATCACTCATGACTATATTTGGTCTTATAGATTAGACGTAAATTAGTAATTTGTCTCATGTTATGAACAGTACCGACATATGAAATCAGAACGATAATATGGGACGGAGGGAGTATTAAATTTAAACATCCTTAACCAGACTTGACAAGGTGATTTGGCCGTCTGACAACTGAGATTGTTAAAACTTGTAGAATTAGTAATCGGGATTAATTTACACGGTGACCTTGTATGTAATACTTTTATGTTGTGTTTGATCAGGGAGAATGGAATGAAATGAGTGAAAATAAAGGGTAACAATGGAGATATGAGGGAATATTTGGAAATAAAATATGAAAAAATAAAATTTCTATGATGAGATATGGCAAGAAAATAGATATGAGGGATAATGGACCATTCCTTCTCAAATTTGGGGAGGGGGGTTTTTAACTATAGTGTAGGTGGTAAGGAATGGAATGATGAATGAATGAAACTTTTGAAAATTTACTCATATTTTAGTTCAAATCTCATTCCATTCATTTCAAATTCATTTCCTTCCTTCACTTAAATGGTCTAATGGGGCAGGGCGCATAACCACGAAAGCCCTTTGAGTCAAACAGCCTACGGTGTTTATTTTCCAATAAAATAAAAAAGTGTACAGTTAGTTAAGTGAAAATAAGACTGCAACATCATCTGGAATAGTCTTTTTTTTTAATGAGTCCATGCGAGCGTTGATCCAGCCATTGCTAATATTGCTAATATAATTCTTTCTTTTCAGTAGGATAAAGAAATACATTTTTTCTTTGGCAGTTGAAGAGTATCCCAACCAAACATAACATTATTACCTTTTAAAAGTACTAGTTTAGAACTTTGCAAAGCACGGGTTATTTTTAAATGTTTTATTATTTCAATGATTTTAAATAATAGATGTTTTTTTTACTTTTTTAAATATTTTATAACATAAATATAATTATATGTGGTTAATGAAATTTTATATTTATTTACATTTTTACAAATAATATTTTAAATGTTAATTTTAATAAGCTATTGTTGGAAATCAAACCTTAAATTTTTGCGAAAACAATTTTTATTATTGTATGTGACGGTTCTTCCTTCTTCGAGTTGGAAGATCTGACCGTTATGATTTAAAGGGATAACCAAATAATCAAAATAGTAGAAATTAAACTACAAATTCTACCATGTTTTACTAACTATAGTTTGGTATAGAAATATATAATCAAATTCAATATAAATATATCATAATAAATATAAATATTTAAGAAAATTTTGTTTAAAATTATTTGTTGTGGAATAAAATCGAGGGTTTGTAAATTGCAGCTAGGGTTTGTATATATTAAATACAAGGGATGGTGAGCTTCGAGCTTTAATGGCTGTTCTTGCGTTCAAGACTAAACGGTCCTCAAAAGATGCCTACGTATCTCTGTATTGCTAGAGAATCAAGCCAACGTAGTTCTGAGAATGAGGGATAAGCTGTAGCAGCCTTAAAATTATGGTAGGATTCGGATACTTGGTGGGCAAGCCACCGCCTTGAGGAAGGTTCTAGACTCCTTCCTTGTAGGAATCAGTTTCCATGTTGAAATAGGTGCCTTGGGGGCTAAGTCAGGCAGGAGTAATATCCTTATTTGACTCTTATTGCTTAGCTGGTTATTACCCTTAATATTAATTACGAAATTAATATCACAAATAGGGTTTGGGCCTATCTGGTGGGCCCCACGTTTGGACCTTATTGGGTCTAATTAATGACACATTAAATGTGTCTTTAGGACTTATTTTTAGCCCATATCATTTGCCCCCCAACTTCTAGGAAAACTGATCAGGTTTTCCTTGAAGTTTTTAACAGCCCTTTCCAAGACTCGGGTCAGGGTTCATCTTCATGCACTAGTGTTTCACGAGTATTTGTCTTGATGTAAAGCGTGGAGCGACCAACGCATTTACGACAATGTTAATTCAATGCTAATCGGCACTAATCAGCCTTAACGATGTTTAAACAATGTTTAAATAACGTTAAACGGCATAAAACGGCACTAAATAGCGCTAGACGACGTTAAACGGCGCTACTCAGCCTTGAACGACGTTGAATGGCATAAAACAGCACTAAACGGCGCTAAACGACGCTAAATGGTGCTACTCAGCCTTAAACGACGTTTAAACAATGTTAAACGATGTTGAATGGCATAAAACGGCACTAAACGGCGCTAAACAACACTAAACGGTGCTAAATAGCCTTAAACGACGTTTAAACGGTGTTAAACGACGTTAAACGGCATAAAACGATGCTAAACGGCGCTAAACGACGCTAAACGGCGTTACTCAGCTTTAAACGACATTTAAACAATGTTAAACGACGTTGAATGGCATAAAACGGCACTAAACGATGCTAAACGGCGCTACTCAGCCTTAAACGACGTTTAAACAATGTTAAACGACGTTGAATGGCATAAAACGGCACTAAACGGCGCTAAACGACACTAAATGGTGCTAAATAGCCTTAAACGACGTTTAAATGGTGTTAAACGGCATAAAACGGCACTAAACGGTGCTAAACGGCACTAAACGGTGCTAAACGGTGCTAATCTCAATTCCAGCTCCCGCTTAGTTATCACGTTCAAAATAATCTTCATCATCGACCTTGATCATCGAGATGGGAAGCAAACAAAAAACTAAAAAAAATCTCGAAATAACGCGCCAATGATCGACATCAGTCGGCCGACTAGAAACCGCGACTCGAACATCAGCATCAGTCGGCTGAAAGGCTTCGACTCGCCTCAGTCGGCCACGTCTCGGTCGGCCGTCGTGCCTTGCGCGCCTCGGTCGGCTGTGACTCGGTCGGCTGGGCGAAACCGCGACTCGACGATCAACACCGGTCGGCCGGAGCCTTCCGTTGGAGCCCGGTCGGTCGGCTCTCGGTCGGCTGAGCAAAACCTCGTGCTGACGATCAATGTTACTCGGTCGGAGCCTTCCGTTGGACCTCGGTCGGCCGGTTCTCGGTCGGCTGGGCAAAACCTCGTGTTGACGATCAAGGTCAGTCGGCCGGAGTGCCCCTGGTGCCTCAGTCGGCCGGAGTGCCCCCGGTGCCTCAGTCGGCCGTCCGTTAGTCGGCTGAACGAAACCTCGTGCTGACGATCAAGGTCAGTCGGTCGGAGTGCCCCCGGTGCCTCAGTCGGCCGTGTTTCGATCGGCCGTCTTCGACATAAAATCTTGAATCGCGTACCGATGATCGCCATCAGTCGGCTGAAATCTCGTACTGATGATCGCCAACAGTCGGCCGAAGCTCCTCTGGTGCCTCAGTCGGGCGGTGGTCGGTCGGCCGGAGCCCTCCTCGAGAGCTCGATCGGCCGGCCCTCGGAGCTTGGTCGGCCTTTTCTCGGTCCTTGAACTTCAACGTCAATATTCGAACGTCGATATTTGGACCTCAATGTCAGTATTCGAACGTCGATATTTGGACCTCAACGCCAGTATTTGATCGTCGAATGTCATTATTTAAAGTCAATGACCAAACAGACATCCTTGACTTCTGTAGAAGTTAATGCATAATATTTTGTATTTAATTAGTATCATTCCTTAATAGGAGATTGATATATTTATATTAAATATACCAGATATTTAGGAACTTATTTGAGGGTAGTTAGTTAATTGTACAGCTAGGTAGATTGTACCACAGCCTATTTAAGAGGCTCCTCTTCATACAGAATGTGATATGTCAATAAATCTCAACATGTTCTTCTTCTTTATGGTATCAGAGCCTTATTTTTTGTGCATATTCTTCTTCAGCCATTGATAAATAATAATGGCCAAGAACAAAAACTCCACAGTATCATCAGATGACATTTCCGTCAACTCAAAAAAACATCAACCGGTAGTGGTGCTTCCAATCTTTCTTTTGAAAACTAGCCTTCTCTTCCAATCACAATTCATAAGTTAAATGGTCAAAACTTTCTGCAATGGTCACGTTCAGTGACTTTGTACCTTCATGGTAGAGGTTTGTTTGGTTATTTGAATGGTGACACTCTTGCACTAGAGAAAATTGATACTTCATTCGCCAAATGGGACTCGGAAAATTCTTTGATAATGGCATGGCTTATAAATTCTATGGAGGTGGATATCGGAAAAACGTATTTATTTCTTTCCACTGCTCAAGAACTATGGGAAGCCGTTAAAGAGGCCTACTCTGATCTTGAGAACTCTGCTCAAGTATTCGAACTCAAGTCCAAACTTCGTGACCAACGACAACAAAATCTCACGGTAACACAATTTTATAATGCTCGTAATAATCTCTTGCAAGAAATTGATTTATTTTATGTGCGTGACTGGAAGTGCAAGGAAGATGCCTCTTTTTATCAAAAAATGCTTGATAGAGAAAGGTTGTTTGATTTTCTTCATGGATTGAACCGTGAATTGGACGAGGTTCATGATCGTATTCTTGGAAAGTCTCCTCTTCCTTCTGTGCGTGAAGCATTTGCAGAGGTGCGTAGAGAGGAGAGTCGAAAGCGTGTCATGATGGGTCCCACTACGGCTACAAAAATTGATAACTCTGCATTTTCTGTCCGCGATCACTCTGCGATTGCTGTCCATGGCCCTAATTCTGGTGCTGACTTACGTGGAAATCGTAAAGAGCGTCCTTGGTGTACTCACTATAACAAGCCTGGTCATCTTGTAGATAAATGTTGGATTATCCATGGAAAACCAGCAGACTGGAAACCACGTGCTCCTCCTAAACAAGCACACACTGTTATCCAGGCTGAACAGTTTCCATTCACAACAGAGTAGATAAATAAAATTCATCAGCTTTTAAACGCCAATACTATTTCTGAACCAGCAACTGTATCTTCCAAGTCAGGTATTCCTTCTGCTCTTACTGTACAAAAACTCCCCTTGGATTGTAGATTCAGGTGCCTCAGACCATATGACTGGTCAGTCGCATCAGTTCACTTCTTACCACCCTAGTCTAGGTAATTTAAAAATTAAAATTGCTGATGGTACCCTTTCAACGGTGGCTGGGAAAGGATCAGTTGTTTTATCTCCTCATGTTACTCTTAAAAATGTTCTTCATGTTCCAAATTTGTCATGTAACCTTCTTTCTATCAGTAAACTCACTATTGACCAAAAATGCGAAGCTAAGTTTTCACCCCTTCAATGTTTTTTTCAGGATTTATCATCGGGGAAGACGATTGGGAGTGCGAAGGAGTGTAATGGTCTGTATTACTTTGATGTGGATCTGCCCTCTACTCAATTGAAAAATAACACCATTTATGGATGTAATGTTTCTGGTTATGATGATATTATGTGATGGCATTATAGGCTAGGCCATCCTAGTTTTCCCTACATGAAACACTTGTTTCCTGAATTTTTTCGTAATAAAAATTTGAGCATGTTTAAATGTGAAGTGTGTGAATTTGCAAAGCATACTCGAACAGTTTTTCGCCCTCGTCCTAATAAAGCTTCGCATCCATTTTCTCTTATTCACAGCGATATATAGGGTCCTTCTAGAGTTTCAAACATCACCAATACACGTTGGTTCATTACATTCATTAATGATCATACACGTGTGAGTTGGGTATACCTTCTTAAAAATAAATCTGATGTTGCATCTCAATTTAAAAATTTTCATTCCATGATTCAAACTCAATTCAGTGCTAATATCCAAGTGTTGCATACTGATAATGAAACTGAATATTTCAATTCTATCTTGGGAGATTACCTTCTTTCTCATGGAATTATACACAAAAGCTCATGTGTTGGCACACCCCAACAAAATGGAATTGCCGAAAGAAAAAATCGCCACCTATTAGAGGTAGCCAGAGCCCTTATGTTTACCACATCTGTTCCAAAATATTTTTGGGGGGAAGCTATTCTTACGGCTGCATATCTTATTAATAGGATGCCTTCACGAGTTTTACAATATAAAACTCCACTCTCAATCCTTCTTACAGTTAATCCTAATATTCATCTTCTCTCTAACCTTCCTCTAAAAACATTTGGTTGCACCTCTTATGTTCATGTGTTAGGACCTAATACAAAATTTGATCCTCGTGCCCAAAAATGTATCTTCTTAGGATACTCCTCTTCAAAAAAAAGGATACAAATGTTATAATCCTGATTTACGACGCATCTATGTTTCATTGGATGTCACATTTAACGAGGAAAAACCTTTTTATTCCAACACTTCGTTTGAGGGAGGGACAAAGAGTGATGCTTCGCATTGGGACACATGTTTGCCTATAGCCACACCAAATATAAGTGATACTAATTCTAATATCACATCTGATGTCACTCATTCTCATTTACAAGATGATACAGGGCAGCAACCTCAACAAAAAAATACAGAGGTGTTAGTCTATTCTCGGCGACCAAAGAAACATCAAGTAATACAGCCAACTACAATTCCAGCAACCCATGAGTCTGAACCATTGACAAATCCTTCTGTAAGTAATCTCGTCAATCCTATCTTACATGATTCTATTCCTAACCATGAGTCTTCTAACATGTTAGAAACAGAATTACCCATTGCCAAAAGAAAAGGTGTGCGGGCTTGTAATATGCATCCTATATCTAATCATGTATGTTATAGCAAACTTACTCCGAAGTTTAAAGCTTTCAATGCAAACATTGAAAAAGTAGACATCCCTCGAAACATTAATGAAGCTCTCTCACATCCCGAATGGAAGAAGGCTGTTTATGAGGAAATTGGAGCATTGGAAGACAATAACACATGGACGATAGTTGACAAACCAAAGGACAAACATGTGGTGGGATGCAAGTGGGTGTTTATAGTCAAATACAAAGCTGATGGAACTATAGAAAGATACAAAGCGAGATTGGTAGCAAGAGGTTTCACTCAAAAATATGGAGTGGATTATACAGAGACGTTCGCGCTAGTTGCAAAATTGAACACGGTAAGAATCTTATTATCAATAGCTGCTAATCTTGATTGGCCCTTGCATCAATTGGACATCAAAAATGCTTTTCTCAATGGAAATCTAAAAGAAAAAGTGTACATGAAAATCCCTTCTGGATTTGAAGGAAGGTATGAGAACGGAACCGTATGCAAGTTAACAAAATCAATCTACGGATTGAAGCAATCCTCGCGTACATGGTTTGAGAGGTTCAATCAAGTACTCAAAAAATATGGGTATAAACAAGGTTAGTCAGATCATACATTATTTTTCAAACATTCAGTAGGTAATAAGGTTGCTATTCTTATTGTCTATGTGGATGACATAATATTGACGGGTAATGATCTTGGTGAGTTGAAAAAACTTAAAAGTTTGCTAGCTCAAGAATTTGTAGTGAAAGATTTGAAAGATCTAGGGATGGAAGTTGCAAGGTCTAAACAAGGCATTTTCATATCCCAACGAAAGTACATTATGGATCTACTTAAGGAGACTGGCATGCTCGGATGTAGACCTGCAGGAGCACCTGTGGAGCCAAAAGGAAAATATAAACAGGTAACAAAGGAGAAGCAAGTCGACAAAGGGATGTATCAGCGACTAGTGGGAAAATTAATATATTTATCGCACACCAGGCCAAACATTGCCTTTGCTGTTAGCCTGGTCAGTCAGTACATGCATAATCCTTTGGAAGAACACCTGGAGGCTATATTTATAATTCTAAGGTATCTCAAGAACACACCAGGAAATGGACTATTGTTCAGAAAAAATGTTGAAAGAAGTACAGAAGCATTTACGGATGCTGATTGGGCTGGATCAGTTGAAGATAGAAGGTCGACAACTGGATATTGCACCAAAGTATGGGGAAACCTGGTTACCTGGAGGAGTAAAAAACAACCAGTTGTAGCTCGAAGCAGTGCCGAAGCTGAATTAAGAGCACTTGCACAAGGAGTATGTGAACTAATATGGATTAAGCGAGTACTGAAGGAATTGAAATTTCCAAGCAATGGTCCTTTAAGGTTGTACAGTGACAACAAATCAGCGATCAATATAGCTCATAATCATGTTCATCACGATAGAACTAAACATGTGGAAATAGATCGTCACTTTATCAAAGAAAAAATTGAGAGAAAGGATCTATGTGTTGTGTATATACCGAGCAAGCAACAAGAAGCTGATTTATTAACAAAAGGTCTTTCTCAGAATATTTTTGATGCGTTGGTGTGCAAGCTGAGCATGTGGAATTTGTATGCTCCAGCTTGAGGGAGGGTGTAGAAGTTAATGCAGAATATTTTGTATTTAATTAGTATCATTCCTTAATAGGAGATTGATATAAAATTGGCTTTCATAACTTCCGTGACCTTCTGGGCCTTAACTCGCTTGTTGAATCCTTGGTTTTAAACCTTGAATCCATTTATGGTTGTCGGTTATAACCAACCATTCATTCTCCTTCTAAGATGTGGATCTTGTGGTGAAGCTTTTTAGTTCTTACCCCCTTACTTCGTGTGGTGGAGGTCTTGCTTCTCGGTTAATCGTTCAAGAAGTTCATTTGCCACTCAGCACTTGACTTCAAGTCTGGTGTGCCTTGGCTAGTTGTCACTCCTCTATCTTGACTCTAGGATTCCAACCTTATTCTTATACTCATATGACCTTGCTTAGGTTTCAACTTGACTAATGACTCTTGATTCGAGCCCTTAAACTCAAATGACAAGATCGACTGGAGGTAGACAGCCTTGTTGGCCATCAAGGCTTAATTTTTGTGTCGGGATTTGAGATTCAAGATTTTAAGTATGGAATGACAAAGGACCTCTTATCTCAACACTCTCTCACTAACAGTTTCTGTGCCTTTAAGGCATTATCAGGGAGCCAACCAGTCTCAAGATGAGCTTTTATAGGGTCTATCCTTCAGCTTCCTTCATCAATCGGTGCTACCAACTTAGAGTTGATGGTCGGGGCCTTCAAGACCTGGAAGTAAACACTCCCTGCATAATTCTCTATCTCAGAAGAAGCTAATTTAGACAGGGCATCGGCCTTAACGTTCTAATTTCTTGGAATATGCTCCACATAGCACTCATCAAACTGAGTCGTAACAGCTTTTACAACTCGCAAATACTTTGCCATAGTTTCATGCTTGGCCTCAAATTCACCATTCACTTGCGATACTACTAGTCTTTAATCCCCACAAACTTTGAGATTCTTGACCCTCATGATTCTGGCCAAGCCCAACCCGGCTATCAAGGCTTCATACTCAGCTTCGTTATTGGTTATCGGAAAATCCAACTTCAAAGCATACTGAACTGTGAACCCATCGGGGCTTTGCAAGACTAAACCTGCACCGCTAGATTTTGTTTTTGATGCTCCATCAAAATAGAGCACCCAATATTCCTTCTGATCAGGTACAAGCTCCTCATCTTTTTCTTCACTCCCGGGGGTGGTTACTTGTTGCCCAGTAATTAACAATTGTAGAAGGGAGGGTGAATACAATTGTATAAGATTTTCGACTTAAACAGAAATAACACAAGTATGAATCAATAATAGTTTTATTAATTCTGATATAAAACTGTTACAAACTCTCTTAAGAAATTCTTATGTTCTTAAGAGCTGCTAGGTTACAAGATAACTCGTGTAAGCGATTTCACTAAGGTAAAACCTAAACTTTGTTTATATAACATACACAGCTACACTATCAATTACAATATATTCTAAATCAATTACATATTACTCTGAATGCATATCCTGTATGATAGCTGCCTTCCTATAAATTAGGAACCGACATATCAATCTTCCTTGATTTCTGGTTTGACGAGAATCTTCACGTAATCCTGACCAGCTTCTAATACTGACAATACCTTCATACTGACATCGTATTACTGATGACGTCAGCATCAGTATCTTGATCAGTAACAACCCAGATCCTGATATCACTTGAATCAATATCTAACAATCTCCCCCAATTTGTACTTAATGAAATAAAGCACAAATTATTTGATTCAAAGATGTCAAAAACTCAAAACAAAAATCTATGAGCTATCTTCAGGTTCAGTCTCAGAAATCCTTACAAAGAAATTACTTATCTGCAAGAAACTTGATAATAATTCCTCTTCCTTCTCTTCTAGAATCTGAATTAGTCTTTTCTTCAGACTTCTGAGTTCTTCATTATTCTTGTCAATCTGATAAATACCAGCCCTGAGATTTTGAATTGAGCTTCTTGGTAAATTCAACTCTCCCAACAGTAAATATGCAAGATCTCTTCCACCAGGATTCAAAGATAACTGTTCTTGCCTCAAATTTACTTCTTTAACAGCTGAACCCTTTTGCATTTCTACTTCTTGTCCTTCTGTGTTCAAATACATGGGAGTATAATTACCATCATATCTTGATCCTCCATCTAAAAATCTGGATTTTATTTTCATGAAGATCATAGTACACCAGTTTCTGTAAACACCAGCTTCTCTATCAGGAATGCTTCTATTTTCAAGTAAATAGAGAACATATTTCAGTTCTTTTGTTGACTTGCACAATACATCATAAATGCTTAGCCTCTTGACACTTTTATCTTTCATGAAGTACAATAACTTTTCCATCATTTTACCATCCATCTCGCATGCAACAATTGCAACTGATTCAAGTTCCGAAAGATCATCAACAGTTAATTCTTCACCTAATCTTCTGGTAAGAAAATGTTGATCTGCTTGAAATACAGGTATGAATTTTGCATCCCTAGAACCAAATCCTCCTCTATTGTAAGGTTCCAGTCCCTTCAGATCAGAACTCATCTTAATCCAACTTGGTGAACCTTTATCAAGTTCAGAAGATTTTGCTTTCTGAAGTCCAGGAATCATTGGCAGTTCTGAAATTACTCTTCTAGACTTAAAAACAACTGGTCCAGTATACTTCAGTTTATCAACTTCAACCCACTTTTTCCTTCTCTTCTTTGTTTGTGGATCACTAGGTTCTTCTTCTTCTTCTTTCACTTGTTTAGATTTATCAAACTTTTCAGAATTAATCAGCCTTCTGAAATATTCTTTGCTGGCTCTTTCAACAGTATCATTTACACTGCTTCTGACTTCTCTAGATCTGCTAACATTACTAGTATCAAAGTCAACAATCTCCTTCTTTGCTTTTTCAACTTTCTTTTTCTTTCTCTTTAAAGGAGTTTCTTCTTCTTCTTTACCAGGCTCATCAAATACATTTGATGATGGAAAATATTCAAGAGATAAAGGAGTTTTCTTCTTTAAATCTTCAGTAATCTCCTCTATTCTGATTCCACTAGACCTTGTCTGCCTTGTACTTGAACAGGTTTCCTTCCTCTGCCTCTATTTCTTCCTCTCATGCCTCTTCCTCTTCTTGCAGTAGGGGCTTCCTTCTGTCTTGCAATCTCCTCAAGAATCCTGTTTTGTTCCTTTACAATTTCATCAGTAGTCATATCAGGATTTTCTTCAGAAGTTAATTCAAGTGCCTTCTTAGCATGATACTGATGAAACTTATCACTGTTTCGATAAACAAGTTCACTTCCACCTGATTCAGTGATAATTTCTTCAAAGAGGTGAGGAGCATCTTGTACATCAGTAATCAACATATCTTCATCACCTTCAAGAATTGTAGAAAGAGTTTGTCTTCTTTTTCCAGATTCAGAAACATGAGTTGACTGATTAGTTTGAGTCTGAGTTGAACTCCTCCCCTTTACTAAACCAGCATTAGAGGTTCCTTTTCCTTTCCCATGTTGTTGTTGAGTACTAGTACCACCATCATTTCCAGAAGTATCATCCTTATCCTTTCTCACAACTGGATCAGGTTTACATTTTGTTTTGACTATCTTCTCCCCCTTTTTGACATCTGCATCTTCTTCAATAAAGAAAAATAAGATAAGCTTGAATGTCTCATCAATAGTGTCAACTTTCGATTCCAAGACATCCATTCTTGACTCCATCTTCTTTCCCAGTGCCTTAACATCATCACCAAGAAGACGAGCTTGAGAAGCAGTAGCAGATATAGAAACAGTTGTATGAATATCCGCTTGAACTTTAGCATTATCATCCTTCATAGAATCAATCTCACTCTTCAATCCCTTTGCTAGAAGAGCATTAGTCTTGAGAAGTGCCTTAAGCTCAGGAGTAGACATCCTCGTGGCAATGTGACTAGAATGAAAAAGAGCATTATGAAAATTCATCTTAGCATCTGGCTGATTCCATTCAGTATCCCATTCATATCCCCTTGCAGCTTGAGTATTAGCAGGAAGTGTAGAACTCTACTCCCCTCTGAACTCTTCTTGAGTAACAGACGGCATGTATCTACTCGAAGATCCATAAGCAGATGCTAGACTTGCTTTTATGGCTGCCTGTATTTGAATTGCCTCAGGATCATCATCATCATCTGAGCTATCATCAGACTCAGGAAGTTTATCATCCATATTTTCTTCAAGATTCATAACTCCTTTCAATCTCAAATCAACAGAATTTGGACCTGTTGGTTCCTGAAGACCTGCAGTGGGAATAGAAATATTTCCTAAATCTCTCTTTTCTTTTAAAGTGATCTCATCACTTCTCACAACATGACCTAAGTTACTTTCAAGAGTAACTACTACCTCTCCAGAAGTTTTTAACTTCTCACTCTGTTCTTCCTTACCTTTTGCCAGTTCAGGAGACTGCCTCTCTTCACTCTTCTTTTTCTCTAATTGTTTACTCGCAGTCTCACTAGAAAGGTTCTGGCTCAACAAATTCAAAGAAATAAGAGGTGGCTGAGAAGAGTGGTCTGAAGTCATACAGATAGAGGTATCCCTTGTCTCAGGTCTATCTGTAATCATACTATCAGTAGTAAGAGAAGTAGAGATAGAAGTGTTACCTGAGGAAGTGATTAAAGATTCCATTGGCCTTACAGAAAGTGGCTCGATAAGCAATGGAATATTTGGATCAGTAGTACTTGTATCAGGATCGACAACTATAACTAAAGCATGACTTGCATCAGTATTCTGTGCTGATGGTTCTTGTGTAGTCTGAGGTTGTAAAGCTTCTTCAACACTTTGAGTCAAAGGTTCTTGTGTGCTTCCCTCATATGCAGTGTCCTTCAGTATATCATCACATTCAGCAATATGCTTGGCATGAACAGCTTTATCTCCCAGACTTTGAACTAAGTCAAATTCAATTTCTAAAGCCCCTTGAGCAGTGTCAGGAAACTCCTTTGCTGATGTGATTTTGCCTGCATATTCACTCAGAGAAGATGGTTCTTGTGGGGCGGGAATATTTTTGTCTTCACTTTCCCTTTGAGAAAGTGGTTCTTGTGTGACTATTCCTTCAGCAATGTTTGCATCCATACTTTGAATGGATGGTTCTTGTGTGACTGGATCTGCAGTAGTTGCTGAACTACTTTGATGTTGTAACGCCCCCAAATCCGGGGTCAGTAGATTTGGACGTCACGCTAACAAACTCAATAATTCTAATAAAAATTGGCCATGATGTATTCGTAAATACAACATAAACCTGCTGAATACTAAACTATAAATCTGAAATCAAAATAAAACTGAAATAAAAATAAAAACTCAATCAAAAGCTCTTTGACCCCAACTCCCAACTCAGGATCTTAGGTTACAGTTCTAGAAACAAGAAAACCCAAAACCAACTTAAATACAACTCTATATACAAAACTTTATACAGACTTAAATCCCTGGTATAACTTCGAATAGAAGTATACCAGGCCAACTAATCAAATACATACTATAACTACTAAAACTATATTTACATACAACAAATCAAACTTAAAATCTAAATACTCTGATCCACGTCAGCTTCATAACAGCATCCTGCTTCTTCTTTCCACTTTCTGAACTGCGCAGGCTAAGCCTCGCCAACTAGCTTACTGAAAAGATAGATTTTTAAAACAACAAGTATGAGCCAAAGAATGCTCAGCAAGTTAATAATATAGTGAAATAACGATATTATGATAATTCATTGATGAGCAATATCAATGAATACTTTAACTCAAGAGATCATTCAATTACAATCATAGAGTAAAACTTTTCCATTTTCTTCCAACTATACGGCCTCAGATAAAACTTTGAGAAAAAGAATATCAAGAAATTCCCCAATTATTCTTACTCCCCTTTCACGTACAATGTTACTCGAGAAGGGAATAACTGGAAAACTTCTATCCATCCTTAATCTCATTGTTTTACCGAGTTCCCAATTTTATCAAGATAGAAAGCAACTAACTCTACTATCCAAAATTCCGAAATTACTGACCATTTATCTTGAAACATATATATCTTATCAAAACATTCCTTTCTTTCATCACTTTTCACTAAAACATTCTTTTTCTTAAAACCATTCCATTTTTAACACACACTTTTCATAAAACCTTTTAAAAACATTTAAGTTGATTGTATTGTTCTCCTGATTACGGACAATACGGGTGATCAGCCACGTAAAGTCCCCTTTCCTTTAAAATTGGGTTCCCAATTAGGCAACACATTGGCCTTTAGTGCTGGACTAGGACCACCCTAGCCTCTTACGCTAAGCAAAAGTGCTGGACTAGGACCACCCTAGCCTCTTACGCTAAATAAAAGTGTTGGACTAGGACCACCCTAGCCTCTTATGCTAAATAAAAGTGCTGGACTAGGACCACCCTAGCCTCTTACGCTTCTCCAATCTATAAACAAGTTTATAAATAATTTAAAACATTTCACTTTTCGGTCCTTAAACTCACTGATAACAGATCAGCCCAGCTTAAGGAATTTTAAAAACACATCTTTAATTAATTAAGCCATTTTCATATCCTTTTATAAAAGACTGAGGTTCAGGGAAGCAATTGATAGGAAGAATCATGAACAAGTGAAGAGTTGTTAGTTAATAAAGAATAAAACAAGGGTTAGGTTCTAGAATTTAATTCAAAGGTTATGAAGTTTGGTTAACTGGTGTGACTTAAAGGAATAAGCATAAGGAAAAGAATAAGATAAATCAAGGCATAATTTATAAGTCAAGGAATATAGTTCGACAAGAAACAGGGTAAATAATAAGGTACATAAGTTGCAATGGTGATTTATAAGGAATAAACAATAAGATATAACGGGGTTCAACAATAATTAAAAAGAAATAGCAATAGGGTAATAAAGTTTCAATACAAGGTTCGAATCACTTAAACAAAAGAAAAGGGTGCAGACCCTAGTAACATGACTTAGAGGAATAACTTTAAATTAATAAAAGAAGGTTCACATCATTCAAGATAAATATGAAGGGAATAATTGCTTGCCAGAAAGGATTCGAAAGAACATATGAATAGTACAAAAGAATTCACATCACTTGAACGATAAGTGAGATATAGTATACTTGCCTCGATTCCAATGCATCGATTCGCTACTTACTATACTTCGGTCTTTACTCGACATGCATTCATTTTTCTTTAATCGTCTCGTCAACACGCTCGCTGGGTCCATAACGAATCCCTAATTATACTCGAAATAATAGTAAAGTACTATTTAGCACATAAATCATCCAATCGATAACTAATTACTTATAACTCGCAAAGCAATACATACATAAATATATATATCCACATCTCATTAATCATCACATATGTACTTAAATACTCATACACATTCATGCCTCTAAATCTTTAAATTTAATAATTTAAATAACTTTATATACAGGGGATTTTTAGAAAATTTCGGCATGAGGTATTCGTTTATCGGACTATGGGCACAACCCCTCAAATACAATTCAACCTTGTTTTGCAAAAATAAAGCTGCCTCAACTTGCAGCAACATAAAAGTAAACAAGTAAGAAAAGTACCCGCCCAGACATGCGGCACCTAGCATATAATAATTTACATTACACTATTACTTACGCTACACCAATGACCGTATTTCTCACGCATTTTAATGATACACGTGAAAATCAATCATTGATGTTCGTAAGCCCTAGGGAACAACCCCTAGCACTAACTATTACTTACGCTATATCAATGATCACATCACTCAAGTATATTAATTATACTCGTGATAGCTAATCATGGATATTCGTAAGCCCGAGGAACTAGTTGTAGAGAATTACACAAGTTCTTAAATATTGACATTTAAGGCTCGTGATCTCATTACAACTCCTCGCAGATAAACACATAAAGAAAATATTCATAATTAGTAAAACCATCAATTACTATGACTCGCTTTATACCATCTAGCACATAAGCATTTCCGACACCATAAGCAACTAGCAACTCATATAACCTCCACAAATTATACGGCAACTGATAATTACCCACTAAAATGACCACAACTAATACCAATTCCATTACACTTTAGCAGTTAGCATATAACAATTAACATTTCACAATTACTAACTCACACATTATGAAACTAACAATTATCAAGGTAAATTAGTAACCACCTACTAATCAATACCAAGTACTCGACAATTACGAATTTCGACAATTACTCAAACTCGACTTATAATATTTAGCACATAAACATTCATCACTTAGTGAATATACTTTCCGAATTAATTAACGGGAATTAAAACAATAATATCGAAATTAAATCTAATTTAATTACCACCATAATATCAAAATTAAATCTACTTTAATCACATCAATTAGCATATTTTACTCCAATATGCAAATTAACAATTAATCTCGCAATTTAAAATCAATTAAATTACAACAATTAAATAATTAAATTACCACAATCAAACAATATATAACACTTTACATCTAATTAATATTAAAATTAATTTTATTAATAACTACGAAAATATACCATTCGTTTCCGATCCGACCCGTCTGAAATCTCTCCTCTCTTCGCTGCCTACACTATTACCAGCCGACCGCCACCACTCGTGGCTGCGCCGCCGCGACGCGCGGTGGTCGCCTCCGCCTCCTCCTTCTCTGCAGTCCGAGCTCCTCCCCATCGACACCACTGCACACACACCTTCGCACACCCACACACACACACGAGCTTACACATACACACACACACACGACTATACATACATATATATGACTCAATTAAATCCCCCCAATCTCTCTTCTTCTTCTCCCCTTCTTCTTTCTTCTCCTGTTTTCCCGTTTTATCTAGAACTCTCTCCCCCATTCTGTTGCTCAGCTGCGGTGTTCCTTTAAATGGGCTTAGGCCCAATTCTAATATACTCACTACCACTTATTCCGGGCCCAAATAAAATACTACTCATTCTTGTAAAAACTAATACACATCTTTTATAAATCGAAATTAAATAAAAATTTCGGAAAATTAAACTTTTCATTTTTAAAATAAAGAATATAAAATTATGAGCACCCACATATTTTCGAAATATTTTCCGGAACAAAAATGAATTAAATATGAATTTTCAAAGTTTTGATCCTTTAAATACAATAAAACTCTTAAAATCATTTTAAAATACTCGACCACCCAAATTAATCCACCCAACAATTTTAAAAACTCAATAAATATATAAAGATAATTTTACAAAAGATTTCATGATTTTTAAGCCCTCCAATAATTAAATAAAGCTTTTTGAAGATCAATAATACTTGATTTAAATATTTTTAAATCCCTAAAAATACCAATAAAATACTGGGGCACACATTGGCACACATAACTCAATATATACTCATATAAACTCAATACTAAATATCGTTGAATTCCACAACGATATTCTCAAATCCAATTCCATCCTTTAAATACTACTTAACAAAATTAAATAATAATAAAATAATAATAATAAATTCTAAAATAATCTGGTATCTTACAGAAGTTCAGGTTCTTGTGGGCTAGATCCCTTCAGAGGTGATGATGTCCTCTGTTTCTTTTGTCGTTCAAAAACTTTTGCTGTAGTTTGTTGTTGCTTATAAAGAGGTGGTGGCTTTTGTCCAAGTTTGACAGCAATGCCAACAACTTTGTCCAGTGACATATCAAATGTCCTCTTCTGTGATGATGTAGAGACTGGAGAATCGGAGATTTCAACAATCTTCATAGGTGAAGTATCAGGAGTAGAGATAGTAAGATCAGTAGTTGAGTCAGGAACTGATAATACAACCAGATTCTGATTGTCTTCTATATCATCCTCAATATTTTGTCTCTCCAGAGGAATGAAATATTGACTCTTCTTAAGTAACCTCCTTCTTTTCTTTGGCTTTTCAGAAATGACTAGTTCTTTAGGAGTCACAGCAATAACTTCCTTTTTCTTCAAAGAAACTGATAAAGGCAATTTGTCATCATCAGAATCATAATCAGACTCAGAATCAATTTTCTGACTGAATTTCCTCTTTTCTCCTGTTTCCTTATACACCCCTATGTCAATCAAATATTGATCAATCTCAAGTACAGATTTCTCCTTAACCAGGACCCCTTGTGCCCCCCCTTGTGTCTTCTTTTGAGAGTGGGTTGGAGTGGAGAAATTCTTTGACCCTGATTGTCTTCCAGACACATCAGATCTAGCTAATTTCTTTGATTTTACAACTGATGCCTTTTGTGAGACACCCGAGGTGGATGATTGTTTGGTAGTGTGTTTGGGTTGTGTGCTTTGGTTAGAAACAAGATGGGTAGTGTCCTGTCTCATAGCATCAGAAATAGGTCCAAGACCATCAATAATAGATCCATAGTAAGTAGACATTCTCTTTGTCAAAAGAAGCCTGACCTTATCAGGAATAATAGGATTGCCTTCCAAATTATTCACCTTATCAGATTTCTCCAAGGATTTGATATTGTTTTCAGAAATCTTAAAGATACACAATTGATCATCATTTTCAAATTCAACATTGGGACATAAATATGAAAATATCAATTGAAAGAATCTAATAAAACAAACATATCCACACTTATCTGTTTTTCTAGCATGAAAGGCTTTCAAAAGAAACAATCCATAATCGAAAGGAGTTTCATGGATTAGAGAATACCCAATTTGAACTGAAGCTGAAGGCAATGCATCAAAGTTAGAGACTTTATTCAGAAAACACCGACTGATAGTATCAAAGAAGAAATTCCATTCCTTCTTAAGTTTTGTTCTGTATAAATCCCCAAACTTCATTGGTTGTCCTTTGATGCCAAGACTCTTTGTAAAATCAAGAAGTGTAGCATCGGAAACACTTTCTGCTGATTTGCCATTGAGAGATGGTAGTTGAAGAGCCTTCTCTATCACCTCTGGAGTCACTCTATAAGTAGCACCATTATACTCAAAGGACATGTACAGATTCTTTATTGTCATTCCTTCACTAAAAACTGCTGTTGACCATACCTGCATAACACTTTTGAAAGAAACTTTGGAGGGTTGTGTTAATGCATAGTTAATCGGACTTGAGGCTAAGAAATCTTGAATGATATGGAAATCATTCGATAAATCCTGATGATCAAGAACAGCAACGAAATTGTTAGGTGCAAAAGTAACACCATTGATGACAACTTTACTGTTTGCAAACAATTGATTTTCCATTTTGGTTGAACAGAGAAATTATGTATTCTCGAACAATTAGGGTTTATGTTTGCACAAGGTGAGAGATGATTTAATACTGATACTTTGAGAATAAAAGAATCAATTTAGAAAACTAAATTGACTTTGGACAAATCTAATGATTTCTCAAGGACAGGTGTCAGTAATCGACTCGTGCACACATAAGTAATGGAGTAAATTACGTGTAAGAGTGGTGATAACTGCACGTGACACGATTTTCAAATTGTAAGTATATACGCACAAGAGTGTTACACACACGCCCGCAGTTTTCGAGAAATAAGATTGTGATTTAAAAATAAAACAAGGTAATTTGTTTTAATTTAAAGAAATTAAAACACCACAATCTAAAAATACCTGATACCAACACAAGAATGTGAATCGGTTCATATTCTTGTTCCACTCCTTTCTCTATATAATGCCTAGAGACTCGTCAATTACCTTCTTAACCCTTCTTCTTACCTGCAAACTAAAAACTCTTCTCACAAATATCTTTGTAAAAGAGATGTCGAGTCTTACCATCAAAGAAAAGAATCTCCATCTCGTAGAGAAGAGAGATATTTTCAGTTACACTCGTGAAGAGTTTGATGCTTTCAACTGGGAG
Organism: Kitagawia praeruptora; assembly: GCA_037693485.1. Classification (NCBI taxonomy): domain Eukaryota; kingdom Viridiplantae; phylum Streptophyta; class Magnoliopsida; order Apiales; family Apiaceae; genus Kitagawia; species Kitagawia praeruptora. The sequence goes on from CM075345.1 coordinate 103,423,997, forward strand.
AGACAACTTGAGACGCTATGGTTGCAGATGGATGCTAGTCTCGAAGAAATCGAGAGAGAAAGACCTGCAAAGGTGATTGACATCGATGCTGCCCTCCAAACAACATTAGCATGGCTTTCATCTAAGACATCCTCATCCAAATCCATCAACCATTGTTAATGAACATGTCAGCAAAAATAACCTTATCCCTATCAAACTCCACCCAAACAAAGTGGCAAAGATGGGATTCGGGATAGCTGCTAACAATGGAGTGGTTTGGATTTCCTTTTCCTGTTGAATAGATTAGTAGATAGAGAACAAAAAGATGTAATCTATGAATGTACTCTCTTTCTTATTGTCAATGAAATTTTTTGTTTCTCTAATCTTATTCATTGTTTTCTGCATTGAACTTGTTCTTCAAATAATTAAATCAAAGAAATAAACATGAAAACTAATTTAAGTAATCACCTTATTAACAAGTTCAATAGTCACAAGTATATCAGGAAAATAGAACAGAAAATAGAATACTGAAATACATTACTGATAAGTGAAATGTCGCATCAGTATTCAATGTTTGATTGATGTCAGGATTGACTTTTCATCAGTAATCGAAATGCATCAGGATTCGATGAGCATCAGTATTTGATCTTTCTCTGTTCTCAGAAAGTATCATAGTTTACCATTCCCAGTTCATTCACCAACTTTGTAAATGTAGCTTCAGGAAGTGGCTTGGTGAATATATCAGCCAGCTGTTGATCAGTAGGAACAAAGTGTAACTCAATTGTCCCTTCCATTACTTGCTCTCTTATGAAATGATATCTGATACTGATATGCTTAGTAAGAGAATGATGTACTGGATTTCCTGTCATAGCAATAGCACTTTGGTTATCACAATAAATAGGTATTTTTGAATATGACAAACCATAGTCCATTAGCTGATTTCTCATCCACATGATCTGAGCACAACAGCTTCCTGCAGCAATGTACTCAGCTTCTGCAGTTGATGTAGAGATAGACTTTTGCTTTTTACTGAACCAAGAAACAAGTCTTCCTCCAAGAAACTGACAACTGCCTGAAGTACTTTTTCTGTCTATTTTACAGCCTGCAAAATTAGCATCTGAGTAACCACATAAATTAAAATCAGATTCCCTAGCATACCAAAGGCCAAGAGATGGTGTGCCTTTCAAGTATCTGAAAATCCTTTTTACAGCTATAAGATGTGGTTCTCTGGGTTCTGCCTGAAATCTTGCACATAGACAGGTTGCATACATGATATCTGGTCTACTAGCAGTTAGATACAGCAGTGATCCAATCATACCTCTGTAATTAGTTACATCTACCTCAGTACCTTGATTAGGATCAAGCTTGGTAGCTTTAGCTATGGGAGTTGATGCAGTAGAGCTATCTTGCATGTTAAACTTTTTCAAAAGGTTCTTTGTATATTTTGACTGATTGATAAAAATCCCATCATCAGTCTGCTTAACTTGTAGACCTAAGAAATAACTCATCTCTCCCATCATTCTCATTTGATATCTAGACTGCATTAGCTTTGAAAACTTCTCACATAATTTGGAGTTAGTTGACCCAAAAATGATATCATCAACATAAATTTGAACTAACAGCAAATCCTTACCATGATTCAAATAAAACAAGGTTTTATCAATTGTACCTCTTTTGAATCCACTTTCCAGTAAGAATTGAGCCAATGTCTCATACCAGGCTCTTGGAGCTTGCTTTAGTCCATAAAGTGCTTTATCCAGTCTGTAGACATAATCTGGATGTTTTGAATCAATGAAGCCAGGAGGTTGTTCAACATAAACTTCCTCTTCTAATTCTCCATTGAGAAAAGCACTTTTCACATCCATCTGGAAAACTTTAAATTTCTTGTGGGCTGCATATGCAAGAAAGATTCTGATGGCTTCTAGTCTTGCAATAGGAGCAAATGTCTCATCATAGTCTATTCCTTCCTGTTGAGAATATCCTTTTGCAACTAGTCTTGTTTTATTTCTGATGATGGTGCCATCTGAATCTGTCTTGTTTCTGAACACCCACTTTGTACCTACAATAGACCTTCCTTTTGGCCTTGGTACAAGTTTCCAAACATCATTTCTTTCAAACTCATTTAGTTCTTCTTGCATAGCCATGACCCAATCATCATCCTTTAGTGTATCTTCAACTTTCTTAGGTTCCTCCTTTGACAGAAAGTTATGATACAGACATTCATTTTGAGTTGCACTTCTGGTTCTAACACCTACTTCAGGATTCCCAATAATTAAATCAGGAGTATGACTTTTAGTCCATTTCCTTGCTGGTGGTAGATCATTCCTTGAATTTGATGCTCCCCCTGGATTGGTGTTATCTTCAAAAGAACTAGTGTTGATAGAAGCTTCCCCTGAGATATTGCTATCTGTTTCTAATCTGCTGTCAGAATTGTCACTTGAATTTATTTTTGATGAATCTCCTCTTGATGTTTGATTTGTTTCATTGTTGATGGTCTCTTGATGTTGCTCCCCCTCAACATTTGCATTCCCATCAATAATCTGTATTTCATCAGTAATAACTGGTTCATCAGTATTTGATGAATTATCAGTATTTGACAAGATTTCACCAGAATTCTTGGAGGCTTCATTTGCAAAAATTAAATCATCACGTAAGTCATGAGAAACTCCTGTAATCTTCTTATCATCGAAAGATACATTTATTGACTCCATGACTGTCTTTGTTCTTAGATTGTAGACTTTAAAGGCTCTTGATGATGGATAGCCAATAAAGATGTCCTCATCAGCTTTAGTTTCAAATTTTCCAAGCTGTTCAGGATGAGGTCTTAGAACAAAGCACTTACAGCCAAATACATGCAAATGCTTCAGACTTGGCTTCTTTTCCTTGATCATCTGATAAGGAGTTACACCATGTCTGTTAATTAGTGTAATATTCTGAGTGTAGCATGCTGTGTTGACTGCTTCTACCCAGAAATATGTAGGAATTTTAGCTTCCTCCAACATAGTTCTGCCCGCTTCAATAAGAGTTCTGTTCTTTCTTTCAACTACTCCATTTTGCTGGGGTGTGCCTGGAGCAGAGAATTGTTGAACTATTCCTTTGTATTTGCAGAACTCTTCCATTGCTGAATTCTTGAATTCAGTTCCATTATCACTTCTTAAAATCTTGACTTTATACTTTGTGCCAGTCTCAATGAGTCTCACATGGTCCAAAAGTATCTCAGCTGTTTCGTCCTTTCTGTGTAGAAAATACACCCATGTAAATCTAGTATACTCATCAACAATTACTAGAGTATATCTTTTCTTACTGATGGACATTATGTTTACTGGTCCAAACAAGTCAAGATGAAGCATGTGATATGGTTCATCAATTGAGGATTTTGTCTTGCTCTTAAAAGATGTCCTTCTTTGTTTAGCTTTCTGACAAGCATCATGTTAACACAATATCACGCAAGTATACGTGGTCACAAGTAATACAATTAAAGTTCGTTCCACTGAGATCTGGTTAAGTTTCAATCAGTAAATATGCCTATGCAACAATGTATTGTCTTAATTCACTGCTAAGAAAAATAACCAATTGAGGTTGATTATCTAAATTATGCTAAGATGTAAAATATTAAACTAACAATTAATTACTAATGAGAATTGAAATCGAATTACTTATGAGAATAAAAACATGGGACTCTAACTTCATTATCTACTTCACTTAGAGTTGATGCCTTTAATCAATACACATGTGGGATTTGATATCTGATCGGATCACACGAAACAAGTAAAAGTTACCTCTCGGTATACTAATACCAAACTACACATACATCCACAAAAGAGATAGAAGACGAGTAGACACCTATTATGTTTAGACCCTATATCTCTATAGAATTTGAAAACATAAAGGTTTAAGCACAAGTTATCCACATAGATCACATAGGGCAGCATAATATCTCTATTTACGCCACAAATCATGATGTCAAAACATCAATGCTAGCATGGCAAGTTCTAAATCTCAAGATCCACTCTCGTTTCGCAAGAGATTAACAATTCAATTTAGATGTTAGCTACGCATCTAAAAGCATTAAGATTAACCATACGAGGATATCAAGAATTCACCACACGTAATCTTTAAAGCAATCAAACTACTAAGCTACATAGATAAATCCGTTAGAATCCCATGACAACGATTAGTTCATAATTAAACCTTTCGTCACCATGGGATTTGATAAAAACATGGTAAATAACAAGATATGAATAAAAGAAGTAATTATATTAATAAACAAGAGTTTGAGAAAATAAATCTAGAACAAAAGATGAAGTAGATCTAGATCCGTTGCTTGTCACGAGCGTTGAATCCTTCTCTCCTTTTCTCCTTTGCAAAACTAAGCTATGATATCTAATTGTATGTAATGATGATAATTCTACAATTTACAAGGGTTGGATGTATTTATATTGGCTCTAGACAGCTTCTATTACAATTAGAATTTAATTAAGGTGCTAAAAACTGCCCAAAATACAATTAGAACTTGAAAAGGGCAAAACAGTAATTTCACTGCTTCCAACATTCTGTTTGTCGTGCTTCCTGCTCCTACCCCGCGCAACTTGCTCGTGCAAGACCTGTCACATGTTGTAGAAAATCTCTCAAGCGTCGCGTGGGTAGTAAGATCGCTGAAAACGGACTTATAGAACTCCAGATATGGCCAAAACAGTGTAAGCTGCGCAGCCTTCCCGGAAAATCCGAATTTTAATCAATTAAATCTCCAAAAACGATAGAAGCATCAACCTTAATCAATATTCTCGTAAATCTGCACAACTAAGCAAAACACATCAAAACTACAAGAAACTTGAGTCCAAGACAACCAATTTAAGCCGATTTAGAATGCTCCAAGTGGATATAAAATCCACTTATCACACCCCCAAACTTAAACCGATGCTTGTCCTCAAGCATAAACAATTACAACTAACTAACTAACTAGTACCATTTCCGTGGGTGATCACGGTTGCATTTGGCATATGCAACAAGCCCTTTAAACCCCTAGGCAGCCCTAGTGGACGAGTAAGGTCTCGTGAGGGCCTATAGCGAATGTACCCACAAAATCCAATGCAATGCAATGCAAGAATGCAACTAATATGAAAATGCAACTAATATCCTACCATACCTTCAAGTCCTCTCATGCCATATCAACTTAAGAATCAAAGTAAATACACAATGTCTTGGTGTCGAAAGTGCAAGTATTCACATAGTCTACTCAATGATCATGCATAAGTTCTCACAAGTCCATGTCAAGTGTAAGAATAAGTTAGTAAACATGCTAAGCCTACAAGAGTACATCTTTGAGACAACACTCGGGATCTCATACGCAAGAACAAGCAAACACTCACAATCCACTCACAAAGAATATTCACTCAAGAACATGGGTAAGTGTATCACTCAATTCCAACAAAATCATAAGCATGCTTGACATTTGGTATCAATCTAACTCTTAACACAACATACATCAATGACGATAATCAAAAGGTCTTTATTTGGGTTGTAACGGGGCTAGGGACAAGGTATGTCAAATAAGCCAAAACAGGTGAAGTGTCAAAAGCTAGTAAGTACCATAATAAATCATACACAACACCCTATTTTCCCCCCACATAATTTTTACTAAAACAAACACTCGACTAGTCGACTGGAATAGGATCACAACAAACACAAACATGCTCTCATCATATTTTTCACTTTTTTCCTATTTTTTTTTTCTCTTTTTTTTTTCTTGTCTTTTTTTTCTTTTTTTTTCGAGAGCTAGATAAAACAAAAATATAAACAATAACAATGATCCCATGAATTTATTACATATGCCGACTATCAAGTAAACAAACAAACCCAATTTCAAAATTTTCCCCAAAAGTAAGACCAACAATAAACCCCTCTTTGCACACCTTATTACTCCCTTAAGCACTCTACTAGCCTTTGACAAAGTGGGTTCAAATTAATGTAAGGCCAATAAAAGAAAAAGGTCTAGGCAAGTAATGTGGTATGTCACCGAAAAAATAGGATTAAGTTCAACGGGTTAACTAATTGATCATGTAAATATGGTGTGGTAATATGGGAAAATATACTGTTATTCCTGAATGCCTTTATCATTTTAATCGTCAAATAATGTCATGCGTTTCAAGAAAGACCTCAAACAACTGCTAGCAATGCAAACAATCCGTGGACACTCAAGCAAACGAATAATTTGCAAATATGCAATAAGGCTCAAAAACTCACTTGGTGGAAAAACATACTCAATCCCAAGCAAAAATCTTTCTAATGCACTGACTTGTATTCAAAGATGCAAACTAAATCATCTTGCACATATTCATGTTCTTCTAATCACTTACACCATTCAATAAGTCTACTAGCTTCAACTTACTAGTGTATGTGTGTGCACAAGAACAAAGCATACCACTTCTCAATCAAAAGCGTCAACAACACAAAATTCCTATCCAGCATGGGTGCAAATGCAAACTATTGTGATTTCACATGAAATACGAACACAAAAACAGAATGTCCTATATGAAACAAACGTAGATAACACGAACATAAATGCATAATTTACTACTACTAATATGCAAAGCATGAAATCCTACATGAACAAATAATACAGCAACAACTACAAATCCCTCAAACCACCCCCAAACTTAAAATATTCAATGTCCGCATTGAATGGAAGTAAATACGAGAGATAGCAGAAAACATACCTAACCATCTGAGTCCTCATCCTCCTCGGTTGAATCTGGTGGAGGGAACTGCGTACAAGCTCCATAGACTGGCCACCTTGCCTGAATACTACAAAACCCCCAATTGACAAGAACACAAATTCGTAATAAAAATAAGTTTAGAGAAAAAGATTTACCCAATACGAATCGAAGAGGTGAACTTGCAATTAATTCCTCTTTAGAATTGAATTTTTAGAGATATATAAAAAAAATAGAAGAGGAATTGGATTTGTATGTATAGGTGGGTATATAATAATAATAATAATAATAATAATAATAAATATAATAATAATAATAATAATAATAATAATAAATATGAATAATAATAATAATAATAATAATAATAATAATAATAATAATAACTATGAATTAGAATAGAAATAGGTTTAGAATTTTGGAGGGGAGATGGGAGGTTTTGGAATTGAAATAAGAAAAGAATTAGGTGTAAAGGGGAGAGTATAAATAGAATGGGAGGTGAAAGATTTTTTTTTTTATATATATATATATACACAACAGCACGCCTGACAAAAACATAAAACAATCGGACAGAAACTGGAAGACATGCAGCCTGCGCGCGTGCGCAGCAAACTGCCCTATATGCAGTTGCGCAGGCGCAACCTACGCCACATCCCTGCAAACTGCCCCTATACCAGTAACGCAGGCGCAGCCTGCGTTACACACCTGCAACCTGCCCCAATTGCAGAAACGCAGGCGCAACCTGCGTTACAGACCCAAAATTCGATTTTTTTTTATTATTTTTTTTTTTGAAACACAACACTCAAAATTTTTTATTTTTTTTACACTAATGCATGGGTTGCCTCCCACGAAGCGCTTCTTTAACGTCAATAGCTTGACGTTACTTCCTCAACTCATGGCGGTTTCAAAAGAATAACCGAACCGTTCTCAACAGAAAAACCATTCATATGAACGTTGACATCTTGGTTGCTTGCTTTCCAGAAAACTCTTTCGTCAGACTTCAACCTGATTTTATTACCCAACGGCCAAATCTTCTTCTTTTTCTTCTTCACACCTCTAAGGTGCTTCTCCGACTCGAACGGCTGAACAAAACTCTCTTCTTCCTTATCATCGGCTTTCCACCTTCGCAACACGTTATCATGCCCTTCTTCAAAAATCACTAACTCATTATTCAAAAGGACATACCTCAAATGTGGTGGAAGTTTCCCAAGCTTGACATTCGAAAGATCTCGAATTGAAGAACTGTTCTATTTCTTGCTCAACAACTGATCAAACTTCTGTTTCTGACCCGTATCAACTATTTCCACACTACAACACTCTTCATCCTCTGTTGGAAATTTCATGGCCTTGAACACATTAAAGGTGACATTTTGATCTTGCACCCTCATTGTAAGCTCCCCTTTCTGCACATCAATCAAAGTACGACCAGTAGCTAGAAAAGGCCTTCCCAAGATTATGGGAATCTTCTTGTCTTCTTCAAAATCCAAGATAACGAAATCAGCAGGAAAGATGAGCTTATCAACCTTCACCAAAACGTCCTCCACTATGCCCCTAGGATATGTGATTGACCTATCAGCCAACTGCAAAGAGATGTTAGTTGGCTTTGGCTCCGGTAGACCAAGTTGCTTGAAAACAGACAATGGCATGAGATTAATGCTAGCTCCCAAATCACATAAGCATTTGCTGAAAGAAAGGTTGCCAATGGTACACGGAATGGTGAAACTTCTCGGATCTTTAAGCTTCGACGGCAACTTCTGCTGCAGAACGGCACTACACTCCTCTTTCAAAGCCACTGTTTCAAATTCTTCCAACCTTCTCTTCCGTGACAAAATATCCTTCATGAACTTTGCATATCTCAGCATCTGCTCCAATGCTTCAACAAAAGGAATGTTAATGGACAGTTTCTTGAAGACATCCATAAATTTTTGAAACTATTTCTCTTGACTCTTCTGCAAACGTCCAGGAAATGAAGGAGGTGGATAGACTTGATTATTCTTTGTAGATTGCTCCAGAGTAGACTTTTCAACAGGTTTCTTGCTCTTCTCAACTTCACCATCTAGCTGATCAGCCATTAAATCAGATTTCTCAATTACTGGCACTGCAAATTTTTCAACCTGCTGATTCTGAACATCTTCATCTTCTTCAGTTGCTGATTTAGGATCACTCATGACTTTTCCAGATCTCAAAGTAACTGCATTGACCTGTTCTTTGCTTTCTCTTCTGCCTGGATTAACCTCCGTGTCACTAGGAAGAGTTCCTTGTGGCCTACTAAATAAAGCATTTGCAATCTGTCCCACCTGGTTTTCCAAGGTCTTTTGAGAAGCTTGCAGGTTTTTAATCACCATCCTCAAATCATCCATCTCTGATTTTTCATTAGAAGTTTGCCCCGCATGAGCCTGGGGTTGTTGCTGCTGAAATCCCGGAGGTTGATATGGTGCCCTCGAAGCATACGGCTGTTGATAGACTTGATTGAATGGCTTTGCTTGCTGATAAGGTTGTTATGCACTTTGATTGTTGCTTCAACTGAAGTTGGGATGATTCCTGTTGCTAGGATGATAAGTAACTGGAACTGGTACATTAGATCTCTGGAAATTACTCACGAACTGTGCTGATTCAGAAGAGATAGCACATTGATTCGTCTCATGTGCCCCCGCACATAGCTCACAAACACTAGCCACCTGCTGAACTCCATACTTTGCAAGAGAATCCACCTTCGTAGTCAAAGCCTTCAACTGAGCTGCAATAGCTGAGGCTGTATCCACCTCAAACAAACCTGCTACCTTGCCTTGAGAAAGCCTCTGGGTTGGATTCTGATATTCATTGGCAGCCATAATCTCAATAAGATCATAAGCTTCATCATAGCTCTTAGCCCATAGAGCTCCTCCTGATGCTGCATCTAGCATAGGTCTAGATTGTGCTCCCAACCCATTGTAGAAGCTATTGATAACCATCCAGTCAGGCATACCATGATGTGGACACCTACGAAGCATCTCCTTGTATCGTTCCCAAGTCTCACAAAAAGACTCTCCAGACTGCTGCTGAAATTGAGCTAGCTGGTTCCTCAATGCTGCAGTTTTTGCCATAGGGAAGAACTTAGTAAGAAACTTCTGAGCAAGATCCTCCCATGTAGTAACAGAACCAGGTGGTAGAGAGTATAACCAGCCCTTGGCCTTATCCTTCAAAGAGAATGGGAAAAGTCTCAACTTGATAGCATCATCCGAAACACCATTAAACTTGAAAGTATCACAGATCTCGATAAAGTCCCGAATATGCATGTTAGGATCCTCCATAGGAGCACCCCCAAACTGAACCGAATTCTGTAGCATCTTAATAGTGCCCGGCTTGATCTCGAAGTTATTAGCCGTGATGGCTGGCCTGATAATACTAGACTGGATATCATTGATTTTAGGCTGAGAATACTCCTTCAAAGCCTTAGCTGCTGCTGCATCTGCCATCTCTCCTTTAGTTTCAGATTCCTCGTTCTTATTCACTAAGTTCTCTACAAGATCGTCTTTTGCCAGTTTTTGTAAACGAGCTTGCAAACGTGTTTGCATACAAACCTAAGTACCTGCAAACACCACGAAACAAACAAACAAAGTAAGAAATCCGAGTCAGTGAACGCTAACGACCATTATTGACAAGCACATAAACTAAAAATAAAACACCGATGATCCCCGGCAGCGGCGCCAAAAACTTGTTAACACAATATCATGCAAGTATACGTGGTCACAAGTAATACAATTAAAGTTCGTTCCACTGAGATCTGGTTAAGTTTCAATCAGTAAATATGCCTATGCAACAATGTATTGTCTTAATTCACTGCTAAGAAAAATAACAAATTGAGGTTGATAATCTAAATTATGCTAAGATGTAAAATATTAAACTAACAATTAATTACTAATGAGAATTGAAATTGAATTACTTATGAGAATAAAAATATGGGACTCTAACTTCATTATCTACTTCACTTAGAGTTGATGCCTTTAATCAATACACATGTGGGATTTGATATCTGATCGGATCACACGAAACAAGTAAAAGTTACCTCTCGGTATACTAATACCAAACTACACATACATCCACAAAAGAGATAGAAGACGAGTAGACACTTATTATGTTTAGACCCTATATCTCTATAGAATTTGAAAACATAAAGGTTTAAGCACAAGTTATCCACATAGATCACATAGGGCAGCATAATATCTCTATTTACGCCACAAATCATGATGTCAAAACATCAATGCTAGCATGGCAAGTTCTAAATCTCAAGATCCACTCTCGTTTCGCAAGAGATTAACAATTCAATTTAGATGTTAGCTATGCATCTAAAAGCATTAAGATTAACCATACGAGGATATCAAGAATTCACCACACGTAATCTTTAAAGCAATCAAACTACTAAGCTACATAGATAAATCCGTTAGAATCCCATGACAACGATTAGTTCATAATTAAACCTTTCGTCACTATGGGATTTGATGAAAACAAGGTAAATAACAAGATATGAATAAAAGAAGTAATTATATTAATAAACAAGAGTTTGAGAAAACAAATCTAGAACAAAAGATGAAGTAGATCTAGATCCGTTGCTTGTCACGAGCGTTGAATCCTTATCTCCTTTTCTCCTTTGCAAAACTAAGCTATGATATCTAATTGTATGTAATGATGATAATTCTACAATTTACAAGGGTTGGATGTGTTTATATAGGCTCTAGACATCTTCTATTACAATTAGAATTTAATTAAGGTGCTAAAAACTGCCCAAAATACAATTAGAACTTGAAAAGGGCAAAACAGTAATTTCACTGCTTCCAACATTCTGTTTGTCGTGCTTCCTGCCCCTACCCCGCGCAACTTGCTCGTGCAAGACCTGTCCCATGTGGTAGAAAATCTCTCAAGCTTCGCGTGGGCAGTAAGATCGCTGAAAACGGACTTATAGAACTCCAGATATGGCCAAAACAGTGTAAGCTGCGCAGCCTTCCCGGAAAATCCGAATTTTAATCAATTAAATCTCCAAAAACGATAGAAGCATCAACCTTAATCAATATTCTCGTAAATCTGCACAACTAAGCAAAACACATCAAAACTACAAGAAACTTGAGTCCAAGACAACCAATTTAAGCCGATTTAGAATGCTCCAAGTGGATATAAAATCCACTTATCACATCACAAAGTCCATCTGGAGTATACAATACCTTAGGTAATCCTCTCACTAAGTCTTTCTTTACTAACTCATTTATATTGTTGAAGTTGAGATGAGAAAGCTTCTTGTGCCAACTCCAACTTTCATCTACAGTCGCTTTACTGATGAGGCATGTAGTGTGTCCATTAGTATTAGTATAGAAGTTAGCTTCATAAATGTTACCATGTCTTTGTCCAGTTAAAGCAACCTTCCTTGAAGATTTGCTGATTACTTCAAAATGAGTATCATAGAAGTTGACATGATAACCTCTGTCAGTGATTTGACTAACACTAAGCAGATTGTGTTTGAGTCCTTTCACCAGAGCTACTTTTTCAATGATGACATTTCCAATGATAATACTGTCATATCCCAAAGTTTGTCCAATGTTGCCATCTCCATAAGACACAGTTGGGCCAGCCTTTTCCTCAACTTCTGATAGCAGGGTTTTGTCTCCAGTCATGTGCACAGAACATCCACTATCCATGACTAACACATTTTTCTTTTTGCCCTAAAATCAGAATCACAAAGAATTCAGTTAGAATTTTTAAGAACCCACACTTGTTGGGTTCTTTTAGCATGCAATTTAACATTTTTAGCAGCAGAAATTTCTTAACAAAAACATTTTCTTTAGGATTACCTCCTTTAGAATTCATTTTGTTATCATCACGATTAACAGATGCATGCTTAGTATTCACACTCTTTGTTTTGCCAGAATTTGCACTTTTATTGAACTTTGGCAATGGTTCATAAACATTGTAGTACAAATTATGATATTCTTCACACATATAAATAGAATGCCATTTACTACCACAATGAAAACAGGGATTTTGTGGTTTATAAAATACTGTCCTATTCCTAATATCAGACTTAGGAATAACAGTAGTCTTCTTCTTACTCCTCCGGCAGTCAATAGCAAGATGATTAGAGTTACCACAATTAAAACATGTCTTTCTTGGTGCATTTGGAATATACTTATAATTATTCTCCTCGTTTTTTCCAACTTTACCATTCCTGTTTCTTTTGATAGTAGAGACTCTCTTCTTATCTGTCACATCACAGATTTTATCTCTCAGTTGTTTCTTTGTCAAAAGACCTACACTATTGTTTTGGACAGACTTTGATTTAGAATTCTGTGCAGAAGTGAATCCCTCTTCAGTAATTGATTTGGAATTTTCTGGATACACATAATTCACAGGCTTTAATTTAGTCTTTGTACTGTCTGTAACATATCTATAGGTTTTTGGATTTGTCGAGTCATTGATAACAATTCTTCCTGGATTTGATGAAACAACCTTTTCCTTGTTCTTTTTCTCATTCTCTATCTTATAACCTAGACACTTTTTCCAGTTTTTATCTGTAATTATCTCATGAGTTTTTGTTCCAGAGTGTGTCCAAGTTCTGAGTCTTTCATTAGCATCCTTAAGTTGCATTTCAAGATCTTTACATTTAAACTCTATTTCAAGTTTCATGTGTTTAGCATTATCACATTCTGTTTGAACTTCCTGCAAGAAAATTAACTCAGCTTCTAAATGATCATTTCTTTTAGTTACCTCTGCCATCTGAGATTTTATTCTAGTATTTTCAAGAGATTGACTCCTAAAGCTGATATGCAGAGACTTAAGAAAAGACCTTAACTCAGAGACATTATTTGTATCAAAATCAAACAAGGTTTCAGATACCTTAGTTTCAGCAGCAGCAACAGTCTCATCAGTATTGGCCATTAGTGCATAATTCACCTCTTTTTCTTTAGATTCTGAGGAAGAATCCATCCAATCCTTGCTTGATGAGATAAGAGCTTTGGTCTTTGCCTTTTTGCACTCAGTTGCAAAATGACCCATTCCATCACAGTTGTAGCATCTGACTTTTGACTTGTCAAATTTGCTGCTCTTGTCTTCTTTCTTCTTGTACCTGTCTTTGTCAGCATTGAAGGTTTTCTTCTGGAACCTACCTTGCTTCCTAGCCTTTCTGAACTTCATCTTCTTGAAGCCCTTGACTATCATAGCAACCATCTCCATCATATCAGAATCAGTAGATTCATCATCAGTATCAGAATCAGACTTAGCATCAGTATCTGATGATGAGTCATCAGGAATTGACTCCATAACTCTACTTTTTCTTGAAGAACCTTCTTCAGCTTTTCCTTTTGATTTTGATTCAACATTCAAAGCAACAGATTTTGCTTTGACATATTTCTTGTTCTTTCTCTGTTGAACCTCAAGATCATAGGTTCTTAGCATCCCATAGACTTCATCAAGAGACAACATCTTTAGATCATATTGATGCCTTATGATTGAAGCTTGAGTATCCCACTCCTCAGTTAGAGCTCTTAGAAACTTGGTATTTGAATCCTCTGGATCATACTCTTTGCCAACTAGAGATAGATTGTTCAGCAGTGTTAGAAATCTATCATAGATATCAGTAAGGCTTTCATCAGATCTAGCATCGAACTGCTCATACTCCTGAATCAACAGAGCCCTTCTGTTTCTTTTGATAGATTCAGTGCCTTGACATTGAGTTTCCAAAGTATCCCAAATTTCCTTTGCAATCTTGCATGTTATGACCCTGTTTGACATGACATTATCAAGACTGTTGTGCAAAATATTTTTTACCTTTGCATATTTGAGCACTTGAGCCTTTTCTTCTGGAGTCCACTCACTCTTTGCCTTGATGACATAGTGTTCAGCAACAGTTTCAGTTCTTGCAACTAATCTTGTTGGAAGAAATGGTCCATCATTGATCCTGTCAAGATAGTCAGGATCAGTAGCTTCCAGATACATTAACATCTTCACCTTCCATGTTGGATACTCAGTTTTCTTGAGAATGGGAATCTTAATGCTTTCATACTTGCTTGGTTTAGCTCTAATACCAATTGTTGCCCAGTAATTAACAATTGTAGAAGGGGGGTTGAATACAATTTTATAAGATTTTCGACTTAAACAGAAATAACACAAGTATGAATCAATAACAGCTTTATTAATTCTGATATAAAACTGTTACAAACTCTCTTAAAAAATTCTTATGTTCTTAAGATTACAAGATAACTCGTGTAAGCGATTACACTAATGTAAAACCTAAACTGTGTTTATATAACATACACAGCTACACTATCAATTACAAGATATTCTAAATCAATTACATATTACTCTGAATGCATATCTTGTATGATAGCTGCCTTCCTATAAATTAGGAACCGACATATCAATCTTCCTTGATTTCTGGTTTGACGAGAATCTTCACGTAATCCTGACCAGCTTCTAATACTGATAATACCTTCATACTGACATCGTATTACTGATGACGTCAGCATCAGTATCTTGATCAGTAACAACCCAGATCCTGATATCACTTGAATCAATATCTAACATTACTATATCCTGCCCCCCGACGTCTTGGTTGTCAATGGTACATTCAACCATGAAGTCAGCTAATGCCCGAGCCTTGATGGCTATTCGAGGCTTATACGTGATGTCAAATTCTCCAATTTCAATTGCCCACTTAATCAACCTTCCACTGGCCTTCGGGCTATGTAACATGTTCTTCAATTGCTGGTCTCGTAGCTTCCTCGAGGCTGTTATTAATGCTAAATCAAACTTCTCAATGGTTGAGTATTCAACTCAGCCCCATGCAACACCTTGATCACGTAGTAGATGGGTTTCTGAACCTTTTTTCTTCTCGAACGAGGACGACACTCAATGCTTGTTCAGATACCACCAGGTATAGATAAAGAGTTTCCCCAGGACTAGGTTTGGCCAACAACGGGGCTTCAGCCATGTACTTCTTCAACTGTTCAAAGGCCTCTTGGCTCTCAGGAGTCCACTCAAAATTTTTCACCTTCTTCAGTGCCTGAAAGAAAGGCAAGCATTTGTCACCAGACTTGGAGATAAATCTCCCCAGGGCTGCAACTTGGCCCGTTAACTTCTGTACGTCCCGTATAGAGCGGGGCGGTTCCATATCCAGAATCGCTTTGATCTTATCAGGGTTGGCCTCTATGCCTCTTTTTGAAACCATCAGACCCAAAAATTTTCCCGATCCAACAACAAAAACACACTTGGCTGGATTCAACATCATCTTGTGGTGCCTCAGCACTTCAAATGCCTATCTGAGGTGCTTAATATGGTCAGCCGTAAGTAGGCTCTTGACTAACATGTCGTCGACATAGACCTCCATGGTTTACCCAATCAGATGGGCGAATATCTTATTCACCAGTCGTTGGTAAGTAGCTCATGCATTCTTTAGACCGAAAACCATAACAAGATAACAGAAAACACCAAAGTCAGTTATGAAAGATACCTTTGGAATATCATCCTTGTGCATCTTAATCTGATTGTAGCCACTAAACCCATCCATGAAGCTCAACATCTCATGTCCAGCTGTGGCATCTATCGATGTGTCTATCCTCGGTAGGGGAAAACAATCCTTTGGACATGCTGTTAGGAATATGTTGTAGTTGATGATAACTTAACATTCAAGCAAAATTGTATAAGTCAAGTTTTGTAACTGTCAACGGATAAGACTTTATAACTCTATTCGTTGACAGGTAGCTCATCAACGGATGAGGTTTTGTAGCATACTGCAATATCTCTATTTATCAGTTGATAGTGTTTTTATTCAGAGTCATGTTGACCATCAATGGATAGGCAGAATAGGGTAACCAATTGTAAATAAGCTATGCTATGTAATTCTGTCTAAGTGAAAGTGTATCAACGGATAAGAACAGGGCTCTATCAACGGATACAACTCAAATCTACTCGATCAACGGATACAGCTCAAACTACCATCAACGGATAATTGTGCACAACATCAACGGATAATCATTATCACTTTATCCTATGCTAGCTGGGAATTAGCAGTTGATAAGGACAGGTTTGACTGACAGATCACATGGGTTGATAGTAGGTATAAAAGGCAGTATGGCAGCCATACTTTGGAAACACAGAAGAAAGAAGAATTCCATTTACACAGTACATACAAGAAAGGTGCAGGGGACATATATGTTCACAAGGACAACCTTTCGGCTACATGTGGATTTGGAGTGGAGTAGCAAGTCAACTTGAATTAGATTAATATTATCTTATTCATGTAGTACTTGTAAACTTGGGATATATAACCAAGTGTAGCAACTCTTTAGAAACTAAGAAAACAGACATATTTGCTTGGGGTTTCTTGAATATCTTTAGAAGCAAAGAGTTGTAAACACAGAAGCTGTGTACATTTGTATCACAGAGTTTTCTTCAAGTAAAAGTCTCAGGTGGTACATTTAACCACCTGATTTTCTATGTGTTTGTGAACCATTTCTTATTCAGCAATTATTTCCTTATAGATTTCTGTGGTTTTTATCAGAAATTTATAACTATCAAGAATTGTATTCAACCCCCCCCCTTCTACAATTATACAAGTGTGTAATCTTGGAATAACAATTGGTATCAGAGCAAGCTTCTAATATATTTGAAGTTTAAAGATCAACACACTTCCAACATGTCTAAGAAGGATTATGGAGTGAAGATACCGGTTCTTGATAGAGAAAATTACTTTCACTGGAAAGTAAAAATGCGTCTACATCTCATGTCTATTGATGTAGGCTTTGTAGATTGCATTGAGAAGGGTCCTCATGTTCCAATGAAGGCTGCTTCAAGAGTTGGTCTTGCTGCAGATGCACCAGACACGTACATCCCAAAACCTGTTTCTGAGTGGAGTACTGAGGATGTTGCAGAAGTTCACAAAGATAAAAAGACCATTAATATTCTGTTTAATGGTTTAGAAACAGACATGGTTGACAATGTTATCAACTGTACTACCTCCAAGGAAGTATGGGACATTGTTCAAACCCTTTGTGAAGGTACAGAACAGGTAAGGGAAAACAAGATGCAGCTACTAATCCAACAGTATGAGCACTTCCATTTCAAGAATGGAGAGACATTGAATGACACATTTAGTAGATTTCAAAAGCTACTGAATGGCTTGAAACTGTATGGAAGAATCTACCAAGTGAAAGATTCTAATCTCAAATTTCTGAGATCACTGCCTAAAGAGTGGAAGCCTATGACTGTTTCTCTAAGAAACACTCAAGAGTACAAGTCATTTACTCTTGAAAGGCTCTATGGAACTTTAAAGACATATGAACTAGAAATGGAGAAGGATGAAGAAATTGAGAAGGCCCAAAAGAAAAGTGGGTCAGTTGCACTTGTTGCCAACATGGAGCAGAAGGAGGAGAAGAGGACTGAAGCTGCTAAATCTACACCAAACAGGGAGGTTTGTGAAGGTAGAGCAGAATCAAGCAAAAGCAAGGAAAAGGTGTCTGAAGAAATGAGTGTCCTACAGCAGGATGAATTGGATGAGATAGATGAGCATTTAGCCTTTCTATCTAGGAGATTCTCTAAGCTAAAATTCAGAAGAAACTCTGGGGTGGCCAAGCCATTTAACAAGGATTTTTCTACAAGCAACTATGTGGATAAATCCAAAATTAAATGCTACAATTGTGGAATTGCTGGTCACATGATAAGTGAATGAAGGAAGCCTAGATCTGAGAACAAGGGAAAGCCAACTGAAACTATTGACTACAAGAAGAAATATTTTGATCTTCTCAGACAGAAAGGAAAGGCATTCATGACCCAAGAGTATGACTGGGCTGCTGATGGAAATCATTCTGATGATGATGCTGAGTTTGTCAACCTTGCATTAATGGCTGATTCTGAGCAGGAAGCAAGTTCAACTAGCAATCAGGTATTTTCTACTAATCTCTCTGAGCTCACCAAAGAGGAATGCAATAGTGTTATAGATGAAATGTCTACTGAACTATATCACTTGAGTGTTACTCTTAAATCACTTACTAAAGAGAACAATAGGATTAAAGAAACTAATCAGTTCTTAAGTGATAGAAATGCAATTCTAGAAGTTCAATTTCTAGAATTTGAGAAAATGAGAGTTGATTGCAATAATGCTAAAAGTGAACTTGAAGCTGTGTTAAAAAGAGAACTGATTTTAAGAGACCAGCTTGAAAAAGAACAAGGGATAATTGCTAAATTTCAAAGTTGTAGGAATATTTCTTAAAACATAATAGAAGTCCAGGGAATAGAATCATTTGTGAGGGATACCTGGACTCAAAATAAAAAGGAGCTAGAACCTTGCCTTGAGGATCTAGAGACTATTTGTGAATCAACGGATAGTGATCATCCATTGACAGATGAACCATCAACGGATGAGAGGTATCCGTCGACTAACAAAAAGTCTGTTAATAAGAAGGAACTCAAGAAACTGAATGATCAGTATGGTCCAGTAGCCAAGAACTTTGTTTCTGGTGAAAGTAGCCAAGCCAAATCAAGTGAGAAGGCTAAGGCAGGTGATTTACTTAACAAAAAGGCTGTTGGTAAATCAGTTAATGAAAAGGTAGAGACTGAGGGTAAAAAGAAAAAGAACAGAAATGGTAAGATAGGCATTAACAAGAAAAACAATTATTCTCCTGACAAGTTTACTCCTAGGAAAACTTGTGGTAATTGCAATAGTGTCAATCACCTATCTTCTAATTGCAAGTCTGTTAAAAGGACTCCTGTTCATGTACCTCAATCTATGCCAAGTATACCTGCAATGCCTGTTATGCCTGGTTTGTATCAGAATGCTAGTTTTTCAAATCCATATGTGAACATGCCATATGTGCCTAATCCTTATTTTCAATCTGTGAATATGCCACAAATGTCATGGAGCATTCCTAGCATGGATAATATGTATGCCAATTTTTCACAAATGCATGCATCAAATATTTATGCAAATGAGCATCTGTCAAAACCTATCACTCAAGCATCTACACCTAAAGTGAAGATTGCTAAGAGTGTAAAACCAAAGGCTTACAAGAAAGGACCCAAGGAAACTTGGGTACCAAAATCAACTTGATTTGTATTTTGGATTGTGTGCAGGGAAATAAGAGGAATCTATGGTACCTGGATAGTGGATGTTCTAGGCATATGACAGGAGATTCAACCCTGCTCACAAAGTTCAAGGAGGAAGCTGGCCCTAGAATTACCTTTGGAGATGACAGCAAAGGATATACTAAGGGATATGGCTTGATTACAAAGGACAATGTCATCATTGAAGAAGTGGCTTTAGTTGAAGGTTTGAAGCACAATTTGCTGAGTGTCAGTCAGATTTGTGACAAAGACTATGAAGTAAAGTTCACTAAAGAAGCATGTGTTGTTTCTACCAAGGAAAACAACAATGTGGTTCTGACAGGCTTTAGAAAAGGAAATGTTTACATAGCTGATTTCAACTCAGTATGCTCAGAATCCATTACTTGTCTCTTCAGCAAAGCAAGCAAGGATGAGAGTTGGCTATGGCATAAAAAGCTGTCTCATTTGAATTTTAAAGTTATGAATGATTTGGTAAGAAAGGATCTTACT
Organism: Kitagawia praeruptora; assembly: GCA_037693485.1. Classification (NCBI taxonomy): domain Eukaryota; kingdom Viridiplantae; phylum Streptophyta; class Magnoliopsida; order Apiales; family Apiaceae; genus Kitagawia; species Kitagawia praeruptora. Next base: position 103,444,255 of record CM075345.1, read on the forward strand.
AGAGGAATCCCTCAATTGGAGTTCATCAAGGATGGATTGTGTGATGCCTGCCAATTAGGGAAGCAAAAGAAATCATCCTTCAAGAGCAAGACAGAGTCATCCATTGTTAAGCCCCTTCAATTGCTGCATATGGACTTATTTGGTCCAGTAAATGTCATGTCCATTTCAAAGAAGAAATACTGCCTGGTGATTGTGGATGATTTTTCTAAGTTTACATGGACCTTCTTTCTGCACTCCAAAGATTGTGCAAGTGAAATCATCATCAATCATCTCAGACTAGTAAACAATGGTTCTGAAGTAAAAGTACAAAGAATCAGGAGTGACAATGGCACTGAATTAAAAAATTCCACAATGAAGATTTTCTGTGAAGAGAATGGAATTGTCCATGAGTTTTTTGCTGCTAGAACACCTCAACAAAATGGGGTTGTTGAAAGGAAAAACAGAACTCTCATTGAAGCAGCTAGAAAAATGTTAAGTGAATCAAGATTGCCAACATATTTCTGGGCTGAAGCTGTCAACACTGCCTGCTTCACTCAGAATATTTCCTTGATCAATCAAGCTAGAGGAATGACTCCTTATCAGTTATTCACCAACAAGAAACCAACGTTAGCTTTTCTTCATGTCTTTGGATGTAAGTGTTTTGTGCTAAGAAATCATGGAGATAACTTGGGCAAATTTGAAGCAAAGGCAGATGAAGCTATCTTTGTTGGATATGCAGCAGGGAAAGCCTATAGAGTCTACAATCTAAGAACCAACATTGTTATGGAATCTGTACATGTTGTGTTTGATGATCAAAAGATTCTAGGTCTAAATGATGAAGGCTTCCATGAAAAGTTGAGATTTGAAAATGAGGAAGAAGGAAGAATGTACATTGATGATGATGAGGAAAATGAAGATCATGGCCTTGGAAATTCACCTAGAGTTGTTGGTCCAACTAGAAGTGATGCTAACACTGGAAATGAAGCATCCTTTGACAGTCATACTAGATCATCAGATGCATCCGTTGACAGGCATTCTCATGTATCCGTCGACAGGCAAAATGGAGCATCCGTTGATAGACAAAATGATGCATCTGTTGACAGTCAACTTCATAACTCCTCAAGGACAACAAACTCAGGGGGAGTTTCTCAAAGTCAAAACTCAATGATCAATCAACAAGATCATGCTCACGTAGATGAAGCAACCTCATCTAGATCAAACCTTCCACCTTCAAGAAAATGGACCAGAGATCATCCTTTTGAGTTAATCATTGGTGACTCAAACTCAAGAGTCCAAACTAGGAGGGCCACACAAGAAGAATGTCTATACAGTAGTTTCCTATCTCAAGAGGAACCTAAGAAAGTGGAGGATGCCCTTCTAGATCCAGATTGGGTCTTAGCAATGCAAGAAGAGCTAAACCAATTTGAGAGAAATAAAGTATGGAAGCTTGTGCCCAAACCTGATGATAGAGGTATCATAGGTACCAAATGGGTTCTCAAGAATAAGACTGATGAAAATGGCATAATTGTGAGGAATAAAGCTAGATTAGTGGCAAAGGGCTATTCTCAAGAAGAAGGAATAGATTTTGATGAAACTTTTGCTCCAGTGGCAAGACTTGAGGCCATCAGAATTTTCCTAGCCTATGCAGCACATGCCAACTTCAAAGTCTATCAGATGGATGTTAAAAGTGCCTTTCTAAATGGGGAACTGGAAGAAGAGGTATATGTCCATCAACCTCCTGGCTTTGAAGATCCAGAATCTCCAGAGTATGTATATCTTCTCTTGAAAGCACTTTATGGTTTGAAGCAAGCACCAAGAGCCTGGTATGACACTTTATCTCAATTTCTTTTGGAGAATCACTTCACTAGAGGTACAGTAGATAAAACCTTATTTCATAGAAATGTCAATGGTTCTTCAATACTTGTTCAAATCTATGTAGATGATATTATTTTTGGGTCTACAGATGAGAAGCTTTGCAAAAGGTTTGCCAAACTTATGCAAAGTAGGTATGAAATGAGCATGATGGGTGAATTAACTTACTTTCTTGGTTTACAAGTAAAGCAAGTTAATGAGGGAATTTTCATAAGTCAAACAAAATATATTTATGATCTCTTAAAGAAATTTGACTTAATGGATTGTGCCTCTGCAAAAACACCTATGGCCACTGCAACTAAGCTTGAGCTGAATACTAAGGAAAAATCTGTGGACATCTCAAGCTATAGAGGCATGGTAGGCTCACTTCTATATCTAACAACTAGTAGACCTGATATAATGTTTTCCACATATCTTTGTGCTAGATTTCAAGCTGACCCTAGAGAGTCTCACTTGATTGCTATTAAGAGAATTTTCAGGTATCTCAAGGGAACACCAAACCTTGGCATTTGGTACCCAAGAGATTCTGGATTTGATTTAATTGGCTATTCAGATGCAGACTATGCATGTTGCAGAATTGATAGGAAAAATACTTCAGGCTCCTGTCAATTTCTAGGGAACAGGCTTGTGTCATGGTTCAGTAAGAAACAGAACTCAGTCTCCACTTCTACAGCCGAAGCTGAGTACATTGCAGCTGGAAGTTGTTGTGCACAGATTCTTTGGATGAAAAATCAACTTATTGACTATGGTCTAAAAGTTGAGAAGATTCCAATTTTCTGTGACAACACTAGTGCTATTGCCATCACAGAGAATCCAGTGCAACATTCGAGAACCAAGCATATTGACATCAAATACCACTTCATTAGAGAGCATGTGATGAATGGTACAGTAGAAATGCACTTTCTGCCAAGTGAAATGTAGCTTGCAGATATCTTCACCAAGCCTCTTGATGAATCTTCATTCACAAGGTTGGTAGGTGAACTAGGTATGCTTAATTTTTCATAATTCCTAGTGGTATCTAATCATACTGTATTGCAGCTAGAAATGTGTTTTGATTTACTTGAGAATTAAAAACTCTCAGAATAACTCTTAGCAGAAATTTTGTTTAAGGCAAAATTTGCTTATCAACGGATATCCTTTTATCCGTTGGTAGTATAAACACATTACTAGATTTCCGTATGTCAACGGATAACAGGTTGTCCACGTCATCGATGGATAAACTGTTTTCTCAACCGTCCAATCTTTATCCGTTGATATACATATTTCTCTTTATAGCCGTTGGTAAACGTGTATAATTAGTCACGGCTGTACTTCTTTTCTTTTCATTTATTATCTGACAGTTACTTTTGTCCAATGGGGTAATTACTTTTAATTATTTCATTTTTAATTCTTTAAAAATATAAAAGGCTGTCTTGTGCCCTCACATCTCACCTTATTCATTTTCAAGAATCTCATTAGTTAACTGCATCTTCTTCACTAAATCTCTCTCTGCAACAAAAGTTCAAACACTTCAATGGCGCCTATTGTTAAGATGATGTCTTCCACCGGGTTTACCTATGTGAAGAACAATTTCGCGGCCTTTGTTGATACAGTGAACGCTCCAGAAGCATATCACACCATGATGAATTTCGTGAAGAAATGCAAACTGTCATATGCTATGACTGCCACCACTCCTCTAATCCATGAGGTAATTGAAGAGGTGTGGTCATCTGCTGAGTACAATGGCACAGACGGTACACTTGCTTTTTCTTTGAAGGGTAAAAACTATGTAGTTAATCCTGATGTAATAACTGATTGTTTAAAATTGCCTGAGAATAACTGTCTGAATGTACCCAGTAATGCTGAAATTGTTACCATGCTTAATTCCATAAATTATACCCTTAGTACTGAGAACTTAGGGAAAATTGTTAGGAAAGGTATGGTTAAAGAATGGAGTTATCTTTGTGATGCCTTCATTAAAACTTTTTCTGGCAAGATTAGTAACTTTGATGCTGTTACCAACTCCATGCTAGTTATGCTATGTATGCTTTTGACTGATAAATTCTATAATTTTGGCACACTAGTCATGTATGAGATAGCAGCTAAATTAGGTAAAAAGGAAACTAGGAGCAAGAATGTTTATTTTGCTAGATTTTTTATGCTCCTAGCACTGCATGTATCTGAGAATGAGCTATCCATTGCTAACCCGGATAGCAAGTTCAATTGTTTTGTTCAGGAGAAGAGAGTCTTAAGTGATTTGATTCGAATGAACCTAAATGCAGAAGTACAATTGGTATATCTACCAATTGTTCAGGTAACTGTTTCCAACCCTGAAACTCCTATCTCCAACCCCCAAATCCATTTGCCTTCTAGTGTCACAATGGAGTCTGTGGCTGTGACCAAACAGGCTCCTACCAAAGTGACCAAATCCAGAGTTCCAAAACCACAATCTAAAAGACAAACCTCAGGTGTCTCTCAAAAGGCACCTGTTGCAAAAACTACCAAAACTCTTGAGGGGAGTGTGAAGGTGGTAGTGAGTGGTGAGGGACAGGGTGAACATCAAAGAAACCCTAAGGATAAGGAAGGTGAGGCAGGTGCAACCAACATTTCAATCTCTCAAAAGACTGTTAATGAACCTACAAGCCAAATTCTAGTTACATCCTCTCAACAGGGTGTGACTACTGATTTAAGTTCCACTCCAGGAACACTGCAAAAAAGGGGAAGAGACACAGATAACTCTCACTCAAAAACCTATGGTAGAAGAGTAAAATCCAAAACCATTGGGGAATCACAGGGTGCACACACTGTACAGCAAACTGTACCTTCTCAAATTCAGTTTGATATGACTTCAATAAATGTGGAGTCACAGCCCCTTGATCTTAACCTTCAAATCGATACACATTTTGATCCACCATCACCAACTCCATCTCTGGATGTGGATATGATATCTACATCAATTCCTGATTCTCCATCTTTAAAATTCTTGGAGAAGCCCCACTCAACAATTGGTGGTCATCATCTTTTAGATGATTTGTTGGGCCATCAATCTTCCATTCCTGAATTCACAACACTATCTGTGGCCTCTTCCTTAAAATCTATAAGAACCCAAAATTTCGGTAGAATTAAAACTTTTCCTATTATGATGAAGTGCATCAATGAATAGTGATTTTGAGGATTAAAAAAAATTTCATGCCACCTATGTACGAGACGTAGTGTGGATATTCCGAAGTTATACTAGTAATCTACGGAGTAAATAAGTGTATGTAAATGCGATCGGAATTCAGAAATTCCAAATTCTATTTTCGTGTAATATTTGACCGAGCAGTGAATTATATATCAGTAATATCAAGAAATGAGATATTTAATTTGAGGAATTGAGGAGTTAATATTTTGGAATTTTATTATAAGTGATTTGAGAATTTGAAACGAAAACCATTGAGGAAGTGAAACAAACGTTCTAGAAACCGTTGAAACTTTACAACGAGATTAAGCGATCAAGCGAGCGAATCATGAATTGAAAATAGTAAATATTAGAAGTCCAAGGAAGGATATATTATGAGAGGAAAATGGAATTGAGAATAAAATCCTAGAGTTAAAGGAAATGAGAACAATTGAGAAACCGCGAGAATTTTTTCTGAGATAAAGAGAAAATACAAAGAAAATTAGACACAATGATTGTTTGAGGTATTGGGCCACACTATTACAATGAAGTGCAACATATAAGTTGTAACATATTGATTTAGTAAATATACAAGAAGGGAAGCCCCTTGGTGCAAATAAGAAAAGGAAGGAAGGACTTGGAAACAATATGTATAAAGCAAGGGACTTGCTTGCAATTATGGATGGATAAAGGTAATCCAAATGAACCAATGAGGAGATGACACCACATGGCAAGAAGATAAGATGCATCCAAGTGAAAATATCAAGCATTATTGATCACTTTATCACTTTAAACAAAACAAAACAAACACCAAATACTCCATTCTGCCCAGCAGGAAAGGAGCTCACTAAAACGGGCCTAGAGACTTCATTACTCAATGCAATTTTTTGTTCTTTATATGGTTAGAAAGCTGTGAAGACGCTCTACAACTTTCATTCAGGAGTCTTGACCAGGAAACGAGTGCAAGGGCTTCGTTTTGGCTGATCATTGGGGCGTGTTTTTCCAGTCAGGAAACTCACTTCCATGTTCTTGAGTTCCTTGGTGAGATTGAAGATGGTGAGCATAGAGTAAGGCTTCCCCAAGGTTAACCAAGCTTGTTTGAGATTGTAAGAACATCAAGAAGGTATAAAAACCCTAACCCCTCTTGGCCATGTAGTAATTGTGATGTTTAATGTTAGATCCATGGTTATTAGTGTGAATCTTGGACATATAAGTTATGGATGATGTAGACCTTGAGTTTAAGTGTTGTGGTGGTGATTTTTAGGCTTGTGGTTAGTGTATGTATCTCCATGTATGTTATAAAGTATGATCTTGGTGATTTAGATGTTGGTTGTGATGTGGATGTAAGATTCTTGGTTGGTTTAGTGATATAAGCATGCTGAGTTTTTCCCAGGAACTTGTACTGTCTTGTAGGAGGGTTTTGAACCCCCAAATCTTGTCCCCTGTAGTCCTAATGTATATTGTTGGAAAGGTATTTGAATGTAGTTTCCAGAAATATAAGGTTCATGACTAGGTGATGTATAGATTTTGAGTTATGGCCTGAGAAGTGAAATGTGTTTCTGGATTCCGGACTGCACTAAGTGGTCCCCTTGTGAACCTTGTTTGAACCCCTAAAAAATTTATGTAGGATCATGTAAAAATTAGAGAAGCTAGTAAATGCAGTGGGGAAGGCTACCCAAAAAGAATTGGATTAAAATATGTATTTTTCAATTTTATAAAAATGTTGAAGTAAAGTCCGCGCAAGTGAAAAACCACTTAGGGTATTAGTTTAAAGTAGTTTTAAGAATGTTCACTTGAGTTTCGAGTTTGAGGAATAGATTTGAGTCGAATGGGTAACGAAAGTGATAATGTGACGACATGGTCATATGAGAGGGTTAGTGGTCACAAGTGGAGTCGTTAAGTTGGTCTTACGATTTTTTAAAACCTTATGATTAAGTAGCGTTGTTAAGGTACTAACGTACAAATATTGATTATGTATAGATTTCCATTCCACTTCGCGAGCCGACCACCCCAACCTCACCAAGGCAAGTTTTCCAACCTTAAGTATTTATTTTCAAAAGATTATATTTTTGATTTTACCTATGCAAGTTTACTTTTCAAAACTTATATATAAGGATTTTCACTGTTGTGTTTATAGCTTCCAAACGTATTATATGCTTATGCTTTACGAGATTATGTTGAAGTTTGAGATATATGCATATGTGTTTGTACACCCTTGAACTTAGAATGAAAGTGTTTTCTTCGGACAACGACTCTAGCAATAGAGGTCGTAGCGGTCTAAATATACTATTGACCGGGGAGCGGTATATTGTTGTATCGTGATTAAATTGCGAAAACCCGAAGAGTCATTCGGGAAGTATCGTATACCTAAGTAATTATTATTTTTACGTTGTTAAAAATACTCAAAAATATCTATCTTGGATTAAAAGCTTATTTTAATTAAATAATTATTTTATTAATTGTTTATATTAAATCTCAAAATATTATTTATTAATTATCGTTCATTATTTTAAAGACAAAACTAATCCAAGATACCTTTAGCGTTTTCAAACTCGAACTCTTTCCCACCCAAAATATTTTCGAAAACCCCCGGTCAGGTTTTGCTTCTTGTACGTTTTTCAAGAATTATCGGACGACTGAGGTCGAACTTCAACTACTCAAGTTTTCTATCAAAATGATTTTGAAAAGAAAAGAAAAAGGGGACTCTGGCAGGTGTGGGAATCGTTGACGAACGATTCCCGGGATGTGTAAGCGGCCGTGAGCCAGGCGGTCCATCAATTATTATTCCGGCCCAGGTGTTGCCGAAGGATGATTACGGATGTAGTTTTCATCGAGGGTGATTACGGATGTAGTTTTTACCCGAGGATAGTTACGGATGTAGTTTCTATCCTTCTACCGGTAGAGAAGACCCGCGGATTGTTGGACTTGGTTGTGGCGACTGATCATCGTCAATCCTTGCCAGGTTTTTATGTTTTCTTCCAGTCCCATCCTCCACTTTGGAAAAATACTCAAACACTGCTTCTTGGGCCTAAGTGCCAAGTTGCCGATAGTGTGGTTTTTGATAAGAAAAATATTGATATCGTGCAGTATCTAGAACTGCAAGATTTTCTATAAAGATTGGCACGTGTTAATGCACTCTTGCAATTATTTCAAAGAATGAAATGTTTTTGAATGAGAAACCTTCTAAGCTAATGGAAGGAAAGAGGTTTTGCAATAACGTATTCCCTGTACAATATGATAACCGTAGAGTGTTTTGCCGAAAATGATATGCTTATATATATATATTTTCAAACTTGAGATATATTAAAATGGGAACCTTATAAAGGATTCATATGTTATTCTTAAAGCTCCTTAGTGAGTATAAATGTTGTATTCAAACTCGGACATATATATTGTCGAGTTACGTTTTGAAATCTGAGATATATACCCATACAGTTGGGAACATTTTCGAAATAAACCACATTATTATTTTTCAAAATGGTGAACTTGCTGAGCATTATGTAGCTCATTCTTGCTTTATAAAAACTTTTCAGAAGGAGAATAATTTGGTCGGTTAACTCCGCACCAGCAGAAGAGGAGTAGAAGATTTACTTCTGAGATGATTTAGTTCCTGATAAATACTACAGAGTAAGCCTGATAGGTTTTCAACTGTAATAGTAAGACTTGTCTTCAAGTGTAGTTGTATAAGTGGAAGTGCGTAAGATTCTGGATTGTACAGATGAATTGTAATATTTAGTGTTATTTTTTTATTATCGTTTCTGAGGCTCTAACTTGTATGTGCGTAAGATTGAGGTCTGGATGGAGGTATTGTTGAGTTGTAAAGTTAATACAGGTAGGATATGGTTAGATGGTGATGTGACGACCTGAATCTCTGACCTCGGATTTGGGGGCGTCACAGAAATGGTATCAGAGAGATAAGTTACAGTACTCAGAAATGAGAGTGTTGAGAGTTAAGTCTAAGTCGGAGAATGACATAAGAGATCGTCGTAAACTTATTATTGGAATACCAGAAGAGGTACCGGTGAGTAGAATAGACTGGAGTGTTTATTGGAGGTATTATACTAGGATCGATAGAATCCTTAGAGACCTTCAGAATGATGAATAGAGGTTTGAGAGTCGTACATGACCTATCATAAGTAATAATGTAGAAAGCAGAACGAAATCTCAAGAGCAGCTGAGGTAGAGGCGATATTGCCAATATAATCTGATGACTAGGCTGGCATAAATTTTGTGGCCCATAGTCCTCCACAATTTAGGAGGCGGCATTTTAAGAATCAAGAAGTTTAGACTTCCCTACATATTTAAGGGTACTTAGTACTTGGAATAATGAAAGTCTTTTACTTTGGCTATAAGATTCGATTTTCGATAAGTAACGGGTTTACCTGAAAGTTGGTCACTATGTCGTTGTGGATTTCATTACCCTTGATGGCGAATTTTACATGTGTTATACGAGAATGTTATCATAAGACGAGCGTGCTAGATAATTCCACGCATGATTCGGACGCTAGAGCATGGTAGTTCAACTTAGAGAATAAACAAGTGGGATTAACAAAGGGACTCAAGAGAAGTTGAATATGGTTGCAACGAACGATACAGTGATCTCAGAGTCTACCAAAAGAAAAGACCAACGGGTCTAGAGTGGGATCCTTTGATAGAGATGTTAGCAGGGACTACGCATATATGTATTGTAGACCTCAATATTTTTGGTATATGTTCACATACACACACCCGCCACTGAACCTATGGACTGCACTGAGATCCCTGAGAGATCTCTTTGATCTGTTCCCAGGGGGAACTAGCCACTTGTGATTCATGTCGGAAGGCATGAAGTAGGACCCTATGGACTTAGCAGGTGTCCCCGAAATGATGTGAAGTTTGGTCTTCAAGATAAAGCACGGAAATGACAGATATATTTGTGAAACCCCAACTCGATAAATGACTTTAAGATGATGATTGAGAGACACACTAGTTGGTGTCTTGTATTACGAAGACGAAGAGATGGAGTTACCCTCATAGTGGTGATAATGAGATGCACGAATGATTATTAACTTATTTTGGTAACTACCGGCTGGTGCACTACTTCATTTTAAACTTTTCATTAACCATGTTACCTCGATTAGTTTATATCAGGTAATCCTTCTAGCTTTCTACTTCAAATTTGTGGAATAACAACCAGTGATATACTCTCCCTAAAGCAGGACTTATCCGAAGTAATTTTATTTGACCCATGAACATTCTATTCAAAAATTTATGATGACCTTGTTCGGCTCAGGCCTATTTACACTTTCTTTCAATTATCCAAGGAATGTTCCACGAATACTTCCTTAATTATTCGACGAATATTACTTAACGAATATTGATGTTTGATTGCTTCTTTCATACTTGCACTCTTCAGTTGAGCTCATAAATATTTAACAAATTACTGAGGACATGGATGATCTAATGTCCAGACATCCTTCATGAATTCTTTTCTTCTATTCAAGATGAGATTGTACATCGTACATTGAAATCATAGTAAGGATATCATTTTGATATTGGTATTCTGAATTTAATTCTACTGTAGGATCTGATAAAGCATGTGTACGGAGGCACCCTTGGGTGGACCGTTTCACTGGTAAGTAATATTTGATGAGAGGTTATCGATTGTTCCGATACCTAGAACATTCTCTTCAGATTTTATAGTTTTCTTTTTCAAACTTAATAACTTCTTATTTCCATTCATTGTCCGAGTAGCCTAAAGTTCTTCAGTGGCTACGATGTTGAAATTCCGTTCTAGCCAATTGAAACGGGCTAGTCGATGTGTCAATATGAATGACTAGTTGATTGTTCTAACTAGTCAAAATTGTAATGTTGTGAAGAACACCTAGCTAATTGTCCTAGCTAGTGGTGATGTCTCAAACAGGTGAACTAGCAAATTTTGTCTAGCTAGTTGCTAGTGTTTCTTGAAAAGGACTAGTTATTGTTTCACTGGTCCAACTCCCAATTTAATTCATTCAGAAATTCCTCAATGCATTTTGCATGTGGTAAAGTATGATAATGAAAGTTTTGACGAATAACTTGATTGAGACCTAGTGAGGTCGCCCACTCAACTTGAATTCTACCCATCTTCGTATCAGACTTTATGTCACTTGAATATTCTGTTCTTTCATTCATATAATGAAGATTCATTTGAAACCATAGATTACTTGAATGATAAACTGCTTCATTTTTATTGTCATAGAGTATAATTGCTTTCGATCGGTTGACCTTTATCAATGGGACTTTTAGATCCTCTATTTTTCAAGAGGAAAAGTATTCACCAGATGTAAGAATTGTATAAAGACCGTCTTTATGACTTTTGTATCCAACAATCATTGCCCTCGTGCAACATTCTCTATGATATTACATTACAAAATTATCAGGACATGAAGGAATAAACCTTGTTGTATTCTTTCTATCCATCCTTACATCTCCGAAAAATCGAAACTCCTAGTATTTGGAACCATCAACATTCTTGGAACATCCAATGTGGAATTCTTATTGAAATTATCTATTGGACCTTATTATTTTGAAACCATTCCTTTCAAAAGTCATTACTCTAGGGTGAACGGGAGGTACAACTGTGAACCGTTGCACCAATATGAGATCAAAAACCAAATGTTGTAATTGTGTAGCCAGAGCGTTATGCCGAGTAATTATTTAAAGAAGGAATAACATGTTGGGGCATACCACAGGACCTTTAATATTAGTGTGAGGAAGGTTATAAGAAATGATGAGGTGGTTGGGAGTACGCTCCTACCAACCGTTGTCAGGATGTGATATTAATGAATTCTGGAGTTACCAAGCCTTTTCCTGATCCGAGAAATGCAAATCGATTGCGATGTAAGAGATATCCTTAGAGGAAACTAACATGGAAGTGAGATGGACAAGAAAGGAAGAAATATCGTGGCAAGAATGTGAAGCTTTACTTAGTTTAAAGGGATTGATGCATATAGAGAGACATAAAGTTTAAAAGGCCCATAATAGCAAGTGGATGCATGTATATATGCCAATGATCCTTCGAGATTACCACCTAATCAACTTTATTGGGAATCGCAGCAGCATACAGGCCTCAGGCTGATTGGCGCCAGTTGTGAAAGAGGACGAGCATATGACATCTTACCTATACCATCGAGAACTGAAACCCTTATCGGAAATGGAGGAATTGTTGACTAGTTAAAGTGCGTAGTTGTTTTTCAAAGATAAGGTTAAAGAGAAGGTTTCACCAACTTCAGATCGACCTCTGTACTGCACCAAAGTCGGCATGTCACATTAATGTAAACATTATAAATTCTGGTAGTATCATGTGGATCGACTAGTGAGTCAGAAGCCCTTATGGGTTAATAAATAAAGTTTTAAGAATGATATGAGAGATTAGTAACAACCTCGTTGTTAGCTATACTTTATAATGAGAAGAGGACTTTGAGAGTCACGATGATGCGTCTTTCAAGAGTTTAAGAGGTGTGCTGATGCAGTAGAAAGGGGATGATAGCCTATACTTCTAAACAACATAAAGGTTACGGGATGGGATATACTAACCGTGAGTTTGGGATTAGTCATGACGGCGTTCACGCATAAAACTGAGACGTTAACTTTATGAGAAAAGTGTGAAAGTTTTCCACAAGTGACATAAGTATATCTTCATATTAGAACTAAACATAAGAGAGAGAAGGAGACGAAATGGAACACGGAGTATAATGGAGAAATTTGTTATTACCCAGGAAAGGCCAGTGTGGTGGCCGATACCTATAGAAGGGATTATTCGAAATTGGAATTCAGTCAGTATTGACCAAGAAAATAGAGTATATATAATAAAAAATAATGTTAGAGGAAAAATGACTAAATTATGGGGAAGGACAAAGATGTACAGAGAATTAAGAGAATGTTTGGCAAACGGATATGAAGAATTGTATTGGCAAGCTATTAAGTACAAACGCAGCATGTCAAAAACAAAATGATAGAGATCTAGTGGATCAATTCCGCCCGTAGAAAATCTTGAACGTGGATAGAATTATAATGAATTTCATGAGTAGGTCACCGAAGATCGAGCCAAGAGATGGCCCTAGTTGATTTATAATTGCTGGACCAAGTGATTTACCTACGAGAGACTTTCCATTTAGAAGATTATCGATTTATATACGGAAGAGATGGTGGTGCAATATAAAACTTCTGCAGTGATTACGTCAGATAGAGACTTAAGGTTAGACTTCGAATATTGAAGGTGCTTTCAAGTATAATTAATAAAGAGATTGAGCGTATGTACTAATTTGATCTGTGGCTGACGGACAGGGAAGAAGAATTGTCCAGACGATCGAATTTATAATTAGTGTCGTGCCTTAGATTTTATGGGGCAGTCGAGAATAAAAACTTATCCATAAAACGAATGTTGTTATCACGATCGGCACCATGCGGACGTAAGAACGTCTCTTGTAAAGCGTAATATGAAAGAAGAAGTTTCGCTTTTCTTGCGTTACGAAGAAGTCAATGAACGAGGGATATAGTAGCTGAACTGGTTCGACGTATACCGAAGACTATATAGTATCCATACCAAGTGGTAACGACTGACGGGAGGCAACACATGCGTGCTAATCAAGCCAAGGAAAATGAGGAATACCGTGCGTATTGACGTTGTCTCAGATTATAAAACACGACCACAAAGTATTCACGGCCCAACGATACAAGGACTCAACACGGATACTATGAACAAGGTAGAAGAGGAACGTATAAGTAGTGGGATAGAAATTTTCATTCATAGAACAACCGATAAGGAATACAGGTCGAGGAGAGCATGCGTTGAGAAGCAACATTAAAGCGTTGGTGAGACTGCAATAGCCCTAATTTTCGTGAATATTCGAACCTGGATGAAAATTAGTTTTATGGGTGGATGAGAAATTTTTGCAATCACGATATGTACGAATTATTAAATGAAGATTTCGAATTGATATTACGCCTTTACGGTGCAGACGAGTGTATGTAAAAGTCATTAGTTTTTACGAAACCCATTATTTCGAATGGTCAAATTTTATGAGATATCAAAGGAGTATGAGGTGGGAGACTTCGTGATGCTAAAGGTATCCCCTGAAAAGGATTGATGCGGTTTGGTAAGAAAGGGAAGCTAAGTCTGAGGTTTATTGGACCTTTTTTAGATTTTGAGGCGTATTGGGAAGTTAGCCTGCGAGTTAGCCTTGCCCCAAGCTTGCAGCAAATTCATAATGTGTTTCATATGTCTATGTTACGACCCTACCACACCGACTATCAGCATGTGATAGAGTACAACCAAGTGGACCTATGACCCGACTTGACCTATGTGGAGCAACCCGTGGAAATCATGGATAGAGAAGAACAAGTGCTGAGGAACAAGGTTTTCAAACTAATAAGGAATTGTGAGAAAATCAAGATGTGGAAGAATCCACCTGGAAGTTGAAAGACTGAAACAAAGAAGGAGTAACCCCAGTGACTCCTAAACTGATTCCGGGACGGAATCCTTTTAAGGAGGGGAGACTGTAAGAACCCAAAATTTCGGTAGAATTAAAACTTTTCCTATTATGATGAAGTGCATCAATGAATAGTGATTTTGAGGATTAAAATTTTTTTTCATGCCACCTATGTACGAGACGTAGTGTGGATATTCCGAAGTTATACTAGTAATCTACGGAGTAAATAAGTGTATGTAAATGCGATCGGAATTCAGAAATTCTAAATTCTATTTTCGTGTAATATTTGACCGAGCAGTGAATTATATATCAGTAATATCAAGAAATGAGATATTTAATTTGAGGAATTGAGGAGTTAATATTTTGGAATTTTATTATAAGTGATTTGAGAATTTGAAACGAAAACCATTGAGGAAGTGAAACAAACGTTCTAGAAACCGCTGAAACTTTACAACGAGATTAAGCGATCAAGCGAGCGAATCATGAATTGAAAATAGTAAATATTAGAAGTCCAAGGAAGGATATATTATGAGAGGAAAATGGAATTGAGAATAAAATCCTAGAGTTAAAGGAAATGAGAACAATTGAGAAACCGCGAGAATTTTTTCTAAGATAAAGAGAAAATACAAAGAAAATTAGACACAACGATTGTTTGAGGTATTGGGCCACACTATTACAATGAAGTGCAACATATAAGTTATAACATATTGATTTAGTAAATATACAAGAAGGGAAGCCCCTTGGTGCAAATAAGAAAAGGAAGGAAGGACTTGGAAACAATATGTATAAAGCAAGGGACTTGCTTGCAATTATGGATGGATAAAGGTAATCCAAATTAACCAATGAGGAGATGACACCACATGGCAAGAAGATAAGATGCATCCAAGTGAAAATATCAAGCATTATTGATCACTTTATCACTTTAAACAAAACAAAACAAACACCAAATACTCCATTCTGCCCAGCAGGAAAGGAGCTCACTAAAACGGGCCTAGAGACTTCATTACTCAATGCAATTTTTTGTTCTTTATATGGTTAGAAAGCTGTGAAGACGTTCTACAACTTTCATCCAGGAGCCTTGACCAGGAAACGAGTGCAAGGGCTTCGTTTTGGTTGATCTTTGGGGCGTGTTTTTCCAGTCAGGAAACTCACTTCCATGTTCTTGAGTTCCTTGGTGAGATTGAAGATGGTGAGCATAGAGTAAGGCTTCCCCAAGGTTAACCAAGCTTGTTTGAGATTGTAAGAACATCAAGAAGGTATAAAAACCCTAACCCCTCTTGGCCATGTAGTAATTGTGATGTTTAATGTTAGATCCATGGTTATTAGTGTGAATCTTGGACATATAAGTTATGGATGATGTAGACCTTGAGTTTAAGTGTTGTGGTGGTGATTTTTAGGCTTGTGGTTAGTGTATGTATCTCCATGTATGTTATAAAGTATGATCTTGGTGATTTAGATGTTGGTTGTGATGTGGATGTAAGATTCTTGGTTGGTTTAGTGATATAAGCATGCTGAGTTTTTCCCAGGAACTTGTACTGTCTTGTAGGAGGGTTTTGAACCCCCAAATCTTGTCCCCTGTAGTCCTAATATATATTGTTGGAAAGTTATTTGAATGTAGTTTCTAGAAATATAAGGTTCATGACTAGGTGATGTATAGATTTTGAGTTATGGCCTGAGAAGTGAAATGTGTTTCTGGATTCCGGACTGCACTAAGTGGTCCCCTTGTGAACCTTGTTTGAACCCCTAAAAAATTTATGTAGGATCATGGAAAAATTAGAGAAGCTAGTAAATGCAGTGGGGAAGGCTACCCAAAATGAATTGGATTAAAATATGTATTTTTCAATTTTATAAAAATGTTGAAGTAAAATCCGCGCAAGTGAAAAACCACTTAGGGGATTAGTTTAAAGTAGTTTTAAGAATGTTCACTTGAGTTTCGAGTTTGAGGAATAGATTTGAGTCGAATGGGTAACGAAAGTGATAATGTGACGACATGGTCATATGAGAGGGTTAGTGGTCACAAGTGGAGTCGTTAAGTTGGTCTTACGATTTTTTAAAACCTTATGATTAAGTAGCGTTGTTAAGGTACTAACGTACAAATATTGATTATGTATAGATTTCCATTCCACTTCGCGAGCCGACCACCCCAACCTCACCAAGGCAAGTTTTCCAACCCTAAGTATTTATTTTCAAAAGATTATATTCTTGATTTTACCTATGCAAGTTTACTTTTCAAAACTTATATATAAGGATTTTCACTGTTGTGTTTATAGCTTCCAAACGTATTATATGCTTATGCTTTACGAGATTATGTTGAAGTTTGAGATATATGCATATGTGTTTGTACATCCTTGAACTTAGAATGAAAGTGTTTTCTTCGGACAACGACTCTAGCAATAGAGGTCGTAGCGGTCTAAATATACTATTGACCGGGGAGCGGTATATTGTTGTATCGTGATTAAATTGCGAAAACCCGAAGAGTCATTCGGGAAGTATCGTATACCTAAGTAATTATTATTTTTACGTTGTTAAAAATACTCAAAAATATCTATCTTGGATTAAAAGCTTATTTTAATTAAATAATTATTTTATTAATTGTTTATATTAAATCTCAAAATATTATTTATTAATTATCGTTCATTATTTTAAAGACAAAACTAATCCAAGATACCTTTAGCGTTTTCAAACTCGAACTCTTTCCCACCCAAAACATTTTCGAAAACCCCCGGTCAGGTTTTGCTTCTTGTACGTTTTTCAAGAATTATCAGACGACTGAGGTCGAACTTCAACTACTCAAGTTTTCTATCAAAATGATTTTGAAAAGAAAAGAAAAAGGGGACTCTGGCAGGTGTGGGAATCGTTGACGAACGATTCCCGGGATGTGTAAGCGGCCGTGAGCCAGGCGGTCCATCAATTATTATTCCGGCCCAGGTGTTGCCGAAGGATGATTACGAATGTAGTTTTCATCGAGGGTGATTACGGATGTAGTTTTCACCCGAGGATAGTTACGGATGTAGTTTCTATCCTTCTACCGGTAGAGAAGACCCGCGGATTGTTGGACTTGGTTGTGGCGACTGATCATCGTCAATCCTTGTCAGGTTTTTATGTTTTCTTCCAGTCCCATCCTCCACTTTGGAAAAATACTCAAACACTGCTTCTTGGGCCTAAGTGCCAAGTTGCCGATAGTGTGGTTTTTGATAAGAAAAATATTGATATCGTGCAGTATCTAGAACTGCAAGATTTTCTATAAAGATTGGCACGTGTTAGTGCACTCTTGCAATTATTTCAAAGAATGAAATGTTTTTGAATGAGAAATCTTCTAAGCTAATGGAAGGAAAGAGGTTTTGCAATAACGTATTCCCTGTACAATATGATAACCGTAGAGTGTTTTGCCGAAAATGATATGCTTATATATATATTTTTTCAAACTTGAGATATATTGAAATGGGAACCTTACAAAGGATTCATATGTTATTCTTAAAGCTCCTTAGTGAGTATAAATGTTGTATTCAAACTCGGACATATATATTGTCGAGTTACGTTTTGAAATCTGAGATATATACCCATACAGTTGGGAACGTTTTCGAAATAAACCACATTATTATTTTTCAAAATGGTGAACTTGCTGAGCATTATGTAGCTCATTCTTGCTTTATAAAAACTTTTCAGAAGGAGAATAATTTGGTCGGTTAACTCCTCACCAGCAGAAGAGGAGTAGAAGATTTACCCCTGAGATGATTTAGTTCCTGATAAATACTACAGAGTAAGCCTGATAGGTTTTCAACTGTAATAGTAAGACTTGTCTTCAAGTGTAGTTGTATAAGTGGAAGTGCGTAAGATTCTGGATTGTACAGATGAATTGTAATATTTAGTGTTATTTTTTTATTATCGTTTCTGAGGCTCTAACTTGTATGTGCGTAAGATTGAGTTCTGGATGGATGTATTGTTGAGTTGTAAAGTTAATACAGGTAGGATATGGTTAGATGGTGATGTGACGACCTGAATCTCTGACCTCGGATTTGGGGGCGTCACAAAATCAATCACCACAGATTCAGTGTTGGTTTTCACTTCAACAGATACTCTTTTTCCTTCATCAACGGATATCCTTCATTCGTTGACAAGTGTTTCTCCATCAACGGATATGTCTTCAACTAATTATCCGTTGACAGCAATAACTACTACATCAACCGATACACTTTATCCGTTGACAACTCTCTCTACCACTGCAAAATGTGACATTCCCATGTCAACTGTGGAGTTGTTTGTAGTAGTTGAAACACTTTTAGGAATGAGGGAAGGGAGTGAGAGGCTGCCTTGTGAGGAGGCAAAAGGAGAGAAAAACAATGAGAGGCTGACCATTTCTTCCGGTCTGGCAAAATGAGAGCTAGAGAGTTCCACCTTAGTAGGTGAAGGTGAGGGTGTGAGAGGTGTGAGCCAGGGGGAGCCCCTGATGCAAGAAAAGAGAGATGAGAGGAGAGAAGGGACTACAGGAGAAATAAGGCAGGAAGATTCAGCCATTGCAAGTGAGTTAATGGAGGTTAATGAAGCTTCCAAAGAGATGGAATTTAGACAAGAATATCAGTCAATTATTGACTCCATCTCTTTGGATCCTGAAACCTTTACTCATCCTGTTTCTGCCTATCAAGTCATGGCACAACAGGGCAATGTGGAGGCAGAGAAGGCAATGCACCTAGTGCACACCTCAGAATCTCTTCAAAGAGCAAAAGAAGCTTTACAAACCCTGTCTCCAAGTGCTGGAAGTGAAGAGTTTGGCAGTGATGACAGTCAAAGTTCAGATGGTGAAGAAATCAATGAGGAGGAGACTCCAGGATGGATGTTTTCCAATGCCACTGAACTTGGGGATCTCAATGTGGAAATCATGAAGCAATATCAATCTGCTAAGGCTGAGCACCAAACTGCAGAACCACAGAGAAAGACTGTTCTTGAGCAAGTTATGGCCTCCTTGAAATTACAAAAGATGCAATCTATTATTCAAAGAACACAACAGGAGGAGGTCAAGTCTGCAATTAGAGATATGAAGATAGCACTAGATGCCAGGATTGAGGCACTAGCTCCTACTACCACTCAGAAGGTGCTTTCTAGCAAACTTCTCAAAGAAGATAGCCTGGCTAAGTCTGTTCAGCTTCTTTCCTCCAGAGTGGATAGTATGGAATCTCAAATGCACACTATCATTGCGAATCAATCAAAACAGACTCAACTACTGGAAATGCTACTTGCAGCTTCAACCCCAACCCTTGATGCTAACAAAAGGGGGAGAAAATGGGAACAAGCACAGAAGAGGCTGCAACATCAACTGGCCAATTTCAAGCTACCAGTAGTGAGATAGCACAGATTGAGGGGGAGCAACAACCAATTGTAGTGGTCAATCCAACAGAGTTTGAAATAAAGGCTTCCCCTGTGAAGAAACAAGTGGCTTTGCCTGAGATTCAAAGCTTAGAAGAAATCTCAGATGGTGAAAGGCAAGCCAGAATAGAAGCTTTGGAAAAGATCAACAAGGAGACTAATGAAAGAATCCTAAAGGCGGAGAGGATGATCAATGAATCAATTGCATCATCTCTGTTCCTTAATGCTCAATCTTCTGCTCCAACAATATCAACCACAATCATGAAGTTGCTCACTCCAAGGGTTGTGGCTCCTACATTCTATGATGCTGAGCCATCATTTGTCAAAGAATTTGAACCAGCCATCAAAACCAGAGCCTACTCACCACCAAAGGAAAATGGGAAGAACAAGCTTCAATTGGACTACCCATTTCCCAAGAATGATGAAGAAAAGCTAATGGGAAAAATAATCATAGAGTTCAAAGAGCAGACAAATAAGAGTGTAAGAGATTGGATGGCTGTAATTATAAGGAATGGAAAAGTATTAAATATATCCAACAGCCATCCTAGATTTGTGGAAGCTAAAAGAGAAGAAGTCTCCAGAATCCAAAGGGAAGCTCATCCAAGTACAGAAAATCAATATGAAAACTCAGATGAGAAGCAAGCCAGGCTGGCTCAAGAGTTAATGGATGAGGTAGAGGTTGAAATGAAGGAACCTGAGGAAGTTCCCAAATTCAAACCTAAAAGAAGGAAAGCTAAAACCAAGAGGGTTCTTTCTCCAGAACCCTCTCCAGAAAAAGAAACCATTGGCTCATCAGTACCTATATCTGCAACAGTAATCGACCCAATTGTAAACTTTCATGGTAACCCCATAATGCCTAAAGAAGAACCAATGAATTTTGATTCAATTGAAGTTCCTTCATTCTTGCTGAATCCAAAACAGAAGAAAAGGGCTCCAAAGAAGCAACTTTCAAAGGGACCAGTTCAAGTTGCTAGGGTACCTGCTATTGTCAAACAGCCAATCTTGGAAAACAAAGAAGACTTTATCTATCAGGCAGAAATTGAAGAATACTCTGGCATGAATCTATATTTGGATGAATTGTCAGAAGTAAGAGGAATTGACAAGTACAAGAATCAGCCTGAGAGATTAGTGTTTGTCTACAAGGGAGGAAGTCAGAGGACATGGCCATTACAGAAGGTTCTTGGAGAGAATTATCATACACTGACCAAAGTGTTCTCAGCATTCAAGAGACACACAGGGTTCTCTGAGACAGCCAGAAGGGAGATAATCAGCAGAATAGAAGAAATAAGGAGAGAATGGAACTCACCCTCAAGTCTACCAAAGAAAATGAAGATCCCATATAATGGACAGAAAATCCACATTCAACCCTTTTGGATGATGGAGTTTAGGGATGAAGAGGGCACTAGGAGATTCTTCAGGTTAGAAGATCAACTGTCAAAGGCTAGTTCTGATTACCTAAGATGGTTACAACTAAAGCTAAATCCAAAAGTTGTTGAAGAAGATACCTTCTATAGGCAACTTCAAGTGCAAATTGAGTCCAACTCTGCCAAGGAAGGAAAGTCAAGGGTGCAGCCAACCAGAGAGAGGAAACATCATTAATCTGCTCAATCTAAAGGAGCACATCTCTGATAAGTTTCTTAAAGCTTTCTATTTTTAATTTTTGTAGCTTAATACAATGTTTACATACTGTAGTGTGTATATATCTTTAGGAATGTTTGTTATCATTAAGGTTCTGAATTTATGCTTTATTGCCATCAAGTATAAATTGGGGGAGATTGTTAGGAATATGTTGTAGTTGATGATAACTTAACATTCAAGCAAAATTGTATAAGTCAAGTTTTGTAACTGTCAACGGATAAGACTTTATAACTCTATTCGTTGACAGGTAGCTCATCAACGGATGAGGTTTTGTAGCATACTGCAATATCTCTATTTATCAGTTGATAGTGTTTTTATTCAGAGTCATGTTGACCATCAATGGATAGGCAAAATAGGGTAGCCAATTGTAAATAAGCTATGCTATGTAATTCTGTCTAAGTGAAAGTGTATCAACGGATAAGAACAGGGCTCTATCAACGGATACTACTCAAATCTACTCGATCAACGGATACAGCTCAAACTACCATCAACGGATAATTGTGCACAACATCAACGGATAATCATTATCACTTTATCCTATGCTAGCTGGGAATTAGCAGTTGATAAGGACAGGTTTGACTGATAGATCACATGGGTTGATAGTAGGTATAAAAGGCAGTATGGTAGCCATACTTTGGAAACACAGAAGAAAGAAGCATTCCATTTACACAGTACATACAAGAAAGGTGCAGGGGACATATCTGTTCAAAAGGACAACCTTTCGGCTACATGTGGATTTGGAGTGGAGTAGCAAGTCAACTTGAATTAGATTAATATTATCTTATTCCTGTAGTACTTGTAAACTTGGGATATATAACCAAGTGTAGCAACTCTTTAGAAACTAAGAAAACAGACATATTTGCTTAGGGTTTCTTGAATATCTTTAGAAGCAAAGAGTTGTAAACACAGAAGCTGTGTACATTTTTATCACAGAGTTTTCTTCAAATAAAAGTCTCAGGTGGTACATTTAACCACCTTATTTTTTATGTGTTTGTGAACCATTTCTTATTCAGCAATTATTTCCTTATAGATTTCTGTGGTTTTTATCAGAAATTTATAACTATCAAGAATTGTATTCAACCCCCCCCCTTCTACAATTATACAAGTGTGTAATCTGGGAATAACACATGCATCATTCAAATCAGTGAAGTCTATACACATCCTCCACTTCCCATTAGCCTTCTTGACCATCACAGGGTTAGCCAACCATTCGGGGAATTGAATCTCTTCAATAAAACCAGCTTCCAAGAGCTTGTCAACCTCTTGCCTAATGGCCTCTTGCCTCTCAGGAGCAAATTCCTCTTCTTCTGCTTTATTGTCTTTTGCTTGGGATCGACATTCAATTTATGAGTTAAGAGTTGGGGATCACCCTGGCATATCAGCTGATGTCCAAGCAAACACATCACTGTTCTCTTGTAAGAATGCTTTCAACTTGCCCTTCAAGGGTTTTTATTTATGCATTTGTTTGTTTTCCTTCGCGTCTCTTATTTTCGGTACTTGGGTCATCTTTGACTTACACACATCAGGTGCTTGGTACATAAATAAAACCACAAATCAATGAATGGAAAACAAACTTGCATTAATAACTTGAAGTGGGTTCAACCCTCACATAGAGTACTACTATCCTACTTGGAGCAACATGCTCTGCAATGGTTTTAATGAACCTTATTTCTACTTCTACTAGATAAATATGAAGCTAAGTCCTACTAGGATAACTTGAGCCTATCGGGGCTTTGCAAGACTAGGCCTGCACCATTTGTTTTTGTTTTTGATGCTCCATCAAAATAGAGCGCCCACCACTCCTTCTGGTCTCTTCATTCTTATTCTGAGGTTCACTTCCTGCTCGGGGTAATATTTCCTACCCCCCGACTTCTTGGTTGCCAATGGTACATACAACCACGAAGTCAGTTAATGCCTTAGCCTCAATGGCTGTCCGAGGCTTCTGTGTGATGTCCTCTGACGGCCTTTCTTGGCGTTCCTTACCACTGCGGACATCCATGTCTTCAATCGGAATGACCTGCCCCCCGACTCCATCAGGCCTTAACGAGGCTACATAACAGCTTCGTGCCATCTTTTGATCACTTTTATGTTCTCCAACACCATTCCTAGTCGGGAACTTGATCTTCATATGATAAGTTGAGGCGACAGCCTTGAATACATGAAGTCTAGTCCTTCCGAGGATAGAGTTGTACGTTGAAACCACCTTGATTACCAGGAAGTTTAACATCTGAGTGGCCTTCTTGGGCTCCTGTCCAATAGTTACAGGCAACTGAATAGTCCCTTCAACTTTGGATTCTACTCCATTAAATCCATATATAGGCATGTTATTGGGGGTCAACTGAGAATCATTGTACCCCATCTTCACAAATGCATCATGAAATAGAATGTCAACGGAAGCTCCATTGTCTATCAAGACTCGCTTCACCTCCGAGTTTCCAATCACAGAAGTTATGACCAATGGGTCGTCATGGGGGAACTTCACCCCTTCCAAGTCTAAGTCATCAAAACCAACCATTACTTCAATTTTTGCACGCTTCGGGGCCTCTCCCACGATGTACATAACTTCTCTAGCATAAGCCTTCCGAGAATTCCTTGTTGTTCCGGCCGCAGTCGGGCCTCCTGAGATCATGTTGATTACTGGCCCTCGAGGCTGTGGGTTGCGATCTTGATCGTCATCCCTCCTATCATACTATCTTCTCTGATTACCACGGTCTTCACCCTTAGTGAAGTGGCTCAGTTTCCCTCTACGAATCAAAAATTCGATCTCATCTTTGAGTTGCTTGCAATCATCAGTGTCATGCCCCACATCTCTGTGGAATCTGCAATACTGATTCTTGTTTCTCTTTGCGGGATCACCCCTGAGTGGCTTCGGCCATCGAAAATCCTTATCCTTCTCAATGTCCAACAAGATTCGACTCCTAGGGGTATTCAACCTTGCATACTCAGTGAACTTTGGTCCTTGGTTCTTCTTAGGGGCATAGTCGGAGTCCTCGCTAGTTCGGGGATACTTGTCCCTAGCATCATACTCCTGGTCTTGTTTTTGCTTCGTCGAGTTGTTGTTACCTCCTCCTCCACCTGCTGTGGCTTCTTTCTTCATGCTATCCTCAGCTTTAATATACTTATCAGCCCTTCGTTGGAGTTCAAACCTTTTGAAGAAGAGATCAATGGTTCCGTGTTCCAGGGCTACCATGGCCACCTTGTTCTCCAAGTCGGTAATATTCAATGTCTCATTGGTGAATCGCTTGAGGTAATCCCTTAGATTTTCATTCTTCCCTTGCACTACATATATGAGGGATGCCGAACTTTTCTCGTGAACTCTCCCGCTAATGAATTGGCTAACAAAAGCAGCGCTCAACTCTTTAAAAGAGCCAATCGAATTTGCAGGTAACCGGCTATACCATCTTTGAGCCATGCCTGACAGGGTTTGAGGAAACGCGCTACACTTTAGGGCGTCACTTGCAGGCTGCAGAGCAGTGCGTTTGAGAACGTCCTGACGTGACTTGCAGGATCACCCGTTCCATCATAAGCCTTAATTGTCGGCATCTTGAACTTCTTTGAGATACGAGCATTCATCACCTCCTCAATAAACGGAGGTGTGGGATCATCAGGATCCCCAAGTGGCATCAGATCCTTGGGGTTGCTTCTGGGGGTTTCCACCCTTGTTGTTCTTCCAGTTGGGGCGTCATCCCTTCTCTGCCTTCTTGAAGACCTCTCTAATTCTATAATGGGAATCCTTCCTGAGGTTGGAGGAGGTTGATTAGGATCTGTACCCCTGGTTGTAAGGGGTGATTAGGATTAACAAGAGGAGAGACCACCATCTGAAGAGGGTTGGTTTCTTGATTTGGGTGGACGACCACGCGTAATGTTCTCTCAGAATGGGGAATCATCCCTGAAGGTTGAGAAACTTGAGGTTGGGTGATCGCCCCTGTTATTGGGGGTACTTGTTCAGTGACGGGCGGATCAGAGCTAAGAGGTATGGCCTCAGTAGAGGTCGGTACTGTTCTTCATGTGGTTACCATGGTTGATCTTGTCTTCCCACAGATGACGCCAAATGTTGTGGAATAAAATCGAGGGTTTGTAAATTGTGGCTAGGGTTTGTATATATTAAATACAAGGGATGGTGAGCTTCGAGCTTTAATGGCTGTTCTTGCGTTCGAGACTAAACGGTCCTCACAAGATGCCTATGTATCTCTGTATTGCTAGAGAATCAAGCCAACGTAGTTCTGAGAATGAGGGGGCAAGCCACCGCCTTGAGGAAGGTTCTAGACTCCTTCCTTGTAGAAATCAGTTTACATGTTGAAATAGGTGCCTTGGGGGCTAATTCAGGAAGGAGTAATATCCTTATTTGACTCTATTTGCTTAGCTGGTTATTACCCTTAATATTAATTACGAAATTAATATCACAAATAGGGTTTGGGCCTATCTGGTGGGTCCCACGTTTGGATCTTATTGGGTCTAATTAATGATACATTAAATATGTCTTTAGGGCTTATTTTTAGCCCATATCATTATTATTTATATAATTATTTATATTAAAAAATAACAGTGCATGCTAGTTAATATAAATTCAACTGTGTATTAAAAACACTAGCTTTTAACCCGTGCGAAGCACGGGTTTCTTTTTATAGGTTATAAAATTTATTTAACATTATAATTATGTTTTTATATAATTCTTATTTTGAATAATTTTTTAATCTTAATTTAATATAAATTTATATAATGATATGAATGGTTTAAAATTTATTTTGTAAAATTCTAAATCAAAAATGTCGTTGACGGGTTCAAACTTTGAATTTTTAGTAAATTAATTTAATCATATAATATATCTTATTATTAGATCTAACGATTCTTATTTATTACTAAAAATAATGATTTGAATATATGGTGAGATATTTTTGGGTGCATATTAGTGATCGCAAGATTAATTTTAAATTAAAAAGTAACGTGTTTTAATTATAAAAATTACTACTAAAAATAATTACGGAAAGATATGGTGTGATATTTTGGATATATATTTATTATTGTAATATTAGTTTTAAATTAAATGGAAAAGTGTTTTAATTAGAAGTAAAATCTTTAGAAAAAATGGGTAATTGAGTTGTTGGAGCAGAAAAAAGATTCCAAGTAGAAACTCAATGTGGATGAAGGAACTTTAATCGGAATATAATTATGTTGACATTAATAATTAGCTTTTTTAGTTGTTTTTGTAATTTAATTATTTATTTTAATAATTAGGATAACCAAACCGAAAACCAAAACTTCGCTTTAATATAATAGTATAGATATTATTATATAGCCCTTTATGCTTATTATAGTATAGTATATAAATATGTTATCAAATTCATTGTCGAAAAGATTAATTGGTTTATTAACTATTTAAAAATATAATTGAGTAGCTATAGCTTGTGTTGTTTTCTTGATATATTTAAGTTATTTGACTTACTAATTATGATTGATCGTTCAGAAATTAAATTAATTAACTCGTAGTTCAATGAAGGATATGCCCATGAAAATATTGCAAGATTGTCGGACACAAAACACATATCAGTTGTTTCGAAAGAGAAGTTCAGAGTTATTGAAGTTGTATAGAAAACCATTAACAGTTTTGTATGTATTGCTTTTTAGAATTTTATATAATATTTTTTTATTAAAATTTAAATTAGTAACTTTAAAAGGATAACCAAAAGAGGGGATAACCAACTACAAAATATACCTTTTTTTGCTTATTATAATATAGTATAGATAGATATAGAAGTATAGATAGTATAGAAGTATAGATACGAACACATTCTTCTAGCTGTGTTGCGTGGAGGTAATTTTCAGTATGTTTTTAGGACTATTTATGCACGTATAATTATGTGATACTATTTCAGTTAGGATATTTTCTGTTTGTAAATATTAAATTTTATTTTATTATTAATGAGATCGAATTTTAAATTTTTGTTAATATATTTGAATTTATAGATATTATATTTACATATGCTTTTACTCTAGTATATTTAGAGTTATATATATTAAATTAAATATGTTATTAGCGAGAATCGAACTCTTAACCTATGGTAGTATTCTTGTATTATCCCTCTTACTCTTATGTTGTAGTAAGATATAATTCGGTGAATATATTATAATAATATCAACTTTCGTTCTTATTATATCATCAATTTAAAAGAATATATGTTTAATAAAAAAATGTGAAGTGAATAATCGAATTTCGAAAAATGAATTGACTCTTATAAGAATTAATGAGAAAATTAATCCATTAGATCAGAATTTATAAAACCTCGAGAACAAGAATAATAATACATACTAATAAAAGGCTACTTAAAAAACAACTATTTTTTTTCGGGTGAAGACCCAAAATAATCAAAAATAAATATTGTTGGCCCAAAATACTGAAAAGCGGGAATGTGGCCCTTTTTACCGACGGGATACGGAGTTTCGTCCTCCTCCATATTAGTTGTATGCGTTGGACGAAGTTCCGTATTAACTGAATACGTTGCACGTAATTTCGTGTTATGAAGGATACAGAAGAACGTGTACCGTGATTATGCTGCGCAACCGAATAATACGAAACATAATACATCGTATTACACATCGCGTCATGTACTGTTACGAAAGACAAAATCACGTGTTAAACCATATATTACGTTATACTATTTAACGTATCCCATTGATAAATAGGACCAAACATACTTAAATGTAGTTATTTTGATAATTTTCACATTTTTTCCGTATAATATTTAGTTGAATACTTTGTTGGGGGAGCCCGTACAATTAAGAAATGGGTAGGAGCAGTGAGCCCCGAGCCAAAAGAACTAACTAATTTATATGTATAAAAAGTTTAATACTCCCTCCGTCCCACCCAATTCTTAACACTTTTTTTGTTACTTTCTGGCACGCATTTTAAGGTGAATTTTAAGGATAGTTCCATAACTTATTTTTGAAATTTTCTTTTTTTGTATAAAAATAGGATTGTTCTATTTTTATACAAAAAAAGAAAATTTCAAAAATAAGTTATGAAACTATCCTTAAAATTTACCTTAAAATGCGTGCCGAATACCCTATTTTGAAATGTTAAGAAATGGCCGGGACTGAGGGAGTATTAAAATTGAGAAGAGTGGTTGCGTGTATTTTTAGTCATTTTCACAAAGATATAAAAGTTGAACCATCCCCATCTCAATTAACAAAAAAAGAATGAACAAGACTGTATTTTTTAGGATGATATACTCTGTTAATTTTATAAGAAATATAAATAGGAAACTTAGATTAATTTGTATAATAAATTAATTTATATTCGAGGGAATCCTCGCGAATAATCGAGAATTTTTATTTTTTAAAAATGCATTATATATATATATATATATATATATATATATATTATTACATTTTATGGAAAAATTAATTTGCTAAATCATGATGTGTAATATATTTTTTAGATTTTATAATATTCGATAAAGCAATTTGAATTAATATTTTTTATAAAAAATATATAATTAAATAATTAGAAATAAGTTAGATTTTACTATTAAAATTTTGAATTTATAAAAAAAATAAAAAATTTAGAATAATAATTATACACATAAATATATTATTTATAATAATGTAGTTATATACATATAAAAAAAATTAAAATATTAAAATCGAGCATCGGGATATCCTAATCCCCGAAATTCTTTTTTGAAATACTTCTCACTCCCCAACCTAACCTAAAAAATCTCCGAAATCCTAGATCCAAACGGGACGGGAGGAAAGGATGAAATGGCCATCCTTACAAGGAGGTGAGGCTTGAGCTTATTATTCGTTAAAAAATATATAAATTTTTAAAATTTTTGATTTTAAATATGAAAAAATAAAATATTATATGAGATGTAATTAAAATCACAGAAAAATATTTGTACGCTAATGCTTCGTTTGGATTGTGAGTTGAAAAGGGTTGGATTGGATTGGGTCAGATTCAAAAAAAATTTTAAAATAAAGTGTCGAATGAAAGAATGCCCTAAATACCCATTTTTTGGGTACCACTTCCCAAAATACCCAGAAACAGGTGCCCAAATTACTCACGGGACACGCAACTCACACTGGCGCATCCCATTTACTGTAGCAACTCCTTCCGCTTCCTTCTTTCCGTCTCTGTTGACTCTCTTCCCAAAATTCATTTTGGGGGTTTTAAATCAAGGGTTGAATATGCTTTAAAACTGGTATGGCTATGTATGGTATGGCTATGTAGATTGTTGAAAGACGATTTTATTGACGTATAATATGCATGTGAACGCAGGATGAGGAGGGGTCGAACGAAGCTCATCGGAAAATAACGAATAAATCGGACAATAATGAACTAAGCTTGTGGGTGTTAAAAATCCGGCATATATAATTGTATGAAATTTGTGTAGTTGTGTAGATCGTCGAAAGACGGTTTAATTGGTGTATAATACACTATGGGAAGATGTTTAGAACGGAGCATGGCCGGATTTCTTTCTTTCCCAGCGAAAATCGCCTCAAAATCGCCATAACGGGAAGGAGGTCGCGTAATTCTCAGAAAAAGTGATGGTAATATCAGATGATGTCATCACGCATGTCACATATGCATAACATGGGATGCGCCTTACAGAAATGCGTATCTTAAAGACATACTACTATGTTATAGGCGTATTTCACTATTTACTCCTCTATCATAGGCATATCCCACCATTTACTCCTCTACCATAGGCGTATTTTAGGATACTCGCCTGTCTTAGACGTATCCCGTGGGTACTTTAGGTGTGCAATGCGAATTTTGGGCCTTTTAGTTATGAAACAATAAAAAGTGGGTATATAGGGCACTCACCCATGTTGAATTTTGAATTTAATATGTAATATTTTTTAATTCTTTCATAAACTATCGAAACCCATCAATTTACTTTTAAAATTTTCTCAAAAACGAATTTTTAAATTTGAACCCGATCCAGTTCAACTTTTCTCAACTCCCGATCCAAACGAACTTTAAAGAGACTTGATCTAAATGTATCTTCTTCTTTTTTTCAAAAAAAAAAAAATAGAAATCTTAGATTTAGTTGGATCTATGTGACATAGCACAAATCAAGAAAAGTCTTCATCGTTGAACAAATTCATGTGAATGTAGACTTCTTTTTGAATTCAAAAGTATATGATATTATTGTTATTATAATTATTTATTTGTTTTCTCTTTTGAATAAGTCCGAGCTACTTGAACAAAAAAGAACTTGGACTTTAATGTGGTTTTATACTAGTCCTAAAAAATTTAGGAACCTTGTTTGTATCCTTCTATAATTTATACATGCACCAGAGGGTGCAGAGGATTTAAATTTAAACTTGTTTTATGCATGAACTATCTAGCTTTATGTAGAGTACTTAATTGATCAATAATAATGGTATCATTACAAATTTTTACTAAGCTAGTGGGGTTTGATTAAGGGCATGGAAAGATGACTGTTGAGCTGTCATACTCATCTAACAAGATAATTATAATGACATTATGCAAAGCAATAGTTTGTGCCCCCACTTCAGGAGGCAGATGGGTCGAACCATTTCATTTAAACTAATAATTTCGGATCCAAATCTTCTACACCATTTTAGGTGTGTCATTCCATGTGTCACTTTAGGTGGTTGTTTTTGATTGGATGATTGGTGTTAATGCAAGGGGATCCCATTTATATTAATGAGAGATGAGCCAATTAAAAACAACCACCTAAGATGGCACATGAAGTGACACACCTAAAATGGTGTAGAAGATTTGGACTCAACA
Source organism: Kitagawia praeruptora (assembly GCA_037693485.1). NCBI lineage: Eukaryota > Viridiplantae > Streptophyta > Magnoliopsida > Apiales > Apiaceae > Kitagawia > Kitagawia praeruptora. The sequence goes on from CM075345.1 coordinate 103,475,456, forward strand.
ATTTCATTTTGTAAATATGATACTCCCTCCGACCCATTGAATACTTTACATTTGCGAACCAATTTTTGGTACGGATTTTAAGGTTCATTTTAAGTATAGTTCTATAACTTATTTTTTATATTTTCTTTTTTTATATAAAAATAGAACAATCCTATTTTTACAAAAAAAAAAAGAAAATATCAAAAATAAGTTATATAAATATCCTTAAAATGCGTGTTAGATACGCAATTTTTTATATAAAAGCATGGACGAGACCGAAGGAGTATATATAATCGATAGTTGCAGTTAAATCCGGATCCCGACCCTACTTTACGAGCGGGATATATTGCATAACGATTTTTATCCTTCAACAGGGTCATATTATATTCTTGGACCATCTGAAACAAAAATGAGAATGAGTTGGGAAGCTTCATAGCTTGATGCATCAATGTAAGTGGATTCTTTTGTAGTTCAAACTTACATTCCTGTCGGTCACTCATTGAACATGTCATTGAAGATTGATTATTTCCGAGGTTTGAACCTGTGACCTATCCAATGTGCTCAAGTTTTAGCTGCATAATGTTCTAATATTTTCTTTCCAAACATGTCCGCAAATGTTCTGGGGACTTGGTTTTAACTTTAACTGCCTCTACTTTTCTTACCCTTCTACGTTTATGCAAAAAATAAAAAAGGCGAACAAATGTGAATATCACTTGGATGCAGATACAACACAGTATCGTCTTCCTGATGCATCTAATTGTAAACCAGTAACATGCCTTACTGAACACGAGGGCTTGGATGACAATAGCTTGCGACAACGGATGTAACATCAGTAAGTCCAACGATCCACTGTTTCGTGTCATCCATATATCATGTTCTATCCAACATTATGTCGGACATGAGAGCTTACATGTGTATTGCCAATGTAACTAGGTTTGTCTACACCACAAATTTGTCAAGTGGTCCAATTATGTGACTTTTATTTATTGTCACGCTTTAACACTGGCCATGTCAACCAACTCAATCGACTTTAGTTTATTCAGCACATGAACGCAAAGAGAACAATGTTTAAAATCAGAAATATAATGAAAGAAGATTGAAATTGACTGTACCAATTTTGTTCAGACATCCATATTTTTAAACATCTGGCGGATCATAAAATTGAGAAACATCTGAAAATGAAGTGGATACGACGACACTTTGTGATTATAGGGCGACAGAGTTGGAAGGTCTTGTGCTCATCATGACCGAGTAGAGTGGAAAATGCTTCTGGTAGTTTGAATTCCTGTAGGACAATATAGAAAAAACAAGTATATATAGTTAATTAAAAAAATTGGCTAATATTGAATGCAAACTAAATGGTGATACAATAATTTAATAGATGCACACAAAAAGACTAATATGTTGGCTGGAGATGGGGTAATAGCATACGGAGTTTCATAATTCCTTAGTTTCCACATATAATATAAAGTCTTTGAAACTATAACCAACTGTATAGCCGTAAGAAATCATGAACCACTTGTTGTTGCTAAAAAAATCACAAGTCATTGTTCTTGCTAATGTTCAACTTGAAAGGAAAATAAATTCAAGAAAAGATGACTTAAAACAAATTTTACATCATACTTCGCTAAGTACTGCAATACGATTAATGTGGTGAAGCTGAATGTCTGGAACGATAAATACTAAAATATCTGTTTCTGTTTCTTAAATATTAGAAACCGTAGTGATAGAAAAAAAAAAATAAACAGTAGGTCAGTACTGTGCAGTTACGTTGTCACAGTCCTCTACCTGGATGTCTGGAGATGCAATGGGCTTGTAAAAATGATAATTTTGGCTTTAAAAGTCATATTAGCAATACATAGACCTATGTAATAAATGGACTAAGGGAGTATCAGTTTGGAAATTATTCCTTTCCTCTGGGTTCTAAGAAAGTACTCTCATTAAGATGTATTCAAGCAGAATTCAAGGAGTGATTCATGACTCAAGGAAGGGATAACTCAGTTGGGAGAGCATCAGACTGAAGACCTAATGCCTGATGGTTACCTGTTTAATCTACGTTGTGATTACCATTTATATAGCGACAAAAGATGCAGGATTCACCGAATCTTTTGTATGACACATCATGTTAAGAACCAAACCCATCTTAACAAAAAGCGTAGTCACATTGCATTAAATCTAGATACTTAAACATATAAGTATTCACATGATGAGATACTGAACTGCACTCAGTAACCTATATTTCATATAAGAGCTTCATAATCACAATTGAAATAATAAACAGTTCTTTGAAAAAAGATATATTTTCTTTATAAACGGGGAGAGGTGACTGGAAATGAGAAACAAAGTTTAGCTATACCATCATATGGACGTGACAAGAATCTCCTGTTTATATCAAGTGGACATACTTCTCTGACAATAACCAATGCCTGCTTCCATCTGTTAATTAATGCTTCCGGCGACCTACTAGGGCGTCATATTAATCTCTTTGTATCTATTTAAGCAGTTCCTGCATGTACAAATCCATACTCCCACATTTTTTACTGGTTTACTACATTTTTGCTTTGAAAGCAGTGCTGATAAAGCTAATAAGTTGATGTACAAATTCATACTTTTGGTTATGTTGTGACAAGGAATAGAGCGATTTTTCTTTTCTTTATGCTACAAAATATTAAAGTTAACTGTTCGCTGATATGATACTAGTTTACGGATTCGTGAAGTCTTCACTTGTAATTATTTATCAGTTGAATGAAAATCAACTCTACTATACTGTAAGATATTTGAAGTAAGCAACAACACCAAAGAGTATTCTTACATTCAAAAGTTGCCCAGCGGGATGGAGGTACAACAGTACGATCATGTTTTCCCTCTGAGACATAGAGCAAACTGAAAAGATCTGTACTAACATCACTCCTTGAAATTGTATCATTTCTAAGATTGACGACTGGAGGTATAAAAAAATCATCGCTCGTCAAATCCATTGAAAGTGAAGCCTGTTAAGATGTTATATAAATTAATGAATAAGACACTCAGAATAAGTGATATATGTATCTTCTCTTATGTTTGAATGATGAACATGAAGTGAAAGGGTCAATTACTGAAGAAAGAGAAGAGGTAAGAAACAGTGGCAATGAGGAAAGTACATGTACAACCAGAGCATATGTTTAACCCCAGCTCGTTGTACAAGTGTGAAATGCAAAATCGTAAAAAAGGACAACATACATCCAAGCGCAAATCTACTAACTGCAGAGACCAGAGTGGTACCAACATTGTACCTTTAATTTCTTTTTGATCTTTTTTAGATATTGTCATTTACAAAAAGTTTAATCTCCACACAAGCATGTCCCATTTATGTCTCTAACCTCTTATAATCTAAGAGGAGAGAAAATGAAACAAATTACTTACTATATAATATAGGTGGAGGGATTTAACTACTATTTGACCCGTTAATAAGTAACATGTGTCCCCCTCAAATTTTACGGGTTCCCTCAACAATCCAAAAAATTAAGAGTGCATGTGGCTTCCCCTAAACAATTTTGTTGGCTTCGCCACCGCACACACCCCAGAGAAACACATAACCACTAACTACACAATGAAGATATCTGTAATTTTGGGCAAAAACATGACCATGAAGCAGCAATTAATTAATATAAAATACCAGCATACCCCGTGTACAGGCCTTGTTGTTGGGGGAACTTCTGACATGTGCTCAGTCATTACATCTTCCTCCAAGGAATATTTTCTTGCTTTCTTTGGAATGGCAGTCTTGATTGTGCCTTCTGCTGAATTATGAAACGTAGTGTCATTTTGAAAATCTAATGGATTTGGTTGTTTTTCAGTTTTAGAAACCCACTTTTGTCTTTCATACCTGCAAGAGAAGATAAAGAGAAATAAACTTTAAATTTCAAAACAAAATGCTTTCGCAGAATAAAGCTTAGCTGAGAAATTACTTGGTACGAATAAAATTTTCAATATCACTCCTGTCATAGTTTTGTGGCAATTCAGCTTCCCAGTAACTGTTTGCCTTTTCATTGCCCATATCTGCACAACAAAAACAATAAAATCATCTTCGTATGTATAGAAACAGAGACACGCACAGAGCATGCTCTAGTTGTTTGAAGCCTGGTAAATAAAAAGCTAACTTTCTACTTGTAAACGTGATTCATTTGGCTAGAAAATAACCAACGTCTTGGGTTCTTATCCCAAGCAACTCTGATATGTTCCATTCAATGAAGAATGGAACCAAATACTTTTTCCAAATATAAATATACATCTATTGTGACAGCAATCTCCAATTGTAGCATAAACATGATGATGATATGTCTAAGTTTCTAAGTGTGTGCATTAGTGGGAGGGAGGGGGCGAGACGATGAAGATGCTCTTACACTGCATGAAGGCAATCTGCTCTGGTAGCCAAGTATCAAGTGTCACAGATCTTACCTATATTATAATAATGAAGAATGCCATAAATGAGAAATAAATTGCACTGAGAACTTTACTGCAAAACAAGAAAAAAGATTGTGAAATGAAACCTTCGATATGTGTACTCCAAGACTTCGATGTATTCCCGAGCACTGCATGCATATAAATATTCCGAGATTTACGCTTGCCCATCTTGGAGCCCTGAATAAAAGAATAAAAGTACAGTACAAGCAGTGACCGATCCAGCTCTGAAGTTAAGGGGGGTCATACATAATTTTTTAAAACCTACAGTTAATTGCTAGATGGTAACTCCTTAACGGTTAAAAATCGTTTTTTGTAAAAATAAGTAAAGAATCAGTCAAAATCATTGTAAACAATCAAAAATTGGATTAGTCGGTCAAAAATCTGCCTGATCGGTAAAAATTAGTAACTTCCATGGAAAAAATTAGTGGAACACTAATTATTTTTGGCCGTAGTTGGGGTCAATTTAAATTTATACACCCTCAGGATAGATATAAAACCAAGAAAATAAAAATTTAAGGGGGGTCGACCTACCCCTCTTGCCCCTATTAGGATCCGCCTCTGAGTACAAGTACAAAATATTACAAAGAAGAGAAATGTGCTCTTGAACGATCTCATTGTAATGCCCAATAAACTAACAAGGGAGTTACTGCTTGTTTATTGTTCTAGATTGCAAAACTTAGACCGGAATTACATGGATGTGTAAACTTTTGGTAGGTAAAGACAAGAGTGCAAGCTGCATAAACTTAAATAACTCAACAAAATGACAACAATCTGCGAGTTTAAAGTTGTCTCTTGCTAAATATTGGAGACTACATATACTCTAACATGGTTTATAGCCATAATACAGTCATAAAGAGTTTTTTTTTTACTGAATAGTCCCAAAAAGTTTCATTGCTTATTACTAATGTTAATGTATTCATTCTGCACTACTTATTTTATTATTGATAGAGCAATCATAACATTTTTGCCATTATGAGAGTATTCCAGATGGTGAAAATTCTACATCATGAAGTATATCATCCTATTTGATCATTTATCGCTTATCTTACTTGTTGCGGCAATCTGCACACTCCTTATTTTCTGGCAGCTTAAGAAGACCGTCCAGTATCTGAAAAAACAAAATTGCAGAACTGTAAAGAGAAGTGAACAAAATTTAGAGAAAGGAAGGATTTATGATGATATTTTACTAAACAAATGATAAATGTCACACTTCACCTATTGAACCATTTCAACACGTACTTATACAAATACTAAAGAACCTAATCCGAATGTCTTAAGTGTAGGGTCTTTACGGAATCAGTCTCATTATCCTAATTTCAGTTCCTGAAATCAATTTTTTGATTTCCTTGACATCTAAATTTTTTAAATCATTTAGGTTGCAAAATTTGTTCTAACTTCTAGTTTCTCCATAATTTACGATATTCAGGTTTTCTTTTTTATCAAATCCATACAATACGTGATACATGATTAATTGATTATGAATCTTTCTGGAATTGTCATCATACATAATTTGTGGACAAAATAACATCATTGCTTCAGTTTTCACCAAAAGTCCTAAATTTACAACATAGCAGTGCAATGCAATACTTGACATTAGCATTAACAGCAGGTTGCATGAAACATGAATGTGTAATCACATGTGCATGCTAATTAAATATCAAATCCAGTGAGCTCAAAATTTCATTATAATATAGAAATTTGCATGATTAACAAGAACAAAGAAAAACAATTAAAAATGAAAGATTGTACCTTGGTGTGTTTGAGATTAAGTTCCTTAGACACAGAAGCTTTCTCACTCATGTCTGCCAAATTAAATTCCAGTTGCCTTCCCAAAAAAACACCCAAGATCAGGGAAAAATCAAAGAGAGAATGAGATGGGAGAGTGAAAATAATTATTTCTTAGCTCCCATATCTTCCTTCTCCTTTTCTTTTTTCTTCCTTCTTTCTATCTTTTCAATAATTAATTTTAATTTTGGCTTAAGAATGGTGAATTGGGGTTGAAGAATGATGGTGGAAATTGATGATAGTGATGAAAACACTCCATTTTTAGCAGTGGATATAATAATGCGCACATTGACATAACCATGAGATTAACAGTTGATAGATACCTTCCTTGTTGTCCGGGCACCACAACAACAAAAAAAACTGTCTTTTTTTTCTCTATAAATTAAAACATCGTATTCTTACAAAAATTAAAGAGTTATTAGCCAAAAAATCCAACAAATTTTCTCATTTTTTGCTATTTAACCAATGAACTTATTTTTTCTCATAAAAATCCAACGAACTTTGTTAAACTATGAAAATAATTAACTATGGTTAATGATTATTTATATGTACTTATTATCAACTAACTTATATCAATTATGACATCATAATTAACATTAATAATAATTTAATAAACAGAAAAATAAAATATTTTAAATTTTTATATAATTCATAGCATTATATTTATAATTAAATTAATATTTTATTTAATTATAAATTTGATTGATAATTTAATAAAATTCATATTTTTCTAACCTTCAATTTTTTAAGAGCTATTAACTAAAAAATTCAACATTTTTTTTGTGATTTAACCAATAAGCTTTTTTTTAATAAAAACCAAAAAAATTTATAATAATGAGAAAACTTGACAACTATTTTTTTAATTAGAGTTAAATGACTTAGATTAACTATTTCACATAAACAAGTTAGTAATAAAATAAATTATTTAAACTTTTAAACATAAATTTATTTCTAAATAGAATATTTAATTATTTATATATTAAGATCTTTATAATAATAAAAAAAATAAAATACATGTTTATCAAGTATTGTAAATTTATTTAAAAATTAAATTCCTATTAATTTGTAATTGACCCATCTTTAATTTAAATATAGAGTAAATAATTTTATATATTAATTAATATTCATTTTTTGATTAATTATTTTTGTATTCTATAAAATGACAAGTACAATAAAAAAATTGATGATTAGAAAAATATGAATTTTATTAAATTATCAATCAAATTTATAATTAAATATATTAATTTAATTATATGAATTATATAAAAATTTAAAATATTTAAAACATTTAATTTTCTGTTTATTAAATTATTATTAATGTTAATTATTATGTCATAATTGACATAAGTTAGGAGATAATAAGTTCATATAAATAATCATTAACCATAGTTAATTTATTTTCATAGTTTAACAAAATTCGTTGGGTTTTTATGAGAAAAAATAAGTTCATTGATTAAATAGCAAAAAATGAGAAAGTTTGTTGGGTTTTTTGGCTAATAGCTCAAAATTAAATAAAACAAACTTTGTGAGAGTATTATGGTCTCTTCGTTCAATCTCTAACTCTGGAGAGTGAATCGTGAGAGTTTATTATTCTTATGGCTAGTTATGATGATTTAAACGATCAATTTGCTGGTTTAGATATTGAGGAAGAGGAGAATTCTGCGTTTGTTTTTGAAAGGAAAGGGGAGGTTGAGGGCAATAAATATGAATTATGGGTAGATTTTTTATCGGAAAAAGTATTAATGTCAATGCTATGAAAACAAAAATGGCAGATGTTTGGAGGCCGGCGATGGGAGTAAACATTAAGGAATTAGAGACAAGGATTTTCTTGTTTCAATTCTACCATAAAGAAGACAAGAATTGGGTTCTGAAGGGGGGGCGTGGTCTTTTGACAACGCAATGATTGTAATGGCGGAAATACCTGAGGAACCCTTAAACGTTCCTTTGTGGCAGGTGAATATTTGGTTGCAAATCTTTGATCTACCATCGGGGTTCATGACAGAGACTGTGGGGAAGCTTTTGGGTGATTTTTTTGGTGAATTCCTTGAGTATGATAGCAAGAACAATTCAAGTTTGTGGAGAGAATTTATGCATATCAGGGTTAGGTTGGATGTCAGGAAGCCTCTCAAGCGTAAAAAGAAAATAACGAAGAAGAATGGAGGGGAGGTGATGGTGTATTGCAAGTACGAACGACTAGGTGAGTTTTGCTTTACGTGTGGAATGTTAACTCACACAGAGAGATATTGTAGGAAATTTCTCTCTAGAACGAATGAGGAGAGTAGTAAGGAGTGGGGGAGTTGGCTTCGAGCTCCGACTAGGAGGGCTAGTGGTCCGGTGAGAAGTCATTTTCTACGGGAAGAAGATGATACAGAGTGGGAGGCGCGTCAGGAAAGGTACAATTCAGGCCCGAAATCAGGGGAGGTAGTTGCGTGAAGGAAGGTAACAGCATGATTATAGGAAATGCAGTAAGGCAGGAAACACGAAATCAAGGGGATAGTACAAATCCCTTAGTTTTAGTAACAAAAAATATGGAAGGTAGGAGGGAAGTTTTAAATAGGGAAGATAGGGGGAGATTTGAATTTAAATATTGAAGATGGGCTGGATAATGATGAAATGTCTGGGCTTTTAATTGCTGATAGGAAAAGGATGCGAGTTGGGCCGGATAAGTATGATATAATGGATACTCGAGGGGGCCTTGTAAAAGTGTCTGACTCAGTTTTAACCAATAAACCCAAGGATGCTGTGCTTTCTGAAATGGATTGTACAACGTCAAACAACTCTCAACTGGCTAAGCTTGCTCAGCAAGCTAGCCGGACGTCATGAATATATTAAGTTGGAACTACCAAGGTATGGGGCCACCTTGGAAGCTTCAGTTCCTTCAAGACGTTGTTCGTCAACAAAGGCCTAGTTTGGTGTTTCTTTGTGAGACTTTAAGTAATTCGAAGAAGATGGAAGGAGTGAGAACTCGTTTAGGATTTCAAGGTATGTTAGTCAGAGGAGAAGAACGTGGGAGCTGTTGAAAAATTTGTCTAGGGATGCTAATCTGCCGTGGTGTATTATAGAAGACATGAACAATATTTCGTCGCTGTCAGATAAGAAAGGTGGAATGTTATATCCTCAATGGCTCTTAGATGGGTTTAATGATACTTTGGAGGAGACAAGATTGCAAGACATAGAGTTGCATGGTCACCAATTCACGTGGGAGAGAGGCAGGGGTACGGATGCTTGGTTGGAGATTAGGCTAGATAGAGCCATGGCAACAAGCAACTGGTTGGAGTTATTTCCGTATGCAAGGTTGTACAACTTAGAAGGGTCTCCATCTGATCATAGTGCCATTTTTCTCGATACAATCAGTAGTGGTTCAGGGTTAAGGAAAAAGCATTTCAGGTTCGAGAATGCATGGTTGACAGAGCCTTTATACAGTATTATCATTCGGGATAACTGGGATTCTAATGAACTATCAGGTGTTCAGTAGAAGATAAAATATTGTGCTGATTCTCTAAGTGTTTGGGGTAAGGAGATAACGGGCTGTTTTAACAAAAGAATCCGGGATTGTCACCAGAAACTTAAGTATCTTCGAAGAAGACGGGATGCACAGTCAGTAAAAGAGTACAAGGACACAAAGCATCAATTGTTTTTAATTCTATATCAAAAGGAGATTTTCTAGCGTCAACGTTCTAAGCAACTTTGGCTTGGGGCTGGAGACAAGAATACGAAATACTTTCACGCAGCCTATAACAAAAGAAGAAGAACAAATAGCATTGTTAAGCTCAAAAACGATTATGGGGAATGGATTGATTGGCAAAGTGGATTACAGGCTTTTATCAAGTCTTTTTATAAAGGCTTATTTACAGCTGGTCAGGTGGACTATGATGAGGTAGTAGATTGTGTGCCTCAAACGATTTCGCAGGAGCAAAACAGGGAGTTGCATCTAGAGGTGACCCGGGAAGAAGTGAAATTTGCATTGTTTCAAATGCATCCCGATAAGGCACCAGGGCCGGATGGGATGACTCCGGCCTTCTTCCAAAAGCATTGGCATATTGTTGGGGAGGACATTTATAAGCTAATTAAATGTTTTTTTGAAACAGGGGAGGTGTTGCATGGGCTTAATGACACTAATATCATTCTGATTCCGAAAAATAAAAATCCTACAGTGGTGGGGGATCTTAGGCCGGTAGCCCTTTGTAATGTGCTTATGAAGATTATTACTAAAGTAATGGCCAACAGAATGAAAGGGATGTTAAATAGTGTGGTTTCAATTACGCAAAGTGCTTTTATTCCGGATCGTCTTATTTCTGACAATATTATGATTGCGTATGAAATTATGCACTACTTGAAGGGTAAAAGAACAGGAAAGGATGGATACATGGCTCTAAAGCTTGATATGAGTAAGGCATATGATAGAATAGAGTGGGAGTTTTTGAGAGCGATTTTATTGAAGATGGGTTTCTCACAGTGGTGGGTTCATCTGGTCCTTCAATGTGTCACCACGGTTGTTTATTCGATTAATCATGGGGAGCATGAAATGGGACCATTTAAACCAACTAGAGGGTTGCGTCAAGGAGACCCTTTGTCGCCATACTTGTTTATAATTTGTGCTGAGGGTTTATCCTCGTTGCTGAGAAAGTATGAGTCTAAGAAGTGGATTCATGGGGTCAAAATCTGTAGGAAGGCTCCAATGATCAACCATATGTTCTTTGTTGACGATTCATACCTGTTTTGTAAAGCTGACTCAGAAATGGCTATGAAAGTACGTGATCTGTTGGGGATATATGAAAAAGCATCAGGTCAGCAAGTTAACAAAGGCAAATCTTCAATTTTTTATAGCTCCAATGTTTTACAATATAACAGGCTACCTATAGGTCAGATTCTGCAGATGTTAGAGGCAAATGAGCATTCCACCTATCTTGGATTGCCAAATATTATTGGCAGAAATAAATTAGCGATGCTTGGTTATTTGAAGGATAAAGTCAATACGAGGATTCGTAGTTGGGAGGGTACCTTTATTTCGAGAGCTGGCAAAGAAATATTGGTGAAACAGGTGGCACAAGCTTTGCCAGTGTATGCAATGAATGTATTCTTGTTGCCTCTGGAAATCACAAGAAACATTGAGAAGTGCTTAACAAAATTCTGGTGGCATTCAGGTCAGTCAAATGGTTCGAAATTGATTTGGATGGGCTGGGATAGGCTGTCTAAACATAAAAGAGCTGGTGGTATGGGGTTTAGAAATTTTCGGGATTTTAATATTGCCATGCTTTGCAAACAATTATGGAGGTTGGCTACGAATTCACAGAGTTTGGTTTCAAGGTTGTACAAAGCCAAGTACTTTGCTAATACTGATGTGCTTCATGCTGAACTAGGACATAATCCTAGTTTTATTTGAAGAAGTCTAATGGAAGCTAAACAGTTGTTCAGGGATGGTGTTCGTTGGAGAGTTGGTAACGGGACTAGCGTTCAAATTTTGGATCAGCCTTGGCTGTTATCTACAGAAAACCCTTGTATCACTTCGAGTCCTGAACCACTACAGGGTCGTACGGTGGATTCTCTGTTATGTATGGATAAGATGGAATGGGATAAGGAAGTACTTGCAGACGTGCTAAATGAGAGGGACCAGGAGTATGTCTTAGCCATTCCGTTAGTTGTATCAGAGCAGGAAGATAAGCTATTCTGGAGGTTGGAGGAGTCAGGTGTCTTTTCTATGAAATCAGCTTACAACTTCTTGCAGAAAAAAGGGTGATTGGAATGTAGAAGAAGATGGTAAAATCTGGCAAACTCTTTGGAATATAAAGGCCCCGCCAAAGATTCTTAATCTGATTTGGCGTGCTTTAACAGGTACATTACCAACTTTGTCTCAGCTTCAATTAAAGAGAGTGCAGGTTCAATCTATGTGTCCAACTTGTCAGTTGGAGGATGAATCTATAATGCATATTCTGGTGCATTGTCAGTATGCTAGGCAGTGTTGGTCGGTGTTATTGCCAGGGATGCAGCTTACTGAGGGTTCTAGTTTTTATTCATGGCTTTCTTCTATCTTCGATACGGTCGAAGAGAGTAAGTTTGCTGATATAGTTTCGTTATGTTGGTCTCTTTGGAGAACAAGGAATGAACTTGTTTGGAATCAAAAGCATACGACGGGTTACAGGACAGTTGCAGCAGCAAGGCAGTATCTTGCACAATGGAAAGTTACCCAAAACAGAATTTTTGTGCCTCCTCTTCAGCCGCATATAGAAGGAGATGGAGCTAGCGTTTGGGTTAAGCCTCAGCCGAACAAAGTCAAGATATCAGTTGATGCAGTTGTGTTTGAAGATCGTGGTGGAGTTGGTTTTGGTTTAGTGGCCAGGAATTCAGAAGGAGTGCTATTGGAAGCTAAAGCTCTCTTTCATGCTAGTCTGGTGTCTCCAGTTGAGGCAGAAGCGATGGCCTTCAAGGAGGCATTGAGTTGGATGGATAGGCGAGGTTCGCACGAGGCTGTGATGGAGTCTGATTGTCTAAGAATGGTGCAAGCTATCAGAAGTGAGGTGCTTATGAGATCGTATTTCGGCTTGATTATTGAAGAGTGCCGTAATATGTTAAGTCGTCTAAACAAAGTTGATTTGTTTTTTGTAAAACGATCTGCTAATATGGTTGCCCATCAGTTGGCAAGAGAATCATATGTTCTATCAGGTCGTAGTTTCGATAGGAATAATGTTCCTAGTTCGACTAAAAATTGTATTGTTTTTGATTTGAATTCTTAATAAAATCCCTGCTTTCTGTCAAAAAAAAACAAACTTTTTCTAAAAGATTAACACCCTGCTCCCGAGTTTTTTTTAGAAAGGAAAGCAAGTGAAAAGGAAGGAAAGTAACATAATTTACATATGTGTTTGTGCTTCCGAGTTTTTTTTAGGAACGAAAGCGAGTGAAAGATAAATCAAATTTTGCTTACTTTCCTTCCAAAATTTTCATCCCAAAATTGGGATGAAAAGGAAAGCAAGTGAAAGTAACTTAATTAAAAACATTTGATATTACAAATATACCCTTATCATTTAAATGAAACATTTTATATCTAAGGATAGAATGGTAATTTGACAATTATTTACATGCTTTCCTTCTTACTCGGGAGCACGTGAATGAAAGTAATTTCATTCCTTTTTTATTTACATTCCATCCAACTCGGGAGCAAGTTGATAAAATATATTTCACTTGCTTTATTTTACTTTCACTTACATTACTTTGTTTTTCCTCCCTAAAAAACTCGGGAACAAGGCGTAAAATAACCAAAAACTTAGACTTCTCAATGGGGCGGGGAAATAGGGATGGGATCTGAGAGTGCAATCCCCATCCTTGAATCCATACATGTTCCCCAAATCCATTCCCATCTTCGATTTCCATTCCGAACAGAAAACAAGATTCTCGCCAAGAAATCAGGGATTTTTAATATTTTTTAAAAAAATTAATTTTATACATTTTTTAATAAAATTTTTAATAAAATTAATTTACTAAATTATAGTATATAGTACATATTTTAAATTCAAATACCTATTCTAAAGAACATTTCGAATTCATTTTTATTTATATTAAAAGATATAATTAAATTATTATAATTAAATTTAAATTTTATTATTAAAAACTTGAATCTAAGAAATGGATTGAAAATTTTAAACATTACTAATATATATAAATATATTTATTTTAATTTTTTTTAAATATATATAAATATTTACTTATAATAATTTAATTATATACATATATAAATATATTTTTAAAAAAATATTAAAATTGAGAATTGGGGCGGGGATCCCCTAATTCCCGAACCCCGTCCCGTCCCCCAAATTTTTTACAAAATATTCCCTACTCCCCGCCCCGAACCCGAAAAGTTATCTGAATCCCTGACCTGGATGGAATTATTCCATCCCGCTTAAATGGGAAATAGGGCACGAGATTAAAAGTTTACCCCGTTTAAATAGGGGATGGATGTGATATTTATATGATTCCCGCCAGGAAAACCTATCATGCCCCGAATTTCTTACACTTACCTTAGTTTTTTTTCACTTACCTTATTTGGATATCCCTCTCAATTTATTACATTCCAAAACTTTCCAAAAATAGTAAAATTTTATAATATAAAATTCAATTATATCAACTATGTTCCTCCATTATACCCACGTTATATTATACAATGAATATTGGTTAATCTCGCTATTTTACTCACTTTTCTTATTTTTCACCACTATTTTATACATTTTTTTAATCTTCATGTTCAACTCATATGTAAAGAAGTGAGAGGGATAGATGAAGTAATGTGTAAAAATAAATATATACCTTATAAGAGCATCTCCAATCGTTAAAAACCCTTAGCTAAAAGTGTATATTACATACCATAATTAAATATTTTAAAGAATATGTAAAATAATTACATCTCCAATGGTACATTCCTGTTATTTAAAATTATAGATAACCTCTACATATTGGCTATATTTGTCGAATCGCTAGAGACCTGTAAACAAACTCCACATCATCTATTACCATATTTGAAAAAATATATTCTATATTTAACAACCGAAATATTTATAACATACTATCTTTACAATATAGCCAATCATTATAGCCAACTCCATTGAAGTATAATTCCTTACAGATTTAACAAATTTTACATAATCGTTATTTTATATAATTTTAGCCAACCATTTTAGCCAATACCATTGGAGATGCTCTAAGTTATTTATAATAGTTTTATATATAATGTATAGCTCAAGTGTTAAAGAACTTATCTCTTATCGTATCGTGTCTTGAATTCGATTTTCGTTCAAAATAAATACTCATTCGTAGGACATACAAGTGTACTTATTCAAAAATAGTGTATACACAAATTTTTAAATAATTTATTGATTTGTTTTGATGTTATACAATACTAGCGTTCTACCCGTGCAACGCACCGAACGATAAAATTAATTAATAAATTAATATGAACATATTATTTTAATCATTACTTAGGAACAAAAATAATTTCATGTGAATATAATTAATTTAAATATAGAATTGCTTATTCGTAATTTTATACCAAATGCAATAATATTAATATTATCAAGCGATTATCGTAATATCCACATCCCCCTTTGAAACGTTCTAAACCCCTCTTTATTGTATTTTCTTAATTTTATTTTTCTCATTTTTCGGAATCTTTCTACCAAGTTCATGAGTTTTTTACCCATATTTTAAGTTTTGTTCTTTTGCAAATTTGGTAAATTTAAATGTGCAATATTATGAGTTTCCAGAATTTCATCATATTAATTACAATCAAAATATTTGTATGGGTTGAGATCAATTTTTCGAATACATATTGAAAATTCATAAACACTTATTTCTCACGACCGCTATAAGTCATTAGAGTGTCTCTCAGAAAAAGGTTGCATGTTTCAGTAATGTGAGAAAGGATCTCTACTGTGTAAGATCATTAAAATAACGTAGGTATGATAAAGGAAATTTTCATCTAATCTAGTTTCATACGTGTTTGTTCAATATCATTTTTATAAATTGTATGTTCTTTTATTAGTAAATTATTTACTATAGGAAAATAAACATTATCAATCAACCAAACATATCCAATATATCCCATTTTAGAGTAAGACACGCCTGTTAGAGTTTGTGGTGATTGTCCTCAACTTGTTTTTTTTTCCGCGTCCTAATGAAAACTTAAAATGTGTATATTCACTTTGGGAGTTTGAAGATTGATTTTTTTTTCCTATTAGAATATGGTATATTAAATATTAGTTTACTTTTGTGGTAAATTAATTCGATCAAACGGTACCCGATCCAAAATCCAAAATTTTGGATATACCGAACCTGAATTTTGGATTCACGTTTGGAATAAAATTATAAACACGAAATAGTTTCAATTTGGATTTCAGTTGTACCGAACCGATATCTGATTTGAAATCCGATACATTTGTTTTGTTTAGACAAAAGAAAATTAATAAATATCTTTGTTTAGAATCCATCTACCAAGTTATTAAGTTTTTTTAACCTATATTTAAAGTTTTGTTTATATTAGAAATAAATATTATCAACCAACCAAGCGAATTCGATATGTTTGTCCTTAAATCATGATATGAGAATTGAATACTATTAATTTAATTCAAGAATAAAAAAAATAAAAAGAACACCTTTTATTATAATAATATATAATTATGTATTGACCTATCTAGTTAGTATAGTAAGATGAGAATGTTAAATAAGGAAAACTTTTAATATAATATGATTGGTCTAAATTTTATATATGGTCCCTAATTGGTCCTAAAATAGTTCATAATTTTCTGATTGATTAACTACCTCTTAACTGCACATGGGTAGACTCAGATATTATAATAAATGATGTTAAATCAAGTAACTACTAAATTTAAATTAGAATTAACCAATCATAATTCGTATAGTAAGATGTTATATCAAGTAACTACTATATTTAAATTAGAATTGTTAACCAACCATGGTTAGTATAGTAAGATGAGAATGTCACTAAATAATGTCTAATACTATTTGAGAGTATATTTAGTATTTTGAATAATTCAAATATCTTATCATGTCAATTTGTTTGTCCCATTAATTATTGCATAGCTAAAAAAAATCGATAAGTAAAATGTTAAAGATAAATAGTTTAAAATTCATTTTAATATTTTAACTGGTTGTTAGGTTTTTTAATAATTGATTAATATAAATTTTGAGCGTGTATTTAGAATAGTGTGGTAAATATTTTTTCAATTTTTAAATTTTTTTATTAAATAATAGTATATTTATTCAAATTTGATTGCAACTTATGATTGTAGATCGAGAGTTTGAAACATTAAAATACTATATTATATAATATAGATGAAATAAACTCATGTATTAAAATAATATATTTATATTAAAATCAATTAATAAATACACAATTTTGAAAAATGGCTCTATACATAGAGACATGTGCAAAAAATAGGTGTGTCAGTATATATTGATATAATTGTAATCGATTTAAATCAAAAATTGTGATTAATTAGTTATTAAGTATTTATGAAAATTAATCTGTAATATATAACTATATACTATATTATAGTATGATTGTTGTTGATATTTATAAAAAAATAGCTCATAATATATAATAGTATAAATTTGATTAACTTTAAATTAAAAGATTGGTAAGTCAGTAAATATTTTATCACTTTAAAAACTATTTAATTTATGCATGTACTAAATAAAATAATTTATATATTTCAAAAAAATTGTTAAGTAACCAAGATAAGTAATTTAGGATGAGAATGATATGATTAATTTAATTTCTATGATAAATTCTAAATGGCTCATATATATATATTTATAAAATTAATCTGTATTGTATAATAATGTAATTATGATTAATTGTAAATCAAAAGAGTGGAAAATAAAAATTGTTAAAATCGCTTAATATTATATTTATGTATAATCCTAATTGATTTTAATTTTATACTAATTTATTATAATTGTTTTTTAATATTAAGAAATATGTAATATAAGGATATGTTAAATTAAGTAACTACTATATTTAATTTAGAATTGTTAACTAATCATAGTTAATACAATAGGATAAGAATGATAAATAAGAAAAACTTTTAATATAATATGATTGGTTTAAAATTAGGAATGATATCTGATTGGTCCTAAAACAATTCAAAATTTTCTGATTGGCTAAATACATCTAATTGTAATCCTGATTGATCTTAATTTTATACTAATTTATTGTAATTGTTTTTTAACATTAAAAAATATGTAATATATGGATATGTAAAATAAAGTAACTACTATATTTAAATTAAAATTGTTAACTAATCATGGTTAATATAATAAGATAAGAATGATAAATAAAGAAATCTTTAATATAATAAAAGATTTATTAATTAATTTTATTAAAAAATTATGAATAAATATATTTTCGAGCCTTAAAAAAAATCAAGTTTTTGAAGATATGAATTTTATCCAGGTTATTTAAAATATGATTCAAATCCGATTTTGTAGTGTTGGTTTATATTTACTAAATAATTAGTTTTATTAACAAATGTGATTCAAATCCGATTTTGTTGTGTTGGTTTAGATTTGTAGTATGAAAAGAAACAAAATCTTGGATAAATCCAAATAGTACGATCTAGCAAGTGTAATTAAGTCACAAATGTTTAGGAAAACTCTTAATATAACATGATTGGTCTAAAATTTAGGAATGCGTTGTGATTGGTTCTAAAATAATTCATACTAAAATTTAGGAATGCGTTGTGATTGGTTCTAAAATAATTCATAGTTTTCTGATTGGTTAACTGATATGTGGTAGACTCAAGTATTATAATAAAGGATGTACTAAAAATATAATTTTTACTAACTTTTTTAAAAAATTAAATAATTAATGGGAAGGGATAAAATAAAACGTAATGAAGATTTAATCTTTTGGTGTGGGATAAGTGTGGAATCTATATATTATAAATTATAAATTAGTGGATAGCCCGTTCCTTAGGTTTGGTATTCATATTTAGATTCGGATAACATTTTTTACTTTATTTTGATCCATGGACTATTCAATTTATAGGTATGGTATCCATTTTAGCTTTGTATAGGATCCATATTTTTATTTGACCCATGTTCAGCTATGGAAATTTTGTATATTAATTTTAAATTTTAAATTCCATTAATGTCCATTATATGATATCCATGTTAGCTTTGTATAGGATCCATATTTTTATTTGACCCATGTTTAGTTATGGAAATTTTGTATATTAATTTTAAATTCCATTAATGTCCATTATATTTTTGGTAGGTTCATTAACAAAAATTTCAATTAATCTATTAATTTTAGTAATCAAATTAATGCATATCATCACATGCTATATACAATAAAAGTTTGACTAAATTAATTCTTAAATGTACTTATTATATTATGCGATTAATAATTCTAAGTACGTACTCACCTAAGTTACATGCAATTTAATGAGTTATAAATACGAAAGAATGACATAAATACCCATTTTTTAATAAAATGGACGAGAATAACACAAATCATGGATGATGGCCATAAATACCCCTCTATTACGTATTTAGGAAAGGAGTAATAGATTTTATACATATTACGCATTTGGAAGAGGGGTAATAGACCTGTCAGGAAAACCTATTACGCATTTGGAAAATGAGTAGCACCTATTACCCATTCTCCAAATGCGTAATAGATAAAAAATTTATACTAGTTACCCCAATATCAAATGCGTAACCCTATTATTCTTATATGAAATACGTAATAGACGAGTATTTATGGTCATCATCAGTGCTTTGGGGTATTCTTGTTATGTGATATAACTTTTTGGGGTATTCTTGGCCAAAGCCCTATAAATACACTAGAAGTAATTTGTAATTGCATGGCTTTACTATATAGGGTCTTGCTCAGGTGAGAACCTTCACTTATGGTGAGATACTGAGATCTAATCATATCCACTCATTTAAATACATTATATTTATCTCTTACCATTCATTTAATATTTTAATATTTTATAATTGGGTTTTCAACATCTTCTTCTTAATTCAACAACCCACCACCACCGACGACCACCACCATTTTCGGCGACCATTTCCGGCGACCACCAGAAAATCACCACCGGCAAACATAAAATCACCACCGCCAAAAAAATAAAATCACCACCGAAAAATACAAAATCATCACCGAACGAAAAATCACCACCAGAAACACAAAAATCACTACTCCAACCACCTGTAAATAAAAAATCACCACCGGAAAACAAAAAATCACCACCACCAAACCACCACAAACCACCCAATTGCCGTCATCACCTCCGATCACCACCAACAAATCACCAATAACAGCCCAAAAATTACCACAAAATCCAAACTCAAACAAAAAAAACAATACTATTTTGATTCGGCAAGCACAGATCTGTAGGTGAGTAAAACAAACATTAACAATAACTTGACCTTTTGATAACAACTACAAATGGCAATAATAAAACAAAACTCCAACACTTTGAAAATGAAAAATTACATGAACTAAAGACACTCCCTTTACAATTTTATACACATACATTATCCCATATTTATACGTAAAAACAAATCACCACAAATTACAAGAGAGAGAGAGAGAGAGAAAGAGAGGGAGGGGAGGAGAGGGATGACAGAAGGTTCTGGAACTTGGAGGAGGCGCACGGTGGAGAGATGAGGAGAGGTCGCGGTCGGAAGTTGATCATCGGCGGCGGCAGATTCGATGGCGGGGGTGGGTGACAGCGGGGGAAGGGGAGAGTGTGTGTCTGTGTGTACTGGGTGCGTGTGTTTATGTGTGTAGTGTGTGTATAGTGTATACCTGTGTTTAATATGTGGCCAGGATTTAAAATGGTTTAAAAATTGTGGGGTTGAGATTAGATCTCAGTTCTCACAATAATAAGGGGGTTCTTATCTGAGCAAAACCCTTATTATATAATTACAAATCTGCCATTTATGTTACGGGTATTTTTCTCTTATATTACATAAAATAACATTTAGTGATATTAATATTAGTTGTTTCAAAATTTTATTATTTAATTATTATTAAATTATTTCATTATTAATTTATCATTATTATGGTATATTAATATTTTTTATTAAATAATATTTTGAAATATAACCTAGTAAGAATGAGAATAGGTGATTAATTCCCGTGAATTTTATGCCGGACGGATACGGGAACGGTGATCCCATTCCCGCCCGTTGAGAACCCTACAAAAACTATAGTAGTATTTTTATTTAATGGTTTTATTTAATTTCTTTTTCCCTAAAAAACAAGTCTATAATTTGACATATACACTGTGCACACAGTGACTCGCAAGTACACAACATATCTACTGTACAGTCAAAGCGCAGTTTAAATCAAACAAAACAAAACGAAATTGTAGTGTCCTAGGTAAACAGAAAAGAAAGACAAGAAGTGACAAAAGATGAGCAAGATTGAAGAGAGTTCAAGTGAGTGGATGAAGAAAAAGAAGAAGGGTTTGGGTTGGATTGAATGGTTAAGAGGATGGTTTAATGTGATTTATGAGATGTTGTTTCAGAGAATAATGGCTAGTCATCTTGACAATCCAATGCCTCTCCCTCCTCTCTCCCCAGATTTCACTTGTATTATCACTGGATCTACTAGTGGAATTGGCCGTGAAATTGCCAGGTCTCTCTTTCTTAGTCTCTCCCCCCCTTATCTGTTTATATATATTTCTTCAAATTTGTCATTTTTACTGCTGTATTTGATTGTTTGAGCGTTTTAGTTATTTTTTTACATGGGTTTGCCGAAAAAACTTGACTTTGATATGGGTTTTTTATGATAATTTTTTTAAATGTATATGTTTCTTGAATTTATAAATTTAGTGCTCTAAGTAACTCTCTGAGTTTTTAATGATTTATAAGTTGGGTTTTGTAGAAAAAGGTTGATCAAAAGATGGTTTTTAGTAGGGGAGCGGGAGGAGGTTTTAACCTGAAGCTAGTATGATGAGCACCTGAAATTAAGTTCATAATTTAGTTACTACTTGATTGATTGAGCTTTTTAGGACTTCTGTAACTTGGGTTTGGTTGATAGATGGTTTTTAGTAGGAGGGTGTTTGGGGCTTGGGTAAAGGGTTGATTTGAGGCTGGTGGAGTTTGATTAGCACTTGAAACTAAGTTTATAGTCTAGTTGTCAATAATGGGTTTTTAGAAATTTTCAATATTGTCGAATATGAAGTGCATATATAGGTCTATATTAATAAGTTGGCATTTTTGTAGTTGCCTAGAATTTTCATACTTTTCAGAATTTTAAGTTTCATATTTAGGATAGTTGTATACAAGTATATGTACACACATTTATATGTAATACATTGTTATAAATATTTGTTATTAGAGTAGCTGTGTTAATTGAGATTGTGTTACCGTGAATTGAGTTGTATAATGTTCTTCAAGGTTTAGTTAATAAATTATATCTGGAGGTTTAAAGGAGAATTGTGTGAACACAGTAATTCTATTACTCCCTTCGTCCCAAAATACATGTCCCTTTTGCAAAAAAAAATTTGTCCCAAATTACATGTCCCTCTTTTCTTTCCATACAAATATCTCTTCTTTCTATACAAATTTAAGTCTAATTTTCCAAAATTACCCCTATATTTGTATTTTCAATGATTGACTTCTTTAAAACTTAACTCTATTCTCATTTTTCAATGCATTTATTAAGATTATTTATTGAAAAACCTTATCCAACAAACCTTTTTCTTAATATGCGTATTTTTTCCAAAAGGGACATGTAAATTGGGACGGAGGGAGTATTTAATAAGCATGTTTTAGGCGGATTTGGTTAGTGTTTGAGTTCGTTTATTTAAGTAAAACATGAAACAATGTAATATTCCGGAGCTGATAATCATATTTGTGGGGAATTCGGATGAGTTTTTCAATTGATGACAGTTGTTTTTTTAAAGAGTTGTTTGTATTGAGGACACTGGACAGAGTAGGAGAGAGTTGTTCATAGATTGCTAATTGAGCTAATACTAATTCATAATTAGTGAGACTTGCAAATAAGAACATTTAAATGTTCAGTCTTGATTTTTTGATGTTAATGCCTTGTAAATTGGCTAAACGAAAGGAATCCAGATGTCAGCTGCTTCCATCCATCTTTCAGATACTTTGGTATTGCCTAATATGAATATGAAAGTAGGATTGGTTATCATTTTATCCGAGCAACTTAGTCATATTTTAGTTGTCGCTCATGTAAATAGTGCTATTATGGGTATGTAGCTGGGATCTAGGGAAGATAATCTTATGTCAACAAAATGATGTTAGTTTAGGGACATTGGCATGGTTGGTAGTTGGTATAATATTAATTAAACTTGCATTTTATTAATATTTGGTTATTCTGAATCAGAAGTGGGTAATAGCATAGTCATTTTTGCCTTAGCTTATAATAGTTTCAAGTTAAATTCAGCATATAAACATATGATATACATAACCCAAATAAAAAGGATATTTGGCAGCGTGAGCCGGGCTATAGTCCCCGTGGTTGCATATTGCATTCCCCCATTACAGAAATCTCTATGAACAGAAACCTGTACAGGTTCAAGTGGTAACACAGGTTAAGATATAAGTAGAAACTCATACAGAACAAAAGAAAGATACTATTAGCAGAATATGCACACCACACCCAGAATATAAGAGGCATCATCTTAGTTTGAAGCTCTTTAAAGTTTCAATAGCAGCCGTAATATTAATTGGAATGTTGAACGAAGACTACTAGCAGAAAAAGTGAGGGTGAATAGCACTTGTGATCACTTTTGTTATACTAATATGTTTTAGAGACATGCTCAAAGGAGTTAATTCCATAGCATAAGTTATAACTTTGGTTTAAGAGCAACAATATTCCAAATTATTATGCTGGTATGTTAAGTAGACATATGTTTAAAGGATTTGAAACTATAGGCATAAGTTGAGTAGCTTGAATTGTAATTTTATTTAGTTAAACCTTGGGTTTCTTTTGTGACCTAATGCCTTAAGTAACTTCAGTAACTTTTTGAGTGACCCGGTTTAAGAAAACAAGTTCAGTACTTGAGTTATCCTTTTTGCTTACTCCCCTCACCTAGTTTATCTGTATTTGACAGACAGTTAGCTGAAGCAGGGGCTCATGTTGTAATGGCTGTTCGGAATACAAAGGCTGCTCATGAATTGATTCTTAAGTGGCAGTATGATTGGTCTGGAAAGGGCCTTCCTCTTAATATTGAGGTATTTACTGAGCACAGTTGTAAGTTTTGGGCATCTATATTTCTGACATATTAAATAATTCATCAGGTTTGTTCAAAAAGGACTCAGCCATTTAACTGTACACTGGTAAACTCATCCGAAATTTGACTTTTTAAGGTAATGGAGCTTAATCTTCTTTCATTGGACTCTGTTGCAAGATTTGCTGAAGCATGGAATGCCCGTTCAGGCCCTTTGCATGCGCTCATCAACAATGCAGGGATATTTTCCATTGGGGGTTAGTACTAAGTTATCCTCCAAAGGATCATATTTTCTTTTTATTCTTACCAGAACATGTCAAAATCATTGCATGGTTGACTATCAACCTTTTTAGAACTGTGTGAAAGGAAGTATCAAGTGGTTTAAGTGTAAAAATTGATGCTTTGAAGTTGACAAGTGTTAAGGGTTGTGAGTGTGTGATAATAAGAGAGGAGGCAACAAATATATAGGACAAGATAAGCATCAGTTGGTTGATAACAGTAAATATAGAGAAAGGCAGGAGAAAGAATTACTTCTCTCTGTTAGTTTGTTTAGGTAGAGCGACATTTTACTTTTTATGTCGAGTTCATCGATCTACAACTTTGTACAGTCAATTTTCATATTTTCCATACGATCATTAGCCAAGCATCAGTTTGAGTAAAGTTTGAAAATATTGTATACCAAGCATGAGAGGGTGTCTAGCGCTTTTCATTCCATTGCGTGTTACTTTTGATGTTTAAAAAAACCGGGACCTTCTTATTACTTGTATATAAGGAGGCCTGATCATAGCGTATCAACACAAACAGATGCCATATATATAATCGCACGGGATATATTGTGACATATATTAATGAACATATGTATATCGTTGTATTATATATGGTAGGGAGTATGCAATCAAATAGTGTAGCGCAGTTAAATTGTGACCCACTTATTGACTCAAAACAAGCTGCCTTGAATGTTAATATTTCTTTTACCCTTGAACGTAATATTTGTTCTCCGACTAGTCTTTACCTTCATAATTGTTGTGCAGGTTTGATTTCTACGAAAGCATACTTCTAAGTTCTAATCATTGGCCAATATCCTTTCATTCTTCTATAGGTTTATATGGCGAAAGCATTTTCTTTCTTGTGTCATTGTTGTCATGTGGGCTGTATGATCTGCTCCTATTTGTTTCTTGTAGTTTAAGCCAAGTGTTAACAAATTGTATAGACCCTATAATCATCGTCCTCTTGAGAATGCTTATTGATGCCCTTTTTAACACTTATGTTTAGAACCACAAAAGATTTCAAAGGACGGTTTTGAAGAACACATGCAAGTTAATCATCTAGCGCCAGCCTTGCTTTCAGTATTGCTCTTGCCATCCCTTATCAGAGGCTCTCCAAGTCGGATTGTTAACGTTAATTCGATTGTAAGTTTAATGTCTCTATGCATGTGTAATAGATACGAGTTTGCATATCTTTTTTTAAGCACTATCGATATGCACAGTTACTTTAATGTTAGTTATTGGCCTTAATTATATGTAGGGGTCTATTTCAACATCCTTGCGATTATAAAATAATTATTGACTCATTATTGTATTTTATGTTCAAAGCAGCAGAAAGTTTAGTCTTTCAATGTTTTTTTTACTAAATTAGTCTGCCAAATTTTATATGATCTTGCATCCAAGTTCTTCAGATTGTAAATTTAGTTCCTCATACATTTCTCCATTTAATAATATATATGGAGTTAGGTTCAAATTAAAACTTTATCCTGATTTAGAACTTAGAACCAATGTTAGCCTTACTTGTGTATTAGATCAACAGCTCATATTAATCGTTTCTGGCTGCAATACATGATGAGTCCTGTTCTTCTGTAGAATACAAATTTTCCTTTGTGAATTGTAGAATACGGTGTTATTCAGTTGAACATCGTGTTTTTTCTTCGCAAAATACGTACTATCTTTTGAGGAAATAATTTTTTTGTTAGGGATTATTTCGACTTGACACTAGAAAAATATGTGATAAACCTTTTACTTTACTTTGTACTACGAATTTGAAGTATTAAGCATGCTAATCTATTTAAAGGACAATTTAAGGATGCTGTTGTTGTGAATATCCCCACTTGCAAGGATTTGTGCAAAGATGTGCAATATGTGGTATAGCTAAAATCAATGACATATCAGCCTTTTCTGTTTCTTTCAAATGAATTTAGCAATTTAGTTATACATAGTTAACATCAACGAAAGGAACAAATTTTGTAGGTTTGAGTTTGTGACCGTTGCAGTTTTTTTTTAATTAAGGTCAATTGCAGAAATTTAAATACTCACGCAAACATGCCTCCGTGGAGGCTTGAACCTTCGACCTATTATTACCAAGAGGAGAGTAGTATCCGTTAGGCTAAAGCCTCACAGATCTGTAGTCAACTTTTGGTGAGCACTTAATCACAAGTGCTGGCCCACATCAGCAATCAAGAAATAGTTGTAATATTATAAACTTACAGTTTACTGGTTTTAATTGTAGATGCCCTGATAAAGTTAAGTACATCTGTAGAGTCCAGAGGTTATACTTAATAATTGTTGTCAATGTAAAACGGCACTCTTCCTGATAAATAAGTTCAAATTCTGTTTCGATCCTCTCTTTCGCTCTCTTTATAAACTGTAAAATTTATCTCTATATATTGATGTGACATTATTTATCGTTCTTTTTTTCCGTACTGAAGATGCATCAAGTTGGATTTGTTGATACTGAAGACATGAACGTCGTGACTGGAAAGAGAAAGTATACAAGTCTAGTGGGTTATTCGGGCAGCAAACTAGCCCAGGTTGGCAAATTTGTTTCAATAAGATTCTGTTAGCAATTACAAAAAGTGGAAGTTGTTTACGTTTATTTATTCTCAAGATCCCTAAAAGAAAGAAGTTAATTCTTTAGCTGCTTCCTTGGCTTCTTAGCTGATTGCCATCACCCTTTCTAAAACAAGTTAGTAAATCGTAGACTAAATTGGACATCGTGTTCCTGTAATTTATTGCTTTGCACTTTGGCCGAAAATCTGAAATAAAAAAGTCTACACTTGCATGGCTAAGTTTACTTTTTAGAGCACGGTAGTGGCTCTGAACGGCTGCCGTTAACCGTTAACTGTTACATTTTATTGTAAATATTGTATTGGTAATTGGATAAGAAGGTAATTTTACAATAATTTATTACATATCAATACATAACATTTGTTTTCTTCCATTTTATATTCTATCCCATATGAAACCTACTCAGCCGATGAAAATCTCCATCTCGACATAGTTAAATTACACTGGTTGTGCAAAATCAAGAAAACCTATTACATTCTTTCAGATTTAATAGATGGGTTTTCGAATAATTACCCCTTATTGGACAAGAATCAGCCATTAAACCCCATCTGTTGCTATTCTGTTGTTGCAACCTCAGTACGACCATGTTTAGGAGGCCTTGATCTTGATGCTTCATGTGCATCTTTCCTCCTTGTCGTTGCTGTTAGATGTCCATTTCCAAGAGCTTCCATTGCTCTTGTTGTTCGTGGTTAGTTCTCGGTACTTTGTCTTTGAGAGTTTATCTTTTCTGGATGCTCAGAAACACTAATATCTGCAGAGGTTTTTACGTGCACATAAATCATCATGTTGCAGCAATCATACACAACTTCTCTTAATCTTGTACCCAATGGAAGATTACCCCTGCCAGAACCCATCTTCTAAGCTATTAATAGTCTTTGCTTTCTTCACTAGTTTTTTGACATCCATATCACGACTTGGAGTTTGAGTCTGGTAGCGTTTTTTCTTGTTCATTATTCATCTCAACCCACCCTTTTTCGTTTTTCTTCTACCCTTCATCTTTTTCAGTGTCAAGCTTAAGAAGCTCTGGTTCATAACCGAATTTACTTGAATTATCAGTAATAGAATTATAACAATGGTTTTGCTTTACTAATCTGCTTCTCGAGAATTTCTTAACACCAGGCATAAGAAAGACCAGGAAATTGTTTGCACCTGGAACATAAGCTTGGTTCTGTTGCCATTGAGTGCCAAATAGCTTTAAAGCCGTTTGCTTTTTGCACCTGGGTGTTTAAATTTAGGTCTAAACCTTGAATTTGGGGATAAATGGTCAATATATGCACAATATAGCTATTGAGACCTGCCATGACCATTTTATCCTCACAAAAGTTAACATTCGTTTGTATTCGAACGGCAGTGGTTCGGAGCCCTTCATGTGCACTAAAAAAGTAAATTTAGCTACGCAAATGTCAACTTTTTTGTTTTGGCCACCGAAATGTAAAACAGTCAAATTATAGGTACCCAAGGTGCAATTTAGTCTAAATCTTATTAAACGGAGTGAAATGTGTTTTAACAAATTTTGGATGTTATATACTTATAATAAATTGCAGGTCATGTTCAGTAGTGTACTCCACAAGAGGTTGCCTGCTGAAGCTGGAATAAGTGTAGTATGTGTATCTCCTGGCATAGTTCAGACTAATGTTGTAAGTTTCTTAAAGAAATGTTATTTCTTGTCATACCTTTTAAATTTAAATATGTAAACGTCAAAAGAATGATACTCCTTAGTCATAGCTCAGAAATTTTATTACATGGCAGGCGAGGGATCTCCCCAAGATTGTTCAAACCGGCTATCGCCTGATTCCATATTTTATTTTCAGTCCCGAAGAAGGCAAGACTTCTGAATGCTATTTGATGTTGTCCATGGTCACTGCTGTAGCTACATTATTAGGTCTTTTGGAAAGTTAATTTGTAGGAACATGTCAGAATTGCAGCAAATGGCTATTATCAGTTCACAGGTAGAACTGGTGTAGGTTTATTGCTATTAGGGCAATAGGTTTTGCCTGATTCGAAAATCACTGATACACATGTTAAAAATTTGCCTGAAGCAAAATACTGAATAATATTATTTCACAACTGCAGGTTCTAGAAGTTCCTTATTTGCAGCCACTGATCCCCAAATTCCTGAATACTGCGAGATGTTGAAATCAGACGAGTGGCCAGTGGGCGCTTTCATTTCTCAAGAATGCCGTCCTACGAATCCTTCTGAAGAAGCGCACAATCTTGAAACTTCTTACAGGGTATGGGAGAAGACATTGGAAATGATTGGTCTTCCGTCAGATACAGTAGAGAAGCTTATAGAAGGGCAAGAAGTTAAATGCAAATATGGGTCTGGTGATTCTCATCAAGACTAGTTCTCTTTTATAAAAATCTTACAAATTCATGGCCATTAAACAAAAGTAGAGATTTCATGACCTGTGTTTTAATTCAAAGGCCATAAGCATCATGTTAAAGAAGGATGCAAAAGTTGGAGTCACAGAGGTATCTTACAGCAAGTTGCTAATATATGTGGCTGATGCATTTGAAATTCCAACAGACAGAAAGAAACAAGACTTTCTATGTGTGGCAAGAAGCTTACTACTATTTTACATATCTGCCACCCTACACAACTTGAGGAAAACATACTTGTATGGATTGACAACAGAGTTTACCACAAACTAGCTACATTAAGCTTCAGATCCGAGTCATGAGTTTCTGTTTATTTTTTAATTTTTGCTAAATGTTTGTGTTTAAAATAAACTTCATTACCTGAATCAATTTTATTTTTTTTTGTTAAGGAATAAGTATATAAACCTAACAAAAATAAAACAAATAATAGGGACCCTAGGGTACTATATGTAGAAAAACTGTTAAAGAGTAAAATAAAATGCCATAATACATTGCTAGCATAAAGCTATTGACAGAGGCCAGCAACAAAATAAAGCTGAAAGATTAAGAGGGTGTTTGGCATTGCTTAAAATAACTTATTTTTGATTTAATGGGGTGTTTTTAACTTAAAAGAAAAAGTAAAGTTGTTTACTTTAAGTTGAATGAATGTGTTTGGGTAATTTTACTTAAAGTTAAATAGGGGTTTAATAATTTTGATTTAAATTGAAATTTGACTTAAAAATATTTTAAATTCATAATACTTTAACTTTACAAGAGTCCTGAAATAAAACAAAAAAAATGGATAAGTCATAAGTCAAAAGTACCTAAAAGGAACTTATGACTTAAAGGAGTTTTTTAACTTAAAGCCCAGCTTTAAGCAAATTACACAAACAGAACATTTTTAACTTAAAGGAGCTTTCTCCTTTAAGTTCAAGTAGCCAAACAGGCTCTAAGGCTTTGTTTGGATCGGGGGTTGGGGAGGGTTGGGTTGGGTTGGGTTGGGTTGGGAGGGATTCAAATTTCACAACCCTTGTTTGGGTAGAAATTTAAAATGAAAAGTTGGGTTTATAGAGGTTGGTCAGGGGTTGGGAGAGGGTTCTAATATAATGGAAATAGGGGAACGCTTCAACACCCCGATTTGGGGTGTTGCTGCCATCAGGGTGTTGCTGCCAGTGCCTTTTTAATGTTTTTGTTTTTTTTTTCTTTTTTATATTTTCTTTTCAATCATGTATAAACAATAGTAGTAGAAAAATTGTCCAAAATACCCACTTTTTGGGTACCACTGATTGAATTACCCACGTGCAGAAAAGGCGACCAAAATACCCATCTGATGCGCTACTCACAAAGGCGTAACCTATTCCGGCGACCAAAATTCCGGCGACCGATTTGGGCGTTTCGTTTCCGGCGAATCAAATGTTACAAAACTAGTATGGATGTGTAGATGGTGAATAGACGAATCTATTAGTATGTAAAACGTGCCTGAAAAACACGGGAGAGGGGTAACGGAGGGAGAGAAAACTGGTATGCAGGAATCGCGATTTGAAATGTAAAAAACGAGATCTCGAATTCTGAAAAATTAAATGGTATGAAACTTGTATGGGATTGTAGACGGTTAAGATCGAGGCGGTTCGATTGGTGCTTATTTTGTGATCGGAAGACCACGAGAGAGGCCTGAACGAAGAGAGGGAGAGAAGTCGCCGGCGATCGCCAAATTCACCATTGGGGGAGAGCTCGCGTAATTACGAGGAAAGTGACGGATGGCGTCATCTGACGTCATCGCGCATGTCGCACATGCGTGTCACATGTTGCGCGCCTTTACAAAATGCGTATCTTAATGATATGCGCTGATTCTGTAGACGTATTAACATACTTACTACGTTGTGGTAGGCGTATCCCATAAATTACTCCTCCATCATGGACGTATCCGAGAGACACTCCTCTGTGATAGGCGTATCCCGTGGGTATTTTGGGCGGCTATTCGTGAATCTGAACATTTTGGACAAGAAATAATAAAAAGTGGGTAGAAAGGGCAATCACCCATAGTAGTAAGCATATAATTTATTTTGTATATTATATATATTACGTAATTAATTGATAAATATTTTTTTGAAATTATTAATTAAAAAAGGTTATGAAAATTTCAAAAAAATTACTTTTGAAAAAAAAATTCCAGGAATTTTTTTTTTCAAAAATTGTATTTTCCGAGAAAATATTTTTGAAAAAATTATTTCTGAAAAAATATTTTGGAGAAAATATTTTCCGAAAAAATATTTTCGGAAAATTAATTTTTGAAAAAATATTTTTCGAGATAATATTTTCGGGAAAAATATTTCCAAAAAAATATTTTCTGAAAAAAATATTTTCCGAGAAAATATATCCGGGAAAAAAATCATAATTAATCATATTATAACCTCTTCCCAACCTAACCCTCCATCCAAAGAATATAAAGGTTGAACCATTCATTACTCAACCCTTACATCCAAACAAGATAAATATTTAACCTAACCCATCCCTTCCCAACCAACCCCTCCTAACCCCTGTGCAAAGAGGCTCTAAAGAGTCCCAAAATTCTGCATCATTTGACCAGTTCCGGGGAACTCTAACCGCAGCTTTTAGAACGAACACTCAAAAAGTAAGTGCTCCAACGTGTTCATATTGAAATGGATCATACGATCCCTTGTTATTGATAGCCCAATGTTTTCGAAACAAAGAAAGAAAAGAAAAGAATAAAAAATAAATAATCTTTTTTCCTCTCCAAATCTTTCCAAAAGTGTTTTTCAAAAGTATGAAGAAAATTTTGGAAACAAATGTACATGAAATTTCTTTCCAAATATTTAGAAATCAATATATTCTTTTCTTTTCTAAAAATTTATTTAGGAATAAATTGAAAAAATTAAAATTTTCATTTTCTTTTCTTTTATTCCTATAAAAGTTTCTGGAACACAGCAATCAAGCATGAAAACTAAATTTTGGAACTTGTAACATGAACCAGACCAAGTTATACCAACCTACACTAAAATTTTGGGGCTGCAAAGTTCTCCAGATTTCCGAAATACCCACCTCATTAATATTATCCCACCCATTACTGGCAGCATTACAAACCTCCATAAGATCTTAATAATGGGAAATGTCAAGCAGACAAGCACGACCATTCATAAAATCAGACTAGTTAGGCATGAATCAATTATTAGTGTTGTTTGTTTACAGCTTTAGAGAAGGTACTATGGGTACTTAAGAATATAGTGTGATATATCAAAAATAAAATGAAAACATAGTGGGTGTTCGGGCTATCTTAAAATGAGTAATTTATAGCTTAAAAATGTTAAATATATTAGTTTCAACTACCCACAATTGTTGAACCTAGAATTCAAACCCTTCTAGAATAATGGTTATATTGTCAAGCATTCACACAAACCAAACATAGACTTTGTGTACCTTATTCTTCTATATATTAGTTCTTCATTCATGTAATATAATCAAGCTACTCAATACAATGTAGTCTTCAACTTCAATACAATTTAGTTTAGATTATTGTTTATCAATACACTCATATTTTCTACATGGTATCAGAGCGTTAAGCTCCTGATCTTTGTTGTTTCCACTGTCACAAATATCAGCTATACAAAACATACCTCAAACCTCAGGTTAAGCTCCGAGTTTTTGCAAGCCTCTGTCAAAACCACCTGCTTATCCTCTTGCTTCCCTCTTCTTTCCGCTGCACCCACAACTCCCTGCAAACCCAGCTAAGTAACGAGTTGACTCACTGACTCGCCCACTTCAGCTTGCCGAAACCATCATCTCGAGTCACCCAACTTCACCCTGTCTTTGAGACATTAATACAAACAGTTTGCAAGCATCTCGGTGAGCTAACAAACACTTTCTGATTCACCCTTGTACAAGCCGTATACATACACCAAAAACACCAAGCCTCATTCCCACCATCAAGTCATCATACTCCGAGTAAACTCACTCGCCAAGTCGGAGTATAATCAATTTCGTTGCATAAAGGGGAATATTTGCCACAATTCCGATCCATGGATAAACAAATAGTTCATTATTATCACTGTTTTGTGAATGGCTCACAACCCCTGGAATGATTCCTTCTGATAGCTTTCTTCGTCCAAGATTTTCCAAGACCGAGATGCTTACCCTTCTCCTTCCGGGTTGACTCACTCCGTGTGTACGTTTCAATTCGTCTCGAATATACACTGGCTTAAGGGCTACAGGCAGTTTATTTCGATACTTGGGCTAACATTTTACTAGCCTGTTAAATTCTTTTATTTGGGCCACATTAAATCAGCCCACCAAAAAAATACAACAGGTATAAATGATTTTAGTAGTGTGAAAAAAAAAAAAAAAAAAATTCACCTTCCACTGCATTCCTAGTTATTACCGGGGATTCTAAGGTAGGACAGCCTCTTGGGACAGAACGTAGCAGCGAAAGCTTCCCTTGTAGCCTCATATTGTTTATACGATATTGTAAATCTGCTACGTTACACATATGCATACACAAGCAATGGCACAAGGTCACCATCATCACCAAGCTCACATTGCTTATACAATATTAATAACTCTTCTACGTTATTATATACACACAAGCAGAGTTAACCTCACAATTATCATTCTGACAGTGCTTCTCTAGCCATCAGAATTTCCTTATCATTTTGACAGTGCTTCTCCAGCCATCAGAACTGTTTTCGTTCTGACAGTGTCTTATTCAGCCATCAGAATTGATTTTTTGATCTTCATTACGACAGTGCTTCTCCAGCCATCAGAATTGTTTTAAATTGTTTTACCGTTCTGACAGTGCTTCTTCAGCCATCAGATTAACTTATTATTCTGACAATGCTTCTCTAGCTATCAGAATTACATCAGTTTGGGGAGGTGCAAAGACCAACAAAAAGGCACGATTCATCTACATTGTGTCTCCGGTTCAAAATCCTCCTACCACTTTCGGTTATTTTGTTTACAAACTCAAGCTGGTTTTTCAACCATCTTTAGTTTGAGGGGGGGTGTTGGGGAGGTGCAAAGACCAACAAAAGGCACGATTCATCTACATTGTGTCTCCGGTTCAAAATCCTCCTACCACTTTCGGTTATTTTGTTTACAAACTCAAGCTGGTTTTTCAACCATCTTTAGTTTGAGGGGGGGTGTTAAATATATTAGTTTCAACTACCCACAATTGTTGAACCTAGAATTCAAACCCTTCTAGAATAATGGTTATATTGTCAAGCATTCACACAAACCAAACATAGACTTTGTGTACCTTATTCTTCTATATATTAGTTCTTCATTCATGTAATATAATCAAGCTACTCAATACAATGTAGTCTTCAACTTCAATACAATTTAGTTTAGATTATTGTTTATCAATACACTCATATTTTCTACAAAAAACATAAATGTCATATAAATGATAAGTAGATCAAATTTTATAAGTTGGTAAAGTGTTTGGTAAATCAGAACTTATAAATCGGTAGAGTGTTTGGTAAATTAGAACTTATAAGTTAACTTTTTTTTATTATTTTCAAAATATTTATTTTTTAATATATATCAATGGATAGATTCGATGAGTAGAAAATTTGATATATACATATCAATTTTTTGAAGAATATTATATATTGTGTGTATCGAAAAATAAGAATAAGCTGAAACTTAAATGTTAAGGATACTCAACATTCAACTTATCAACATATAGGTTATAAGTTGGGCAACGACGATGTGTACAGACTACAGACTATATAAGCTCTCTAATAAGAGTCGATTAAAAGGAATCGACTCTTATTAGAGAGCTTATATGTTGATAAGTTGAATGTTGATAAGTTGAAAGTTATATGTTAGAGAGCTTATTAGAGAACTTATATGTTGATAAGTTGAATGTTGATAAGTTATAAGAAAATTAGCAACAACGATGTGTACAGACTACAGACTATATAAGCTCTCTAATAAGAGTCGATTCCTTTTATCTTCATAGTCATCGTCCTCTTCTTTTCTTCCGATATGCTTTATTCTTTTTCGTTTAAAGCCTCCTTCCTCCTTTCTAATCCTCCTTCGGTCCTCCATCCATTTTTCTAAATTTTCTTTTTCCGATTTCAATAAAATCGAGTCTTATGTTAGGTTTTTGTTTATTTTAAATCTGTATTTTGTTGAGTTTGTTCCCAATTTATTTGGATTTTGTTTATTCAACTTTGTGTATTTTTAGTGTGTTTTACAGTGAATTAATGTCGGAATGTTAGATCTACATGATTTTCAAGATTTTGATTTAGAGATAGAAGTTTTTATGGAATTGCATTTATTGTCGTTAGGTCAAACCAAATGTGACGAAGCGAGTACATATACATATATCAATTTCAACAAATCGCTTGATGGTATATCCAAGAGGTCTAAGAAGACTGGATTAATTTACGATTGTATCTTTTTACGATTTGTTCGACTCGATTATTCTTGTAGATGCCGTATGACTTTTTATTAAAGGATTAAATTATTTTTTTTTAAAAAAACCATAAATAAAAATCGATTGTTGCAAAATAGAATTAAACTTTATCGTTTTCATAAAATAGAGAACGGTGAGCTTTTTTTCATAAATAAATAAAATTTTAATATTCATAATTTTTTTTCCGAGGGAAAATATTCATAATTTTTATATGTGAGATAACAAGAGAAATTGCCCAAACTACACCACTTTTGGAGAACAAGTGCCCAAAATGCCTGTATTTAAAACAGTCCGCCCTTTTTAACCACGGAATACGCATGTTTTTTGTGCGTACAGAGCGATACGCATTGAGTGAATGCGCATACAGCAACACGCATTACGGAAATGCGTATTGACGTCAGCACGACGTCATTTTCTCTAACACCATCGTCGTTGCTGTTGAGATCAAAATCTCCTCCCCGTCGCCTGCGTTCGATTTGCACTCTCCGTCAATCTCCACCACATTTGAGCACATGAAAATGTTGCCCACACAACCCTCTCCCTTTTCCCCTCTTTATTTCTTGTTTTTTGGCCCCGCAGGGGCGTCCTATGGACTCGTCGGAAAATGAATCGAAGTAATTGATCTGTTTTGGGGCTTCTTATTCCGGCAAAATAAACCAAAATTGATGGATACAGGCTTGTAGATGAGGAGCATACGATCATTTTGACATATAATATGCTTGTGAAAGATGCCTGTAAGGGGGTTAACGAAGCCACCGAAAAAACTGACCAAAAATCGCCTCCGGTCGTCTCTGTTCTCATCTGACGACGACGATGAACAGTGATTGCAATACGCATTTCGTTGATGCGTATTCGTAGATGCGCATTTACAAAATGCGTATCTCAGTGAGACATGTGACCACCTGCTTCAGTTTTGTGAAGACCACGCATGTGAAACATGCGTATACTCTATACGCATGTGAGACATGCGTGGTCCGTGGGTAAAAATGGCGGAACATTCAGCCGGTGGGTATTTTGGATAGGTGGAATTAAAATGTGGGTATTTTGGTTTTTCACCCAGATAACAATACGTTATTACGAAAATATTATACAATTTATAATTTATCATAATGTATCATTTTTTTTATAGTTTCTGAATAATTTTAAAAATTAATAAATACTAGTACTAGTATCATAAATTTTGCAGTGAAATGAAAGCAACCGATCGGGTGGGTCGGGTGTGGGAGTAAAATTGAGTGGTATATATTGAGGGTAGAGATAACGAGTGAATATAGGAAGAGCAAATGGCAACAACACTCTCATTATCACCAGCTCCTCTTTACAACTCTACTAGTACTGTATCTTCAATTCCCAAATATCCCAGAAACAGTCTTGTTTTTGTTGCTCCGAGTCAACTCAGTAAAAATGGGTTATGTTGTTGGAAATGTAAAAAAGATGACAACTTTAATGTATTATCATGTTTGAAAAATAAAGGGCTTGTGGAGATTGTATCTACAAACACAAGTTATGAAGATGATGAGTTTGTGGTTGTTAATTTTTACAGATTTGTGTTTATCAAGCACCCTCATGATGAAGTTTCTAAGCACCTCTCTTTCTTGCAGGTTCTCTTGTTTTTTTTATTCTTGCCCATTTTCTTTAAAATTCTTAAATTTGTGGCCTTTGGTTCAAACATGCCATTTTGGGCATTTCATTTTCAATCTCATAGTGGTTGGGTCTCAACTTGTTATTTTCTTCCCTTGATTATCAATTCAAATATAGGTATTGTGTTGAAAATCATAATGTATGTATTCCATCCTATTTATTGATTCCATCTGTCAATTGATTCTTGAGATACCCTTTTTAGGACCTTTGCCCAATATCACCACTCTGATAAAAATCTATGGTCTTCCTTTTTAGAGAATGCACGAGGAACAAATACGCATAAGATAGCGCTGCTACTGACCAAGAAGCTCTCTGTAGTGTCATGCACTGCACATAATGCTCACTTCTGAATTCTGATATTCTTTTTAGCCGCTGAGTTGTTTTATTTTAAGGGAAAAAAAAATGATTGAGAAAAAGTTAGGCTATATATGGATTTGGCAATTTGGAATTGTGGATGATTACATCAAATATATACGTGCAACATGGTTGATAGTCGATTAAGGAGAAAAATAAGAAAAGGATTATGAATCGGCATAACATTATGTATTTTAATTTGATGATAATCAGACAACTAGAGAGGCTTTTATGGTGCATCATTAGTTATCATTGTTGTTGCTAATATTTTGACATTTATTCTTCAATTTAGGGTCGTGATATACATGGTCGGATATATCTAAATGAGCAGGGAATCAATGCCCAGGTATGCTGTTTTTCTTAGTATCAATGAGTTAAATATTAGAACTTCTGTGTGCAACTTCACATATTTCATTGCAAGTCAGCTGGTATATCAAGAAAATAGTTCATGCTCATGTAAAAAGGAAATTTGCACTTTCTACTTCCAAGGTCATATCGTAACAGGTCAAATATATTGGTCACTTTTATAATTTACCGGATAACTAATTTCGGGAATTTGATGATTCATAGATTAATTCATCAAATCGAAAGAATTGAAACCTCATGTCCTTGTGTAAAACCCAAAATCATCTGTAAATTTTAAAGGCATCATGTTGATGGTATTGAGAATGTGTGATGTCTGATGGTATTGAGAAGTTGCCAGACCTAAACGACTTGGAAACAGAATTATGTCCCAATTCTGCACCCTTCCAAACACATACCAGAATGCTGGATCTCTGTATATGAAATTCCTTTCTTAGTAGGTAATAGCACTCAAGATAGTAGGTAATAGCACTCAAGAAAATACAAGTGCAAAGTTCCTACATTACAATGCTATGTGCTTAGTGTTCTTTTCTGTCCTTTCTGATATATGTTCTTTTGTACAGTACAGTGGGCCATACAAAGATGCTGTTGCATATGTTACATGGCTAAAAGACGATGACAGGTTCTCTGATATACTGGTTCAGATTTCTCATTCTTTTAGTGGGCATGCCTTTCCAAGATTAAAGCTACGATATAAACCTTCACTTGTGCAGGTATGCTAATAAGGTATATATTGCTTAACGGGTTAATGTCTTCATCTATGACTCTGTTAGCATCATCTACCTTTGATGGCCATTTGGGAACTTGGATTTCATTTCAAAATTCTGAATTGGTCAAATGACATGTTTGGATGACCATAAGATTTTGGATTTGGATTTCATTTAAAATCCAAGACATTCAAATATTAGTGTAAAATATGAGAATTTGAAATGACAATTCAAATCATGTCATTTGAAATCCATCGTTTGAAATGAAATGCATGTTTCCAAACACAATCTTACAGTATTTGCTGCGAGACACACACACACACACACACATATAGAGAAATTTGATTTCAGTGAGTTGCTCCTTGTGACCAATGTGTTCTTGGAAAATCGTTTCCCTTTAGTTCCCATTTCTTTTGAATTTACAGTAGTACCTCTATTTATGATATTTTCTGTTACTTTAAGTAATAAACCATTTGCATGCTTCTTTTGCTCTCAAATAGAATAACTAGTTTAACTCACACAAAAGAAGGTAAATATTGTTGTGCCTGCAGTTAGAAGGAGGAATTTCGCATCTTCCTTTGCTTGATTTGTCGATGAGAGCAAAACCTTTAACCCCAAGCCAGTGGAGGAGTAAATTGGAAACAGTAAATAAGGATTACCAAGGAAATGTGAATCTCAATACAACTTGTATCCTATTGGATGTGAGAAATGGTACCTTCTTATAATACATTGTTATTTGA
Source organism: Kitagawia praeruptora (assembly GCA_037693485.1). Classification (NCBI taxonomy): domain Eukaryota; kingdom Viridiplantae; phylum Streptophyta; class Magnoliopsida; order Apiales; family Apiaceae; genus Kitagawia; species Kitagawia praeruptora. The sequence continues at coordinate 103,514,819 of CM075345.1, forward strand.
TTACATTTGAATGTTCAATCGAATTCGTGAATGTTTCGTCTAATTTCAGACTGTACATTTAACTTCATATGGTGGGAAAGATATTAAATCTTTTTGAGGATTGCAAACCTTATTTGGACAATACATAAACAATGTGCTATGTACTGGTCTTCTGTTTACATGTGACAGTCTTTTTTTTTTTTTCTTTTATCACCATGTGACAGTCTTCTTGACACTTGCCCTGGGTATCTTTTTATCTTACTCGTGTTTGCTATTTCTGTACTGGGGAACCAAAGGAATGTCTAGGATATGTCTGATACAAGGCAGTGTACACCGTACACGATTGGAAAGTTTGCAAGTAGATCTGGAGCAGGGCATTTTGGTACTGAAGTTTAGTTATTTAGTATGTTTGATTATTAGTAGGAGTTATTCTTGGTAATGTCTTGATGGTATTATGCTTTTAAATATTAAATGTATTTAGAGGCTAGAATGTGGGCACCATGACACTTTTTCATTTATTATCTCTGCCAATACATCACTTTGTAGTATCTATATATTGAGTTATAACTACTTGAGAAGATGCAAGTAATAATTCTTTATTTAAACCAACTTCCATCACATGTACATGTCATATTCATTCTGTTACCTTATAGATAACCAGTAGATATGCAATGTCATTATATACGTTACAGAGTTCGACTCTAGGTTTTGCATTTTCTAAAGTCTAGTACTTTGGGTGCAGTTTGGGCTTTGGAATCTCAGTGCTCTTCTGTCAATATGTCTTGATAAAATGTCAAGTACTTTTGCTTCTGTTTTAATGACTTCTTCATTTAATCCGCCTTATTATTGCACCCTTTTGTCTGTAAATCTATGCATAAGAGTCCTTTTGTTCTTGCTCTCTGTAGTACTATGGTGAATTGATTTTCCTGTACGTCATTGAGTTGTACATTTTTTTTGCCAAGTTATGCAATTTTTAATTGCTTTAATTTATGTAAGAAGGTTATGAATGGGATATTGGCCACTTTCATGGGGCGGAGCGACCTGACGTGGACTGCTTTAGGAGTACATCCTATGGACAATCAGAATCAGAGGTATAATCAAAATTTGAGTATTATTAACAGATTTGTAGTGGCGTTTTAGTTTATGAAGGTTTAAGATAAGGTAGACCAGACAATCGATATTCTTTTTGATTCATTAACAACATATATGAAAAGTTCGCTAAACTGAAAGCAGCTGACAGTTGTCATATGTAAAAGAATTTTGCTTATTTTCGACAAAATTTGGAAAGTATTAGATGGCTTTAAAATTTGGAAAAGAATTTAATTATCGTTCAATGGTAGCCTGTGTGTGTGTGCGCGCGCGCTTAAATTTGGCTTTGTTATGAATTGAAATTAGCATTATGTTCTCACACACACACACACACACACACAAACACTCGCACGCTTAAAAGGAAAAACTCAAGATAATCGAAGAAGTAGAACTTTGGTTTTCACGTATTCTTTGTTTTCGATAGAAGAACAATAACTATTTTTGTATTCTCCTATTCCCTTGGCTTGTACAAGAATGAACCACTATGAACTTGTGAATTGTGATAAGTCTAGAGTAATTTTTCTTTTCTCATCCAGGATATTGATTCAGATCCTTTAGCTCATGTTGATAAGGAAAATACAGATATCTTGATGTATTGTACAGGAGGTATCCGCTGTGATGTATATTCTGCTATCCTTAGGTAACGTTTTTTTACATCTTTTTATTTGTCTTCCGTTTTTTGATGAAACATGGACCTGGATTTTTATCAAAAAGAACAAAGTACCTGGAAGCACTCAACTTTGCTTATATGACAAAAAGTATATACATGTTTAAGCTTTAATAACCAGCCTATCATTGAACGGTTCCATTTGAGTGCTGAACTAGCATTTCTCAGACAAGTTTTTGCTTAAGTGCAACTTGTTCTTATTATGCAATAAATCACATCCTGCTATTTTTTTACTCTTTTGTTATTACAGCATCTATATTCTGTAATTAGCTTCTCAATAACGTGACAGACAGAGGGGCTTTAAAAATCTGTACACTCTCAAGGGAGGTGTTTCTCATTATCTTTGGAGTGAGGGACCGGTAGATTGGGTTGGGAATTTATTTGTGTTCGATGCACGTCTTTCTCTACCACCCTCCTCCTATAAGGCTGAATTCAAGCCCGAAGTATGCACAAAACAAGATGTATCCAAGAGTAGTTCATTTGCTAAATGCTACCTTTGTAGTTCGCAAGTCTCTGCACTGAGGCATCGGAATTGTGCAAATCTTGACTGCAACCTGCTTTTCCTGTAAGTTTACTTATTTTCTAATTATTGCAGAAAGTCGTATATACAACCAAGAAACCTTGTAGAAATTACATTTGTGCATGTAATTTCGGCTTATGTTTAAGAACCACCGTACAGAAGTCACATAGTAACATAATGAAAAAAGGGAAGTCCATAATATCAAGCGACTCTAGAAGGCATGTAGCAAAAGATGGCTGTCTGGACCGAGCAAAATGTTGTTTGGAGGCATCTGTGAATGCAATGTTGTTACTATTTCATCTTTTAACACCAAGTCCTTTGCAGATGCTGTGCAGGCTGCACAAATGACTTAAAAGGATGCTGCTGTCTCGAATGCACATCTGCTCCTCGTCTTAGACCAGTACTCATTGGACATCAAAGATACAAAAAATGGCATCATTATCGAGACATGGAGATGCAAAATTCATGACTTCGAACATAATTATTGAAATTACCCCAGTTTTGGAGTCTGTTCTCTTTTCTGGTTTGCCATTTTCGTACCCTTCTTTAAGCAGAGAATTCCATTATTAAGTATGCAAATGGTTTATTTTTTTCTTCACCATCTAATAGTTAGGGTGGAATGTCGGTGTCACTTCAATGAATCCAACTTAGCTATGTAAAGAATCTAAAGAGAATACTCTATATATCACACAAAGAAGCTCAATGTTTACATCATTGTAGAGAGATTTACAAGAGAGATGAGATACAGAGAGATTAGTCTCAAAGAGAGATAACAGAATTACAATAAGAAGCTTCTAGCAATGATACTGAATTGACTAATCTATATATAGGCTAACTAACTACTGTAACAAACTTTGACAGCCTGTACCAGCCTGTTATCACTTAGATGACATGGCATCCACGTCATTTGAATCTGACTCAACAACTCTATATTGTGTAACATCCCCCCTCAAGTTAGGAGATGCAAACAAATTAGCAACACCTAACTTGGAAAGAAGCATAGACAGTTGATGTGAAGGTAAACTCTTGGTAAAAATATCAGCTGGTTGAATTGAAGTTCGAATATGAGCAGGAGCAATAATACCAGCTTTCAGCTTATCTCTGACTAAGTGGCAATCAATCTCTCTGTGTTTCGTGCGTCATGAAACATTGGATTGGAGGCAATATGAAGAGCAGAATTGTTGTCACAGTACAAAGGAACTGGTAAATGAACTGGGATCTGCAGAGCTTTTAGTAAAGAAATAAGCCACATGACTTCACAACATGTGTCTACCATGGATCGATACCCTGCCTCAGCAGAGGAACGAGAAACAGTGGATTGTTTCTTGCATTTCCAAGAAATAAGAGAAGAGCCAAGTTTAACACAATACCCAGTCAGAATCACTAAAGGCCCGTAGCTGAAGAGATGTGTCACGAGCAAAAAACAAACCTTGACCTATAGTACCTTTGATGTACTTAACCATTTTGTAAGCAGCTGCAAGATGGTCATCACGAGGTGTGGAAATGAATTGAGAGAGCACATGCACACCATAGGACAAGTCAGGTCGAGTAATTGTTAAATATAACAATCGTCCAACTAAACGACGATAGGTAGCTGTATCTTTGTCAGATAGAAATGCAGAAGTGTTGTCAATCAACTTGTGATTTTGTTCAATGGGCACAACTGAAGGTTCGACTCCAGACAAACCAGTATCTGTAAGTATGTCGAGAGCATACTTCCTTTGATTCAAAAATATGCCTGTGGGAGACCTAGCAAGCTCAAGGCCTAGAAAATATTTCATAGGACCTAAGTCTCGAATCTTAAACTGAGAATGCAAGAATTCTTTAACTTTGGCAATTAAGGTGGACGAATTTCCAGTAATCAAAATGTCATCGACATAGACAACTACCACAACAATTTGAGAGTTGTCCCGAAACGTAAACAGGTTATGATCACAAGCAACTTGTATAAAACCATACTTAAGAAGAGAAGCAACCAATTTATCATTCCAAACTCGAGGAGCCTGCTTTAGACCATAGATTGATTTCCTCAGTTTACACACTAGTTCAGTACCAGGTGGAAACTTAGTAGAATCAGAAGACAAATGCTGAAAACCAGGGGGTAACTTCATGTAAATTTCCCCAGTTAATAAGCCATGAAGAAAAGCATTATTAAAATCATATGATGAATGTACCAGTTAAACTTAGCAGCTAAAGCAATAACAACTCGAACTGTTGTCATTTTAGCTACAGGGGCATACGTTTCAAAGTAATCAACTCCAATAGTCTGAGTAAACCCTTTTGCTACAAGACGAGCCTTGTATTTTTCTGTAGTACCTGATGGAGTATACTTAACTTTAAAAGCCACTTACAATCCACAATATTTGTGTCAGGAGGCTTAGGTACAATGTCCCATGTGTGGTTATTTTCCAAAGCAGTTATCTCAGCAATCATAGCATCAGACCACTCCTTATGAACAACTGCATGTTTATATGTATAGGGAACTGGGATTTTTGTAATATTTGCTAAGAACTGAGTGTGTGGCTGGTGAAAAACATTGTAAGAAATATACTTATGCAGAAGATAAGTAGAAGAATTTACAGAAGTAGTATTAATGGAGGTGGGAAGTCCTGTGTAGTCCTTGAACTTGGTTGGGATGACCTTTGTTCGTGAAGGTCGAACAGGTGGTAAGATAGGTTCAGATTCAGACTCATGAACAGTGTCAGAGACAGATGGAATAGTTGTATCAAGACCAGGTGTAGTAGTTGTATCAAGAACAGGTGGAGTAGGATCAAGAACAGAGATGTTCTTGTCAGACACTTGAACAATAGGAGTGTCACAAGATGGCAAAGTATAGGGAAACATTAAGTCATTTGAGACAGAAGATGAGGTGTGAAATGGAAATATACTCTCCACAAATGTCACATCTCGAGAAATATAGCACTTTTTTGTCTCTAAATGCATAACTCTATATCCCTTGGTTCCAAATGGATAACCAAGAAACACACATTTAAGTCCTCTGGGATTAAACTTATCAGGGACACTAGAAACATCAGCAATGTAGCACGGACAACCAAATACTCGAAGATGAGTATAATCAGGTTCTTTTTGAAACAGAAGCTCATAAGGTGACTTGTATTGAAGTTGTTGAACAGGTAAAAGATTGATTAAGTGCACAGCTGTGAGCACACAATCTCCCCAAAAAGATTTAGGAAGAGCAGCTTGCAACATTAAGCTTCTAGCAACATTGAGGATATGTTGATGTTTACGTTCTACCACCCCATTCTGTTGGGTGTATATGGACAAGAAGTCTGGTGGACAATACCAGAGGAAGAAAGAAAATTCTGTAACTGAGAGTTGGTAAATTCAGTTCCATTGTCAAAACGAACATTTTTAATAGTAACATGGAATTGAGTTTGAATCATTTTGATAAAGTTCTGAATTAACAAAGGAACTTGAGATTTATCAGTCAACAAGTAAACCCAAGTACACTTGGAGTATTGTTCAACAATTGTAAGAAATTTATTACATTTGCCATGAGTACATTGTTTGTATGGACCCCATAGATCACAATGAATAAGATCAAACAAAGCATAACTGGAATTCTCATGATGAACAAATGGTTACCTATGTTGCTTAGCTCTAAGACACACATCACAGGTTGAAAACAAAGATGAACACACAGAAGGAATAACAGACACTTTGTTGAGAACAGCAGCAACAGGATGGCCTAATCTGGCATGCCAGATTTGAGCTTCAACAGATGACTTAGTATGAACATTTGTACATTGAGAGATGGAAGGACTGACAAGAGTGTATAAACCAACATTCACTTTACCAATCTCTACCATCTGCTTCAGGGAAGGGTCCTGTAACAAGCAAGAGTGATTGGAGAATACAACAGATGCAGAAGAATTTGCAGTCAGTTTAGAGATAGAAATGAGATTGCAATGAAATGAAGGTACACAAAGTGCTTCATGAAGAATGATATTGGATGTTAGAGTAACATCACCAATATGAGTAATAGATGCTGTAGCACCATTTGGTAAATGCAGAGCAGAAGTCAAAGGTGTACAGTTTTGAAGTAAATGAATATCAGATACAATATGATCTGTGGCACCTGAGTCCAATATCCAAGTGATATTGGATGTAGTATGTACAGAGTAAGCATTATGAGAGGAAGAAACACTATGTATTATACCTGAAAGGTGAGAAGTAGCAGGCCAATTACCCAAACTCTTCATGCTATTCTGAATCATACGAGTTAATTGCTCACATTGAGCCTCTGAAAATGCCTCAGACACAGTGATATCACCATGGACTTTTTCTGTAACATTTGAAGATTGGACTGTAATCTGTGCAGCTTTTTTGACAGCATTACCACAGCATTACCACCTGTAGGTCGAAGTTTAGGCCTTGGCTTATCATATAAACGGTGCCATTCTGGATAACCATGGAGAAAAAAGCATTTCTCTTGTGAGTGACCAGCATTGTGACAGTAATCACATGAATCAGTTGAATCAGAATTCCTCTTAGAATAAGCTTGTTTAGCCTTATGACCAGCAAATTTGACATTCAAGGCTATATTCTCAGATACAGTAGATAGAGGAGCAGCATGTTGATTCTCCTCTTGTAATAGTAAAGAGTATGCTTGACTCAAGGTAGGCAAAGGTTGCATCATTAACAGCTGACCTCTAACTCCAGTAAACATCTCATTTAAGCCCATCAAAAACTGACTGAGACTGTTAATTCCCTCATAAGCTTCAAGTTTGGTGCTAACACCACAGGTACATGAATTCTGAGAGCAAATACACTTAGGTATTGGTGCTAAAGCATTTAACTCATCTGTTAGAGTACGCATCTTAGTGAAATAAGCCGTGTAACAGACATAGAACCTTGCTGAAGAGCAGTAAGTTCTTTCTTGAGTTGAAAGATTCGAGGCACATTGCCCTGAGAAAAACGTACAGATAGATCTTCCCAAATCTCTCTTGCAGTACCGAAGTAAACGACACTATCTCTAATTTCACTTGACATAGAGTTAAGCAACCACGACAAAACCATAACGTTACATCTATGCCAAAATTCATATAACGGAGATGAAGATGCAGGTTGTGACATTGTTCCATCAATTAAACCAACCTTACTCTTAGCAGATAAAGCTAATTTCACAGATCGACTCCATTCTTGATAGTTTTGAGCAGTTAATGATTGATTAACAAGAGCAATTCCAGGATTATCAGAAGTTTGCAGATAATATGGATGATAAGAATCAATAAGAGGAGAAGATGTAGTATTACTTGTAGAAGGATTAGCAGTTGGATTAGTATTTGCCATCGATTGATCAGATGATGAAGAAACAGCAGCGGAGTAAGTTCGTTTAGGCATGAATCGTGCACACAATTACAGAACAACACCAATCAGTAACGATCGGCGACAGAATCAACGATGACGACGACGATAGAACAGATCATACATTCCTTCTCTGATACCATGTCACTTCAATGAATCCAACTTAGCTATGTAAAGAATCTAAAGAGAATACTCTATATATCACACAAAGAAGCTCAATGTTTACATCATTGTAGAGAGATTTACAAGAGAGATGAGATACAGAGAGATTAGTCTCAGAGAGAGATAACAGAATTACAATAAGAAGCTTCTAGCAATGATACTGAATTGACTAATCTATATATAGGCTAACTAACTACTGTAACAAACTTTGACAGCCTGTACCAGCCTGTTATCACTTAGATGACATGGCATCCACGTCATTTGAATCTGACTCAGCAGCTCTATATTGTGTAACAGTCGGACTCCCATTTATTGAACAATAGTTGGAGATGGTTGACAAGAATGCAAATTCTATGTTCCATACGCACCCACTATCTATGTAGAATGTGCTGTGATATCCTGTGGGAGGAGCCGGGTGCTGATTAATACATGTGAGGGAAGTCTGGCCCTGTGCGGTAACTTTCAGAATTGTGATAGGTCTATTAGAATGCAACATTTCTGATCCAATCCCAAATTTACAACATCTCCTGTATCCTTTAGCGAGCCTACAAAGAGCCCAGTCGTGTTCTCGGTATAGCATTAATTTGGGCGAGTGAGTAAAGTCCCAAAGAGTTCCGCTATGCGAGGTACATGGTACAAGTGCCCATTGTGTGAATAGTAGGTTTAATGAGTGTCATGTGATGGATCCTACATCACTTGTTGGAAGGAGAGATGCTGGTTAACAAGTGCGAATGAGCAAATTGGAGTTGAAATGGGCTCTTATTTCCTGAATGTGAAATAAATGGATTCTAACAAAGCACCTACTAATTAATATTATTGTATCCTAATGATGCTGCTTGCTGGTTAAAAATATAAAATCTCTCTGTAGTTTTTTAAATAGCAAGAGTTAAACTCAAAGAATGAACAAACTTCCCAGAGTACTTCTTCATTTGCCAAACGCCAAGTGAACAATTTCTGGTAAAAGTTAGTTGCAAGAATTCTGTACATTATTCTGTGTGCTTTAAAGTTGTAAAACAAGCTATACTCGTTTGTTCCAAGTATACATGCACATTTCTGAGAGAACAGCTTTGATTGAAAAAAAATGTTCTCTAGCTTGAGATAGGCTGGCTAGCCACGTACCACACCACCATTGATTTCCTTCCATACAAAATGCTGCTTTAGTTTTAAAATGCCAAATGCGATGTCATGTGATCACTGCCTTCTTTTAGCAATAATTTGTTTAGTTTCAATTTTCATCTATTTTTTTATTGGGTTACTCCCTCCGTTTTTTTGAGTTCTTTACATTTATTTTTTTTACGGAAACCAAGCTAGTGAATGTAATATTGTTAAAAATAAATGAAGTAGTGGGTGTAATAGTAATTTTATTGTTAAAATAAGTAAAGAGTGGGTGTAATAGTGTAAAGGGTTGAAAAGGTGGAGTGAAGTAGTGGATGTAATAATGTATTTTATTGTTAAAAGTTACTATTTTTAGTAATGTGAAGAAATGGAATGGACGACCCAAAATAGAAAATGTAAAGAAATGGAAAGGACGGAGGAAGTAGTATTTATCAACCGTGAAAACCATGCATTTTGATATAAAATATTATACTGTAATTAGTACTAAGGCTATTTTTAAAAAAGGTTTCTTTGTAAAATACAAAGATCGAGGATGGACTATTTATAAATTTTAGTTTGAAAATTGTCTTTTAGTCACCGTTCTAAAAATCCCTGATTCAATCGATTAATTCCCGATTAATCTTCCGTAAGTAACCAACCGATTCGATTTTTGAAATCCGATTAATTCTGTTAATTTATTTAAAATGATATGTTTAATTGTAAATTAGACTAATATATTAAATATTATTATAATATCCGATTAATGCTCCGATTAATCCGTCCGATTATCCCCGCTTACCCGATTAGGCGCTAGACGGTACCCCAACTGCCCTGGACCGCCTACCGATTTCTGGAAAACTGTTTTAGTTACTCAAAAACCTCCTCCTTCAACCTTTTTCCCTCCTCCTTCTCCAACCAAGACTTCATCCACCTTCACAATTTCCTTTCATTCCCTCCATAAATCGGAATTTTTTTCCAAAAAATTTTGAAAAACCCATTCGAGTTCTTAGACTCAGAATCTCCTGCTTAACATCATATCATAATTTAGTGTCAATCCGAGATCTTTGACTTTTCGAATTGTATCGCCTTGGGCGAAGTAACGTTTTATGCGTTTGTCTCTCCTTTTGGAATGTTCTATTTATTTTAATATGTTTTGTTTTGTTTTGGTGTGTTATTTTTGTCCTTCGAGAATGTTTCAATTGATGTCTCGAGAGATCTGGAAAGGCCGCATCGAGGCTGGGGCAGTATAATTATTGCAAGAGCTCACCTTTCACAACAGGAACAATGGTTCTTACGTGTTAAGGTCAATTGTGATATTACTGTATTCAGGGATGTTGGTGCAATTTGGATTTATTGGGTTGTCTTTGATTTCATTTTAAGTTAACAGAATTTTTCAGTTTTGTATTGTCAAACGGTCAGGAAACAAATCAGCTAACTGTTTTAGATTGTCTTTGTTTTCAACCTGGTCGTACCGCCAAGTTGGGGTTTGTTTCGACTGTGTATTTGTTCAAATTAATGAAAACTCTTATTTTCTAGCAAAAAAAAAAACTCTCATCTAAAACATCAGTCGGAGACCCGGAATTTGTAAGAAATGCACTTGATTGGATGTTTTTTGTGTAATATATATTGTATGCACTGTGTTCATTTTTGTTACGTATAAATAATTTTACATTTCAACCTTTTTCTCACATGAAGTTTTTTTTTTGCAAAATGAAAAAGAATGTTCATTTATCAATGATAGAGTTTACACAATCCAAAAAAGGAATGGAAAAAGAGATATTCTTTCATCCACGAAGCTTATCATCTAACCGAAAGATATGCTTAACCAATCCATGGGTCGTAACCTAGATTACGACTGACATGAGAAAGAGATTCCTCCGGAAACTTAGACAATAAAACCTTCATATCAAAGAAGAAGACTCATGACAAAAGTAGGCCTCGTAAAAACCTCACAAGAGCAAAACCCTATGAGAAAAAAACTCAGGGGGAAAAAGAGTGCCCACACTACAACGATCGACAAAATATCATTTTTCATCATGCCTAAATAAACAAAAGGCTAGACTCTTCTTAATTCTTATGCTATAGCAATCCCATTCCCGATTTTAACTATCTCCTTCTCCATCTCCTTCTCATCCAAGTAAATCTGAAAGGTCACCAAAACCAGATACAAATCAAGAAAACTAAGTTAAAACAAAGACATAAATGAGATTAAAAAAATATAATAATATATTATTTAATAATAAATTCTATTTTTGATGTTAAGCTATTAATAAAAAAATATAAATATAATCTAACCGAAGGGGATCCCTTTGGTTAGACCTTTATTTAAAATATTAAATAAAAAATAAAATTAAATAAAGAGTCATTAATATTGCATTTAGATGAAAATAATAAAAATAACTAAAATTGAATAAATTGTAATTCTTTTCGAAAACAAAAATTATGAATAAGATAAAATAAATTTAAAAACCATCCAAATAAAATAAAATACAATTGTATATTAGAAAAATCGTGTATAAAATATAAGATAGAAAATTCGTCAGACGGACGACCGATAATATTCGTCAAACAGACGACCGATAACAAGCTAGTAAAGGCAAACCCGTAATAGGCTCAGAAAATCCATATAAAATGGAACAAATAGAATCCACATTTTTTATTCACGATTTTAAATACCAACTTTAACCATGTTGATTAAGAGAACCAATTTCCATATATAAACTAAAATCGAAAATTAAATATTATCAACTAAATCCATAAAGTGATCATCAATATCAATATATTCTAAATAAGTGCTAGCATTAGCATTTTAAAATTACATGATCTATCCTTCCACATTTTTCTCATCCTTTATATTTTTGTTGGCTTTTTGGTCATTTCACAAAAAAAATTACTTAATCTATCCTTCTACTTTTTAAACATTCAATATAGGCTTATAGGCTTTTTGTCATTTAACATTGAAATAGGTCATCCAAATCAAAATGAGTCATATCCATATTAAAGAATTCTAACTACGTCAGTTTTCAAAATTGTTTTATGGTAACTTCTTTTCAAAATCTTCCTATAATCATGTCATCTGTTACTTTTGATTCCTAATTTCTTTTTTTGTGGAGATTTTTTTGTCAATTAATGATTATCGTTTACTGTATGTAATTTACTGTATGTAATCCTCTAATTCGTGTTCATCTAAATCGTTGTCGAGCCTGCATTGAAGAATAACATTATGGACAAATCAGGTATGTTCTTATGTATGGTCTTTGTCAATATGGTTTGATGGAAAACGTGTAGTTTCTGATTGTATAGACATTGCAGGTCGTAAACGAATCCCGCTTGCATCCCTCTCCCTTTCTGCTTCGTCCAAACATGGTGAAATTTCTTTTCTTTGCTCTATGAATCTAGCGTTTAATGATTAATTTTACTAATGTTAACTGTTTTTAATGTTATTTTCCAGTTTCTAAAAGACGACCAGGGTCTGAGAGTTACAATGGTGGCGGTCATGTTAATATGAAGCCCAATAATAATGTTTATAGTCAACAAAATTCAATGATCTCCAATGTTTCTAATGAGAATCACAATCCTAATGTTTCCAGTCCTACTTTGATTCATACAGGTAAGTTAAGATATAGTACTCTTCAACTATCATTTTACATTCTTATCATATTTATGTTCCAGGTTCATCTATTGCAAGTGGTTCGTCACGAAAACTATTCCAATCTGGAACTACCCTTCAAGGTAGTATTCTTTCTTTTAGTGTGTAACATCATAGGAATTACATATACTTTTTAATCATTATGTTTGTCAAATAGATGATAATGTCAAAGATCCGAATGTCAATATATTTACTCCAAAACAACCTGTTGTTAACAGGATTAACTCTTCAGGTATATCTTTTTTTCTTTATTTGTACATATTTATAATGTCCTATTGCAAAAATCTATAGTTCATTTTCCACTCTTTGCATAAGCTTCAATTCCAAGTAGTGAATTTCGAAAATCCCTTGCTGTATCCGCTTCAGGTAAACATTTCCGACTATGTCTCATAATAATAATAGTATTTCTCATGAATCATGTTAATTCCAAGAACCATATTTCAGTCTTCAAATCGAAGTGGTGTTACTCAAAAATCCTTGGCTGTTCCTGCTTCTGGTAAACATTTCAGAGCATGTATCATAATGTATTAAGCATATTTGTCATTAATCATGTTAGTTCCAGGAACCACATTCCAGACTCCAGTTTCAAGACCTATAACAAAAAGTTCTCAGAGCAATAACAAGCAAAACAAGTTCCACTTGCCGACATCCAGAATTACCCAAAGCAACTCACTAAATGGAGAAATAAATCATCAAAAACTTTTGTATTCGTACAATCGTGGTATGTAGATGATTTATAATGTACTATTACGAATCAATTTCCCTTTGTTTAGGTAATTTTTATTTTTGGCAGATCGAGATTTACACTTTGTTCCAAAATCCAATTTGAATAAATTTAAGACTCGAATGGATACTCGCATTGTAGAAAGTTCTGCTTCAGCAAAAAGGAAAGAAAACCAGCGTTTCATTACAATAACTGTTCCAGAACCTGAACAGATTGGTGTAAAGCGTCCAGGTCAAACAATATACAAATTGTTCAATTTTTTATATTTTTATGTTCTTAACAAATGTTAGTTTTTTATTGTGCAGAATGGTTCCAGCCAACGACAAGTAAGTGTTTTTAATTTTGTGTTTTATTTTTCAGGTGTTAAGTGCATTCTAATCCTGTTGTGCTTTCATGACCAAATCAGGTGTACAAAATAATATTAAAGGATCTCATGATTCACTTGGTGGTGAATCGTCAAGTTCTGGTGTTAAAAATTTGATGTCAGAATTCAATAAAGCTGATGATAATCTTATTGGAAACAATCCTCTTGATGATAATATCATGAATCCAGCTAACCAAGTATATGAAGCAGTTGCATCTGGTAAAATTATTATATTTCATCAATGTTAAATGTATGCATATTTATGTACCAATTTTTATTTATTTATGTTAATACAAAAATCTTATTTACATTTTTCATTTTTTGCTTCATATTATTTGATTACAGACGAAGAAATTGATGAAGATGCTGCATATCGAGGACAATATATATTTGATGATGAAGATTATAATGATTTGGAAACTATTGGTACATTAATTTTTTACATCATTTAAGGGAAAAAATGTTTTAGGTTTTTATTAAATTTTTTTTGTTAATCTATTCCAGATTTGTGGAAAGGTTATATGAATCTTGGTCCTCCATCTGCAATTTGTCAAAAATGCAAGGCAAGAATGTGGAATGAGGAAAGGAACAATAAATCATCCAGGAACAATCAACCAACATTCTCAATATGTTGTAAGGATGGACAAATTAAACTCCCAGAAGAGAGGCCACATCCGCCATATTTAGCGTCATTATTATATGGTAGTGAAAAAACTGCTCACTTCAAACAAAACATAAGGTCTTACAATTCGTTATTCCAGTTTACTTCACTTGGTGGAAAGATTGATCGTAAAATTAACAATGGTGGGGGTCCCTATTGTTTTAAATTGTATGGCCAGAATTACCATTTGATTGGGAGTCTTAAACCCAAAGAAGGTGTTTCACCAAAGTTTTGTCAACTTTATGTCTATGATACGGAAAATGAGATCCAGAATAGAATGAATGCAGTTCCTGGTACAAATGAACTGGATCCTGAAATTGTTGAAAGCCTCTTACATATGTTAGATGAAAAGAATAAAATGGCTCAAAGTTTTCGTATGGCGCGTGATCGATTCAATCAAAATCAGCCTGATGAGTTTGATTTGCTTTTGGTTTCTTCTAAATCAGCATCTGGTCGCAAAAATATGATAGGCCCATCAAATGAAGTAGCTGCGTTAATTGTTGCTGATTCTGACGATAATTGTCCTTTTAGAGATATTATTGTAGAGACCAAACAGAGGTATCTGAAAAGGGTTTTGAAATGTGTAAGCACTTTATGCAACTTCAGTATCCCTTGCTATTTCCTTATGGCGATGATGGTTTTCACCTTGAGATTCCACTGCATAATAAAAAACATAAAGTTCCAGTTCAAGAAATGAACAATCAACATCCAGATGAAGTCAAACATAGGTCTACAGTCTCAATGAGGGAATTCTATGCATATAAGCTTATGTACGTCCTGATGAAGGTATAATTATTTGTTTAAATTGAAACCATATGATTTATTATAATATTGCAAAATTTTTTTACATTTTTTTAACAATGTTTTTAATTTTAGGGAAAACTCTCCACCTTGGTGGTCGTTTGTGGCAACAATTTGTTGTTGATGCTTTTGCTGCAGTTGAGCAATATAGATTGGATTGGCTAAGAGGACACCAACATATAATTCGTTCAGATCTCTATAAGTCAATTCAAGATTCTATTCAAAAAGGTGATATAGATTGTAATAACAAGGGTAAGAAAGTTATTTTACCAGCTACGCACACAGGTTCTCAAAGATACATGAATCAATATTTCAAAGATTCATTGGCCATTTGTCGAACCATTGGTCATCCATCATTATTTTTGACTATGACATGCAATACACAATGGCCTGGGATCAAAAGCATGTTAGAATTTTTGCCTGGAGTTGGTGTCGAGGATGCACCTGATATTATGGCTAGAGTGTTTAAGTTAAAGCTTGACCAATTGCTGAACTTAATAAAGAAACATGATTATTTTGGAAAATGCATTGGAGGTAACCATTATTTTATTATTTCCACTATCTCTTTACTATAACATAATTGCAATATTTTATACATTGTGATTCTAGCTAATTTCGTTTTATAAAACAATTTCCCAACAGTTATGCATGTCATTGAATTCCAAAAACGTGGTCTTCCTCATTGCCACATGTTAATATGGTTGCATCCAAGTGATCGACCAAAAAATGTTGAAGACATAGACAAATTAATATCTGCGGAGATTCCAAATCAACAAACTGATCCAATTGGTTATCACGTTGTTAACAATTTCATGATACATGGTCCATGTGGAAAGGATTACACATATTCTCCATGCATGGTTAAAGGGAAATGCGGTCGTCATTTTCCTAAAAAGTATGTTTTTTTAATTATATTCTGCTTAAACTCTTTAAATTTCACCAATAATTCCTTTTAACATTTCCAAATTTATAATCATGCAGGTATAATGCAAATAATTTTTTTGACGACTGTGGTTTTCCAGTTTATCGTAGGCGTCGTACGGATTTTAATGTCAAGAAGAAAGGTGTTATACTTGATAACCAATTTGTTGTTCCATATAATAGGGATTTATTAGTCCGCTTTCATTGTCATATCAATCTTGAGGTATGTAACAGTTCTCGATCTTTGAAGTATTTGTTTAAGTACTGTTTGAAAGGCCATGACACCGCTACCATGCTTTTAAGAAAGAAAAAAGCAGCTGGTTGTGAGAGTTCTGCAGGTTCTAAAACAAAATCCCGAGATGAAATAAAAAATTATCTTGATGGTCGATATATATGTGCCGCGGAGGCTTCCTGGAGACTTTTGGGGTTTGACATCCACTATCGTTTTCCGTCTGTAGAGCGTTTACCAGTACATTTGGAGGGTGAAAAGAACGTGAACTTTAAGCAAACTTCTAATTTGGAAGAAGTTGCTGAAAAGGCCAAAAAAAAATATAGCAAGCTTGAAGGTTGGTTTGAAGCGAACAAAATGTTTCCAGAAGCAAGACTTCTTACATATGCTCAATTTTCACAGAATTTCACTTGGAAGCCAGACTTATGTAAATGGAAAATAAGAGAAAGAGGGACTGTTTTTGGTCGATTAACCGATGTACATGCTTCTTCTGGTGAGTCTTTTTTTTGAGGATGTTATTGCTGCATATTAAAGGAGCAACTTCTTACAAAGATCTGAAAACTGTAAACGGTATCGTACATAATTCTTTCAAGGAAGCATGTGATGCGCTTGGTCTTCTTAAGGACGACAGGCAGTGGCACCTTACCATGTCTGAAAATGCGGTTCACGCCATGCCTCAACAACTTAGGGAGTTGTTTGTTCACATTTTATCAAATAATCAAGTTGCCGATCCTCTTAAGTTATGGGAACAACATTGGGTAGCAATGTCAGATGATATTCTCTACTCTAAGCGTAAAATGTGCAATAATGTGAGACTCCAGTTAAGCGAATCTGAACTTCACAGCTTAACATTATTAGGTAATTTTCACATTTTACCCACGTCATTAAGAATTGATGGCCTTCTTTATAATGTTCTAAATATTTTTTTACGACAGTCTACTAATATCTTATTATTTCTCCGTTAATACAGAAATTGAAAAATTATTCAATGATGTTGGTAAAAGCTTGAGAGATTATTCCACATTGCCATATCCTGATGAAAGATATATTCAAGATTTGGATAACAGGTTAGTGTCTGAAGAGTTTTCTTATGATCGGGATGATATGAAACAACGTCATGAAGCAATGCACAAGAATTTAAACAAAGAACAACTCCATGCATATAATTCCATATTAAGCAGTGTTGAGAATAACAATGGTGGAGTATTCTTTGTATATGGGAGTGGAGGATGTGGTAAGACATTCCTTTGGAATACTATTTGCTGCAAATTACGGAGTGAAAGAAAAATTGTACTCCCAGTAGCTTCATCTGGGATTGCTGCCACATTGTTGCCCGGTGGTAGAACAGCTCATTCAAGGTTTCATATTCCGTTAAAAATTGACCAACATTCCATTGCTGGTATTAAGCACAGATCTGAACTTGCCGAGTTAATGAAACAAACAAGTTTAATTATTTGGGATGAAGCTCCTATGCAACATCGTCATGCATTTGAGAGTGTTGATCGTAGTTTAAGAGATATTATGTCTTCTGTTGATCCTTTGAGAGCTGTTAAACCATTTGGTGGGATATCTATCGTTTTTGGTGGTGACTTTAGGCAGATTCTTCCAGTTATTCCAAAAGCAACAAGAGCAGAAGTTGTAAATTCTTCTCTTAATAGTTCAAAGTTGTGGGAACATTGTGTTGTGTTTTTGCTGAAGCAAAACATGCGTTTGTCAAATGAAAAGAATATGCAAGAAATCCAAGATATAGCAGAGTTCAGCAAGTGGGTACTTGATGTTGGAGATGGAACTCTACCTAATGTTCATGCTGATGATACTATCAATGATCCAGATGTTGTGATCCCGGATAAATTTTTAATTCATTCATCAAGTCAGCCGATAAAGGATATTGTTGATATTATTTATCCAGATTTAAAATCCAACATTACAAATCCAGAGTTCTTGAAGCAACGTTCTATTCTGACTCCAACAAATGCTATTATGAGTGATGTGAATTCCTACATTCTTGACCAAATTCCAGGTTCTGCTCACACATACTTCAGTCAAGATTCACTTTGTGACAATGTTGATGAGAATAATGATTATGAAGCAGGTTTTCCTGTTAAGTATTTGAATTCAATTAATATGTCGTGTCTACCAAAACATGATTTAACTATCAAAGTTGGTTCTGTTATTATGCTTATGAGAAATTTAAATCAACTCATGGGACTCTGTAACGGAACCAGAATGATTGTGAAGAAGTGTTTACCAAATAGCATTCTTTGTGAAATATTGACTGGTTCTGAAGCTGGTACAATGCACATTATTCCTAGGATTGAGATGGAACCAACAGATTCAAGATGTCCAATTGAGTTTAAGAGGGTTCAATTTCCAGTGCAGCTCTGTTTTGCCATGACAATTAATAAAAGTCAAGGACAATCCTTGGACAAAGTTGGTTTATACTTGCCGAGGTTGGTTTTCACTCACGGTCAGTTGTATGTAGCTGTGTCTAGAGTTACGTCTCCTTCTGGATTGCATGTACTAATTGATAGTGACCGCGGAGGTTCAACTAATGTAACTGCTAATGTTGCATTTGAGGAAGTTTTCTATAATTTACCAACATAACCCAATGACGTATTATATTTTATAATATATTCGTCAGTAACTCATTCTTTTGGGGGTTTTTGGAATGCCTATTTATATGTTTTCTTTAATAATTGTGCTTTTTATATCAATATTCATGTATATTATACAATACAACATTGTTAAGGACATCTCAACTATTGTGGACATCTCAACATGGTTAACCACATAATATTTAAATTAGCCTTATTAATGTAACCACATAATTTTTACGTGTCAAAATTAGATAAAATCATTTTAACTAATATATTGATTGTAATTGATTTATAAAGATTAGTAATTGATAGATCAATGTAACAAACAGTAATATATATCTTCCTTATTATGAGGTTATTAAAATGTTCCAATTATATCAAAAAAATTCTCTAAGATCAGATTTTAAGAGATATTTTGTTTGTAATTGATTTACAAAGATTTGTAATTAATAAATAATGTAACAAACACAAGAACCTATCTTCCATATTATGAGATTATGTTAGTTTTTCAATTATAGCGAAAAACTTATATCAAAAAGATTTTAAGAGCGAGCCAATTCATAAATTTTCTTTCATACATAATTGAGTTTAATATTTTAATTTGTCCTAACAGAGATGTTTCAGAAGCTTCAATTAATCGATCCAACAAGAACTGATTGGTTGATACGTGTGCGAGTTACAAGGTTGTGGCCTAAACGGAGCTTTAATGGTTGTCAATTTAATTTTGCTTGATGTAGATGTAAGTGATTCTAAATACTAAACAATATTCATCAATAAACATATGTTGTGTTTTATGAAAAGATCACTAATTATTGTTTTATTCATATTTTTTCAGAATTATCATGTTCATGCATTTGCACACACTCCTGTTTGGTATATTATGCGTCATGTGATTCGTGAAGGAAACATATATGAATTTAATCATTTTATTACCACACCAGCAATCGGAACTCTAAAGCCTGTGTCTTCTACTATGTCCATCATTCTCACGATTTGGACTACTGTTCAACTTGTACCACTTGAAGTTAGTACAATATGTAGACATAAATTTGAATGTGTTGATCTAAGTGAACTATATAGTTCCACAAATTCCTTCAACACAGATGACACACCTGAGTTTTCTACTGGTTAGTTAAATTTAGATTACTATTTATGTATTTATACGTTTGAAAATGTTTACAAAATTTGGACACTACTAATAGATATTTTGTCATAAAGATATTGTTAGTGAAGTTTATAATTTAGAGCATGCTAGAATTATCAACACTACAACTGGCCAAAGGACTTATGTTCGCTTTCAGCTCTATTATGGCAGGTAAAAAAATATTTGTTATTTAAATTAATTTTTTTTATAGTATTACTTATTTTTTGTATTTATCATATGTCTAAAGTACTCTGATATATTCGACAGAAGTTCTGTATCTGTTGTTATATGGGATAACCACATTGCAAGTCTAAATCAATTATTTCAAGTTGATTTTGAACATCCTCCTGTCTTATTAATTTCAAGCATGAGGCCACGTATGTTTCACGGTAATTACAATTCTAAGAGCAATATTATTTTACTAACTTCAATTTTTTTTGTAACATATGATTTTAACAATTTTTCATCTCAATAATTAGGTCGCATTGAAGTTTTCAATTTGGATCATTCTAGAATTTTCATAAATCTTGACTATGAAGCAGTTATGCATGTTAAGGAGAGGTATTTTTTCACATAATTTATGCAATTTTTTTCCTTAATATAATATGAGTATATGCTTGTGTAGGTTCAAATAGTGAACCAAATGCTACCTTTTTCTTTTATATTTAATTAACATTTAAATTTTTTTGATCATGTACAGGATTGTTGCAAATCGGAAAAAAGTATCTGTTGCAGCTGCTGCTTGATTTTTCAAATTATTGCATTTCTTTGAAAAACAGTTTGGGCATTTTTCATATTTAATAAAAGCGATTTATACAACATATGTGAAAGTATTTATATTTTTTAAATTGTAATTTATTTTGTTCTATTTTTAAATAGTTCAACATTTTGTATATTTCCATAATTTTGTTTGTAATAATATCTCAGAAAAGAAACATAATTATCAAATCTTTTCAAATTATTATTTAAATGTCAAATCACCGGAAAGGTTTAAACATTTTAACTAATTTAAGTTGCCGAGGTCGGTTTCACTCATGGTCAGTTGTATGTACAATAAAATTTCTTTTCATTAATATCATTGGGATAGGCAAATTTTTTAAATTTATCAAAATTATTAATTAATAGAGTTAAAAAAAAAATTGTCGCTATTATGTTGGGACCAAATATATGTATTCACAATTTTAATTTATTGTGGATAAAATTTTTATTGTAGTTGTTTCTAGAGTTACGTCTCCTTTTGTATTCACATACTAATTGATAGTGATCGTGTAGGTTTAACTAATTTAATTGCTAATGTTGTATTTTAGGAAATTTTACTATTTTATGAAAATATATTTCTGATTGTTATAACATTCATTTGAAAGAGGAAAATTTTTAATTTATCGTATATAATGATAATATATTATTTTCACACTAAATAATTCTAATTATACGAATATTTATATATTCTTGGAGGTTTGTTACATAATGCTGTAATCTCATGAAATATATTTTGTTTAACTTTACACGTTACTTATATTTGCAGAATCTATAATTAGATTCATGTATTCAACATTTAACTAATATTAAAAGACAAAAATAATTAAGACAAATGGGAGATGAATGGTCGTTTCATTTTTGCATGCGTGCTGTTTAGTACAACTTCAGTTTACATTCATTCCATCCTTTCACATTCTCCAATACTTTCATCTATAAATATTAGCCTGTTCTTTTGTCTGTTCCAAATCCTTTACAACTTCTTTCATCTCAATACTAAATCCATAATACCACATTGATCAACAAAATTATAACCAAAACCATGGATGCTAACAATTTTCAAAATTTAAGACCTGATGTTGTGGCTCAAGTTTTTAATTTCATTATACTGGAGGACAATAATTTCTCTGGTTTTTCAAAGCTACTAATCGTTTGGCCAATGGGTCAATCAAGGCAAATGATTAAGTTTGTTCTGGAGAGTCTAAACTGGGATGTATTGTACCAGTTTCATAATGAGCCTATCGAAGTTGTTCGTGGTTTTTTTCATGGTTTTATACAGTTTGCTGTTCGGTTTGATGTTGAGCAAGCTAAATTTTTTAATTCTACTCGGAAACTCTTCTTGAGACACGATGTTCAGCAACATCTATCTATTTTAAGTGATCTATCAGGTACCCATTTCCCTTCAAGATTCTCATACTTATTTTTTAAAGCTATTTATAGAACTTTTGATAGAGATCAAACTGCTGTGGAGATGAATACCTTGCTTCATAATACCTATCTGAGGAGTTGTATAATTGAACAAATGTCCTTTCTTCAAGATATGTATTTTAACATTTCCGAGGTAGATTATCTTTTGCCTGTTTTCAAGTTTTGTCCGAATGCAAGGGATCCAAATCCAATGTATCAGGTAGATGGTGTTCCTCTAGGAGATGAAACATGGTTCTCACTCTGTCCGAGAACTGTTGAAGAGAGTTACATTGATGACCAACATCCATGGGGAAAATCCATCACCATGAAACATATGTGGGAAACTGATTGTATTCACTGCAAAGTTCAGATAATTCTCTACAAAGTTCTGCTTTCTTGTGTTCAATGTTAAGTTTTTATGTTTTAAGAATCTTTGGACTTAAATTTGATCGATGTAATGTAACTTTTGTGGTTCATTTTGAACATTTTATCTTCCTGTAGATTATAAATGATGTGTTTGTCATGTTTTTTGCTATTTATCTTTATTTACTATATTTTTCATCTAAATCGATTGATTGACAATTTTAATCACATTTGTAATAATTTTCGAACTCCTTTAAACTATATTTGATATTTTAATAGTCCATAATTTACATATAACATATTGCAATAATCTCAATTGTAAAAGGAAATCTTTGCACAATGCCATAATAGTGCCCAAAAAAAAAACCAAATCTTCGTCAAGTCTATTGATATATCACATACATACCACCAATGGCTTAATTCATATCAAAACAAATACATTGCGGCATAGCTTACAAAATTAAAATATTTCAGAACTTCAATAAGTTTACTAATTCCACAACTCACTAATGTTTCTGAATTATACTACTTCCATCGTAGCAAAAACCAATGTTTGTTAAGCCAACGTAATTAGTGATTAAAGTGAAAGATCAGTTAACTTATTTTGTAACATAAAATATTATTCCATCTGCTCCCTCCATCATATTAAAAGCCATGATTTGTCGCTTTCTTAATTCATTATCCTTGGAAAATTTGTTCCATCCAGCAGAGAATCTAGCTCTCCCATTATTCACCGCCAAACCAATGCTCCATGATCTATTCTCTATCCTCAACAGAACCCTTTCACCTGATATCCAATCTCGATTTTCAGGAGCTACATTCCTTGGAATGTTCTGTAACAAAGCAACAAACAACTGAGAATAATAAGTCGTTTATAAAATTGTCCAATAAATCTGAATGGCACTTTAACATACCACTCCTTGGGTCCTATTATGGACATGGCACTTTGACAAAGCTGTAGAAAAATAATGGATATCGTTATTGATTCCTACAGGATCTACAGCATTATCATTAATAGGAGCTTCGACTTCTGGTACTTCTTCCTCCACAGTATTTTCAGATTCAGATTCTGCGTTAAAAATGAAAACAATATAAAATAAGAATGTAAATTTTTTTGGTTTAAATTTTTCATAATAAAGTTGTAGTACCATCATCCGATGGCCAATCAATATGCCGGAACCAAACATGGTCAGAATTATCCGTTAATCCTAGGGGACGAGTTAAGTAGTCAATCTCCATTCCAACAACTCCATAAACTCTTGCAGTAATAATGTTTTTGTCCTGTTCCATGGTGAATTTTTTTTCTTTTTGTCGGATATAGAACATGTCCGTAATTTCCTTCAATCCTTTAAGACAGCCTTCCCGCTGGTTACAGGAAACTGATGATTTCTGTTGTGCCCAAAATCTCCATGGGCTGGATTTAGGCCCATTAAGCTATAGGGTTCGATCCATACAAGCCAGAAGGTAGATCCCTTACGAGTTGTGAAGGTCAGATAGAAGAAATGACTAAGGAAGTATGAGTATCAGGAGGTTCCCAATGGTCAGGAAGCTGAGCTGAGCACTAGAAGACCAGGTTCCTCCCAGCCGAAGAGTTCGAGTTAGCATAGCAACAGCCATAGAGATGATAAAAGCATATGAAGAGTTATCCAGTCTAACCAGTTTGTTATTTGTGCAGGTACTGACGCCTAAAGGGAGGTCCCTAAGCGATATGTCCCGAAATAAGGAGGTTCCTGAGAAACAGGCTCCTGAGATATAGGTTCCTGAGTACCAGGTTCCTACGAGTTGCCAACAGAAAGTTCTAGAAGCCATCTAGAACAGATAAACAAATTGATATTGGAGTATAATTCTAGGGCGCAGATGATCCTAGAATTATCTCTGATCAATGAGAGAATTATAGTAGGGTACGAACTCGAGTTTGTACTCTACTTAGCCAACTAGTTCGTGGAAGGCTCTAAAGGAACCTTAGTCCTACACGAACTAGGTGACCGAATACAGCTATTCCAGTAAGAGACAGAATCATATTAGAACTACGTGAGCTTGATCCCTATATATACAAGGGTACGTAGGCACCTCAGGGTACGACGCATTAAGTTCTCTGATTTTCTCTAAAGGCACCTGAGATTATTGGAGATACCCTCGAGCTCAGCTCAACCCCCACAAACACAACCCAAACCTTTTCATAGAATAGTTGATCGCTAGCCTATACAACTACCTGTAGACCTCACATAAGTTGATTACGAAATCCACTCATCAACATTGGCGCTAGAAGGAGGGGATAGTTAATATCTTAAGAGTGGAAAAGATGTCAGGCAACTCGGATAGCGAAGCAACCCGTTCTGAGCGACAGATTCATGAGGGGAACACATCTCCTCCCAGAGCACCGAAGGTTACTAAAGCAGCTATGATGGAAATTTTAAAGACTGTGGGAGAACGTTTGTCGACTTTGGAGCAGGCTTCAAGCAAAAAGAAGAAAAAGAAGGCAAAGAAAGGCAAGAAGTCGAAGGTTACTCCGAAACAGTTGAATTTTGAAGAATCTGAGAATGGAGAGGAGGTTCCAGACGATGGTGGAGAACCAAAGAAAAATAATGGTGATGAAGAGCTAGAGAATCCTGAGAAGAGTAAAACTGTTAGCAAGGGCCGTACAGGGTCCAAGGGAAAGAAGAAAACCAAGACTGGAGGTTCCTCACAGAAAAAGAAGAAAGATAAAGACCCATCTATCGAGATAATTGAAGAAGAAAGCACGGATTCAGATGAGGATACTGAAGAATCAAGCACTGCAGAGTCGCAAGAGGAGGAAGAAACGAGTAAGAAGACAAAGGCGGAAGCTACTGGGGAGGTGACAGCAGAAGATGTCAAGAAAATTTTGGCTCAACTCAAGGACAAAAAGAATCTTGCTGTGAATCCTATAACAGCTTCTCCTTTCACCAAGAAGGTTCGAAAGTCGGCTCTGCCTAGGTCTTATAGGCCTTCGAATGAGTTGAAATTCGATAGGACTACTGATCCCATCGAGTACCTTAGTCGTTTTGACACAGAGATGGATGTCTATCAAGTGAAGGAAGCCACCAGATGCAGGTTATTGGCTGCAACTCTACAGGGTGGAGCCCATCAATGGTTCAAAAGGTTACCCGCAGATTCGATTGGTTCTTGGGCGAGTATGGGGAAGCTCTTTGTCACTCAATTTAGAGCATCTGTTGCATTCGCACCACCAACCAATACCTTAGCAAATATCAAACAAAGACCTAGTGAGACGTTGATAGAATATTTCAAGAGGTTTAATGCAGAGGTTCCTAAAGTTAGGAAAGCATCTGAGGAAACTATAAAGAATTTCTTAATTGCTGGAGTCAAAGGAGGCTCGGACTTTTGGAAGGCACTTCAAGGAAAAGAACCAGAGACGTTGGCAGATTTTTATGCCCAGGCAGAACCCTTTCGTCTGGTGGAGGAATCTCTAGCTGAATTAAGGAAGGATCCAGATTTTGTAAGGCAAAGTGGAAGCAAGAGGTCGAGACAAAGAAGCCCCAATGGTCGTGACAATAAAAAGGTGGTTAGTCGCACATCCCAGATGAAGCCTGAAGCTGTGAATCCTACTAAACCTGTCATGAGTCAGGTACCGCCACCAGCTTCCTATAACAACAATAAACATGAGAGACCTGTCTATGAAACTTTCACCCCTTTGGTAGCCCCGATCGATCATATTTACGCAGTGAATGAGAAGTCCTCATGGTTTAAGAAGCCTTTCAAAACCGGTCCCCAAGGGAATAAGAATGAGCGCCCATACTGTGACTTCCATGATAATAATGGGAATAATACTGCAGATTGTCGTCACCTCAGAGATCTAATTGAAACTCTAATCAGACAAGGGCAATTGAGTGAATGGGTGGCTCAGGAAGGAAAAAAGTATAGAGATGAGAAGACTCAGAAGACACAGACACAGGAACCTGTCATGATGGAAGGACCACCTAAGGCTGGGTGCATACGCATAATTATAGGAGGTCCCCATATTGGAGGAAGCAGCAGGAATGCCATGGAGAGGTATACCCGTGAGGCTAAAGAACGTCCTTTAACCAGTATTTACAATCTGTCACAGAGGTCCCCAAGGTTGTTTGAAGGAGAGGATGCAGATATTACTTTCACTGAAGAAGATGCTTCCTGGGTGCACCATCCCCATACCGATGCTTTGGTAGTAGAGGCAGGAATTGGGTCTTATGAGGTTCATCGAGTGCTAGTTGATAATGGAAGCTCTGTAAACTTGCTATCTTACTCAGCTTTCAAGAAGATGCATTTTCTGGATAAAGATTTAACTCCAACAAACGATACCTTATATGGATTCACTAATAATCAGGTTCCTATCAAAGGTAAGATTCGTTTGCCAGTAACTTTAGGTGATAAACCATGTTGCATTACACAGTTGGCAGAATTCATCGTTATAGAAGAGAAGTGAGGAGATCATGGAAGAGGAGCCTCATGCTGAGATTCCGGTTTTTCAGGGACCAGATACCCCCTACTTACTGATAGAAAGTGCACCCCCTACGGACAAGGATGGCGACATATGTATGGTAGAAGGATTGGATGAAGAAAAATCCCGAAAACTGAAACATAATGGAAGCAATGAAGACAGTCAGCCAGCATCAAAGAGAAGGAATGTCATGCACGAAGTTCAGGAACCGTCTACAGTCCAGGAACCTCAAGAGGACTCAACCACAGAGATGGAGGTAGACTTAGACCCTCGAATGCCAGAAACCATGGTTAAGGCTGGACCAGCTGGTGAAACTTTGGATGTGAAGATCAATGACAAAGATGGTACAAAGGTGTTGAAGATTGGAGCTCAACTCGATCCAGCCTTAAAGGAATCTCTCATTACCTTTTTGGGCAAGAACCTGGATGTGTTTGCATGGTGCCATGCAGATATGGAAGGGATAGATCCAAGGGTCATGTGTTATAAGTTGAATATTGATCCAGAAAAGAAAGGAGTGAGACAGAAGCGAAGACCAGTTAGTGGAGAAAGAGCTCAAGCATTGAAAGAAGAGGTCGACAGATTATTGGATGCAGGATTGGTTAAAGAATCTTTTTACCCAGTATGGTTGGCAAATCCTGTTTTGGTAAAGAAACCTAATGGAAAATGGAGAACCTGTGTGGACTTCACAGATCTCAACAAAGCATGCCCGAAGGACAGTTTCCCACTACCACGGATTGATCAGTTAGTGGATGCAACAGCTGGACATGCCCTTCTTAGCTTCATGGATGCATATTCAGGTTACAATCAAATCCCTATGTATGAACCTGACCAAGAGCATACTTCTTTTATTACGGATAGAGGTCTTTATTGCTATGTATGCATGCCATTTGGATTGATTAATGCTGGAGCCACATACCAACGGTTAGTGAATATGATGTTTAAAGACCAAATTGGCCATACTATGGAAGTATATGTGGATGATATGTTAGTTAAGTCTAAGGAAGCTGTTGACCATGTAAAGCACTTAGAAGAAATGTTTGGAATCTTGCGAAAGTACAGAATGAAGCTGAACCCTCAAAAATGTGTGTTTGGGGTAGAATCAGGAAAGTTTCTGGGATTCATAGTAAACCACAGAGGTATCGAAGCCAACCCAGCCAAGATTAAAGCATTGATTGATATGAGGTCGCCGAGAACTGTGAGAGAGGTTCAGTCTCTTACAGGAAGAGTTGCAGCTTTGAATAGATTCATTTCGAAGTCCACCGACAAGTGTCAGGAGTTCTTTAAAGCTATAAAGAAAGGAAGTAAATTCGAGTGGACCGCAGAATGTGAGATAGCGTTCGGAAAGTTAAAGGAGCATTTGGGGAGCCCCCCACTGTTAGCCAAACCTGTGGATGGAGAAACATTGATACTTTATTTGGCTGTATCAGAGTATTCCATTAGTGCAGTCCTGGTTCGAGAAGAGAATGGACAGCAGAACCCAGTCTACTATGTCAGTAAAAGGTTACTTGATGCAGAAACGAGGTACACAGGAATGGAGAAGCTGGTTTTCGCATTGATTCTGGCTTCCAGGAAACTGCGACCTTATTTCCAAGCTCACAAGATTGAGGTAAGAACCTCATATCCACTTAAGCAAGTGATGCATAGGCCAGAAACTTCTGGAAGAATGTTAAAGTGGGCTGTGGAGCTAGGACAGTTCGACATAGAATATAAGCCAAAGACAGCAATCAAAGCTCAAGCTTTAGCAGATTTCTTAATCGAGTTTCCACCTCATGTAGAGGTTACTGGCCAAGAGGGGCCAAAAGAGGTGGTAGAAAAACAGGCAGACAATGACAACTATGCACCTTGGTGGACACTGTATGTGGATGGAGCTGCTAACAGTAGTGGAGCAGGTGCAGGCATAGAGCTAGTTAGTCCGGAGGGACACCAACTCTATAGTTCAATTCATTTTGCTTTTAGAGCCACGAACAATGATGCAGAATATGAGGCATTGATTGCAGGCCTCAAGTTAGCTTTGGAGATGAAAGTGGAGAATATCAGAGTGTTTAGTGATTCAATGTTAGTAGTTTGGCAGATTCGTGGTGGCTTTCAGGCAAGAGGGCCAAGAACAGACTTATATTTGAGGTACTCCCAGGAGTTGATCGCAAGGTTCAAAGAGGTGAAGCTAGATCAAATACCTCGAGGAAAGAATACCAAGGCAGACGCATTGGCCAAGCTAGGATCTCAGAGAGAATCCACGTTATTGGGAGTAATTCCACTTCAGATTCAGGAGCAACCTAGCGTCTCCAAAGAAGAAGTGATGGACATCGAGTTCCCAGTTGAAGATTCCTGGATGACCCCAATACATCGTTACCTGGACAAAGGGGAGCTACCTCCCAGTCAAAATGATATCAGGAAGCTGAGGTATCATGCAGCCAGGTATGTAATCTATGATGGAGTTCTGTATAGACGGGGATTCAATCAGCCTTTGCTCAAGTGTGTAGCTGGAGAACAATGCAAGTATATCCTCGAAGAGATTCATGAAGGAGTATGTGGAAATCATTCGGGGGGTAATTCTTTAGCCATGAAAGTCCTTCGACAAGGATACTATTGGCCAACCATCAAAGCAGATGCTACAAAGTTTGTGCAAGCATGCAGTAATTGTCAGAGGTTTGCAAATTTTGATAGTCGTCCTATAGCACCTATCAAACCGATTGTTAGCCCTTGGCCATTCGCTGTTTGGGGAATAGACCTCATTGGAGAACTCCCGAAAGGAAAAGGAGGAGTGAAATATGCAGTGGTTGCAGTCGATTACTTTACAAAGTGGGCAGAAGCAGAACCACTTGCTAAGATTACAGCGTCAAAACTGACTGAATTTGTGTTTCGAGCCATCGTATGCAGGTTCAGCATTCCGCAGAAACTGATTTCTGACAATGGGAAGCAGTTTGATAGTAGAGAGCTTAGAGGGTTATGTGAGCAGTTTGGAATCCAAAAAGCATTTTCAGCAGTGTATTATCCGCAGAGTAATGGACAGACTGAAGCAGTGAATAAGATTATCAAGCACACTTTGAAGACGAGGCTTGAAGATAAGAAAGGAAGCTGGCCAGAGGAGCTTCCTGGAGTCTTGTGGTCGTATAACACCACGCCTAGAACTACAACTGGTGAGTCTCCGTTTACCCTCACTTATGGTTGTGAAGCTATGGTACCTGTGGAAGTTGGAACAGGTTCCTTGAGAAGAAAGTATTTTGACCACGAGAGCAATGAGGTCAATCATAGACTGTATTTGGACATGGTCGAAGAGTTGAGAGCAGATTCGCAAGTGAAGTTAGCAGCATATCAACAGAGAGTTCGAAGGTATTACAACAAAAAGGTGAAGGCAAGACCTTTTAAGGTTGGAGACCTAGTTCTGAGGAAAGTCATGCCAAATACCAGGGTTCTGGCACATGGAGCCTTTGGAGCAAATTGGGAAGGACCCTACCAGATAAAGTCAGCAATTTGGGAAGGAACCTACCACTTGATGGATATGGAGGGGAACCTCATTCCGAGAGCTTGGAATGCAGAACATCTCAAGAAGTATTATCAATAATTCTTTTATGATATTTTTCTTAGGAAAAGTAAGGCTCTTTCAGCCCACGAATAAAGGCAGCTTATTAGTTATAGCTGACCAGTATTTTGATTTCAGTATTTGATTATGCATGTACTCGGGGGGTGTTTGCACTAAATCACGCAAGCGTACGTGGTCACAAGTAATACAGATAGAAGTCAAGTTCGTTCCCACAGAGATCTGGTTATGGTTTCAATTCAGTTCATGCACCTATGCAACAATGTATGGTTATTAATCACTGCTAAGATAAATAACAAGATTTAGGTTTTAATTAACTAAAATTAACTAAGGAAGTAAATTAACAAACTAAGAATTAACTAACTAACAAGAATTGAAATCGAATTACTTCTGCAAGATAAACCATGGAATCCTAACTTCATTAAATACTTCGCTTAGATCTGACGCCTTTAATCACTATATGCAATGATTATGATATCTGATCGGACAACACGAAACAAGTACACGCTACCTGTCAGCATACGTATACCAAACTAAACATACATCCACAAAAGAGATAGAAGATGAATAGACACCAATTATGCTTAGACCCTATATGTCTATAGAATTTGAAAACATAACGGTTGAAGAGCAAGTTATCCATAATGATCACATAGGGCAGTATAAGTATTCTCATCTCGTACCACAACCATATTGATAAACAATTATGAACCTATGCTAGCATGGCAAGTTCTAAATCTCAAGATCCACTTTCACTTCACAAGAGATTAACAAATTAGATGTTCATGACGCATCTATCAATTAAGCATAACCATACGAGGATATCAGATATACACCACACACAGATCTTTAAAGCAATCAAGATACTAAAGCTCCATAAATAAATCCGTTAGAATCCCATGACAACAATTAGTTCATAATCGAACCTCTCGTCATCATGGGATCTGATGAAACCATGATAAAAACAAAGTATGAAAATATACAAATAAATCTAAGTAATTGATATGTAATAGTTCTACTCCTAATGATGATTATCTTAATAATACAATTTACAAGGGTTGGATGTGTTTATATAAGCCTACATATCTTGCCCAACAAGAAAATAACCTAAAAATACAATTGGAAATAGGTTTGGGTGTCAACAATATAGCTAAAATTCGAAATAGGGCAAAAAGGGAATTTTTTTCAGCAAAACTGCCGCACCAGCGCAGCCTGCGCTCCAAGCTGCGCAGCCTGCGCTCCTCCCCCTGTCCAGGTACTGTGCAGGCGCAGCCTGCGCTCTGTAGAGCGCTGCCAGCGCTCCTCTGGCTGGTGGTGGCTCGTTTTCTGCAGTTTTCTTCGTTTTTTCGTCCGTTTCCTTCCATTCCTTTTGCATTCACTTCCCGTCTCTTCGTGCCAATGTCTTGAACACTCTTGGTAATTAATTTTAAGTCATCATTCTTCATTCCTTAGCATAATCAACTCCAAAATCCACGGAAAGTTCAACCCTAATCGATATTTCTCCAAACCTACACAATCAAACAAAACACATAAAAAAATACCACAAACTTGAGTCCAAGTACACCAATTTAAGCCGATATGGAACGTTCCAAATGGATATAAAATCCACTTATCACACCCCCAAACTTAAACCGATGCTTGTCCTCAAGCATAAACAATTACAACTAACTAACTAACTAGTACCACTTCCGTAGGTGATCACGGTTGCATTTGGCATATGCAACAAGCCCTTTAAACCCCTAGGCAGCCCTAGTGGACGAGTAAGGTCTCGTGAGGGCCTATAGCGAATGTACCCACAAAATCCATTTACCTAATGCAATGCAATGCATGAATGCAACTACTATGAAAAATGCAAGATCCCCTTCAAACTCACCAAAACCAACTAACAAGCAAATATCTCAATGAATGCAACAATTCCAAGCAGAGCTCGACTAAGTCCCCGTATACTAACAATACATGAACAGAAACGTGCGTGTGTGCAATGCTCATCAGAAATACCCCCAAAACTAGGTCAAAACCATACATGCTTTCCGTCAAGACAATCACAGGTTTATAACTAGAATAGACTGTAGACACTCCATAACCTAGGAACACCTCCACCCTTATCCAAGGTAGACAGAAACTCATGCTTTATTACTATGACACATAATAGAATATACAATACGCATGCTTATTTAACCGTGCAATGAATGAGACCCCAAAAGGCTTATACAATAATACCCATGTAGCGAGTGTTAGGTCAGCAATCCCAAACCACAAGGGCTTTAGGTTACTAGGACTAAGTCCCCTCAGACTTAATTACTCGAGTATTAAAGAGCTCACTCTGGTTAATTTTGCATTAACAAACAACAATTGACTTTTTTTTTTTTTTTCTTTTTCTCTTTTTTTTTTTTTTTTTCCGCAATCTGGAATGAGCCTTTCTCATTTCCAACCCTAGACTACTCATATAAATATGAGCCGGCTACTAGCCATTTGACGCCTAGCCTTTATTGACAAATATTAACAACTAGCATGAAATTCCTGTTTTCCCCCAAACTTAGACTTTAATGTTCCTACGCTATAAAGGGAATAACGAAAATTCTAAATATAAACAAGTGATTAAATCTCAAAACATCCCACAGGCATGACCCTAACCTAGCCCCAAAAGCACCCCAATGAGACTGTGCAATTAGTTTTGTTCCCGTAACATGCAAGTCAATTTCATAGAAACTATAAATCAGCCCTCTACTCATCATCATCACACCCAAATCAACATCCACCTATCAATCAGAATCAGCTCGTCCTAAGGGATCATGAAATATGCATGCCAAGATAATGCAACTAATATGAACTCACATGGTAAAAAAAACAAAAATAACAGAATGCCCTATATGAAACAAACGTAGATAACACGAACATAAATGCATAATTTACTACTACTAATATGCAAAGCATGAAATCCTACATGAACACAATGACTAACAATCACATATATATACACTACTTATCCCTCAAACCACCCCCAAACTTAGAATATTCAATGTCCTCATTGAATGGAAGTAAATACAAGGGAAAGTAGAAAACATACCTTGGGTTGCCTCCCAAGAAGCGCTTCTTTAACGTCAATAGCTTGACGCTACTTCCAAGTTTCCATTAAGGATGATAATAGTTCGCCTGGTCCTCTCTTCGCAATACTTCATCATCATCTCGGCGGCACACTTTCTGCCCTTTCTCCTCGCTTGACCTATTCAGGTAACAACCATGTCCTCTTCCAATGCCTTCATCTGTTGACCCAAAATCTGACAATTTGTAGAACAACACACCTTCGCGGGCTTCACTTGAATATAATGGAGGAGGGTAAATGTAAATTGCTGAAACCTTTGGTTCCTCAACGAGAACTTCCTCCATTGGCTCTAATGCGCTACCTCCATCTTTAAATTCTGAGACAAGTAGAAGACCTGCATCTTTCTCATGATCATCAACCTCTTGGTTCTCACATACCAATTCTTGAAATTTCTGTAGCCCAACAGTGTCTTCTAGGTTCGCACAAAATAATTCTTGAAATTTGCGTAGCTCATCAGTGTCTGTCTCAAATAGTGCCCTTTCCAAATCATCCACCTCACTAGCTTGATCAAATTCCTCACATGGCTTATGAACACTCTCCTCCTCTTGGAATTTGTCTTCTTCAATTAAGCATGCAGTACCTTGCTCCAAGTCATCGGTATTTTCTGGAATTGCTTCTGGTATGAATTGCTGATTCTCTTGTTCCAAGACTCTCAAAACTTGAGCAGCTAATGTCCCCATAGATTTGACAAGCTTCTCATTATTCTCTGCAAGCATCCTAATCTCCTCCCTAATCTCCTTCAAATCATCATCTGACTGAAAAGTAGGAGTAGGTTGCTGATGTTGAAACTCTTCACTACCAAAGACATATGACATATCTGGAACATCTTGCTGGTACTGTTGAGGATAATATTGAAAATATGGTTGTTCCTCATAACTGACATATGGATCAACTCCTCCGTAGTAACAATATTGCGATGGATCATGAACGCCCAAATACTGCTCACATGGCTGAGGCTGTTGAATACCACCTTGGTTGCTCCAGCACTGATACGTCTCATGTGCGCCCGCACATAGCTCACAAACACTAGCCACCTGCTGAACTCCATAGTAAGATAGAAAATCCATCTTCAACGCTCTCCGACAAGTACCTGAAACACCAACGAACTAAACAAGATAGATAAGTAACTAATCCGAGTCAGTGAACTCTAACGACCACTATTGACAAGCACATAAACCAAAAATAAAACACCAATGATCCCCGGCAGCGGCGCCAAAAACTTGTTTGCACTAAATCACGCAAGCGTACGTGGTCACAAGTAATACAGATAGAAGTCAAGTTCGTTCCCACAGAGATCTGGTTATGGTTTCAATTCAGTTCATGCACCTATGCAACAATGTATGGTTATTAATCACTGCTAAGATAAATAACAAGATTTAGGTTTTAATTAACTAAAATTAACTAAGGAAGTAAATTAACAAACTAAGAATTAACTAACTAACAAGAATTGAAATCGAATTACTTCTGCAAGATAAACCATGGAATCCTAACTTCATTAAATACTTCGCTTAGATCTGACGCCTTTAATCACTATATGCAATGATTATGATATCTGATCGGACAACACGAAACAAGTACACGCTACCTGTCAGCATACGTATACCAAACTAAACATACATCCACAAAAGAGATAGAAGATGAATAGACACCAATTATGCTTAGACCCTATATGTCTATAGAATTTGAAAACATAACGGTTGAAGAGCAAGTTATCCATAATGATCACATAGGGCAGTATAAGTATTCTCATCTCGTACCACAACCATATTGATAAACAATTATGAACCTATGCTAGCATGGCAAGTTCTAAATCTCAAGATCCACTTTCACTTCACAAGAGATTAACAAATTAGATGTTCATGACGCATCTATCAATTAAGCATAACCATACGAGGATATCAGATATACACCACACACAGATCTTTAAAGCAATCAAGATACTAAAGCTCCATAAATAAATCCGTTAGAATCCCATGACAACAATTAGTTCATAATCGAACCTCTCGTCATCATGGGATCTGATGAAACCATGATAAAAACAAAGTATGAAAATATACAAATAAATCTAAGTAATTGATATGTAATAGTTCTACTCCTAATGATGATTATCTTAATAATACAATTTACAAGGGTTGGATGTGTTTATATAAGCCTACATATCTTGCCCAACAAGAAAATAACCTAAAAATACAATTGGAAATAGGTTTGGGTGTCAACAATATAGCTAAAATTCGAAATAGGGCAAAAAGGGAATTTTTTTCAGCAAAACTGCCGCACCAGCGCAGCCTGCGCTCCAAGCTGCGCAGCCTGCGCTCCTCCCCCTGTCCAGGTACTGTGCAGGCGCAGCCTGCGCTCTGTAGAGCGCTGCCAGCGCTCCTCTGGCTGGTGGTGGCTCGTTTTCTGCAGTTTTCTTCGTTTTTTCGTCCGTTTCCTTCCATTCCTTTTGCATTCACTTCCCGTCTCTTCGTGCCAATTTCTTGAACACTCTTGGTAATTAATTTTAAGTCATCATTCTTCATTCCTTAGCATAATCAACTCCAAAATCCACGGAAAGTTCAACCCTAATCGATATTTCTCCAAACCTACACAATCAAACAAAACACATAAAAAAATACCACAAACTTGAGTCCAAGTACACCAATTTAAGCCGATATGGAATGTTCCAAATGGATATAAAATCCACTTATCAGGGGGTACTTGATGTGAACCTCCCTACTTGCAAGACAATTTTTTCAAGTATTGAGCGATGGATAGCTCTACGTTGAATATTTTGAGTGCATTCTTTGCAGCTATAGCTCCTTAATAGTTCTTTTACGTAACAATCATTACCTAAAAGAACTGGGGGGTAGTATTCCTACTTAGACAGTATTGTACATGCTATGATTTGATATTTCATATGCCAATTTGAAATTTTTGAAACAGGTTACCTTGACTAACAGGTTCCTGTAGCATTGCGTTGTATTTTGCAGGTTACCTGAGCTGACAGGTTCCTGTAGCATTAACAGTATGTGCGAAGTATGTGATATGTTAAATTATGTCTAACCGCAAGCGCACGGTGTCTATTGCTAGTACAAATGGCAAGCGGGTCGAATCCACAAGGAGACAGGTTCTACTAATTCCTTTTCAGTTATCGCTAATTGTTTCAAGGGTCAAACGATTATTGAAGAATTATTAATTGACTAATTAAACTAAATTAACACTAATTAAACAGATGATAAACAAATTATTTAAAACCTAGGGCAATCAGGTCCACCATGCTTACACAATTGGCTCTTAAGCTAAAGCAATCAATGTGATCCTATAACTAGAGTTTGTTAATCTCTTTCAAGCATTAACACTCTCGAAACATTCAACACAATTAACCACTTTTAGTAATTCAATCAATCAGGTAATTAGAGTCAAGTTAATCTCTTTCAAGAATTAACGCTCTCAGAAATCCAATGATGCTTTCGCACTCAAATTCAATTCTGCTAATCGTATGTGTGCCTCTAGTAAGTAAATCTCTCGATCCATACCCCTATTTGCATATAATTAATCCATGATATTGGCCAATTACACAAATTAATGATTAAAACATATCAATCAGAATTAACCATAACCAATCAAACCACTATGAAAATCATGCCAATATTAGTGCAAACATGGCTTCCCTTTAAGCCCTAGAAATAACTACTTGCTAATAATTAAACAAATAAAACAACTAGTAAAGCAAGAAAACATAATTAAACTAATAAGAATTGAGAAGAAATTCAGATAAGAAAACCTGCAATCATCAATCCTGTCACAAGAATGAAATTCATGGTCTCCTCTCCAAAACCCTAGCTCCTCAGAGTAGGAGCACGTATGTATCTCCCCATAAAATAATACCCTAGATGTGTTTATATAGGCTCTAAAAGTCTTGCCCAATAAAAGTATTTTAATACTCTAAATAAATTACAAGTAGGATTCCATAAATAAATAGGATTCCTTAATTAAAATTCGTCACTTCTTTTTCTCCTCTGTTTCTGGGCTCTTCCAGTTGGATTTTGCTTACTGGACCACCTCTGAATTAAAGATAATTCCACAAGCTTCGCGTGGACAGTAAGATCGTCAAATTCTGACTTCTGGAACTCAAGATATGGCCAAAACAGTGTAGAACAGCCCGTGTAGCCCAATAATACGAATTTTCTCCTATTTTATCTCCAAAATAGCTCTTTTTGCTCCAAATCCTTCCAAGTCATGAATTCTTTATTTCCTACAATAAAACAATAAAATCTATTAAATAAAAATCCAAATCAATGCAAAACACAATAAATATGAGAATAAAATCATCTAAAATATATATAAAAATATACTCTATCAAACATCCCCACACTTAGCATTTGCACGTCCTCGGGCAAATAAGTGAAATAAAAACTAAGTCCTAACAAACATCACTTTCGTAGATGACACGATTGCATTGAGCATATGCAACAAGCCGTTAAACCCCTAGGCAGCCCTAGTAGGACGAGTGTTGTCTCGTGAGGGTTTATAGTGAATGTACCCACAAAATTCATCCAACCATGCAAAAGATCAATGCTAACACAACACCACACACACAAGTCCTCTCATGCCACATCAACTTAAGAATCAAAGTAAACATACGATGTCTTGGTGTCGAAAGTGCAAGTATTCACGTAGTCTACTCAACTAACATGCAGAAGGTCATAAAAATTCATGTCAAGTGTAAAAATCGTTGGTAATCATGCTAAGCCCACAAGAAATACATCTTTAAGTCTAAACCCGGGATCTCCTATGCCAAAACAAGTAATAACTCACCTTTCACTCACAAACGAATATTCACTCAAGAACAAGGTTAA
Source organism: Kitagawia praeruptora (assembly GCA_037693485.1). Taxonomy (NCBI): domain Eukaryota; kingdom Viridiplantae; phylum Streptophyta; class Magnoliopsida; order Apiales; family Apiaceae; genus Kitagawia; species Kitagawia praeruptora. The sequence goes on from CM075345.1 coordinate 103,553,207, forward strand.
GTGTATCACTCAATTCCAACAAAATCATAAACACAACTTGACACTCGCAATCAATCTCACTCTCAACACAACATACATCACTGATGACAATCAAAAGGTCTTTATTCGGGTTGTAGCGTGGGCTAGGGACAAGGTATGTCAAGTAAAGCTAAAACAGGTTATGTCAAAAGCTAGTACCCAACAATAATCATTATTCAATTCCCTTTCTATTAAAACAAATATTTCCCCACACTTGGATTTTTCAATAACCCTTACATAATAACTTGACTAGTCAAATGAAGAAGGATCATACAAATATAAGAATGCTCTCAAATTTATTTATTATTTTTTTCTTTTTTTTCTGTTTTTTTTTTCTGTTTTTTTTCTTTTTTTTCTGAGAGCTAAGGAATAAGCACAATGATCCATAGATATTTTTATGAATTTCGACTAACAAGCATCAACCAAAATCAATATTCCCCAATAGTATGATCATCAATAAAACCCCTTTTTTTTCACACCTTATTACTCCCTTAAGCACGATACTAGCCTTTGACAATTTAGGTTCAAATTCAATGTAAGGCCAATAGAATAAAAAGGATAATGGCAAGTAATGTAGTGTGTCACCGAAAGAATAGGATTAAGCTCAAAGGGTTAACTAATTGATCATGTATAAAAGGTGTGGAAATATGGGAAATACGAGGTTAAACCTAAGTGCCTTTATCATCTCATCATCAAGTAATGTCATGCATTTCAAGAAAGATCTCAAGTAAGTGCTAGCAATGTAAACAACATGTGGACACTCAAGCAAACGAAAAATCATGCAAAAGATATGCATATAGGCTCAAAACTCACTTAGTGTGACAAAACATAATCAATCCCAGGTAACAAGACTCTCTAACGCACCTACTTGTACTCAAAGCATGAAAACCAAGTCATCTTGCACATATTCATGTCATTCTAATCACTTACAACATCCAATTAAGTCTACCAGTTTCAACTTGCTAGTGAAAGTGTGTGCACAAGAACAAAGCACGTCACTTCTCATACAAAAGCGTCAATAAACACAAGAATTCTACGCATGCATGGGTGTATCAAGCAAAATACAACAACTAATCAAATTGCATGGCTAGAATTATTTTTGGTATTTTTAATTTTTTAATTTTTTTGGATTTTTTTTTTTTTAAACAAGTAATACACTACGTTGAGAACACCTCCCCACACTTAAGCGGTTCATTGTCCACAATGAACTATGAACAAGATACAAAACTACAACTAAAAACAAAATAAAACTACACTAAAAAGAAAAGAAAGAAAACTCCCCTGGAATCAAGGTGTCGAGTGTAAAAACCATCCTTCATTTGCTTAGGAGCCACCCACGCACCACCAACAACCACCAAGAAATTTCCTGCAAAAACCACCAAGCAATATCACTCCAAAAATACCCAATTAACAAGAATAATACAAAATCCCCAATTTACAAGAACACAAATTCGTAATAAAAAATAAAATAGAGAAGAGATATCCCAACTACGAATCAAAGTGGTGAACTTGTACTAATTTTCTCCCAAACTTGAATTTTTTTAGAGATGTAGAGGAAGAAAATAATAAATTGGGTGTGTATGTATGGGTATAAATAGATAATGGAATGATAGGATGGATTTAAGAATTTTAAGGTGAAAAGGAAAAAAATTTGGGTGGAATTTGAAATTTAATGTAGGATAGAAATAGGATTTAGGGATTAAAAATAAAAATAATAATAATAATAATAAATAATAATAATAATAATAATAATAATAATAATAATAATAAATAAGAATTAGAATAGAAATAGGTTTAGAAATTTTGAAGGAGAGATGGGGGGTTTTGGAATGTAAATAGGAAAAGAATTAGATGTAAAAGGGGTATAAATAGAATGGGGGTTGAAAGTTTTTTTTTTTTTTTATATATATATAACAACACAGGGTAACAAAAAAACCACAACAACTCACTGGAACACGCGCAAGACAAAGCAAACTGCTCCACAGCCAGACGCGCAGGCGCAGCCTGCGTGATAGGCCTGCAGACTGCGGGAAAGACAGTAACGCAGGCGCAGCCTGCGTTACAGGGGCAAAAACGCAGGCGCAGTCTGCGTTACACTAAAAAAAAATCGTTTTTTTTTTTTTTTAAACACTCAAATTTTTATTTTTTTTTTATAACTAAACAATTCTACTATATATGAAAGAAGGAAAGAAGTACTCCCCTATGCAAAAGCATGAAGTGCACCGATCCTCCAATGAAATCTTGGGTTGCCTCCCAAGCAGCGCTTATTTAGAGTCATTAGCTTGACCTCCTTAAAAATACTCCGGTAAAGGCGTAATATCCACTTTCTCGATCATAAACTCGCCACCACAAAAAGTATCAAGAACATCTGTGGTTGTCTTTATCCTGCAGAAAGTCTCCAAACAAGCATCAGTAAAATAAAATATGTCATTAATAAGCAATAGAGAGAGTGCTTGTGCAGTTTTGGAAAACTTTGTGATAAAACAGCGATAAAATTCAACACCATGAAAATATTGAACTCCCTTGACATAAGGTGGAGGTTCTGGTGGTGGCTTTTCTCCACTCCTCACTTTCACTGGAGCCATTCGGACATCTTGGCTTATCACATCAAAGATTAAGCCGACACTTCCATCTTCTCCCTCTTCTCGAGCTTGAAACGTAGGAGCCACTTTGTATGAATCCTCAACCAGAATTTTAGAAATATCATCTTGGACAATATTTGTTATCACATCAACCTTGAAATAAGTGTTCTTGAGCAAAGAAGCCTTGTAAGTAGAGGCTAGATCGAGAGCAAATTTATCAATACATGGTAGCTTAGGCACAGGTTGTGGAAGAGAAACAACAACCATCTCTGTATTGCTTTCCTTTGTAGCCTCATCATCAGTCACATTGTCCTTGGTAGCAGCAACATCATTGATCTCGTCATTGGTGGCATACTCCTTCTCTTTATCAATGGCCTCATCATCAACATACATGGAGAAACTATCATATTCCTGATCGCTTGTGAGATTGATAGCAATCAGGTCCTCTTCAGATCGGATAGATGATGATGGTAAATAGTCGAGCTGCCCTGTAGTAGAAGAGTTAGCCAACTCTACAATTTGAGATTCAATCGCCAAACTTTGAGTTTCTAATCCTTTGATCTTCTCGGCTTGTTCTTCAGAACTCTTTAGCAACTTATTCAAGATATCCCACATCTCATTTGTCTGATCAGCTTGCACATCTACACTGGGTTGAGAAACATGTAGATTTTCTTGTAGAGGAGGATATTAATATTCTTGCTGTGGCGGCTGCTCATATGACTGATAATATTGTTGCTCAAACTGTTGCTGATTATGATATGAAAAATTTTGAGCACCATTATCCTGGTAGTAGAAATCTGGTTGATTCACGCATTCTTGATCAAAAGTGTTTGAATACTGATTGTACCCATATCCTTCTTCAAAAGAATTCATTTGTCCCAACTGAGCACTCTGAGAATTATAGACATTGAAATAGCATTCCAAACCATAATGACCTTGGACACCACAAATTGGACAGAAGTTGTAAGTTTTAGGGGCCACTTGTGACATCTCATTAATACTCATTGGACGCATAGTGGGCTCTGTAGGGTTGAATGAGGCAATTTCTTGAGTGCGTGCCTCCAACATGGAAGAGAGTAGTGCAAAAGTATCAACTTCACCCATTGCAAACCTGTAGACACTCAACAAAGCCAAGAAAACGTAAAATCTGCCTCAATTGGAACAAAGGTTCCAATGAGACAATGGAAACAATCTAAACAACTAAATTAAAATCAATAGAAACTCGCTGTCTCCCCGGCAGCGGCGCCAAAAACTTGATATGTTAAATTATGTCTAACCGCAAGCGCACGGTGTCTATTGCTAGTACAAATGGCAAGCGGGTCGAATCCACAAGGAGACAGGTTCTACTAATTCCTTTTCAGTTATCGCTAATTGTTTCGAGGGTCAAACGATTATTGAAGAATTATTAATTAACTAATTAAACTAAATTAACACTAATTAAACAGATGATAAACAAATTATTTAAAACCTAGGGCAATCAGGTCCACCATGCTTACACAATTGGCTCTTAAGCTAAAGCAATCAATGTGATCCTATAACTAGAGTTTGTTAATCTCTTTCAAGCATTAACACTCTCGAAACATTCAACACAATTAACCACTTTTAGTAATTCAATCAATCAGGTAATTAGAGTCAAGTTAATCTCTTTCAAGAATTAACGCTCTCAGAAATCCAATGATGCTTTCGCACTCAAATTCAATTCTGCTAATCGTATGTGTGCCTCTAGTAAGTAAATCTCTCGATCCATACCCCTATTTGCATATAATTAATCCATGATATTGGCCAATTACACAAATTAATGATTAAAACATATCAATCAGAATTAACCATAACCAATCAAACCACTATGAAAATCATGCCAATATTAGTGCAAACATGGCTTCCCTTTAAGCCCTAGAAATAACTACTTGCTAATAATTAAACAAATAAAACAACTAGTAAAGCAAGAAAACATAATTAAACTAATAAGAATTGAGAAGAAATTCAGATAAGAAAACCTGCAATCATCAATCCTGTCACAAGAATGAAATTCATGGTCTCCTCTCCAAAACCCTAGCTCATCAGAGTAGGAGCACGTATGTATCTCCCCATAAAATAATACCCTAGATGTGTTTATATAGGCTCTAAAAGTCTTGCCCAATAAAAGTATTTTAATACTCTAAATAAATTACAAGTAGGATTCCATAACTAAATAGGATTCCTTAATTAAAATTCGTCACTTCTTTTTCTCCTCTGTTTCTGGGCTCTTCCAGTTGGATTTTGCTTACTGGACCACCTCTGAATTAAAGATAATTCCACAAGCTTCGCGTGGACAGTAAGATCGTCAAATTCTGACTTCTGGAACTCAAGATATGGCCAAAACAGTGTAGAACAGCCCGTGTAGCCCAATAATACGAATTTTCTCCTATTTTATCTCCAAAATAGCTCTTTTTGCTCCAAATCCTTCCAAGTCATGAATTCTTTATTTCCTACAATAAAACAATAAAATCTATTAAATAAAAATCCAAATCAATGCAAAACACAATAAATATGAGAATAAAATCATCTAAAATATATATAAAAATATACTCTATCAGTATGAATACGATTTGACAGAATATGTGGACTATGAATGATTGATAAGAAAAGCCCCAGGTAGCTTCCTGGGCATTGAGAAAAGTCCCAGGTAGCTTCCTGGGCATCGAGCAAAGTCCCAGGTAGCTTCCTGGGCATTGAGAAAAGTCCCAGGTAGCTTCCTGGGCGTCGAGCAAAGTCCCAGGTAGCTTCCTGGGCATTGAGAAAAGTCCCAGGTAGCTTCCTGGGCATTGAGAAAAGTCCCAGGTAGCTTCCTGGGCATTGAGAAAAGTCCCAGGTAGCTTCCTGGGCATCGAGAAAAGTCCCAGGTAGCTTCCTGGGCATCGAGCAAAGTCCCAGGAAGCTTCCTGGGCATTGAGCAAAGCCTCAGGTAGCTTCCTGAGCAACTGTGATTGAAAAGCCTCAGCTGACTGAGCACGACATTGTTGCCAAAAGCCTCAAGTTCCTTGAGCACGAGAATTAAAGTCCTGACAAAAGGCACCTAAAGTCCTGACAAAAGGCACCTTAAAGAGAAGCCTAATAAGCTCTCCCTCATGTGGAACCGCCTTTGGCACATGGGAAGAAGGGATAAAATCCTTAGCATTTACCTTCATAAGATGTCTAGCCTGACACATGAAGAAGAGGAATCTGTGTGGACTCCTAGAATGGCGCACAGGTTCCTAGAATCGCCTCGAGGCACAAAAAGGAACTAACATGTCTCGAGGCATGTTGGGACCTAGAGAATAGGACTGGGAGCCAAGCAGGCAACCTTTCCAAGAGATGACCCGAATTAAACAAGAGAAAGATTTTACTAACGTTAACTGTTTTTTGTTTTATGTTTATTTTGCAGGATTAATACTCGAGGAACCTGGTCTTGATAAAGAAGAAGTTATTAAAGAAGGCTACGGTTTAGATTATCGATACAAAGTATAAACACAGAGGTTCCAGGTTTTATAACTCAGCTGTAGTTTGTTACATTTATTTTGAGATTTTTTTAGTGGAAATATGCGTGTGTTCTGTTTCTTACAATGGGTTAGCCCACGTAAGCTTGAGCATATGAGTAAGGAAGCTGAATTATTCTCTAGTGCATAACAGCGAAGTATTTCATGAGGTTTTGAAGAAAAGTATGTAGTAAGTTAAGATTCGAACAAAGAAATATGTATGAGCTTACCCTGGACAAGAGATGTGTAGAAAAAGCAAATATCATAAACCATGAAGAAAGTTATGGGTACAGAGACCCAGAAAACCAGCATAAAAGTTATTGGCACGAAGGCCATGGAAACCAAATTTAAAATTACATTTTGCGAGGCGTTACGAGGAGCCCGCGACCTCATCAAAAGTTATCGAAAGTTTTTAAGAATCTTGTTGAAATTACGAAGGAGGAACTTCATTGGAACCCTTGGTAGCAACAGGAGGAGTTGGAAGGATAGGCTGAACCACTTCGGGAGCAGGAACCTCTGCAGTCTCAAGGTTGGCACCTGGAGACCTCTCAACCGTTTTCACGGGAGGAACAGAGGTTGCAGCAGCAGCTTCATTTTCAAAATCTTTGATCATCCCCACTACGTCCTCGCCTAGGAGAGACCAGTTTAGCTCGGGCATTTTCTCCCACATGGACCTCATGTAGTCACGAACGCCTTCGTCATAACCTTCATCATACCTAGCTTTTTCCTGGACAAGCAGAGATGATTTGACAGTAACAGCTGCAGCATTTAAAGCATCAACCTGAGCTTTTAGTTCATTGACTTTCTCTAGCATGGATAATTTCTCATCCTGCAAACTCTTCACCTGTTCCTGAAGCTTATCCCTGCTATCCTTTAGTGAGGTTTCAACAGCTTTAGCCCTCCTTACCGCAGCAGTGGCAACATTCACGCTCTCCTCTCTAGCAACCAGCTCCTCTTTGAGTTTCGAGATCTCTCCTTGCAATCGGAGGTCATACTGTGTCTTCAAGGCAAAATCATCACAGTATCGTAGGGCAAAGAATGCATTTTGGGCAGCAGAGAACCTCATGGCATGCATATCCTCGGTAGAATCCATCTTGGCCCAGTTGGCAATCGCTTCTGGAAGCACATGTGTATCAATCAATTCTTTAAATTGATTCTGTGCCACAGCTGATTCAACTTTCACAGCTTTGCTCTTCCTCATGGACCTGGTTTGTGAACTCCCAGAGAGGTCAAGAGTAGTCTGAGCTAACTTGCGCTTGGAGGAGCTAGATGGTTGAGTCTGGACAGAGGTTGGGGTAGGAACTTGGCTGATTGGTGTTGCCGTGAGTGGAATCTCCTGTGTCTCAACATCAGCTTTAAAGATCTCGTCTACATTCTTGGTCCGTTTGACGAAAGAGGGAACTTTGGGAGCCATATCTGCATAAGACAATAAGTTAAAAATTAGAGAGGCATGCATGGAGTAAAGAAATGTATTCACAAAGATACAGTTAAGAAGGAAAGACGTAACAATAAGGAAGCTCATACCAGTGTTTGAAGGAATAAAACCTAGAGAAGTCAAATTTTCAGGGGTCATCAGAATCAAGCAGTCCCTAATGGAAGCTGATAGTTTCAAGATCTCTTTTGCCCTCTCTAAACACACTCCAGTCAGAATGGTTTGTTTGGGAATATTTGGACGGCGATTAAAAGCGTACTTACCATCAGGGCAGTCAAAACAATAGACAAATTGTTCTTGCCACAAATCAAAGTTCTGTTTAACATTTTTTATACATTGACCCTGATGACAAGGCCATGCTGATAGATAAAAACAACCTGAGCTTCTCCCAGTATCTTTCAGCCTAAAGAAATAACCTAACTCAGGGGCAGACAGGGGAGTTGTGAATTTACTGGAATACAGAATAAAAGTACTGATGGCCAAACGGTAAGAATTGGGAGTCAGTTGCATGGGTGCAAGGTTATAAAACTCTAATACTTCCTTTAGAAAAGGATGAAGAGGTATAGAAAAACCTACTCTCAAAAAAGCAGCAGAAACGACGGCATTAGGAATCCCACGATCAGGGATTTTGACATCAAACCTGTGAGCTCTTTCACCAGGCCTAGGAATCACAATACTACAGATTGGACGGGGACATTCCTCCAGAAGTTTTTCTAACTTAACAGAGGTCATAATGGAATCAGTTTTCTCACAAAAAGGTGTAATTTCTTGTTTGAACAACTCTCTCTCAACAGTCACCTCACTCTGAAAATCGGGTTCTAAGAAAGATTCAAGTTTAAGTTCAGGTTTTGACACTTCCTCATCATCAGAGGGCCAATCGTCTCCTAAGTCGATAAATGTAGGGATAGGAGGTTGAGACAATGGAGATATTACAGATTTAATGAGTATGTCCTCAGGCTCATTTACATTGGGTATAACAACCCTGGATCTAGTTCTCTCACCAATCGGCATAGCAACTAAGGGTTGAATTGAAGATTGGTGGTCAGAATGGGTGGATTCAGAAGACATCTGCAAAAAGACAGACGAAGAAGGGTCAAGTCTTTATGGAACCTGGGAAAAAGATTAGGGTTCTAAAGTGTTTAGACACGGTGCAGTTATTAACAGGGCATATTACAGAAGACCTTGAAGAGGACAGACACCAACGAAATTAGAAACACATGAATAGACAGACATCTAAAGATTATGATAAAACCATGACAACGCAACCATGAATCGATGGTTAAAGTACTAATAAACCAGAGGTTGTGAACGTTCGTGTGTGTGAAATATGGAGTGTGAAGAACAGATACAGACGCATACATACAAAGAAAACGATGGCATGCAAAGTCCAAGGAAACAGGTGATTGAAAAACGAGATAAGGATATGAGAGAATAGAAAGAAATAAGTCAAAATCATACCTTGATTTAATTTGAACGGCGACGGAGAAGATGAATTAAGCAAATGACTGTTGAACTCCTCTTGTTCTCTCTCCAAGGGTTTTTGCAAGATTTTGGTAAAGGTAAAAATGGACCTGAGGGAGTGAGATGGCGATTAAATAGTCAAGGTAAATGAAGCAGCTCCGTACACGTGGCAGAGCATTACTGGAGCGGTAAAACGAAGAGGTACACGCGTGAGAGGCGTATGAACCTAGGGAACTCACGCATTAACTGCAGCTTTGGTAAGTGATAAGTTTAATTCAAATTTTGAATTATCTCCTGCAACCAACCATTATCCCCTCTTAAATTATTAAATTTAAAGAGACGTGGAGTTGAGTGACAAGTTAGATTCCCTGGGGAACTAAATACAAGCATCGAATTGATTTCGAGGGCTGGAGCAAGAAGAAAATAATGAGATAACAGGTTCCCTAGTATAAAGGAAGCTTACTCAAGATTATATTAAGCTGAAAATATTTTATGTCCTGTTTCCTGCGCCGAGTTAGCTCATGTAGGCTTGGATATAGAATGTTGAAGCAAGGTATTGTTACTAGAATGGTTTAGCATCGAACTTTTGATCGTAGAATTAGAATAGGTTCCTTTCACATTACATGATTTCAAGGAACCGGGGGGTACTTGTTGTGCCCAAAATCTCCATGGGCTGGATTTAGGCCCATTAAGCTATAGGGTTCGATCCATACAAGCCAGAAGGTAGATCCCTTACGAGTTGTGAAGGTCAGATAGAAGAAATGACTAAGGAAGTATGAGTATCAGGAGGTTCCCAATGGTCAGGAAGCTGAGCTGAGCACTAGAAGACCAGGTTCCTCCCAGCCGAAGAGTTCGAGTTAGCATAGCAACAGCCATAGAGATGATAAAAGCATATGAAGAGTTATCCAGTCTAACCAGTTTGTTATTTGTGCAGGTACTGACGCCTAAAGGGAGGTCCCTAAGCGATATGTCCCGAAATAAGGAGGTTCCTGAGAAACAGGCTCCTGAGATATAGGTTCCTGAGTACCAGGTTCCTACGAGTTGCCAACAGAAAGTTCTAGAAGCCATCTAGAACAGATAAACAAATTGATATTGGAGTATAATTCTAGGGCGCAGATGATCCTAGAATTATCTCTGATCAATGAGAGAATTATAGTAGGGTACGAACTCGAGTTTGTACTCTACTTAGCCAACTAGTTCGTGGAAGGCTCTAAAGGAACCTGAGTCCTACACGAACTAGGTGACCGAATACAGCTATTCCAGTAAGAGACAGAATCATATTAGAACTACGTGAGCTTGATCCCTATATATACAAGGGTACGTAGGCACCTCAGGGTACGACGCATTAAGTTCTCTGATTTTCTCTAAAGGCACCTGAGATTATTGGAGATACCCTCGAGCTCAGCTCAACCCCCACAAACACAACCCAAACCTTTTCATAGAATAGTTGATCGCTAGCCTATACAACTACCTGTAGACCTCACATAAGTTGATTACGAAATCCACTCATCAACAATTTCACACCACAAACTTCCAACTCACTGATTTGATTCAGTTTTCTTTCACCAATTTTGGTACAATCTGAAAATTAAAAAGACATGTGTATGCTTAATTAATATGCTAAATATTTATATATTGAACTGATCCAAAGCAATATTGCAGTCACTATAGTATATGTAAATCAATATATAAATGTCTATTTTCTTACAATTAGTCTATCATCCAAAGAAACTGGTGACATTACTTTGTAGAACGATCTAGGGAAAATCATGGATCCTGTTTCAAATATCATGTCCAACAGTGAATCGCTTAGTATTTAGCTATAAATACAGTCAACATCTAAATTACATTATGTTGTATCCTATTATAGGACAAAATTATTCTATTAAAGACAATGCTTTCTAACCTTCACCATTATCATTTACGTACTCATCCCCTTTGAAGATGCAAACATTCAAGAGTTGATCATCATTTGTAAATTTATACAAAATCAATGAATCCCCAGCAGCAAGCTCTGTTTTTGTTGCAAAATCCAGCCATCCCTTATGAAAAAAACATCTTCCAACTCTCCACTGTACATTGATTTCCCATGTCCTTTTAAGAAATCTAAGATTGACCTTGCTTCCATGCTCCCAGTTTTTGTAAAAGCTTTCCAAACTTGGATTCAATATCTGTTATGAATTAATAAGTACATGACCTGTGTTTTATATGTTCACATAATATTTGGTCAAATTCACTATTTGTGTATGTTATGAAAACTCACCAAGATTTTATAATTTGGATCAATGTCCATTGACATGATATCTATATGAACATTGTGTGGATCAAGTATAAATCCATTGAACGTCATTAGAGCTAGACGCTTATCATACTCCAAAGAATCATAATTAACTAAAAATTGATCTTCATTGACCTCCTTCGCAGCTTCAATTTTTTTAAATTCTATTGGATCACTCAGAGGATAGTGACATTCAATAGCACTTTCTTTATAAATCTTTACTTCGAACAAGCCACCACCATAATAGTCAAACTGAACTATGCTAAAGATCCTAATGCCATAAAACTTTACAAAGGTACGCAAGCCATAAATGTAGTTAAATTCGGTATCATATTTAGCAGTCCATGTATTGGACTTGCACCTGATCTTCAAAACAGATGGTAATTTCCTTCCAAATTGTTTATGAAAAGGCAAAGGAACCCTCTGTGAACATGAATGTATTATTTAGAATTTGTAAAGCATGATAAAAGTTCCAACATGATACTAAAGTATGCTTGACAATGCTAAATGGTCTGATAAACTTACAAATGATCCTAAACGTAGGCATTCAACATTTGCTGATACAAAACCTGATTTTGGAAATGATTCCCCTAAAAATACACAATGAACTTCATTATACTCTATAATATATCTTATTAATTATAAAATTACATTTTATTGAATTCTGAAATCATACCTATGTGTTTCGCAGGACGAATTTCCACTTTCGATTTGCATCCATGCTGAAAAATACAAAATATGATATGAATTATGATAAATTAGGTAATTTGGTGTGTATGAATCTCTTACATATTAATTAAACATTCGTATATTCAATTTACCTAATTTGATAATAGATAAGAACAGAAGATAAGTAACATCAAGGTATACAAAATTCAGTAGATCAAATTTAGTAATATTCTCTTACAAATATGAAGCAAAAGCATATAATGGTATTCCTAATGGATAAAGAAGCACGTAATCTGATATAAGATCACTATCTATATATTTCTTCATGATTAGGAACTGGAACAAGACTTTACTACGAATCCTAAATCACAAGACCAAAATCACATTCACAAATTTTAAGTTTTGATTATAAATATAAGTAACATTATTCATCAATTAAAAAGTTTAATACTCAACATCGATTACATAAAGCAAAAGTCTGATTGATCATGCATCTCTATCAATCATAAACAGAAGCGTATCTATAATACAATTTATAAATCAATTACAGAACATCAATGTTAGATGCAGAACATGTATATTAGATGGGTAATCATTAATTATAATGGTTAATAGATGAATCCAAAGTTCTCTGTGGATCAGTGTTAGAACAAACCTCCATTTCTGAAAGATCTATTGATCCGATATTGAAGTCTTTTCTACAGTCCAAGCTTGATCGAGATTGAATCGGGCTGAAGTTGAAGTCATGCAAGAGAGAGTTTTGTACATTGGGATGTAGCTATACAATTAATTGTAATATAGAATACTGTGCAAATCTTAAAAACCTTTAAATTTATTTTACACACTAATCTAGGTATAACATGTCATAATCAGAGTAATGTACAAAAGTCTTAAAATTATAAGATAATAAAAATGTATCAATTGATATATGTAGTTATTATTTTTTTGCAAGTATTATAAATTTATATTTTACATTCTCTAATAAAATGTTATTTTGCCGAATAATAAATTTTTATTTTATATTATCTACTAAAGTTGTTTAAAATTTTTTATTTAATAAATATAAAAAATCAATTTTAAAATGCATGTACTTATTAAAATTAAATTTTCAATTTGCAGTAAAAAAATAAAACAATTAATTTTATGTAAATAATATGTATTTTATTACAATTTTTTACAAAATTTTGAAATTTATAAAATAATAATATTGTTTATATAATTTCGCCAAATAGTACATTTTAATTTGTTTGTTCAAACGTTCCTACTTATTAAACTATAAACTTTTGTTTATAAAAAATAATTCCTTCACGAAAGCTTGACCGAATAGCAAATCTTAATTTTACCCATCTACTAATAATTTTTTAAAATATCTAATACATAGGAAATTTGCATAAGTTTAAATTTTACTAGATTTTTAAAATTTTAACAATGCAAACACTTTTGAAAGATTAATTAAATTCATAGACCATATAATATAAGAAATACGTTAAACCATTACACAAGACGTTTATATTTACATGTACACAACATGATTACAACATTAGTAAATTACATGATCATGAATTCATTGAATTTAACTAAAACAAACATTAAAATAGACATTCACAATACTCTCCAGGCTAATTTATATTTACAGATGGAATCCACATATTGAACTATATGCTACGGATGAAATCCATAAGGCTACCACCCATCTTTAGTCTCTGTTCTTCAAGTTCCTTAGCCTTTGCTTTCCAATCATTTATCTTTTCAATCCATCCTCCTTGAAAATTCTGAAAACCCGTTAACATTTCATCCAATCGTTCTTTCAACTGTTTTACGTGGCCAACAATTGAAGTGTTTGCATCTTCCACAAATTTTCTTTCATTTTCAGAATAGGCAGTGTTAAGTAGAACATTTTGCTGGGAAGATTCTCCAACACTTCCACGTCCGTTACCTTCCAACACCTCGATAATGTTCCTACAATTTAAACAATATAATTGTATTCTTATAATAAAATTGAAAATAGTCAATAATAACAATTTTTCGTACCCGTATTTTTCCTCTAGGCCAATGGTTTGAGCAAATAACAAAGATTGTCTATCAACTTGAAAAATAAACCAAAGTCTTCATTTGCTACACGAACTTCTTCATTAAATTCTGTCGATGTCATGTTAATGTTATTCAGGTCATTCAACAACAGATTCTTGATACTTGAGTATCTTCTTCTCTTTGAGATCTTGAACTCATATCTGAATTAAGAATTAGGAAAAGAAGGAAAGAATGTTGTATATATTTTTTTCTAAAATTTTGATATCTATTTTTATAGGACTTTTTGGACGGTTTTGCATTAGGTGGTGGTTTTAAAACCACCATGTCACGTACAAGTTAACCTCTTTGTTAGTTATTTTAATTAGTATAAGTTAACCTCTCGGTTAGTTATTTCAATTAGTAGTAACAAATTAACTTTTAGTAGTACATTGCAATAATTTTTTAAATTTTTATGAGGTATCATTTTTTTTAATTTTTTGTTTATTTTCATGCCTTTTTAATTCTCCATACAAACAGTCTATTGATAAAATATAATATTTTATTTTTTCTTAGAGTTTTTTTAAAAATTTTCCGTCAATTAGATATAGTATTAATTTAACTAATATAAAGTATAAATTTAATTTATTTAATTTATTTAAATTTGTCTTTTATGTTTTGAGATCCTATATCAAGCATGAATCATCAATCATATCATTAAATTTAATTTAGAATAATTTGTTATGATGATTAATAAAATAATTTGATTTTAAAATGATTACCTCCTAATTTAAAGATTTAATCTTTTAATTAACTTTATGCATGAATCATCAATCATATCATTAATTTTAAGTTAGAATATTTTCTTAACATGAGTGATAAAATCATTTTATTTTAAGTAGGATACCTCATAATTAAAAGATTATATTTGGTAACTAACTGATAGACTCCCCAAGCAAAAAAACACGTTAAAACTATTCTACTAATCCAGAAACACAGTAGCTTTTGTCAAATACCGCCAAAGGTTCATGTTTCTTACATTTCAATGGTTTTTTCATTTGTTTTTGTATATCATATCAAGGCTCATTAGAAGTTTTTAGTATTTTTTGTTTTTTTAATCTTTTAATATAATCATTATTGCAAACAATTATGGATATGCACAATCATCTTTCCACACTGAATGAAACTACAGGTGGATGGACACTTAAGGTTCGTGTTACAAGGATTTGGAATACAATTTCCAATAATGGTGCTATCATTTGTCATAATATGCTTCTTTTAGATTGTTTGGTAAGATTCCTTTTCCTCTATAAATTTGTTTTAAATCAATAGTTGTTTTCACTTTTATATATTAGAAAAAATTCATTAATCATGATATGGTTTATAATCAGAACACTCATATGCATGCAGTGGTCACTCTTGCTATATGGAATACTTTTCACAATCCTATATTGGAAGGAGAATTATATCAGATTATCAATGTCCGTGTTCGTCAAGCTTTTGGTTTATACAGGCCTGTTAACACAGTTAAATGCCTTTCATTTGTTCCTTCTACTATGATAATTCCTTATCCTCATGATGACTTAATAATTTCAATGCATAAATTTGAGTTTAAACCGCTCCGAGATCTTTATGATATCGTTTGGTCATACGATCCTTTTCAGAAACCAAACTATTCTACAGGTAAATCTTAGTTTTTCATTATGTATCAAAAACTCCAGTATTGTTGCAAGTTCTAATATTGTTTCCTAATATCCAAGATGTGATTGGAGTTTTGGAAGATCTTGAACCATTGCAGACAGTTGACACACATTTTGGTCAAAGACAGTTTGTGCGATTTAGAATAATTGATGGAAGGTATAATACTTTTCCAGTTTTAGGTAAATTAATATTATATAAATGTCATACTGAATTGACATTTGTTTTGTTCAGTGTTTCTATCCGAGTTGTCTTTTGGGGGCCGTTGAATGCAAATACTGAACCTTTGTATGCAAACCACGAAATGATGCCAGTAATTGTGATTCTGGCAAGTATCAAGCTTTCTACTTACCAAGGTTTGTGATGTCTGATATTTTTTTTATATATCATATGTTTTGCTATCTACACGATTTTAATATTGGTGTGCAAATCAGGTAAACCAAATATTTATAGCTTGCCTTCTTCTAGGATTTATATTAATCTTCCACATCCGGATGTTTTCATGATGAGGAATAGGTATGAGTGGTTTTTTTTAATTTTCTAGAACATATGAGTGTTGTTAATCACAATTTATTTAATACTTATTAATAATCGTGAACTTTTATGTTTTGCAGGTTGGTTGATCAAGGTTTTCAGGGTAACTTCCATGGTCAATAAAATATTATCAAATCATCCTGAGCACAGTTGCGTTTTTTGCAGAACAATCTGATTTCAGTCATTCGAGATGATGGTTTTATAATTTGTATTAAGGAATGCTATTAATGTTTTCAACATTGTTTGGGTTTCCAAAATTTTGTTATTATCGGTTTCCTTTTAATAAAGTATTTCTTTTTGTTAATACAACATTAGCATATATCAAATCCCGTTCCCTTTGAATGATGTTTTTTTATTTTACATTATATTTTGCAAAATTGACCATATTACACAGCGCAACTCCATATACAATATCATCAACCAAACAAATATGCCCTTGCACAACACCTCATTTAAGCGGTTAACAAGTTCACAAATTTATCAGAATATTCCAATACAATATAGTGATAATACAGTTATAATTAAAGAAACCTGCTCACAAACTATTACGAAATAATTTTTAGGAAACTGAACTTCAATTAAAACTAACTTATCCAAATTTGATTACATAATCTGACGGTTCAAATGGAAACTTTATAATTAAGTAAACACTTAATTTGTCGGACAAATTACAAAAAACTTTGAGAGATGAATGTTTGTTCTCAATGATCTTAAAGAGTAATCTATTTTATGGTAGTTGAACATCAAAAGCAATTCCATTAGGATCTTCAACAAGAGTGAAGACTAAATTCTGGCTTTGTTGTAATCCATTGTCTTTTGCAAAAAGGTTCCACCCAGCAGAAAATCTTGGGATTTTATGGTTGTATACTATTCCAACTGACCAAGATCCATTTGGAGTCCTCAGCAAAACCTTTTCACCAGCTATCCATTGTCTACCATGTGGATTGATAGTTTTAGGAATATGCTGCAAAACCATATAATAACTTAATAAGAACAATCATGCAGTGCAAATGTTTAATATAACAAATAATAGGTAAATCTGATTTTAGGACTTACCACTCCATGTGATGTTTTGTTAACATTGGACAATGTTAGGCAGACATCAAAAGTTATTGCTGCATTATTAATCTGGTTCTCATCAAGTCCATGCTCTTCCCCAGCCAGATCTTCAACATCTATATCAATTGTAGCATAAACATTTATTGCATAGCATCTCCAACTATGTCTTAATAATAATTTACAAAAAAATGTAGATTCAAATTTGTTAATGAATAGCTGAATCACAAGAGAATTAATTAAATTTGAGAATTAGATTACCTTCTTCATCATCTTCAGGTTCAACTACTTTTTCAACAATGTTTGAGCTCTCAGCATTGTCCGATCCGTGTACATTTTTGTTTAGACTTCCACTATGAACCCCCAGTTCTGTACATAACATTCAATTTTTTTTTTATTAGTCATAAGTTCACAAGTTTGGTATAATTTACAAAGATTATGTTAGGTGCAGAAAACTTGTTTTTGAAAGAAAGTTTACATCCCAAACCCAACTGCAGATTGCAGTATTTGATCTTTCAAACTTCCTATTTGCGTAATCTATCTCCTTCCCATCCTCTTGATATATCCTTGCACACAACACCTTACTGTTAGTGTACGTGCCCTAGAGGCAATACATTGTTTCTTTTAAAAAAAACCCTTATGTCATTTGATTATTCATTAAACGTATTTATTATGACTTTAATTACTGCGATATATTTGTTAGCATAATAAATGTCCTTAGAATCATGATACACATTGTATAGTTTAAGTACATGACTTAAACTTGAGATTATATAATATATCATATTCTTAAAGGTCCCTAGTCGAGTATTATTATTACAGGGCAATAATAATACGTAAATAGACTAGTATGTTGTTTGACAGATAACCACATCTCATTGGTTATAAGTATGGAGATACTAAAGTAAAAAACATAGGTACATGTAGGGGTACATGGTACTGGACAGACCCACAGTGAGATTCTTCATGTTTAATAAAGTCATAAGAAAGACTCACAGTGATAATGGTGTAATGGTCCTTTGACTTGAGATCATTATATATCTATACGAGGATTAATATACTTTGACTACATTAAAAGTTACCTTTGACCGGGTGATGATAAAAGTGGACATCGGGTATATCATGAGTCGTATGAGAAATATGAATGATAGATAAAGGATTTAACCCTCCTAGAATTAGGAGAGATATTATTGGCCTCTTGATTGAGTGAGACTATAAAATGCATGGCCGTGCTCAAATAATGATTTGTTTTAATAGTCTACTCATGGATCAAGTAAACCCGGATAAAATGTTGAAGAGGATGACTAAACACATGCCTCGAGTTTAATGTATAATTTTTGGTTAAAGGGATTATATTACACGGAAACATTAATCACAAAAAAATTTAAATTGGATCACCGATTATTATTATTACTTGGGTAGCAATGATGTATTACTAGATACCGCTCATTGTTTATAATTTTATTAGATATTAAAATTATTGCCAACGTAATAATAACCTATAGGGTCACACACTTAGAACGTCTTAAAAGGAGTTTTAGTTTAAATTAAGAATTTAAATTAAATCATTATTAAATTGAGAATTGGCTATTTAATTAATTGGACTGGTCCTAATTAATTATCTAAGCAAATTCGAATTTAATAAAGTAAGAACCAAATTGGATTTAAGGAAGTCCAATTGAGATGATATATGTTGTTTATGTTTATGTTCTTATATATGTTGTTTATAATATGTTATGATGCATATATATGGTTCTGTTATGATTTAAGATGATTGAGATGATCATATGATCTGTATATATATTGATATATATATAAATATATATGATTAATGTTTGTTCTTGATATGGGGATTGTATACGATACGATTTCTATATACGCTGTGCAAATATGGTGAAATCTGTCCAGTGTCCGTTTTTCGCAAACGATATGTGTTTTCTGACTGAAAACAAGCGTCTGAACAAAACTGATAGCATAGCTATCAGCGACTCGTCTATAAGGCGTTTGACGCCGTTTATTGCATGAAAAAGACGATTTATTGTTTTCAGAATTTGATTCTGATTTTCTGATTTTTGCGGTATATGATTTCTTTGATTGGATCATCTGAAATATGATATGGTATAACATGATTATATAATATGACATGTTATTTAATTGTTACTTGAGCATGGTGATGGTTATGGCCTTAAGACCCTTAGATTAATGGTTTTGGTTTTATAAATACGACTTGCATGTCGTTTTCTTCATTCTTGTAATTGTTGAACCTCGAATGTAACTCGAGTTTTATTATGTAAGTACTTTAGTGTAGATTGTATTCAATTATTCAATGTAATGTAATTGAAGTTTGAAGGATGGTCCAAGAGAAGGAGCAACCAAAAAGACAAGAAGAATGAAGACATGTAATTTGTATTTATGTTTATTCCACCATAGATTGACCTTGATCCTTTCATTAGCTTGAGAGGATCATATAGGATAAAGGCCATAACCAATCACATTTACATACTGCACTTACTTTACATATGATGTATGAATGTATGTGTAGGATACATAGAGATGCATGCTTTAATTAAATTAATCATGCATGAATGAATGTATTAGATACATCACCCATGCCATGCCTGCTTAAACAAGATAAAATCTGTAACGATTCAAGATTTTAAAATTAACAAATGATCATGAGATTCTTGTGTTTATGAAATATGGATTTTTAAAACACAGAATTAAATATGGATTTTTGATATATAAAATTGGGATTTTCTGTCAAAAGCGGATATGCGTATTCGTAAGGTTAATGGGTATTAAGTGTGACCATTGGGATCCTCCATCTACCTGGGAAATGAATAATTGAAGATGTCAACTTGAAATATTTGGTTCAAGGAAAATTGAGGATCTCTTTATGATGTGATCATGATCGTTATAAATTTTCTAAACCCCTTAACAAAATATTAAGTTTTAATCAGATGCTTTCCAATGAATGAACACTCATCGAATCCTAGATCGACAAGGGGAATGACTGCCAGTGGCAGGGGACTCCTGTCTATCGTGGTGAGATGCGACGAATATAAACGGTTATATTTGGCCGTTGTATCATTGGGTCTAACTTAACCGAGTCGTCATAATGAGGTGAAAATAAACGGTTATATTCAACTATTATGAACTTAGAAGCATAGAGTTTGGTTAAAAATCTATTAGATAGATAAGATCAATCGTTGTTCACCAAACTATCCAAGAATTATATATGATATAATTGACAACTGTTGTCTACCTAAATAATCATGTTTTAAGGACTACCAGTGGTTGACTTAGGACATGACGAAATATGGATCTTGGCTCACTAGAAAGATATATGGGATATGCTTTCCGAATTAATAGTAAGGGCTATTAATTTGATAAAAATAGTGGGAGATATATTATGAATATATCATAATCATTTGAACATAATAATTTTTAACCCGGACAATCTAATGTTTATTTTGTGCATTTATCATTGTAGATACTAATGGCAAACAACACAAACACACTATCCGTACGATCAGTCCTTGAAAAGGACAAACTGACAGGAGAAAACAACTTCCTAGACTGGTAGAGGAATTTGAGGATTATCCTCAGGCAGGAGCGCAAGCTTCATGTCATTGATATCCCTCCGCCAGGTCCCCTTCCTGAGAACGCTACTGTTGAGGAATGAGCGGCCCGCACAAGGGATGAGAATGATGCAAATGATGTTGCATGTCTCATGTTCGCAACTATGAGTGCTGAGCTTCAAAGACAACATGTGCATATGGATGCATATACTATCAATGAGCACTTGCAAAGCATGTTTGCAAGCCAAACTCGTCAAGAAAGGTTCAACACGAGTAAGTCACTCTTTAATTGCAAACAAGGGGCAAGTGAACCAGTTGGCCCACATGTTCTGAAGATGATTAGTTACATTGAGTACCTTGCTACTTTGGGTTTCCCGATTGGTCTGGAAACTGGTATTGACCTAATCATGAATTCTTTGAACAACAAATTTACTCAGTTTGTTGTGAACTACAATATGAATGAATTTGACAAAACACCTACTGAATTGTTGGCTATGTTAAGGACATATGAAACCAACATGAAGACAGCTGAACCTGCTCCCATACTGATGGTGGGCAATAAAGGTAAGGCCAAGGGGAAAGGCAAGTGGAAGGGTAAGAAGAAGATTGGATCTGATTCTACACCCAAGCCAAAGTCAGGTCCCAAACAGGATTTAAAGCCTAAAGGTGGTGTTGCTAAGGGTGAATGTCACTACTGTAAGAAAACTGGTCACTGGAAGAGAAACTGTCCTGTTTATTTGGAGGATCTGAAGAAAATGAAGGGTGTTCAGATTTCTGGATCAGGTATTATGTTATAGAAGTCAATTTGTCTATTTCTACATCTTGGGTATTGGATACCGGATGTGCTTCTCACATTTGTATAAATGTGGAGGAACTGCAGAGAAGTAGGACTTTGGCTAAGGGAGAAGTGGACCTACGAGTTGGCAATGGAGCAAAAGTTGCTGCTTTAGCTGTAGACACTTATTATTTATCTTTGCCCTCTGGGCTTGTTTTAGAACTAGAAGACTGTTTTTACGTGCCTGCGATTCGCAGAAACATTATTTCTGTTTCTTGTTTGGACAAGAAAGGTTTTTCGTTTACAATAAAGAACAATAGTTGCTCTTTTGCTTTGAATGATTTAACCTATGGTGTTGCGCGTTTGTTTAATGGTTTATTTGTTCTTGATTTAGATAATCCTGTCTATAATATAGAAAACAAACGACTTAAAGTCAATGACTCAAATCAAACATACATCTGGCATTGTCGTCTAGGCTATATAAAAATGAGAAACGCATATCCAAATTACATAAGGATGGATACTTGGATAAGTTTGATTTTGAATCATACCAAGAATGCGAATCTTGTTTGCTTGGTAAGATGACTAAAGCCCCTTTCACTAGTAAGGGTCAAAGGGCCACTGAACGTCTGGGGCTAATACATAGTGATGTATGTGGCCCAATGCGTGTGATGGCTAGAGGAGGCTACTACTACTTCATAACATTTACTGATGATTTCAGTAGATATGGATATGTATATCTTATGATGAGTAAATCTGATTCTTTTGAAAAATTCAAAGAATACAAGGATGAAGTAGAGAAGCAAATTGGCGGAGGTGCAAGTATTAAGATCTTACGATCCGATCGTGGGGGTGAATACTTAAGCACCGATTTAAAAGAGTATTTAAAAGAGTGTGGTATTGTATCACAACTTACTCCGCCAGGTACACCTCAATGGAATGGAGTTTCAGAGAGGAAAAATCGCACCTTGTTGGACATGGTGCGATCGATGATGAGTCATGCAGATCTTCCAATAAGTTTCTGGGGTTATGCTCTAGAAACAACGGCTTTCACACTTAACCGTGTTCCTACTAAGAAGGTTCAAAAGACTCCATGTGAAATATGGAAGGAGAAATGGTCAGGCATGAACTTTATGAAAGTTTGGGGATGCAAGGCGTTTGTGAAACGTCAAGTATCTGACAAGCTTGGACATAAATCCGAAGAGTGCAATTTTGTGGGATACCCTAATGAAACAAATGCGTATTATTTTTATAGTCCTTTTGAGCAGAAAGTGTTTATTGCTCGAGATGTTGTCTTCATGGAAAGAGATTTTGTTTCCAAAAGAAATAGTGGGAGAACTATAGATCTCGATGAAGATCGAGAACCACAAAATAGCATTGAACCTGAAGTGGAACAAGAGCAGGATAATGATAATGCTCAACAAACACAGGTTGTTCGTAGAACTTGTAGAATTCGCAATGAGCTAGAGAGATATGGATTTCTCTTGACTCAATGTGGTGATTTGATGCTTATAGATGAAGATTAGCCTCTCACATACCAAGATGCTATGAACAGTCCAGACTCTAAGAGATGGCTTGAAGCCATGAAATCTGAGATGGATTCCATGTACAAAAACCAAGTATGGACTTTGGTTGATCCACCTGAAGGGGTAAAACCCGTAGGGTGCAAATGGGTTTTCAAGAAGAAAACTGACATGGATGGAAATGTTCAGACCTATAAAGCATGGCTGGTTGTAAAAGGTTTCAAACAAATTCATGGTATTGACTATGATGAAACTTTTTCACCAGTGGCTATGGTCAAGTCCATAAGGATTTTGCTTGCCATTGCAGCATTCCATGATTATGGAATCTGGCAAATGGATGTCAAAACAGCCTTCCTTAATGGAAGCCTTGAAGAGGATGTGTACATGACACAACCTGAAGGTTTTTCCAAGGAATGTTGGCAAGATATGTAAATTACGTCGATCCATTTATGGATTAAAGCAAGCCTCTAGAAGATGGAATATTCGTTTTGATGAAATAGTCAAAGAGTATGGCTTTGTTCAAAACGAAGATGAACCGTGTGTTTACAAGAAGGTTAGTGGGAGCCATGTGGCATTTATAGTACTATATGTTGATGATATACTACTAATGGGGAATGACATACCTTCTCTAAAGGCTGTTAAGACTTGGTTATGGAGCAACTTCTCTATGAAAGACTTAGGAGAGGCAACCTACATTCTAGGAATGAGGATCTATAGAGATAGATCTAGAAGGATGATCGGTCTAAGTCAGAGCACATACATTGATAAGGTTTTGCATCGTTTTGGTATGCAAAATGCAAAAAGGGGATATGTCCCCATGTCTCAAGGGATAACAATCTCTAAAGACCAGTGTCCGAAATCATTGGATGAGAAGGACCAAATGAGTAAGGTTCCATATGCCTCAGCAATTGGATATATCATGTATGCAATGGTATGTACTCGCCCAGATGTTTCGTATGCTTTGAGCATGACGAGCAGATACCAGTCTAATCCAGGTGAAGGTCACTGGACGACAGTCAAGAATGTTCTAAAGTACCTGAACAGGACTAAAGATTCATTCTTGGTGTATGGAGGAGAGGAGAAACTGGTTGTAAAAGGTTACACTGATGCAAGTTTCCAAACAGACAGGGATGATACTGTATCACAGTCTGGTTTTGTGTTTTGTCTAAACGGAGGTAACATACACATATGTAAAGTGCACACAAATGATAACATTGTAGACCAACTGACCAAAGGCTTGTCGCAGCAGAAGCACGATGGTCAAACTAGTTCCATGGGTATTAGATACATGGGTGATTGGCTCTAGTGCAAGTGGGAGATTGTTAGTGTAGGTGCCCTAGAGGCAATACATTGTTTCTTTTAAAAAAAACCCTTATGTCATTTGATTATTCATTAAACGTATTTATTATGACTTTAATTACTGCGATATATTTGTTAGCATAATAAATGTCCTTAGAATCAGGATACACATTGTATAGTTTAAGTACATGACTTGAACTTGAGATTATATAATATATCATATTCTTAAAGGTCCCTAGTCGAGTATTATATTACAGGGCAATAATAATACGTAAATAGACTAGTATGTTGTTTGACAGATAACCACATCTCATTGGTTATAAGTATGGAGATACAAAAGTCAAAAACATAGGTACATGTAGGGGTACATGGTACTGGACAGACCCACAGTGAGATTCTTCATGTTTAATAAAGTCATAAGAAAGACTCACAGTGATAATGGTGTAATGGTCCTTTGACTTGAGATCATTATATTTCTATACGAGGATTAATATACTTTGACTACATTAAAAGTTACCTTTGACCGGGTGATGATAAAAGTGGACATCGGGTATATCATGAGTCGTATGAGAAATATGAATGATAGATAAAGGATTTAACCCTCCTAGAATTAGGAGAGATATTATTGGCCTCTTGATTGAGTGAGACTATAAAATGCATGGCCGTGCTCAAATAATGATTTGTTTTAATAGTCTACTCATGGATCAAGTAAACCCGGATTAAATGTTGAAGAGGATGACTAAACATATGCCTCGAGTTTAATCTATAATATTTGGTTAAAGGGATTATATTACACAGAAACATTAATCACAAAAAAATTTAAATTGGATCACCGATTATTATTATTACTTGGGTAGCAATGATGTATTACTAGATACCGCTCATTGTTTATAATTTTATTAGATATTAAAATTATTGCCAACGTAATAATAACCTATAGGGTCACACACTTAGAACGTCTTAGTTTTAGTTTAAATTAAGAATTTAAATTAAATCATTATTAAATTGAGAATTGGCTATTTAATTAATTGGACTGGTCCTAATTAATTATCTAAGCAAATTCAAATTTAATAAAGTAAGAACAAAATTGAATTTAAGGAAGTCCAATAATAAAATCAGAATAGAAATAGAATTGGGTTTAAGGAAGCCCAATTCGGTTTTTTGATTTTAGCCCATTATCTCTCTAATATAAATACATAATGATGTATTACTTTAGGGTCAAGAGTCATTAAATAGTTTTTGACAAAACCCTAGCAGCTCCATCTTCGAGAGGCTAGAGAGAGAGAGGCTGTTCTTCGTGGGCTAGTACCTGGCTCCTCGGATCGTTGGACGGTCGGACGTTCGTGTGGATTACCTTAGAGACACAGATCTTGACGCAAGGACTGTGTGTGGTGATTACAAGCAAGGATCTCCGTTGAGTTCGTGAAACAAGATCTTATAAAGGTATGATTCGATTTCACCATTATCTGCCCGGAATTATACATGGATCCTGGTTTGGGTTTCGAAAATTTTGTTTTATTTACGTTTATCCGCTGCGTTTTATGCCTCGGAACCCAACACTTACTTCTATTCATTGTAAATATGATAGTATCCTTTGCCCTCAAAGAGAAATGGTTGATTATTTCTTTCAAATTTGACACATATCCTCCTATATAATTGTAACTGATGTACCAACTTTCCCCGTTAATCACTATTTTTCTGGTGTTAATCATTTTTTATTTGTAGAATTCCTTAATTAGTCTTGGAACCACCTGTAATTAATGAAAATTATCATTGTAACGACATATCATATTAGATAAATTAGGACATTTATTAAAAAGTAAAATTCAAGTAAATAGAAGCAAACTGAGAACCAAGTATAGTATATACCAGAACTCCCTCAATGATGAATTCTTCCGAAACAACTTTGAAAAAACCTCTTTTCCATTATTTACAAACTGTTGCCAAATTTTTTAAAAAAATTCAAGTCATAATTATAATAAGTAGCTATATTTCATACTATAAAGTTATATTCTGTTATACCTTTGTTCTCATCGAATCCTTCATCAGTGGCTTAAAAAATGCATGCATTTATTCTATTTTTCTCTGAATCTTTCAATCTATAGAACACCAAGGTTTCGCCGTCTTTCATATTTATTATATGTGAAAAGTCATACCAGCCTTTTCCAAGCATGCATTTTTCATCATTCCTGTGAACATCAATCACAAATAAGAGTTTCCCAAACATTACATACAACTTTTCACCATGTTTCCAGTGTTTGTACAGTTCTTCCGATTCTGGACTCAAAATCTGCATTAGTAGAAGAAAACTGTATCAAATTTTGTAGTTAAAAAATCTGGGAAAAAATTTCATATTTGACAAAGTAGTATAATATTAGTTAACATGTGCTTACCAGATGTTTTTTTCCAGCTCAATATCAGATTTTCTAATGTTGATATTGAAATAAATAACACAATTTTGACAAGCATTGAATGACCACAATTCTTCAGATTTGTCGTATTCCATCGAAAACCGGTCAATAACATACTCATCCTTAATCCAAATGGTCATGTCTTCGTTTTTAAAATATTCATTGGGATTAGTGGTTGGATACTTGCACTCGATTGCTGTCTCCCTGTAGATGCTAACTACAAACAAGTTTTGACCATAGTAATCAAACTGGATAAGATTGTATAACTTTATTTTGTAGAATCTCATTAAACTTTCCAATCCATAAAATCAATTTTTTCCATTGTCAAAGATTGCTTTCCATGCTATTTTTTTGCACTTTATAATCACATTTGAAGATAGTTGACATCCAAATGCTTCGCAAAATGATTTTGGAATCCTCTATGTCATAAGTTCATAATACAATTGTTACCCTTATAGAATTGTTCATAAGCATTAGTATTGGTAAAGTAGAAGAAAACTTAAAATGTCATACTTACAAGGGATCCAAAACATTCATTATCTGTGTTAGAAGATAGAAAACTTCCCAAGATTTGTCTATCTCCTGTTAAGTCATAACATAATAAGCAACATATGATGTATAATAATGTGATTTCACAAAACCAACAGATTCATGTTCAAACATTGTATCCTTATGTCAAATGGAAACAAGTTTAGATATACCAGTGTAGTACGCTTGATCTTTGGTCCCAAACGTCATAGTTATACTCTGTTATACAGAAACAATTAATTAAATAATTATTATCAAATCAAGATACGATCATTAGTAATATATTCATGCAGATTATTAAGAAAAACCAAAACTTAGAAAACCCCATTTAGGAACCAAATTTTAAGTTTTTAACTAAGTGATTCATAGTACAAAAATAATAAAATTAACTTATGCAAAAGTGTAGTTGAAAGACAGATACAACATATCAAGCATAACAAGAATTTTCGGTGAATATAACCATACAATCAAACATGTGACATTTAGAACAACATTGAGAGATATGTTTCTATACCTCCATAGTTGTAGATCACTCTGAGTAAATCGTTTACTGAATTGGATTCTTAATCTTAGAAAGCAAAAACCCCAATTCGTACTTCTATGCATGCAAGTAAATTTCTCACCCTAATTGGAGTTTTTGTAGTGTTTGGTCGTTTTAGGATCCTTTTAAGATAATCTTTAATGTAATATTTTAATTAATCTTTATTTTTAAACTTTTGGTCCACTTTTAATAAGAACCAAATATTTACAATTCTTAAAAGTAAGTAGAATGTTTATTAAAAAACATTCCTAATTTTATAATTAATGTCGTAATAATTATTTTACAATTATCACATATATCGTCGCTGTTGACAACAATTATAAAACAACGTCATTTGATGGGTCGATACTAATATTTTATTCATTTTTCATAAATACTATTGTTTTATTTTAAAAAAGTTGAAAAGATTAAAAAAACTATTATTTAAAATAATAAAAGAGCGATTCTTAGTCTTGCATTCTAAAATCTATAATACTTTATTTACATACCTACATGTATTTTTTTAGTTTTATATGAGAATTTAGTTAGGAAAGAATTAAATTATTTTTACTCCATCACCTTTATATTTTTCATAGTTAAAATTCCATCAATTTCGCCATTTAAATTTTATGTCGGCCAAAATTGAATTCATATATATTTGGATAATAAACAATATTATCAGGATGATTTATAAATCAAATCTTATATAAAAATCAAATAATATAGATTTGTGTTTGATTGAAGTCGGTGCACGCGATTTGTTTACATATGCCAATTAAATTAAAAATATTTAAATTTCAAATATATCGTATATCTTGTGACAAGACTTTTTAGTAATCAACGTCCTAAATTTAATACAAGATTATATATTGATATTCTGTTAATATGATTGTATAAATCAACTCTATCAATATCTTTTCAATGATATATCCATGAAATCACGATATATCCCTGAAATTAAGACTCTTCAAATTTGTTAATAAGGACATACTACAGAAACAACTTATTGTTTTTCTATATAACCACTATCCCACGTAATTCTATCCCATGATAACCATTAAACAATTACTGTGAATCATTAAGCTATAGACGACAACCTTACTGGTATGTTCTCCTGCTTGCTTACATTTTCATCTATTTTCTTATGCAATTCCAGTTTTACTATGTCGTACAGTACATATATCTTCACTTTGTTTTTCTTATTCATTATTTAAATTAAACAATTAACATTACTTCTTAGGTGTATATGTGTTGTAGTATTTCGAAGTGGTTAACAACTTTTGATATGTTTCAGAATCGCAGTAAACATGTTCGATCAATTGTCTTCTCTCGATACTACAAGGACCACATGGAGAATCAAAGTTAGAGTAACAAGAATGTGGCCTTCCATATCAAACGCATCCAGTGGAACTCAAACTCTCAAAGGATACAATCTTATCTTGCTAGATGATGATGTGAGTATTACTATGCTTTAATTTCCAATGAAAGCCTTTTTTAAAACCAATTTTTTTACTAAATATATTATATACTCTTAAAGTAGTATATTTTGATTTATCAACAGGATTGTCATGTCCATGCCTTCATTTATGCTAATGACTGGAAAACACATGCTGATACACTAAGGGAGGGTGAAGTTTATATTGTGTCAAACTTTTATACCAAAGAAGCTACATCTAATCTTAAACCAGTCTCCTCTCCTATTCTCATTAACTTTTCACCTTCAACACATGTGGAAAAAGTGGAGGAGGATGACTTCATGATACCAACACATAAGTTTGAGTTTGTTGATTTAAGCGACTTATTCAGTTTGGCAAGTTCTTATGCAAATGTTGAATACCCTGAATTTTCAACAGGTTTTTATTCAACTATAATCTAGAATCTTAATATGCATTTTAGTAGTACTCTTTCAATTCTGTGGATGCAAAATTTCATATTTCGTTTTAGTAATGTTTCATATATTTTTCTTATTCTATTTATTTGTTTACAATTTGTGAAAGATGTTATTGGGGTACTTGAGGATTTTGAAAACGTGTCCAAAATCAGCACTATATATGGCGAAAAGGACATCGCGAAGTTTAGGATTACTGATGGGAGGTTAATATACCATATCTTATGTTTTTTTGTTCCTATAGATTATTATATTGCTATGTTTTTTTTATACGTGTTACATCATCTGTTACCTATACATGTAGACATTCATCCAAGGTTACTGTTTGGGAAAATCTTGTTGTGAATACGGATGCTGCATATAGAGCAACTGTGGAGCAACCTATTATTGTCATATGCTCCAGTGTCAAGCTTAAAACATTTCGTAGTAAGTTTTGAATATTGTTACACAGCTTGTCAATGTTACTTACACTTAATTTAGATTCATAATATTTAACATTATTCATTGCAGCCTCAGTTCAGATTAGCACCCTGCCTTCTTCAAAAATTTATATCAACCTTGATAATGAAGTGGTGCATGCAATGAAGCAGAGGTTTTATATTCTGTTTCGAATTGTTAATATTTAAGTAAATGGCATGCCAGTTTTACCTATGTTAACTACTTAAATACATTCTATTGAAGAATGCTTTTTTTTTCTGATAGACTTGATGAAGAAGGTTATGTTACATCAGAAAAAGCTGTAAATTCCCCAGCACAATCTTATACTGTGTATGCACCTGCACCTGTTATTCAAACTTTAACTTTGAAGGAATTAAGCGGAAAAACAAGCACTGATTTCCTTAAGGTATATAAGGTTCATTTGTACTTGCATGTTAACACTATTTTGCATTACTAAAAGATTACTGGTGGAGTTTTTATAATTTGCTGATATAGATTTGTTTTAATGTTCAAACATAATTGTCACTCAACAGTTAATCATACCATTATTTTTACATGTTTTCTAGCAAAATTTTTTGTGCAAAGTTAAAGTGAATAAGGTAGAAGAAGCTGATTGTTGGTGGTACAACGGTTGTCACAAAAACAAATGCAATGAGGAGGTTTCTAAATTGGAAGGCAAGTACAGGTGCTTCAAATGCACCAGAAACTTTCCACTTCCACAAAAGAGGTAGTATTTCTCATTACTATGTAAATTATCATGTACCATAATGTCACATTTTTTAATTTTTTTTTAAATGCATTTACATGTGATTATCAGGTATCAGATTGTTGTATTGGCTGAAGATGATACTAAAGCTTTCAACTTTGTACTATTGGATCGTGCAGCAAAAAGACTGATTGGGAAAACAACAACAAAATTGATTGCTGAGGGAATTAATGTAAGCTATATCTCTAGGTTTTAAATATATTAGATGCTTATATAAGATTTATAACTAAATTGCATTATATATTTTATGTAAATTTGTAGGATAACACAGAGAAAACATATCCTGTGGAAATCAAGGAGATCTCCGGCAAAGAAGTAACTCTACAAATTGAACTGAATGATGACAACATTCTACTCAATAGTAATATTTATCATGCTACTGATGCATATCCAGCTGGTAATGCTAATCCATCAAAGTCTGAGACAATAGTATCTGGTTTTGATTCTTCTGCTTTTGACAATGTGAGTTTGGAATTCATTGGTTTAATCTATATACATATTGTCAAATTCAAAACAAATTCAAGATGCTTATTTGTATCCTGTCTACTGATTAGTTATTATATGTTCTATGTAGACTAAGATCATTGAGGTTCAAGATTCTGGGAATACGCCAGGTTCTGCCACATCGTGCACAAAGAAAATTAAAATGGTTACATATATTTTTCATTATCATTATTATACTAATTGCTTCAACAAAACATTTCTTTAGTCTGATAAATCGTTTTAAATTTGTAGGAAAATTTAAAAGAAAGTTAGCTATAAGAAGCAGTGCAGTTATGGATTCATTGAGGAAGAATCTGGCCAAAATTTCATTTTGAGAATTTGTTTATCATTTTGTTAATGAATAATTTGTTGTTAGCTGACAAGAAACGTTGCGTTTGATTTACTTCTGAATTCATATTCTACTTCCAAGACTTTATTAATGTTTTTTTTCCTGGTTTTAAACCATGTTGGATGTTTTTTAAACCTAGGAAAAATTGATTTATCTACATTCATTATCAGTTCAACACTTAATCGTCCATCTATGTTTTCGTTATCACTTTTAAAATGTCATCGTTAAATGACTATATGTACTATACGTTTGAGACATGAATCGCTTAGTACTTATTCATGGCTATTGAGACTGTTTGTATCAATTGCAACGAGCTTATCAAATTTAAAAAATGAATAGATAGAAAAGAATTCTCGTGTGCGAAGCACGAGCAATATTACTAGTTTAAAATATAAAAACCAATGAAATAACTATACTCATAAGTGTGAAACTCATTAGAGTATTAAATTAACAAAAAGTAGTATCTAAATTGGGCAAAACAAAATAATGAACTAATATGCTAATTAGCTAAATTAAAGCACATTAAAAAATTTGATTTAACAAGAAATACACTCCATTTTTACACTAGTAGAAAATTAATAATACAATCAAAAATATAAACATAAAATAAATGTTATCAGATAACTACATACCATTATTACAACTAAATGTCAATATTACATTTAGGGGGCGTTTGGTTCATACTGCAGAAACGGAATGGAATCCAGAAAGGGAAATAAGGAGAAAGGAAAGGAATGATACTAAATTGTTTTACCTGTTTGGTTCTGATCCAGAAACGGAATCGAAATTTATATAAAAATTATTTTTAATTTATAAAAATTAAATTAAAAATTATTTTTTATTTTTTAAAAATAATTTATGTGTAAATCTATGTTTTAATGATTTAAAATAAAAATTATAATTGAAAATGAAAACAAAATAAGGAAAGGAAACAAAATAACTAGTGGGAGGTAGGGAATGAGATTTGAGGAATATTGGGTAATTCCAAAACTGAAAAAGGTCAAAGGGAATGAATATTTTTACAAAACAAACATCAACAAAGGGAATGAGCCCAATTGATTCCCTTTCCCTTTGTTTACTACCCTTAACCAAACGGCCCCTTAATATATTAAATAACATTATAACTATCATTTAATCTAGCTGCAATTTAAAAGAATAAAAAAGGCAATGGTTGACCAATCATCAATAATGAAAACAAAACAAAAAATTTAATCCCAAAACCACTAATCCTAAAAACCTATATTTCCATATATAATAACCAACCCATTAATGAATATCAATTAACATTTAAAATTTACTAATCACAAATTCAAATTAATGTAACCGCAATTCTTAGTATTACTATAATCACGAGATCAATTAACCAAAATTCCAAAAACAATATCTCTAAAATTATTATCTCCATCTAAGGATCAAAACACATCAATTTGTATTTAAACGAATAATTATTGGTGTCTATTTCCAAGCAACAAGTATTGAGTGTCAAATTTAATAATTTTAAATAAATATTTGATCACTCAAACCAGTACTTAATTAATACCACAACTTTTTTAAAATTTGAAAATACAACAATATGCCTTTCAGTAATATTGTTTACTAATAGTTGTTCTTAATATTAATGTTGCATTGATTGGGTTATAATTTATTTTGATTATTCATGTTAAAACAAATTCAAAAATCCAACTGAGAAAATGTTAAAACTAACTAAAATAAAACAACTTAAAACCCATTTTAAAAAGTAATTGTACATTTTCCTAATATATGTATATAGGCTAGCGTTCAAATAGAAACCAACCTTAGAATAGAAACTAGAAACCTACACTAAATACATTATATTTCATTTATTTTAATGGCCCCGCTAGGGGCACCTTCACAAAAAACTTATAAAATTCTTGGCTCTATTCAACAAAAAAATAAAAAAAAATAAAAAAAATTATTGTTCACGTGCCACGTCATCACGTGAACAGTAACTTTTTTTAAATTTTTTTTACTTTTTTTATTTTTTTGTTGAATAGAGCCAATAATTTTAAACGTTTTTTGTATTGGGGTACCCCTAATTTGGTCATTAGATTAGCTTGAAATATTTAATTTAGGTTTAGTTTCTAGTTTCCATTCTAAGTTAGTTTCTATTAGAACAAGACCCTATGTATATATACATGTCTATATTCACATGATAATAGTACTACATGTAGGGTTGTAAATAAGTCGATACGCTCACAAACAGTTCGGTGTCCGGCTCGAAAAAAGTTCGGCTCAAATTCGATTCGATTTGTAAACGAGTGAAACATGATCACGATTTTGAGGTTTGTCTCATAAATGAGCTGAACTTGAGCATAACATAGTTCGGTTCAAAAGTTCGCGAACAAGTTCAATTGTGTAGTTTGTGAACAAGTTTGTTAATATAGTTCGTGAACAAACTTGTGAATATGGTTCATGAATGAGTTCTTGTACATACTCGATATATATTTTTGTGAACATATTTAATTTTCCTATGAACATATTTAATTAAGATTTTATAAGAGTTCTTGAATTCACGATAACTAATAAATAATTTATGTATAGGAAATACTCCCTTTTGATTCTTAACACTTTCTATTTTGGGATGTCCCAATAGATTGTTAACATTTCCTAAAATAGTAAGTTTTAACACTATTACACCTACTACTTCACTTATTTTAACAATACTTTACACTATTACACCCACTACTTAATTTATTTTAACTATAAAATCACTATTACACCCACTACTTCATTTATTTTAACAATATTACACCCACTATCTTGGTTTCCGTGCAAAAAGCAAACGTTAACATCCCATTGGGACGGAGGGAGTAATATATTAGCTTATTTTGTCTATTCATTATCTTATTAAAAATAATTAAATTATGACATATATTACATGGTAATTATAACATTAGTTGATTAGGTGTTAACTAAATCTGATTTAAATTCGACTCGTTGATAAATGTAGACTAGAAGGATGTCTTTAATTTTTAGGATTTTATCTTTTTTTTTAAAGCATTAAAATGTTTTAGAATTAAATGAGGTATTTGTGAACATGAGATCATGGGCAATATTCATGAGATGTTCATGAGCTAGTATTCATGAGACGTTCATGTGCTATAGCTCGTGAGACATGTTCGTGAACTGTTCGCGAACATGTTCGTGAATAACATTTTTCTTAACGAGTCGATACAAAAACAAAAATATTGGCTCGATAAAAGTTCGAGGTCGAGTTCGAGTTCGAAATATTTATAACGAACTGATACACGAACAGTAAAGAGTTCGGTTCGATTCGGCTCATTTACAACCCTAACTATATGCAAAGGAAAAATGTTTACAAAATAAATCATAAAACATGGTCTTAAATGATATATATTTTATTATATTTTTTTTAATAATTTGATGATAATATATAAAATTCTCTACCAAATGATATTATATAATTTTTTTTATCAAATTTAAAATAATGGGAAATCATTTTTGAACCAAATTTTGTTGAAATGGAATGTGTAGAATTACTTAAATTAGCTATAACTAAATTTTCAGAATTTAGAAACTCCGAACCGAACCACGCTTACGCTTACACATATATGTAATTGTTCACCTGAATCCTGATGATTTGAGACAAGAACCCCCAAAACCCTCTCCCCAGAAATGGCCACCACCAGCAGATCATCTCTCACAAGTATCCTACGCGCTGCCACTTCCCACCGCACCCCCAACACACTTCTCCACCCACACCACAATCTCCACCGTCATTACCACCACAACTATCCGGCGTCGTTCCTCCGCTCTAACCCTTCAAACCTCCAACCCCATTTCCCCTACACCTCTCCTTTCCAGCGCGTGCACACACTCGCCACCGCACCTCTAAACCCTAGCAGCTCCTACAGCATCTCTAACCCTTCAAACCTCCAAAATTCAAGTCCCCACATCATCTCTGCTTGCATTTCACGGGGCGTGCATACACGCGCCACCACGCTCCGAAACCCTGGAAACCCCAGGAGCATATGGCCATATGCCATAGCATTTGGTTGCGTAGCAACAGGTTTGACACTGATTTGCAAATTCCAAGAAAAACCATTCCAAGGCCTTAAAGGAACTATTACTGGTAGTGATGAACAAAGGGTAGAAACAGAGGTTAGAATCCAAGCCGCATTTCCGGATTAAACCGGAAGGGATACTCGGTTGTCGTGGAAGGTGTTAATAGACCTGTTGCCGGTGAATTCTGGGGCTACTACTTTTCAGTTACTCAGGTTTTGGAAAAGCCCAAACTAGTTAATGCTGCCATGGAGAGAAATCGCAGTATCATGGCGAGGAAGCTTAAAGATGCGGATGCGGAGAAGCTAAAGCTTGCAAATGACAAGCCCAGAGTTGCCGAGGAGGAGAAGCTAAAAGTTGCAATTGACAAGCCCAGAGTTACGGACAAGGAGAAGGAAAAAGTTGCAAATAAGAAGCTACAAGTTGCTGAGGAGGCGGAGCGACAAGCAAGGCTTGATTGGTACTGTCTTCATGTTTCAAGTCCTTTTTATTACTAGTACTAGTTTTTTAATGTTCGATTCCATACATATATTATTCATTGTATTGTTTTGCTTGTTCATTATACTATTGATTTAGGTGCACAAATTCTGTTGATACATATTAGATGTATTATGTTTTGTGACTGAGACATTTTTATTGATTTAGGTACAATGCAAACATAAAACCTGCAGCCGATCCGTTGAAAACTAAGTCCGAAGGAAATGTATACGAATCTGCATTTTATCCGAAAATGGAAGTCACATTCGCTAGATCGCTTAAGCATCTATTT
Source organism: Kitagawia praeruptora (assembly GCA_037693485.1). Classification (NCBI taxonomy): domain Eukaryota; kingdom Viridiplantae; phylum Streptophyta; class Magnoliopsida; order Apiales; family Apiaceae; genus Kitagawia; species Kitagawia praeruptora. The sequence goes on from CM075345.1 coordinate 103,589,810, forward strand.
GTTAGGTTTCAAGGCTTATCAGATTTGCTGCAAGACGGAAACTCGGTTTTCATTATGGTGATTGAAACACGGATCACAGATGAAATTAGGGAAGAAAAGTGGGATGAGATTCTGGAAGATATGTTGGCTGATATTAAAGAAGATAAGTCGGCTAAAAGTTTGATAGTCAAAGATGAGGATACGGAATATCATCTCTCAGTTGAGGTGTTAACTAAGCATGATTCATATCTTTGTTGAGGTGTTAACTAAGCGTGTTAACTAAGCATGATTACAAGTACATGCCACATGAAGTTGCTGCTGTTAATTTTCCGGGATAGCTAAAAGTGGGGCAAAAAGTTGGGTTTAATGGGTAGTTAATATAGCGTCTTTAAAAGCTCTTGTTATGTTGAATGACCCAAAATTTTAGAGTCATTTTGTGCTTGTTCTCTAACATTTGTCCTCTGTGGAAGGTCATCAAGCTTATTTCTACTCTGATTAGAATTTATATATTAATCTTTTGTGCGTATTTTGCTGGGAGGATTCCCATTTTGTCCGTGATTGAGAGATGTATTGATTTAGGTCCGGAGCTTAGATCATCTCCATGTTAATTTCGTGTTAGACTGTGTTGTCGTTTGATTTTGTAGTTTTATGGTTTCATTGGTTATATTTATCAATCATCCTTTCTAATTGTTCCTCGGGCTAGCCTGCAATAAAATTTCATTGGTTATATTTATCAAGCATCCTTTCTAACTGTTTCTCAGGCTAGCCTGCAATAAAACCATTCATACCTCCTCCAATCAATCAAAGCAGATTCTAATGTAGACATGTATGAATGGTTAGGAGGTTGTAATGGGTTTGGTCTCGAGTATTTACCATATATACTATCTTTTTTTTTACTTTTTTTGCAATTTTATGGTACTTTTGCTCGTTTGATTTTGCTCTGGCCTTCGTAAGTGAAGATGTTCTTTTTTGGTTTTTAATTTGTTGACATGTGGTTCATACTTCGTGGGGAAGGCGAGGAAGGGGTGAGGGTGGGTAAGCCATTTCCTATATTGGTAATATTATACCTGACAATTCGTTCGTTTCGTATATTTTCGTGTCGTGTACTTTTGTTTTTCGTGTACGTAATGTTAAATCCAAAACCGACCAGTTAAAAATTCGTTTCGTGTTGTGTACCTTCATTTCGTGTACGTTTCGTGTCGTTTTTCGTGTAATTTTTGAATAAAAATAAAAATATGTAAATATTATTTTTTTACTAGTCGAGTCTTAAGTCAATATGTCATAAGGAATGAACTGTGCTTAAGTCTTGTGAAACTAAGATTTGAAACTGTTTTGTATTTATCTTATGTAAAAATTATACATAAAATATCATTTTAAAATATGTATTCATATAATTTTAATAAAATTATTTAAATATTTATTTATTTCGTGTATTTTCGTTTCGTGTCGTGTACCCAAGGGTAAACCCAAAACCGACACTAAATTCATCCGTGTAATTTCGTGTTCGTGTACCGTAAAGGTCAACTCAAACCCGTAATTTTCATGTCGTTTTCGTGTCATGTTTTCGTGTCGTGTACGAAATTGCCGGCTCTAGGTAATATGGTACTATGGTGACATGTAAGGATTTTGGGGATCTGAAAACATGTTTCAGGTTGTATCATATTCTTTGTATGAAAAATCTATATATATTGTAATTTATAGGTATAATGATAATTGTTTTTTGCTATTCTTAGGTCAATGTATATCTACTTGTCAATTTTTTTGGTTTACTTGTGTTCATCTTTTTTTCTTTTTTATTTAAACTCCGTTTTTGTTTGCAATGTTAAATGCCTTGAATCTTTGCATTTATTTTGTGCCTTATCATTAATATTTGGTGTAATATGTAAAGAAACGGGCAAAAGGTCACTTTGCCTACTGTACAATTTAAAATTTTCCACTTTGCCTACTGTACTAATGAGGTGGTCACTGTACTTTCATTTTTTTCTCTTTTACCCATCGCCGTCAGTCAAGAAATGGCTCAGTTAGTTTGACTGTTAAAATGCTGACTGTGATGCACTGTCAGCCTGCCATGTGGATGACACATCAGCAAAACCCTATTTTTTTATAAAAAAATATTAAAAACTTTAAAAAATCATAAAAACTTTTAAAAATCATAAAAATTCATAAAAACTTTAAAAAAATCATAAAAATTCAATCTCAGTCAATAGCTTCCAATCGGGCTTTGATTGTATCTCTGAGTGTAGGCACTAAGAGCATGTTTGGGGTTCCTTTAATTTTTTTTTAGCCCACTTTAAGTAGAAATCATCTGTTTGGCTAACCTTTAAGTGGAGCCACTTAAAGTGGAAAGTAGGCTAAAAAAAAAAAGTAGCTTGGAAGTACTTTTTTTCCACTTATTTTTTTTCGTATATCAATTTTTATGTATTTGAGTCACCTTTTAACTTGTATTGTATTCTTTGCATATATTTGTATTTTATACTTTCAAAAAAATATAAATTTTTTTTTTTAATTAATTTTTTAAAAATAAATTTACTTTAAGTGGAATTAGCCAAACAGATACACCTAACTTTAAGTAAAAATTATCACTTTTCACTTAAAGTGAGTAAGTAGCACTTTAAGTGATAAGTAACATTTTTTAAGTTAAGCCAAACACGCTCTAAGCAAATCACTGACTCTGCTTACTCCGTAGTTTGGTCCAACTAATTGTTTCTTGATTGTCCCTGGAGATAACTCTTTGGGAACAGCACGCTTGACCTCAACCATTTTACCATTGAGTTCATGAAATGTTCTAAGCAGTACTCTGTCCACTGCATCCTCTGAATCAAAGGTAATGAATCCAAAACCTCTAGGCCTTTGGGTGTTGTGGTCATACATCATCACAACATCTGTGATAAACCCAAATTGATCAAAGTACTTCTTGAACTCACTCTCTGTAACTGTGGATGCTAAGCCCCCCACAAATATCTTTTTTGTGCGAGCAGAGCGGACAGGACCTGGAGACCCTTGAAAGCTGCCACCAGTCCTAGTTGGAGTTTGTTGATCATCCCTAGGAACGGCTTTTTTTGCTTCAACCTGAAGAAAATGGAAGTGATAAAATGTTAGATTATGGTCATAGCACATCAATCAGTAGGGTTCACAGAAAGAATTTCAAAATGCAGAGGTTGTTGATGAGTGGGAGTAGGAGAAAGATATAACCACATTTTTAGTAGAAGGTTTGCATTTCCTTGTCCAGTGTAAAAGAACTTGTCATGCACCTCTATTCGCCAATTAAGCTCGGTAAATAAATACTTCCTCATGGTTTTTCAATCTACAACTCAAACACCAGTCTCCCTAATTCCTTTTGATACCACAGCATCACGAAACAACCAAAAATTAACGAATTCCGGCGAACTCGAACAAAGACCGGCCAAATTCCGAACAAACAATTTAGTAAACCAAATCAAGCGTACAGGGTATTAAAACAAAGTTGAGGACTCATACAGTCTCACTACGGGCTCAGTTTCAACAGATAATCATCATATAAAACAGACGAATGATTCAAAGTTTCGAAGAAAACTACGAATTCGTTTTTCAATAATACGAACACTAACATTCAATTTATCTACATGAATCGATTCTAAACAGCTTAGGGAAGCTCAAGGAAGCATCAAATTTCACAAACAACAAGTAAATCAAAATTCCCCAAACCGAGTATCAAGAACCCTAAATATACGATTAGATAAAAATTCAGAGAAAATTGAGACCCAAATTGAATACTGATTTTTCAAGTTTTTATAATTTTTAAAAAAATTATAAATTTTTTAAATTTTTTTACGATTTTTTGAAAGTTTTTATTTTTTTTATTTTTTTTTATGATTTTTTAAAAGTTTTTATGATTTTTTAAAGTTTTTAATATTTTTTATAAAAAATTATAGGGTTTTGCTGATGTGTCAGGCTGACAGTGCATCACAGTCAGCATTTTAACAGTCAAACTAACTGAGCCATTTCTTGACTGACGGCGATGGGTAAAAGAGAAAAAAATGAAAGTACAGTGACCACCTCATTAGTACAGTAGGCAAAGTGAAAAATTTTAAATTGTACAATAGGCAAAGTGAGCTTGAACTCCCAAGTTTATTTTAAAAAATTATTAATCTTGAGACTTCCAAGCTTATTTGTACAACGAAAGATTACTGAACTCTCATCTTCTACAAACTTAGCGCGAAATATTGTTAGTGTCTAGTGTGAAGTTCTTGCTACAAGGCCAGAATTATATGATGGTTAATGTTGTTGTTAGTTCTGTTGTGTTCTAAGGTTGACGTTATGAACTTATGATCATAGACATCGATATGTTCCTGCCTTCATGTCATGGTATAGTCCAGATAGAAATTTGTTTTTAGCAGCATTTAGAGTAACCCAAACGCTCTCACCTGTTAGCTAAAAAATTGACGTGACATAGCATTATACCTAAGAGCTTCAAAAAATTGGTCTCCAATGGCAACAACTGTTAGCTATATTTTTAGCTAATGTAAAAGCATCTGTAAGCTATAATATTATGTTTTAGACTTTAATTTTCTTTTTTTTAAAGATAAAATAAATTTTAAAATTTTAAAAATATATATAGTATTTTTGAATTATAGTATTATCCATTACAAATGAGTATTTAGATGGGTGTGTTGTTTGTATCCTGTTTAGTTCTCAAATCAGGGTTAAAAAAAATTCCTAACCCGACTGCAGACATGTTTATACTTTACATCATTTTGATTTATCTATAAAAAAAATTATATTTTGATGAGAAAATAATTTATATGTTATTTTTTGCTAACAAAATACGAAGATTTTATTTTTAAGAAATTGGGAATGAAATTAAATTTTAAAAAAATTTACAATTTGTATTATAAAATAAAACTACTTTAATTAATTAAATAACATATATCCTTGTATATATAAAACCTCTATTTGATTGAATTTGACAATAGTAAAATAACATATCTTCAAATAATAAAATATTTAATTTAATTAAATAACATATATATTAATGTAAAAAGTTTATTTGATTGAATTTGACAATAGTAAAATAACATACTTTCAAATAGTAAAATATTTAAATTAATTAAATAACATATATATCAATGTAAAAAGTTTATTAAGTAACAGATTTTTAAATATAGGTAACATTTATAGCTAACTCCGCTGGAGGACGCAAACTTACAGGTTCAGCAAATTTAACATAATCATCTATTTTTTCGATTTTAGCTAACAGTTATAGCTATCTCGATGCTCTTAGTCAGTAATATTTTCTTTAAGATAATAACTCACATTTTCTTTTAATCCCTACATGTAAACCTCATGATTTTTTCAGGAAGAGGATTGTGTTATTATTTTTTCAATTTATTAAATATTAGAGTAAAACTAACTTTTATTAAAATCACTTTACATTTCTCAATTTCAAAACATGAGTCGAACTGCAATACCCCAACATATTTTTCGTCAAATAGTCACTAACAAATTTGGATTGAGCTTTTGCATCAAGACTTTATAGATTACAATGAAATGATTTCAGGTAGCCTATAAAGTCCACCATAATTTAGATTAAATTCTTGCTTCTTCATCTAAACAAGGTTGTGTTCTTTATTTTAGAAGAAGCTTAAATGCAACCTTTTTTTATTAAAAAAAAGTAAGGAGAAAGATTGAGGTAAAACGGCAAAAAATTCAAAATCTTTTCCGATTAGATGTTAAAGTTTTAAGGAATCGTTTAGCAAAAAAAAAATATTTAAGGAATCAGAAAAGAAGAAAATTAATATTTAGAAAATGTGTCAGAGGATCATGAATTACGAAGAATATTAATAAATTAATTGGAAAAATTAATGTAAACTGGAGGGAAAGGAAAACGCAAATTAGTGCTTGTTTGATTGACCCTCAAATACCTAGGAAGTTGAAATACCTGGGAAGTAAGATTTTAAAATGTTTTTTGGTTAGCACTAATAAGGGAAGTGGAAATATCTAGGAAGTTCAAATACCCACCAAATGGTGGAAGTTGCTTACCCACCTCCAACTTGTTAACCTACACTTCCTATAGGAATTTACTTCCTACATATCTACCAAACACAAATTCACACTTTCTGTGTATTATTAATTTCATTGGAAATTTAAATTACATGGGAAATGACTTCCTATCATCAACCAAACGAGCACTAAATATTAGTTTATAATATTGTACCTGTTATAGCCAAAATTCGGTTCGGGTATTTTCAAGATGGAATCGGGTCAATAAAAGGGTTAATTTGGGAATTTTAGGAATTTAATAGGGTTTGACTGGTCTTATGGAGATTAGGTCGCGCCCTCCCCTTCTTCTAAAGGAGGGCGCGCCCTCTCATGGATGAATTATATTTGAGATGTTACTTGGGGTGTTTTCTTAGGTTTATTGAAGAATTCCCTCCCGTCGTATCTCAAGAGGGGGATGTCCGTCGCAGAAGGCCTCCAGGGATTTGCCTATATAAGGACCCTTCTTAAACACTAAGGGCTCGCCCTAAGGTGGAAAGATGGGGACTTTCTGGTGTGTGCTTTGGGAGCTCTGTTCCTGTAGCCAATGGGCGCGTCCTCATTGGGGAACTTTGGAGTAATCCTGCACTTTGCACTCAAAAGCTCTGGATCACCTATCCTGGATCACCTGTCCTGCTATCTGGTGGGTGCTTCTCATTCGGGGGACAGGAATGCGTTCTGCACTTGGGGTAAACCATGGCTATACCTGCATCCTTGAAATCAAGAAATAGCGGTAGCAGATAGGACTAGTCCTCGACGGGGGAAGTTTCCTTATCTGTGAAGTCTTGAGATCTTGGGTGAGCCTTGGGCCTTTGTGGTTAGGCCTCATAGTAGAACATTCCGGAAGCTAGATCGTCAGCCCAGGCCCATTGGGGTTTCTTGTTCTCCAAGAACTACGTATGGCTTGATCCCCTATAAATACCGGGGTACGTAGGCCGATTGAACGGTTGGAAGTCGAGAGCTCTGAATAGCCGCCACTAACCCTGTCAATCTCAGCCACCAATTACAATCAACAACCACAAGCCACCGCGCACCACCGCTTTTTCCGGCAAAGAACCACCGTCTCAGATCTTGTTGCCAGCGACGTATCTCAAAATTTGATATTCCCAAATTCCCCCGTCAACAATACCATTGGGTTTATACATATAAACTCAAACATATATTATTTGGGAGTTTTGAAAGATTGAATAACAGAGAATAACTTTATCAATTTTATCACATACAGGTGACAATAATGTGGAATCGGAGGGAAACCAAGCATGGTATGTACACATGTATATGTCCAATGTATTTACTTTATTGTCCATCGATTAAAATAATGTCACTCAGGATATGGATCGGAGCCACCACGTTATAAAAAAAAAATAAACATGCATCTTGTTAGAATTATAATTTAGCCATCACCCTACCCTGCAATTACTATTAATCTTGAGATACCCAAAATGCAATTTTATCTAAAAAGAATAACAATAATCCCATTGTAACTTACTAGCTTGTCACAGAGTCACACCCAACTAGTTTTTACCAGATAAATGCAAGACATTACGACATGACATGCTTCCAAGATGGTCAATTTGAAGCATATGCCAAGGTCTAGTACATATTTCTTAGAACATCTCCAACCCAAGACATAAAATAGTGTCCTACGGACACTATTTTGGTAACATAATTACACCATTCACAAAATGCACTCCAACCCATGATCACTATACTTGACACTAAAAAGAATTTTTCACCAATAAAATTGAATATTCTAACTTTGTTCAGTTTTTACATTATTAATATCTATTATATTTTAAATTGTAATGTTATGATCGCATAATATAAATTTATTAATATAAAAAATTATTTATAAAAAAATCAATATCCAAATTTTGTTAAAATTTAGTCAAAAGTTTAAAAAGGAATAAATCACAATTAACAAATGTCCATTTGCCACAGCTAAGAAATAAAAGTGGAAAAAGCTTGACTTAATTATTTGAATTGACTTAATTATTTGAATTGGCGTATTCTTTCTCCAAAGGTGCTCAATCAACGCATTGCGAAGTTCAAAATAAGCTTCCTTATCTTTGATTTGTTGATATCTACTTAGAAAGTTTTGAAATTTGACATCTTCATTTCTTATAATTATTATCTTGTAACTTCTTATTTATCATTATGATGTTATTTTTATAATGATGGGTTGGAGTTGCTCTTATAATGGAACATGTAGGAATAGGCTTGGAGAGGGGCGAGCTTAAAAAGAAAGGAGTGGACGCGCTTCCTTAACTCATTCTAACATAGCTAACCGAAGGAGAGGATATTCAGTTGAAAGTGAAAGGTCGAGGAAACCGAGACTGAGGCAAGCTAGGAAGGCGATGAATGAGAAACCAAGCCCTATTGAAATGAAAGGATTTAACGCTAGTTCATCAGTTTAATGAATTTGGAACTCTAAATTTAAATTACAAGAAATGCTATTAGGAATCAGAAAGGCAAAATAGGAAAAGAGGAAGAGAGTTGGTTGGAAAGGCAACACAAGACTTGGCAGTTGAAGCCGAATATCGTTCAATGGCATCTATCACTTGTGAGTTAAAGTGGTTGAAGGCACTATTATTGAGTCTTGCTGTTCATCAAAAGAAAGTTATTCCTTTATTTTGTGACAGTCAGTCGACACTGCACATTGCTAAAAATCCTGTTTTTCATGAGAGAACGAAGCATATTGAGGTGGATTGTCATTTTGTGAGAGATGCTATTCAAGATGGTCTTATCTCCCCGTTTTATGTTTCTATAACTGAACAATTGGCAGACATATTTATAAAGGCTCTTGGAAAGAAATAGTTTGATTCTTATTTTAGCAAGTTGGGCATCTCAAATTTACATGCTCCAACTTGAGGGGGGTATTAGGAAAATATATTATATTATATTTTATATTATATTATGGGTATTTAATATTAGTTTGTAATATTGTACCATTGGGGTTTATACATATAACCTCCAACATATATTATTTGGGAGTTTTGAATGATTGAATAACATAGAATACCTTTATCAATTTTATCACATACAAGTGACAATAATGTGCAATTGGAGGGAAACCAAGCGTGGTATGTACATGTATCTGTCCAGGTGTATTTACTTTATTGTCCCTCGATTAAAAAAAATAAAAATAAACATGCATCTGGTTAGAATTATAATTTAACCATCACCGTGCAATTACTATTAATTTTGAAATACCAAAAATGCAATTTTATCTAAAAAGAATAACAATAATCCCATTGTAGCTTACTAGCTTGTGGCATAATCACACACACAGCTAGTTTTCACCAGATAAATGCAAGACATTACGACAGGACATGCTTCCAAGATGGTCAATGTGAAGCAGTGACCAGAGGTTTGTCCAGAAAGGCAAAATTGGAAAAGTGGAAAAGAGTTGGTTGGAAATGCAACACAAGACTTGGCATCAAGTGATGATTTGACCTCACCTGACATTAACAAGATTTGGATGATAAATCTTGGAATTGGAAAAAGAATTTTAAATCTTGGTGTGTAGATAAATTTGAAAATTTGAGAAACATATTAATTCCATTTAAATATTGAAAAATATCAACAAAATTTTAATCATAGCATTTAAATTCTTATTACGTGGTGGAAATGATTTTTTTTAACATATACTCCTTTCATCCCTACATGAACCTTATTTATTTTTGGACATTCCAGAAAAAATGAACATATTATACTTTTGTACACAACTTTTCGCTATTACACCCACTATTTCTCCATTTTATACTCATTTTTATATTAAATACAGTAAACACTATTACATCCACTACTTTCCTCCACCGTCTCAAATCTATTACTATTAAATATTGATAGGTCCAACCACTTTACCCACTTTTCAACTAACTTTACTTTATTTCTACTACATTTTCTTAATCTCCGTGAAAGTCAAACCAATATATTTCATTTGGGACGGAGGGAATATATAAGTACATGCAAAACTTTACCTTACTTAATTTGCGATAACTTAACATAAAATGTTACGAATCCATTTTTCTGGTCGAAATTATCTAACCTAAGAGCATCTCCAACCATTACCACCTATTAGCTAAAAAGTCTAGGTGTCACTTTAATATACATATAGCTAAAAAATATAGCCCTCCAACCATCAGAACTGTTAGCAATAATTATAGATATCCTCCATCTCGTCTTCTATATTTGTTGAGTTGTAGTCATTAGCTATAACATACATGTCAGCTTTATGCCATATTTAAACTAGACCTACACATTAATATATACCATTTAAATCAATTTCTACCCATCCATTACATAATATATACTACTTTTGAATTATAGCTAACCATTATAGCTAATACCATTGGAGCACAACCCATTACAGGTTCAGCAAATTTTTGCTAACTATTATTTTAGCTAATCATTATACCTACTACCCTTAGAGATGCTCTAAGAGCATCTCCAAGGGTGTAAAACCCTTAGCTAAATTATCTACATGGCATCTAGTGATACTATTTAGATAATATGTAAAAATTTGAGCACTCCAACCATTAATCCCTTAGCAAAAAAATATAGATAATGATATTTGGTGAGCTATATTTGTTGAATCAATAAAGCTTTTATGTATAATTTTACATGACCATAATTATAGATAATTTCCTTGGAGCACACATTTCACCCTTAACAAAAAATTTACATTATCATTATAGCTAATCATTTTACATAACACCCTTGGAGATGCTCTAACACGAGTGAACTGACGAACCAACCAAAAACATCCTAAAATCATAGGACAAAGAATGTACATGAAAAGTTTGAAAACTCGAGAGAAACAGTGAAAACGTCATAAACCCCTTGACCTCGCCATGGCCACCTCCAGATCATCAGTCCCCGCCACAACCTACACCGTAATCATAATCACTCCTTCACACCCATCTCCCAACTCTCCTTTCTCCGCTCTGTTAGGATCAGGCGCTTACCACTGCGCTAAAAGCCCCGGTGCTTGTAGCAAGGCGCAACCTTATTTCCTTTAACCTTAGCCAGTGTGCCTAGCACCACGATCCGATTTAGGGAGATGCTGGCCATGCCACACAATCGCCCCCCCAGCATCTACCTGCCACTACCCCGTGACAGCACAAATGCCTTCTACGCTAACACTGCGCCTAATGGGATTCGAACCCGCGACCTAGCTCTGATACCAATTATAGAAATCAAACTATCGATATACTTTTGAACGTGCTCATATTATTGAAAGACAAGTACAAGAGATATATATACACCCGCAGGTGTTTAACAGGAAACAAAGATTAGACAAGAATCAATCAAGGATCAATTTACCTATAAAACAGCAACTTCATATCTTACTAATTCCATGACTTATTTCAAGATCCTAAAATCAAGCAAACAGACATCTGTCCAAATCAAATCAAATAAAACATTAACTTTTTTAACTTATTGTTTGAGATTAATTCCAACACGCTCTCACCCTTTCAACCACCGCATTTCAAACCCCCACTTGTTCTCCACTTCCCGAAGCGTGCACACACGCGCCACCAAGTCCAAACTTATGAGCACGGTAGCTTCCAGTTGCATGAGCTTCTTGGGTGAAATAGGTTCCACTTTGATTCAAGGAGTAGTGTCATCTTGCGCAAGTATATTGCGTATTCTTACTCATCTGTTACAAGTTTGTACAAAGTTTAGATGGTGAAATTGGAACTAAGTTTGAAGGATCATTTCCAGATATGTTCCGTAAAGGACATTCCGTTGTTGTTAAGGGTACATTTAAATTGATTAAGCAAGATAACATGATTAGAGGTTTTAACTACTTGTTTTCGGCTACTGAGGTCTTAACTAATCCCCAGTCCCCACCAACTTGCTGCTGCAATGGAGAGAAATAACTACATTCTCGCCAATAACCTAAATGCTGAGAAGCAAAGTGGTGCTACTTTTTTCCGGCTTCTCGATCAGGCTTTAACTAACTCTTCTTCTTCTTCTTCTTCTTCTTTAATTTACTAGTTTCACTATTACTAACTTATCATAAAATTAATTTAATTGGTTGTGGTTTCACTACTAGAAAAACTGGATTAGACATCGCCCCTTTAACATCGGTTTGAAAAACCACCGATGTTAAAAAGGTTTTTGACATCGGTTTTTTTAAAAGCGATGTTAGGCTATTTTTCAGACATCGGTAGTTAAAATAACCGATGTCTTTTATGTTGTTTTAAAAAATAAAAAACACGTGGCTGATACATTCCCCCCATTTCTAATAAAACATTTCCCCCTTAGATTATTTCCCCCCATTTCTAATAAAAAACACGTGGCTGATACATTCCCCCCATTTCTAATAACTGTTTTCGTATTTTTGTATTTTGGTTTGATTTGAGTTTTTAGGTGCATATAAAAAGAATATTGTATACTAATACCTGAACAAGAGACATCGATTTTTAACAAATAAACCAATGTCCAGAAAAGCTAATACATCAAATATTTTAAAAAAACTGATGTAATATGTTAAACATTACAATGAAAATGGATAGAAACCGATGTCTGTTAGAACATATAACATCGGTTTTACCAAGAAATCGATGTCTGTTAGACAATGTAACATCATATAACATCGGTTTCACTAAGCAACCGATGTCTGTTAGAACATATAACATCGGTTTTAACCAAGAAATCGATGTATATGTCTTCCTATACCTTGCATGTTCTATGCTTATGTTAATCTAATGCACATAATATACGATTATTTAAAGAGAAATACTGCACATAATGAATCTTAGACATCAGAAATATTTAAGAAACTAATGTCTAAGTCGATAATAGACAACGGCTAAAAACCGATGTCTAAAATTTTTGACCTTTCTCTACACTCGCATAGACATCGGTCAGATTTTTTTTAAACAACGGCCAGAAACCGATGTCTAATCCACTTTTTCTAGTAGTGTTTGTCAAACTGTAGGGATGTTAATTATGCATAATTAGTGGAGATTGTGGGGTTTTGATTATTTATAGTTGGAAATGGAGTTGTGCTCATGCATATTATTAAGAGAATAATGTTCCTGAGATTACCTCAGGAACTTACCTAAGGTACTTACCTTACTTTTTTTATAAAATCTTATAAAATAAATGGCCCCGCAGGGGCATTTTTGTGAAAACTAGATTACCCATAAGATTTTTCTTGATTTTATGGAAACATCTCAGGGAAAATACCCGAGGTAATCTCAGATACAGCATTCTCTACTATATTTTAGGGATTTTCCAAATGGTACCACTGTACAATTGGCTTTTCCATTTGGTACCATCCAACATTTTTGACTTCTAAGTGGTACCACTATACTTTTGGCTTCATCCATTTTATACCATTCTGTCAAGCAAACGTTAATCAGACGTTAGATTATTCTTAATGGTACCACTATACAATTGGTTTTTCCACATAGTGCCATTCAATATTTTTGACTTCTACGTGATGCCATTTTTCTCACTAAAATCAATTTTTTCTTGGAATTTTCACAACTTATCTATATGATTTGTCTGTAATAAGTCATTGATTCTCTAACTATCACTACTTCTGATAAACAATCAAGTCATTCATTAGACTCGGATCCAATTGTCCAATCATAACAAACTTTGATCAATAGTTCAAAATATGAAACTAATATATAATATATAGAATCAACCCGTATGAACATATACATATATAATGTGTGCTAGTGAGAGAATCAATGACTTATTATAGAGTAAAATGTATAGATAAATTATAAAATTCAGAGGAAAATTTGACCTAAGTGAGAGAAAAATGGTACCACGTAGAAGTCAAAAATATTGAATGGTACCATATGAAAAAACCAATTGTATAGTGGTACCATTAAGAATAGTCTAACGTCTCACTAACGTTTGCTTGACAGAATGGTATAAAATGGATGAAGCCAAAAGTACAGTGGTACCACTTGGAAGTCAAAAATGTTGGATGGTACCAAATGGTTTTACAGTGGTACCATTTGGAATGTCCCTTAATTTTATGATATCTATTCTAGTTATTTTATCTATTGGTTTGTTTGTGTGTACTGTGAAGCTTCTAAAGAAACTCTTGTTATGTTATATATGACAAATGATTATTGGCCATTAACATGCATTCAAGTTTGAAGTATATGTGTATACATGTACTTTTTTTTGAATTAATGTGTCTGCTTTGTTACAATAAGAGATTACCATTTTGTTTGAGACTAAGATATGCTATTGATTTAGGGGCACAACTCCTCCGATTGACGAAATCTCAAATGATATTGCCGATCCATTGAAGTTTAAGTCCTGCCCCGACTGGTTAGTCTTAGAAGGAAGGGTTAATCAGTCAGTGGCATTCTCTCTAATAGCTAAAATGCTAATTGCCTGTCTGGTCTAGTCGATTTTGAAGGCTTAACAGATGCATTGCGAGAGGGACACTCGGTTGTTGTTGTTGATAGGTCTGTTATACCGGTTAGGCGTGAGATTAAGGAGGAAGATAAGTCGGGCAAGAGTGTGGCAGTCAAACTTTGGGGTTACGAACGTCATATCTCAGCTAAGGTGTTACCTAAGCATGATATGCGCTTCTGCTGCTGGTGCAATTGCGGAATAAGAAAATTATGACAGAGTAGCAAAAAAACCGTGGTTCATGGGTGGTTAATTATTTATGTGTATCTTCTACAAAACTCTTTTTACGTTGAATGCCTTAAATCCTTAGTGTTATTCTCGGAGATTTGGTTTATGTGTAAGACTGCCAAGCTAATCTGTATTCCAAGAAATATGTCTATCAATCTTAAGTGCATATTTTGTGAGAAAATATTACCAATTCTGTTTGTCACTGAGAAATGCTATTTGTTTAGAATCGGAGCTTGGATTATTAACTTCATGATCGTTACGTATTAGACCGCGTTACCTTCTCAATTCGTATTGTTTGGTTTGATTTGTTTTGTGTGTGAAGCATCCATGGTGCTCTATGTCATGACCAGACTAGTCACCCTACTGTTATGCCTGTTTAGTATTTTCATCAGTTTAGAATCTATTTTTTTTTGCTGAATATAAGTTAAAATATAATGATAAATATAATGATAGTCAACACCAAAACATCATGGCTGTTAGAGTCTAATATGTTAGCCTAGTCATATTTGAAGACTTGACATTAACAAACATGTATGTAAGCCATGATGTCATTTGATTGTTTTGTAGCCTATAAATAAGGGGTTAAATGGCAGTTAGGTCACTCAACTGACTGGAAACTTTCTGTTGGGTCATCCAACTCAAAAAACTTTCAATCATGTCACTTAACAAATAAAAACTTTCAGTCTGGTCACTTAACAAATAAAAACACGTTAAATGACTTGATTTTAACGTGTTTAACGACCTGATTTTAACATGTTTAATGACCTGATTGAAAGTTTTTAACATGTTTAATGACCTGATTGAAAGTTTTTATTTGTTAAGTGACCTGATTGAAAACTTTTTGAGTTGGGTGATCCAACTGAAAATTTCCAGTCAGTTGAGTGACCTAACTGCCATTTAACCCTATAAATAAGGCATTTGTTTGTTGTAAATAATAAGCTTAAGTGCATTCAGTAATGAGATAAAGTATTGGAACATTTCAGAGTTTTTACTTGGTATCAGAGCCTTTTTGGCAAACGCCACAAGTCTGTCAAAACTTTCATGGCAGCCACTTCTAGTCCCACTGAAATACCACAAAACAAAATCACTCTCTCTCAGTACAATTCAATTAAATTGGATCGTACCAACTATCTTTTATGGGAAACAATGATTATGCCAATCATTAGAGGCCACAAATTAGATGGCCATATTTTCGGTACAAAAATGTGCCCTCCAGAATTTCTGGTGAAAACAATAGCAGAGGAATCAAGTAAGCTACCCAATCCAGAATATGATGAGTGGTTCTCACATGATCAGTTGCTGATGGGATGGCTATACAGCACTATGCATCAAGATGTTGTATCACAGTTGATGCAAAAATCAACCTCTAAGGAGCTATGGGATGCAGCAAAAGAACTCTCAGGCGCTCACACAAAGTCAAGGATCATCTACTACAAAGGTGAAATGCAAAAAACAAGGAAAGGAGGAATGAAAATGGAGGATTATCTAATGAAGATGAAGGCTCTCTTCGACAACCTAGCATTAGCAGGTAGCTCTATTCCTCTACATGATCTTGTTACTCAAATCTTAAGTGGCCTTGACGCAGAATACACTCCGATAGTGGTCCAATTATGTGACAAAGAGTCGAAATCATGGATAGAGCTGCAAACTACTCTATTAACATTTGAAAGTCGGTTGGAACAACTCAACTCCTATCAAGCTGGAAGTCTTAATGTGAGTCAAGCTACCGCTCACACTGCAACAAAGTTTGAAACAAGGACAACCAATCCAACATACGAAAGGGGTCAAAACCGACACAACAACAACTACAGCAGAGGCTTCATTCGAGGTAGAGGTGGAAGGATGAATGGCAATCGGTTATCTTGCCAACTTTGTGGCAAAACTGGTCATGCTGCTATTGTGTGTTGGAGCAGATTTGATCAAAATTTCATGGGAACGGATCAGCATAATCAGTTCAAAAATCAAACACCAAATGCACTTGTGGCTTCACCTGAAACACTTGATGACTCAAGTTGGTATGCTGATAGTAGAGCTAGCCATCATGTTACAAACAATCTGGAAAACATGGAGCAGAAACAAGAATACAATGGTAAGAATTTTCTGGTAGTTGGCAATGGCAATAAACTTAATATAAGTCATATAGGAACCTCAAAGTTGCATGCTCAACAGAAAAATCTTTTACTAAATGATGTGTTATGTGTCCCAAATATTACAAAAAGCTTGTTAAGTATTTCCCAGTCAGTGACCAACAACGATGTAGTTGTTGAGTTTAATGAATCTGGTTGTATTGTGAAGGACAAGTTAACAGGTTTGCTAATGCTACACGGGAAACTTAGAGATGGTTTGTACAAGTTTTAAGCTCCTAAAGTGTCTATTCAGCCCATTATCACAAGCTCAAAACCCAACGTTTTTCCTTTTTCAGCAAACGTGTCAACTTAAGTTCCTTCAAGTCTAGAGTCATCGGTCAGTCATTTAAAATTCCCTAAAGAAGATGAGTGGCATAAAAAATTAGGACATCCTTCTGCCAAAGTCTTATTTCAAGTTTTAAAGCAATGTAATGTCAGTTTTAAAAGTAATGCAATGAATTTTTGTGATGCATGTCAATATGGCAAATCTCATGCCCTGCCCTTTAATAATTCTCTCTCACATGCAAGTTCCGTGTTAGAATTAATTCACACTGATCTTTGGGGACCAGCACCCTTACATTCATCTTCTGGATACCGATTTTACATACACTTCATTGATGACTTTAGTCGTTTCACTTGGATTTATCCTTTAAAATCAAAAAGTGATGCCCTTCAAGCTTTTCTTCATTTCAAAAAACTTGTTGAAAATCAGTTCGGAACTACTATAAAATAATTATACTTTGATAGTGGTACTGAATATCTTCCATTCTCTCTAGTAGCTCAACAATCAGGGATTATTTTTAAACACACCTGCCCATACACCTCTGTTCAGAATGGTAGAGCCGAACGAAAGCATAGACATATAGTGGAGATGGGGTTAACTCTATTAGCTCAAGCTAAAATACCATTAAAATTCTGGTGGGAAGCCTTCGAAAGTGCTGTCTATTTGATAAATAGATTACCAACCCATGTGCTTCACAATATGTCACCAATGGAAAAGTTGTTTGACAAACTCCCTGATTATAACTTCTTAAAGATCTTTGGATGTAGTTGTTTTCCTTGCCTAAGACCATATCAAACCCATAAATTTCAGTTTCATTCTACAAAATGTGTGTTTCTTGGTTATAGTGAATCCTTTAAGGGGTATAAATGCCTCAGCTCCACGGGCAGAATTTACATTTCCAAAAATGTAGTTTTCAATGAAAAGGAATTTCCTTTCCACAATGGGTTTCTTAATACAAAGTGTCCATCTAGTTCTGTCCGCATCTCCTCTCCGCTATCATGGCAGACCTCTCCTACTCTTTCTATCATTGCCACTGATTCTCACCGTACAAACCATCAACAAAGTTCCTCTGCTGCATCTTCAAATTCTGGAAGCTCAAGTTCTAGCTTACCAAGTGTGAAACAAGAAAATTCTGATGCTGAATTTTCTGATGGAGATACGAGTATTACCAGTCCAGTTTCAGCGGGAGGTAGTGAGCAACAATCCGAACACTTCGAACACTCCAAAACTGAACAGTCCGAAACTCCTTCACCTCCAAAACATTCCATGGTCACAAGGGGGAAAAGTGGAATTTCTAAACCAAGAACTCCTTACATAGGTATTGTTGAGACTAATGATGAGTTAAATTTTACTGAACCTATGTCAGTTTCAGTTGCACTCACCAACAATAACTGGAAAAAAGCCATGGAAACTGAATATCAAGCTTTGGCCACCAATAAAACGTGGCACCTAGTTCCAGCATCAGCAGCCCGGTTTGTGGTTGGAAGTAGATGGGTCTTTAAACTCAAATATAATCCAGATGGAAGTGTTGAACGCTATAAGGCGAGACTTGTTACGAAGGGGGTTCACCAAACTCCTGGTATTGACTACCATGAGACATTCAGTCCCGTAATTAAACCATCAACCATCGGAATAGTGCTCACTCTAGCTGTCTCTAAAGGATGGAATGTACGACAACTTGACATAAACAATGCCTTTCTCAATGGTGATTTAACTGAAGACGTTTATATGGTACAACCCGAGGGGTTTGTTGACCCTATGAGGCCTGATTTCGTGTGCAAGCTTGACAAGTCAATTTATGGCCTTCGACAATCTCCACGTGCATGGTCTGATAAGTTAAAAATCACTCTCACTGATTGGGGATTTTGTAACTCTAAATGTGACACATCCATGTTCTTTTTCAAGACTACTACCAAAGTCTTGTTTATACTTGTCTACGTGGATGATATTTTGATAACGGGTAATGATGACAAGCTGGTACAAATGTTTGTCAACAAGCTCCATAGGGCATTTGCTCTCAAAGACATGGGATTGCTACACTACTTTCTTGGAATTGAAGTATACAGAGATGACACAGGTATGTATCTTACTCAATCAAGATACGTTCACGAGCTACTTAAGAAAACAGAAATGCAGCATGTCAAGGTCTATCCAATACCTCTTGCAGTAGGGAAACGGATGTCTAAATATGAGAGACAAATTATGCAGAACCCAACAGTGTATAGACAGATTGTAGGCTCTCTACAATATCTCACGCATACTCGACCGAACATCGCATACTCAGTCAACAGGTTGAGCCAATTCCTTCAAGCTCCAACCATGACTCATTGGCAAGCGGTTAAGAGATTCCTTCGATATTTGAGTGGTACAATTTATGTTGGATTACACATTAAACCTACTGAGAATCTATGTTTAACTGGTTTTTCGGATGCTGATTGGGCTAGTTGCCCCGATGATCGATGTTCCGTAGCCGGTTATTGTGTTTATTTCGGTGACACACTCGTTTCCTGGTCCTCCAAGAAACAACATGTCGTAGCACGGTCAAGCACATAATCGGAGTATCGCGCGTTATCTAATCTTGCTGCTGAAATATCTTGGCAAACCTCTCTGCTGAAAGAGTTTTCCTTTCCAATTCCTCTTAGACCAGTTCTGTGGATTGATAACCTAAGTGCAGCAGCACTTGTAGCAAATCCAGTTTATCATGCCCGTACCAAGCACATTGAGATTGATGTTCATTTTGTCAGAGATATGGTGCTACGAAAACAGCTAGACATCCGATATGTACCATCACATGATCAAATAGCTGATTGTCTCACCAAGGCGTTATCTCATTCCCGTTTTCAGTTCCTGCGCGACAAACTCGGTGTGGCAGAATCACCCCTTCGTTTGAGGGGGCGAGTTAAAAATGTAATGATAAATATAATGATAGTCAACACCAAAACATCATGGCTGTTAGAGTCTAATATGTTAGGCTAGTCATATTTGAAGCCTTGACATTAACAAACATGTATGTAAGCCATGATGTCATTTGATTGTTTTGTAACCTATAAATAAGGCATTTGTTTGTTGTAAATAATAAGCTTAAGTGCATTCAGTAATGAGATAAGGTATTGGAACATTTCAGAGTTTTTACTATATAGATTTAAATGTTTCTTGGTGGCAGGATTCGTGATTCTGAAATCATTTCTACGTCAAATATTGCATTAACCAACAGTTGTTGCTACAAGCTAGCCATATTTAAGAAGATGTTGGACTAGTTGGTCTTTTCATAGCTCTGGTGTATGCAAACAGGGGAGAGCACAGATCGGATCAGATCAAATCGAATTTATGGTAAAACCGAAACTGAAACTCTTCGGATTTTAAAATTTAAAACCGAAACCGCAACCGAAACTTGCGGTTCGGATTCGGATTCAAAAATACCCGGATCGGATACAATCGGTTCGGTTTTAGTTTTAAACCCGACTTAAATAAAAATAATAAAATTTCCATTTTTTTTATTGTTATTGGCCATGTTAGTTTTAGTGATGTGAGTTGAGAATTATAGAGGTGGTCATGTGCTTATGGACCCTTTTTTTTTTTTTTTGTTAATAAAGCATATGAATTTGTTCTTTGTATGATAGATGTCCGATTTCATGAATAGTTTGCTTGCGATTTGCTATTGTATAAGGAAAAATAGTATTTAAAGCACATAATATATAAAATCTTTATGAGTCCAGTTTAAAATATGATAAATTAATTATTATTTGAGCAATACAATCGTACGGATGTTAAATTCATACAAAAATACGTGAATCTACAAATTTTCGTGCAATTTAATTATTTGGACTATAAATTTATAGCAATAAGATTATGATAAATCTGTGTCGTTAAGTATATGTAGAAAATAGTATTACTATAAAAATGATGTTCCACTATTTCAAATATAATAAAAATTTGTATATAATGTTATTTCGACATAAACTTTTCATCCATACAGTTGGATTATAAAAAATAATAATAAAATATAAGATTTAAGGTGCATCAATAGATAAATTCTCTATTATGTGCTTTAGAAACTCCATCCTAATGTATAATAATGACTAGTTTACATATATTATTTGTGTCGTACTTCACGTTTTCTTGATTTTTAATGTATTTGTTATCTGCCTTCCATTATCTGTTGCTGTGATCTTTTACATTCCATTATGTGATCTTTTGCTCCATTACTTGGGAGGCTTTTAGCCGGAAAGAAACTTCAGTACCATAGTGACATATTTCTATATTCTAGGAATGATCAAGCGGCCCTAGCTGTGGTTCGTGGTTATCAGTAACACCTATTAACATGCTTTAATTTAAGATAATATTTTAATGTGGAAAAATAGTATTTTTTGCAATTTTTGAAAAGAAGTTAGTATAATTGCAATTAAGATGATAAAGTTGTAAATAACTCTTTTTTAGAAAAGTAAAATTACAAAAAATTATTTTTACTATTATATTTATGAAAAAAAAAAACCCTTTTTTACTACATTTAAGTGAAATCGGTATATTTCACACTACAATTCTGCCTTGGAAAACAAAACTTGACAACATGATGAAAAACAAAATTATAAATTTCATTAAAAAATGTGTGTACAAGTACTTGAATTTTATCATCGATTATTTCATTTTTTTTATAAAAAGAAAATAGAAAAATTACTCAGAAAAAATCAATAAAGAAATGTCAACTTCTGAAGTTTTTTCTAGAAAAAAAATTAAAAAATAGAGTAATTATTAGTCTCTAATATTCTCCCCCAAAATTATATCCCCGTCGTAAATCTCAAAACCCCCAAACATTTTCCCCACAATGACGACCCGATCATCCCTCCCACGTCTCCTCCGCGCCGCCGCCTCCTACCACCGCACCACCACCACCACTCTCCTCCACCACCACCACAACCACCACACCATCACTCTCACCTCCCCAACCCCCCTCTTCCGCTCCCACCCAACCAACCTCCCCCACCTCCACTTGTTCTCCACCTCCCGCCGCGTCCCCACACGCGCCCCCAAACCTGACATCGCCGCCCGCGCGCGTCAGATGCAAACCCGCCGCCTCTGGACCTACGCGCTCACCTTCAGTTGCATAGCTGGCTTCATAGTCATTGTCCTCAACCAATTCCAAGACCAATTAGTGTTTTACATTACACCGGAAGACGCAATTAACAAGTACGCATCCGATCCTTCGAAAAATAAGTTCCGGCTGGGCGGACTTGTGCTCGAAGGAAGTGTTAATCAGCCTGCCTCGTCATCCGAAATGGAGTTTGTTATAACTGATTTAAGGAAAGATATATTAGTTCGTTACAACGGCTCGTTGCCTGATTTGTTTCGAGAAGGTCATTCCGTTGTTGTGGAAGGGTTTGTTAAGCCCTTTACCGACGAAATTAGGGGGTGTAAGGAGGCCAAGAGTGTTACGATGAAAGCCAGGGCTTGGGATTGTTATTTTTCCGCCACCGAGGTTTTGGCTAAGCATGATGAGAAGTATATGCCTGCCGAAGTGGCCAATGCGTTGGAGAGGAATAAGAAGATTATTGCGGAAGAGGCCAAAGCGGCTGAGGAGGAGCAGAAAGCTGCTGCCGTGCCTGGGTAGTTTTTCTCAATTTATGACTCCTCATGTTATTGATTTTGAGGTTTATAGATAGATAAAATATTGCTAATTGATTGATTAATCATTGTAGTGATGAGATATTGATGATGCTTAAGTGGTTTGCGGGATAGTTATGAATAAATATCAAAATTTTGGGTTTGGGAAATATATGTTTCGAGTTGGATCGGATTCTTGACTGTAAGATGATTAATATAAATATCATGTTAAATGCCATAGTTTTTCGTGTTCATTTGTCTTTTTCTTTATTATTCCTTAGCTTTGTAAGATTGCTGTATAGACTCTCTGAGATTATTGATGATATGTTAGACTGTCAAAGTTGAAGAATATATATGGATGGATGCATCTTTGTGAGTATGGTTCATTGTCAGAAGTGATTACCAGTTTCTTTGTAACAAATTAACAAGCTTAGAGCTTTAACTAAAAGAAATCCGCACCAGACCATGTACTCTTGTATGTTTTAGTTTCATTGGCTATATGCCTATATTCATCAAGCTTCCTTGCTAATTGTCATTATGCCAATTGTTTAATGATGTACCTGCCTTTAGCTGTGCTGCTTCCTTATCCCTTGTCTATCTAGAGGCAGGGATAATAGCTGCATAGCTGATTAGATATGCATGTTACTATCAGTCATTATTTATTATTCAGGACGAGAATGCATTTTTAAAATCTGAAAGGCAGAATCATTATTAATTATTTAGTCCTTGCCCTACATATGCATGCTGGATAACTGGTGGGTTTACGGTTTACCAACTGGAGCTACTTCAAGTAACAAAATCTACTACACGTACTGTAATTATGGACTTAATGCTAAACATCTGTCACTTACCAATTGTTTAGTGATTCCTTAATGCAGAGTTCAGAAGTATGTTTGTTGTGAATATGTTATAATAAGATAACTAGCAAAAACACATGTTGTAATCTGGAGTAACAGAAGGCAATGTTCAGAATGTATATTCTGGTAAAAAAACTGGAATCAGCATAGTGATGTTTGTATACAGCTTGTAGAATATAACATGTCATACTTTTGTATCTAAAAAAGTAATATCAGTATGCTTAGTAAATAGTAACCAATAACTAATGTAGTATCATACAATATGTTAACCATCAAACTATAATAAAATGATGACATACTTTGCAGGGACTATCAACTACTAAAAATATTAAATAGTGCTTTTCTGCACCGCTCAAATAATTCAGAAAATAGTAAATCATGGTAGCTGAAAACCATTCAATATGTAGTTAACATATAATATATCCTGCCAACTTGAAACCAAACTCAACGTACTTAAATAGTTAAATATTACGTTGACACCAAAACTATAGTCAGAGAAGTACAGGGAGGCAAAATCCAAGGCAAGTAAGGTTAACACGAAAGAACAAGGGTTTCATCTTCACCATCTATAGATTATAATTCTCAAAAGTCTTGGAGAAAGGTTTGCATCAAACTTCTGTATTCAGTTATATTAGAAAAGTATTTGGATAATATTTTGTTTATAATGAAGGGCACTGAAATTGCCATTGTAGAGCTTTAGACAGGAGTATCTCCAATACATTGTAGGTGGAGTGTATGTCTGGAAAATAGACAACATGTGAAGTATTCACTGGTCATAACTAAGACACTACCTATAAAGTATATATAATTTCGAGGTTCTAATGTTACTTTCACTTCCATAACTAGCCTTTTAAGTTAATGTTATCCTCTCAATGTTACTATCATATATTCCCTATCAGAACTACAAACAGTGGCCTGCTACCTTCACATTCAAATTTAATTACGTCTATGGCTTTTAAGCAAAAGGGTATCTAGGTCATAAGTAGACATCTATGAGACCTTTTCTAGGGAGATGTTTGTATGGAATTATCATTGCAACATTCAAGGTCATGTTTAGTCCACCGCTATCTTCTTTCCAGAAGTCCTGCTGCGCAGCTTGCTTCTGAAATACAGTGAGAAAATTTGCTTATTAGTTAAATGTTTTGTACGGATTGATCTTTGCTACATTAAGGATTAGTTTCAACCAGTAATATTCTATATAAGGTTACTGTCATTGTTAGTTATTAGCTACCTTAATTATGTCCATGTAGCAAAATGATTCTTCATGCCACGTCCCCCACAAAATTATTTTAAAATAGTAAAAATATCAAAAACTTGACCTTCATGGATATGGAGTATTTTATGGCATTTTCTATTTCTATCTTGCTTGTGATTTTTTTTTAAAATCTATCACTGTCTTGGATGCTAAGCTCTCTACAGGATTACTGAAAATATATGTATGTTGTGTATGATAGAGTACTCAGGTACGCTTACTGAAAACACAGAGTTGTAAAAATTTTCTTGTTTGTTCATCATTGTGAAGCATGAGTATCAATTCTTTCTCAAGTCTTGTCTGGGATTGTTATAAATTGTGAATATTGATTGCATGAAGAATAGTTCTTTTCATGAAGTGTAGCCAGAGTATTATGCAGTTTAGTAGAAAGATATTACCGTTGGTCATCAGATTGGAACCTGATAAACATTTGTGTACATTAATTGTGTGCTTCTCTTTGTGCTTTGCCCAGTTGTCTATGCAAACACAAAACTGCAGTATCTCAAGGCACAGAACCTTTGCGTCACTCAGATTTTTGTACGTTTATAATTGCAGTTTATGATTACATATTCCTAGTTAAGCAAATCAACTTTTTGAAAAACATATAAAACGTCAACCAACACTACTATACAAGTTGCCATATTTTCCCATCCGAAACAGGGAAACTAAGACAAACAGCCAAGACAACATAATATATACACTTTTAAAGTAAGATGAATAGCCAACACAACATAATATTTACACTTTTAAAGCCAGAGATAAACAGCCAAGTGAACATGAAAGTTACTTCCCAAGTTCTAATGCTGACTCCACGGAAAGAGAATTTAGTTTTTCCTCTTCTTCTTGTTGTTCCAAAGTTTCATAAAGTGGTGCATTCTTTGTCTCCGGAAGCCAGAGGCTAAGCGTTCCACTAAAGATAGAAAGTATGCCAAAAACAAGGAATGAGAGTGAGGGGCTTAACCTTCCAAGAACCACGAACAGAGGAGCTATGGATGCACCTAACATCAAGGATTGTCGTAACATAGAAACGGCAAAGTTCCTTACATTGGTTGGGAAGAGCTCCACACAGTAGATATATAAAACATCAAAGGCTGTTGAAGCAGCCATGAACCCTATTCCTTCAATAATTAGTTGAGTCCATGCTCCTTTTGATTCATCTCCCTTCTTACGCCCTCTAGAGAACAGGATGCAGATGATTGACGATATTCCAGCAATGTAAGCCGACCATGAGAAAAGTGAACGACGGTTTGTAAAGCTCAGTAATACACTGCCTATGAAAACAGCTGGAATCTCCATCATTGCATTAAGTCCAACTGAGAAGTAAAGATTAAAATCCAAGTTCTCAACATTGAGTTGCACCCCGTAGTAAACAGATCCAACCCCAAATCCTGCAATCATAAGAGTGATCATCCTTTTAGCAGCCCATTTAGTCGACCAGAGATTCATCCTTGCCTCTCCACAGCCTGTTTTGCCTTGGGAGGGTTCCAAGAGACAGAGATTTTCAGGTAACTTCCTTCCATTGAGTTGCGCATATCTTTTTAATATATCAAACGCTTCTTTGCTTCTTCCCTTGACAAGGAGCCACCGGGGTGACTCTGACACAAATGGAATTACAATTAATGAGTATACCAGGGGAGGAATGGATAAGATTCTATAGATATTCCTCCAACAGGTTCGGTAAGGATAGGCGATTAAGGGAAGGGAAAAGAAGCCAAATGTGAAAAAGAAGAAGCCATATTGCCCTACTTGCCCACGCCACTTGCGTCCAACGGCTTCCGTGGAGAGCACGAGGCAGCAAATGCCAATGCCAGATCGTGCAAACCCGTTTGAGAAGCGAAGAAGAGCGTATACCCAAATGTTTGGGGAGAAGGAGGTGAGGAAAGAGGTTATGGAAGACAAGAGGCATGATAGGAGTACTGTTTTCTTCCTTCCCAAGTATGCATCTGCGATCCACCCATAAAAACCAGAACCTGCATGCTCACATAATTACTTCATCAGAGCATTGAGTGCATAAGTATTCATATTTTAACCCTTTTGAGTTGTTATGAACTTGTGTATCTTGTCCTTCATTTCATATTTGAACTATCAGAACGGAAAATAAGTTCTGTCTTGATATATCATTGTATTATGTGCAAGATTTTGAGATGACTATGCATTTTGAGTTTGGTCACTTGGATAGAATGGTTTGTGTTTGCAGTTTTGTAGTACAGCTAGTCTTTTGTCGGTACTTGCCTTACATGGGGATCTCATTGAACACTCAAGCGCACAGATAGTCATTATGTTTGTAGGCTACCCAGTTGCATAGGCTCTGCAGCATATGCTTGGTCCAAATTGGTCGATTTGTGCATGTCTCAAGCTCCTTAATAAACTCATAATTGGTAGTAACATATGTTTTGATGTGTTACAATCCCAGGCCCAGGCTTTAGGCTCTGTAGGATATTTTGTGGCATAAGTCTGCTTACATCTCCCAGTCTCCCTCTCGTTTCTGGGTTTTTTTTTCCCATTTAAGCCATTTACGGAAATTTGAAATATTAGGGGATGTATTCAATTTAGATTTTGAAAATTTTTAACGAATTAATAATAATCAATGTGACTTGTTACAAGAGTAAGGTATTGACTTGGACTACAATGCTAATTAAGGCATTATTTGGTTCTAGTAAATAATGTACTCTCTCCGTTTAATTTTACATGTAACTTTTGATTAATTGTTGATTAAATATTAAAAATTATTTAATTAATATTTTTCAAAATTGAAAGTTACATTTAAAAAAATATTAAATGTATTTTTTAATAATATATACTTTTTATTTTTTAAAAATAATATATATAAATTTCAATCAAATCAATCTTGATCATTTGATCAATCAAAAATTAAAAGGAACACATGTAATGGATGATGGGAGTACATTTTACACTATCCGTATCATCCTTTTTAAAATTTCTTATGTTTATGTTTGGTTTTCACTTTGGTTACGTTGATTTGGCTGTGTGGGATGTTTGGTTTGCATTGAAGTATGTGGATAATTCTATTTATCATTGGTCGGTTACCTATTGAAACTACTATAATAGACTGATCTAGTGATCAGTGCTAAACTTGTAGTTTTAGACACCTTCCAGTAGGCTCCCTCAAACTACAAGTGTCTCCTTAAACTTCAGATTAGGGCTGTCAAAAAAATCCGACAAATCTGATATTCTTCCGAAATATTTACATTCGTATCGGAGAAAAAGTGGATATTATCTGTATCCGAAATAAAGCGGATATTATCCGTATCTAAATTCGGAGTATCCGAATCCGAAATGGAATATATATAATATTTAAATTATATAATTTAAGATTTTTTTCTATTAGCATGTAGTGTTTATGTGTGTTTATTAATTAAATAATACATTTATACAATTTTTTTTATAATTTTAACAATATTATAGACATATATAAAAATTTCATTTGAGTTTAATATTTTAAAGATAATAAAATTAGATATTTAGTACGACGTTCACAGTTTTATTTTTTCTAAATGAAACAAATTTTGTTTTGAAATCATCAATATGCGTCAAAAAAATCTGAAAAATCCGATATTCATCCGAAATATCTGCATTCGTATCCGAGAAAAAGCGGATATTATCCGTATCCGAAACAAAACGAATATTATCCGTATCTGAATCCGACAATTTCGGATACGAATACGTATATAGGCATATCCGTTTAATAACGACTCGATCGGATTTAGACCATATAATCGACCGATGCCCGACCGTCAAGTTGGTCGGAAGGCTGTTTCCCAAAGCAGTCTTACTTGATCCCACATGCTGACATGGCATCCACGTGTAGCCTTGAACCATATCTATCTTTTACTTTCCAAGATTATTAAGAGTTGTGTGAATTTATAAAAAGAAAATAGTAAATGGTCATAGTCTATGTGTAACAAGATTTAAATCCTTGTTATGTGAATATTAATACTTATAATAATTAAGAATGGGCTAAGCGTTTGAATCAGAGTTGAGGTATCAATGCAATGAAGCAAGTAAATCTGTACGCAATTGAGCAATGCAAAAGAAACATGTATGGTAAACTTACCAAGTAGTGAACCAATGAAAAATAGTGAAGCCGGAGCAGCAGCAAGAAATTTGCGATCACAAACAAGACTCCATTCTGCAATAATGGAGCTCTTGCTTCCTCCAATCCACTCCCAACTTCCTGCAACCATGCTACACACTGCCGCTGCATTGGCAGTGTCGTCGCGGACACACGGAGGCGATGTGCACTTCCATGCAGCAGGCTGAGCGTCGGTGAAAATAGTGACCAAAGTGTTTTGAGAATCAAAAATCCATGCAAGTGAGACCAGAAATACATGAATTATTTGAGAGAATCCCAAGGAGCCAACATAGTGTTCCACTACTTCATCTACTGTTAACTCTAGCTTTGTGTCCCTTATTCTTTGAGGTGACAGTACTGATATTGGTACAAGGTTTTGTGTTTCTTCCTCCATGCTTCTCCTTTGTTGTTTTGTTTCTTGCAATTCTAGAGACGTATATATAGTATATACACACCTGAGAAGCAATGACACGGGTGCGGGAGCGTAGTACAGGGACACGTGAAGTCGTCAAATTTAAAAATATGGGGATACGGGTGCGGGGGACACGTCATGCATAATTATAAATTTTCATGTATAGTTCAGGTTACACATATAGAAAACAATTGACAGAACCAAGAATTGCATGCAAATTGAATAAAATGCATAAGTAATTCATCCAAACATGAAAATATAAGTATAATCTCTTCATTTATGTAAAAATTGAACATGATAATCAATACGTTTGTATTTGCTTATGGGTATTGATACTTAATTTTGTGAAAATACTTAGTTAACACAAATTTTGACTACAATTGATGAGAACAAAATTTGGAAGTAGGATTGTAGAAGAATCCCCATGTTTAATACGGGGACACACGTGTCCAAGAATCCGACACGGGAATACGGCAGGTGACCCCAGGGACGGCCCTGAGTTGGAAGATGCCCCATGCGATTTTAAAATTTTTTGCCCCTATAATAAAATAAGCCATCTCATTTAGTAACTACTAACAAAAAAAATGATAATTCATGATTTAAAAATTGTTCTTCTCACATTTTTGCTAGCAAAATCATTAATCAAGCCTTCGATTTTTGAATTTGCAAGCATATCCCTCTCGATTGATAACACTCATTCAATCGTTCTTGTGACATCCTAGAGCGAAGAAACGACTTCATCAATTTTAACTTTGAAAAACTCCGTTCTACAGAAGCCACTGTAACCGAAATGGTTAATAATATTCTGTAAGCAATTGTGGCAGTCAGATTGCAACCTTCCATGCTCTTCAAAAAATTCAACATATCAATCACCTTTTTCACTTCAATAGGTAAGCATTCTTTTATTACTCTTAACTCAAAAAACACGACATTTCCATCAATATCATAAATAAAATCATGATTTAAAAATTCTTCAAGATTCATGCAAGAGGTCTTCAAACTATCATCACTAAAGCACTTCAACTTTGTCAAATTAAATAGAAACCCAAAAATCTGCTCATATATTTAAAATTGTTCAAACATAAATTGGAGTGATGTATCAACATGATCTAGCAAACATAAGAAGTAATTCACTTTAAAAAATTGTTCGACTAATAAAATGACATTTTTTATTTTTGCTTTTTAATTCTAAGTTATTCTGTAATTTTTTTAAAACTACTCTCTAATTTTTTTTTAAAAAAATTTGCCCCCTAATATTGGATGCCCCTTGCAGTGGCTTGTATTGATTGCACTCAAGGCCAACCCTGGGTGACCCAAGTGTCCATGCTTCCTAGATACACACAAGAAAAGCTAGTGCTTAGTGCTTTGTTAATTTTTTAATCTAAGTATGCTAGTACGTGGAAAAATAGTTTCTTTTAGCGACTTCTTGTGGTTGTAGTTTTATAAAGAGAGACAAGTAAAAATTGAATATTTTTAAGGAGGAGGGTGTGTGTATTCACCAAATGAAGCCCTCGGATAATCTTCTTTTTCTTGTTAAAAGTCAACTTTTAAAACCGTTATTATTGTGCAGAGTTAAGTAATTTAAGGTCCCGAAATGTTTAATATAAAATTGTTAGGTTCTCTGGGAATACATGAAATTTTTGATTTCTGTCTCTTTTTTTGGCTAATTGATTTCTCTCTATTTTTATTTTTGATTTTTGTCTCTTTTTTGACTAATTGATTTCTCTCTATTTTTTTAAAAATAAGATTATTTTAAAATGAATATTGAGGTTGGTTGTCCATGATGTCATAAAGAGGCAGAGACAGGTGTTCATGTGATGTTCCTGTGTGATTTTGCAAGAACATTATGGGGAACAACTAGTTTTAGTCAGTTGGTGAATTGTTTTCCATACGAGACTCCAGGTGCAGTGTTTGAACAAGGGAATAGGGATCAGACTGTTGAGATTGCCATGATTTGTTGGAGTCTGTGGCATCGTCGAAACAGATGGGTCTGGGACCATGCGAATGGATCAGCTTTTGGAGTGAGGAATGC
Organism: Kitagawia praeruptora; assembly: GCA_037693485.1. Classification (NCBI taxonomy): domain Eukaryota; kingdom Viridiplantae; phylum Streptophyta; class Magnoliopsida; order Apiales; family Apiaceae; genus Kitagawia; species Kitagawia praeruptora. The sequence goes on from CM075345.1 coordinate 103,621,085, forward strand.
TGCGAATTATCTATATCGAGAATGGATAGAAGCTCAGGTGAAGGAAGGGAGCAGGAAAATTAGGGGAGAAGTTGGGGATCGTGTATGGTCTCGACTTTCAGTTGGGTGGATGGAGGTTAATATAGACGCGATTGTGTTTCAAAATGGAACGATCGGAGTGGGAGCTGTGGTTAGGGATGATAAAGGTGGGTTTGTTGGAGCTAGGTGTTTGAAGATAGCAGGAGATTGGAAGCCGAGAGAAGCTGAGGCTATTGGGTTGAAAGAGGCTCTCTCATGGATGATTACATGAGGTTATACGCATTGTGTGGTTGAAACAGATTCATATGGTCTAGCTGCTGCTTGCAATGGAAATCCGGGAAGAGCTGTGTTTGGTACTATTGTAATGGACTGTGTTCATTTAATTAAGCACATAAATCCAGTGCTAGTTAACTTTGTTTATCGTTCTGCGAATACAGTAGCCCACGTGCTTGCACAAGCTACTTGTTCTATGTCAGACATAGGGGAGTGGTATGTCACTCCGCCTAATTTTCTTATGCGTGTATTGGAGTTGGACTCTATTATTTAATGCAAGTTCGATTTTATTCAAAAAAAAATGTATTAGTAATATATTCTCTCCACCCCATTTTTTTTTCTCCATTGATCAAAATTTACATTTTGTTATGTAGAGCTCAGATGAACTCGAACGAACTTTTAACGAACTCGGACAAATTCTTCACGAACCGAACAATGTTCGGTAAGCTTATCAGACATTTTTTCTTGTCCGAACTCGAGTTTGGTAACGAACCAAACACGAACTGTTCACGAACATACCGAACACGAACAGTTCGGTAATTATATATATAATAATAATTTGAAAAATAAAAAAAAGTAAAAAAATTGTAAATATTATTGTTTTTATCGAACGAACCGAAATCGGACGAACTCTTAACGAACTCGGACGAAATCCTAACGAAGTTCGGTAAATTTATCGGACATTTTTTCTTTTCCGAACTCGAGTTCGGTAAGCTTATCGGACGAGCTAACTGAACTCGAACCAAACCGGACGAGCTTACCGAACAGTCCGGTTCGTTTACAGCTCTGTTGTTATGTCATATTAATTAGTATGATAATATTCGAAAATATTATTCAATTTCTAATATTGTCCTTTTTCTCAAATTACTACTCTCATCACTAATTTAAATACCAGACATAAAAAGAAATGAAATTTATCAATTTTTCATAATACATAAAACATGGACAACATTTTTTCAATAAATAATAATAAAAATTTTGGACATGAAAAACGGAATGGAGGAGGAGTAACAAGCAAAAAAAAAAAGATGAACCGTAAAAATTTCGGGCCTCCTGATATCATGCTGATTACTGGCTCTCGGGGCTATGGGTTGCGATCTTGATCGTCATCCCTCCTATCATACTCTCTTCTCTGATTACCACGGTCGTCACCCTTAGTGAAGTGGCTCAGTTTTCCTCTACGAATCAAAAACTCGATCTCATCTTTGAGTTGCTTGCAATCAACAGTGTCATGCCCCACTTCAACTACAACTGTGTATTTTGCTAGATTTTGTCAACTACTATTTACTGCCTGTGTTTCTAATGTTGCTATTGCTGAAGATGATATAATTCAGCCTTTCAAAGTCAACAAAAGAATATTCTCTGATTTGACTAATAAGGATGCTACCAAAGAGCAATTACCTGCTTTGGTTTTCCCTCTTGCATTACAAAACTTTATAAATCAACCACAAGATCCTCAATAGCCTGAGCAATCTACTCCACACACTGATCAAACTCCATCCACTGTACCCACTCAAACTGAACCACTAAACACTGAACCTCAACCTACTAAATCACAACCTCAGTCTTCTACTAAACCTCAACCTGACCAACAACCATCAAAATCCAAACATGGGGGAAGAACCAAGCATGCTGCTCATAACTCCAGGCATAGCTCTGCAAGGGCTAAGAGGGCCAGAAAAGAGAAGAAGGAGAAAGCTAATAGGTCTCCATCACCCTCTGTTGTTGATGTAGATGAAGAGTCAACTTCTGCTGAAGAAGAGGTAGCAGTTGAGGTGCAAACCTACAAGAGAAGGAAGTTGGTAATCTCTGATTCTGATGAAGAGATGAAAGTTGAAGCTCCAGAGGTGATTCCTTTAGAGACACCTGCTGTTGAGAAAAATGCTATAGAAGGAGCTGAAATTGTTCAAATGGATGAGAACAATAGAGATGGTTTTCCTATATTGGATGATATTGCTGAAACAGTCCAACCATTCTCTGATCATTTTGATGTTCCCACTTCACCAATTGTTGCTAATTCTGGAGAAACTGGTGCAGTTGATCAGCCTACTATAATTCTTGATGAAACAGTAGCTTCTCACACTGAACTATTCTCTGATGCTCATCAGGTTTCTGAAAAAGGTGAAGAAGTTGAGCAATCACTCAAGGCAGTAATCTCTGATTCTCTGGCTGAAGGTGTTCCTATTGCAGAGTCTGTTAATAAGACTGTTGAGTCTGAAGAGCAACCTGCTAAGCATGTTGAAACTGTTGCAGAGGTAATTGCAGAGATTGCTGAGAATGTTGAAGTTGTTGAAGAAACTGTAAAAGCTGTTGCAGAGAATATTAACCTGCATACAGCTGAGTCTGTTATAAACATTGTGGACAATGTTGCATAGAATGCTGAGGTGCTTCTCACAGATTCAGTTGCAGATGCCAATGTTGAAGTTGAAGCCGAAGAGAGTGCAGAATCTGATTCTTCTCAAAGTGCCCCTGTGCAAACTGATGCAAAGCATACACCATTCTCTCAGCCCTCTAATGCACATGAAGTTGAAGCGGAATTTCTTGCTAAATTCTCTGCTAATTGGTACAAAGAAGACTGTATTTTTCCTAGAGGGAGAGCATCTAAGTTTGTTCAACAAACTGCTAAGGAGATTTCCAATCCAGAGCTTCTTTCCTGTTTAAAGGCCACAGTGGTTCAAGTCAAAACTCTGGATGGGAGATTTGCTGATACTCAAAAGGAAATCACTGATTTAAAAACTGAGATTCAGATTCGAGACATGACTATGGAGAGAGAATCTAAGCTCAGGAGTCAAAAATTTACTAAAGCTCAAGAAATTCTTTTTGAGAGGCTGGGAAAGGTTGAACAAAATCAGTCTGTAATTTCTGATAAGATTGATTCCATTGCTACCTCCTTGGAGTTAATTATAACTATTCTGATTCCTGATGATGTCAAAAAGGGGGAGAGAGTTGCTAAGTCCAAATGCAGGCAGTCTCAATCTCTGACTCAGAAGGATGATGCAGGAGATGGAGGAGCAAGAGGTCGGAGGAGCCTAAGGTCAAGAGCTATTGATAAGAGTTTACAAACTGGCAACACTTCTAAATCAAAGTCTGATGTTGTAAACACTGATACTCAGGGTACTTCCAAAACCCAGAGTTTGGTTTTAACTTCTAATCCACAGACTGATGAGGAATTGGCTGCTAAGTTGTTTCTTGAAGAGAATGAAGAGGGAGTTACTTTTGTAGACATTCAAGCTGAGGAGAAAAATCTTCAAGAAGAACATCAGAGAGCTTTGAAGTCTGGCAAGTTTAAGAGTAATGTGAAAGCTGCTAATCCTGTTCTTAAAGGTATTACAATTAAAGAGAATGTTGGTGTTGATCAGAGGATGCAAGTGTTCAGAAAACCAACAGAAGCAGAAGCTAAGTTGAAGCTAAAAGGTAAAGCTGTTGAAGAGGAAAGAGTTTCTAAAAAAGGAAAAATAACCTCTGTTGCTACACAAGTTGTGCAGAACTCTTTGTCTACTACACTACAATCAGTTTTTGGAAAAACATCAGTATATGAACGAACTCTGGATATTGAAAAGACTAGAGGTACTTTTGTACATGGTAGAACTCAAGATGGAAAAATTGAAGGTGATAAAGCTGGTTTGGGTTCTCATAGAGAGAAAATAACAAATACTAGTCCGCAAGATCCATCATCACTGACTGTTCCAGGTTTTGGAGTTACATAAGAAATTCTGGATAGACTGGAATCAGTTCAGTTAATACACAGAAGAGTTTGAAAAGAGATTTTCTCTTGTACTTTATGACTGATGGAACTGTGTTTAAAATTGGTGAGTTCGATCTTGATTTGAAGACTTGGGAGGAATTAGAGTATGTACTCTATATTTTTAAAGTGAGGAATTAGAGAACTCAGAAAGCTGCAGATGTACTGAGAAAGAAGATGCTGCAAAATTTGGCAGTTAGAGGTGATAATTTTAACAGTCAGTATGTTCCTAAGTACAGAGATCATCGGGGTAAAATTGTTGAGATGAAGAAAAATAGTGCTAAGCTGAAGACAGATTTGGGAATAACTGTTCTTGATTTTAACTCTGAATCAAAGGAAGCACACTTCATCAGATTGGGTAATGAGATGAGAAGAAACAAGATTTATTCTCTGAGAGCTGCTATTTATCAAACTGGTGAGAATGATCCCAGGTTAAGAGAAATCAAGGAGATAATGCAGAGAGAACTTGAGAATGCAGAAAGAAGATTGCTGATAGATTATCTCAGGACAACACCAGATGTTGAGGCAATTTGATAAATGATCCTCTGTAAGAATTTCTTGTTTTCTGTAGATTTTGTTTAAGTAAGTAGTTTAAACTCTGATTAGTTATTAAACACTGCATTTGTCTATTTTGTTTTGACATCATCAATTATTGTTAACTTGTGCATTTTTGCTAATGAACAAGTTGCGGGAGATTGTTAAATATAATTGATGTAAGTATTAATCAGTGTTTAAGTGATACAGTGATAAATCAGAGTTTAGCTGGAAGCAGTCAGAGTTTGGTTAAACGCTGACGAATGGAAGCGCAAACGCTGATGATTGGAAGCGCAACAGAGTTTGTTAAACTCTGTCTGGCGGAAGCGTATACAAGTCAACAGTGATTGAAGATTAATTGAAGATAAATATGGAAGCAATATCTTTGAAGATTGGATAGCTATCAAAGAGATTGAGTTGACTTAGAAGACGTGTAGCAATCGTAATTGATATCAATTGTATAGCTTAATTATAGGAGTATCAATTTATGATTGTACCGTAGCTGTATGTCTTATAAATACAGATAGGTTAACCCTAGAAGGGTATCGAACAACGAATTATTCATTCATTGTAACCTAAGCAGCTCTCTGTGATATTTTACATCACTGAGAGAGGAATTATTAATTCCAAACAATTTTTAATTTTGAAACGTGTGTTCTTGTTAATCTCTCATACAAATTTTGATTATATTTGTGTATTCGGCCTAACACGTTCTCTCAGCATGGGGATTCGTCCCTGGGGGTTGAGAAACCCGGGTTTGAGAAGCTTGAGTTTGAATGATCGCCCCTGTTGTTGGGGGTACCTGCTCAGTGACATGTGGAGCAGAGCTTAGAGGCAGAGCCTCGGTAGTAACTGGTGTTCTTCGTGTTTGAACCATGGTTGATGTTGGTCCCGGAATGTATTGCAGAAGGGGGGTTGAATGCAATACTAATAAATTTCAAAAACTATTTCAACAACATAAATAGAAATTGTAATTTACTAGTAGAAGAAATGCATTTACAAGTTATATCTTGCACAGTGTTTCACAAAATAAATGTTGTATTTATTTTGCAAAGTTTTGCTACAACCTTGAGAACAAAGTAATTCTCAAGCTTCGGTTTCTCTAGAGATTACAGTAATAGAGATACTCTTAATTATGTGATAGAGTGTTCCCTTTTATAGAGTGATAGTTGGATCTTTTTCTACTATACTATCACTATCAACATGGGTTGTTGAGTTGCTGTCATATTCCTTTTGCAGCTCATTACACGTTTTATTCCCATGTGATTATCTAATAATTACATACAAAGTAACTTTAGATACTTTCCACATTTGAGCCACCCAGATCTAGCAGTTATCAAATTTATCTTGCTCTAGACTTTATAGGTTGCTCCATGTGATCTCTCGAGCTTCTGTTATAGACTTTCAAGCTTGCTGTAAAGTTTGAATGTTGCAGCACACTTGCTTCTTTTGAACATGTACTCTGTCGCTTAATTTGACTTAGAAAATTCCCAAATCAAGTTGATTCTATATGACAATATGTTCGCCTCAAAGTTTGCTGTCAAAGGATTGTGTTTTGGTTGACAGTATGAATTCCCCGCAAAGATTGCTGTCAAGAATTCCAAACTTGCTGTCGCAAACTATATATGAAAGTTGCTGTCATCAGAATCTCCGCCAATGTTGCTGTCAAGTTAAAACTTGCTGTCGACCTAGGCAACATGCTGTTTCCTTGTAACCTTACTGTCAATGCTTGACAGTAACTTTTATTCCTGCTGTCGAACTTATGTATTTCTTGAGGCTTGAACATAATCGAACTTCTTCCAAGAATTACAATTATCACATGACAGTACATATTTAATTACAAGAAAAACATTTTAGGCTACGACAGTATGTTCTACTTAGTTAAACTAAGTATACCAATGAATCTAGTTAAGCTATCTGATCTATCACCCATAAATCCCAACAATCTCCCCCAATTTGTTTTTATGGACAGTAAGGACAAATTTACAAATATATCAGGATGACAACTTAACTAACATAGATCAGAATGAATAAACCCTTCATTTCTAAAAAATGTGATTAATCTAGATTGTTTTCAAACAATGATCATAAAAGTTCATAGTTAAAAATCAAGTACTCCTCTAGACTGAGTAGATAGAAAATGTTTTACTTAACTTGATTTGAGATTTCATCTAGCTCCTTTTCCCTCCTTTTCTTGCAGAGCCTTTCTGAGTCTTTCAATTAACTCCTTTTCTTCAGGGGACTCTGCATCATCTTCATTTTCTAAGATGTATTTTCTGATCATTGAGGAATTAGTGTTTAATACATCTTAAAGTTCCATCCAATAAACATTTTGTTTGACAATTGATCTGAATTTCAACACATCTCCCTCCATCTTGAATCTTCTGCCAGGCAACTGATTTAAGGTTTCCCTTCTTAGTCTGTCCAAGCTGGGATCTTCTCCTTTCCTTTGATCAAAAATCATATCTAGCTCCCAAGAGCACAACATTTCAAGTTTGTTTGATGATCCTACCACTTGCCAGTACAATTCTTTTAGCACACTGGTTCTCAACTTAGAAAAGCTGTCTGCAAAGATTTATTCTTTTCCATACTTGATTCTCAAAGGATTGTCTAGTACACATGGCTGATAGTTAGATTCATTGCTATTGAGATTGTTGAGTTTACTGTAGCTTTCCTTCAGTTGAGCTTCAATCTCATCTTCTATCTATTGACGAGATTTGTGCCTTGAGGCTAATTCTTCTTTGAATTTCTGCTCTGCCTCATATCTATCCATTTCTGGCTTTGTGTAAGGTTTCTCCATTTCTTTCCAGTTGTACTCAGGAATGGGATTGTCCTCCTCAAATTCTAAGTCTAGAGCTTCATAGACATCTTCATCAGTTTTAAGTGTCCAGTCACCATGCTTCTCAATGAATTCAACACGTCTGGCTACATAGTACTTAAGGACATGGTCCATAATCTTTTCTGAAACATTATCATAGCTTTGCAAGAGTTCAACCATTCTTTCCAAATTGAAATAATCAATTCTTCGTCTTACTGTTTCAAAGGTTTGAATGATTTTGTTGGATATCACCTTTGATTTTGTTATCTGAGTGAAGTCAGGTTCCACCATAATCAATCTTTCCTTATTTTCCCACAAAATGTATCTTGTTGCTTTTTCCTTTGATTCATCTAAATCTATGGATACAGATGTGATTGTCTCCTTGGCTTTCTCTTGTAGTTGTTCCAAGCTATTCATTCTTCTGCTCATCCAGTAGCTTTTCTTTGTCCAGAATAGACAGTCTTTCCCTTTATCCTCTTGTTTGCCCTTCTTTTTATTCTCCCTGTCTTGGATATTTTGACAGTAGTTTCTTTGACAACATCTTTTATAGGGCTTCTGACAGTGTCCTCTTTGACATCATCTTTGACAGGGCTTCTGACAGTGTCCTCTTTGACAGCATCTTTGACAGGGCTTCTGATAATGTCCTCTTTCACAACATCTTTTATTACAGCATCTTCAACATCCTTGACAGCATCTTTTTTGACGGTATCTTTGGTGACAGTATCTTTTTCAGAATATGTACTGTCAATTTCCATGTTCATTTGATTTGTCTCTAATTCTTCAAGTATTTCTTTTTCTTCCTCCTTTTCTTCATTTTTCTTGCTTGTTCCAGGAGTTTCTGAAGTTTCCTTTGGCTCAGCTTCTTTAGCTTGGGATTGCTCTTTTGAAGAGTTTCCCTTTTCTGACTCTTTAGTTCCTCCAGCTTCACCTCCACCTTTATTGTCATCAAAATCTTCATCCAAGGTATCATCAAAAGAACAACTTCCACCTCTGGCATTTCTATTTGCTTTAGCAATGAGTTTCTTGATTTCAGCACTGTACTTTATATCTCTCTTTGCCATAAGCTTGTGGATGTCCTTAACAGCTTGAACCCTTTCCTTGGTTATGGGAGCTTTCAGCAATATGTTCATTACATCCATGATGATTTTGCTTTGTAGGTTGGTTTTGCCTCCTAGTGTTAGAAAGCCAAGTCCCTTAGCTCCTTTGGCTGTAACCTGTCTGAAGCTTACACCATATGGCTGAAGACTGACTTCTGGGAGTTTGCTGTTAATCATGGAGTTCAATTGTACATGAAGACTTTCATTGAAGATTGTTGTTCTAGTCTTGACAAGTAGCCCAAGGATGTACTGTATCCTGGCAGAGAAAGATTCTAGCAGTTGCATTGTTATGAATATTGAGTGTCTGCTCCTCAAAAATACTTCAACTGCCCATCTTCTCTCTGAGCTAATCTTCACAGATAGATTGATAATTCTTTGTTTTAGTGCCTCTGCTAGTTTAGCAGGTTTTTCTCCTTATTCTATGATTGCCTCTTTCACCAGATTGTTGAATTCTTCATCCTTGTTGTTTAGGGTACTCTCCATATGACTCACCATCATGGATTCTGCTTCTTCTGGAGAGTATGTGCTTCCATCAGTCCAAGTAACAAACTCAGGAGGATTCACATATTCAGGTATCTTGTCCTTGCCTTTTCCCATTCTGTTTGACTCCTCCTTTTCTCTCCAAAGCCTCTCCAAAATGGATTCTTTCTTTTCAGTAACTGGTTCACTAATTTTGATGGAAGATGCTTGATTTCTTTGTATCTATTCCAATACTTCCTTAGATACTAGCATTGTCTCCCCATCTATTTCAGTTTCAAAAAATTCACCAGTTCCAGAGGCTATTGCAGTTTCTTTTTCCTCCCCCTGACTCCTTTGCTCCCCCTGACTCTCAGCTTTCCCTTGTGACTTCATTTTCCTTACTAGTTGCCCAGCTTCTTTCTGATCTATCATTTTCTCCCCCTTAGTTAAGTTGACAGCATTGATGATGGAAGAAAGAGACATCAGAGTTGCTTGAAATTCAGCAAATCCAGTCTTTACAGTGGAGGACAGGTTGTCTAACTTGCTTTCCATGATTGCACACCTGTCTTCAATAGCTTTGAGTCTTTCATTTGTTTCTGCAGAAGGACCACCAGACCTAAGCCTCTTTGTAGGTAAGGGATAAGTCTGGGGCAAGAAGGTTGTTGGGGTTCTTACACTCTCATTGTTTTATTGGTGATCTCATCACCTCTCACAATAAGTCCCTCAAGGCCTAATGCCTTTTGATAGATGGCTCCCTCATTTTCACTCTGGACATGCTCAAGTCCCTCACCTTTTGCCAGCACATTTGACTGCCTCTCATTTTTAGGCTCACTTCTCTTTTCTTTTATCTCTCTTTTCTTTTGCACTCCCTCACTCATCCTAGATGCATGAGTATAAGCATTACTAGCATGCAAAGAAGAAAGAGAAGATTTAGATTTTACCTTGAAAGCCTTGGAGAGTGGCATGTCATCATCAGATATATCTTCAATTAATCCTTCCTGGTACTAGGGTTGGACAGTGTTGACAACATCTTTGTTCTGTAAGTTACTGTCATAAGGTGTGTTGACAGTAACTTTAGGAAGGCTCTTGACAGTATCTTTTACCAGAATGTTACTGTCACTTGATGGTTTGACAGAACCTTCTGGATTGTCCTTGACAGCAACTTTGGCTGTGACAACAACTTCCCTTGGGTAAGATGCTTTGACGGAATCGATCAAGATGATGGCTATTTCAATTTCTGACATATTTCCACCTTGATCTAGTCCAGTATTTGAAGGGGTGGTTTCCATTTCACTTTGAGAAATGGGTTCTTGTGGACCACTTGATGGGGGCTCATCCATGGTTTGAGATGGATGATCAAAACCTGAGGGGTTGGTGCTGTCCCCCTCTCTAGGTTGTGTAGAAGAAACAATTGATGTGGGAATGAATGAAGAAGTTAAAATTTTAAATGGATCATTTGGCTGTTCCACAGAAGAAAATTGTGGAACATCAAAAGTAGGGATGAATTTCTCACTGTGCTCTATCTCTATGTGTGTATCTTCAAGTATAGGCTCCTCAAGAGTGAGTTCTTGAGGTTGTGTAGACTCTTTACAAGATGCCTTGAGAGACAGGGCAATTTTAATAGATGCCTCTTGTTGAGAAGAGGCACCTAGAGGTGAGTTTATTTCCCTATCATCCTCTACAGTCTTTTGGGAAACTGTAGGGTGGCTGACAGTAACCTTGGCCCTTCTAGCTCTCTTCTTCTTAGGCTCAGAAGGGGCTACTGTGGGTTCTATTTCACTACCATCCTTATTTACTGCACTAGGTGCAGTAACTCCCTCTTGAGTCTCTTGACTCATAACATTTTTACCAGTTACATTCTCTAGGGATCTTTTCTTTGATTCTTGTTTGGCTATTTTAAGAGCTTTGGGCAGTCTAGAGTCCCTAGGTGGAGTGTATGGTGTAGAATGTGGGTTAACTGAATTTAGGTCTAATTCAGTCTCATTCTCAATTGTGAAAACAGTATACCCTGTAGGTAATGGAAAATCAAGGTTGGGCACTTGATTAACCATGTGTTGTGTTAGACAAAGTGGAATATGTGCATTTAAATTTTGTGTATTGAGAGATGTGTGTGTGTTTTTCTTTAAAACAGAACATTCCTCAGAATGAGGAGCATCTACAACATTTCCACAAATATTATTAATACACATTGTTAAAAAGCAAGGGTATATGTATACCTTTTTGCCTATGGCGCTTTTCAATTGTGCCATGACTAGCTTTCCAACGTTCACCTTGTATCCATGGACTAAAGAATGAGTGAGTTTCTTGATATATGAGGGTATTCCATTCCAGCCTGTAGACTTAGTAGAGAACACCTTCACCATGATGTCAAAGATCATGCTCCACTCCTTTCTTAGATACTTCCTGTCCATTTCTCCCGTTTGATACCATTTATCAGAGGTTTCTTCAAGTTTAGAACCAGAATACCCAATCTTCAGAAAGAACCTCTTCAGAGTGTCATCGTTTGCTAAGCCCTGAAAACTTTCTCCACTGGCCAAAACAATACCCAAAGCGTTATTAATGTCCTTTACTGAGAGAGAATGGCTTGCATCATCTATCTTAAAGTTAATTGCTTCATTCTCTCCAGTTCCTTGAATACTGGTAGATTTCCAGAATTTCTCAATTCTATCAATATCAAGCTTAGGGGTTGAGGTTATTGCATGACCTAAGTAGGATTTATTTATGAATGAAATAAATCCTTTGAAGTTTTCACCGGCATCACCAGGAGAATGGATACCGGTAAAGTTAGTTTGAGCAATAAATTGTTTGGGTGCCATTGATGAGTGTTCTGAAAAGTGAGAGAGAAAATGTGGTTTTTGGATGTAGAAGGTTGAAAGGTTTTGTAGATGAAAGTGATAGAAGATTAAATGGTAGATTCAGTTTATAAGATGAATCATGTTTACTTGTCTTAATTGAACGTGTGGTAATGATTTTACCCATTAACCCCACTTGCTATATCACGTGGCAGTTGCTATTAGATCGTGGATTGGTGAATTAAAATTATATATATATATATATACATATATAGATATATATTACTGTAAATAAATATATATCTCTCCACTATCTTTGACAACAACTTCTCGTGACATCAACTTTCATTGACAGTAACCTGTGCGCTTTTCTTCTCTCCATTATTGTTGACAGCAAATTCTCGTGACAACAACTTTTATTGACAGCAACTTTCGTTGACAGCAACCTGTGCGCTAATAACATTTCTGTCAATAAGGTAAATGAGTGACAGCAAGTTTATTCGACAGTAAACTAGGCGCAAAAACATGTTGTCACTACCTACACACAAATTAAGTTAAAGATACTTGACTACTTATTACCACATTAGGACAGACATGTAAAACCATTTTAGCATAGTCATAGCAAACATGATATCTAAAATGATAAGTCATTTTAGCATAGTCATAACAAACATGCTGTCTGAACAAGTAGCACTTAATACAGTAACCTCTCATGATAGTACCTTCTAATGAAAGTACCTTCTCATGACAGTAACTTTGAAAGTTTCTGTCATGCGCTGCGAAATGATAAATCAGTAAGTGAATCATACCTGATTTAGCATTCCTAGTTCACTCACCAACCTGGTAAAAGTTGCTTCATCCAGTGGCTTGGTGAATATGTCTGCAAGCTGCTTTTCTGTTGGAACATAAACCAGTTTTACATTTTCCTTTTCAACATGCTCCCTGATAAAATGATGCCTTATATCAATGTGCTTTGTTCTGGAGTGTTGAACTGGATTGTCTGATATGGCTATGGCACTAGTGTTGTCACAATAGATAGGAATGTTTGACAGCTCTAGTCCATAATCCATTAACTGATTCTTCATCCAAAGTATTTGTGCACAACAACTTCCAGCTGCAATATATTCAGCTTCTGCTGTTGATGTAGAAACTGAATGTTGCTTTTTACTAAACCATGACACCAATCTCCCCCAAGAAATTGACAGCTTCCTGTAGTACTTTTTCTGTCAATCTTGCAGCCAGCATGGTCTGAATCAGAGTATCCAATTAACTCAAATCCCGTTTCCTTAGGGTACCAAAGGCCTAGATTTGGAGTGCCTTTGAGATACCTAAAGATTCTTTTGATTGCAACTAAGTGTGATTCTTTTGGTTCTGCCTGAAATCTTGCACAGAGACATGTAGCAAACATTATGTCTGGTCTACTAGCTGTTAAATAAAGCAGTGATCCAACCATGCCTCTGTATGTACTAGAATCCACTTTATTGCCTTTAGGATCTAACTCTAATTTGGTGGCTGTTGAGATAGGTGTCTTGGCAGGTGATGAATCTTCTAAGTTAAACTTCTTGAGAAGTTATTTGACATACTTAGTTTGACAGATAAAGATTCCATCCTTCTTCTGATAGATTTGGAGACCAAGAAAGAATGCTAATTCTCCCATCATGCTCATTTCATACTTGTTTCTCATTAGAGATGAGAACTTTTCACATAATTTTTCATTTGTTGAACCAAAAATTCTGTCATCAACATATATCTGCACAAGTATGATGTCTTTGCCATGGTATTTATAGAATAAGGTTTTATCCACCATACCCCTTACAAATTGATTTTCCAGGAGAAAAGTGGAGAGTGTGTCATACCAGGCTCTTGGTGCTTGCTTTAAGCCATATAGATCCTTGAATAGCTTGTAGACAAAGTTATGCAATTTGTCATTCTCAAAGCCAGGAGGCTGTTCAACATACACTTCTTCTTCTAATTCTCCATTTAGAAAGGCACTTTTGACATCCATTTGAAATACCTTGAAGTTGCAGTGTGCAGCAAAAGCTAAGAAAATTCTTATGGCTTCAAGTCTGGCAACAGGAGCAAATGTTTCATCATAATCTATCCCTTCCTGTTGATAGTAACCTTTGGCCACTAGCCTTGCTTTATTTCTTGTCACATTTCCACTTTCATCTATCTTGTTTCTGAAGACCCATTTTGTCTCAATGACTGATTTTCCTTTTGGCCTTGGAACCAGTTTCCAGACATTGTTTCTTTCAAACTGATTGAGCTCTTCCTGCATGGCTATCACCCAATCAGAATCCAACAATGCTTCTTCAATTATCTTAGGTTCTATTTGAGATAAGAAGCATGAAAACATGCTATCAACAGAGATATTCCTCCTTGTCTTTACACCAGTAGTGGGATCTCCAATAATTAGATTACTGGTATGATCTCTGTTCCACTTGGTTGATTGAGGCAAGATTCTTGTTTGATTAGATTGACCTTCGTTAGTATTAGGATTTGACTCTCCACCATTTTCATTGATTTGCTCATTTAACTCAATTTCTCCAGTTTCACAGTCTTGTAGATTAATGCCTTATATTGTCTGTGATTGAGCTGAAGTTTGATTTGGATTATGAGCATTGACAGATTCTTTCTCATATCTCATTGATTGAGTGAGACTGGGTTCTTCATCAACAAATTCTTCTATTTCCAAGTATCCTTGATTCTAAAATCTGAAGGGTTGCATTTGACCATGCTCATGTAATCCTGGAAACTTGGTTTCATCAAATGTGACATTCACACTTTCTTCAATTGTCTTGTGCTCCATGATATAGACTCTGTAGGCAGTCCTTTCTATCCCATATCCCATGAAAATGCCTTCATATGCTTTAGCATCAAATTTGCCTTTTCTTTCATGGTTGTCCTTCATTAAGAAACACTTGCTTCCAAAAACATGAAAGTACTTGACAGTTGGTTTCTTTTCTGTCAATAGATAGTAAGGAGTATTTCCATGAGCCTTGTTGATTAGTGTTCTGTTCTGTGTGTAACAAGCAGTATTGATGGCTTCTACCCAGAAATATGTTGGTAGTTTAGCATTGCTCATCATAGTCCTAGCAACTTCAATGAGTGTCCTGTTCTTCCTTTCCACAACTCCATTTTGTTGTGGAGTCCTTGCAGCTGAGAATTGTTGAACAATTCCTTGATCTTTGCAGAAGTTTCCTAGTGTAGCATTTCTGAACTCAGTTCCATTGTCACTTCTTAGAAATTGAACTTTTGCTCCTAGGGTTCTGTCAAGTACCCTTATGTGATCAATGATTTCCTGAGCAACTTCATCTTTTGATTCTAAGAATTTCACCTAAGTGTACCTAGAATAGTCATCTATCATGACCAGTGCATATCTTTTTCTGGATAGTGATTGAACATTCACTGGTCCAAATAGATCCATGTGAATCAACTTAAGTACTTCTGTGTTGGTGTTGATTTGTTTTGATTTATGCATTGCTTTTCTTAGTTTTCCCATTTGACAGTCTTCACATAATCCTTCTTGACAGAATTCCTGTTGAGGCAGTCCTCTCACCAATTCCTTCTTCATTAGCATGTTCATTGTTTTGAAGTTGAGATGGGAAAGCTTCTTGTGCCAAAGCATGCTATCTCCAACACTTGTTTTGCTGTAGAAGCAAAATATTCTTTCCTCATTTGTTGAGTTTAAATCTACAACAAATAGGCTTCCTTTCCTAACTCCTTTCAGAGACAGGCTTCTATCCTTCTTGTGGTAGATTGTGCATTCCATCATGCCAAAGTTGACTTTGAATCCCTTGTCGGTGAATTGACTGACACTAAGCAGGTTATGCTTCAAACCTTCCACAAGAGATATTTCTTCAATGACAACATTTCCAGTTTTTAAACAGCCATATCCCACAGTATAACCTTTGCTGTTGTCTCCAAAGGTAATTGTTGGGCCAGCCTTCTCAACATATTGTGATAGCAGGGATATATCACCAGTCATGTGTTTGGAACATCCACTGTCGATTATCCACATGACCCGTTTGACTTTCTTTCCCTGCAAAACAGATGGAGTTTAATTTGCATGTGGTACCCAAGCCTTGTTGGGTCCTGCAGACTCAGTATCAACAGAAATTTCATCAGAATTTGAGACAATATCATCAGAAGATAGTTGCTTGACTTCTTTCATTACCCACTTTGGTTTAGAAAAAGGCTTAGACTTTTTCTTAGTTAGAAAAGCCTTATTACTATCTTTAGTGGATTCAGAAGTCTTTGCAGTTTGCATATAAGAACATTTCTCAGTAGATGAAATTTGCAGATTAAAGCATGTACTCATGGCAGTAACTTTGCATGGCATACAATCAATGTTGTTACAGACAACCATTGTTCTTTGCATAACGGGGATTCTATGTAAGTTCCCTTTCAACTCTGTTGCATTAGGTATGCTACTAGTTGATTTCTTACAAACATAAGTTAAATGCTGTGAGGAGCCACAATTATTGCAAAGTTTCCTGGGTGCTTGCTTAACATATGCATAATTATTGTTTTTATCAATGCCTAGCTTGCCATTTCTGTTCTTAGACTTGGAGACGATTGTCTTGACAGTACCTTTTGTACTTATTGTCTTGACAGTAGGTTTGAAAGTTACTGTCTTGGGTGCCTTCTTGACATTATCTTTCACTACACCAAATATGGGCTGTTGCAACACCAAAAAAGTGTAACTTTAGGCCCCAAAAGTGTTACAATAGATGTTTATGCAACACTTTTGCTAAAAGTCAGTGTTGCATTTGCCGGCGTGGCAATAGCCTTCTATAGCAACGCTTTCTGTGTTTATTGCAACGCTTTTCAAAGTATTACAAAAAGAGTTTGGTGTAGTTTGTTGTAACACTTTTGCATGTTTTAGCAACATTTTGAATGTGTTACGACAGACGAATGCAACACTTTTTTGTAACATTAATTGACTTAAAAATGTTACAAAGTGAGTTTATTGCAACATATTTTTGCAACATTATTATGCATTTTGCAATACTTTTGGTTTTTTTGCAACATTTATATGCAACATTTTGGAACCTTTTGTAATACTTTTTGATATTTTTGCAACATTTATCTGCAACATTTTAATTACTATTGTATTACTTTTAAATTTTATTGGCAACACTTATTTGCAACACTTTTATTAGTTCACATTGCAATGTCTTGTTTGAAATTTAAATATACCATGCATGAAAGCATATACCAAACAGAAATTACATTTCAATGTCCCAAATGGCAAATCCAAAAAACACAAGTCAAAGTCTAAAATCGAAACACATGTCGACTTACACCACGATTCTACTACCAAAAGTACACATATATAAAATCATAGTTAAGTACTGATCATTAGTCATCATTTTCGTCATCCTCGTGATCATTGTCATCATCGCGATCATCGTCCTCGTCTACTTCAATTAAACAACAGAAGTTACGAATTGAGATAGTCAAAAGTGACTACAGAAAATATCTTCAATACCCTTTACGGAGAACACAGCCTTATGTAAATTACGCACACCTGAATCAACAATGTGCTAGGATGGAGGATAGAATTGGACACTTCTCAAAGACGCAGAACGATTACCGCAAATATACATTGCATCTCATAAACCAGATAATAACATGGTGAATGTCTTATGCAAACAATTGGAAATACAAGACTGTATTTACTATGTATTGACCATGATATGACCATCTGGACTTATCAACAAATTGTCAGGCTTCAAGTCCCTGTGAATAACATTCATGGAGTGCAAATACTTTAAAGCAAGGACCTGCAAATAGAATATCAGAAATATAAGGGGATTAAATTTACAGGTAAGATAATAGTGGAAGTGGATGGAAGAGCAATATTTTGCAGGCAATTCTGAAACTCAAAATATTTTGATATTTAGGAGAATTTCTTTTTGAACAGATCTTTACTCAACTTAAAAAGCAATCAGAATTAATAGCACTGTATTCTTTGACTTGATAATAAGTTTCAGAATGAATTGTATCTCTTAACCCCGGTCCAACATCAAAGGTACAGTAGAGGATGACCATTATCGTATCCTTACAAGTTCTGCGCTGGATACACGTGCCATGTCTTCTTCCAAGCAGCCAAGATTTTTCAGTAGAGAGTACAGATTTCCTCCATTTAAGTACTCCATGACCAAATAGAGGTTATCCCGACATGTGAAGGAATAAAAGAACCGGACCTGTCTATCACAAAAACTGTGGCTACATTAGAACATATGTGCACAAACAGCTTGTAGTTAAACATGTTACAAACGTATACCTACTCACCACAAATGGATTTCGAATTGAAATTAGGATATCACGTTCAGCCAAAATGCTTTCAACTGCATTTTTATGAATCATATCAGCCTTTTTTAGAACCTGGAAAGAAACCAAATATATGAAGTGAAACACCCTGTAGGGAACATATTATACTTGTGGTCATGCAAAAATTATACTTAGCTGTATAAGTTTAGCTTTCAACACCCTGTAGGGAATGTATTCACACTGATTCTTTACAGCGATATATTACGTTAAATTTGTAATTCAATAGGCTAGGCAAAAACAATTCTTGCTTCAACTATGCAGTATGCATTGTACTTGATTAGAATTAGTACATCCTGGTATAAACACCAATGCTATATAAAACTGAACTCTTTTCCATATGTATCAAATTCATCTTTTTGGGGAAAACAAATCTATTTCATTTTGGTTAATCCTCACAAGATAATAGCATATACCTTAATAGCAAATAAATCACCCGTTGCTCTTTTTCAGGCCAAGAAAACTCGTCCAAAAGCCCTTCTGATGGGTCCAAAAGTAAGATGATACACGTTGTCAGCCAAGGGTCTTTTAGTGTCGAAAATGAAGTGTCATTTGAAGGTGAATATCAAGGGGGGATGCAACTATTGTATGTGTGTTCACTTTCAGGTCAAATTGGCCAAAACAGAGAGCATCCTGTCTTATGAACATACAAACTACGATGCTTCAACTTTAAAAACCACCATCTAAATGAATTAAACCAACATGCAGCAGGTAGTTGTGGCACTTCAAAATTTCACATACCTGAATTTTGAACTCAGCACCAGGTGAATTACTAAGTAAATACTTTATTACATGATTATTAGAGTCAGGCAGTTCTCGCATCTTCTCTTTCAGCCTCAGGTACAGCGAGTTCAGGTTAACAAATGGAGAAGGCTGATACTTGAAGAAATTGTGAACCCTCGAAAGAGCCTAAGAAGGTAAGCAAGCATGTAAAGTGACAACAAATACAATTAGTACCATATTAGAATTTAGAAATTAGAAGTATTACCCCAAATGTTTCCGAAAAAATTGTGAGAACCTTGGTTTCTCTGAATTCACGAAACAGACTACTAATATTCAGCATGGTTTCCTTCTCATCTAGCTCCCAACTGTAATCTTCATCGAAATCCATAAAATTATCACTCCACCCCTCACCGAGATATATACTAAACCACGTTTCTTCTAGGCAAGGAAATCCACCCTCAGCAGAAACCACCGGTAAATACCTACCATAAAACCTAAAGCATTTAAGCTTTGGCGCCGATATCACAAACTTACATCCTGGAATTGGAATAGAACTCCCCTGATACATGTCAAGATTTTCAAGATTAGGAGGATCGATCCTAACAAACTCAAGCGGGTCATTAAAATAAAACAATCCTCCCAAATTCAAGTTCTTCAAACAGTGAAATTCCTTGAAACTTAAGATACTTTCATTGCCATGAGGACGTACAGTATAGAGATCCAAAGTTGTCAAAAATGGTAAACTCCAATTTCTAAACGAGACGTCACATTCATAGAGCGTAAGTTCTGTTAAGACCGGAAAATTCAAACAAAAATCAAGCTTTCCTTCCGCAATGTGAAGTGCCTGGACACAGTGAGAAACCGCCTGGTTCAATGTCAGTAAAACCTGGCGCCTGACAGAGTCGTCGAGACCATACCTCAGATCAATATTAACTTTGCAGGTCTCGACTTGTTGAGCACGACCAAGGAGGAAGTTAGTGATGAACTCAATATATTTATCATTACGTAGAAGTAAATGAAGTTCTGCAAAGTGAAGATTAGGGAAGGTACGCCAGAGATTTACCCATCTTTTCGACAAAATGCATGTTCGAACTACCTCATTCAGCTTAATATCATAAGAGTAGAGAATGGATGAATGAGTTCATCAGGCAATGCACTGAGCCTGTCTTCTTGTTCATTCCTCCCTCTGTTCATTCCAAAATTCTCCATTAGATATCACACAGAAATAAACCCTAGAGGTGATTTCAAACTTGCCTACACCAAATTGCCAATATGTGAACGTTTTTATAAAGGCAGTAGGAACATAACATAAAAGCGTTTGATTTTTTTATCAAATAGTATGGCAAGTATGGATAGACTTCTATATGTATGGAAAATGCTATAGTCCTTAAATATCAACTACAGTGCCAAAAGAAGCAGTCCAATGAATTTCAAATATCAAATCTTGAAATTTGAAAAGAAACTGGAATAATACTTACTAAATCGAGCAGATTTGAGCATATAAATATGGAGAGAATCAACCGATTGAAGCTTCCTCTTCGCATAATTAGAGAAAGTCGATCGATTGTTAGGGTTTTCAGTTTCGCATAATTAGTGCTCATCATGGTCACAATATATCTGCCAATATGGAGAGCTATCTGCCAATGTTCCAAGTAAATATATCAATTAGCTAATTAATTTCCTCTAAATTCATACAGCACTAACTAGCTTTGAAAACTAATACAAAATTATAAGCATAGAACAAAATACACAAATTATAAGCATATAAAACTGACAACGGATGCAAAATACAAAAATTGACACAAAATTAACAAACAATTACCAAAAAATTAATAAAACTAGCTCACACAAATTGATGGACACAAACATCCAACATATAATACCAGTTTTAATCGACCAAAAGTTATGAACATATAAAATCCAACATATAATCCAAATATTTTCACATACACACACATATATCCATGTATAATCTAACATAATCGAAAAAATTTGGGTAATTTACCATGAATTAAAGCTCTAATTGAATCTTCAATCCAACTTTACTCTAATCGATTTGGGGTTTTACGGTTTTAATTGAGGATTTGAGAGAGATGTGAGAGATGAGTCAGAGAGATGAGTGAGAGAGAGATGGTCGAGAGAGGTGAGGGAGATGGTCGAGAGAGGTGAGAGAGACGGTAGAGAGAGTGAGATTTGAGAGAGGTCTGTGAGAGAGAGAGATGAGAGATCTGTTTTTATGTAATAAAACATTATTTCTGTATAATAAAAGTCTTGGCACGAAAAATATTTGGCAAGCCCGGGAAAAAAAATTAGGATATCCCGCTTATTAGCAAGCCCGCGAATAAAAAATTGGAATATTTCAGTCGTGTATTGTAACACTTTTCGTAAAGTGCGAAAAGTGTTGCAATTGTTATTAAATTTCAAAATTATTATTTTGCGTGCAACACTTTTGGTATTTCTTGCAACACTGTAAAAAATATTGCAATAGACTACCAAGTTTTGTGTCTATTGTAACACTTTTTGTAACACTTATACATATCGGTGTTGCAATAGGCCATATATGGTGTAGTGTTTTAAAGTTACTGTCTCATTCTTTATGACAATATCTTTTGAACATCTGGTCGGGCTGCTTGGTAAAGTTACTGTCATGGGAAATTTGACAGAATCTTTTTCTTTCTTAGATATACTATCATCCCTCTCATCTTCATCACAGAGTTCTTGATTAATAATTAGGGAAGTTTCATCAAACTCAAACTCTGTACTTTTGAAAATTGGATTGCTCACATTATTGAGGATGTGAGGTCTGACAGTACTGTCTTCATTACTGTTCTGTAAAACAACCTCTTTACCAGGTCTCCTACTATAATCATAGCCTATGCCTGTCTTCTTGCTTTCAGTATGTTTCTCATGATACTCTTGAATTATTTTAGAGGAATTTCTAAATGCCTTAAGCTTAAATTCATTTTCAGAAATTTCTTTTCTTAGATATTCATCTATCTCTTTAGCACAGATTAAATCATTTTTTAATCTTCCGTTTTCCTGAGCTAAAGAATCGATAGAACTGGTCTTAAGCAACAACACATCATTGTTGGATCTGAGTACTTCATTTTCTTTAGTTAATCTAGCAATTTCTTCATTTGCAGCAGATAAACTAGTGTGAATATTAAACATTTCAGTACTCATTTCCTCAATAGTTTGCTTATAGTCATTTAAAGACATATCTAGTAAAACTAGAGATGGTACCTGACATGACGAGGTTGATGCTTCTTCATCCTCTCTAGCCATCAAGGCTAGATTCACAAATTCCTCTTCTTCTTCATCATCAGATTCATCCCAGCATTTTCCTTCAGCCACATAGGCTTTTCCTTGTCCTTTCTTAAATTGACTTCCAGTTCCTCTCTCCATTCTTTGTATTTATTTTGGTCTCTTGCATTCAGTAGCAAAGTGACCAAGTTCATTGCAGTTGTAGCATCTAAACTTTGATCTATCCACCATTCTTGTTTTGTATCCACCCTTGGTGCCAGTAGCAGGTTTTGATGAGCTTTCTTGGTTATATTTTGGAAATTGACCTTGAGGCTTATATGGCTTGTTCCTCATGAACCTTATATTCTTGAATTTCCTTACCATAAAAGCCATCGTTGGATTATCCATTTTCTCCATTTCTTCTAGTGTGTAGAATTCTTCATCTTCAACATCTTCTAGTTGAAGAACAACCTTTTCTTCATCCTCAACCAACTCTTCAATTTTCACAGATGAAAATTGAGGCTGTTGAGCACTTTGTATTTGCTCACTTGCTTGAAAGTATGATGGTCCTTGAGCAACTAGAGCACCAGCCATGTTTGCCATCAATCCCTTAGATCCACTTTGTATGGCTCTCTTTTGATAGTATTCTAGTTCATATGATTTTAGAACTCCATACAATGTTTCAAGGGAGACAGTGTTTAGATCTCTTCCTTCTCTAATGGCTGTAACTCTATGCTCGAGGTGTTCTGGAAGAGTTAGCAGAAACTTGATATTGACCTCCTTCCTTTCATAAAACTTTCCATGAATCTGAAGCTCAGCTATCAGTTTGCTAAACCTTTCAAACATGTGAGTTAGCTCTTCTCCATGTTTGGCCATAAACGCTTCATACTGTGACACCAGTATTTGCTTTTGATTTTCTCAAACTTCTTCACTTCCTTCACACAGCAGCTCTATCTTGTTCCACATATCCCTGGCAGAATTGCATACTATTATATTTCCACTCATGGCTTTGTCCAGGGTAAGTGCATCTAGCAGAATGAGCTGTAGGTGATCATCCAGGGCTACCTTCTCCCTTTCTGAGTCATTGTACTCAGTAGGCTTCTTAGCAACCCAATGTGATGGGATTACTACATCATTAACTGTAGCAGCTGGAACTTCCTTTTGAGGAACGAAGGGGCCATTTTCTAGGATAGCTGGGAATAGTGGATTCTGAGCTTTGATAAATAACATGATCTTCTTTTTCAATATGTTGTAGTTTTCTTTATCAAAAGCAGGAATCTTGATATTACTTGACCTTTGAATACTTGCCATTTGGATCTCAGATATGTGTATTAATCTGAAAGCTCTGATACCAGTTGTTGGTCCCGGAATGTATTGCAGAAGGGGGGTTGAATGCAATACTAATAAATTTCAAAAACTATTTCAACAACATAAATAGAAATTGTAATTTACTAGTAGAAGAAATGCATTTACAAGTTATATCTTGCACAGTGTTTCACAAAATAAATGTTGTATTTATTTTGCAAAGTTTTGCTACAACCTTGAGAACAAAGTAATTCTCAAGCTTCGATTTCTCTAGAGATTACAGTAATAGAGATACTCTTAATTGTGTGATAGAGTGTTCCCTTTTATAGAGTGATAGTTGGATTTTTTTCTACTACACTATCATTATCAGCATGGGTTGTTGAGTTGCTGTCATATTCCTTTTGCAGCTCATTACACGTTTTATTCCCATGTGATTATCTAATAATTACATACAAAGTAACTTTAGATACTTTCCACATTTGAGCCACCCAGATCTAGCAGTTATCAAATTTATCTTGCTCTAGACTTTACAGGTTGCTCCATGTGATCTCTCGAGCTTCTGTTATAGACTTTCAAGCTTGCTGTAAAGTTTGAATGTTGCAGCACGCCTGCTTCTTTTGAACATGTACTCTATCGCTTAATTTGACTTAGAAAATTCCCAAATCAAGTTGATTCTATATGACAGTATGTTCGCCTCAAAGTTTGCTGTCAAAGGATTGTGTTTTGGTTGACAGTATGAATTCCCCGCAAAGATTGCTATCAAGAATTCCAAACTTGCTGTCGCAAACTATATATGAAAGTTGATGTCATCAGAATCTCCGCTAATGTTGCTGTCAAGTTAAAACTTGCTGTCGACCTAGGCAACATGCTGTTTCCTTGTAACCTTACTGTCAATGCTTGACAGTAACTTTTATTCCTGCTGTCGAACTTATGTATTTCTTGAGGCTTGAACATAATCGAACTTCTTCCAAGAATTACAATTATCACATGACAGTACATATTTAATTACAAGAAAAACATTTTAGGCTACGACAGTATGTTGTACTTAGTTAAACTAAGTATACCAATGAATCTAGTTAAGCTATCTGATCTATCACCCATAAATCCCAATAGTTGATGTCTTTTTCCCACAGACGGTGCCAAATGTTGTGGAATAAAAACTAGGTTGTTAAATTGTGGCTAGGGTTTGTACGTAATTAATACTAGGGTTCGTGAGTTTCGTGCTTTAATGGCTGCTCTCGTATTCGTGGCTGAATCTGCCTTCACAAGATGCCTACGTACCTTGATGAATATCAAGAATCAAGCCAAAAACGTAGTTCTAGGTGATGGTGTCCTCGAGACTATGGCGGCGAGAGCTCACCTAGGATGTAGTGGCTTCTATGTCCTTAATCGAGGATTAAGCCGAAAACGTAGTTATGAGAATGAGGGGTCAGGCCCTTATATAGGCTGAGAAGCCTTAGAATTATGGTAGGAGTGGGTGACTTGGTGAACAAGTCACCGTCTTGAGGAAGGTTCTAGACTCCTTCCATATAGGAGTCAGTTCCCATATCGAATTCTATGTCTTGGAGGCTAAGTTTGGTAGAAGTAATATCCTTATCTGATTCTTAATGTTGAGCTGTTTATTTCCCCTAATATTAATTACGAAATTAATATCATAAATAGGGTTTGGCCCATCTGGTGAACCCCACTTTTTGACCATATTGGGCCTAATTAATGCGACATTAAATGTGTTTTTAGGACTTATTTTTAACCCATATCAGAAAATATTATTAAAAACCAAACCAAACCAAACATACCCAGTATATCCCGCTCAGAGCAGGGTCTGGGGAGGGTAAGTTGTACGCAGACCATGCCCCCGCTTTTTAAGGCGGAGAGGCTGTTTCCGTGAAGACCCCCGGCTATGTGCATGACAGATACGGTGTGTGACAGATACGGTCCGTGAAAATATTATTCAATTTCTAATATTGTCCTTTTTCTCAAATTACTCCTCTCATCACTAATTTAAATACCAGACATAAAAAGAAATGAAATTTATCAATTTTTCATAATACATAAAACATGGACAACATTTTTTCAATAAATAATAATAAAAATTTTGGACATGAAAAACGGAATGGAGGAGTAACAAGCAAAAAAAAGGGTAATGTTAAACATAGCCCTAAGGCTATGGTTAAGCATTAATGTAAGTGGATAAATGCATTTAAAATGTCAAATTTGTACTTAATATATTAAGTTTGCACGAATTTCAATATAATTATTTAGCAATTTGGGATTTTTTATTAGTGGAAATTAATGTGAATGCAGGGGGTTCACTATTATTACTTGGAAAATTAAATTGATCTTATAAAAATGCATTGAAAAACTTAAAACAATTAAATAATTAAAATCAATGTTGAAAAGATGAGAATATTTAATGGTTAACCATAACCCTTAGGGCTATTGTTAGCTTTTCGCACAAAAAAAAGATGAACCGTAAAACGAATATACTGGTATCGCACCAGTGATGGGATTTGGACCTAGGATTTGATTCCGTAGTAGGGGGAAGCAAGTGGAAAACATATAGACAATGCAATATTATTAAATAGCCATCAATTATTTTGTGGTGTATGATGAATTAAGAACACTAATATATACCCTGTTTATGTTTGTAATTACAATAATGTAGTGTAATCTGAGTAAGCCCAAACAGATCACATCATCCGTCCGCCCTTTGTTCATCAATCAACCATAACTTGATTGCTCAGTCAGCAAGTACTCCATTGTTGCTCAGTTTAATCACTTAAATTTGGATTAGTGGTGCAATGAATGGAGGAAAGAATAATTTGGATAGGTTAGTTTGTGCACACTAATTGGGGGACGTCTTTGCCATTAATCATGAACTGCTATATTGTACTATTTAGAGTAGATAATTTCTTACTTGACACTGTAACATGATATCATAACCATACAATAATAAAATGGATTTGTTTGTGTTTGAATTTCCGATACATGAATACGAAATTATATGAATTCTTATAAGGGAAATCTTAATGGTACCCTCTTAAAATTGATTTTTCTAAATGGTACACAAAATAGTTTTGGTTTCCGAATGATACCATTATACTATTATGTCATTCTCTTTAGTACCCTACCGTTAACCTCCGTTACTCAAACGTTATATTTTGGGTACCATTTGTAAAAGTCAATTCTAAGAAGGTACCATTGATAATTTCTCTTAAAAACCTTGTTCTGATTTTTTTTTTATCCTATTATTCTAAAAATTTAGACATATACTCCTTCCGCCCCCCTCAATTGTTTACATTGGGGGACGGGCGTGTCACACATTTTAATGCTCTTAAAAAATGTAGTTCCATAATTTTTTTATTTTTTTTTCTTCTGAATAAAAATTTAATGTTTAAACTTTTATTCAAAAAAAAAATTTAAAAATAAGTTATGGAACTATACTTTATATATAGCTTAAAATACGTGCCAAGCAATGCTGAAAACATGTAAAGAAATGAGAGGGACAGAGAGAGTATACGTATTAGACTAAATATCAGTTCTTAAAGTTCTTGAAGCCGGGTTAAATTAAAATGAGGGAAATTTGATTGAGTGAAATTGGGGATAATCAAATTCAGTATAACCAAGGTTCAAAAATCGAGTATCATCTTTAACTAAACAACAAAGAATCTCGTTTGTTTCAATCCGAGTCCATCTTCCCATTATTCTATTTATCTTCCATCTTCTCATTACTCTATTTATCTTCGATAATCACATAATACGAAGAGGCAAAATTTAGAATAATAGGATAAAAAATCAGAATAATATATTTAAGAGAAATTATCAATGGTACCCTCCTAGAATTGCTTTTTAAAAATGGTACCCAAAATATAACGTTTTACTAACGGAAGTTAACGGTAGGAATACTACAGGAAATGACATAATAGTATAATGGTAGCATTCAGAAACCAAAACTATTTTGTGTACCATTTAGAAAAACCAGTTTTAAGAGAGTATCATTAATAATTTCCCAATATAGAATTACTATACCACTCACACGTACAAATATCATGTACAATTTGGTCTATATATGAATTGATACATTCATGAATAGTTCAGCATCCATCTTGAAAAAAATTCGACTTAAGTTCAAGTTAATTTGTAAATAAGTTGAACATGATTACGATTTTTAAGTTCGTCTCGTAAATGAGCTGAATTTGAGTATAACATAGTTTGGCTCAAAAGTTCGCACACAAATTCAATTGTGTAGTTTGTGAACAAGTAGTTCCTTAATATGATTAATGACAAACTCGTGAATATTGTTCATGAATGAGTTCTTGTACAAAATCGATATATTCTCAAGAACATATGTAATTAAGATTTGGTGGGGTTTTTGAATTCACGATAACTAGTAAATAATTTAGTGTCTAAGAAATAATATATTAGTTTATTTTGTCTATTCATTATCTTCTTTTGTTAAATTTATACATTATTTTTATTATAAATAATTAAATTATGACATATGTTAAATTGTAATTATAACATTAGTTGGTTATGTATTAACTCAATCTGATTTAAATAAGTGTAGACTAAAAGGATGTCTTTAATTTTTGAGGTTTTATCTTTTTTATTTTTAATGCATTATAAATTTCTAGAACCAAATGAGGTAGTTGTGAACATAAGATCATTAGCAATATTAATGAGATGTTTATAAGTTAGTATTCATGAGACGTTCGTGAGCAATAATTCGTGAAACATGTTCATGAATTGTTCGCGAACATATTCGTAAATAATATTGTTTTTAATTAGTCGAATACATAAACAAAAATATTGTTTCTTCGAGCTCGAGTTCGAAATATTTATAATTAGCTGATACTCGAACAGTCAAAAGTTCAATTATTGATTTAGTTCATTGCCGATCCTAAAAGTTACCAGCATTATTCTATTCTATATTTTATTATAGTCTTAAAAAGGAAAATGTACGTGTTTTGGGAAATAGGAATGAGGTGGAAGAAAAGCTTGACAGCATTAATATATTCATGATCATCTAAGGTTAGGTCACTAAAGATGTGTAAAGAAGTGAATAAAAATAAACTAAGATTGTAAATGGAAGAAAATGGAATGAATTTAATGAAAAGAAATGTCCATTATTAATTGCAATCGATTGTTCAATTAGGCCCACTAATTACTTAACAATGCAATTTATGTCGTTTGTGTATTTTCACGTCGTGTCGTGTATTTTTATATTTTGTGTATGTAAATATTAAATTCAAATATGATTTATTAAGAATTCATATTATTTCATGTTTATGTATCTTTATTTTGTCGTATTTCTTGTAATTTTAAATAAAAATAAACAAATAATAATCAAATAAAAAAATTAAATATTAAATTTTTCGATTAAACTTTTACTAATTGACTCTTAAGTTAATAATTCATAACAAGTCAAGTATGGTCGAATTTTGTTAAACTTAAATTTAAAACTATTTTCTATTTTGTTTTTGTAAAAATTATATACACAATATTCTTTATAATATATATTCTTATAAATCTAAAATATTTATATAATTATTTGTGTATTTCGTGTTTTTTTATTTCATGTCGTGTATTCTTGAGAAACAATGTTAAAAATAATGATTTTTTAATTAAAAAAATAAAATTAACAATTTTCGGGATAAATAGTTAAAAAAACTGTTTTTAATACCCATAATACAAATGCATATTTGCTGACACCCTGTTGCATATGCGTACCCCAACTCAGACTCATATATATATATATATATATATATATATATATATATATATATATATATATATGATATGGGCTAAAAGTAAGTCCTAACGAAACATTTAATGTGGCATTAATTAGACTTAAAATGGTCCAAAAGTGGGGCCCACTAGATGGGCCCAAACCCTATTTATAATATTAATAATTTCGTAATTAATATTATGGGTAATAAACAGCTCAGCAAATAAGAGTCAAACAAGGATATTACTCTTGCCTGACTTAGCCTCCAAGATACATATTTCAACATGGAAACTGATTCCTACATACTAGGATCTGGAACCTTCTTCTAGGCGGTGACTTGCCCACCAAGTCACCTAACCCTATTACGATTCTAAGGCTTCTCAGCCTATATAAAGGGTCTGACCCCTCAATCTCAGAACTACGTTGGCTTGATTCTCAATAACGAGATACGTAGGCACTCTGTGAGGACTGATCAGTCTCGAACACGGAAATAACCATTAAAGCACGAAGCTCCCGAAACCTAGCATTAAATACAACAAACCCTAGCCGCAATCTAATAACCTAGTTTTTATTTCACAACAATATATATATATATATAGGGTTTTGGTCCACAACCACCGTGGGATGGAGCAGCCATCAGGAGGGTCCGCAACCTTTCAATGCGGCAGTAGGGTCCGCAACCTTTCAATGCGGCATAAGGGTCCGCAACCCTTCATTGCGGCAGTATTCTTGTGAAAATTAAATTAAAAATAGAGAAATAAGATAAAATTCGAATTTAAATTCATAAAATTTCAAATATTAATACTCATTAATTCTGTGATTAATTTTACATTAAATTCACTAATTTTCTATTTTTTGAGATTTTTACATTAGATTAACTAATTTAGGAGTACGGGTCAAATCGATAGTTGACCACAACTTTTACCTTCCAAATTAATTTATTATTTTTTGAAATATTGGGAATATCACTAAATTTGACATATATTGATTTACGTACGGTTGTATCGTCGATAAGTATTTTTTAAAAAATAAAAACAACAATCCGGGACAAAGCACTAGTTAGATGTACTGATCAAATCGATAGTTCACTACCACTTTTACCATCCAAATAAACTTATTATTTTTTCAAAACTTGGGAATATCACTAAATTAGACATATATTGACATATGTGCGGTTGGATCGTCGAAAAGTATTTTTTAAAAAATAGAAACAACAATCCGGGTGTAATAACCCTAACTTTAACAATGCTACAGTGATCCCATGAATAGTAAAATTTTAGGATTTAGGGAAAAGATATGTAGGTACTCTATAATGGAAACAGAAAATGAATAAACAGAAACCATATTAGTATTTTACAATGAAATTTAGTGACTCGAAATGAAGATAGATTTCAGAAATTCCTGAATATGGATTTTGAGGATTTTGATTTCGAATAAGCTTCTATTGGACATTAAGGAGCATGGAGATATTGAAGGAAATTATATATTGAGGAATTAGTGAATTAGAGTAAACTAAGGAATTATTAAGTTAAGGAAATACCAAAGGAATTTTGATTGTTAAATGATTTCAGAACCACTGAGATAATGAGGTATATTCGAAACGAATCACAATTAGACGAGAATGGAAACCAAGTAATCAAGGTTAGTAAATAATAAGGATGTTTACCACATTAGTATTTACAAAGGTTATTAGTATTTACTTAAGGTTAAAGAACCAAGCTTGCAAGATACTCTTCTATGACATCACTTTTCACTAACTTTAATCAAGGGCAAATTAGTAAATTTCACAAGATAATTATCCAAGACCTTCATCAAGTTTCCATAAGACTCTAGAATCATCAAGAGAGCAACAACCAACATACAAGATCATCATCTTCTCCATTCTTCATCAATTCGGCCAAACAGTAACAGCCGACTTAGAACAGGCATATCTCCTTCATTTCTCAGCCAACCTTTGCGTTATATAGCTTTTTGGAAAGCCCATGAGATAATCTACAACTCTTATTTCACAAGGTTTGTCCAGAAAAGCAAGGTAAGGGCCTCGTTTTTCATGTTCTTTCAGCTGGGTTTTAGAACTCCGAAAATCTCTAAGTATGTTTTTGATGTTTCTTGTTAGTTTAAGGTGTTATAAGGTTATATCAAGGCTTCTCAAGGACTACAAGCCTTTTTTAAGTGTTGTTAAAGCTTCAAGGAAGGTATAATCTCTTCACTCTTCTTGAGTTTATGATGAATATTGTTTGGTTTAGTGATTAAGTGGTGTAAATGTTAAGATTATGATGTTATATGTGTTTGTAAGTGATTAATGTTGAATATGGAAGGAGTATGTGCTTGTAACCATGGTTGGTAATATGACCACATGGTGTAGGTGATGGTGTATAAGGTGGATGATTGATTTGGAGGAGTTTGATTTTGGAAAGTATGAAAGTACAACAGTTATAATGTCCGATTTCCGTTAGAATCAGAAACTGCCCTGTTTTTGGACCCTATACCCGTATGGTACCTTACTGTCCAGACCCCCAAGTGACCATGATGAGATAGAGCATAGTTCATAGATCGTTTTGATATAAAGTGAGTTAAAATCTGATGAACGGTTTAGGAGAAAAGTCAGTTTTAGTGAAAGACGTTCGAAAACCGAGGAACCGTAATTGTGTTAACTTTGAAGCTATAACTACCATACTTAGACATTTTTAAAAATTATAAAATTTTGGGATATTGTATTAGGGTAGTCAAAGAGGCATTACCAGTTGACCTTGTTGTAAAATTCGAAATCCATATTTTCTGAAAATTTGTACAGTTAAGTGTGGTCGTTAGGGGAAATGGTGAAAACCCCTGAAACTTCGATTGAGTTTATAAATGGTTAAGTTCTTGAACCTTTGGGGTAATAGTGATACGTTAAACATATATTAAAGTGTCAAGGGTAATGTTATACAAGAGTGTAGTGAGTAAGAGATGTGGTATTCTAACGACGGTCCTTTTGTGTTTATAGAAACTCCGGAAGAGCCACGAGCCATACCGTCAGGATACCGAAACCGAGGCAAGATCTTTTCTATCCCTACTTGGAAATGATTTATCTTCAAAGAAACTTGATTTCATGGAATATATATACATGTGATGCTATTGTTACTATATTGTTAAGAATTTGTTTTCTTTGATTATTGATATTAAAAGGAGAGGTATATGAGTATGATATGAATATGGATATGGATATGAGTATGAGATGGATATGGATATACATAGAGATGATTGTGCATGAAGTGAACATGCCTTATGATTAAGAGTTATATATGAAGGAATGGTATCAGTTGTTGTCCAAAGATATATAAAGGAATTGTATCAGTTGTTATCTAGAGTTATATATAAAGGAATAGTATCAGTTATTATCTAGGGTTATATGATTTATAATATTATGTTAAAAATATTCTTTCTAAATGTTGTGACAGATATTATTGAGTATTATTTAATACTTCTAAAATAAATGGAATACTTTATGTATACAAGAACATATTTGATTTCATTGAATATAGAAGAGATGTCTGAGTCATAATTAAAGTATTATGACATAAATATTTTAAAGGTGATGATAATGGAAATGGAAATGATATATGTGAATGGAAATGTGAATGGAAATGCGAATGGAAATGGAAACGGAAAAGTGGAAAATGTGAAATGGTATTTGATAATGGAAAAATGATTTGAAAAAGGGGGATTGCAACAGTAAGCGTAAGAGGCTGTGTGGTAGTGGCACAGTCCAGCATCCAATATTTATTCCGGCCCAAGAGTGCCGAGGGAGGATGTAGTGGTGAACCTTCCTCCTGGGGGATGGTGGAGAACCTACCTCCGTCTACCGGTAGTAAAAAGGGACGGGTACGGAGGGCGACTGATCATCGTCCTTACGTATTCGGCAACAGTGGAAATCCCCAACGTTTTCTATAAAGGAAAGAATTGAAAAATGGTTTTCAGATTTTTATACTGAAACCAGAAAAATGATATGAAAAGATGGAATTACTGTTACAGATGAAGAGAAACTGATTTTATATTAAATTATATAATCGTTGCATATGGAGGAAATGAGAAAATGATAGCGAAAGATTTGTTCAAGTTTTTATATTATCCTAGAAAAGTACACTGAGATGGTATATTGATTGTTATAGCATTTAAGAAGGGGAAACTGATATTAAATGATATTAGAAGAGAGAGACTGATGGAATAATACTATATATTTCTTTCGTACAAAGATAATTGAAAAATATATGTCTTGAACGAAAATAAAATTCTTTCCATAATAACTGGAAATTGTTTTATTTAATATATATATATATATATATATATGATGATTTATTTTCCTTTGATGCTAGTTGATAGAAGTTATCTTGCTGAGCTATTATAGCTCACTCTTGCTACTTATTTATATAACAGCTAGGTATGCCGATACTACGCTGAATGCCCCGCAAGAGGGTAGGGGGAAGGCGACCTTTGGAGAGTGCACTGGCATCGATTCCTGAGGTTGCGTAGAGGCAAACGGGTCCTGGTAGCTTTATGTATAATTAAGTGTGTAAGCATGTAAGAAACTTTTGATTGTTGAAATGCTTCATGTCGAAGTATTATTCAACAATGTATTTAAGGATGATTCAGGGTTTGTAATAACTGTTTAACTCTAAACTTTTATTATGGTGAATGTTGTTCTCTGAGCATATGACTGGTGTGTGTGTTAATATTTATGTGTGGGGTCTATTGTGAGTTTTATTATGCATTTATACTCCAGCTGCCAAGAGAAGAATATTAATAAATGGAAATTGGTCCGTGACGGCCTAGATTCATGACCCCGGATTTGGGGCTGTCACAGTTTGGTATCAGAGCTTAGAGTCATATTGCTCAGGAACAAGAGTGATAGTAATATACACATATAGATATATAGGTAATGATATAAAATATGAACTCACATTGAGTTCAAGGGGGGGTTTATCGAACGAAGCGTTTATTCTAAGTAGTGATTATAATTTTATAGAATATTGCTAATAAAGGTTATTGTGCCAAAAGTGTTAAGTTTATGTAGCACACGAGATCGATATGAGAAAGGGAATACTTGATGTATCGGGAAGTGTACGTTAGATAACCTCGTGAGTAATTCCAGGGTGATCTATCATCTTTTATTCAAAAAGGGCCGGTATCTTTTCAAAACTTTCTGGTACCTTTGGAATGTATTTCAAAATTTTATTCAATCTTTCTTAGTCAAAATATTTCTCTAAGATTATTTTCGAAAGGTGGTATATATCATCATGATTTAAATTTTCCTTTATATTTCTTACTCCAACAAAAAGGTACAGCCCTATATGTATACACAAGGACGATCTGTCTGTGTGATAGAAAGTCGGAGGGGACGCCCTCACTTGTGTGACGTACGGGTTCTTCCATCAGATTGATTTCCCAAATATCCTTTTGTTTCAAATAAAAGTTATTTAAAACTCGTAATCTTATAAATTGCTGTGGGACACCTGCTTGTTTCTGGGTCCGTTTCAATTCAAAGTTTCTTGAATTCTATCAATTATTTCGAATATAGAAGATTTCCTTAATGGATGGAAAAATGGAAGCAAAGTTTAAAGTATACATGATTATACGAGGAAACTCGAGATTTCAAGGGTTTTTTAAAAAAAGATAATTAGAGTTAGAAGCGTTTCGATATAAAAGAGGAAGGAAGTTCGTGAAAAGAAATGGGTATATTTGATGATTAGTAAGATAAAATAATATGAGGAATTTTAAGGTATAATTGAGATTTACTATTGAGAGTAAGGTGTATTTTGAGGAAAAAGTCAGAATAAGGATAAACAAGGGAAGTGAGATAATTAATGAAGTTTGTGTATTCTGTCTAAATTCTATCGTATTTTGATATTAAATGTTGAGATTCAAGAATATTGATGTATAAAGGTGATTGACTTAAATGAAAAGGTTATTGTGCTAAAGGTGATACGCTTATTTGCTAAAGCTAAGTTGAGAATATTATGGTATATAAATGAGTTAACTAGTGATATAATTGTGTATATGAGAATGATGTATATTGTACCCTAAAATCTGGGTAATTAATGGAAATATTATGTACAGAATCATGCCTCCAAAATCAAATACCAGACAAAATAGAAGAGGAAATGAGAGAGATCAAGGAAGTCAAAATATGGAAGGCAATAGACCAAATGAGAATGCTCATAACGAACAAGATCATGAGGAAGAAGAAGATGAATCAACTGGCCAACATGGAAACCAATGGGGTGATCCCTTAAACCAATTTATGGACTTACTAAGGCAGACTATCGCTAATACACAGAATCCCCAACAACCACCTGTTCCCCCGAATCAGGTAGCTAATTCATTTCGTACCTTTAAGTCATTAAAGCCCCCAGAGTTTGAGGGAACTGCTAACCCAGTAGTAGCCAAAGCCTGGTTAAAAGAGATGGAGAAAGCTTTTGAGATATTGAGGATAGAGGAGGATCAGAAAACAATCTTTGCAGCCTATCTCTTAAAGGGAGAGGCAAATTATTGGTGGGAAGCTAAGAAAAACCTAGAAGGAGCGGGAGTGATAACCTGGGAGCGTTTCACTAGGGTGTTTTTAGAAAAGTACTCCCCTAGGTATTTGGAAAACCAAATGGAGATGAAATTTCTGGAATTAAAACAGGATAACCTAACAGTGGCAGAGTATGAAACGAAATTTACAGAACTGTCGAGGTTTGTTCCCGAATTTGTGCGTACTGAAGAACAACGAGCAAAAAGGTTCCAACAAGGATTGAAACCATGGCTACGGACGAGAGTGGCACCGTTTGAGTTAACTGATTATGCTACGGTAGTTCAAAAGGCATCCATTATAGAAGCTGAGAGTGAACAGACTCAAATAGGTCGAGAGAATAAGAAAAGGAAATTTGAGGATCAGAAAGGATGTTCAAGTGAAGGGAGTTACTTTAGCAAGGTTGGTAAAGGACAAAAATCTCGATTTGTGGGAAGGTCAGGGAGTAACAAGGCTGGTAGTGAGACTGTGAATCAGGGTGGGAAGTCCTCAGGAACATTTCAGTCAAACCAATCAAGACCACCATTACCAGAGTGCAATACGTGTGGTAGAAATCATACAGGAGCGTGTAGACTATTGGGAGTAACTTGTTATAAATGTGGACAGAAGGGGCACTACTCTGACAGGTGCCCAACAGTTGATGCGAACCCTAGGAATGACGTCAAGTGTTACCAGTGTGGGAAATTAGGACACATGGCTAGAGATTGCCGTTCTGGTGGGTCATTTACGCCGGGACAAAGTATGACTGCTTCAAATAAACCTACTGCCAGAGTGTACAATATGACCTTAGGGGAAGCATTGAAAAAGTCGGATACAGATGCAGGTGAACATTTTCTTTTAACTTTTTAAGTGTAAATGTTTGGTTAGGAATCAATGTGGTCAATGAATGGTGTAAATAAGTTAACAAAATAGATAAGAATGATCTATCTGAGTTGGAAGTAAGATATGCTGATCCAGAAAGAGAAAGTAATAGTATTTTGGGGTAAACCACATACTTGTTTAGATACGAACAGGAAATATATATTATAGGTAGTATTTTCTTACAATTGTTTCAAGGGATCTTATTCTAGTCAGATTTCTGGAGGATTTTACAGAGACAAGATATAACAAGATTGAAGTGTTCATATTTTATGTCATGATAGAGATCAAAATATAGATAAACCATAAATGAGATACACTACCATGTAGGAAAGGCCAGTATGGTGGCCGAGGTACTAGTAAAAAGGGAGGAGAATGAGGGGATAAAATAGAACGATTAAATACAGGAAGAAATTGGTAAGGGAAGAAATGAAAGAGACTGATATTGATAAGCTAAAGGACATGTTGATGAATGACAAACAAGTTTATGTTGGTGTATTTTTCGCAAACAAGATAGAGATATTATGAATGAAAAAGGATGGAGAAAGTGGTATAGAAGTTATAAGATGTAGATGAAAAAGGTGTATATGGACAACTTCAACATGATTCCGGGACGGAATCCTTTTAAGGGGGGAAGACTGTAATAACCCTAACTTTAACAATGCTACAGTGATCCCATGAATAGTAAAATTTGAGGATTTAGGGAAAAGATATGTAGGTACTCTATAATGGAAATAGAAAATGAATAAACAGAAACCATATTAGTATTGTACAATGAAATTTTGTGACTCGAAATGAAGATAGATTTCAGAAATTCCTGAATATGGATTTTGAGGATTTTGATTTCGAATAAGCTTCTATTGGACATTAAGGAGCATGGAGATATTGAAGGAAATTATATATTGAGGAATTAGTGAATTAGAGTAAACTAAGGAATTATTAAGTTAAGGAAATACCAAAGGAATTTGGATTGTTAAATGATTTCAGAACCACTGAGATAATGAGGTATATTCGAAACGAATCACAATTAGACGAGAATGAAAACCAAGTAACCAAGGTTAGTAAATAATAAGGATGTTTACCACATTAGTATTTACAAAGGTTATTAGTATTTACTTAAGGTTAAAGAACCAAGCTTGCAAGATACTCTTCTATGACATCATTAAGGTGACATCACTTTTCACTAACTTTAATCAAGGGCAAATTAGTAAATTTCACAAGATAATTATCCAAGACCTTCATCAAGTTTCCATAAGACTCTAGAATCATCAAGAGAGCAACAACCAACATACAAGATCATCATCTTCTCCATTCCTTATCAATTCGGCCAAACAGTAACAGCCGACTTAGAACACGCATATCTCCTTCGTTGCTCAGCCAAATTTTGCATTCTATAGCTTTTTGGAAAGCCCATGAGATAATCTACAACTCTTATTTCACAAGGTTTGTCCAGAAAATCAAGTTAAGGGCCTCGTTTTTCATGTTCCTTCAGCTGGGTTTTAGAACTCCGAAAATCTCTAAGTATGTTCTTGATGTTTCTTATTAGTTTAAGGTGTTATAAGGTTATATCAAGGCTTCTCAAGGACTACAAGCCTTTGTTAAGTGTTGTTAAAGCTTCAAGGAAGGTATAATCTCTTCACTCTTCTTGAGTTTATGATGAATATTGTTTGGTTTAGTGATTAAGTGGTGTAAATGTTAAGATTATGATGTTATATGTGTTTGTAAGTGATTAAAGTTGAATATGGAAGGAGTATGTGCTTGTAACCATGGTTGGTAATATGACCACATGGTGTAGATGATGGTGTATAAGGTGGATGATTGATTTGGAGGAGTTTGATTTTGGAAAGTATGAAAGTACAGCAGTTATAATGTCCGATTTCCGTTAGAATCAGAAACTACCCTGTTTTTGGACCCTATACCCGTATGGTACCTTACTGTCCAGACCCCCAAGTGACCATGATGTGATAGAGCATAGTTCATAGATCGTTTTGATATAAAGTGCGTTAAAATCTGATGAACGGTTTAGGAGAAAAGTCAGTTTTAGTGAAAGACGTTCGAAAACCGAGAAACCGTAATTGTGTTAAATTTGAGGCTATAACTACCATACTTAGACATTTTTAAAAATTATAAAATTTTGGGATATTGTAGTAGGGTAGTCAAAGAGGCATTACCAGTTGACCTTGTGGTAAAATTTGAAATCCATATTTTCTGAGAATTTTTACAGTTAAGTGTGGTCGTTAGGGGAAATGGTTAAAACCCCTGAAACTTCGATTGAGTTTATAAATGGTTAAGTTCTTGAACTTTTGGGGTAATAGTGATACGTTAAACATATTTTGAAGTGTCAAGGGTAATGTTATACAAGAGTGTAGTGAGTAAGAGATGTGGTATTCTAACGACGGTCCTTTTGTGTTTATAGAAACTCCGAAAGAGCCACGAGCCATACCGTCAGGATACCGAAATCGAGGCAAGATCTTTTCTATCCCTACTTGGAAATTATTTATCTTCAAGGAAACTTGATTTCATGGAATATATATACATGTGATGCTACTGTTACTATTTTGTTAAGAATTTGTTTTCCTTGATTATTGATATTTAAAGGAGAGGTATATGAGTATGATATGAATATGGATATGAGTATGAGATGGATATGGATATACATAGAGATGATTGTGCATGAAGTGAACATGCCTTATGATTAAGAGTTATATATGAAGGAATGGTATCAATTGTTGTCTAAAGATATATAAAGGAATTGTATCAGTTGTTATCTAGAGTTATATATAAAGGAATGGTATCAGTTATTATCTAGGGTTATATGATTTATAATATTATGTTAAAAATATTCTTTCTAAATGTTGTGACAGATATTATTGAGTATTATTTAATACTTCTAAAATAAATGGAATACTTTATGTATACAAGAACATATTTGATTTCATTGAATATAGAAGAGATGTCTGAGTCATAATCAAAGTATTATGACATAAATATTTTAAAGGTGATGATAAATGGAAATGGAAATGATATATGTGAATGGAAATGTGAATGGAAATGGAAACGGAAAAGTGGAAAATGTGAAATGGTATTTGATAATGGAAAAATGATTTGAAAAAGGGGGATTGCAACAGTAAGCGTAAGAGGCTGTGTGGTAGTGGCACAGTCCAGCATCCAATATTTATTCCGGCCCAAGAGTGCCGAGGGAGGATGTAGTGGTGAACCTTCCTCCTGGGGGATGGTGGAGAACCTACCTCCGTCTACCGGTAGTAAAAAGGGACGGGTACGGAGGGCGACTGATCATCGTCCTTACGTATTCGGCAACAGTGGAAATCCCCAACGTTTTCTATAAAGGAAAGAATTGAAAAATGGTTTTCAGATTTTTATACTGAAACCAGAAAAATGATATGAAAAGATGGAATTACTGTTACAGATGAAGAGAAACTGATTTTATGTTAAATTATATAATCGTTGCATATGGAGGAAATGAGAAAATGATAGCGAAAGATTTGTTCAAGTTTTTATATTATCCTAGAAAAGTACACTGAGATGGTATATTGATTGTTATAGCATTTAAGAAGGGGAAACTGATATTAAATGATATTAGAAGAGAGAGACTGATGGAATAATACTATATATTTCTTTCGTACAAAGATAATTGAAAAATATATGTCTTGAACGAAAATAAAATTCTTTCCATAATAACTGGAAATTGTTTTATTTAATATATATATATATATATATGATGATTTATTTTCCTTTGATGCTAGTTGATAGAAGTTATCTTGCTGAGCTATTATAGCTCACTCTTGCTACTTATTTATATAACAGCTAGGTATGCCGATACTACGCTGAATGCCCCGCAAGAGGGTAGGGGGAAGGCGACCTTTGGAGAGTGCACTGGCATCGATTCCTGAGGTTGCGTAGAGGCAAACGGGTCCTGGTAGCTTTATGTATAATTAAGTGTGTAAGCATGTAAGAAACTTTTGATTGTTGAAATGCTTCATGTCGAAGTATTATTCAACAATGTATTTAAGGATGATTCAGGGTTTGTAATAACTGTTTAACTCTAAACTTTTATTATGGTGAATGTTGTTCTCTGAGCATATGACTGGTGTGTGTGTTAATATTTATGTGTGGGGTCTATTGTGAGTTTTATTATGCATTTATACTCCAGCTGCCAAGAGAAGAATATTAATAAATGGAAATTGGTCCGTGACGGCCTAGATTCATGACCCCGGATTTGGGGCTGTCACAGTTTGGTATCAGAGCTTAGAGTCATATTGCTCAGGAACAAGAGTGATAGTAATATACACATATAGATATATAGGTAATGATATAAAATATGAACTCACATCGAGTTCAAGGGGGGGTTTATCGAACGAAACGTTTATTCTAAGTAGTGATTATAATTTTATAGAATATTGCTAATAAAGGTTATTGTGCCAAAAGTGTTTAGTTTATGTAGCACACGAGATCGATATGAGAAAGGGAATACTTGATGTATCGGGAAGTGTACGTTAGATAACCTCGTGAGTAATTCCAGGGTGATCTATCATCTCTTATTCAAAAGGGGCTGGTATCTTTTCAAAACTTTCTGGTATTTTTGGAATGTATTTCAAAATTTTATTCAATCTATCTTAGTCAAAATATTTCTCTAAGATTATTTTCGAAAGGTGGTATATATCATCATGATTTAAATTTTCCTTTATATTTCTTACTCCAACAAAAAGGTACAGCCCTATATGTATACACAAGGACGATCTGTCTGTGTGATAGAAAGTCGGAGGGGATGCCCTCACTTGTGTGACGTACGGGTTCTTCCATCAGATTGATTTCCCAAATATCCTTTTGTTTCAAATAAAAGTTATTTAAAACTCTTAATCTTATAAATTGCTGTGGGACACCTGCTTGTTTCTGGGTCCGTTTCAATTCAAAGTTTCTTGAATTCTATCAATTGTTTCGAATATAGAAGATTTCCTTAATGGATGGAAAAATGGAAGCAAAGTTTAAAGTATACATGATTATACGAGGAAACTCGAGATTTCAAGGGTTTTTAAAAAAAAGATAATTAGAGTTAGAAGCGTTTCGATATAAAAGAGGAAGGAAGTTCGTGAAAAGAAATGGGTATATTTGATGATTAGTAAGATAAAATAATATGAGGAATTTTAAGGTATAATTGAGATTTACTATTGAGAGTAAGGTGTATTTTGAGGAAAAAGTCAGAATAAGGATAAACAAGGGAAGTGAGATAATTAATGAAGTTTGTGTATTCTGTCTAAATTCTATCGTATTTTGATATTAAATGTTGAGATTCAAGAATATTGATGTATAAAGGTGATTGACTTAAATGAAAAGGTTATTGTGCTAAAGGTGATACGCTTATTTGCTAAAGCCAAGTTGAGAATATTATGGTATATAAATGAGTTAACTAGTGATATAATTGTGTATATGAGAATGATGTATATTGTACCCTAAAATCTGGGTAATTAATGGAAATATTATGTACAGAATCATGCCTCCAAAATCAAATACCAGACAAAATAGAAGAGGAAATGAGAGAGATCAAGGAAGTCAAAATATGGAAGGCAATAGACCAAATGAGAATGCTCATAACGAACAAGATCATGAGGAAGAAGAAGATGAATCAACTGGCCAACATGGAAACCAAGGGGGTGATCCCTTAAACCAATTTATGGACTTACTAAGGCAGACTATCGCTAATACACAGAATCCCCAACAACCACCTGTTCCCCCGAATCAGGTAGCTAATTCATTTCGTGCCTTTAAGTCATTAAAGCCCCCAGAGTTTGTGGGAACTGCTAACCCAGTAGTAGCCAAAGC
Organism: Kitagawia praeruptora; assembly: GCA_037693485.1. Classification (NCBI taxonomy): domain Eukaryota; kingdom Viridiplantae; phylum Streptophyta; class Magnoliopsida; order Apiales; family Apiaceae; genus Kitagawia; species Kitagawia praeruptora. The sequence continues at coordinate 103,663,399 of CM075345.1, forward strand.
CTGGTTAAAAGAGATGGAGAAAGCTTTTGAGATATTGAGGATAGAGGAGGATCAGAAAACAATCTTTGCAGCCTATCTCTTAAAGGGAGAGGCAAATTATTGGTGGGAAGCTATGAAAAACCTAGAAGGAGCGGGAGTGATAACCTGGGAGCGTTTCACTAGGGTGTTTTTAGAAAAGTACTCCCCTAGGTATTTGGAAAACCAAATGGAGATGAAATTTCTGGAATTAAAACAGGATAACCTAACAGTGGCAGAGTATGAAACGAAATTTACAGAACTGTCGAGGTTTGTTCCCGAATTTGTGCGTACTGAAGAACAACGAGCAAAAAGGTTCCAACAAGGATTGAAACCATGGCTACGGACGAGAGTGGCACCGTTTGAGTTAACTGATTATGCTGCGGTAGTTCAAAAGGCATCCATTATAGAAGCTGAGAGTGAACAGACTCAAATAGGTCGGGAGAATAAGAAAAGGAAATTTGAGGGTCAGAAAGGAGGTTCAAGTGAAGGGAGTTACTTTAGCAAGGTTGGTAAAGGACAAAAATCTCCATTTGTGGGAAGGTCAGGGATTAACAAGGTTGTTAGTGAGACTGTGAATCAGGGTGGGAAGTCCTCAGGAACATTTCAGTCAAACCAATCAAGACCACCATTACCAGAGTGCAATACGTGTGGTAGAAATCATACAGGAGCGTGTAGACTATTGGGAGTAACTTGTTATAAATGTGGACAGAAGGGGCACTACTCTGACAGGTGCCCAACAGTTGATGCGAACCCTAGGAATGGCGTCAAGTGTTACCAGTGTGGGAAATTAGGACACATGACTAGAGATTGCCGTTCTGGTGGGTCATTTACGCTGGGACAAAGTATGACTGCTTCAAATAAACCTACTGCCAGAGTGTACAATATGACCTTAGGGGAAGCATTGAAAAAGTTGGATACAGATGCAGCTGAACATTTTCTTTTAACTTTTTAAGTGTAAATGTTTGGTTAGGAATCAATGTGGTCAATGAATGGTGTAAATAAGTTAACGAAATAGATAAGAATGATCTATCTGAGTTGGAAGTAAGATATGCTGATCCAGAGAGAGAAAGCAATAGTATTTTGGGGTAAACCACAGACTTGTTTAGATACGAACATGAAATATATATTATAGGTAGTATTTTCTTACAATTGTTTCAAGGGATCTTATTCTAGTCAGATTTCTGGAGGATTTTACAGAGATAGGATATAACAAGATTGAAGTGTTCATATTTTATGTCATGATAGAGATCAAAATATAGATAAACCATAAATGAGATACACTACCATGTAGGAAAGGCCAGTATGGTGGCCGAGGTACTAGTAAAAAGGGAGGAGAATGAGGGGATAAAATAGAACGGTTAAATACAGGAAGAAATTGGTAAGGGAAGAAATGAAAGAGACTGATATTGATAAGCTAAAGGACATGTTGATGAATGACAAACAAGTTTATGTTGGTGTATTTTTCGCAAACAAGATAGAGATATTATGAATGAAAAAGGATGGAGAAAGTGGTATAGAATTTATAAGATGTAGATGAAAAAGGTGTATATGGACAACTTCAACATGATTCCGGGACGGAATCCTTTTAAGGGGGGAAGACTGTAATAACCCTAACTTTAACAATGCTACAGTGATCCCATGAATAGTAAAATTTGAGGATTTAGGGAAAAGATATGTAGGTACTCTATAATGGAAATAGAAAATGAATAAACAGAAACCATATTAGTATTGTACAATGAAATTTAGTGACTCGAAATGAAGATAGATTTCAGAAATTCCTGAATATGGATTTTGAGGATTTTGATTTCGAATAAGCTTCTATTGGACATTAAGGAGCATGGAGATATTGAAGGAAATTTTATATTGAGGAATTAGTGAATTAAAGTAAACTAAGGAATTATTAAGTTAAGGAAATACCAAAGGAATTTGGATTGTTAAATGATTTCAGAACCACTGAGATAATGAGGTATATTCGAAACGAATCACAATTAGACGAGAATGGAAACCAAGTAACCAAGGTTAGTAAATAATAAGGATGTTTACCACATTAGTATTTACAAAGGTTATTAGTATTTACTTAAGGTTAAAGAACCAAGCTTGCAAGATACTCTTCTATGACATCATTAAGGTGACATCACTTTTCACTAACTTTAATCAAGGGCAAATTAGTAAATTTCACAAGATAATTATCCAAGACCTTCATCAAGTTTCCATAAGACTCTAGAATCATCAAGAGAGCAACAACCAACATACAAGATCATCATCTTCTCCATTCTTCATCAATTCGGCCAAACAGTAACAGCCGACTTAGAACAGGCATATCTCCTTCGTTTCTCAGCCAAATTTTGCGTTCTATAGCTTTTTGGAAAGCCCATGAGATAATCTACAACTCTTATTTCACAAGGTTTGTCCAGAAAATCAAGTTAAGGGCCTCGTTTTTCATGTTCTTTAATCTGGGTTTTAGAACTCCGAAAATCTCTAAGTATGTTCTTGATGTTTCTTGTTAGTTTAAGGTGTTATAAGGTTATATCAAGGCTTCTCAAGGACTACAAGCCTTTGTTAAGTGTTGTTAAAGCTTCAAGGAAGGTATAATCTCTTCACTCTTCTTGAGTTTATGATGAATATTGTTTGGTTTAGTGATTAAGTGGTGTAAATGTTAAGATTATGATGTTATATGTGTTTGTAAGTGATTAAAGTTGAATATGGAAGGAGTATGTGCTTGTAACCATGGTTGGTAATATGACCACATGGTGTAGATGATGGTGTATAAGGTGGATGATTGATTTGGAGGAGTTTGATTTTGGAAAGTATGAAAGTACAGCAGTTATAATGTCCGATTTCCGTTAGAATCAGAAACTACCCTGTTTTTGGACCCTATACCCGTATGGTACCTTACTGTTATGCCATATTTTGGCATGTCTAATAATCTCCCAATTTCTAATATTATTAATTATTAATTCAGATTAATAATTATTGCTTAACCGCTAAGTAATATCCTCTCCCTGAAATGAGGAAAGAATCAATCTTAATCAATCAATAACGGAAAATTATCTCCAAACGATATTCTTCAAATCAGGAAGATATCACAACGATAAGATTAAATCAGATAAAATCAGTAATCACCCAGATTAACGTAACTTATCCCTTAAGTCTCTCGGGATAAGCCCAATTAATTCATAGAACTGCGTGGGGCTTGATCCTATATAAACATATAGGTACGCAGGCATCTTGGTACGATATGGAATCCGATACACGAGACAAATCGAGACACCTGCCAAGTCCAGCCCCCTCTTTTTTCATAATCCCTAATCCCCTAAAACAGTCACATACTCATAATTTCGCTCACTGTTTCAGCAACCCTCCGATTTCGTGTTGTTACGAAAATAAATGGAGACAAGAGGCTCACGCAAGGATCAGACGAGAGAAGAAAAAAAATAGTAAAATAAGCGCCACAATATGGTTGGACGAAAAAAATAATAATAATAAAGCAGCACGCATACACAAGTCACGGACTCACCAGTAGAGTAAAAAAAAAAAAAAAAAAAGGTCGGAGGCGACTACAACATGCAGACACACTTGGGAAAAAACACGAAGAGGGAGAAAGAACGGGCGGAAAAAGAAAAAAAAAAGCAGGGCATGGATCATTGATTTATTGAAATGAATTCCATGGCAAAACAAGTCCAAGTAATTCATAGAAAAACAATGGGAGTAGCCGAGTAGGCAACAAAAAAAAAACATGGAGACGGGCTTGTTCGTGAGACCAGCAGATACAAAAAAAAATAAAAGAACTGGAGGCCACGCAGCAGCAAAAAAATGAAGCACAAGGAAAATCCCAATCCGTTGCAAACAGAAAAAAAGAAGAAGATAAGTTTCACTATTTTTTTTTATTTTCTGCGATAATATTATTGTGCCATATCATGCATAATCATGATTTTAAATATTTTTCAGAAAAAATATTTATTATTCAGAAAATTCGTGCGAGGAATATATTTTTATGCTTGTAAAATTATTGCGATTTATAAAATATCGTACGGGATACTTATGCTGATTAATTGTGGATATTTACATAATGATTTGCGGATTTATTTTACAATCCCGTACGAGCTGCATGTTTCAAAGGAAAAAATACATATACGAGACGCATAATTTTGTAAAAGATTTTCTACAAAAAGGAGCATTATTTTCGAAGAAAATAAATATCGCGACACTCTTAAAAGAGCATATTTATTATTACATTTGGATTTGTAAAATATTTTTCATATATCGTCGCGATAGTACATATATGTCAAAAATATTTCCAAACTTGCGAACTAAATTGTCAATTAGGGTAGCCTGGACAAGCTATAAATCTCGGAATGCAACATGCTTAGTAAAGTGCAGCACCCTCTGGATTATTGAAGGCCCATGAGATATCGCTATATCGAATGGGTGGAGGCATCCCTATGCAAATTATCTTTAAGACTTTGTAGTTCTGCTAACCCAACAAGGGACGCATGCGAAGTTCGCCACATCTACATCTACATCTCTTATCAACAGTCTCTCGTCACAAACGAAGACACATCCTTATGTGGTTGCATCAGACACTTGAAAAGCGTGTATGCCAATTCGGGATATATACAAACGCCAAGGTCCTAACTAGACAACAAGGATCGCAAAGCATTTCAAAAATATTATATAAGCTCGCACATTTGAAAACCTTGGCAAATATATATCTTATACTGGTTATCACATGCTATCATACTTGCATCCGCATACGCCTAACGAGCACAGTGATGCTCTAAATGTTTTACTAATCTTCTGTTTTTAGTTGTTTCAGCTACTCAAGAAATTTGGAAGCTTGAAGAATGTTTAGTTCTCCACAGCAGCAAGCTACACTGAAGAACTTGGGGCTAGTTGTTATGCCATATTTTGGCATGTCTAATAATCTCCCAATTTCTAATATTATTAATTATTAATTCAGATTAATAATTATTGCTTAACCGCTAAGTAATATCCTCTCCCTGAAATGAGGAAAGAATCAATCTTAATCAATCAATAACGGAAAATTATCTCCAAACGATATTCTTCAAATCAGGAAGATATCACAACGATAAGATTAAATCAGATAAAATCAGTAATCACCCAGATTAACGTAACTTATCCCTTAAGTCTCTCGGGATAAGCCCAATTAATTCATAGAACTGCGTGGGGCTTGATCCTATATAAACATATAGGTACGCAGGCATCTTGGTACGATATGGAATCCGATACACGAGACAAATCGAGACACCTGCCAAGTCCAGCCCCCTCTTTTTTCATAATCCCTAATCCCCTAAAACAGTCACATACTCATAATTTCGCTCACTGTTTCAGCAACCCTCCGATTTCGTGTTGTTACGAAATTCCTCCAACAACACTTACTGTCCAGACCCCCAAGTGACCATGATGAGATAGAGCATAGTTCATAGATCGTTTTGATATAAAGTGCGTTAAAATCTGATGAACGGTTTAGGAGAAAAGTCAGTTTTAGTGAAAGACGTTCGAAAACAGAGAAACTGTAATTTTGTTAACTTTGAGGCTATAACTACCATACTTAGACATTTTTAAAAATTATAAAATTTTGGGATATTGTAGTAGGGTAGTCAAAGAGGCATTACCAGTTGACCTTGTGGTAAAATTCGAAATCCATATTTTCTGAGAATTTTTACAGTTAAGTGTGGTCGTTAGGGGAAATGGTGAAAACCCCTGAAACTTCGACTGAGTTTATAAATGGTTAAGTTCTTGAACCTTTGGGGTAATAGTGATACGTTAAACATATATTAAAGTGTCAAGGGTAATGTTATACAAGAGTGTAGTGAGTAAGAGATGTGGTATTCTAACGACGGTCCTTTTGTGTTTATAGAAACTCCGAAAGAGCCACGAGCCATACCGTCAGGATACCGAAACCGAGGCAAGATCTTTTCTATCCCTACTTGGAAATTATTTATCTTCAAAGAAACTTGATTTCATGGAATATATATACATGTGATGCTATTGTTACTATATTGTTAAGAATATGTTTTCCTTGATTATTGATATTAAAAGGAGAGGTATATGAGTATGATATGAATATGGATATGGATATGAGTATGAGATGGATATGTATATACATAGAGATGATTGTGCATGAAGTGAACATGCCTTATGATTAAGAGTTATATATGAAGGAATGGTATCAGTTGTTGTCTAAAGATATATAAAAGAATTGTATCAGTTGTTATCTAGAGTTATATATAAAGGAATGGTATCAGTTATTATCTAGGGTTATATGATTTATAATATTATGTTAAAAATATTCTTTCTAAATGTTGTGACAGATATTATTGAGTATTATTTAATACTTCTAAAATAAATGGAATACTTTATGTATACAAGAACATATTTGATTTCATTGAATATAGAAGAGATGTCTGAGTCATAATCAAAGTATTATGACATAAATATTTTAAAGGTGATGATAAATGGAAATGGAAATGATATATTTGAATGGAAATGTGAATGAAAATGCGAATGGAAATGGAAACGGAAAAGTGGAAAATGTGAAATGGTATTTGATAATGGAAAAATGATTTGAAAAAGGGGGATTGCAACATTAAGCGTAAGAGGCTGTGTGGTAGTGGCACAGTCCAGCATCCAATATTTATTCCGGCCCAAGAGTTCCGAGTGAGGATGTAGTGGTGAACCTTCCTCCTGGGGGATGGTGGAGAACCTACCTCCGTCTACCGGTAGTAAAAAGGGACGTGTACGGAGGGCGACTGATCATCGTCCTTACGTATTCGGCAACAGTGGAAATCCCCAACGTTTTCTATAAAGGAAAGAATTGAAAAATGGTTTTCAGATTTCTATACTGAAACCAGAAAAATGATATGAAAAGATGGAATTACTGTTACAGATGAAGAGAAACTGATTTTATGTTAAATTATATAATCGTTGCATATGGAGGAAATGAGAAAATGATAGCGAAAGATTTGTTCAAGTTTTTATATTATCCTAGAAAAGTACACTGAGATGGTATATTGATTGTTATAGCATTTAAGAAGGGGAAACTGATATTAAATGATATTAGAAGAGAGAGACTGATGGAATAATACTATATATTTCTTTCGTACAAAGATAATTGAAAAATATATGTCTTGAACAAAAATAAAATTCTTTCCATAATAACTGGAAATTGTTTTATTTAATATATATATATATATATGATGATTTAGTTTCCTTTGATGCTAGTTGATAGAAGTTATCTTGCTGAGCTATTATAGCTCACTCTTGCTACTTATTTATATAATAGCTAGGTATGCCGATACTACGCTGAATGCCCCACAAGAGGGTAGGGGAAGGCGACCTTTGGAGAGCGCACTGGCATCGATTCCTGAGGTTGCGTAGAGGCAAATGGGTCCTGGTAGCTTTATGTATAATTAAGTGTGTAAGCATGTAAGAAACTTTTGATTGTTGAAATGCTTCATGTCGAAGTATTATTCAACAATGTATTTAAGGATGATTCTGGGTTTGTAATAACTGTTTAACTCTAAACTTTTATTATGGTGAATGTTGTTCTCTGAGCATATGACTGTTGTGTGTGTTAATATTTATGTGTGGGGTCTATTGTGAGTTTTATTATGCATTTATACTCCAGCTGCCAAGAGAAGAATATTAATAAATGGAAATTGGTCCGTGACGGCCTAGATTCATGACCCCGGATTTGGGGCTGTCACACCGGGACAGGCATTGTTGTTTCTATTTTTTAAAAAATACTTATCGACGATGTAACCGCATATATGTCAATATATGTCTAATTTAGTGATATTCCCAAGTTTTGAAAAAATAATAAGTTTATTTGGATGGTAAAAGTGGTAGTGAACTATCGATTTGACTAGTACATCTAACTAGTGCTTTGTCCCGGATTGTTGTTTCTATTTTTTAAAAAATACTTATCGACGATACAACCGCACGTAAGTCAATATATGTCTAATTTAGTGATATTCCCAATATTTCAAAAAATAATAAATTAATTTGGAAGGTAAAAGTCGTGGTCAACTATCGATTTGACCCGTACTCCTAACTATTGTTTTGTCCCGGATAATCTTAAAAATGAAAAAAATAGCATAAAATATTAATGTAAGTTAAAATGAATGAAAGCGTTAAGAAAAAATTTATATTAAATATTTTAAATAGAAAAAATAACAAAAAATGTTACCATCCTGATTTATTTTTCAACAGTTATCTAAGATTGAGATGTAGATGTCATTCCATCATTATTTAAACTACATAACATGTAAAAAATGTCCATAATACATTATTAAAGATACTTTAAAGTTAAAATTAATATATTTTATTATTTTGATGCATATTTAAAGATTTAAAAATAAAAAAAAATCTTAAATTACTGCCGCAATGAGACATTGCGGTAGATTTTACTGCCGCAATGTTTGGTTGTGGCTTTGAAAAATTTTTAGACATTAATTATGGTTGGTGGTTAGTAATAAATGAACCAACTGCAGCAATGTTTCATTGCGGCAGTTGGCATTTAAGGCTTCCTGCCGCAATGAAAACTTGCGGCAATATTGAAATGTTTCCTTTAAGGTTACAGAATTTGTCTTTTTGTCCACTTTCCTTTCTTTCAAACAGCAGAAAACACCAACGAAAATATAGGGTTTAGAGCTCAAAAATTCATCCAAAATTAAGGTTAGTGCTCTATTCAATGGCTTCATTTTTATTTAGCTCTTCTAGTTCATCTAGTGAACGTAATGGTGACGATTATGTCACGCCGCCCGTTAAAAAAAAGCATGTTTCTCGTAAATTATTCATTGATGATGTAGATATTGCTAATTATTATAGTAGTGTTCATAAACGTAGAGTGAATCACAATGTTCATAAAAATAGAATGAATGTTGATGATGTTGGTGGGGAAAAAAATGATGATGGAAAGGGTAAAAACAAGATAATTATTAGTGATGGTGATGATGAAAAAGATGAGAAATTTGGGATGGGAAAAAATGATGGTGAAGGAGATGAGGATATTAGGATGGAAAAAATTGATGATGAGGAGGATGTTAGGATGGGAAAAAATATTGATGATGAGGATGTTAATAAGGTTGTGCCTTGTGTTGGAATGATTTTCGATACATTAGATGATGCAGAAAGTTTTTATAGAAATTATGGTCGAAATGTCGGATTCGAGATAATAATTAGGAATACTCATAAACATCAACGGAGTCATGATCCATCATCCCGTTTGTTTATTTGTAAGAAGGGTGGAAGAGTAGCACCGGAATCGGATTATCTTGATAAAGAAAAACGACGCATTAGGGATGTAGATCCACGAACGAATTGTCGTGCTCGAATGTACGTATGTCACCTAGTGAATGTAAACAAATGGAAGGTAACTTTGGTTGATTTGAAACACAATCATTCCATGGTAACACCGGATAAGCGACAATTTTTTCAAACATCGCGCAACATCGATCCGATCACCCGATCATTGATTGAGTTGTTTAACAAATCGGGGATCGAGACGAGTAAAGTGATGAAATATCTTGGTGAGACATGTGGAGGCATTGAAAATTTATGGTTTTCTAATCAAGATGTACGTAATGTCATACGGGATATTCGGCGCCGAGTGTTTGATTCCGGTGATGCGGAGTGTGGCTTGGTCTTGTTACGAAAGTTACAACAAGAGAATGCGTTCGGTCATTTCTTCTATCGAGTGGATGTGGATAACAAGAATCGTGTTAAAGGTTTGGTGTGGGTTGATCCTCGATGCATGAATGCTTACAAGAATTTTGGTGATGTGGTGATGTTCGACTCAACTTATCGAACGAATAGGTATTGTATGCCTTTCATACCTATTACGGGGGTGAACCACCATTACCAAAATATTTTGTTTGGATTTGCACTCATGAGAGATGAGACCGAGACTTCTTATCAATGGGTTTTAGAAACTTGGTTGGAAGCCGTTGACAACAAACCTCCCACTACAATAATTACCGATCAAGACATTGCTTTGGGAAATGCTATTGCCACGGTTATGCCCGAAACAAATCACTTATATTGTACATGGCATATAAGTAGTAAATTTCCCGAGAAGTTATATAGTTTGTACACCAAATATCCGGAATTCAAAACGGATTTTAATGCATGTGTGTACAAGTCGTTGTCACCCACGGAATTTGAAGGTAGATGGGAGGAATTGGTCAAGAAGTACAAACTTGAGGATCATGTTTGGTTGAATGAAATGCATCGCATTAGACATCAATGGATTCGTGCTTACACAAAGTCGCATTTTGCCGCCTGTATGACCACTACCTTTAGAAGCGAATCAATGAATTCATTTTTTGATGAATATGTGCAAGCATCTACCGGTTTGAAAGAATTCATTGAGAATTCCCAAAAGGCTTTGGAGGCACAATATCTTAGGGAGGTTAAAAGTGACTACGAGAGCGAAGAAAGGGAAAGGAGACTAGAATTGCAATCATCCTTGGAAATTCATGCATCCGAAATTTACACGAAAGAGATGTTTAGGCGTTTTCAAAAGGAGCTTCTAAAAAGTACATCATATGTCGTGACGAAAACTAAAGGTGGATGTCATTTGTTTAAAATGTTCGTGGTTGAGAAGTCTACCGTGCCGGAGGATCATAGAAGAAGCTATCGGTTGACGGCCCATATTGATGGAAAGATTGAATGTGTTTGTATGCAATTTGAACATTCCGTGATGATTTGTAAACACATGATCCGTTACCTAGACATGAAACAAAAAATACGTATACCGAATGATTACATCATGTCTAGGTGGACAAAAAATGGAAACAAAATTTCCGGACCTCTACCTTATACCCCTCCCATTCTTGGTAATGTTGGTGAATCACAAGCATCAAGGTATAGTGCATTGTGCAAATCATTTCAAAATTTAGGCGCTGTTGGTAGTTGTTCCGTCCCACGTTTCAACTACGTGATGAACTTGATTGAGCGAGAGAGGTGTCACGTGGAAATTACTTTTCCACAAGAAGATAAGACCGAAAAAATGAACGAGTCGTTTCCTCAAGAAGATTGGGATCATGATCCGATATTCGATCCTCTAATGTCACAAACTAAGGGACGAAAGAAAGCGGCAAGATATAAAAGTGGTATTGAAACGTCAACTTCAACAACCAAGCAACGAAAGTGCGGAAAATGTGGGTTGGTAGGAGCAAACCATGATAGAAGAAATTGTCCTGGCAATTAGTTTCATTTGTATTCTGTAATATTTGAAACTATTTTTATTAATTATAATCTTAATTTTCAATGTAAGGTATTAATATGCAATCCATGCATTTGTACTAGTTTTAATTAGATTTTTTTTCCAGTTTTTCGAATATTAGGAAAAACATATTTAAATTTGGGAAAAAAATAATTTTTAATTTATCTCGAATTTTATATTTAACAATTGAAATAAATTGCAATTTTATCATTTTTCCAAATTTTAATATCAAGAAACAAAAATAAATAAATTAATGTGTCTATCCGCAACGCCTCATTGCGGCAGAGAGGAGTCCAGTAGCTTTTCTCTCTCCTCCCCTGTTTTCCCCTGTTACAGGGGAAAACAAGGGAGGAAAGAGAAAAGCTACTGGACTCCTCTCTGTCGCAATGAGGCATTGCGGATAGCAGTAATTTTTTTATTATTTATTTCCTGATATTAAAAATCGAAAAAAAGCATAAATTATATTTTATTCCTAATAATTAATTTCAAATTCGAGAAAAATGGAAAAAATTATTTTTTCCAATTTTTTAAACTAAAATTCGAAAGAAACGAATAATTTAAAATATAAATTTATGTTTTTTTTCAAATTTTAAAGCAATAATTATAAATAATTTTATTACTTAATAAAATATTGAAATATGAGCGGAATTCATTTCGCATTCATATATGAACGGTTGCTTAAACTTTCAGATGTGGCATTCCTGGCCGAGTGGTTTGTTGCGAATCGAAACATCGAGGTTAACGTGCTTGGGCTAGAGCAATTTAGGATGGGTGACCCACTGGGAAGTTCTCTTTTTACATTTTTTTTAAAGTTTGCTTAAAAAAATCCTCTCTTTTCCAAAATATTCAATTTAAAAATCATATATGAATGCTTAAATTTTATTTTAATCCAAATGTCCCAAGAAAAAATAATTTAGTAATTCAAAAAAATTATTATCTGATTTTTTTGAGCAACCTTAAAAAAAAAATTCCCATTTTTCTCGAATTTTAAATTAATTACTAGGAATAAAATATAATTTATGCTTTTTCCGATTTTTAAATGCAAATTTGTTCAAGTTTTAAAATAAAATTTGGGAAAAAAATAATTTTTAATTTTTCTTTAATATTTGAAATAAATTGTAGTATTATTGTGCACCTCTAACTGACGACAAGCTGATGTCATGCTATTGTAGTACGCCGCGAGGAGTCATTGCGGCTGGATACGTACGACAAGCTGATGTCATGCTGTTGTCCGCGAGGAGTCATTGCGGATGGATACGTACGACAAGCTGATGTCATGCTGTTGTAATGCTATTGTAGTATGCCGCAATGACTCATTGCGGCAGGATGCACCCACCAGTTTTACACAGTCTTCCATATGTTCAACTTACATTCCCAAAAAATCAAATGTTATTTTCAAGTTACATTAATTTTTTTTTTTTTTTGAATTCCAATGTTGGAAAAATTTTACTTTATAATTTTTTCTCTATAAATACTCACACCCTCAACCTAAAATTTCATATTCTAATCTTCTTATCATTTTTCTCTCTAGCAACAAAGAGTAAATCATGGATTCTAAAAATGAGAAGAATGCTAGTTTAAAAGTAAAGTTGGTAGAAGCCAAGAGAGAAATCAAGCTTCTTGAAGATAAAGTTGTTGATTTGGAGGTAAAAGTCGAAGATCTCGAAGAAGCCTTGAAAGAGGCTAACATGGAGAATGCCTATTTGAGGAAATTGTACGGGCATGGAGATGAATATCCGTAGACGGAAGAAGAAGGAGGGCGAATCTCCGAAGAAATTTTTTTAAATTAAAATTGTATTTTGATGTTTTTCCCCCTCCAAAATTATTATTAATGAATTTAAATTTTCTTTTCATGTTTATTCTAAATATTTTGTATTATCTCCAATTCAATTAAAAAAATATATATTTTCAACATTTATGTTAAATTTTAAAATAAATTTTGGGCAAAAAAATAATTCTGGGGCTAGAGCAATTTAGGATGGGTGACCCCCTGGGAAGTTCTCTTTTTCCATTTTTTATTTTTTTAAGTTTGCTCAAAAAAATTAGATAATAATTTTTTTGAATGGTAAATTATTTTTTCTTGGGACATTTGGATTAAAATAAAATTTAAGCATTCATATACGATTTTTAAATTGAATATTTTGGAAAAGAGAGGATTTTTTTAAGCAAACTTTAAAAAAATAAAAAATGTAAAAAGGGAACTTCCCAGGGGGTCACCCATCCTAAATTGCTCATCCTAAATTGCTCTAGCCCAAGCACGCTTAACCTTGATGTTTCAATTCACAACAAACCACTCGGCCAGGAATGCCATATCTGAAAGTTTAAGCAACCGTTCATATATGAATGCGAAATGAATTCCGCTCATATTTCAATATTTTTTTAAGTAATAATATTTTAAATTATTTATTTATAATTATTGCTTTAAAATTCGAAAAAAACATAAATTTATATTTTAAATTAATCGTTTTTTTCGAATTTTAGTTTAAAAAATTGGGAAAAATAATTTTTTTCCATTTTTCTCGAATTTTAAATTAATTATTAGGAATAAAATATAATTTATGTTTTTTTTCGATTTTTAATATCAGGAAATAAATAATAATAAAAAATTACTGCTATCTGCAACGCCTCATTGCGACAGAGAGGAGTCCAGTAGCTTTTCTCTCTGCTCCCCTGTTTTCCCCTGTTATAGGGGAAAACATGGGAGGAGAGAGAAAAGCTACTGGACTCCTCTCTGCCGCAATGAGGCGTTGCGGAAGACACATTATTTTTTTTTTGTTTCTTGATATTAAAATTTGGAAAAATGATAAAATTGCAATTTATTTCAATTGTTAAATATAAAACTTGAGATAAATTAAAAATTATTTTTTCCCCAAATTTAAATATGTTTTTCCTAATATTCGAAAAACTGGAAAAAAATTTAATTGAACAAAACCTATCCGCAAGGAGTCATTGCGGATAGGTTTTAATTTTTTTTTTAAAATGGTCTGCTTGTTTTTTCTTCTACCCAGTAAAAACAGACAGCAAAAAAAGCTGCAATAAGAAATCTGTTTTTACTGCTTTCCATCTACATTTTATAAAACCTGTTTTAACCACATAAACGCAAAATACCATATCAACCAATCCCAACCAATATAAATACAACAATACAACTACCTACTTTCAAAGCAAAATTAACAAAATAATAATACAATCAAATAAACATGATCAAAATTAACTAAAGTCCCAGCTGCCTCTGTTGTAACCCGGCAGTAGTCATTTTCCGTGCTTCCCCTTTAAAAAGTTCCCAAGCTATGCGATACCGGAAAGTCAAAACATCATGTACAGGGTGCCACATTGCATCTTTCAATGATATGCCGCCAAGTATAACATCCATATACTTGCAAACGTACACGCCACAATCAGCGCCGCCTTGTTGCTTCGGTCGATCCGTAACGAACTTCACATCCATGAAACTGTCTTCAGCAAATCTCAAAGGTTCCAAGAAATGAAGCATGCACGGCAATAATTTTTCCTACAAATTTACCACAAAAAATTAGTAACTGCCTCAAGAAAGAAGAATGGTTTTAAAAAACATTGCATAAGATTACCATGACATAAATCTCCTTGGCGTACACCTTTCGTAAGTCACAATAAGATCCATGCTCCCGGAGAGGATCAATTAAAAGCAATTTCATTCGTTCAAGGTCCACAACAAACAAAAACCAATGACCACCTGTGCATACGGGGAATATAGCAACATCACACAAGTTTATTGGTGGCCCAAAGTACTGGTCTCGGTAGGTAGTATAGAAATTTTCCTACTCTTTCAACCGCTCCGGAGTTTTACAATTTGGATGCATCTGCAAAAAAAAGAAAATAAGTTATGAAATGCAAGAATTCTTGAAATTTCTATTATTCTATATTTCTTGCATTTTATAACCTTATTTCTATAATTTTGCATTTTAGACCTTATTTTTCTATTTCTTGCATTTTAGACCTTTATTTCTATAATTTTGCATTTTAGACCTTTATTTCTCTATTTTTGCATTTTAGACCTTATTTCTCTATTTCTTGCATTTCAGACCTTTATTTCCCTATTTCTTGCATTTTATAACCTTATTTCTATAATTTTGCATTTTAGACCTTTATTTCTCTATTTTTGCATTTTAGACCTTTATTTCCCTATTTCTTGCATTTTATAACCTTATTTCTATAATTTTGCATTTTAGACCTTTAATTCTCTATTTCTTGCATTTTAGACCTTTATTTCTCTAATTCTTGCATTTTAGACCTTTATTTATCTATTTCTTGCATTTTAGACCTTTATTTCTATAATTTTGCATTTTAGACCTTTATTTCTCTATTTCTTGCATTTTAGACCTTTATTTCTCTATTTTTGCATTTTAGACCTTATTTCTCTATTTCTTGTATTTTAGACCTTTATTTCCCTATATCTTGCATTTTATAACCTTATTTCTATAATTTTGCATTTTAGACCTTTATTTCTCTATTTCTTGCATTTTAGACCTTTATTTCCCTATTTCTTGCATTTTATAACCTTATTTCTATAATTTTGCATTTTAGACCTTTATTTCTCTATTTCTTGCATTTTAGACCTTTATTTCTCTATTTTTGCATTTTAGACCTTATTTCTCTATTTCTTGCATTTTAGACCTTTATTTCCCTATTTCTTGCATTTTATAACCTTATTTCTATAATTTTGCATTTTAGACCTTTATTTATCTATTTCTTGCATTTTAGACCTTTATTTCTCTAATTCTTGCATTTTAGACATTTATTTATCTATTTCTTGCATTTTAGTCCTTTATTTCTATAATTTTGCATTAACTAATTAACCAAATAATAAGTTATGAAATGCAATAATTAACCAAATTAAGGACTAAAATGCATGAAATTTGAATTGATTTACCTCTAAGTCGGTGCAATGCCCAGCTGCAATGGTCGTGAAATAACTCATGCCAAGGAAAAACCTCTTGCATTGACGGCCTAGCACTTTATGCTGAAAATATGAACTCTCCCTAAGCTTCAGCAGCTCAACATATGCATCCAGAACTGACGACTCTATTTCTTTATCGCGTTTTAGGCATTGGACATTTTGTCAAGCAAGCTCCGTAACCATCCCACTAACACTCCTAATAAAATTATGCTTTTCACCCCACCAATGCTTAAACAGCCAGTTGATTTTCCGATTTTTCAGTGGCCTCCTCATATCACCTGATACATAAGCATGCCGCCTCTGCGCATCCTTGTATTTATCCTCTTCAGTGTCCAACTGCAAATACATGTCAAGGTTATTTATCCTTGTATTTATCCTCTTCATCCTTGCAAATACTGCAAATAGCAAGCCAAAACGAATGTATGATTCAAGATACATACCCCAAGCATTTCTCTTAACTTATCAGGAATAACACCACTGATACTACCAAACTTCACAAGTCCACCCGCCACTGGGGTAAACTCTGAACCAGGAGTAGTGGTTTCAACCTGCCATTCGATGAAGATACAAAAATCATATACACATTTCAAATACAATACGTCAAGGTTATTTCAAAGTTAAAGATTATTACGTCAAGGTTGACACCAGGAGGAATGGGGCGGTCTGATAAAGGTGTTACCATGGGTGTAGAAGGAGAAGGAGCAACTGTAGTCTGAACCTGTATCGGCTGTGAAGGAGGAGGGCTAACCTGCAACCACAATGTGATAAAAACATGAATAACATATTCAAAGTTGGTATATAAGAAAGGAAATTACAAATAGGAGAGATTAGTACCTCAATATGAGCATCAGGGGGGACAGACTGTGAAGGAGGAGGGCTAGATCCTGGGGTCGGCTGTGTAACAGGAGGAGCAGCTGCTGTGGTCTCAACTGTAGTCTGAACCTGTATCGGCTGTGAAGGAGGAGGGCTAACCTGTAACCACAATTTGATAAAAACATGAATAACATATTCAAAGTTGGTATATAAGAAAGGAAATTACAAATAGGAGAGATTAGTACCTCAATACGAGCATCAGGGGGGACAGACTGTGAAGGAGGAGGGCTAGATCCCGGGGTCGGCTGTGTAACAGGAGGAGCAGCTGCTGTGGTCTCAACTGTAGTCTGAACCTGTATCGGCTGTGAAGGAGGAGGGCTAACCTGCAACCACAATGTGATAAAAACATGAATAACATATTCAAAGTTGGTATATAAGAATGGAAATCGCATTTTAGACATTTTTTCTCTATTTTTTGCATTTTATAACCTTATTTCTATAATTTTGCATTTTAGACCTTTATTTCTATAAATTTGCATTTTAGAGCTTTATTTCTCTATTTCTTGCATTTTACACCTTTATTTCTCTATTTCTTGCATTTTAGACCCTTATTTCTCTATTTCTTGCATTTTAGACCCTTATATTATTTTTATAGAAGTACAAACCTCAGTATTTCGACGTATGATCCAGTCCTTGGGCATGTGACATGAGATCCAACAGCTTGCTTGACCGTCTCCATCTCACCAGGTACTGGAACTGGAATCAAGGCTTCTAGTTGGATCCCACTATCCACTGATACTCTCAGACATCCAGTAGGCATTGGCTTGCCATGTATTTTTGTAATAACCCTAACTTTAGAAAGGCTACAGTGCCCAAATGAATAGTGATCTTGAGGAATTTAGGGAAATGGTGTGTAGGTATTCTATATTGGAGATGGAAAATGAACAAACAAAAACCATATTAGTGATATACTATGAAAATAAGTGACTCGAAATGACGATGGATTTCAGAAATTCCTGAATTTAGATTTTGAGGATTTTGAGCTCGAACGAACTTCTATTTATTGGATATTAAGGAACATAGAAATATTAAAGGAATTATATATTGAGGAATTAGTGAATTTAAGTTAAACCAAGGGATTTTTAAGTTAAGAGAATGCTAAGGGAATTTGGATTTTTATAAACGATTTCAAAACCACTGGATAATGAGATATATTTGAAACGAACCACAATTAGACGAGTATGGAAACCAAGTAACCAAGGTTAGTAAATAATAAGGATATTTACCACATTAATAGTTACAAAGGTTATTAGTAATTACTTAAGGTTAATAACCCTAGCTTGCTAAATACTCCTCAATGACATCACTAATGACATCACCTTCCACTAACTATGTTTAAGGGGAAAATTAGTAACTTCACATGAGGATTTTCCATAACCTTCACCACTAATCTACTAAGTTCTAGAATTCTCAAGATGTGTCAAGATTAAGGCAAGATTAGATCAAGAAACAAGAAATCAAACTCCATTTCTCTCATCCTCCACAAACTGTCCAGCAGAAACAAAATGCAAAGAAAAATTCATATCTCCATTTCTATCCATGATAAAATCACCAAATTTGAACCACAACCTCTCCACTCCATCGGAAAGATTCGCTCAAAATTTCATAGTCATCAAAGGGGTGTAGCCTAGTCAAATACCTCCCCCAAGTTGAAGAAACCAAACTGTCCAGGAGGATTGACAGTTTCTGGGCTGATTTTCAAACGGCCATATCTCCTTCATTACTCAATGGAATTTTGTGTTCTTTATATTGTTGGAAATCTGGTGAGATGCTCTACAACTCTCCTTTAGAAGCCTCAACCAGAAAACGTAGGTAAGGCCTTTGTTTTTGCGATTCTTTCAACTGGTGTCCAGTGAATCCGAATTTCTAACTTTGTTTTTATGATTTATTTAGTTGATCCAAGCTACCTTAAGGTTATTTAAGGACTACCCAAGGCTTGTTAAGTGTTGTCAATCTTCAAGGAGGTATAAATCTCAAGACCCTTTAGTATTACTTTGAATATATATGCTTGGTTATAGAAAACTTGGTGATTTAAGTTATGATAAGTGATGATTTATGATGATTATGTGTTTGTAAGTGGTTTGAGTTAAATATGGAAGTGTTTTGTGTTGGAAATCCATGGTTGGTATGATTACCACATGGTGTAGGTTTGATGTATGTGTTTGGTGATGGATTTGGAGGTGAGAAAAATTTGGAAAGTATGAAATTATAGCCGTTATAATGCCCGAATTTCGTTAGGATGTAATCTGCCCTGTTTTGGACCCCTGTCTCCGTACGGTACCCTACTGTATAGGTTACCAATTGACCATGACATGATAGAGCTTAGTTCGTAGATCGTTTTGATATAAGGTACGTTAAAATCTGAAGAACGGTTTAGGAGAAAAGTCAGTTTTAGTGAAAGGCATTCGAAAACCGAGAAAACGTAATTGTATCAACTTTGAGGCTAAAGTTACCATACTTAGACATTTTATTAAGTCACGAAATTTTGGGATAGTGTAGTAGGGTGGTCAAAGGACCCTTTACAGTTGACCTTGCATTAAAATTCGAAATCTATATTTTCTGAGAATTTTTACAGTCGAGTGTGGTTATTAAGGGGAATGGTGGAATATGCTAAAACTTAGATCGAGTTTAAAAATTATTAAGTGCATGTAAACTTTTGGTGCATAAAAACCATGTTAAACTTATAATATTAGTTAAGGGTGTTATGGTGTAGAAATTAAGTGATTAAGTGGGATATATACTAATGGTGATCCTTTCGTTCCTATAGAAACGGGAGACGAACTCAGGATTCCACATACTCGCTTTAGAGATCCAGGCAAGATCTTTTCTATCCCTACTTGGAAATTATTTATCTTCAAAGAAACTTGATTTCATGAAATATATATATGTGATGCTATTGTTACTATATTGTTAAGAAGTGGTTTTCCTTGATTATTGATGTAAAAAGGGAAGGTATATGAGTATGATATGAATATGGATATGAGTATGAGTATGATATGGATATGAATATACATAGAGGTGATTATGCATGAAGTGAACATGCCTTATGATTAAGGAAATATTAAGGAATGGTATCAGTTGTTATCTAAAGATATATAAAGGAATGGTATCAGTTGTTATCTAGGGTTATATGATTTATAATATTATATTCTTTCTAAGTATTGTGATTTAATAAATATTATTGAATGGTATTTAATACTTTTGAGATAAATGGAATACTCTACGTATATAAAAGAATATTGATTTCATTGAATATAGTGGAGATGTCTGAGTCATAATCAAAGTATTATGACATATATAAATTTTTAAAGGTGATGATAAATGGAAATGGAAATGATATATGTGAAGGGAAATGTGAATGGAAATGTGAACGAAAATGGAAAATGTGAAATGGTATTTGATGATTTGAAAAAGGGGGATTGCAACAGTAAGCGTAAGAGGCTGTGTGGTAGTGGCATAGTCCAGCATCCAATATTTTATTTCGGCACGAAGATGCCAAGGGAGGATGTAGCAGGTAGCCTTCCTCCAGGGTTGATACCAGGTAGGGTCATCCCTTCTACTAGTAGTAAACAGAGAGCGGATACGGTCAGGCGACTGATCGTCGTCCTACGTATCTGGCGCCAGCAGAGATCCCCAAAACTTGAAAGAAAGAATTGAAAATGGTTTTCAGATTTCTATACTGAAAACAGAATAATGATATGAAATGATGGAATTGTTGTTACAGATGAAGAGAAACTGATTTTATATTAATTTATATAATTGTTGCATAAGAAGGAAATGAGAAGATTATAGCGAGAGATTTGTTCAAGTTTTTATATTATCTTGAAAGATTACACTGAAATGGTATATTGATGGTTATAGCATTCAAGAAGAGGAACTGATATTATATGATGTTAGAAGCGAGACTGATGGAATGATACTATATATTTCTTACGTACAAGGATAATTGGAAAGTGTATATACATATTGAATGGAAATAAAATTCTTCCATAATAACTGAAGTTTGCTTTTGTCTATTATATATATACAACGGTTTATTTTCCTTTGATGTTAGTAGATAGAAATTATCTTGCTGAGCTATTTTGGCTCATTCTTGCTACTTATCTATATACAGCTAGGAATGCCAATACTTCGCAGAACGCCCCGCAAGAGGGTAGGGGAAAGGCGACCTTTTGAGCGAGTACTGGCGACCATCCCAGAGGTAGTTGACAAGCGAAAGGGGCTTAGTAGACTTATGTATATTAGTGTGTAAGCTATGTAATAAACTTTTGGTTGTTGAAATGCTTCCTGTAGAAGTATTACTCAATAATGTACTTAGTTGAATTCTGGGTTTGTAATAACTGTTAACTTTAAACTTTTAATATTGTGGATGTTGTTCTATGAGCATATGACTGGTGTGTGTGTGTGTATTAGTGTGGGGTCAATTGCATAAGTATTAAGTTAAAAAGAAAAAGACTCAAGAGATATTGATATTGATCGGAAATTGGACCGTGATGACCTGGATCCTTGACCCCGGATCTAGGGGTGTCACAATTTTCCTACTCATTTCTCCTCCATCTGGGTAAGCCATGCCATAGGCAACCTTGTTGCCATCCACTGCCAACTCACATGGTATTGGAGCCTACAATTATGATAACAAAAGTAAAATTACAACTACAATTATCAATGGTATATAAGAAGAAAATCACAAATAGGAGAGATTAGTACCTCAATCTGAGCATGATGGGGGACAGATGCCGGGGTAGGCTCTATCACAGCAGGAATAGTGCTAACCTGCAACCACAATGAGATAAAAACACGAAGAACATATAAAATGTTGGTATATAAGAAGGAAATTACAGTAAGGAGAGATTAAAATGAGCATGAGGGGGATAGATACCGGCGTAGACTGTGAAGGAGGAGGGCTAGTGATAAGTGGATTTTATATCTACTTGGAGCATTCTAAATCGGTTTAAATTGATTGTCTTGGACTCAAGTTTCTTGTAGTTTTGATGTGTTTTGCTCTCTGTTCTAAAAATCGGTGATTAATTACGATTAATCACCGATTAATCCCTGTTCCATGGGTTACCGAACTGATTAATAATCCGATTATTCGATTAATCAATCCGATTAATCCCCAAATACCCGATTAATCCCCGATTAATCCCTGGACAGTGCCTCTACCGATTAAGTCCGATTCCCGCTTTTTACAACACTGGTTTTGCTTAGTTGTGCAGATTTATGAGAATGTTGATTAAGGTTGATGCGTCTATCGTTTTTGGAGATTAAATTGTTTAAAATTCGGATTTTCCGGGAAGGCTGCGCAGACTACACTGTTTTGGCCATATCTGAAGTTCTAGATGTCCGTTTGAGGCCCATAAGCAGTCCACGCGAAGCTAACGAGATTCTCTATCATTTTAAAGTGGTCCAGAGGTCCAATTACGATTGGAACGTTCCAGAATATCTAAAGAAAAGTCAGCCACGAATTTTCCTTAAAAACAGACTCAGTTTAGGAAACGTATTTTGCAGAAATTCTATTATAATTCTGTTTTGGTATTTTCTTGCTGGGCAAGACATCAAGAGGCTATATAAACACATCTTGGGACACATTATTAGGGATGTAATATTAGATCAGATAATATAGTTTAGAGTAGATTAGTATTATTATTAGTTGGAGATGTAGAGAAACACCATGACTTTTCTTTTGGGTGACAACATTGAAGTTTGAAGGTTTTGTTCTCTTAATCTTTTCTTTGTTCTTATTAGTTTAATTATGTTTTCTTGTTTTACTAGTTGTTTTACTTGTTTAATTATTAGCGAGTAGTTATTTCTAGGGCTTAAAGGGAAGCCATGTTTGCACTAATATTGGCATGATTTTCATAGTGGTTTGATTGGTTATGGTTAATTCTGATTGATATGTTTTAATCATTAATTTGTGTAATCGGCCGATATCATGGATTAATTATATGCAAATAGGGGTATGGATCGAGAGATTTACTTACTAGAGGCACACATACGATTAGCAGAATTAAATTTGAGTGCGGAAGCATCATTGGATTTCTGAGAGCGTTAATGATTGGAAGAGATTAACTTGACTCTAATTACCTGATTGATTGAATTACTAAAAGTGGTTAATTGTGTTGAATGTTTCGAGAGTGTTAATGCTTGGAAGAGATTAACATACTCTAGTTATAGGATCACATTGATTGATTTAGCTTAAGAGCCAATTGTGTAAGCATGGTGGACCTGATTGCCCTAGGTTTTAAATAATTTTTTATCATCTGTTTAATTAGTGTTAATCTTGTTTAATTAGTTAATTAATATTCTCCAATAATCGTTTGTCCCTGAAACAATTAGCGATAACTGAAAAGGAATTAGTAGAACCTGTCTCCTTGTGGATTCGACCCGCTTGCCATCTGTACTAGAAATAGACACCGTGCGCTTGCGGTTAGGTATAATTTGACATATCAGCTAGATACCGGGGTCGTCTGTGTAACAGGAGGAGCAGCTGCTGTAGCCTCAACCTACAAGATACACCGATCATGCATTTTATACCCTTATTAATTTCTATAATTCTTGCATTAAACTAAGCGTTAAGGATTGATACCTCAACTTGGACTATAGGCGAGACAGATTCCAGGGTAGGCTGTGTAGCAAGAGCATCTGTAGTCTCAACCTACAATTATAGGTCAACGAACGGATCATATCGATTTATATATAATTCCTCCTAAGTGACTCGAATTAAACCTAGCATTAAGGATTACTACCTGACGAGGACGTTTATAAGAGACATGAGGTGTGGCATCGTGCGTAAGTGAAGCATGAGAATCAACAGTCTCAACCTACAATAAAATATACAACAATCATACAAATATTCAATCCACTACATTCAAAGATAATAAGTATCAAAAGATTACTACCTCACGCAAACGTTTCTGAGAGACGGCTAGTGGAGGCTGATGCGAAGATGAAGGACCGCTGGGGTCAGTATCCATATCATGTGCACGAGAGGGTCTATCAAAACTAGGTCTGATAAATCCACACCCCTCCACTCGGTGTTGATCCGATCATAACGAGCCAAAAACTCAGTGATGATATCAAAGAACCACTCGGGGGGATCACTCTCGTAAATGGTATGTAATGTCCTCATTCCACAATCCAGCTGCATTGAAGTATTTAGATGCAGGAATTAGATAAATAAAGGTCTAAAGTGCAAAAGTATAAATAAAGGTCTAAAATGCAGAATTATACAAATAAATGTCTAAAATGCATGAATTGGAGAAATAAAGGTCTAAATGCAAGAATTAGAAAAATAATGGTATAAAATGCATACCGCATCATCCATGTCCTGCTGGGGATACCAGTCACGAGGCACAATCTTAGCACGATGCTCAGCCACAAATGGAGCAATCCTTAGCTTACTGACGCGCCTGTACCAATACATGTACTCCTCTATAGACACGTAATTGCCCTCCTCGACAATAGGTATCATGCCATCATTAAAAGCATGCCACTCCTCAACGTAATCTGCCAAGGTCACTGTATGATTGTCCCGCACCCAACGAGATGCTCTCTCCGTCCGCAGTGAAGTCATGGCAACCGGGGCCTGTGGGATATGCTGTAGAATACCAAACTGTCTCAAGACTCTATCTGGCATGACATACTCAACGATATCAAAAGAAATGAGAGGGACACGACCGAGAGCCATATAGTGAGCATCCATCAAATCGATATTATAGTCCACAGAAACATCCTGAATGTCATAAAATCTCTGATAAGGCTGCCATGTCAGCCAACCAAGCTGAAAGCTGTCAAAGTCCCCCCGATAAAGACCTGTATGGTGGTGGGGGTTAACCCTCCTCTCATCTACCGGCTCAGCCCAAGCCAATGCCCTCGGCCAAACAAAATCCATACGAGGTGCTAACAGAGGTGCCCCAGGCAACAACCTCTCGTAACTCCAAAGCTGCAAAAGCATGGTGCACCCATTAATAGCTTTGGCACCCTTCTGAGCAGCCTTAGCCAAACCCCTAAACAAATAACTCAAAACCGCAGCTCCCCAGGCATACTCCTTAATCTCATGTGCATTCTGGATTAACTGTAAATACCTGCAAAAAATCAGGAAATGCAAATTAAGGTAAGAATTCAATAATTGGAGAAATTAAGGATGAACATGCAAGAAATGTGAAATTGAAGGCATAAAATGCAAGAATAAGATAAATTTAAGCATAAATTGCAAGGACTTGAGAGAGAAATGAAGTCAAGAAGTACCTAGGATGCACGGTGTCTCTATTCGATGAAGGAAACAACATACCCCCAATGATGTAAAAAAGATAAGCCCGGGTGTACACAAGGTCATCATGCTCGATAAACTCGGGAGAAGGCTTCTCCGGTTTCTTTTTATACATTTCCCTCAACCTATGAAGCTTCACCCCACCTAAATTGCAAAGAAATGATAATTTAATGTATAACATGCAAGAATTAAACAAATTAAGGACTAAAATGCAAGAAATTAGAATTTATGGACTAAAATGCAATAACTAGATAACTATCTTCCTAAATTGCAAACAAATGAAAATTTAATGTATAACATGCAAGAATTAAACATGTTAAGGACTAAAATGCAAGAAATTAGAATTTATGGACTAAAATTCAAACCTTTTTTATACATATCTTTGCGTTCGGTCTCAGTCAACCTCAAATCATGCCACCGTCTTAGCCAATATGGAAGCGGTGCGGAAAGCTCCGTATGAGTAACAGCACGACCACGAACATGCCATCCCAATATCATGTAAACATCCTCTAGAGTGATGGTGATCTCACCAAATGGGAAATGAAAGGTGTTGGTCTCTGGCCTAAACCTCTCCACCAACGCCGTGATCAATCGGATGTCGTTCTGGGGAATCGAGCGTGGGTTAGTAAACGCTCGGAAACCCCAGTCTGACAGCAAACTAACATGGGTGTCATCAAATACCCAATCGTCGAGGTTGGCTTTCAACTGGTGGACATCCAACTTCTCCCGCTCACCCCCCTGCCATATGTGACTGCTAATATGATCATCCTGCATGGTCAAGAGGGACCTATCGAGAGGCCCACACTGCATATCTATAGCATCTGCAATGTGCAAGATCAAAAAAATAAGGCACATTTCATAAACATGTACCAAAATTGGCTAAAATTATCATTCCATTAAGACATATTTAAAACAAGAATAAATTAACAATGAATATCATTTATCAAATAAAATGCAGTACTAATATGTTAATTAATCAAAATTCAAATTTTAAACTCAAAAATTCAAATTAATATTTCAAAATTTCGGATTAAAATTTCCACAACTCATAAAAAAAATTATAATTATAATTTCATAATTATAAACCCTAATATGTAATAACCCTAACTTTAGCGATGCTACAGTGATCACATGAATAGTAAATTTGGAGGATTTAGAGAAATGGTATGTAGGTACCCTATAATGGAAACAGAAAATGAATAAACAGAAACCATATTAATATTATACACTGAAATTAAGTGACTCGAAATGACGATAGATTTCAGAAATTCCTGAATATGGATTTTGAGGATTTTGATTTCGAATAAGCTTTGATTGGATATTAAGGAGCATGGAAATATTATAAGAATTATATATTGAGGAATTAGAAGATTTAGGTTAAACCAAGGGATTATTAAGTTAAGAGAATACCAAAGGAATTTGGATTGTTAAATGATTTCAGAACCACTGAGATAATGAGGTATATTCGAAACGAACCACAATTAGACGAGTATGGAAACCAAGCAACCAAGATTAGTAATATAAAAAGGATACATACCACATTAGTTACCAATGTGATTGACATTTTACTTAGAAAATTAAGAGATTAGGAGATTAGATCATCCAAGTGACATCACCATCCAATAACACATGTTTTAAGGGGCAAATTAGTACTTTTGCAAGGTTTTAACCACAAATATCTTCCAAGGCTTCCATAACACTCTAGATTAACAAGTAAACACCAAGATAAGATCTAACCAACACAAAACAAATCTCATCTTCTTCATTTCATCAAAATTCGTAGGTCACTATTCATCAAGAAAAAAATCAATTTCAAAACCCTAGCTAGAATCAACTAAAAATCAAGGGAAAAATCATGGAGGTTACTTGAGGATATATAGAGACATCCACCAAGTTTCATAGCAATCAAGCATCATTTGGTAAGGTAATAAATTCATCAAAGTGATGAATGAATAGTGATGAATAGTAGTTTTCAAGAACTAACTTGTGTTTTATGGTTTCTTTAGACTATACAAGCTATTGTAAGGTTGTTTAAGGGCTAGCTAAGGATTATTAAGTGTTGTTAAAGCTTCAAGAAGGTATAAATACTCTTGCCCTTTTTATATTTATGACGGATATTGTTTGGTTTAGTGATTAAGTGGTATAAATGTTAAGATTATGATGTTATATATGTTTGTAAGTGATTAAAGTTGAATATGGAAGGAGTATGTGCTTGTAACCATGGTTGGTAAGATTACCACATGGTGTAGGTGATGGTGTATAAGGTGGATGATTGATTTGGAGGAGTTTAATTTTGGAAAGTATGAAAATATAGCCGTTATAATGTCCAATTTTCGTTAGACCAAGAAACTGCCCTGTTTTTGGACACTGTACCCGTACGGTAGGTTACTGTCCAGACCCCCAAGTGACCATGAGGAGATAGAGCTTGGTTCATAGATCGTTTTGATATAAAGTGCGTTAAAATCTGATGAACGGTTTAGGAGAAAAGTCAGTTTTAGTGAAAGACGTTCGAAAACTGAGAAACCGTAAATGTATCAACTTTGAGGTTACAATTACCATACTTTAACATTGTTAGAAGTCACGAAATTTTGGTATATAGTAGTGGTGTGGTCAAAGAACTATGTCCAGTTGACCTCACATTAAAATTCGAAATTTAAAAATTTTAAGAAATGTTACAGTCGAGTGTAGTAGTTAAGGGGAAATGGTGAAAACCCCTGAAACTTCGATTGAACTTATAAATGGTTAAGTTCTTGAACCTTTGGGGTAATAGTGATACGTTAAATATATATTAAAGTGTCAAGGGTAATGTTATACAAGAGTGTAGTGAGTAAGAGATGTGGTATTCTAACGACGGTCCTTTTGTGTTTATAGAAACTCCGGAAGAGCCACGAGCCATACCGTCAGGATACCGAAACCGAGGCAAGATCTTTTCTATTCCTACTTGGAAATTATTTGTCTTTAAAGAAACTTGATTTCATGGAATATATATATGTGATGCTATGGTTACTATATTGTTAAGAATTTGTTTTCCTTGATTATTGATATTAAAAGGAGAGGTATATGAGTATGATATGAATATGGACATGGATACGAGTATGAGATGGATATGGATATACATAGAGATGTTTATGCATGAAGTGAACATGCCTTATGATTAAGAGTTATATATATAAAGGAATGGTATCAGTTGTTATCTAGAGTTATATATAAAGGAATGGTATCAGTTGTTATCTAGAGTTATATATAAAGGAATGGTATCAGTTGTTATCTAGAGTTATATATAAAGGAATGCTATCAGTTATTATCTAGGGTTATATGATTTATAATATTATGTTAAAAATATTTTTCCAAATGTTGTGACAGATATTATTGAGTATTATTTAATACTGTTAAAATAAATGGAATACTCTATGTATACAAGAACATATTTGATTTCATCGAATATAGAAGAGATGTCTGAGTCATAATCAAAGTATTATGACATAAATATTTTAAAGGTGATGATAAATGGAAATGGAAATGATATATGTGAAGGGAAATGTGAATGGAAATGGAAAATGTGAAATGGTAATTGTTAATGGAAAAGTGATTTGAAAAGGGGGATTGCAACAATAAGCGTAAGAGACTGTGTGGTAGTGGCACAGTCCAGCATCCAATATTTAATTCCGACCCAAGAGTGCCGAGGGAGGATGTAGTGGTGAACCTTCCTCCTGGGGGATGGTGGAGAACCTACCTCCGTCTACCGGTAGTGAAAGGGACGGGTACGGAGGGCGACTGATCATCGTCCTTACGTATTCGGCAACAGTGGAAATCCCCAACGTTTTCTTTAAAGGAAAGAATTGAAAAATGGTTTTCAGATTTCTATAACTGAAAACAGAAAAGTGATATGAAAAGATGGAATTACTGTTACAGATGAAGAGAAACTGATTTTATGTTAAATTATATAATCGTTGCATATGAAGGAAATGAGAAAATGATAATGAAAGATTTGTTCAAGTTTTCGTATTATCCTAGAAAAGTACACTGAGATGGTATATTGATTGTTATAGCATTCAAGAAGAGGAACTGATATTATATGATATTAGAAGCGAGACTTATGGAATGATACTATATATTTCTTTTGTACAAGGATAATTGGAAAGTGTATATACATATTGAATGGAAATAAAATTCTTCCATAATAACTGAAGTTTGCTTTTGTCTATTATATATATATATATATATATATATATATATATATATAATGGTTTATTTTCCTTTGATGTTAGTAGATAGAAATTATCTTGCTGAGCTACTATAGCTCACTCTTGCTACTGATGTATACAAAGCTAGGTATGCCGATACTACGCAGAACGCCCCGCAAGAGGGTAGGGGGAAGGCGACCTTCTGAGAGCGCGCTAGCATCGATTCCTGAGGTAGCGTAGAGGCAGACGGGTTCTGGGAACTTATGTATAATTAAGTGTGTAAGAATGTAATAAACTTTTGATTGTTGAAATGCTTCATGTCAAAGTATAATTCAACAATGTATTTAAGCTTGATTCTGGGTTTGTAATAACTGGTAAATTCTAAACGTCTATTATGGTGAATGTTGTTCTCTGAGCATATGACTGGTGTGTGTGTGTTTATTATTGCGGGGTCAACTGCATAAGTATTAATTGTAAAAAAAAAAGGACCCAAGAGATATTGATATTGAATGGAAATTGGTCCGTGATGACCCCGGATTTGGGGCTGTCACATAATAATTCGAATTAATTCATAGTTTTAATAAAAATTCGAATAATAATTCGAAACCTATTTCTAAATTGGGCATTTTGAGCTAATTCAACCTAATTAAAGATGAGAAACCCTAATTTCAACTCAATTGAGGGTAAAAGCCCTAATTTCAAACTAATTCAAACCAAAAATGGGTAAAATTCGAACTATGAACCCTAATAATTCGAATTAATTCATGATTTTAACTAAAATGAAGCAAATAAACACCACCCACAGTTAAAAACGAATCAAACCATGTACATATAATTGTGAGTAGCAATGTATATAGTAGTGCATGTGTGTATGTATTACTACGTGCGTGTGTGTAAGTGTCAATTAGAAGATACCTTGAGGAGGAAGATCGCCTGACATTCTCAACTGTGTGTGTAAATCGCCCGGAATCGGCTGGAAATCGCCTGGAAATCGAGCTCTATGGTTAATTAGGTTCAGTTCGGCTCGCGGAAACCGCAATGGGTGATTGTGTACTGCTGGTATCTGCATCGTATCATTGCGGCAGGCGATTTAAGGGTAAAATAGTAATTGCATGTTTTTCCTCTTCCGCTATGTTTCATTGCGGCAGTTAGCATGTTTTTCCTCTTCCGCTATGTTTCATTGCGGCAGTTATTTTGAGGGTGAAAACGTAATTTCATATTTTTTACTTGTTTCTATATTTCAAATTAACAGCTTTATTGATTTATTATTTTTTATTACTTTTATTAATTATAAAACTATAATAATTTATTTAAAATTTTATGTAATAATTCAAATTTTATAAACAATTTTATATTTTATAATGTATTAATTTACCAATTTCTTTTTAATTTTAATAAATAATAAAAATAAAAGTATAAAAACATAAAATAATATTTAATACTGTTTTGTTTTAAAGTAAATTAAAAATAATTTTGTTTGGTGTAGTGGTCATGTTGGTGTTATCTCTGGGGAATAAAGTATTTTTAAGTTAAAAACGCTGCCGCAACTATTCATTGCGGCTTCCTTTTTTTTTAAAAAAAAATTTTCCTGCCGCAATGAAGACTTGCGGCAGTGTACGAGTTTGGTGGCTGTGGGCTATTTTCAACCAACGGTGGCTATGGAAGGGCACCCATATATATATATATGGGTTTTGGTCCACAACCACCGTGGGATGGAGCAGCCATCGGGAGGGTCTGCAACCTTTCAATGCGGCAGAAGGGTCCGCAACCTTTCAATGCGGCAAAAGGGTCCGCAACCCTTCATTGCGGCAGTATTCTTGTGAAAATTAAATTAAAAATAGAAAAATAAGATAAAATTCGAATTTAAATTCATAAAATTTCAAATATTAATACTTATTAATTCTGTGATTAATTTTACATTAGATTCACTAATTTTCTATTTTTTGAGATTTTTACATTAGATTAACTAATTTAGGAGTACGGGTCAAATCGATAGTTGACCACGACTTTTACCTTCCAAATTAATTTATTATTTTTTGAAATATTGGGAATATCACTAAATTAGACATATATTGATTTATGTGCGGTTGTATCGTCGATAAGTATTTTTTAAAAAATAGAAACAACAATCCGGGACAAAGCACTAGTTAGATGTACTGGTCAAATCGATAGTTCACTACCACTTTTACCATCCAAATAAACTTATTATTTTTTCAAAACTTGGGAATATCACTAAATTAGACATATATTGACATATGTGCGTTTTGCATTTTAGACCTTTATTTCTCTATTTCTTGCATTTTAGACCTTTATTTCCCTATTTCTTGCATTTTATAACCTTATTTCTATAATTTTGCATTTTAGACCTTTATTTCTCTATTTCTTGCATTTTAGACCTTTATTTCTCTATATTTGCATTTTAGACCTTATTTCTCTATTTCTTGCATTTTTGACCTTTATTTCCCTATTTCTTGCATTTTATAACCTTATTTCTATAATTTTGCATTTTAGACCTTTATTTCTCTATTTCTTGCATTTTAGACCTTTATTTCTCTAATTCTTGCATTTTAGACCTTTATTTATCTATTTCTTGCATTTTAGACCTTTATTTCTATAATTTTGCATTAACTAATTAACCAAATAATAAGTTATGAAACGCAATAATTAACCAAATTAAGGACTAAAATGCAAGAAATTTGAATTGATTTACCTCCAAGTCGGTGCAATGCCCAGCTGCAATGGTCGTGAAATAACTCATGTCAAGGAAAAACCTCTTGCATTGACGGCCTAGCACTTTATGCTGAAAATATGAACTCTCCCTAAGCTTCAGCAGCTCAACATATGCATCCAGAACTGACGACTCTATTTCTTTATCGCGTTTTAGGCATTGGACATTTTGCCAAGCAGGCTCCGTAACCATCCCACTAACACTCCTAATAAAATTATGCTTTTCACCCCACCAATGCTTAAACAGCCAGTTGATTTTCCGATTTTTCAATGGCCTCCTCATATCACCTGATACATAAGCATGTCGCCTCTGTGCATCCTTGTATTTATCCTCTTCAGTGTCCAACTGCAAATACATGTCAAGGTTATTTATCCTTGTATTTATCCTCTTCATCCTTGTAAATACTGCAAATAGCAAGCCAAAACGAATGTATGATTCAAGATACATACCCCAAGCATTTCTCTTAACTTATCAGGAATAACACCACTGATACTACCAAACTTCACAAGTCCACCCGCCACTGGGGTAAACTCTGAACCAGGAGTAGTGGTTTCAACCTGCCATTCGATGAAGATACAAAAATCATATACACATTTCAAATACAATACGTCAAGGTTATTTCAAAGTTAAAGATTATTACGTCAAGGTTGACACCAGGAGGAATGGGGCGGTTTGATAAAGGTGTTACCATGGGTGTAGAAGGAGAAGGAGCAACTGTAGTCTGAACCTGTATCGGCTGTGAAGGAGGAGGGCTAACCTGCAACCACAATGTGATAAAAACATGAATAACATATTCAAAGTTGGTATATAAGAAAGGAAATTACAAATAGGAGAGATTAGTACCTCAATATGAGCATCAGGGGGGACAGACTGTGAAGGAGGAGGGCTAGATCCTGGGGTCGGCTGTGTAATAGGAGGAGCAGCTGCTGTGGTCTCAACTGTAGTCTGAACCTGTATCGGCTGTGAAGGAGGAGGGCTAACCTGCAACCACAATGTGATAAAAACATGAATAACATATTCAAAGTTGGTATATAAGAAAGGAAATTACAAGTAGGAGAGATTAGTACCTCAATATGAGCATCAGGGGGGACAGACTGTGAAGGAGGAGGGCTAGATCCCGGGGTCGGCTGTGTAACAGGAGGAGCAGCTGCTGTGGTCTCAACTGTAGTCTGAACCTGTATCGGTTGTGAAGGAGGAGGGCTAACCTGCAACCACAATGTGATAAAAACATGAATAACATATTCAAAGTTGGTATATAAGAAAGGAAATTACAAATAGGAGAGATTAGTACCTCAATATGAGCATCAGGGGGGACAGACTGTGAAGGAGGAGGGCTAGATCCTGGGGTCGGCTGTGTAATAGGAGGAGCAGCTGCTGTGGTCTCAACTGTAGTCTGAACCTGTATCGGCTGTGAAGGAGGAGGGCTAACCTGCAACCACAATGTGATAAAAACATGAATAACATATTCAAAGTTGGTATATAAGAAAGGAAATTACAAATAGGAGAGATTAGTACCTCAATATGAGCATCAGGGGGGACAGACTGTGAAGGAGGAGGGCTAGATCCCGGGGTCGGCTGTGTAACAGGAGGAGCAGCTGCTGTGGTCTCAACTGTAGTCTGAACCTGTATCGGTTGTGAAGGAGGAGGGCTAACCTGCAACCACAATGTGATAAAAACATGAATAACATATTCAAAGTTGGTATATAAGAAAGGAAATTACAAATATGAGAGATTAGTACCTCAATATGAGCATCAGGGGGGACAGACTGTGAAGGAGGAGGGCTAGATCCTGGGGTCGGCTGTGTAACAGGAGGAGCAGCTGCTGTGGTCTCAACTGTAGTCTGAACCTGTATCGGCTGTGAAGGAGGAGGGCTAACCTGCAACCACAATGTGATAAAAACATAAATAACATATTCAAAGTTGGTATATAAGAATGGAAATCGCATTTTAGACCTTTATTTCTCTATTTCTTGCATTTTATAACCTTATTTCTATAATTTTGCATTTTAGACCTTTATTTCTATAAATTTGCATTTTAGAGCTTTATTTCTCTATTTCTTGCATTTTACACCTTTATTTCTCTATTTCTTGCATTTTAGACCGTTATTTCTCTATTTCTTGCATTTTAGACCCTTATATTATTTTTATAGAAGTACAAACCTCAGTATTTCGACGTATGATCCAGTCCTTGGGCCATGCGACATGAGATCCAACAGCTTGCTTGATCGTCTCCATCTCACCAGGTACTGGAACTGGAATCAAGGCTTCTAGTTGGATCCCACTATCCACTGACACTCTCAGACATCCAGTAGGCATTGGCTTGCCAAGTATTTTCCTACTCATTTCTCCTCCATCTGGGTAAGCCATGCCATAGGCAACCTTGTTGCCATCCACTGCCAACTCACATGGTATTGGAGCCTACAATTATGATAACAAAAGTAAAATTACAACTACAATTATCAATGGTATATAAGAAGAAAATCACAAATAGGAGAGATTAGTACCTCAATCTGAGCATGATGGGGGACAGATGCCGGGGTAGGCTCTGTCACAGCAGGAATAGGGCTAACCTGCAACCATAATGAGATAAAAACACGAAGAACATATAAAACATTGGTATATAAGAAGGAAATTACAGTAAGGAGAGATTAATATGAGCATGAGGGGGATAGATACCGGGCGTAGACTATGAAGGAGGAGGGCTAGATACCGGGGTCGTCTGTGTAACAGGAGGAGCAGCTGCTGTAGCCTCAACCTACAAGATACACCGATCATGCATTTTATACCCTTATTAATTTCTATAATTCATGCATTAAACCAAGCGTTAAGGATTGATACCTCAACTTGGACTATAGGCGAGACAGATTCCAGGGTAGGCTGTGTAGCAAGAGCATCTGTAGTCTCAACCTGCAATTATATGTCAATGAACCGATCATATCGATTTATATATAATTCCTCCTAAGTGACTCGAATTAAACCTAGCATTAAGGATTACTACCTGACGAGGACGTTTATAAGAGACATGAGGTGTGGCATCGTGCGTAAGTGAAGCATGAGAATCAACAGTCTCAACCTACAATAAAATATACAACAATCATACAAATATTCAATCCACTACATTCAAAGATAACAAGTATCAAAAGATTACTACCTCACGCAAACGTTTCTGAGAGATGGCTAGTGGAGGCTGATGCGAAGATGAAGGACCGCTGGGGTCAGTATCCATATCATGTGCACGAGAGGGTCTATCAAAACTAGGTCTGATAAATCCAACACCCCTCCACTCGGTGTTGATCCGATCATAACGAGCCAAAAACTCAGTGATGATATCAAAGAACCACTCGGGGGGATCACGCTCGTAAATGGTATGTAATGTCCTCATTCCACAATCCAGCTGCATTGAAGTATTTAGATGCAGGAATTAGATAAATAAAGGTCTAAAGTGCAAAAGTATAAATAAAGGTCTGAAATGCAGAATTATACAAATAAATGTCTAAAATGCATGAATTGGAGAAATAAAGGTCTAAAATGCAAGAATTAGAAAAATAACGGTATAAAATGCATACCGCATCAGCCATATCCTGCTGGGGATACCAGTCACGAGGCACAATCTTAGCACGATGTTCAGCCACAAATGGAGCAATCCTTAGCTTACTAACGCGCCTGTACCAATACATGTACTCCTCTATAGACACGTAATTGCCCTCCTCGACAATAGGTATCATGCCATCATTAAAAGCATGCCACTCCTCAACGTAATCTGCCAAGGTCACTGTATGATTGTCCCGTACCCAACGAGATGCTCTCTCCGTCCGCAGTGAAGTCATGGCAACCGGGGCCTGTGGGATATGCTGTAGAATACCAAACTGTCTCAAGACTCTATCTGGCATGGCATACTCAACGATATCAAAAGAAATGAGAAGGACACGACCGAGAGCCATATAGTGAGCATCCATCAAATCGATATTATAGTCCACAGAAACATCCTGAATGTCATAAAATCTCTGATAAGGCTTCCATGTCAGCCAACCAAGCTGAAAGCTGTCAAAGTCCCCCCGATAAAGACCTGTATGGTGGTGGGGGTTAACCCTCCTCTCATCTACCGGCTCAGCCCAAGCCAATGCCCTAGGCCAAACAAAATCCATACGAGGTGCTTACAGAGGTGCCCCAAGCAACAACCTCTCGTAACTCCAAAGCTGCAAAAGCATGGTGCACCCATTAATAGCTTTGGCACCCTTCTGAGCAGCCTTGGCCAAACCCCTAAACAAATAACTCAAAACCGCAGCTCCCCAGGCATACTCCTTAATCTCATGTGCATTCTGGATTAACTGTAAAAACCTGCAAAAAATCAGGAAATGCAAATTAAGGTAAGAATTCAATAATTGGAGAAATTAAGGATGAACATGCAAGAAATGTGAAATTTAAGGCATAAAATGCAAGAATAAGATAAATTTAAGCATAAATTGCAAGGACTAGAGAGAGAAATGAAGTCAAGAAGTACCTAGGATGCACGGTGTCTCTATTCGATGAAGGAAACAACACACCCCCAATGATGTAAAAAAGATAAGCCCGGGTGTACACAAGGTCATCATGCTCGATAAACTCGGGAGAAGGCTTCTCCGGTTTCTTTTTATACATTTCCCTCAACCTATGAAGCTTCACCCCACCTAAATTGCAAAGAAATGATAATTTAATGTATAACATGCAAGAATTAAACAAATTAAGGACTAAAATGCAAGAAATTAGAATTTATGGACTAAAATGCAATAACTAGATAATTATCTTCCAAAATTGTAAAGAAATGATAATTTAATGTATAACATCCAAGAATTAAACAAATTAAGGACTAAAATGCAAGAAATTAGAATTTATGGACTAAAATGCAATAACTAGATAATTATCTTCCAAAATTGCAAAGAAATGATAATTTAATGTATAACATGCAAGAATTAAACAAATTAAGGACTAAAATGCAAGAAATTAGAATTTATGGACTAAAATGCAATAACTAGATAATTATCTCCCAAAATTGCAAAGAAATGATAATTTAATGTATAACATGCAAGAATTAAACAAATTAAGGACTAAAATGCAAGAAATTAGAATTTATGGACTAAAATGCAATAACTAGATAATTATCTTCCAAAATTGCAAAGAAATGATAATTTAATGTATAACATGCAAGAATTAAAAAAATTAAGGACTAAAATGCAAGAAATTAGAATTTATGGACTAAAATGCAATAACTAGATAATTATCTTCCAAAATTGCAAAGAAATGATAATTTAATGTATAACATGCAAGAATTAAACAAATTAAGGATTAAAATGCAAGAAATTAGAATTTATGGACTAAAATGCAATAACTAGATAATTATCTTCCTAAATTGCAAACAAATGAAAATTTAATGTATAACATGCAAGAATTAAACATGTTAAGGACTAAAATGCAAGAAATTAGAATTTATGGACTAAAATTCAAACCTTTTTTATACATATCTTTGCGTTCGGTCTCAGTCAACCTCAAATCATGCCACCGTCTTAGCCAATATGGAAGCGGTGCGGAAAGCTCCGTATGAGTAAAAGCACGACCACGAACAGGCAATCCCAATATCATGTAAACATCCTCTAGAGTGATGGTGATCTCACCAAATGGGAAATGAAAGGTGTTGGTCTCTGGCCTAAACCTCTCCACCAATGCCGTGATCAATCGGATGTCGTTCTGGGGAATCGAGCGTGGGTTAGTAAACGCTCGGAAACCCCAGTCTGACAGCAAACTAACCTGGGTGTCATTAAATACCAAATCGTCGAGGTTGGCTGTCAACTGGTGGACATCCAACTTCTCCCGCTCACCCCCCTGCCATATGTGACTGCTAATATGATCATCCTGCATGGTCAAGAGGTACCTATCGAGAGGCCCGCACTGCATATCCATAGCATCTTGTTAGTCACAGAGGCATGCCTGTTTAACATTTAATAACAAGCCTAATTGTTTGTAATGTTTTGCATTACTTACATGACCTCTTAACTGAGGGAACCTCTAGTTGTAGAGTTTCTGTTTGTATTGTACTTGCAGTAGGCATCAAATCCTAGTTGTGTAACTGTACTTATAGAGTCTAGAATAATGCTTGAAAGAAGTTCCAAGGTTCATGCCTCAAACAAGAAGATAAAGACTGTCAAATAATCACAGTTGGGATTTGAAGAAATGAAGAATTTGCCTAAGTACCAATTCGAGAAGTATATTTGTCTATTCGAGAAGTCCAGCATTCGAGAAGTCAGGGATTCGATATCTCAAGACACTATTCGATATCTCTGAATACACTGTTCGATATCTCATTCGATATCTCAGAGATTCGATATGTCTATGTACTCTATTCGAGAACTCAGGAAGTCAACAAGTCAAAGTAGTATTCGAGTTCTCAAGGAGTCAACAAGTCAAAGTTCCATTCGATATCTCAAAGACTCAAAAAGCTATTCGATATCTCAAGGATTCGACAAGTCAAGTGTTCTATTCGACAACTCAAGGAATCCTGAAGAAAAGAGCTATTCGAGAAGTAATTCGATATGTCAATATAACAGTGTTCGAGAACTCAGAGTTATCGATCAAGTCAATTCTAGTTCTCGAATCAACTACTTAGTCACTTCTAGAATACATTCTTGGAGACAAAATACTGAAGAAATTGTACAAGTCAGAAACCTGCAACAAGCCAATGCACTTTATGGACCACAATCTGTAACGTGCTCTGGAAAGCCTACAAGGAAGCTTGGAGAGATATAGAAGAGACAAGGGGCTAAAGAAGTGGATCTGAACAGGCTTTGCAAAGTCAAATCTGTAACCGTTTGGACACTTACTCAAAAAGGATAGACAGACTAGAAAGTAATTTGTTCAGCTACCTTATTTGTAGTAAGTAGGGTGTATCCATGTTCTATAAGGATACAGCCTCACTTCCTTAGTCAATGAACTTAGTAACTTTGTGAGTCAAGTTTTTCATACACTGTAAGTTGTATCTCTCTGAGAAAAACGAAGCTGAGAATACTATCATTTGTATTCACAGATTGTAGCAACCTTTATCTAATAATACATTAGATTAAAGTGATATTGTGTTTTGTGTTATTCTTTATCCGCACCTTCAATCTTGCACACACAAACACTCTTGCTACATAGACTCGGAAAAATAAAAGTTCAAGAATCCATTCACCCCCCCTCTGTATTCTTTTATCGTATTCAATACTCAACAAGTGGTATCAGAGTGGGCTGTTTATTCAAAAATAGAAAAACGATCATGAGTTCGAATACACCAAAGACTACAGGAACGGTGAAGGTCCCTAAGTTTGACAAAGAGAATTACAACCTCTGGAAGATAAAGATGATGTTGTTCATCAAAGCCTCTCATCCTTTGTATCCTGAGATTCTCAAGAATGGTCCTTTTGTTCCACAACAAGAGATACCAGAGAAGACTGTTGGAACCACAACTATCCCAAGATCTTATGAGGCCAAGGATCCATCAAAATGGACAGAATCAGAAAGGGAGAAGGTTGCTCTTGACAGCCACCTCATGTTGCTTATCATTGATTCCATGGACATGTCAATGTTTGCAAACATTGCATCATGTACATCTGCCAAAGAAATGTGGGATCACATTGAGGTGTTGTGTGAAGGAACTGATGAGGTTAAGGAAAACAAGAAACAGATACTGGTCACACAGTATGAGGCTTTCATGGCACAGCCCAAGGAAATCATTACTGAGATGTTTGAGAGATTTCACAAGCTAGTTACGGAGTTGCAGATGAATGGCAAGGTTTACAGTACCAAGGAGTTAAACATGAAGTTTCTGCTATCCTCACCAAACCATCTAGAGCAAAGGGTCATTTCTCTAAGGGAAAGAGATTTGAACAAAGTTACATATGATGTGCTCTATGGAGTTTTAAAAACTCATGAGCTTGAGTTGCTTCAGAAAAAGGCTATCCAAGCCAATCAAGGTAGAATGGTAAACACATCGTGTGCCTTGATTGTCAACAAATCTATTTAAGACCTAGAAGCATCCACAAGCCAGTTAAGGATAGAGGAGGTAGTAGAAGATGAAGAAACTGAACCTGAGGTAAGTGAACCTGTTGAGGAGAAGGAGGAAGAAGAGTTTTACACTCTTGAAGAACTAGATAGAATGGAAAACACTTTATATGCTTTCATGGCTAGAAAATTTCCAAACAATAGATTCAAAAGGAATCAACCCTTCAAACCCAAAACCCAAAACCATTCATTCAACAAAAGCAAGGCACCTGTGAAACCAAACAAGAATAAGTTTAAAACCAGCCATGTGGATAGGTCATCTGTAAGGTGCTATAGATGCAATGACCTAGGGCATTTTGCCAGTGAATGGAAGAAGCCTAAAAAGAAAGATAAAGATTATCTTGAGCTTGAAGCTAAGTATGAGGCCCTTCTGAAAAAGCAGACACAAGGTAAGGCCTACATAGCTGAAGGGAAGTGTTGGGATGATTCTGACAGTGATGGAGAGGAGCAAGAATTCTGCAATTATGCCTTGATGGCCAATTCCAAGGATGACACATCTCCATCAGACCCTCAGGTACCATCTCTCACTACTATAGACATGTCTGTTTCAGAGTATAAATGCATGATTGAACAACTATCTGTTGAAATGTTTAACATTCATACTAGTATGACTGCTGCTAATGAGGAGATTGCTAAACTGTCTACTAGAAATGAAATGTTAACAAAAAAGAATGAGGAACTTGAGCTAACTGCTATGCAAATAGAAAACCTTAAAAAAGAAGTTGAATATCTGCAAAATAAGGTGTTGTGTGCTAGTCATGTTGAAAAGGCTCTTAGGGATGAATTAGCTGAAAATGAATTCAAACTAAAAACTTTCAAGAAATCATCTGGTCTAGTGAAATCCTACTGTGAGAAAATTGAAGCAAAACCCAAGGCTGCTATTGGACTTGATTATGACACTCTTAAACAGAGAAAAGGCTATGCTGTCATTGAAGATGACACAGTTGTTCATGAGGAAGTGCCACACATTTTGAAAAAGACTGAAAATCCAATTTTTAAGGAACCAACATTTGAAATTGATGAGGATGCCTTACTCATCAAACAAATGTTGAATGATGAGGATGAGGCACAATCAAATGAACAACAAGCATCATCCAAGAGTGAGAGTGTCAAGTCAAAAGACAAGGAGCCAGTAGTTGATAGGCCAAGACCAAAGAAGTTTGTTAAGTTTGTTTCAGCTGGGAAGAGTGAATCAGAAAAGAAAGTGACTAAGAAGAAACAGAACAGAAATGGCAAGTTAGGGATTAACAAGGATAACAACTATGCTTATATGCCTAATGCCCCTAGGAAAACTTGTCAGAACTGTTTCAGTACCAATCATTTAACTCATGCATGCAAGAAACCTGCTGGTAGTGTATCTAAACCTTTCTATGATTGTTCCGTGCCTCTAAGACATAGAGATGCACCATTTTGTGATACATTTGACTGTATGCCATGCAATATGAATGTTATGACTAGTTGTTTCAATCTGAGAAGGCAATTCATTGATGGTTGTATCAGTCACAATTCTCACACACACTACACCAGGTCAAAGTCTTCGAGTCCTCCTAAAGCTAGGAAGGCACCTCTGTCACCTAAGTCTGAAACCTCAGGTTCTAAGACTTCTAACAGTGACAAGAAGACTAATGACAAGAAAGTTGACAAGCATGTTGTTTATGATTAAATTGTTTCTAAGTCACATGGACCCAAACTTGTTTGGGTACCAAAGGAAAAGTAATACCTTTGTGTTTGCAGGGCAAAGAAAGTGAAAAGAAGGTCATGTGGATTTTGGACAGTGGATGCTCAAATCATATGACTGGTGATATGGCCCTGCTATCACAATATGAGGAAAAGGCTGGCCCAATGGTTGCTTTTGGAGATGACAGCATGGGTAACACATTGGGATATGGCAAGTTGAAAGTTGGTAATGTCATCATTGAAGATGTAGCACTAGTCAAGGGGCTCAAGCATAATCTGCTAAGTGTTGGTCAGTTTACTGATAGGGGATTCAAGGTGGATTTTGACAAAGATGAATGTTTGATCACCCACAAGAAGACTGGTGATTTTGCTCTATCTGGAGTAAGGAAGGGAAGCCTGTTTGTAGCCAATATGGATTCTGCAAACAAGGACAAAATTTGTTGCTTTTACTCAAAAGCATCAAATGAAGATTGTTGGTTGTGGCACAAGAAACTATCATACCTGAACTTCAAAGCCATTAATTCTCTAGTCAAAAGAGAGTTAGTGAGAGGCATGCCCACACTCGAATTCTGTCAAGAAGGAGTGTGTGAGGCTTGTCAAAAAGGAAAGATGAAAAGATCAAGCCACAAGACAAAGACAGTGACATCAATAACCAAGCCCCTACAACTCATTCATATGGATTTGTTTGGGCATGTCAACATTATGTCACTAGGAAGAAAGAAGTATGCCTTGGTGATGGTTGATGATTTTACAAGGTATACATGGGTGGAATTTCTGGCATCAAAAGATGAGGCTCCACAAGTAATCATTGAGCATATAAAGAAAGTTGACAAGGAAGCAAAGGCCAACAATGCAAGTGTGATTGCACTGAGAAGTGATAATGGAACAGAGTTTAGAAATACCATACTTGAAGCATTCTGTAAAGAGAATGGTATTTCTCAGCAATTCTCAGCTCCAAGGACTCTACAACAAAATGGAGTTGTTGAGAGGAATAATAGAACTCTAATTGAGGCTGCTAGAACAATGTTACTTGATGCAAAAATGCCTACATGTTTTTGGGCTGAGGCTGTGAGCACTGCATGCTATATCCAGAACAGAACCCTCATCAACAAAAACACTGGAAAGACACCTTATAATTTGATGACTGGAAAGAAGCCCACTCTTAAGTATGTTCATACTTTTGG
The DNA here is from genome assembly GCA_037693485.1 of Kitagawia praeruptora. NCBI lineage: Eukaryota > Viridiplantae > Streptophyta > Magnoliopsida > Apiales > Apiaceae > Kitagawia > Kitagawia praeruptora. The sequence goes on from CM075345.1 coordinate 103,706,586, forward strand.
AAGCAAATGCTTTGTATTGAAGGATAATTCTGAATATGTTGGAAAATTTGATGCAAAAGCATTTGAAGGAATTTTTCTTGGCTACTCTATGGAAAGAATTGCATACAAGGTTTATGTCATCAGTCAAAAGAAAGTTATGGAAAGCACAGATGTGACATTTGATGACATCAAACTACCTGGACTAGAAGAAGCCAATGATGAAGATAAAGATCCATTGAAGTTTGATAATCTAGATGATTCTGATGAAGAGACTGAAACTGAAGTTGAAACTCGAGTCCAACAAACTCAAGTGAATGATAATACAAGAGAAGAATTTGTGCCAATCAATAGTGAAGGAACAAGCATCCAAGACACACCTGTGAGTAGTGGCAACTTCACAGGGGGAGAAAATGAGAATGACCATGATGTGGATGATGAAGCAACATCAAGAATGAGAAATCAGGCTGAGCACTCAAGGAAATAGGATAGATCACACACTGCAGAGCAAATCATTGGAGATCCTAATGCAGGAGTAAGGACTAGGAGAGCAACTCAGAATGTGTGCCTCTATGGCTATTTTCTATCACAAGTTGAGCCTAAGAAACTTGATGATGCACTGTTGGATCCAGATTGGATTATTGCCATGCAAGAGGAGCTGAATCAATTTGAAAGGAACAAAGTATGGGAACTTGTGCCTGCACCAAAGAACAGAACCATTGTTGGAACAAAATGGGTTCTAAAGAATAAGATGGATGAAGATGGTGTAATTATAAGGAACAAAGCAAGGTTGGTTGCAAAAGGATACTCTCAACAGGAAGGCATTGATTATGATGAGACATTTGCTCCTGTTGCTAGATTGGAATCCATCAGAATATTCTTGGCATTTGCTGCTCATTCAAACTTTAAAGTATATCAAATGGATGTCAAAAGTGCATTTCTGAATGGAGAGTTGGAAGAAGAAGTTTATGTGCAACAACCACCTGGTTTTGAGGATCCACACTTTCCAGAATTTGTCTACAGATTGCTTAAGGCATTGTATGGACTTAAGCAGGCTCCAAGAGCATGGTATGATACTTTATCACAATTTCTTTTTGAGAATCAATTCACTAGAGGCACACTGGACAAGACATTGTTTTACAAGAAGCATGGTGATGATCTTATCTTAGTTCAGATCTATGTGGATGATATCATTTTTGGTTCTACAAATGAGAAGCTGTGTGAGAAATTTTCTAAACTCATGCAGAGCAGATATGAGATGAGTATGATGGGAGAGTTGACATTCTTTCTTGAGTTGCAAGTCAGTCAAAGGAAGGATGGTATCTTTATCAGTCAGACCAAGTATATCAAGGATTTATTGAAGAAGTTTGACTTGGAAGACTGCTCACCTGCAAAGACACCCATGGCCACTGCCACTAAATTGGATGAAGATGCGAAAGGCAAGAAAGTAGATATCTCAGTCTACAGAGGCATGGTTGGTTCTCTACTCTACCTCACTGCAAGTAGGCCAGACATCATGTTTGCTACATGCTTGTGTGCAAGGTTTCAATCAAACCCAAAAGAATCACATTTGGTTGCTATAAAAAGGATCTTTAGATATCTGAAGGGCACTCCAAACTTGGGACTATGGTATCCTAAGGACACAGGGTTCAATCTGGTTGGTTATTCTGATGCTGATTATGCTGGATGCAGAGTGGATAGGAAAAGCACCTCAGGTAGCTGCCAGTTTCTTGGACAAAGGTTAGTCTCTTGGTATAGCAAGAAACAACAATCTGTGTCAACTTCTACAGCTGAGGCTGAATACATAGCTACTGGAAGTTGCTGTGCTCAAGTGCTTTGGATTAGAAATCAACTTAGAGATTATGGACTTGTGTTGGAAAGAATTCCAATCATGTGTGACAACACAAGTGCAATCTCTATAGTTTCCAATCCTGTCAATCATTCTAGGACAAAGCACATTGACATCAGATATCATTTCATAAGGGAACGTGCAGCTAATGGAACCATTAAGTTGCATTATGTTTCTACAGACAAACAACTAGCTGATATATTCACTAAGCCATTAGATGAAGCCACCTTCACAAGGTTGGTTAGTGAGATTGGAATGCTGAATTCTTCAGATTCTGGCTAAGTGAATACAGCATCTAGATTGTTGCAGCAGTAAACACTTACTTTATCTAAATTCTCAATATTTTTGGAGTAAGTGTTGGCTGAAATATGATTTATAAATATTTCAAATCTGTTCCATATTTTGAAAATCATATTCTCTTGTTAACTTGAAATTTCTATAAAATTTTGAGAAAATCACTGTTTAATTTACTAGAATATTCGTGAATGAATATGGCTGGTAAATTTTAAAAGATAGTGAAAATTGAGTTTCTATGAGTATAATTCGACAAGTCAGACTTCTCAAGTGATTCACTATTCGACATCTCTAACAAGTCTCATTAGAGCACTCTCGAGTTCTCGATAATAGAGTCTTTTAGAGTTCTCGAATAGAGGTTTCCTTGACTTCTCGAATATAGTGTTTTAGTTCTCGATTGACTGAGTTCTCGAATACTATATTTGAGTTCTCGAATCACTTGAAAAGGCTGATTTCTCGCTGAATTTTAACCGATTTTGGATTTTTATTCAGAATTCAGAATTACTCATAAAAACATATTTTACCTAATTTAGATTTATTTCTAAGTTAGATAACTGCCAGCTATGAGCTACAACCTGCTTGAGTTATCGAATAAGCCTTTCTTGACTTCTCGAATAGTTGTTTTCTACTTCTCGAATGCTTGACTTGTCGATACAGAACATAAATCTAATCGACAATTCAAGTACTTCATACTTTTACAACTTCACATCTATTCGATTCATTTCATTCGATTTCTCAAGCATCCAAACTCCCAAAACCTCTGAAACCCTATCTGCAAAAGCTAAATTTCTTCTTCAACCTTCGATTTCTTCTCTCTCTCTCACATAAATGGCAACAGTAAAGTTCAACACCAATTTCATTGCTCTAACTAGTGATGTTGAAGCACCCAACGCCAATTTCAAGTACTTTGTGAAGTGGATGTCTGAATCGTACATTAAGAATGCTCTATCTGTTAACCCAACTCTGTACCTCGAAATTCTAGAACAGTTTTGGCAGTCTGCTACAGTGGAGGTGGTGGCTCTTGACTCTGCAATATCCTCGTACATCATCTACTGCAAGATTCAAGACAAAAATCTCAATATCACCACAGAGGATATGAATGAGGCACTTGGGATGGGTACCAAAGGAGAGGTGTATGACCCACTTTCTACAAATGCTGAATTAGAAGACTTCTTTGATTTCATCAAATATGCAGACAGAATCAGTCTTGGGCACTTGAACATGAAGCATTTGAGAAAGGAATGGAGTTATGTGTTTGCTACACTTCTTCAAGTCTTCACTGCAAGAAAATCTAGCTATGACCAAATCAGTACTCCTGCACAGCAAATAGGCTATGCCTTAGCTTATGGAAAGAAGATAGACGTTGGTCTCATCATTCTGCAGGAGCTGTATGGGAGACTTGGTAAGAATTCAGCAAAGAGAGGTAATGAAATTTTCTTCCCTCGTTTTATTCAATCTGTCCTTAATTTCTTAGATGATAAATTGATTGAATTAGATGGGATGAATAAAAATAGAATAGGCTATCCTAAATCCATGACCAAACTCATTTTTGATAATTTGGAGACTAGGAATGATGTGGATGTAAGACTTAACATAACTCCCCATTTGGAGAGTTTGTTTAGAACTTACCCCCACAACATGCCAACATTTGCCTCTAAGTCTGAGTTAGCTAAGCCCAAGCAAGTAGAACAAAATCCTAACCCAGGGCTAGCTAACCAACCCTCTCAACCAAACACTTTACCAATTACTGAACCAACTGCATCATCCTCTCAAAAGGGTGATGTTAGTAAAAAGAAGAGAAAGGAAGTAATGTCTGCACCCTTGAATATTTTATCTGAAGCAGCATTAGCTGTTGAACTAGGTCTAGAAAGTGAGGAACCAGAGTCACCCTTATAAAGGCCAAAGAAGAAGAAGAAAACTAAGACCACCTCTTCAGTCACACAAATGGCTGAAGTTGTAAAATCAGGGGCAAACAGCTCACTAGATGTATCCTCTCAACAGGGTGCATCTATAGAATCAAGCATCCTCCCCAATGCACCTTCTTGTTTTAAGTCAACACATGGGAGTGATAAGGCTGGCACTACACTGAGTGGAGAGCACATCACACTTGAAACTCCCTCTATCTCTCAGGGGGAGTTGCCAAAATCTACTCTACAAGACACTCCTCTTCCAGAATCTAACACTGAAATTTCTTTGGAACCTGTAACTCAGGCAACTGAGATGCAAGGCATTGATCATCAAGAATTCTTTTCTCTTGATGAGCCAATAATTTCAAGTGACTTAGTGCATGACACTTTGCTCACCACCCAGGACCCGCATTTAGATGGTGAGGGAATGCATGCTGGGGCATATCCTAATGACACCATCACAAACACAGAGGCTTCACTAGTTTTTACTAGAGACTCTGTGCCTGTGTCAACTGCTGGTGTAACTCATTCCACTGCTGTGGAGACACCAGTAGTAGAGTCAATCCATCCGATTACAGAAGTTGCATCTGTAACTGAGGAGTCTAGTTTACCTAGATCTAGCTCTGACTTTATGTCACAATGGCTGAAGCCTGTGCAACATGATAGTGCTTCAGGATCAGGGTTTGTTCCACAAAAATTGACGGTTGAAGCACTTCAAAGCTTAATTGTGGATCAGATTCCTGAGTTTGTAAAAATAGCTCAGAACCTTGTCACCTCCAACATCTCTAATCCAGACTATGATGCCATCCTACTATGCCATAGAGATGATGTGGAGATGCAGAAGGCCAAGATTATTGATGATGCTGAGAGAGATGGCAATGCAGATGCCTGGCTGCAAGGAAAGTATGATGTAACTCTCAGTGAAGCACTTCAATATCTTAGAGAGGAATACATCACTTCACTGGGCTCCAATGCAAAATCCCTGTCTCCTGGTGAAGTGTATGAAGCTGTCAATGATTCCTACAAGGGTTTCTTCAAGGCTGCACACTATCTTGGCAAGGGAGTCAAAACTGAAGTCAATAGGGTGTGTGACAAGACAGCCACTTCAGTAGCAGAAGTAAAGAGGGCCTTTGATGCTAAATTTCCTCAATTAGACAGTGTGGTCAAAGATCTCAAACACTGCAACACCACCTGCACCAAGATGGACAATGGCCTAGCCAAACTCACAGACACAGTCACAGGCCTAGGAAACAGATTTCAAAATCTATCTGACCAGACTACAGAGGCCAATGCCATGCTCAGGACACTGTTCAAAAATAAGTATGGAGACAAGCTGGTCACTGAAGTCCCTGTGCATGAAATGACCAAGTCTGAAGTGAAAAGACTGCAAGATCAATCCTTAACTGGTTTCAAGGCCACTACACTGCTCACCAAGGTTGATACTCTTGAAAGGGAGGTGGTGTCTCTCAAAGAATCCAATGCCCATCTGGCAGGCAAGGTTACAAATCTAACTGAGCAATTGAACACTCAAGCCACTACCACTGCTAATGTTCTTCTGGATCAGCAATCTATGCTGTCTGCCATGATGAAGCACATGGGTATCCCTCTACTTGAAGAATCTTCAACTCCAAAGGCTCCTACTACAGCCTCTGTGCCTGACAATAAACCTAAGGGGGAGAAGAGGATAACAAGGAACTCAAAATCTAAGGGGGAGCCTCAGACTAAGGGGGAGAAATCTCAAACCAAAGGCATTACAACCAATGACAGTGGCCAACCAAGAACTGCTAATTCATCTCAGTCTGAGAAATCTACATCCAAGGATGACAAGCTGAAGAAAGTGGTTGTAGATGAAGTTGCCAAGCCATCTGAAACTGAAGGGAAGTCAGAGTATGAATTTGACATCCCTGACATTGCTAAATAATCCCTTCAATCTGAACCTTCAGAATTCAGAAATGTGCTTACTCAAAGGGTATGTCAAGAAACTGCAAACTCTAGACTATACCATGACATAGCCTTTTTGAAGCATCTACAAGAGTTAAGGAAAAGAGCCAATTTCCATTACTTTGACTACATCAAGCTTCTTGTGCAAGATGTGTTTCTAGTCACTGTAATGAGAAGAGAAATTGTGTAAACCAATCCCCATGCCATCATTCTTTCGAATGATAGAGAAATCTTAATTCACACTACTAAGAACCTCTTTCACATCCACATTGAAGCCTTTCAAATTCTATCTAGCTCTGAACTTGGAACAATCATCAAGAAGATAGAAAGGAATAACTCACCAGACAATGATATACTCAAAGAGATTCTCACCAAGTGCATGAAATCTCAACTGCCTCAAGTAGTTCTTCAGCCTCATTGTATTCTATATGAAAAGGATCAAGACATTGTTGCTTTCAGATTTGGCCAACATTTAAAAGCAAACAACATGTCCACCATAAAGTTTCTGGCTGGAGTTCTACATTCAAGGAGTGGAAAATCTGAATCTGAAAAGGAGGCTCTTAACATTCTGGTGAAGTTTATCAACTCTCAATCAGACATCAAGCCTATTGCTCAAGGTGGAAAGTCAAATCAAGACAAGGATGATCATGATAAAAGTGGAAGCAGGGGTGGAGATCAAGGGAGATATAAGGGCAGTGATGATAAGATGAAAAGGGATGATAAAAGCAGAAAGAAGGATGATGACAAGGGTGAAGGAAAGGTATATGAAAAGAAGAGTGGAAAACAGCAAGCCTTAGGCATTGCTGACAGTAACCTCACCACAACACAAGACTCTAAGTCTAGGGTGAATACTGTTAGTAGTGACCTAGCAAAATCTACATCTCTGGCGTATGCAACTGTTTTGGCACCTCAAGAAGTAAAGGGGATTCAAATCAAGAAACCATGTGTATGTTTCAGAAAGCAAACTGCTAATGGAATACTACTATGGTCTACCAACAAGGGTCATAGGTTTCTGCCTAGCAACCATGTAAAAGGATCAAATTCAAATAAGATGCTTTGGCAGAGATCATATAAGCCATGGATGATAATGCAAGAAAAGAGAAAGAAAGAAAACAGAAAGCATATGATGATCTACAAACCAAAGTAATGGAGATGGAATCAAATGAGAATGGCTAGTGTTTCATCATACTGTAAGATTATTCATCTTGTAATTTCATTCATGTGTTCAATCAAATTTCATACCTGTACTTTTCAAGTTTTATCTTTATGTATGTTAGGCTTGTTATCATACATGAAATTGTGACTAAGGGTCTCACTCACAATTTGGGGGAGATTGTTAGTCACAGAGGCATGCCTGTTTAACATTTAATAACAAGCCTAATTGTTTGTAATGATTTGCATTACTTACATGACCTCTTAACTGAGGGAACCTCTAGTTGTAGATTTTCTGTTTGTATTGTACTTGCAGTAGGCATCAAATCCTAGTTGTGTAACTGTACTTATAGAGTCTAGAATAATGCTTGAAAGAAGTTCCAAGGTTCATGCCTCAAGCAAGAAGATAAAGACTGTCAAATAATCACAGTTGGGATTTGAAGAAATGAAGAATTTGCCTAAGTACCAATTCGAGAAGTATATTTGTCTATTCGATAAGTCCAGCATTCGAGAAGTCAGGGATTCGATATCTCAAGACACTATTCGATATCTCTGAATACACTGTTCGATATCTCATTCGATATCTCAGAGATTCGATATGTCTATGTACTCTATTCGAGAACTCAGGAAGTCAACAAGTCAAAGTAGTATTCGAGTTCTCAAGGAGTCAACAAGTCAAAGTTCCATTCGATATCTCAAAGACTCAGAAAGCTATTCGATATCTCAAGGATTCGACAAGTCAAGTGTTCTATTCGACAACTCAAAGAATCCTGAAGAAAAGAGCTATTCGAGAAGTAATTCGATATGTCAATATAACAGTGTTCGAGAACTCAGAGTTATCGATCAAGTCAATTCTAGTTCTCGAATCAACTACTTAGTCACTTCTCGAATACATTCTTGGAGACAAAATACTGAAGAAATTGTACAAGTCAGAAACATGCAACAAGCCAATGCACTTTATGGACCACAATCTGTAACGTGCTCTGGAAAGCCTACAAGGAAGCTTGGAGAGATATAGAAGAGACAAGGGGCTAAAGAAGTGGATCTGAACAGGCTTTGCAAAGTCAAATCTGTAACCGTTTGGACACTTACTCAAAAAGGATAGACAGACTAGAAAGTAATTTGTTCAGCTACCTTATTTGTAGTAAGTAGGGTGTATCCATGTTCTATAAGGATACAGCCTCACTTCCTTAGTCAATGAACTTAGTAACTTTGTGAGTCAAGTTTTTCATACACTGTAAGCTGTATCTCTCTGAGAAAAATGAAGCTGAGAATACTATCATTTGTATTCACAGATTGTAGCAACCTTTATCTAATAATACATTAGATTAAAGTGATATTGTGTTTTGTGTTATTCTTTATCCGCACCTTCAATCTTGCACACACAAACACTCTTGCTACATAGACTCGGAAAAAGAAAAGTTCAAGAATCCATTCACCCCCCCTGTATTCTTTTATCGTATTCAATACTCAACACATCTGCAATGTGCAAGATCAAAAAAATAATGCACATTTCATAAACATGTACCAAAATTGGCTAAAATTATCATTCCATTAAGACATATTTAAAACAAGAATAAATTTACAATGAATATCATTTATCAAATAAAATGCAGTACTAATATGTTAATTAATCAAAATTCGAATTAATAAATCATATTAATTCATAAATTCGAATTTTAAACTCAAAAATTTAAATTAATATTTCAAAATTTCGAATTAAAATTTCCACAACTCATAAAAAAATTATAATTATAATTTCATAATTATAAACCCTAATAATTCGAATTAATTCATAGTTTTAATAAAAATTCGAATAATAATTCGAAACCTATTTCTAAATTGGGCATTTCGAGGTAATTCAACCTAATTAAAGATGAGAAACCCTAATTTCAACTCAATTGAGGGTAAAAGCCCTAATTTCAATCTAATTCAAACCAAAAATGGGTAAAATTCGAACTATGAACCCTAATAATTTGAATTAATTCATGATTTTAACTAAAATGAAGCAAATAAACACCACCCACAGTTAAAAACGAATCAAACATGTACATATAATTGTGAGTAGCAATGTATATAGTAGTGTGTGTGTGTATGTATAACTACGTGCGTGTGTGTAAGTGTCAATTAGAAGATACCTTGAGGAGGAAGATCGCCTGACATTCTCAACTGTGTGTGTAAATCGCCCGGAATCGGCTGGAAATCGCCTGAGAGTCGCCTGGAAATCGAGCTCTGTGGTTAATTAGGTTCAGTTCGCGTCGCGGAAACCGCAATGGGTGATTGTGTACTGCTGGTATCCGCATCGTATCATTGCGGCAGACGATTTAAGGGTAAAATAGTAATTGCATGTTTTTCCTCTTCCGCTATGTTTCATTGCTGCAGTTAGCATGTTTTTCCTCTTCCGCTATGTTTCATTGCGGCAATTATTTTGAGGGTGAAAACGTAATTTCATATTTTTTACTTGTTTCTATATTTCAAATTAACAGCTTTATTGATTTATTATTTTTTATTACTTTTATTAATTATAAAACTATAATAATTTATTTAAAATTTTATGTAATAATTCAAATTTTATAAACAATTTTATATTTTATAATGTATTAATTTACCAATTTCTTTTTAATTTTAATAAATAATATAAATAAAAGTATAAAAACATAAAATAATATTTAATACTGTTTTGTTTTGAAGTAAATTACAAATAATTTTGTTTGGTGTAGTGGTCATGTTGGTGTTATCTCTGGGGAATAAAGTATTTTTAAGTTAAAAACGCTGCCGCAACTATTCATTGCGGCTTCCTTTTTTTTTTTAAATTTTCCTGCCGCAATGAAGACTTGCGGCAGTGTACGAGTTTGGTGGCTGTGGGCTATTTTCAACCAACGGTGGCTATGGAAGGGCACCCTATATATATATATATATATATATATGTCAACATTCAATTAGTTCTTCCCCAAATTCTTTTCATAGTTCATTTCAATTAAGACTTAAAACATCGCTCTCTTCAAAATAAGACAAATTAAGACGACAAAGTGTTGAACAATCATATCCTTCATATGCATATACGTGTAGATTCATTTGTAAGTAATACATATTGAGTATTCACAATTATAAATTCACATGTTAAGAGCATCTCCAATGGTATTGGCTAAATTAAATAAAATTTTGATTATGTAAAATTTGCTTAACCTGTAAGATGTTGTGCTCCAGCGGTATATTTATACTATAATGTTTGGTTATACTGTAAATATAGTATGTTATTATTATTTCAGCTTGTTATAAATAGAATTTATTTATATAAGGTAATAGATTTTATAAAATTTTCCTTACAGGTCTCTAGAGGTTGGCCAGATATAACCAACGATAACAGATTATCTAAATTTTTTGCTAAGGGTAATGCCTCATTGGAGTGAATTATTTTTTACATAATTTCTATAATTTTTATTTATGGTATTATATTTATGATTTTAGCTAAGGGATACTCCTAGGCCCGGCAATTTGACACGTGACACGTGAACACGACACGAAACGACACGAAAATTATGGTTTTGGGTTTTGATTTTTGGTACACGAAACACGAAAGTACACGAACACGAAATTACACAAAATATTTAGTGTCAGATATTGGTGTACATGTATATTTTATTATTTAAATACAATTTAAGAGCTAATAGTGACTCTTAGAAATGAGAAGAGAGAAGAGACTCTTAGTCTTTTTAAGAGCCACTAAAAGTCTCTTGGAGCAATATTTTCATTTTCTCTCCTCATTTTTTGAGTTAAAAGCTTGAATAAAAAGCCTGTTGGAGATGCTCTTAATCCGATAATTTTCACCACCTACCCTTTTAATTGTTATATTTGTCTTATTTTCCGATTTCATCCATTCTTAGATACATCCAAAACCAACATTATAATTGGTTATTCAAAGATACCCGAGCTAAAAATGAGTACAATATTCCAATCACAAATGTGTACTACATAATGCCTCAATAACACGTGTCTCGTACAAAACCCTAATGGCAAATGCATAAAATCCAAGAATGCTGGCTAGAGGATTTTATTATTATTATTATTATTATTATTATTATTATTATTATTATTATTATTATTATTATTATTATTATTATTATTTTGCTAATTATGATGGCTAGCGGATTTAAAATCGTTATTTGGTTAAGACATTTCCAAAATGTGTTATGTTTTGTCTTTTACCGAAAAAGGAGGATTTTAAACTTAAGGAGGGTTTTAAATGTGTTATATTTTGTCTTTTGTCCAAAATTATATCATTTTTTAATATAATTTTTACATTTCCAAAATGTCCAACTCTGATTGTTGTCTCTGTTTTACGGAGGCCAAGAAGCCACCATAAAATGATTTATTTATACAATACATGCAGGTTATTATTAAAATGGTTTAATGACCTTTTAGCCCTCGAAGTTTTATACGAAATACCTATCAGCCCTCACTGTTTCAAAACGTTCCTTTTAGCTCCTGAAGTATCCGTAAAGGTCCAATTAACCCTTGTACCGGTACAAAAAATTGTAACGGTACGTATCGGATGGGCAAAATAGACATTACATGTGTCCGTTACAATTTTTTTTTTAATTTGTACCGGTATAAGGGTTAATATGACCTTTCCAGATACTTCAGGGGCTAAAAGGTACAACGTATTAAACTTGAGGGTTTGATGGGTACAAAAGGTCATTACTATATCTACTAGTTTAATTCAGCCACCACTATCTCCATACCACTCGAGTAAGACTTACATACACTCTTCTCTATTTGCTTACCACTACCAAAATAAATATAGGGAATTCATAATGCTACATCCTATAAGCAGATCGAAGCAGAGGCCAATGCAAGGAAGGCATGAATGGGTATTAAGCCTCCATGGAGGCTGTGAAAATTAAATTGAAAATGATGTAGTAGAAACTGAGAAATTTTTGAAGTATACATGCTTGGTGCATACTAGTATAATTTTCATGTAATCAGTTTGAATAACTTTTATTCAATTAAGGTCCAACTGTTTTTCATTTTTAGCATTGTCTTATCTTTATAGATCTTTGAAACTGTAACGCCCGAATCCGTGTCTTCCGAACTCGGATCGGCACGCTATCTCAGACACACATCTAACAGGGCATTGACACACCAAACATCGTACTTATTATTATTACAACTTTTATAAGTCATTACACCTTAACAAAGTGCATAAAATTTAGTTTAACAAAGTTGCTACAAAACTATTATTCTGCTTCTCAAGGTTTGGTAGCTATGCGTCCAAACGAGGGTCCACAAAATCTTGATCACCTGAAATTTACTATATGCAGAATATATCAACCTCAAGGAGATTGAGTGAGATATTTATTATATGTAACCATGAATAAAACAATGTAATGAAATTTAAATTCAACCAAACAATCACACTAGCGACACCCGTCGCTCTTCCTTGTCTCCCCAACAAAAGACTCAATCTGATAATAACGTTATACTAAATACTACCTGATAAAGGTATTAAAAAAGTCAAAATAATATAATCACCAGAGTCAAAGTTTAAACCTTAGCCAAGCTTAATAGAATTCCCTGTGACTTGAACCCTTCCTCATGGCCATTATTATACCCCCTAGATTTATTACTCAGTTGATGACATAGGACCTCCTAATACTGAGTTAATTTGTGTTTGGTTTGCTATTTCGGTACCCTACCTAGCAATTAAATTATGTATGCAATAGAAGTTATAAAGTCCTCTCCATAAGTTCTCTCAGAATGATCCAGTATATATTAGGATTTAGTTAACTGACCTTACTTCTGACCTTTAATTTTAAGTGACAAGAAGGCTTGCTCCACCTTGAAGACATTTGATGAAGAAGGCTTGCTCCACCGGACCATGATCAAAAGAAGAAGAATATTTAGACTAAAATTACTAAAGAATAGATTGATTGTGAAGAAACTAGCATCCAATGATGGTGTTTATATAGTAGATTATGCATTAAATTCAAGCTCAGCACCCTCAACATGCATTGGCCATAACAGTCAATAGTAAATTTTCAAGGCATTCAAAGTTGTAACTACCAAGATAGTTTCAAAGATCTATAAAGATAAGATAATGCTAAAATGAAAAACAGTTGGACCTTAATTGAATAAAAGGTATTCAAACTGATTACATGGAAATTATACTAGTATGCACCAAGCATGTATACTTCAAAAATTTCTCAGTTTCTACTACCTCATTTTCAATTTAATTTTCACAGCCTCCATGGAGGCTTAATACCCATTCATGCCTTCCTTGCATTGGCCTCTGCTTCGATCTGCTTATAGGATGTAGCATTGTGAATTCCCTATACTTATTTTGGTAGTGGTAAGCAAAGAGAGAAGAGTGTATGTAAGTCTTACTCGAAGGGTATGGAGATAGTGGTGGCTGAATTAAACTAGTAGATATAGTAATGACCTTTTGTACCCATCAAACCCTCAAGTTTAATACGTTGTACCTTTTAGCCCCTGAAGTATCCGGAAAGGTCCTATTAACCTTTATACTGGTACAAATTAAAAAATTGTAACGAACACATGTAATGTCTATTTTGCCCATCCGATACGTACCGTTATAATTTTTTGTACCGGTACAAGGGTTAATTGGACCTTTACGGATACTTCAGGGGCTAAAAGGAACGTTTTGAAACAGTGAGGGCTGATAGGTATTTCGTATAAAACTTTGAGGGCTAAAAGGTCATTAAGCCTATTAAAATAAGTAGATGTATTTTATTCAAATTTGTGTTGGATCTCTTCGTGAAACTTATTGTTGATACAAAAAATATATTAATTTTGTATCCAAAGCGGTCATTAAGCCTATTAAAATAAGTAGATGTATTTTATTCAAATTTGTGTTGGATCTCTTCGTGAAACTTATTGTTGATACAAAAAATATATTAATTTTGTATCCAAAGCATGGGCCTGTATTTTGCATCCGAAGGTTACTTTTATATGGGCTTGTCTAAATCTAATTAGTCCAATGCACTGGAACAGCCCATGAAATCGAGCCTAGTGCTTAAGGCGGTGGAAAAAAATTATATGATTGGAGACCACATTCTAGAAGGATCCAGATACTTGTCGCCGAAGACAATATCATCTCAAATATGGAAGATACTTGTCGCCAAAGACAATATCATCTCAAATATGGAAGATACTTGTCGCCAAAGACAATACCATCTCAAATATGGAAATTACTTGCCGCCAAAGACAAAATACATGGGCTAGGCCTAATATTGTCAGAAATACAATCTTAAATCGAATAGAACTACGTAGACTTGATCCCTATAAATAGGGTACGTAGGCACCTTGAGAGGGATCCGAAAATCACACACCCGATTACAAACTCTCAAGAGTAGTCCCAAATATCCCAAAAACCCTAATTGTATTCTTATTTTTACATCTTTATTCTTATTATCTCTATCCGAAGACCCAAATATAAATTTAATCTTGAAGCTTTGTCCTTGACGAAAATCGGTTTCAACATTTGGCGCCGTCTGTGGGAATCGTTTAGAGAAAAAAGAAGAAGATAAATCGATATTAAGTCAGTCACCGATGGCTCGTCAAATATCCTACCAAACTCATATTCGTACTTACAATCCATTCAGCAACTTTACTGTCAGCGAAACGTCTCAACATGTCAGATCTACTATCACCCAAATCGTTGTTGACAACAATGGTCATGCAATCCCTCTGGACAGAGCTTCCGATGATGGGCATCGTCATCAAGGTGAACAACAACCCCCTATTAGGGATGCAAGAAATATCATCTTGGCACTAAGAGGCAGATCCAATACACAGGAGATGAGAGAAGATACACCCGTAACGGGAAGAAACCTTGAAACAGAGTTTAATCTTGCATCAGATGACATAGATCGAGAGGCATCAGAAGCAAGACAACGTGGAATTGTAAGGCTCCGTGATGAAGAAATCCAGAGGAGAATTAGAGAATTGGAAGATTGTGAAAACGAATTGGCCGATGAACGACGCCGACTTCGAGAGAACCTAGGCGAAAGAACACCCCCACGTGGTCGGTCACATAATCGACAATCTCCTGCAGGTGACCGATCACCAAGGAGGAGAAGATCTAGATCAAGGGATCGGCATCAGACAGCACCTGGCGGATCACCACCCCGTAGAGGCACTCCACCCCATGATGATGATCGTAGAAACAATGGTAGAGGGTCTAATGGAGGCCATGGTGGGGGACATGGTAATAATGGTGGAGGTCATGGAAATAACAATAATGGTGGCTGTGGGGATGATGATGTTGATTACCATCGTCGGCATGATGATTATAGAAGGAATGGGTACGATGCTGATGGTAGAGGCTATAATAACAACCAATCTGATGAAGCAACTCTTTTACGAGATGTTAGGTCGAATACACAATATATATAATCAAGTACTATATGAGTAAATAACAAGAACACACGTTTTAGTACTTAAAACTGTTTGGAATTAATAATTCCTCTCTCAGTGATGTAAAATATCACAGAGAGCTGCTTAGGTTACAATGAATGATATTCGTTCACGATGGATACCCTTCTAGGGTTAACCTAACTGTATTTATAAGATATATAGCTACGTACAATCGTTAATTGATTCTCCTATAATTAAGCTATACAATTGATATCAATTACGATTGCTACACGTCTTCTAAGTCAACTCAATCTCTTTGACAGCTATCCAATCTTCAAAGATATTGCTTCCATATTAATCTTGAATTAGACTTCAAACTCTGTTGACTTGTAGACGCTTCCCAGTAGACAGACTTCGCTTCCATGTGTTCAGCTAGCAGTGTTTACGCTTTCTTCTGTCAGCGTTTGCGCTTCCAGCTATCAGCGTATACTCAAACTCTGCCGTGACTGCTTTCAATAACAAGTTAAACTCTTTTTACCTGTAACACTTAAACACTGACATTAAATCACATCAATTATATCTAACAATCTCCCCCAACTTGTTCATTAGAAAAATGTACAAGTTCACAGTAATTGATGATGTCAAAACGATCAAATAAAAACACAGTGTTTAACATATAATCAGAGTTTAATCTAGACTTAGCAAAATCTACAGAAAATTCAAATTACTTACAAATTCTGTCTACCTAACTTCCTCAAGATCTGGAGTTGTTCTGAGATAATCAATCAACAATCTTCTCTCAGCATTTTCAAGTTCAATCTGCATAGCTTCCTTGATCTCCCTTAAATCTGGATCATTCTCATCAGTTTGAAAGATAGCAGCTCTGAGATCGTAGATTTTGTTTCTTCTCATTTCATTTCCCAACCTGATATATTTCACTTCTTCAGACTTTACATTAAAATCCAGAACAGTAATTCCAAGATCAGTCTTCAGCTTTGTAGTCCCCTTCTCCATTTCTACCAGATTTTCATTCCAATCTCTGTACTTAGGAACATACTTGCTGTTGTATTTCATTCCTCTTCTTGCAAGATTTTGAATCATCTTTTGTCTGAGCACATTTGCAACTGACTGAGCTCTTTGATTCCTTACTCTGAAAAGATACAGAACATATTCTAGTTCTTCCCAGTATTTTAAATCAATATCCTTCTCAGCAACCTTAAACACTGTTCCATCAACCATGAAATATAGCAGAAAATCCTTCTCTAAACTCTTCTGATATACAAGCTGTACTGACTCCAGTCTGTCTAAACTCTCTTGAGTGACACCACGACTTGGAATAGCCAATGAAGAAGGATCTCTGGGACCAACATGTTGTCTTTTGTCCCTATGTGAGCCTATAACTCCTTTGTTGTATCCGATTTTACCAGATAAGGCTCTATCATCAGTGAAATCCATTGGAGCTGTAGATGCTAGATTTGGATCATGAAGAACTCCTTTTCGAAACTTTGATTTCAACTGAGAAGACAATAGTGGTGTGGTCACAACTTGTGTAGCAACAGAGGTTGTGTCTTTATTCTTCTGTACAACATGTGTATCAACAGTGGTTGTAACTATCATTTTACTTTTGCTCTCTTCACCCATTACCCCTTTTAACTTCAGCTTAGCATCAAGAGAAGACTTTCTTACCAACTTTCCTTCTTCTTCTTCTTCTTCTTCTTCTTCTTCTACTTCTTCTTCTTGAATACCGGATAATTTCTCTTTAATTTCAATCCCTTTCATTACAGGCTTTGAAGCTCTGACAGTTTTCTTCCCTTTCTTGGACTTTAGTGCTTTTAAATGCTCTTTCTGCAACAGCTTTTCTTCAGCTTGTATGTCCTCAAGTGTAGCTTCAACATTTTCTTCACGAAAGAGTTTAGCAGCCAATTCTTCATCTGTTTGTGGATTGTCAGTGAATGACAAATCCTTTGGCTTTGAAGTAGAGGTACTCTGAATATTTATATCTGTCACCAAATTTGGCTTTGACCTTGTAGACCTTCCATGTCCATGTCTAGGATTTGCACTTCTTAATCCCTTATCAGCATTGGCACCTTCTTCATCCAGATGATCTTTCTTAAACAGAGTTTGAGTTTGCTTACACTTAGTTTTAGCAATTCTCTCCCCCTTTTTGACATCATCACCATCTGGAATCAGATTTGAGGTGATTAACTCAAGAGAATTTGCAATAGAATCAACCTTTTCAGTCAGTAAAAGCTGATTCTTTTCAACGTTGCTCAGTCTGTCATTAAGATTTTCATGAGCTTTGGAGAATTGTTGAAAAAGCTTAGAATTAGCTCGTTGAGATTTCTCCTCATGAGTAGCAACCTCTGTTCGAAGATCAACAATGGCTTTCTGATTATCATCAAATCTGTGATTCAAGGATTTGATCTGAATCACTGTTCCTTGCAAACAAGTGAAAATATCTGGATTTGTGATCTTTGAAGAATTTGCCTTGAGAAACATAGCTGTCCTGCCAGGAGGAAAAATACACTCTGACTTGTACCAATCAGCAGTTTGTTGGGTCAAATAATTATCATCAATCTCATTAACAGAAGGTCCAGCAAAATCTGGTTTTTCTCCTGTTTTCTGACCATCAGCTTGAAATTGTGCTTTTTCAGCTCCTGTACTCTTGTCTTCAACTGAATCACTCACTGACACATCAGTAGGTGCAACTGAAGCAATGTCTTCATCTTGAGCAGCAACAGGTTCTTGAGAAACCTGTTTTCCTTTATCATCTTGAAGATGCTCTGAAGAAATAACCTTCTCTGGTTGATCAATCTCCTCACCATGAGCAGAAACATGATGGGCATCAGAGTTTAATTCTGTGTGTGATGCAACCTCAGTGTCTTCAAGAACAACAGTAGACCCATCTGCAACACCAGTATCAACAGAGTGTGTAACCTCCATGGGTGTTGGAGTAGATGCTTCATTATCAAAAGAAAATGGAGTTTCATCAAACTCTTCCATTGTAGGCAACGCATCTCTAACATCTTCATTATCTTGAACCGTAGCAAGTTCTGGTTCAGCAATCTTGGCTCCTGATTCTGCTATAGTAGGTTCTATGATAACCTCTTTCTCACCAGTAGGAATATCAATAGAAATTTTCTCTTGAGCCTCAACAACATGCTCATCATCAGAATCAGTAAGAATGAGCCTTCTCCTCTTTGTTTGAGGTACTTCAACCAGTTCTTCTTCTTCACTAGAACTTTCCTTAACTGGTGGTGTTGAAGGCCTATTTGCCCTTTTAATGAATCTTCTGGTATAAACAGCCCTAGGAGATGTCTGTTTAGCCTTAGAATGTTTTGTGTTGAGGGCAGTATGCTTCTTCCTTTTTGGTTTAGATGTTGGTTGTGGGTGAGTAGTAGTGATAGGGTTTGTTGGCTCAGGGTTTATTGGCTCAGGTTGTGTTTGTGGTGATGTAGTAGGTACAGTGTCTGTTGGTGTTGGCTCAGGTGATTGTACAGAATGAGAGGGTATGGTTTCAGTATGATCAGTGGCTAATGGTTCAGGCATATTTTGTGTTTCTGGTTGGTGTGTTTGGTGTGGTTCATGTTGTGGTGATTGGGAATCTTGTGGTTGGTTGAGAAAGTTCTGCAAGGCAAGTGGCAAGACAAAAGCAGGTATGTCCTTACCAACATCTTTATTAGTCATATCAGAGAATATTCTCTTATTGACTCTAAAGGGTTGAATCTCATCAGCTGCATCAACTTCTAATCCAGGTACACAGGCATTGAACAAAAGTTGACAAAATCTAGCAAAATAAACTGTAGTAGACTCTGACAACTTATCACCTAAGTTCATTAACACATAACGACCATAATCAAAATTACTGCCATAGAGTAGAGAATACCCAATTTGCAGACTATCCATTGGAATGGCATCCCAGTTGGTGACTTTCTTCTGAATGTCCTGGTGATACAGTCAAAGAAAAAGTTCCATTCTTTTCTAAGATTCGGCCTCCTCACACTGCCCAGCTTTGCAAGAGATTCCATATACCCAATCTCTGTTAACATTTCTCTCAGATTTTGCTCAGAGACAACAGCATACGAAGTATGTATGTCGAAATCCAATGTCTCACGAACAGTTTGTGGAGTAATTACAAACTCTTGATCATCATGAGAGAAGATGATAGACGGGGTACCATTTTCTCCTCCTTCTATATACCTTGAGTTTTGCCAGAAATTTACTATCTGAGAAGCAGATAGAACAGCAGGTTCAAGCAGTGCCTGCCCAATTTCAGAGTCGCGAAGAAAATTTTGCATTAAGTGAAACGCTTCAGGAGCACGATCGTTCTCAAGTAGAGCTGCAAAATTGTTAGGCACAAAACGAAGACCAAACGACGTAAAAGGTTTTGTTACCATTAGATCAAGAAATAAGCAAGAATCGACTGAGAAAATGATATGCAAGAAAGGTGTTTGTGAAAATGTCAAAGTGAAAAACAAAGGAGGTCTGTGTTTTGGTAAAGTGAATATGAGTGGATGAGAAGTGATTGTAACAAAAAATGATTTGAGTAGTAATTAAAAATTAAACTCAAACGTTTTTACATTGAAAGCACGCAACTGTTCCCTTGAGAAGTGTGAAAGTGGTACATAATGATGAGTGAGTGGGTGAAAGTGGGACACGTGTCAAACATGCAGCGATTCACTTAATCACGCACAGTAAAAGCCATTATTACTGCTGTCTTTCCTATTATCAAGACACTTTTGTTGGTTCCTTTGGATCATAGTGATTTGTGTCAAACTAGTTTAATGATTACAAAGGGGGTTTAAAAGATTTACCTTAATCGCTACGGCGCAAGCGATTCAAATCCACAATCTTCTATTGTATTCCTTTACTCCCTTGAACGAAGCGTGGTCTTCGACCCTCCAAGGTTTAGCCTCCAAGCTCCAGAATTCAGAACCCTTATTCTTGGAGGCATCATGAGTATTTATAGGCTACAATAGGGATCAAGGAGTAAATTAGGTCGGGCCTTCTAATGATAACTTGGGCCAAGCCCTTTATCATTAATATTAATTAACTCCACTAAATAATTAATATTGCACCACCCACCTAATTCCGGTAATTTATTTAATTAATTAAATCGGCTCCTTTATTATTTGCTTATTAAATTCCCCATGTTTAAAATATCGCATGTCCATTAATTAAATAAATTACTGATAATTCATTTAATTAATATCTTTTATCCTTGATTATCCACTCAACCTTTATTTAATTATGCCGGAATAAATTCCACCTGCAGGGTTTCACATAATTAAATCTTTTTGAGCTTTGAAGGGGACATCATTAACCCGAATATTATCAGGACATGGATTCCTTCAATAAATAATATCCACCATATATATTATTCCATCACCCAAAATATATTGATATAATTCAAAAGAATTATTTCATATATAAATCAAAGCATGTAAATAATATACACGTGTCAATTACTATATCCGGATTAAGAACCTAAGCATTAATAATAACATAGAATCTTAGTTCTCCTTCTTAATCAGTATAAGGGAACAATTCTAAATTTGATCCTGTTCAATATACACAAAGTATACTAGTATTATTTATTAGTCAATATAAACTAATCTAAATAATACTACAGCCATACCAGTGGATTGTCCAACACCACCTGTGCTGTGAACCTTATTATATTATATAAATCATATTTAACAATCTAATATTCTGTATCCCATTTGATACTAGATTGTCCACAATATATAATATTAGACAACATGTAAACATTTAAATGATTCTCAATAAAACCGGGCCAGAAATAAATGTATATACTTAAAATAAATATTTTCAGTATACCCTAACAATCTCCCACTTATACTCAAAATATTCTATGAGTATATCAGTGTTTATTTAATCCACTATTACATTGAAAACTATGTGCCCATCCATCTGACTCCTATCGCTTCCACATGCCTGTCAAAAACCTTGGCTGGCAAGCTCTTTGTGAAAGGATCTGCCCGGTTGTCTTCTGATGATATGTGAGCCACAACTATGTCTCCTCGCTTTACGATTCCTCGTATGAGATGATACTTACGTTCAATATGTTTAGCTGCTTTGTGTTCTCGTGGTTCTTTTGAATTTGCCACAGCACCAGTGTTGTCACAATACACTTTCAGACTCCTAGGCAAATTAGGTACCACATCTAAGTCCAAAAGGAAGTTCCTGAACCATACAGCCTCCTTTGCAGCCTCAGAGGCCGCCACGTACTCGGCTTCCATATTAGAGTCTGCAATGCATTTCTGCTTTACACTCCTCCATATAACGGCTCCACCTCCCAAAGTAAAAACATATCCTGAGGTTGATTTCCTCTTATCCCTATCTGATTGAAAATCTGAATCAGTATATCCCAAAGGAAATAGATCCGAGGCCTTGTAAATTAACATATACTCTTTAGTCCTTCGCAGGTACTTGAGTATAGTTTTTACTGCACTCCAATGTTCCTGACCTGGGTTCGACTGATATCTACTAACCATGCCTACAGCAAAGCAGATGTCAGGCCTCGTACATAACATAGCATACATTAAGCTTCCACATGCCGAAGCATAAGGAACTGCTTTCATGCTCTCTATATCCTTAGGTATCGAAGGACACTGCTCCTTGGATAGAGCAACTCCATGCTTAAAAGGTAGAAAACCTTTCTTAGAGTTCTGCATGTTAAAACGAGCTAATACTTCATCAATGTAAGGCTCTTGAGATAAAGCCAACATCCTTTTCTTGCGATCCCTTATTACTTTGATCCCAAGGATGTATGCCGCTTCTCCTAAGTCCGTCATTTCAAATTGTTTGAACAACCATGCCTTTACTGATGATAACATCTTAACATTGTTTCCAATGAGTAAAATGTCATCTACATATAGTACTAGAAAAACCACTGCATTACCCTCACTTCTCTTATACACGCATGACTCGCTTGGACTTTGATCAAATCCATATGACTGGACTGCCTGATCAAAATGAATATTCCAGTCCCTAGAAGCTTGTTTAAGTCCATAAATAGACCTCTTAAGCTTACAAACCAGATGCTCTTGGCCTTCTTTAATGAATCCTTTTGGTTGTTGCATATAGATGGTTTCCTCAAGACTTCCATTAAGGAAAGCTGTCTTGACATCCATTTGCCAAATCTCGTAATCGAGATGAGCTGCTATAGATAAAAGAATCCGGATCGACTTAAGCATAACAACTGGCGAAAAGGTTTCCTCATAATCGATTCCTTCTTTCTGAGTATACCCTTTCGCAACAAGTCGTGCTTTCCAGGCTTTCACCTTTTTGTCAGATCCTCTTTTCTTCTTGTAGATCCACATACTTCCAATGGGTTTTATACCTTTGGGTGGTTCCACGAGCTCCCAAACTTGATTGGAATACATAGATTCCATCTCAGATTCCATTGCCTTTTGCCAAAGATTTGCATCTTTATCTAGAATTGCCTGTTCGTATGTCCTGGGATCCTCATCATGTTCACCAGAGACCAAGTCTGAAGACTCTCCCAAAAACATGAATCTTTCAGGTTGTCGAACAACCCTCCCACTACGACGAGGCACTGGTGCGGTACTAGTGTTAAGTTGTGCATTTTCTTGTGGTTGTTCTACTTGTACTATTGGCACTTGGGGATTATCTGTCCCTCCCACTAATTCCTCTAAAACAACACTACTCATGGGTTTGTGGTTCATTATATAGTCTTCCTCTAAGAATCTGGCATTGGTGCTAACAATGACATCTCGATCCCTAGGACTATAAAATGAATAACCTTTCGTCCCCATGGGATAGCCTACAAACAACCTTACTTCTGTACGAGATTCTAGCTTGGTCGCGTTCTTGTTCAGCACATGTGCTGGACAACCCCAAATCCGAATATGTCTTAGACTTGGTTTGCTACCAGTCCACAATTCTATTGGAGTCTTGGGAACCGACTTAGAAGGTACCAAGTTCAGAAGGTAAGCCGATGTTTCTATAGCATATCCCTAGAACGACTTAGGTAAATCTGAATAACTCATCATTGATCTAACACTCTCCAAAAGAGTTCGATTCCTTCTCTCTGCTACACCATTCTGCTGAGGTGTGCCAGGTGCAGACAACTGGGATGTAATCCCATTTTCCGATAAATAGTCCCTAAATTCTCCAAGCAAGTATTCGCCACCACGATCTGATCGTAGTGACTTGATACATTTTCCAAGATGTCGTTTGCTTTGTACTCTTTGAATTTTTCAAAGCACTCAGACTTGCGGCGCAACAAATAAATGTATCCATATCTAGAATAATCGTCAATGAAAGTGACAAAATACTCATAACCTCCTCTTGCTTGGATACTCATAGGACCACATAAATCAGTATGAACCAATTCTAATACTTCTTTGGCTCTATTCCCCTTTGCTTTAAAAGGCCTGTTAGGTATCTTACCTTCCAAGCAAGATTCACAAACTGGAAATGGCTCCACTGCCAACAAGCCTAATGGCCCATCTACTACCAGTCTTTGAATCCTCCTCAAGTTAATATGACCTAATCTTAAGTGCCAAAGATATGTTTGGTTCAATTCGGAAGGTTTCTTTCTTTTGTTTGAGCTAGAAAGAAAATTATTAGATTCCTTTTGTTGCAGCATTGGTTGGATAGGATTAATAATATATAAATTGTCTTGCAATGTACCAGAACATATAACTTGTTTATTCATCATAATAGAAACATTACGATCCA
Source organism: Kitagawia praeruptora (assembly GCA_037693485.1). NCBI lineage: Eukaryota > Viridiplantae > Streptophyta > Magnoliopsida > Apiales > Apiaceae > Kitagawia > Kitagawia praeruptora. The sequence continues at coordinate 103,730,811 of CM075345.1, forward strand.
AACAAACATTATAACCATCCATAGCAAGTTTAGAAACCGAAATTAAGTTCCTTCTAAATGAAGGTACATAAAGACAATTGTTCAAAACCAAAATCCTATCTTCGCCAAAAGATAAAGTGATTATTCCAACTGCAACTACTGCTACTTTCGTAGCATCTCCCATGAACACATATATCTCGCCATCTCTAAGCATTCTGGTTTGCTGGAACCCCTGCATAGAGTTACAAACATGGTCAGTGGCTCCTGTATCTACACACCAAGTGCTCGTAGATATAGCCGCTATATATGTTTCTGTAACTAGAGAAAGAGACATACCAGTATTGTTTGTCTTCTTAGAAAGAGGACAATCCTGTTTCCAGTGACCTGACTGCTTGCACTTGAAGCACTTGCCCTTAGGCTTTTTCACACCTCCATGAACTCCCACTGCATTAGCAACCTTTCCAGCTTTTTGTGTCTGGACCTTTTTCTTCTTCTTGCCTTTCGGCTTAGAGGAAGAAGCTTTCTCAGCCACATTCACTTGAACGTTCTGCTTAAAGAGTCCTTCAGCTGCCTGAAGTTCTGTCAGAAGTTCCGCGAGACTATACATCCTTTTATTCATGGTGTAATTCAAGCGGAACTGCTCAAAACTTTTGGGTAGACTCATAAGGATGATATCGATCTGGGTTTCCCCATCAATATCAGCACCAAGGATCTCCATCTCATTCAGATGAGACATCATCCTGAGAACATGATCCCTTACAGGTGTTCCTTCAGCCATCTGAGTGTTCATTAAAGCCTTCATTGCTACTTGCCTAGCAGCCCTATTCTGTTCTCCAAAAAGTTCCTTGAGATTAAAGAGCATATCTGAAGCCGTGGCCATAGCCTGATGCTGATGCTGCAAAACACCCGACATTGCTGCCAGAATGTAACATCGCGACATCTCATCGGCCTTAACCCACCGCTTATAATACTCCTTATCACTTTCAGGAGCATCTTCAGCAGGCTGATCTGGCTTGGGTTCATAAGTGCAAAATTTGTACTCCTCAGCAGTCAACACTATGTCCAAATTACGTTTCCATTCAATATAGTTTGGTCCCGTAAGTTTGTTATCCTTAAGTATGGTGAATAGTGGATTAAAGCCCATAATGATCTAATCCTGAGAATCATACATGTAACACATAATCAGAGAGTTGCACAAATCTTAAAACCTATTGGTTTCCTCTAACAATTAATTAAAATTAATGCACTAATATTTAAACACCATAAGTATCTGGTACGCCACGATGGGTGACATATATACCACTTAAATTCGTTTAAATATTACTTTGGTCCTATTACTAAATAATACGCCACGTTAGGGTGGACTATATATTATTTTTCATAGCTAAGTGTATACCATTATCAAATCTTAAATTAATAATAATAAGACCGGATGCCACCATTAAATATTTCAAATCAATAATCGATAATAGGATAATTCCCAGATCGGGGGGAGCATTGTCAAGAGGCGTCACTTAAGACCCCTTTCTAGACAGAATCATCCTTTCTCTCAATATCGAAAATCTATATTCAATCATTGGTACCCTTCTAATTAATCGAATTCTATGAAACTTGGTATGCCACGTTGGGTGGCATGTATACCTTTCAATATTCGTAATTAATTTAAGAAGTTTGTCCTAGTAATATCCATAACACTACCTGACACCATAAATCATATGCCACGTTAGGGTGGACTTTATATAATTTATATTCGTCTTAGTGTTAAATTACATACAAACAATAATGGAGACCGTGGGATTTAATTCCTAATTAATTCCCTCACCCACTTAGAATTTTTATTAAAATTGAGGAATTTTAAAATTAAATGGGGCCTATGTCATTACAATTATGTCTAACATGCATTCAAAATACACACATAATTTAACAACATAAAATATTTAATTAAAGCAAAAAATAAAAAATCTATGTCCATGTTGTCCTAATTATGTTAAACATGCAATTAAAAACTACACACATAATTAACAACACACATAATAATTATTTAAAGCAATAATTAAAAAAAAAAATAACGGAATTAAAATTAAAGAACATAATTTAAATCCACTATTATGGCCTCAAAAAAATTATTTGTTGCAGCTCCCAGTTTCGAAATAACGTTGGCCATTTCGAGTAAAAAGCCGCATGAGAAGACTAGTCGTGTCTTTGTATTCCCTGTGAATTACTTTTCTTGTTTTCAACAAATACATCCAGGCGTGTAGTGTTAATCTTCCCAGCAAAGAACCGCGCGTGTGGTCCATGCGCACGTGTGTCACACGCGCTCAAAACAAATGGTGCGCGCCGCCTCTTGCCTTCTCCAGTTGCTTTTCGTGTTGATTTTCTGACCCTTAATCAGCAGCCCCATCAGAGTTGCAGCGGAACAAAAATTGACTCCATATTTGATTTTAACGACATGCAATTGTTACAAGATACCCGGATTTTTATAAAATCCATCAAACAATTACATAAAAAATAGATCTAATACAAAACTAATTTTGTAAAATCTATTCTAACACGATCAACCCTCGTGTTTACAACCACGATAAACCACGTGGAAACCAAACAAAATAACCACGATTAAACCACGTGGGATCCAAACACATAATTAAAAAACATGGCCATAATAGTGGATAACAACCTGCAAAAGATTATTACACAAGCATACCACTATACATACACAACCAATTTTAATTACGACATGGACGTCATCAAACACAAACACAAGTCCACTAAACCTCAGGCTCTTGATGCCAATTGTTGGTTCCTTTGGATCATAGTGATTTGTGTCAAACTAGTTTAATGATTACAAAGGGGGTTTAAAAGATTTACCTTAATCGCTACGGCGCAAGCGATTCAAATCCACAATCTTCTATTGTATTCCTTTACTCCCTTGAACGAAGCGTGGTCTTCGACCCTCCAAGGTTTAGCCTCCAAGCTCCAGAATTCAGAACCCTTATTCTTGGAGGCATCATGAGTATTTATAGGCTACAATAGGGATCAAGGAGTAAATTAGGTCGGGCCTTCTAATGATAACTTGGGCCAAGCCCTTTATCATTAATATTAATTAACTCCACTAAATAATTAATATTGCACCACCCACCTAATTCCGGTAATTTATTTAATTAATTAAATCGGCTCCTTTATTATTTGCTTATTAAATTCCCCATGTTTAAAATATCGCATGTCCATTAATTAAATAAATTACTGATAATTCATTTAATTAATATCTTTTATCCTTGATTATCCACTCAACCTTTATTTAATTATGCCGGAATAAATTCCACCTGCAGGGTTTCACATAATTAAATCTTTTTGAGCTTTCAAGGGGACATCATTAACCCGAATATTATCAGGACATGGATTCCTTCAATAAATAATATCCACCATATATATTATTCCATCACCCAAAATATATTGATATAATTCAAAAGAATTATTTCATATATAAATCAAAGCATGTAAATAATATACACGTGTCAATTACTATATCCGGATTAAGAACCTAAGCATTAATAATAACATAGAATCTTAGTTCTCCTTCTTAATCAGTATAAGGGAACAATTCTAAATTTGATCCTGTTCAATATACACAAAGTATACTAGTATTATTTATTAGTCAATATAAACTAATCTAAATAATACTACAGCCATACCAGTGGATTGTCCAACACCACCTGTGCTGTGAACCTTATTATATTATATAAATCATATTTAACAATCTAATATTCTGTATCCCATTTGATACTAGATTGTCCACAATATATAATATTAGACAACATGTAAACATTTAAATGATTCTCAATAAAACCGGGCCAGAAATAAATGTATATACTTAAAATAAATATTTTCAGTATACCCTAACAACTTTACCACAAAATACACTCATTAACAGTTGTCAACCACTCCATTTACTCCAAAATTTTCAAATTATCTTAATGAAAATTTACCTTAGAGTACAGAACACAATCCATCAGTGTTTGTCAAATTTTCAAACTTTATCACTAAAACCCTTTCAAAGATGCACAATCGTGATTATTTTGTGTGTGAGTAGCAGAGGTTACCAAATCAATTTTTACAGCATCTAATATTTCATAAAATCCATAAATCAGATCAATAAACATTGAATGCACAAACTCTCATATTAAACACGGAGTATGTGATGAATGCTAAACTCTGTAGTTCCTTAAATACAGAAATCTGAATATCCCTATTCCCATTGATGTTCATGATTATCCAAGTAAGTACACAGTCATTATAGACAAAAAGATCAGGAGATAGACATCAAAGCATCATTTAGTGAGTTACATGTCAAGAATTTCCTCACAGACTCTCAAAGCACACAAGTGTTTAGGTGAAGTGTTTTCTCTCAAATTCAATCAGTAAAAGCAGATACTTCCATAGGCTTGAATGTCCACCAGATCTACACTACGTCGATTACATATATGCACAAATCAAAAGGACTTTATTCAGGGTTGTAATGTAGTAAGATCAAACAGGTGAGAAGAGATGTTTTTAACATGAGTGAATTTCGAACTGAACAATTTAACAGACCAAAGTGTTCAATCACACTGTTAGTACATATTTTTACAAGATGATCAGTATATATACCCCCTTTTTTTTTTAATATATATACTGAGTAAACTATTTCTTTTCTTGAGAAACACTCACCTGCTTGCTTTTGATTTTCCAAAAGAATATAACTGCTCTTTATATGTTAGAGTTTAAGAAAAATGAGCAGTTAATAAGGCTCAAAGGGGTTTACTAAGGGTAGTATTTATGAACAGTTTTCAAAGGTGTTTTGAACAGTGTTAAAAAAAATATGGTAAATCCTAGTGCCTTTATCATTTTCATGCACACACATATCATGTAGTCTCAAAATGGTTTAATGCAAGTTCTAGAGCAACATACTTACTGATGAACATCACACATCAATAAAATCTGATTGATATAAAATGTATCAATCACTTATTTGGCTCAAAATCTCACAGGGTGCAGACATGAATTGTTTCTCACCAAACTAAACAATGACACATCTCAAGTTTTAAAATTTCACAAGTACAAACAAGGAATCATCAAGAACTATGTATATCTTGGAAACAGAGTGTTACTAATCAGAGTTTAGAGTTCATCAATATCAGAAGTTATTCATGAGAGGCAATGCACACAGTATTCATAGATTCAGAGTTTAGGATCAAATAAATTAAGAGATGCTCTAAATATGAAACAGTATCATGCTGTGTTAACTTACTGCACAATTTCTGATTAGATCACAGTGACTCAGAAAGAATCTTGATTTATTCATTGAGAATCATGTGTCATACATTTTTCTTCATTGGTATTTTCATTCAGACAAAAATCAATTCAGAATACACAGAGTTTATCAAACATATTAACAGTGTATGACCAACAAACATGCTGACAGAGTTTACCAGTGTGAGAATAGAAACATGTGAACAGAGTATGCATAACAGAGTTTAATTAAACAAGGTTCACATAGCACTTTAGCAATTCACAAAAATATGAGCAGCACATTTTATAAGAAAATTTTGAGTCTAACCAACATGTTTAGTCAAAACCAGATACCATTCCTAGTTCATTGACCAGTCTTGTAAATGCTGCTTCACTCAAAGGCTTGGTGAAGACATCTGCAAGTTGTTGATCTGTAGGCACAAAGTGAAGCTCAATATTGCCTTCCTCAACATGCGCTCTGATAAAGTGATACCTTATGCTGATGTGCTTGGTCATTGAGTGTTGTACTGGATTACCTGTCATTGCAATAGCACTTTGATTATCACAGAAAATAGGTATTTTGCTATACCTCAACCCATAATCCAGCAATTGATTCTTCATCCATAGAATCTGTGCATAGCAGCTACCAGCAGCAATATACTCTGCTTCAGCTGTAGATGTTGATATTGATTTTTGTTTCTTGCTGTACCAAGACACAAGTCTGTCACCAAGAAATTGACAACTTCCACTTGTGCTTTTTCTGTCAATCTTACAGCCTGCAAAGTCTGCATCAGAGTAACCAAGTAGCTTAAAATCTGATTCTCTTGGGTACCACAGCCCTAAAGTTACAGTGCCCTTGAGATACTTGAGAATCCTCTTCATAGCTGTTAAATGTGGTTCCCTTGGATCTGCCTGAAACCTTGCACACAGACATGTTGCATACATGATATCAGGTCTACTTGCTGTTAGATAGAGAAGAGAGCCAATCATTCCTCTGTAACTTGTCATATCTACTGATGACCCTGTATCTTTGTCCAATTTTGTTGCAGTTGCCATGGGAGTTGTTGCAGATGAACAGTCAAGCATGCCACATTTCTTGAGAAGATTTCTGGTATATTTTGCTTGATTGATAAAGATTCCATCATCTGTTTGCTTCACCTGTAAGCCTAGAAAGTAACTTAGCTCTCCCATCATACTCATTTGATATCTGGACTGCATGAGCTTGGCAAACTTCTTACAGAGTTTATCATTAGTAGATCCAAAAATAATATCATCAACATATATCTGAACTAAAAACAAGTCACTTCCAGCTTTGAAATAAAACAGAGTTTTATCAATTGTACCTCTGTTGAATCCACTTTCTAAAAGAAACTGAGCTAGGGTTTCATACCATGCTCTTGGTGCCTGCTTAAGTCCATAAAGTGCCTTGTCTATCCTGTAGACATGGTCAGGATATTTTGGATCTACAAAACCAGGTGGTTTTCAACAAACACTTCTTCTTCAAGTTTTCCATTCAGAAAAGCACTTTTCACATCCATTTGAAAAACCTTGAATTTCTTGTGAGAAGCATAAGCAAGAAATATCCTTATTGCCTCCAATCTGGCAACTGGTGCAAAAGTCTCATCATAATCTATCCCCTCTTGCTGTGAATAGCCTTTTGCCACAAGTCTTGCTTTGTTTCTTGTAACAACCCCTTTACTATCAGTTTTGTTTCTAAAAACCCACTTAGTACCAACAATAGATCTGTTCTTTGGTCTTGGTACTAGTGTCCATACTTCATTTCTTTCAAATTCATTTAGCTCTTCTTGCATTGCTGTTATCCAGTCAGCATCTTTAAGAGCCTCTTCAACTTTCTTTGGTTCATTTTGTGACAAGAATGCATGAAACAGACATTCATTTGTTGTTGCACTTCTTGTCCTTACTCTTACATCTGGATCACCAATGATCAAATCAGGTCTGTGAGATTTGGTCCATTTCCTAGCTGAAGGCAATTGACTTCTGTCAAAGTTGGATCCTCCCCCTCGATCCATGTTCTCCTGATTCTCTTGATATCTATCTTCATTCTCTGAGGCTCCCCCTGAATGTGACTGCTCAGTGTGTGAACTGTCAGATTTTGGACTTTCAGAGTTTGAGTCACCAGAGTTTGATTCAGAATTTTCAGCTGAGTCATTATCAGAATTTGAATTATCACTTTGATGAGTTTCTTCATGCTCCCCCTCAACTGGTTCTTCTCTTGTTTCTGGCTGAAAGGTCTCTTCAGTATTTACCAGTAGAGGTTCAGAGTTTGTCAGATCAAACTCATCAGAGTTTAGTTCATCAGAGATTAAATCTTCATTTTCAAAGTACAATTGACCATGTTCATCTACATCTTCAAGTCCAGTTATTTTCTTGTCATCAAAAGACACATGAATAGATTCCATGATCACTTTAGTTCTCAGATTATAAATTCTGAATGCTTTAGTTGACAGTGGATAGCCAACAAAAATTCCTTCATCTGCCTTCAAATAAAATTTGGTCAACTGTTCAGGATGAGTTTTCAGCACAAAGCATTTGCACCCAAAAATATGAAAATATTTCAGGTTTGGCTTCTTTTCTCTCACCATTTCATATGGTGTTTTTCCATGCTTATTTATCAGAGTGGCATTTTGAGTAAAACAAGTTGTTTGAACTGCTTCTGCCCAGAAATAGGTTGGTAATTTTGCTTCATCAAGCATAGTTCTGGCAGCTTCTATTAAAGTTCTGTTCTTCCTTTCAACTACACCATTTTGTTGTGGAGTGCCAGGTGCAGAAAACTCTTGTTTAATTCCTTTGTTCTTGCAAAATTCTTCCATTGTTGAATTCCTGAATTCAGTTCCATTGTCACTTCTGATAATCTTCACTTGATTCTTTGACCCTTTGTCCAGTTGCATTATATGTTCTGCCAGTGTTAATGCAGTTTCATCCTTCTTTGCTAGAAAATACACCCATGTGAATCTGGTGTATTCATCAACAATGACTAGAGCATATTTCTTCTTTCCAAGAGACATAACATTCACTGGTCCAAAAAGATCAACATGTAGAAGATGATAAGGATCAACAATTGAAGACTCAGATTTGCTTTTGAAAGAGGCTTTTCTCTGTTTGGCCTTTTGACAAGAATCACACAGGCCTTCTATATTCAACAAAGACTTTGGTAGTCCTCTTACAAGATCATTCTTTATTAGCTCATTGATGTTGTTCAGGTTCAAATGAGAGAGTTTCTTGTGCCACTTCCAACTCTCTTCACTGGACATTCTTGTTGACAGACACACTGCTTTGCCATTAGAGTTTGTTGACAATTTTATTTCATAGATGTTATTGTGTCTGTTTCCAACTAGAGCAACTTTCCCTGTAGATTTACTGATGACTTGACAATATTCAGGCTGAAAATCTACATGATATCCTCTGTCACAGATTTGACTCACAGAAAGCAGATCATGCTTGAGTCCTGGAACCAGAGCTACATTTATGATGATGACACTTCCAAGATTAATATTGCCATATCCCAGAGTATGTCCTATGTTGCCATCTCCATAGGAAACTTTTGGGCCAGCCTTCTCCTCATACTCTGATAGCAGGGCTTTATTTCCAGTCATGTGTCCTGAACATCCACTGTCCATGACTAGGGTACTTACCCTGGTGCCCTGCAATCACAAACAATCACTGATTGTTAGTTTTAAGGATCCAGACTTGCTTGGATCCTTTTGCTTTATTGAGTCTGTTAGTTTTTGCAGCGGATTTGTCATTATCAGAGTTTAAACTAACATTTTCATTCTTAGTACTTGCAGAATCAACTTTAACCCATTTCAAATTAGGTTTCAGTTCATAATAATTATGATAAATAGCATGATAATTCTTGCAAGTATAAATTGAGTGTCAATTACTTCCACAGTGTTTGCACAGAGTTTGTGGTCTTGGTTTGACATTATCCTTTTTTACTCCAGATTTTGAGGGTAAAGAATTAATGTCTTTGTTCTTCCTGCAAAAGCTAGCAAGATGATTAGTGCTACCACAATTATAACAAGTTTTTCTAGGTGCAAATGTAGCAAGCATTGGCTTAATTCCTGATGTTATGCCTACCTTTCCATTTCTGTTTTTCCTAGGCATTCTCTGTTTGTTGACAGATTTTATTTCTTTAAGCTTATGCTTAAGTTGTTTATCTGTCATTGAACCAATATTAACCTGTTTGACACAGGTTTTTACTGGCTCATGGTCAACAGCTCCATGTTCAGTTTTAACAGTACCATGAACAAATATTCCAAATTTCGTAGAAGAAAGAGGTGGTCTAATCTTGACTGTATTCTGAAACCTAAGCACATCATCCTCAGAATAACCTAGACCTACTGTGTCTGATTGAAAGACCTCTTAAGTGTCTTTTCCAGAATGTGTCCAAGTTTTAATAATGTGCTTTGCATCCTCCAATTCAGATTCTAGTTGCTTATATTTACCTAGCAACTCCTGTTCTATAAACACAGCATCATCTCTTTCTTTCTGAATTTTATTCATGTTTTCAAGTTGTTCCTCAACAAGTTTATTTCTTTCTTTGAGTTGAGAACACTCATTTTTGATTCTCTCATTTTCTAAAGTCTGATCCCTATAACTGATATGTAATGCCTTAAGATAAATTCTCAATTCAGTTATATTATCTGTATTATAAGCATAGGTAGTTGGAGGTACCTTTAGTTCAGAATCTTCATTCTGAGTAGAGGCCATGAGTGCATAGTTCACCTCCTCATCTGAATCTGAGGTGTCTGCCCAATCTCTGCCTTTGGTGTAGAGTGCCTTTTCAGTTTTACCCTTTTTGCACTCAGGAGCATAGTGACCCATCTCCTTACACTTGTAGCATTGAATCTCAGACTTATCTTTCTTACCAGATTTGAAGTCCTTTCCCTCAGATTTTCTGAAATTTTTCTTGTCAGACTTTGAGTAATCCTTGGAGAATCTTTTTCCCTTCTTGAAGTTCTTGAATCCCATCTTCTTGAAGGTCTTTACCATCAATGCAGCCATTTGCATCATCTCCTCATCATCTTCAGAATCAGATGTTCCATCTGTGTTTGAGTCAACATCAGTGTTTGATGACTCACTTTCTGAATGAATGACCAAGGCTTTTCCTTTTGCCTTTTTCCTTGATGCTTCTTTCTTTGAAGATTTTTCTTCAACTTTCAGTGCAACAGACTTTGACTTCCTGCTTGATCTTCTGTTTCTCTGCTCCATTTCCAATTCATGAGTCTTGAGCAGTCCATAGATTTCATCAATCTCAGTATCAGCAAGGTCATAGTTGTCTCTTATGGTGGTTGTTTTCACATCCCACTTTTCAGGAAGAGAGAGAAGAAACTTGAGATTTGAATCTTCCAGATCATATTCTTTGTTAACCAATGATAGATCATTGAGCAGTTTACAGAATCTATCAAATGTTTCTGTCATGGTTTCTTCAGACTTTGCCTCAAAATGCTCATACTCCTGAGTGAGTATGTTCCTTCTATTCTTCTTAATTGCAGCAGTTCCTTGACATCTAACCTCAAGTGCATCCCATATATCCTTTGCAGTTGTGCAGTTAATCACTTTGTTAGACATAACATTGTCAAGAGCACTGTGAAGTAAGTGCCTTACTTTGGCATCCTTAGCAATAGATGAAAGATCCTCAGCAGTTAGATCTTTCTTTTCCTTAGGAACCACCTTTGATTCCTCACCAGCAGCAGCAGCAGTTAACTTTGTAGGTTTATGAGGACCTTCATAAATTCTATCAAGATATTCTGGATCTGTGGCTTCCAGAAACATGGTCATCTTTACCTTCCAGATTGCATATTCTGATGGCTTGAGTATTGGAACCCTAATTGTTTCATACCTACTAATAGTAGTAGGTGCTTTCTCAAAACCCGATGGAGGAAGAATTTCTGCCATTGATTACTATTGTGTTTTGGATCTTTAACTGTAATAAAGTAACAGATTGTCTCTGATACGAGATGTTAGGTCGAATACACAATATATATAATCAAGTACTGTATGAGTAAATAACAAGAACACACGTTTTAGTACTTAAAACTGTTTGGAATTAATAATTCCTCTCTCATTGATGTAAAATATCACAGAGAGCTGCTTAGGTTACAATGAATGATATTCGTTCACGATGGATACCCTTCTAGGGTAAACCTAACTGTATTTATAAGATATACAGCTACGTACAATCGTTAATTGATTCTCCTATAATTAAGCTATACAATTGATATCAATTACGATTGCTACACATCTTCTAAGTCAACTCAATCTCTTTGACAGCTAGCCAATCTTCAAAGATATTGCTTCCATATTAATCTTGAATTAGACTTCAAACTCTGTTGACTTGTAGACGCTTCCCAGTAGACAGACTTTAGCAAACTCTGTTGCTCTCCTAGCTATCAGTGTTTGCACTTCCATGTGTTCAGCTAGCAGTGTTTACGCTTTCTTCTGTCAGCGTTTGCGCTTCCAGCTATCAGCGTATACTCAAACTCTGCCGTGACTGCTTTCAATAACAAGTTAAACTCTTTTTACCTGTAACACTTAAACACTGACATTAAATCACATCAATTATATCTAACACGAGAGCAATTGGAAAAGTTGGAAAGAAAGATGCGAGGAGGAGGAAACGAAGATTATTCAACAGAATCACCATTGATCCAGAATATCAGAGACTATGTTCCAAGGGTTGGTCATGCTATCCCAAAGATGACTTATTACAATGGAAAACTGATCCTTATGAGCATGTGACCCAATATAAGAGGCATATGAAGTGTGCTAGTCATGATGAAATTACTATGTATAACATGTTCGAAGTTTACTTGAAAGATGGAGCGCAAGGCTGGTACCGAACTCTTCTCCCCAACTCAATCTATTCATATCAACAACTAAGGTCTAAGTTCCTGAAGCATTAGGACTACAACAGAAGGATTGGCCAGATGACTGCTTCTCTCAACAATGTGAAACAAAGATCCGATGAGTCTTTAACATCTTATATGAAGCGTTACAAGCAAGAATGTGAAAAGGTGTCATCATTGGATGAAAATCAAGCTATGGGATTCTTCTACAGTGGCCTAGACAACAAGAGAAGCAGAAAGTTATTGAAATCGTTATTTGATTTTCCTCCTACAAGCTTGAACGATATGTACACCAGGGCAGAGAACATACGCCGAAGAGAAGAAGCCCTTTGCACAGGAAGCCCGAAAAGGAATGATAAATCTTCAAGGAAGGATAGGTCTCCAGAGCATAAGAAAAATACATCACCAGATCGATCAAGGAATGATAGGTCCAAAGACAAATTCTATGCAAACCGGTCAACGGAGAGAAAAAGAAATAGGGACGAGACTATTTTCACAGTGCTTAACACATCAAGATCTCAGATTTTGAATGAAATCAAAGATAGGTCGGACTTCGAAAGACCTCGGAATCAGAATTTGCCCAATTACAAGAAGAACACTAACAAGTATTGCGATTACCATCAAGAGACAGGGCATACCACTGAAGAGTGTTTTAACCTTAAAAGATTGATTGAGAGGCTTATTAAACATGGGGAGCTGGATCGGTTCATCAAAAAAGATAAAGAGCAAAGGAGTGAAACCCAGAACAATCAGAGACAAGTACGTGGAGAGATCAACACTATTTTTGGTGGGACGATGGTTGGTCGTGACACCAAATCTTCAAAGAAACGTTATGCCAAGGAAGTATACAATCTTTATCGACAGAATGACCAACCAAAGCAAACAAAGACCATTGCCTTTTCAAGTGATGATTATGAGGGTCTAACTTAGCCTCACGAAGATCCATTCATATTCACATGTTATCTCCATGATTTTAAAGTTCGGAAAGTTTTGATCGATGGAGGAAGCTCAGTGAACGTGATTTTTAAGAAGGCTTATGATCAACTTAAATTGGGAGGAGAAGGAATGGATCAATGTGCCGAACCACCACTCTATGGATTTGGAAATCAACCAGTGCAAATAAGTGGACAAATTTTTCTCAAACTAAGCATCGGGCAGGAGCCTAAAGAGGTAACTCATGAGTTAAAATTCTATGTTGTTGATGTAGACTCTCCTTATAATATGATTCTAGGCCGACCCATGCTGACAAAATTCCAAGCTATATATTCACTCCCACATCTCAAGTTGAAGTTCCCTACTGAGGATGGGATTGGTGAAGTTAGAGGTGACCAAGTTGTCGCTCAAGAGTTGAATGAGCCATAAGCTAAAGAAGTTCGCACTAGTGAGCCCGAAGATGAGGGGAATAAAAGAAAAGCAAAAGATGATGATGAGTCTATTCGTTCAAGAAAAAAGACTTACTACAACATTGAATTAGAGAGGTTCGGAACCGATTGGACTAAGCCTATTGCTAAGCCAGCTGTGGAAACAGAACAGGTCGAGCTCACACCTGGTGATTCCAAACACACAGTAACCATTGGAAAAGACATACCAAGTGCTATCAAAAAAGAATTGATCGAGGTCTTAAGGGAGTACAAAGACATCTTTGCCTGGGGGCTGAGGATATGCCAGGAATAAGCAAAAACATCTTTGTACACAAACTTCATGTGAAGGATGATTATGATGTAGTCCGACAAAAGAAAAGAAATTTCTCCCCCGAACGACAAAAAGTGATCGACAAAAAACTATTGGATGCAGGTTTTATCGAGGAGGTCCAGTTTCCTGAATGGTTGGCAAATGTGGTTGTTAAAAAAACAAATGGGAAATGGCGCATGTGTGTGGATTATACTGATCTCAACAAAGCTTTTCCCAAAGATCATTATCCGCTTCCGAACATAAATCAACTCATTGATGCTACCGCTGGATATTCTATGCTGAGCTTTTTGGATGCTTTTTCTGGATATCACTAGATAGTTATGGCCGAGGAAGATGTACGTAAGACTGCATTCATCACACATCATGGAACTTGGGCATATCTCAAGATGCCCTTCGATTTACTCAATGCTGGGGCAACTTATCAACGGATGATCAACAAGGTGTTTGAAAGACAAATTGGAAGAAATATGGAATGTTATGTTGATGACATGATTGTAAAGAGTGATGATAAAACTCATGTTGATGATTTGAGAGAATGCTTCCAAACTCTTCGAAAGAACAATATGAGGGTGAATCCAACCAAGTGTACCTTTGGTGTCAGATCTGGAAAGTTCCTTGGTTACTTGGTAAGTGAAAGAGGAATTGAAGCAAATCCAGAAAAAATTCAGGCCATCATCGACATGAAATCACCTCAGACTAAAAGGGATGTTCAGAAACTAACTGGTCGATTAGCTGCCCTTCGTCGTTTCATCTCGCGGAGTGCAGAAAAAGCTCTACCCTTCTTCGATACACTTAGAGGGATTAAAGAATTCAAGTGGATAGAGGAGTGTGAAGCAACCTTCGATAAAGTCAAAGAGTATCTCTCTACAGAACCATTGTTGACGAGGCCTACTGGCGCAGAAACACTTCAACTCTACCTTGCTGCAACTGATCGGACTGTTGGAGCTCTGCTAATTAAAGAAGATGCTGGGATCCAAAGACCAGTATTTAATGTAAGTTACGCATTGAAGGATGTAGAAACTAGATATCCCAATATTGAAAAGTTGGCTTTGGGGATGATCATGGCAGCAAGAAAATTGAGACATTACTTTCAAGGAAGAACAATTGAAGTGATCACCGATCAAACACTGAAGAAAGTCTTACATAAACCCGAAGTATCAGGAAGATTGATGGCATGGGCAGTTGAACTCGATGAGCATGACATTGTTTATAAACCTCGCACTGCCATCAAGGCACAAGCACTTGCAGATTTTATGGTGGAATGTTCATTCAACACCCCGATGGATGAAGATGTGGACAATTCTATTAATAATTGCCCTCCAAACAATTAGACCCTTTATGTTGATGGGTCGGTGGCGCATGAAAAATATGGAGGTGGAATGATACTTACAAGTCCAACTGGATTTGAAGTTCGCCAAGCAGTACGTTTTACATTCAAGGTGACGAATAATGAAGCTGAGTACGAAGCTTTGATTTCTGGAATGAAGCTGGCCCGAAGCTTGGAAGTAACTCATTTACAGGCTTATAGTGATTAACAACTTGTTAAACATTTTTCTGGAGAATATGATCGGAAAGAGGAAAGGTTGAAGGCGTATGCAATGGAAATCAGAAATTTGGCCAAAGAATTTACATCATTTGACCTCATTGGAATATCTAGAGAAGACAATGGTCGAGCGGATGCTTTATCACGCTTAGCTTCGGCCAACGAGGCATCCCTTGATGGAGCAATTTACATGACAGAGCTTCATTAGCCATCAGTTGAACGTACTGAAGTTAATTTAATAGGCCAAATTAGGAATTGGATGACGCCGATCCGTGATTATTTAGAGAAAAATATCCTACCGCCCGATAGAAGTGAAGCAAGAAAAATTAAGTATAAAGCGGCAAGTTACATAATAGTTGGGAATTTACTCTGTAGAAGGTCAATGACCCAATTGCTCTTAAGATGTGTTACTCCCGAAGAAGCAAGGTTGATAATGGAAGAGGTTCATGAGGGTGTATGTGCAGATCACTTGGCAGGGAGAGCTTTGGCCTTCAAAATTCTAAGACAAGGATATTTTTGGCCCACTATTCTTCAGGATGCAATGGATTATGTATAGAGGTGTCACCAATGCCAAATTCATGCAAATATACCTCGATAGCCTCCATCAGAGTTAACTCCAGTTCTATGCCCAATCCCTTTTGCCATGTGGGGAATTAATATTGTTGGAAAGTGATAAGTGGATTTTATATCCACTTGGAACGATCCACTTGGAACGCTTCAAATCGGCTTAAATTGATTGACTTGACCTCAAGTATGTCATGTTTTTTATTCGTTTTAGTGAGTTTGTGTAGGGTTACTAACTTGAGCTTGGAAGATATAAATTGCATATTTTATGGTGGATTTGAGTTCAAGAAGTGAAAAATGACAATTTGCAAAAGAAACGAAGGAAAAAGGAGTTAAAACGAAGAAAATCAGCCAAAATCAGCTCCCAACAGGAAGTTTACGCGCTGGGAGCGCGTAAGTGTGCGCTGGGAGCGCGTGGAACAGTAACATTGTGCGCTGGGAGCGCGTAACGTATGCGCGTAGAAATTCTGCCAGATTTTCAGATTTTTGTTTTGGCCATATCTTGAGTTCTACAAGTCCGTTTTGGGCGATCTTACAGTCCACGCGAAGCTAACGAGATTCTCTATCATTCTAAAGTGGTCCAGATGTCCAATTACAACTGGAACGGCCCAGAAATACTGAAGAAACGTCAGCTACGAATTTTCCTTAAAAACAGAATCAGTTTAGGAAACGTATTTTGCAGAAATTCTATTTTAACTCTATTTTGGGGAATTTCTTGCTGGGCAAGACTTCTATGGCCTATATAAACACATCCTACCATTGTAATTTGTATCATCATTAGTTAGCATATTATAACATAGAATTCATATCTTGTTTCATTATCATGGTTTCACTTGATCCCATGATGACGAGAGGTTCGATTATGAACTAATCGTTGTCATGGGATTCTAACGGAGTTACCTATGTAGCTTAGTAGTTTGATTGCTTTAAAGATTTATGTGTGGTGAATTCTTGATATCCTTGTATGGTTGTGATTCATGTGTTTAGATGCGTAGCTAACATATAATTTGTTAATCTCTTGCGAAACGAGAGTGAATCTTGAGATTTAGAACTTGCCATGCTAGCATAGGATAGGTTGACGTTTTCACATCATGATTTGTAGCGTAAATAGAGATATTATGCTACCCTATGTGATCTTTGTGGATAACTTGTTCTTCAACTGTGAAAGTGGATCTTGAGATTTAGAACTTGCCATGCTAGAATAGGTTCATAATTGTTTATCAATATGATTCGTGGTGTGAGATGAAAATACTTATACTACCCTCTGTGATCTTAATGGATAACTTGCTCTTCAACCGTTATGTTTTCAAATTCTATAGACATATAGGGTCTAAGCATAATTGGTGTCTATTCATCTTCTATCTCTTTTGTGGATGTATGTTTAGTTTGGTATTCGTATACTGAGAAGTAGCGTGTACTTGTTTCGTGTTGTCCGATCAGATATCATAACCATTGAATATAGTGATTAAAGGCGTCAGATCTAAGCAAAGTATTTAATGAAGTTAGGATCCCATGTTTACTCTTGTAGAAGTAATTCGATTTTAATTTTCATTAGATAATTAATTCTTAGTTGTTAATGTATTTCTTAGTTAATTTAGATAATTAAAACCCAAATTTGTTAATTGTTTTAGCAGTGAATAATAATCATACATTATTGCATAGGTACATCTACTGAATTAAAACCATAACCAGATCTCTGTTGGAACGAACTTGACTTATTCATATATTACTTGTGACCAAGTACGCTTGCGTGATTTAGTGCAAACAGAAAGCTTCCAAAGGGCAAAGGACAGGCTGTCTACTGCATCGTTGCCATTGACTACATGACTAAATGGGTGGAAGCAAAAGCACTTTCTCATATTACTGAAGCAGCTGTCATCAAATTTGTCAAAGAAAGCATCATTTACAGGTTTGGTGTGCCGAAGATAATGGTTTCTGATAATGGCTCACAATTCAAAGGGAAATAATTTGTGGAGCTCATGGAGATGTATCACATCGAACATCACACTAGTTCTGTTGCACATCTGCAGAGTAATGGCCAGGTTGAAAATGCAAACAAAGCAATCATTAAGGGGATTGAGAAAAGACTTGAAAATGCCAAAGGTTTGTGGGTTGAAGAATTGTTACACGTTCTGTGGGCTTATCGTACAACTACAAGAAGAGCAACCAATGATACCCCATTCAGATTAGCATATGGGACTGATGCTTTGGTTCCCGTAGAAGTTGGGTTACCATCGTACCGAAACATAATTTTTGACTTGAAGAAAAATGAGGAAGGCCTTCGGGCAAATGTGGACCTGGTTGAAGAATTAAGGGAAGTAGCTACTTTGCATACCGTTGCTTATCAACAGAAAGTTGCTCAACATTTTGATTCTGGAGTGCGTAAAAGATTCTTTCAAGTTGGAGACTATGTTCTTAGGGAAATAGCATCGTCCAAGCCTGACCAACTCGGCAAACTGATGCCTAATTGGGAAGGGCCTTACAAAATTTCGAGCATGCCTCGTTTGAGGACTTGCAAACTCGAGAATATGGATGGTACACCGATCAAAAACACTTGGAATATTGCTAAGCTGAAGAAGTATTATCAGTAGTTCTCCATCGTCATCATCAGATAAGCCTAAATAACATGATGTCTGCTGCTGAAATTCAGGAGGTTGAAAGTGTTGATGCACTGGGGCATACTGATGCTGAAATTGTTGCCCCTGTTGCTGCTGAATTCCCCATGGATTGTATGGCTCATCTTCAACTGCTGATTTTGGAGCGGGTAGGATGGATATTGGGATTGCTCCATACCACTCTGATTGTAGTCCCAGCTGAAATTTGGCCGGTTTCTGTTATACTCACATTGATGAGTGTAATGTCCACCTGCACACAGCTCACAAACAATTACGAATTCCTGCTCCCAATAATCCATCAAATAAAAAGAAAAAAAACGTCCGAGTCAGTGAATTTAACCCAAATTGATGACAAGATCATAAACTAAACAAACAATGAACCGAGTCCCCGGCAGCGGCGCCAAAAACTTGTTCGCACTTATTCACGCAAGAGAACGTGGTCAACAAGTAATATACGGTAAATAGGATTCGTTCCCATAGAGACTCAAATTGTTCGTTTTGTTCACTTATGCACCAGCTTATGATTTACACTCACTGCTAAGACAATCACAATTTTGGTTTTGATTTACTAAAGATTAATTACCAACTAAGCCAATTACGAGGAAATAACTTAACTTTAACTTTATAATAAACAAACATGGGATTTCAATTTCATTTACTACTTCATCTAGAATCTTATGCCCTTTAGCCTAGCATGTGACAGAGTTGATTACTGATTAGATGCACTAAACTGATACACACCAACTTTCGTTGTGCATATACCATCCTACTGATCATCCACAATTGATAGAAGTCAAGTAGTCACCAAATATGTGTAGTTCCTATATGTCTATAGCAATTGAACACATACCGGTTGAAAATCAAGCACCCATTAAATCACATAGTCGATGCAAGACGGTTAGAATTACACCACAAATTAATACTTGTTCTTCACATGCAAAAACCTATGCTAGCATGAATTGTTCTAAACCCTAGATCCACTTTCGCATTCACTAGGATTAAACAAACAATTACAAGTGTTCGCGACTCACTTATAACGAATAAGCATAAACATACTAGGCAATCAATACGTTCAATCACACACCAAGGCATAAAAACACTCAATTTCTAGAATCCATAGAAAAATCCATTAAATTCCCATGATAACGATTTAGCCCATAATCGACCTCATCGCCATCATGGGTTCTATGGAAAACATAATTCTAAAATAAACAAGTAAATATGGAAGAAGAAATAAGGTTTAGAATTAAATCCCCAAAATAGAAGAGTACAAAGGTTCCAAGAATAATCCTTGCTTGTCACTAGCTTGGAGAAATTCCTTGAAAATGTTCTTGAAAACTAGATGAAAATTGTTGATAGTAGCTAAGAAAAAACTAGAACAATGATAGATAATGTTTTTTTTAGGTCTCTAATAATACATATAAAGATGCCCTAATAATAGGCCCAAAACCAACTTGACCCGATACAAGGCAACAGAAATCTGCTCAAACCCGCATCAAGCGCCATGGCGCCTAAACCAAGCGCAGCTGCGCCTAAACCAAGCGCAACGGCTCCTCAACACGCGCAAGAGCGCTAGCAAACCCCTGGAAAACACTCCCTCGAGCGCCATTGCGCATGAAACCGCGTGGACAGATTTGCGCTTGTGCACCCCTGGACAGATTTGTAGATAATTCTCTCCTCTTCGCGTGGACAGCTTACGGGCCTCAAACGGACTTCTAGAGCTCAAGATATGGCCAAAACAGTGATGAATGCGCATTGAGCTCAAATTCCCGAGTTCTCTTGCCCTGGACTTCCTGTAATTTCTACTTTAAGCTCACAGAATACCACCAATACTTCACCAACACCACCAATGCCGCCCGACTATGCAACCTACACAAATTAAATGAAAACACATCAAACTAACACGAAACTTGAGAACTCGCAATCGTTTTAAGTACGAATGGAATGCAAAATAGTGGATATAAAATCCACTTATCAGCGGGTTATTGGTTTATTTATCTTAGTATGATAATTATTTAAGTATTTATATGGAAAACCTTTTTGTTAAGACCATTATGAGCTATTTATTAATAAAATTCCAATTTCTTTCATATATGTTGACATGCATGTGTGATTTTTATTGACATGTTATAAACTGGTTTAATTTCTTCTTGAATGATAAGCCATTGGTAACAACGAAATTTCCAACTCAAACAAGTGTTCACCGATGGTTACTTGGGGGCAACAAATTCGATGAAGTCCAGAACAAGTTAACCATCGTCCAACACTTGGGGGGATCAAACTGCTCTAATCCTACACTTGCGAACTATCGATAATCAACTGGGGGCAAAAATTTAGACCAAGTCCCGACTTATGATTTATCGACACTCACAAGACTCGTGACCCATCGACAATCAATTGGGGACAAATGTCAAATTTAATCCCGACTTATGATTTGTCGACACTCACTTGGGACAAGAGAATCTTTCTTCCTACACTAGTGATATACCCCTTCAAAATTGAAGCAATAAATCACTAGGGGCCGAGGATAGATCTGGCCGGATATACGCTTCAGTGCGAAGCTATGATGGTCAACCCGCCAACTTTTAAAGTTGGGAGATGAGAAAGTGGTGATCTACAGTTTTTTAGATTTAACATTTATAGATCACAGAATATATCTCATCGCTGCACAATCTGAACCAAAGGTGCTTAAACGAACTTTTGAGGATTGGAAGCAGAAGTTGGACCGAAAAATTGCACCCAATGTTATGATGGTTCAAAGCGATACAATAATAAAAAATCCAATGGAACGTATAATGAGTACTTAACCATTGGGTTAAAAATGAAGATAATTGATAGATCAAGTCATGCAAGATCCAATGCTAATACAAGGATTAAAGTGCAAGTGCTTGAAAGCTTGAAAAAGAAAGTGTACAAGGTATTCACCAACTCCGTATATATTATTTTCAAGCATTAATGTAGTATCAATATGCCTGCATGCTATTTATTGTGTCCAAAGTTTAGTACTATGTTAACAAGGCGTGCATAATATGCATTGGAAACAAAAGACGTGCATATATAATGTGTATTGGAAAGAAAAAGCATGATGGTCATGATAATATCATGTGCAAAATGCTCATGGCATAAATAAAGTTCCGATCGAAAGCATAGCAGGTATGCTCGAAGACAATTAAATAAGTCTGTGCCCGAAGGCTACAATTCAAAAGTAGACCATAACTACACATAACCATGGAAAGCATGATAATAAAAGATCAGTTTTCTCCTAAATTCTCTTGAGAAGTAGCATCAGTTTTATCCTGTTTAGCCTCTTTAAGTTATTTCTCCAGAGTAGAAATCTTTTTCATGAGTTCGTCTTCACGAACAGTAGCATCGGCTTCAATTGTCTTCAACTTTGCCTCGGCAGCAGCAGCATTCTATTGTTCTATTTTTTGCCTTGTTCTTAGCAGCGTCGACAACTTTTTCTAACTTAGAAATTTGATCAAGCTCACCCTTGGATGCAACCACTTTCTCACGCGACCAAAGAAGCAACTATATCAATCAAGAACAAGAGAGTTAAACAAAAATTTATTAAAAATTGAAGATAGAAGATGGAGAAAATACCTGAGAAGCGAGAGCCATGACTGACTTCCTCACCACGAGAGACAGAATTCATTGTCGAAAGTTTCGCCTCATCGGCCTCACTAAGATGAAGAATAGAAGAAGAGCCTATGTCTCTTCCAAAAGCAATAGAGGACAATGGAGCACTCTCCAAAATATGCTTCGGGGCTGTAGGTGGAACTCTTGGTGCATAATTCTTTTGCCTTTTGTTAGGAAGTGGAGTAGGGTCCAGGTCTGCAAAGCTTGCATCGGCAACAATTTCAATGGCCCGGGATTGTCCATTCATCCCCTCATCTTGAAGCTCTTCGGCAACAGTAGATTTTTTTGTTCTAGCCTTGCTAGCATTTTTCCTTTGTCCGAGCTTAGCTTGAGCCAATTTCTGCTCCCGAAGCCTTTGTTGCACTGCTGTCTCATCCATTCCAATGCACGAAACTACAATGTGAACAAGAAAATGATCAAAACTAGCAAGATTGCATGTGAAGTATGTCTAACAATCAAGGTATATATCAAATTCCTACTAGCATTAAAATGCAAATATGTAGATCAAATTATGAGTATACTGATGCGTAGCCAAAGGAAGAATGCAAGAATGTGCATATACTGATGCCAATGGTAAAATAAAATGTCATACCTTTAATTTCTATCAGAAATGTTTCCGATCGTATTTTGTTAGTAGATATCATCATGGATTTAGAATGGGGAGCCTTTAAGTTTTTATATATCTCGGAAGCAGTAGTATCAAGTTTGATACTCTTTTTTGGAATTTCTTTCGAGATGAAGTAACTCCATTGGCCAAAATTCTCAATCTTGGGACCAACAAGGAAAAACAAATTCTCATAAAACCCCTTATTATTTGTACGAGTATCGGACCACTTTTGTGAAGTGTTCTTGCGTCCGATGGAGTAAAAGCCAGTGCACTTGCTTATGGAAGACAATTTATAATGACACAAAAATATATCAATGTTTGGCTCAATTTACGCGCAAAGCATCGAGCAATGAAAGTGTTTATGTTCAAGAAACTATTGGGTGTAAGCTGTCCTAACCCAACATCACAAGTATCTAATACCTCCTCAAGAAATGGGTGCATTGGAACCCTAAAACCACATTCAAATGCTGCAACAGAAATTCCAACTCCAAGATAATTTCCAAAGGAAACAAGGTCATAGACTTTATCTGCATCTTTGGGTTTGAAGATGAGAAATTTTTCTGGTATCATAAACAAATTTCTTAAATTTTTGATGTCATCGTCATCAAGAGTACTAGGGAGATTAGCAGCTGGAAACTTCTCATCGTCATCAAATATATCAATATTATTCCAAACACTAGTATTGGTGATAATGGTATTTGAAGAGGACATGTCATCAGATTCACCAACCAAAGCGTCTCCCTCAACTTCGGCTACCATTTCAAGACATGGACGAAAATGTCGACGAATTTTGTGATGATACTGAAGCTGGTTAGATGTTGACATCTGCGATTTCAGGAAGAAAAAAGATTAGAGTGGTCCCGAGCAAAAAAAAAAGCATGAGATATATATGTCCAACTTCTAGTCTACTTATGCTCGGGACACAACTCTTGACTCATTGGAAACTCTAGTGGATTATAAAATTGGGGACCAACCAAAAATTGGTATCCAATGGCTAGGTGCAAGGTATATGGAGTTCTCATTGCTATATCATTGGAAACAAAAAATTATATATATTGGAACGACAAAGTGCTATTTGCGAAATCAGGAGCATCACCCAAATGCAGAGTAACAAACTTTTGTTTCCAGGGGGCATAAAAGACTAGACATTTGGAAGCCCGGGCAATAGAAATTTGGTTGCCAAGAATAACACTACAAGTCGAGTTGGTTGCCAAAGATGAATTAAAACTAAAGATCAACCTTCAGGGAGCAAAGAACGAAGATTGTAGACAAAAGTAAGGATCTTTGAAAACGAAGGTACCTACCGCTACTGCTACTAACTACACTTAATTAGAATTTTTATTTCGCTTCCGGACGAGTACTACGAGTGTACAGGTAATGTACTTGAAAATGAATTATACCCTACAAACTCCATGGTGAAAACATCTACAAAATATAAGAATGAGGCACAATTATCGAAGAAAAGGAGCTACACAATAGACATACACACAAAGCTTTGGTCTTGATTTACCATTATCTCAAATTATTAATGGTGGTGGTCTCAACACAATAGATTTTACTAAAGGTGCAATGATCCTACTGAAATACTACAGTTGAGTTCGTGAAAAATCAATTTACAGGAAACATATTAACTCGCCGGAAAACCAACAAGTTCGCCCGAATATGTCACAAAGTACAACAATACCATAAATAAATGGTTGGATATGTAAAGCAAGAGGTGAATTGGGTTTACCTGTTACGGATCTGTGAAAAAGAAGTAAAATAGTGCTAAGAAAAAGATAGAATGATGGAGCTTTTTTCCCAAGATTCTCTTCGCCGGCTGCTGTGCAAGACTCGATGTTGAAATTAAAAACTAAAAGGAGAAGGTCAAAACAATGGGCTATATTATTTTTGTGGGCCTGTAGAAGAACAAGAACTATATACGAAGTATACAACGTGTGTAAGGTTGGTACTTTTCAGCTGGGACCCGCATGAAAATCAAATGAAGGAGAAAAATTATGTGGATGGCAAAGGATATATAGTGTATGGCAGTTGACTACATGGAAAAAGGACGAATAATTTAGTTCACACGTGACAAAGGCTTGTGCCAATAAAAGGAATTCACAAAAGAATGGTGTTGTGGGACCTACAGTAATATAAATCAAAATCACTTGATTTTTGATCATTCATGTGAAGTTACCAACATTTGGTTTGGTTTGAGTAAAGGACATGGCCCACAAACATATTCAAGGTACTCTGTTTTGATCTTCGAAAGTTATGATGTATCCAATGAATTCTTTTGGTATCCAATGACTATGCTATGCTCAAAATATTGGGTAACTATACGAAATAAGTTTCATGACATTTTTATTTTCGAGGGATCCAAACAGTGCACAAAGATAAAAATAAAGATTTGTTGATATTTAAGTATTTATTGAAGTCATCATCTTCAAAAAATACTGGGGACCTGTTGATACAAAAAATATATTAATTTTGTATCCAAAGCATGGCCCTGTATTTTGCATCCGAAAGTTACTTTTATATGGGCTTGTCTAAATCTAATTAGTTCAATGCACTGGAACAGCCCATGAAATCGAGCCCAGTGCTTAAGGCGGTGGAAAAAGATTATATGATTGGAGACCAAATTCTAGAAGGATCCAGATACTTGTCGCCGAAGACAATATCATCTCAAATATGGAAGATACTTGTCGCCAAAGACAATACCATCTCAAATATGGAAATTACTTGCCACCAAAGACAAAAGACATGGGCTAGGCCTAATATTGTCAAAAATACAATCTTAAATCGAATAGAACTACGTGGACTTGATCCCTATAAATAGGGTACGTAGGCACCTTGAGAGGGATCCGAAAATCACACACCTGATTACAAACTCTCAAGAGCAGTCCCAAATATCTCAAAAACCCTAATTGTATTCTTATTTTTACATCTTTATTCTTATTATCTCTATCCGAAGACCCAAATATAAATTTAATCTTGAAGCTTTGTCCTTGACGAAAATCGGCTTCAACACTTATAATAATTAACTTGATTATAGATTTGGATGCTAAGGCTTAGTGGTACTCTGCCTCCCAGATTGATTAATTGTTCTGTGTTTCACTTTTTTTAGTAATAAGGGTAGGTTTATGCAATCTCTTATATGCTAACAGCAATTGAAAATAGTGAGTAAAAAGATAGAAACGTTGTTTTTTATTTTGATAGTGAGGAAACACTTAATTTTCAGAAAAAAATGAGGGCAGGTTTATTCCTTGATCAGCTCGGTTGATCTAAGTCTTTTATCATTATATCAAAAGAGAAATTTCCACTTTTTACATGTTGATAGAAGTGAGAACATAGGAGCGGATGATTTGGCATCACAAGGTGTTCAACGAAATAAAATGCTACATAATTGGTGCAGGCTCATGTTTTATTAGACTTAAGCCCATTAGTATTTTACAGAGTTGAGGATGGTAATGAAGAGGGTCTAAAAACATGAATTGGGTGCAGATGGATTGAGAAATTTGGTTTTGGTTTTAGAAGTTTACTGTTAGTTAGTTTTCTCCTAACATAATGGTTCTTGTATTGTGGAATTTTGAACCTTTAGTGTCCAATACTTAATTGTGGTCTCTTTTCTGGTTAAAGATTGGACTTGATCTTTGTAATTTTTTGATCTAATGAAATTCTTTTTGACTTCTCAAAAACAAAAAGAAATAAGGTACGAATTCTGGTCACTTTCTTTTAATTTATTTATTAAGTTTATTGCTAACGCAAATTTTTAAATTTTGACTCCATTGCATTCTCTTTGTAAATCCTACTACAAATTTTTATTCTTTTTTCTCCATTTTAATATTCATTAAATTTATTGTAAAACTCATATTCACTACGCCAAAATAGTCAATAGACATCACCCCTTTAACATCGTTTGCATTTTTGACCGATGTTAAAGGTATGTTTTACATCAGTTTTACTAGAACCGATGTTAAAGTAAGTTTTAGACATTAGTTTTAATTAAAACCGATGTCTCAACTACTTTTTAAAAAAAATAAAAAACATACGAATATTTTCTCCCAGCCCACTTTCCCTCTAATTAATTAGAAACATTTTCCCCGTTTCTATTTTTCATTTCCCTCTTCAGACTTTCCTATCTCCCGCTCCTCAAACTCACTATCACTCAAACTAATTACATTTCATCTTTCCCTCAAACTAATTAACTCAAGCTAATTCACTCACAAACTAGCTAATTTGAGGAACCCTAGTTTACAAGCCCCAAATTCAAACCCTAGCTTATAAGCCACCAAATTCAAACCATTGATTTCAAAACCCCATTTTCTAATCTCATGATTTATATGAGTTTCAAGATTGATAATCTCGTTAATAGATTAATTGATTCATACTCAAAATCGACAGCTATATAATATATATACACACAAACACTCACTCACTGTTGTTTAATTTGTTGTTTAATCGATAGCTACATTTTTGTGAGAAAGTGATTGTAGGAAGTTAAGAAACTGGTGTTCAATGGCGTCAAGAAGGAAAACAGCACGACACGCTGCAAGGACAAGGACATTCACTTCAGTGAATGTCAAGTTTCTTTTGACAATAAGAGAAAATCTCACAATAAGAGATTTTAATTATCTCTTATTTTCATAAATTTGGATTTGGAACATGATTGGTTCTTGGAGATTCATCAGTATGCTCCTGGTACTAAAGTAATTCATTTTTTTTATTTTTTTAGGTGAGGCATTTTGTCGAACAGGTTGTGTGCGTTTCTTGTTTTGGGTTTTTTGGTTGTTTAATTGGGTGGTGTTGTTATTGGTGGTGACTGCAGTTTGAGCAAAATCACAGTCGTAACCATTCCTTCCTGTAGCCTGGTAGTATGTATTCATGGAGTAGGTAGCATGAGCTTGAACAGTATCAGGAAAGAAGCATGTGCCACCTTCTTGAATAGGTTTATAAGCTATTCCCAGTCCACATACATAATCGATGTTCTTCCGTAAGTTCTCATCATTAGCTTTTGATTTAGTGTTGTTTGATGTGATTAGATGCTTTGCGATTCGATTTGGAATAATTAAGTTTTTACTAATTGGGATACTTTGCGATTGATTTTTTTACTAATTGTGTGCTGTGGTGTTGTTAGGGCTTGTCCGAAGGCATATCATCCTGCTTGTATTAAGCGCGATGAGGAGTTTTTTCGATCAAATGCTAAATGGAATTGCGCTGTGTTTACTATATATGATTCATATGATTGGAATTTAGAACTGTTTGCTACTATAAATGTGTTGAATGTATTTATCATTTTGTTACATGCTTTTCTACTAATAGTTTTGTGTAGAGTTGTCATTTTGTAAGAAATAGTTAATTAGCTTGCGAAAACCTCTGTAACTGGATACACTCTTACTTAGTTCAGATATGTATAATGTTTCATAGTGCATGTGTGCGACGTGGTGGATGTGTTGGAAACTCGGGGAAGTACTTCACTAGGAAATGTGTATATTTGGCATTTGAAGGATTAGGATAGACCTAAAGAGAGACCCGGCTCCACGCTAAAAAATAACTAGTATTCAGTTTTTTTTCTTTGTATCTTCTCTTTTAGTCATCTCTGTTGGGATTCAAGTAGGAAAGACTACATCTGATTTTTAGTCCTTACATAATACACACATAACTAGTATTCAGTTTTTTTTCTTAGTATCTTCTCTTTTAGCTCAACAAGTCATTGTTGATGCACTATTGTAGACCGTGATTCTCTACGTGAGGTGTGTAGGTGCTTAGTTTGTTGTAACATTTTTGAGCACTCATATGCAGTGAGGGATATCTGCTTTGTTTTTTGAAGGGGGTAGAGAGCTCTTGTACTCCTCTTCATTTTCTTTTGCTTTTTTATGTATGAGTACTTCATTTTATGTTTTGTTTGGCACTTATGAATCTCTACTTCTTTAAAGGAAAAGGTTATGCGTATGCCAGAAGGCTGCACATTATATGTGCTACACATGTCCAACAGAATAACATTATATATATGAGTTTAAAAGGTAGACCTTTATGCTATCGTGTTGGTTGTAAATCAATATATTGCAGAATTTAGTATTACTATTTGTGTAGAGATTAAGTTTTTAGTTCATAATTCTCCTTTGCCTTTCCATATTCTTACGCAACATGTATACCCTATGTTTATTACTTAATCATTTGCAGGAGCTTAATTTGACAGAAGCTGTTGTGAATAAACTGCATACTAAATGTTGCAACTGTTACAGTCTTACTCCTTGGATGAATTTGGCTACAAATGTTACTATTAATCAAATGACGCAGGTTATCTTGTTCTAAAAATACTTACCTTATAACTTATGACCTTAAATTCTCTTCTGCGCAGATATTCAATTTTGGAACAAAAACAAATCCATGGAAGGACTCTCGGTAAAATCAGTTATTGTAAGCTTCTTTTGTCAGTTAGTTGTTTTCCTCTACTTTCTTGACAACGACACTTCATGGATGATCCTTGCAAGTTCTGGGGTGGGTTGCGGGGTGGGTTGCTGTATTGAGTTCTGGAAAATTGGAAAGGCACCATGAGTGAGAACTGGCGGAAGAAGATGAACCTTTTTGGTGGTCAAAGTGTCTCATTTCTTTAGCTTTAGCTGTGTGAAGTTTATATAGAATTGTTAAGTTTCAAATTATTAGTAGTTGAGGAGTTTGTTTGTTATTGTGAACTTACGAATATATTTGTAGTTGTGGATATGGAGTTTGGTGTAGTAGTAGATTGTCAATGAATTATGCTTTTGGGTGAATGTTTTGTATTGCTAACTTTGATGGTATATAACTCCATTTGAATGCAATGTTGATTTTTGTAAATTTTTTGGCACGTAATTTAGGTAAACAGACATCAATTTGATCCTTTAACACATCACCTAAAAACTGATGTCTAATTTGGCAATTTCATGGCTCTATTTTACATCGGTTAAAAAATGATGTGGTATACACTTTACAACATCAGTTCTAACCAAAATCGATGTAGTACAGGGGTTGAGACATCGGTTCTGATTTAAAAACTGATGTTGTTGACAACTATTCACATCGGTTAAAAACTGATGTAATAAGTATTTTTTAACATCG
The DNA here is from genome assembly GCA_037693485.1 of Kitagawia praeruptora. Taxonomy (NCBI): domain Eukaryota; kingdom Viridiplantae; phylum Streptophyta; class Magnoliopsida; order Apiales; family Apiaceae; genus Kitagawia; species Kitagawia praeruptora. Next base: position 103,760,661 of record CM075345.1, read on the forward strand.
GCCCAGAACCGATGTAAAACACAAGGACTTTTAACTACACCCACCTAGACATCGATTTTGAAACGTTTTTACATCGGTCCAGAACCGATGTCTAATCCAGTTTTTCTAGTAGTGATTTCTAATACTGTGAGCTCTTATGCTTTATGCATACTTTTTAGTTCAAATTCTTATACTAATTTCATATTTTTTATTTTTGATATTATAATTGTCTTACTCGTTTATATTATTCTGTTTCGTAATTGTATTGCGATATTTTTTTTCTATTATGTATAATGAGTTTGGAAATATTTGTAACTATTTGTTGTGCTGTTAGACGGATCTGTATGGGTTAATAATAAATAATGTTCACAAAGAATTCAGAATAAAGGTGAATTGCAAGCACATCTATGATGAATAAAATTAATTGTACTTTAGCTGCAATCATTTTAGTCATTTAAATAAATTCAAGTACTTGTTAGATTTGTTTTCAGATTATTTCAATTTTATGATCAAAACATTTATATATATCAGGATTATCGATTATTTTCTATTACGATTTAATATAATTTATAATCTATTTGATATTCGTTTATTAATGAACAATCAGAAGAGTCGGGCTATTACAACATTCCCCAAAATATAGACAAGTCTTGTGATATGGGCTGAAAGTAAGCCCTAAAAATACATTTAATGATGCATTAAATGAACCTAGGATGGTTCAAGGTCAAAGCCCATTTACGAGGCCCAAAACCCTAATTAAAATAATAAAATTCGTAATTGAATAAATCAGCCAATGTGGGATTCCGTTATCAAGTCCAATGAGGACCCAAACTCTTCAAAGAGTAGTCCCCAAGGAATATGAGTCCAATGGGAATCAGCCTTCCTCATGGAAGGATCCAGAAGCCTATCTTAAACGGGTATCTTGTCCAGCAAGACACCAAAACCTAACCTAATTCCAAGGCCCCCGAGACCTATATAAGGACCTGATCCTTTACAAACAAAACTACGTTTTTTTAGCTTGATTCTTGATATTTGAAAGATACGTAGGCATCTTGTGAGGACCCGAGTTAAGTCACAAAACACTTGATCAGCCATTAAAGTTCGAAGCTTCCCTAAACCCTAGCACTCAATACGCAATAAATACACCCTACTTTTCGTTCCACAACATTTGGCGCCGTCTGTGGGAACCGGATATCAACCATGGTTACCACCCGGAGAACACTAACACGTTTTGAAACCACTACCAGCACACCGCACCCCCGATTGGGGAACAGGTACCCCCAGGGACGGGTTCCCAGATGCTAGTTACTCAGCCTCAATGGAGCGAAACACAAACTCATGGATCGTTACCCTTGGTGACGAATCCCTCAACCCAAGGGACGAATCCCCTGCAGATGGTAGTCTCTCCTCTTGGATGCCAATCCATCCCCCCCCCACCGCTCAGATCTCTACTAATGTGATTCCAGCAAGTACGAACCCGATGTATGGGTTGCCCAATTATCCCTTGTATCAGGCCGGACCAAGCGGTCATGCCCTCCAGATACGCGAGTCGTACATCCCACCTTACATAAGGGTTTAGGACCCAATCAAGGCCAACAATATCAAGATTACTCCGGCCCGTATTCTGATGATTCATCCTCAGAAGATGAGGATATACCCCATAGGAGGCACCGTCCAAGTAAGGAGCCTATTGGACAATCTCGCCGAAGGATCCATGATGGACCCCCCTAACAGCTTCTGAAAAGATTAAGGCTTATGAAGCCAAAATCCAGAAACTGAAGGAGGACATAGAAAGGGAGCGACAGAATCAGAACCGACCCCCACCAACGATGGAAGGAGAAATTCCTATTGTTGATTTGGAAGGAACCCCGATGAGAGAGAAGAGGGCCGAGGTCCCTAGAAGTGGAAACACGAGGGTCGAAACCCCTAGAGGCAACCCTAAAGACCTGATGCAACTTGGAGATCCTGATGATCCAACTCCTCCATTGTAAAACCCAAATTTTTGGTAGAATTAAAACTTTTTATTATGAATTGATAAAAGAAGGAACAATGATTCCGACTACAAGGTATTAACAGTTCTAATGAATGAATATTGAATGGATATAGATTCCAATGTTTATATGTCATGAAGAATGCAATGGGTTGACAACTTAGATTAGAATAATCTATCTCCTAGGAAAGTAAGATAGGGTTTCCTAGAGAAGAATGGACACTCTCATATCATCCAGATCGATATCTGTTATAAGTCCGGAGGTTCCGTAAAAGAGTTAAGGAATGCTCGAGGAAGCACAAGGATATCTTCTGAATACAAGGATTAAAAAGAGAATAATTTGTGAATAGTGTTTTTGGTGGAAATGAGAATATTATGAGACGACACTATATAGAAGTACCCGGAATGGATTTCTGAGTTCGTATTAGTGATCCGAGGGGAAAATAAGTGTATGTAAAAGTTGTCGGATTCTAAAAAACAGTACTTTTATTTTCTCCAAGATTTCCCCTGGACACTGAAGGATTTAAGGATTTAAGAAAAATATTTGAGGAATTTAAATTCGAGGATTATAAAGAAAGATGGAAATGGTAGTGTAAATATTAAGAAGGTTTCTGGTAAAACCCTAACTAGAAATCCTTGAGATATTCTTCCGAACCATCAATCAAATTGAGTAATAACCGGACTAAGAGACAAGCAGAGAGCCAAGATACATGCATGTGCAAGTAGATAAGATCAAGTAACTAAGTAGTTACAAAGTAACTAGCATCTTTAGAAACCGAATCACTTAGTTAGCTTGCATGACACATTTCCACCACAAAATCACAACACTTGTCCCTTGGATTGCATCATAGATGAGCAACGCACTTTAATAAAATAGCTTTATTCTAGATATTATCATCAATAATGCATTTTTGGACAAGGATGAGATCAAAGCAAGCAAAACAAACTCCATTTCTCTCATTTCTCCAAACTGTCCAGCAGAAACTCTCTCCAAGAAAAAATTCATGTCTCCACTTCTATCCATTCTTAAATCACCAAATTTTAACCATAGCTTCTCCACTCCATGGGTAATTTGTTCAAAATTTCATTGCAATCCAAGTAGTATAGCCTAGTCAAATCCATGCTCAAAGTTGAAGAACCAAATCTGACCAGTTTCTGTCCAGTAGGAAAAATGGTTTCAAAACCATAGATACCAAGCTTAAAATTTGATGATCTATAGTTCCAAAGAAAGCCCTTGAATTGTAGAAGATGAGGTAAAAATTTGAGCACCAAACTCTTATTGTTCGATTTATTATGAATTTTACAAGATGGGGATGAATAGTAATTTTCAAGAAACTAACATTAGTTTTCTTGTTTCTTTGGATGGTCTAAGCTTGGTTAAGGTGTTCTAAGGACTAATCAATGCTTAGTAAGGTCTCTACATCCTCCAAGGAAGATATAACTCTCATAAACCCTAGATCATACTTTGAGTTTTGTGATTGTTCTTAGTGATTTTAGATGAGATATGATTATGGTGTTATTATTAGCATGTAAGCATGTTATTAAAGTAAGATGTTTATGGACTGATTATGATGAATGGTATGCCCGGTGTGGCTTGGTTTTGACGTAACAAATTTAGAATCATTCGATTTATAGTCGTCATAATGCCCAATTTTCATTAGACCTTAATAATTCGTGCATGATAATAATATTCATTTAAGAAGAGATTTATTTAGTAAATAATGATATATATTCACTCGAGGATTACTTACGAGCAATAATATGATTTAATAATATTTCTTAATTATTATTGATTTAATTAATATTCTTGGAATATTTATTTAAATTCTTTTAAATTCTTTTTATAATGATTTATATTATTCAAAGATTATCTTTCACCTTCAGATATTATGTAAAATATTTCAGAGTCTTTTTATGACTATTTTATCAAGGGGAGGTCCCCAAAACTCTATTTTTATTTAAATCTATCTTATAAGAAGATTTAAATACTCGCTCAAACTTCCAAAAACATATAAGGGGACCTCACTTGAGAGCTGTTATTTGTTTGACTGCCCGGTCATATACTTGCTAAACTATCTTGTCACTAACATCTTGATTCTTTCAAACATCGATATGAGTCTTTTTGGTTACCTCCTCAACACTCGAGGGGTAAAATTGATGGACCGAGTTTTTATTCATTAACAAGCAGTAGCTTGGGAAATATTGGCGAATTTTCCTTTTTCCACTTAGATACGACTACTTTGTGGAGTCCTATCAACAAGTAACATACTTGGGGAAAAAGGGGGATGAGCTTTACGTTTCAGAGTCATGGATGTTATTCGAACTAGGAGCCGCATAAGTGACCGAGTGGCGCCGGTCTAACAATGGCCCAACCGTTAGCCGGGGGGTTCCAGAGGGCGGTAGACAAGTAAATCCGTAGGTGCTTCCTTTTACATGTTGAGAACAAGAGGTGGGGAGCATAACCTACGACTGATCATCGTGAATGTTATGTCTCCTGGCGCGGCAATGCTCCAGTATTAGTTCATCTTTCAATATTGGAAATTTTCTGCAACACTATTTGTGTTGGCAGGTTTAAAAAGTGTTGAAAACTGGAATTGCAATATTTTCCTGCAAGTTCCTCTTTTATAATTGTTAGTCACAGAGACATGCTTGTACTCATAATATAATAAGCCTAAGTATGTGTAATGCTACGCATTACCTACATGACCTCTTAACTGAGGGAACCTCTAGTTGTAGAGTTTCTATTTGTTTTGTACTTGTAATAGGCATCAAATCCTAGTTGTGTAACTGTACTTATAAAGTCAAGAATAATGCTTGAAAGAAGTTACAAGGTTCATGCCTCAAGCAAGGAGATAAAGACTGTCAAATAATCACAGTTGGGATTTGAAGAAATGAGAAATTTGCCTAAGTACCAATTCAAGAAGTACATTTGTCTAGCGTTCGAGAAGTCAGAGATTCGATATCTGAGAAGACACTGTTCGATATTTCTGAATGAACTATTCGATATCTCAGAGATTCGACATGTCTAATACTCTATTCGAGAACTCAAGAAGTCAACAAGTCAAAGTGGTATTCGTGTTCTCAAAGAGTCAACAAGTCAAAGTTCAATTCGTTATCTCAAGGACTGAGAAAGCTATTCGACATCTCAGGGATTCGACTAGTCAAGTGTTCTATATATTCGACAACTCAAGGAACCCTTGAGTAAAGAGCTATTCGAGAAGTGATTCGATATGTCAATCATATACTATTCGAGAACTCAGAGTTATCGATCAAGTCTAATCCTAGTTCTCGAATCAATCACTTAGTCACTTCTTGAATACATTCTCGGAGACAAACTACTGGAGAAATTATACAAGTTAGAAACTTGCAACAAGCCAAAGCACTTTATGGACCACAATCTGTAACGTGCTCTGGAAAGCCTACAAAGAATCTTGGAGAGATGTACAAGAGACAAAGAGCTAAAGAAGTGGATCTGAACAGAACTTTACAAAGTCAAATCTGTAGCCGTTTGGATGCTTACTCAAAAAGGATAGACACACTGGAAAGTAATTTGTTTTAGCTACCTTATTTGTAGTAAGTAGGTTGTATTCATGTTCTATAAGAATACAACCTCACTTCCTTAGAGATTAATTTTTTCACAGTTTTTCACATACATTGTAAGAGACATCTCTCTGAGAAAAATGAAGCTGAGAATACTACCATTTGTATTCATAGATTGTATCAAATATTTATCAAATAATATATTAGATTAAAGTGATATTTTGTCTTGTGTTGTTCATTATCCGCACCTACACATTTGCACACACAAACACTTATCTTGCTACACAGGTTCAAGAACGAGAAAAAGTTCAAGAATCCATTCACCCCCCCCTCTATATTCTTTTGTTGTATTCAATACTCAACAAGTGGTATCAGAGCAGGCTATTGATCTAAACAGAATACGATCATGAGTTCGAATACACCAAAGACAACAGGAACGGTGAAGGTCCCTAAGTTTGACAAAGAAAATTACAACCTCTGGAAGATAAAAATGATGTTGTTCATCAAAGCCTTTCATCCTTTGTATCCTGAGATTCTCAAGAATGGTCCCTTTGTTCCCCAACAAGAAATACCTGAAAAGACTGTTGGAACCAAAACTGTTCCAAGATCTTATGTGGCCAAGGAACCATCCATATGGATAGAATCAGAAAATGAGATGGTTGCTCTTGACAGTCACCTCATGCTGCTAATTATAGATTCCATGGATATGTCAATGTTTGTAAACATTGCATCGTGTACATCTGCCAAAGAAATGTGGGATCACATTGAGGTGTTATGTGAAGGAACTGATGAGGTCAAGGAAAACAAGAAACAGATACTAGTCACACAGTATGAAGCTTTCATGGCACAGCCCAAGGAAAGCATCACTGAGATGTTTGAGAGATTCCACAAGCAAGTTACTGAGTTGCAGATGAATGGAAAGGTTTACAGCACTAAAGAACTGAATATGAAGTTTCTATTGTCTTCTCCAAACCACCTAGAGAAGAGGGTCATTTCTCTAAGGGAAAGAGATTTGAACAAAATCACATATAATGTGTTCTATGGGGTTTTAAAGACTCATGAGCTTGAGTTGCTTCAGAAAAGGGCTATCCAAGCCAACCAAGTCAGAATGATAAATACATCTTATGCCTTGATTGTCAACAAATCTATTCAAGACCTAGAAGCATCTACAAGTCAGCTAAGGATAGAGGAGATAGTAGATGATGAAGAAACTGAAGTTGAAGTAAGTGAACCTGTTGAGGAGAAGGAAGAAGAAGAGTTATATACTCTTGAAGAACTAGATGGCATGGAAAACACCTCATATGCTTTCATGGCCAGAAAATTTCCAAATATCAGATTCAAGAGGAACCAACCCTTCAAACCTAAAACCCAAAACCATTCATTCAACAAGAGTAAAGCATCTATGAAGCCAAACAAGAGTAAATTCAAAGTTGGCTATGTGGATAGGTCATCTGTGAGATGTTATAGATGCAATGATCTAGGGCATTTTGCTAGTGAATGCAAGAAGCCTAAAAAGAAGGATAAAGAGTTTCTAGAGCTTGAAGCTAAGTATGAGGCCCTTCTTAAAAAGAAAACACCAGGCAAGGCCTACATAGTTGAAGGGAAGTGTTGGGATGATACTGATAGTGATGAAGAAGAGCAAGGATTCTGCAACTATGCCTTGATGGCCAATTCCAAGGATGACACATCTTCATCAGATTCTCAGGTACCATCTCTCACTACCATAGACATGTCTGTTTCTGAGTACACGAATATGATTGAACAACTATCTATTGAAATGTTTAATATTCATACTAGTACGACTGCTGCTAATGAGGAAATTGCTAAACTGTCTATTAGAAATGAATTATTAATCAAGAAGAATGAGGAACTTGAGCTAACTGCTATGCAAGTAGAAAACCTTATGAAAGAAGTTGAATATCTATAGAATAAGGTTCTATGTGCTAGTCAAACTGAAAAGGCTCTTAGGGATGAACTAGCTAAAAATGAATTCAAACTGAAAACCTTTAAGAACTCATCTAGTCTACTGCAATCCTATCATGAGAAAATCCAAGCTAAACCCAAGGCTGCCATTGGACTTGACTATGGCACTCTTAAACAGAGGAAAGGCTAGGCTGTCATTGAAGATGACATAGTTGTTCAGGAGGAAGTGCCTCACATTTTGAAAAAGACTGAGTCTCCAATTTTTAAAGAATCAACATTTAAAATTGATGAGGATGCCTTACTCATCAAGCAAATGTTGAATGATGAGGATGAGGCACAGTCTAGTGAACAACTAGCATCCTCTAAGAGTGAGAGTGTAATAACCCTAAATTTAGCAATGCTACAGTGATCACATGAATAGTAAATTTCGAGGATTTAGAGAAATGGTATGTAAGTAATCTATACTTGAAACAGAAAATGAGTAAACAGAAACCATATTAGTGATATACTATAAAAATAAGTGACTCGAAATGACGATAGATTTCAGAAATTCCTAAATATGGATTTTGAGGATTTTGATTTCGAATAAGCTTCTATTGGATATTAAGGAGCATGGAGATATTGAAGGAATTATATATTGAGGAATTAGTGAATTAGGGTAAACTAAGGGATTATTAAGTTAAGGAAATACCAAAGGAAATTGAATTGTTAAAGGATTTCAGAACCACTAAGATAATGAGGTATATTCGAAACGAATCACAATTAGACGAGTATGGAAACTAAACAACCAAGATTAGTAATATAACAAGGATACATACCACATTATAATATCCAAGATTATTAGCATAATACATAGAAAAACAAGAAAAGGGATTATGAGATCATCAAGATGACATCACCATCCACTAACACATATTAAGGGGCAAATTAGTACTTTGGCATGGGTTTTTAACCACAAAAATATCTAAGCTTCCATTAGACTCTAGAATTAACAAGACATTAGCCAAGTAAAGATCAACATCAACAAAAATCTCTCCCCACCCATCATCTTCATCCATTCGGCTTTCAAGAAAAAAAAGAAGAAAATAAAAACCAAAACCCTAGCTATCATCCATTACAAATCTAAGGAAAATTCATGGAGGTTCTTGGAGAATAGAAAGAGACATCCACAAAGTTTCAAGGCCAACCAACATCATTTGCATAGGTAATAAAATCTCCAAAGTTACTTGATGAATAGTAATGAATAGTGTTTTCCAAGAACTAACTTGATTTTTATGGTTTCTTTAGTTGATTCAAGTTAGTATAAGGGTGATTAAGCATATCCCAAGGCTTGTTAAGGGTTGTTAAAGCTTCAAGAAGGTATAATCCCAAGGTCCTCTAGTATTACTTTGCTTACATGATAGATTATAGAAAGTTTAGTTATTAAAGTTATGTTTCATGATGATCCATGTGTTTAAAAGTGTTTTTATTGTATATGAAAGGAGTATGTGCTTGTAACCATGGTTGGTAAGATGACCACATGGTGTAGGTGATGGTGTATAAGGTGGATGATTGGTTTGGAGGAGTTGGATTTTGGAAAGTATGAAAATATAGCCGTTATAATGCCCGATTTTCGTTAAACTAAATAGATGCCCTGTTTTTGGCACCCATAGTCACACGGTAAGTTCCTGTCCAGAGCACCAACTGATAATAAAAGGATAGAGCTTAGTTCATAGATTGTTTTGATATAAGGTGCGTTAAAATCTGATGAACGGTTTAAGAGAAAAGTCAGTTTTAGTGAAAGACGTTCGAAAACCGAGAAACCGTAATTATGTCAACTTTGAGGCTATAATTACCATACCTATACATTTTTAAAATTCACGAAATTTTGGGATATGGTAGTAGTGTGGTAAGAGAACTAGTTCCAGTTGACCTTACATTAAAATTTGAAATCTATAATTTATAAGAATTTTTACAGTTGAGCATGGTTGTTAAGGGAAATGGTGAACCAACATAGAAAACCTTGATTTAACCTAAAATGGTTAGATTCTTGGAACACTTGGGTTATAAATAACATGTTACTCACATAGTAAGCATTAAGGGTGTAGTTATATAAAAGGTGAAGTGAGAAAGGGATGTAGTATGCTAATGACGGTCCTTTTCATGTTTATAGAAACTCCGGGAGAGCCGCGAGCCACTCCTTCAGGACACCGAGATCGAGGCAAGATTTCTTCTATCCTTACTTTGGAAAACTACTTATCTTCAAATTAAAATGATTTCATGGAATTTATTCATGTGATTCTATTGTTGCTATATTATTAATGAATTTATTCCCTAATTTTGGAAATTAAAGAGAGATGGATATGAACTATGGATTATGAGTATGAATATAGATATGATCATGCATAAAGTGAACATGCTTTATGATTAAGAGAATATGAAAGAATGGTATCAGTTGTTATCTAGAGTTATATGAAAGAATGATATCAGTTGTTATCTAGAGTTATATGAAAGAATGGTATCAGTTGTTATCTAAGGTTATATGATTTATTATGTTATTCTTTTAAATATTGTGCTTTAATAAGTATTATCTGATTATTATCTACTACTTTTAAAAGTAGATGGAATATTTTATATATATATATAAGAGTATTGGATTTCATTGAATACAGAGGAGATGTCTGAGTCATATCTAAAGTATTATGATATATATATTCTAAAGGTGATGATAAATGTGAAATGGTGTTTTATAAATGGAATAATGATTTGACAAAAAGGGGGATTTCACCAGTAAGCGTAAGAGGCTATGTGGAAGTGGCACAGTCCGGCATTGCAACAGTAAGCGTAAGAGGCTGTGTGGAAGTGGCACAGTCTGGCACCCAATATTTTATTACGGCACGAAGATGCCAAGGGATGATGTAGCAGGTGGCCTTCCTCTAGGGTTGATAACCAGGTAGGATCATCCCTTCTACTAGTAGTAAATAGAGAGCGGGTACGGTCAGGCGACTGATCATCGTCCTACGTATCTGGCGCCAGCAGATATCCCCAAAACTTGAAAGAAAGAATTGAAAATGGTTTTCAGATTTCTATACTGAAACAGAAGAAAATGATATGAAATGATGAAATTATTATTACAGATGAAGAGAAACTGATTTTATATTAATTGTTGCATAAGAAAGAAATGAGAAGATGGTAGCGAGAGATTTGTTCAAATTTTCATATTATCTTGAAAGATTACACTGAAAGGGTATATTGATTGTTATAGCAGTTAAGAATAGAACCGAATATAGTATGATATTAGAAAAGAGACTGATATTATAATACTATATAATTCTTTTCGTACAAAGATAATTGGAAAGTATATATATATATTGAAAGAAAATAACATTTCTCTCCATAATAACTGAAAATTGTTTTATTTAATATATATGATGATTTAATTTCCTTTGATGCTAGTTGATAGAATTTATCTTGCTGAGCTATTTTAGCTCATTCTTGCTACTTATGTATATAACAGCTAGGTATGATGCCAATACTCCGTACCACGCCCCGCAAGAGGGTAAGGGAAAGGCGACCTTTTGAGAGCACGCTGGCACCGATTCCTGAGGTAGTGTAGAGGAAGACGGGTCCTGGTAGCCTTATGTATAATTAAGTGTGTAAGCATGTAATGAACTTTTGATTGTTGAAATGCTTCATGTCGAAGTATTATTCAACAATGTATTTAAGTATGATCCTGGTTTATAATAACTTCTTTAAACTCTAAACTCTTAATATCGTGGATGTTGTTCTCCGAGCATATGACTGGTGTGTGTGTTAATATTATTAAGTGTGGGGTCTATTGTGTGAGTTTTATTATGCATATATATTCCAGCTGCAAAGAGAAGAATATTAATAAAGGGAAATTGGTCCGTGACGGCCTGGATTCCTGACCCCGGATTTGGGGCTGTCACAGTTTGGTATCAGAGCTTAGAGTCATAATGCTCAGGAACAATAGTGATAATAATAAATATATCAGTAATAATATAAAATTTGAACTTCCATCGAGTTCAAGGGTGGTATATCGCATGTAGCATTTATTTTAAGCTGTGATTATAATTTTATAGATTATTACTAATAGAATTTTATGTTTTATTATAGGGAGCGGAGATGGGTGAGCTGAGTCAGGACCCCTAGTGGCTAGGACTGTCAGAGCCGGAGATTGTAGACTTATAGCTATTAGGTGCAGAGGTTCCAGAGTATGCTATCACTGACCTCAGGAGGAGAGTTCGCGCGGAGGCCATGGAGGGATATGAGATCAGAGCGAGACTTGAGGACGCAGAGGAGCACAGACAGAGAGATGCCATGGCTGTGGTACCATACACCGGTAGACCCTATGTAAGATCTGATGGGGCAGGTCCTTCCCGAGTGAGGTCAGACATTCCAGAGGAGGAGATGCCATTGCGTAAGAGGCCTAGGTTATCGGTTATAGCTGAGGAGCAGACTGAGTGGAGAGATATCCACACGATTCCTACTCTTGTCCCAGTGCCATCACCAGTTCCATCCCCTCTACCGAGCCCTGATCCTCTGGAGGATCCAGTAGAGCCGTTTACTCCACCGGGACACTTTATTTTCTCAGAGGATGAGTTGGAGGAGGACCATTTCGAGGATGCAGATACGGAGCCAGTTCCTCCATCTTCACCAGTAGTTGCACCTCCACCTGTAGATGCACATCCCCCAGCTGCTATACCCCCTTAGGAGACACCCATACTGGCAGGTGTTCCACTTCCAGCTATTTTATTGTCAGAGTATTTTGTCTTACAGGGCCAGTTGGAGGAGTCCCGTAGGACTATAGATACACTTTTATAGAGATCGGACAGAGGGAGGGGAGGTACTATTCCTGATGGTTTGTCTTTAGGCTTAGTTAGTATTGAGTTGCGAGCACTCGGTGATATTAGGAGGTTGTTGGGAGATAGGGGGACCCAGCATGGCGAGCTCAGATAGTAGACACAGTCACCTCTATGGTAGTGCAGATCAGGGATGTGGTCCGAGCGGCGTTACCATGAGTCGGAGTAGTAATTTTGGTCACTAATCAGACTAGTCATCTTGTTGATGTCATTTTGGGGATTAGTTTAGTTGTTTACTGTCTTAATCCCAGTCTGATTAGAGGACAGTTAGTAGTACTTTTGTTATAGCGGATTAGTATGTACGGATATGCTTTTGGGGTTTCGAACCTTGTACTTTATGATGTATATATTAGCTAGTAGTGAAGGATGTATCCACAAGTTGTAAAATATTTATGTGAATTAATGAAGTTTATGTATTTTGCCTAATTTTATCGTATTTTGATAATAAATGTTGGGATTCGAAAATATTAATGTATGTTAGGTGATTGACTTAAATGAAAAGGTTATCGTATTAAAGGTGATATGCTTACTTGTTAAAGCTATAATATAACTAGATACTAACTACGTGGAGTTAAAGTATTGTGATGTATAAATAAGTTAACTAATGATATAATTGCGTGTATAGAAATAATGTATATTGTGGGTAATTAATGAAGAATATTGTTATATACAGAATCATGCCGCCTAAGCATAATAATAGAGCGAATGCAAGGGAAAACGAGAGAGATGAAGGAAGTCGAAATAGACATAATGAAAATGCTCATAATGAACAAAATCATGAGGAAGAAGAAGATGAATCAACTGAACAACAAGGAAATCAGGGTGGTGATCCCTTTAACCAATTCATGGAACTATTAAGGCAGAATTTGTCTAATCCACAGAATCCTCAACAACCACCTGTTCTCCCCAATCAGGCAGCTAACTCTTTTCATGCCTTTAAGTCATTAAAAACCCCAGAGTTTGAGGGAACTGCTAATCCAGTAGTAGCCAGAGCCTGGTTAAAAGAGATGGAGAAAGCTTTCGAGATATTGAGGATAGAGGAGGATAAGAAAATAATCTTTGCAGCCTATCTCTTAAAGGGAGAGGCAAATTATTGGTGGGAAGCTAAGAAAAATCTAGAGGGAGCGGGAGTGATAACCTGGGAGCGTTTCACTAGGGTGTTTCTAGACAAATATTCCCCTAGATATTTTGAAAATCAAATGGAAATTAAATTTTTGGAGTTAAAGCAGGATAACCTAACAGTGGCAGAATATGAAACTAAATTTACTGAACTGTCTAGGTTTGTTCCAGAATTTGTGCGTACTAAGGAACAATAAGCAAAAAGGTTTCAGCAAGGATTGAAACCATGGCTACGGACGAGAGTGGCACCATTTGAGTTAACTGATTATGTTGCGGTAGTTCAAAAAGCATCTATTATAGAAGCCGAAAGTGAACAAAATCAAATAGGTCGAGAGAATAAGAAAAGGAGATTTGAGAGCCAGAAAGGAGGTGCAAGTGAAGGAAGTTACTTTAGCAAGGTCGGTAAAGGACAAAAATCTCAGTTTGTGGGAAGGTCAGGGAGTAACAAGGCTGCTAGTGAAACGGTGAATCAGGGTGGTAAGTCTTCAGGAACGTTTCAGTCCAATCAATCACGACCACCATTACAAGATTGTAACACGTGTGGTAGAAGGCATAAAGGAGTGTGTAGGGTGTTGGGAGTAACTTGTTATAAGTGTGGACAAAAAGGACATTATCTTAGCCAGTGCCCATCAACTGACAAGATTGATATCAAGTGTTACCAGTGTGGAAAACTAGGATACTTTGCTAGAGATTGCCGTTCCGGTGGGTCATCTGCGCCGGGACAAAGTATGACTGCTTCAAATAGACCTACTGCCAGGGTGTATAATATGACCTTAGGAGAAGCGTTGAAAAAGCCGGATACAGATGCAGGTAAAATATTTTCTTTTATTATTTAACCTTGTAAGTTAAATTTTTGGTTAGGGATCGACTAAGTCAATGAATGGTGTAGGTCGGTTGACAATCTAGATAAGGAAAATCAGTATCTGTTAGGGGTCAGAAAATTCTATGCAAAGGAGAATAAGAGTATTTTGGGAAAAACACAAACTTGTTTAGGTACGAACAGGAAATATATATTATAGGTAGTATTTTCTTACAATTGTTTCAAAGAATCTTATTCCAGTCAAATTTCTGGAAGATTTTACAGAGACGAGATATATTAAATTTGAGGTAATAATATTTTATGTCATGATAAAGATCAAAATATAGCCAAACCATAGTGAGATACACTACCATTCAGAAAAGGCCGATGTGGTGGCTGATACCCTTAGTCGAAAGATGAAGGAGAAACGAGATAATATAGAATGACTGGAAATAGGAAGAAATTTGCAAGATAAAGATAGTGAGAGCACTCCTATTGATAAGCTAAAGGGCATGTTGATGAATGACAAGCAAGTTTATGTTGGTAATTTTTTGTGCAAACAAGATAGAGATATTATGAAGGAAAAAGGATAGAAAAAGGGGTGTAGAAGTTAGAAGGTGTGGATAGAAAAGGTATCTATGGACATTTTCAACGTGATTCCGGGACGGAATCCTTTTAAGGGGGGAAGGATGTAATAACCCTAACTTTAGCAATGCTATAGTGATCACATGAATAGTAAATTTCGAGGATTTAGAGAAATGGTATGTAAGTACTCTATACTTGAAACAGAAAATGAGTAAACAGAAACCATATTAGTGATATACTATAAAAATAAGTGACTCGAAATGATGATAGATTTCAGAAATTCCTGAATATGGATTTTGAGGATTTTGATTTCGAATAAGATTCTATTGGATATTAAGGAGCATGGAGATATTGAAGGAATTATATATTGAGGAATTAGTGAATTAGGGTAAACTAAGGGATTATTAAGTTAAGGAAATACCAAAGGAAATTGGATTGTTAAAGGATTTCAGAACCACTGAGATAATGAGGTATATTCGAAACGAATCACAATTAGACGAGTATGGAAACCAAACAACCAAGATTAGTAATATAACAAGGATACATACCACATTATATTATCCAAGATTATTAGCATAATACAAAGAAAAACAAGAAAAGGGATTATGAGATCATCAAGATGACATCACCATCCACTAACACATATTAAGGGGCAAATTAGTACTTTGGCATGGGTTTTTAACCATAAAAATATCTAAGCTTCCATTAGACTCTGGAATTAACAATACATTAGCCAAGTAAAGATCAACATCAACAAAAATCTCTCCCCACCCATCATCTTCATCCATTCGGCTTTCAAGAAAAAAAAGAAGAAAATAAAAAGCAAAACCCTAGCTATCATCCATTACAAATCTAAGGAAAATTCATGGAGGTTCTTGGAGATTAGAAAGAGACATCCACAAAGTTTCAAGTCCAACCAACATCATTTGCATAGGTAATAAAATCTCCAAAGTTACTTGACGAATAGTAATGAATAGTGTTTTCCAAGAACTAACTTGATTTTTATGGTTTCTTTAGTTGATTCAAGTTAGTATAAGGGTGATTAAGCATATCCCAAGGCCTGTTAAGGGTTGTTAAAGCTTCAAGAAGGTATAATCCCAAGGTCCTCTAGTATTACTTTGCTTACATGATAGATTATAGAAAGTTTAGTGATTAAAGTTATGTTTCATGATGATCCATGTGTTTAAAAGTGTTTTTATTGTATATGAAAGGAGTATGTGCTTGTAACCATGGTTGGTAAGATTACCACATGGTGTAGGTGATGGTGTATAAGGTGGATGATTGGTTTGGAGGAGTTGGATTTTGGAAAGTATGAAAATATAGCCGTTATAATGCCCGATTTTCGTTAAACCAAATAGATGCCCTGTTTTTGGCACCCATAGTCACACGGTAAGTTCCTGTCCAGAGCACCAACTGATCATAATAGGATAGAGCTTAGTTCATAGATTGTTTTGATATAAGGTGCGTTAAAATCTGATGAACGGTTTAAGAGAAAAGTCAGTTTTAGTGAAAGACATTCGAAAACCGAGAAACCGTAATTGTGTCCACTTTGAGGCTATATATACCATACCTATACATTTGTAAAAGTCACGAAATTTTGGGATATGGTAGTAGTGTGGTAAGAGAACTAGTTCCAGTTGACCTTACATTAAAATTCGAAATCTATAATTTATAAGAATTTTTACAGTTGAGCATGGTTGTTAAGGGAAATGGTGAACCAACATAGAAAACCTTGATTTAACCTAAAATGGTTAGATTCTTGGAACACTTGGGTTATAAATAACATGTTACTCACATAGTAAGCATTAAGGGTGTAGTTATATAAAAGGTGAAGTGAGAAAGGGATGTAGTATGCTAATGACGGTCCTTTTCATGTTTGTAGAAACTCGGGGAGAGCCGCGAGCCATACCTTCAGGACACCGAGATCGAGGTAAGATTTCTTCTATCCTTACTTTGGAAAACTACTTATCTTCAAATTAAAATGATTTCATGGAATATATTCATGTGATTCTATTGTTGCTATATTATTAATGAATTTATTCCCTAATTTTGGAAATTAAAGGGAGATGGATATGAACTATGGATTATGAGTATGAAAATAGATATGATCATGCATAAAGTGAACATGCTTTATGATTAAGAGAATATGAAAGAATGGTATCAGTTGTTATCTAGAGTTATATGAAAGAATGATATCAGTTGTTATCTAGAGTTATATGAAAGAATGGTATCAGTTGTTATCTAAGGTTATATGATTTATAATGTTATTCTTTTAAATATTGTGCTTTAATAAGTATTACTCCCTCCGTCCATTTGAATTATTATCATTTGCTTTTTGCACGGATACCAAGATAGTGGATGTAATATGGTTAAAATAAATGAAGTAGTGGGTGTAATAGTAATTTTATTGTTAAAATAAGTGAAGTAGTGGGTGTAATAGTGTAAAGTGTTGAAAAAGTTGAGTGAAGTAGTGGATGTAATAATATATTTTATTGTTAAAGTTACTATTTTTAGTAATGTAAAGAAATGGAATGGACGGCCCAAAATAGAAAGTGTAAAGAAATGAAAAGGACGGAGGGAGTATTTGATTATTATCTACTACTTTTAAAAGTAGATGGAATATTTTATATATTTATAAGAGTATTGGATTTCATTGAATAGAGAGGAGATGTCTGAGTCATATCTAAAGTATTATGATATATATTCTAAAGGTGATGATAAATGTGAAATGGTGTTTTATAAATGGAATAATGATTTGACAAAAAGGGGGATTTCACCAGTAAGCGTAAGAGGCTGTGTGGAAGTGGCACAGTCCGGCATTGCAACAGTAAGCGTAAGAGGCTGTGTGGAAGTGGCACAGTCCGGCACCCAATATTTTATTACGGCACGAAGATGCCAAGGGAGGATGTAGTAGGTGGCCTTCCTCCATGGTTGATAACCAGGTAGGATCATCCCTTCTACTAGTAGTAAACAGAGAGCGGGTACGGTCAGGCGACTGATCATCGTCCTACGTATCTGGCGCCAGCAGATATCCCCAAAACTTGAAAGAAAGAATTGAAAATGGTTTTCAGATTTCTATACTGAAATAGAAGAAAATGATATGAAATGATGAAATTATTATTACAGATGAAGAGAAACTGATTTTATATTAATTGTTGCATAAGAAAGAAATGAGAAGATGGTAGCGAGAGATTTGTTCAAATTTTCATATTATCTTGAAAGATTACACTGAAAGGGTATATTGATTGTTATAGCAGTTAAGAATAGAAATGGATATAGTATGATATTAGAAAAGAGACTGATATTATAATACTATATAATTCTTTTCGTACAAAGATAATTGGAAAGTATATATATATATTGAATGAAAATAACATTTCTCTCCATAATAACTGAAAATTGTTTTATTTAATATATATGATGATTTAATTTCCTTTGATGCTAGTTGATAGAATTTATCTTGCTGAGCTATTTTAGCTCATTCTTGCTACTTATGTATATAACAGCTAGGTATGCCGATACTCCGTACCACGCCCCGCAAAAGGGTAAGGGAAAGGCGACCTTTTTAGAGCACGCTGGCACCGATTCCTGAGGTAGTGTAGAAGCAGACGGGTCCTGGTAGCCTTATGTATAATTAAGTGTGTAAGCATGTAATGAACTTTTAATTGTTGAAATGCTTCATGTCGAAGTATTATTCAACAATGTATTTAAGTATGATCCTGGTTTGTAATAACTTCTTTAAACTCTAAACTCTTAATATCGTGGATGTTGTTCTCCGAGCATATGACTGGTGTGTGTGTTAATATTATTAAGTGTGGGGTCTATTGTGTGAGTTTTATTATGCATTTATATTCCAGCTGCAAAGAGAAGAATATTAATAAAGGGAAATTGGTCCGTGACGGCCTGGATTCCTGACCCCGGATTTGGGGCTGTCACAGAGAGTGTCAAGCAAAAAGCCAAGAAACCTGTAGAAAGTAGACCTGGAACTGAGAAGTTTGTTAAGTTTGTATCAGCTGGGAAGAATGAATCTGAAAAGAAAGTGGCTAAGAAGAAACAGAACAGAAATGGCAAGCTAGGGATTAACAAAGATAACAACTATGCTTATATGCCTAATGCCCCTAGGAAAACTTATCAGAATTGTTTCAGTACCAATCATTTTACTCATGCATGCAAGAAACCTATTGGTAGTGTGCCCAAACCTTTCTATGATTGTTCTGTACCTTTAAGACATAGAGATGCTCCATTCTGTGATAAATTTTACTGTATGCCATGCAATATGAATGTTATGACTAGCTGTTTCAATCTGAGAAGGCAATTCATTGATGGTTGTATCAGTCACAATTCTCACACACACTACACAAGGTCAAGGTCTTCAAGTCCTCCTAGAGCTAAGAAGGTACCTCTGTCACCTAAGTCTGAAACCACAGGTTCTAAGACTTCTAACAATGACAAGAAGACTAACACTAAGAAAGTTGATAAGCATGTTGTTTATGATAAAACTGTTTCTAAGTCACATGGACCCAAAATTGTTTGGGTACCAAAGGAGAAGTAATACCTTTATGTTTGCAGGGCAAAGAAAATGAAAAAAAGGTCATGTGGATTTTGGACAGTGGATGCTCAAATCATATGACTGGTGATATGGCCTTGCTATCACAGTATGAGGAGAAGGCTGGCCCAATGGTTGCTTTTAGAGATGACAGCATGGGTAACACATTGGGATATGGCAAGTTGGAAGTTGGTAATGTCATCATTGAAGATGCAGCACTAGTCAAGGGACTCAAGCATAATCTGTGAAGTGTTGGTCAGTTTACTAATAGAGGAATTAAAGTGAATTTTGACAAAGATGAATGTTTGATCACCCACAAGAAGACTGGTGATTTTGCTCTATCTGGAGTAAGAAAAGAAAGCCTGTTTGTAGCCAATATGGACTCTGCAAGCAAAGATAAAATTTGTTGCTTTTATTTAAAAGCATCAAGTGAAGACTGTTGGCTGTGGCACAAGAAATTATCACACCTGAACTTCAAAGCCATTAATTCTCTAGTCAAAAGAGAGTTAGTGAGAGGCATGCCCACACTTGAATTCTGTCAAGAAGGAGTGTGTGACGCCTGTCAAAAAGGAAAAATGAAAAGATCAAGCCACAAGTCAAAGATAGTGACATCAACAACCAAGCCCCTGCAACTAATTCATATGGATTTGTTTGGGCCTGTCAACATTATGTCACTAAGAAGAAAGAAGTATGCATTGGTGATGGTTGATGACTTTACAAGGTATAAATGGGTTGAATTTCTGGCATCAAAAGATGAGGCTCCACAAGTAATCATTGAGCATATAAAGAAAGTTGACAAGGAAGCAAAGGCCAACAATGCGAGTGTGATTACATTGAGAAGTGATAATGGAACAGAGTTCAGAAATGCCATGCTTGAAGCATTCTGCAAAGAGAATGGTATTTCTCAATAATTATCAGCTCCAAGGACTCCACAACAAAATGGAGTTGTTGAGAGAAAGAATAGAACTCTAATTGAGGCTGCTATAACAATGTTGCTTGATGCAAAGATGCCTACATGTTTTTGGGCTGAGGCTGTGAGCATTGCATGCTATATCCAGAACAGAACCCTCATCAACAAAAACACTGGAAAGACACCTTACAATTTGATGACTGGAAAGAAGCCTACTCTAAAGTATGTTCATACTTTTGGAAACAAATGCTTTGTATTGAAGGATAATTCAGAATATGTTGGAAAGTTTGATGCAAAGGCATTTGAAGGAATTTTTCTTGGCTACTCTATGGAAAGAATTGCTTATAAAGTTTATGTCATCAGTCAAAAGAAAATTATGAAAAGCACAGATGTAACATTTGATGATAGCAAACTACCTGGATTAGAAGAAGCCAATGATGAAGATAAAGATCCACTAAGATTTGAAAATCTAGATGATTCTGATGAAGAGATTGAACCTGAAGTTGAAACTATAGTTCAACAAACTCAAGTGAATGATGATGCAAGAGAAGAATTTGTGCTAATCAATAGTGAAGAAACAAGCATCCAAGACACACCTGTGAATACTGGCAACTTCACATGGGGAGGAAATGAGAATGATCATGACTTGGATGATGAAGCAACATCAAGGTTGAGAAATCAGACTGAGCATTCAAGGAAATGGGATAGATCACACAATGCAGAGCAAATTATTGGAGATCCAAATGCAGGAGTAAGGACAAGGAGAGTAACTCAAAATGAGTGCCTCTATGGTTGTTTTCTATCTCAGATTGAGCCTAAGAAACTTAATGATGCACTGTTGGATCCAGATTGGATTATTTCCATTCAAGAGGAGCTGAATCAATTTGAAAGAAACAAAGTATGGGAACTTGTGCCTGCACCAAAGAATAGAACCATTGTTGGAATAAAATGGGTTCTGAAGAATAAGATGGATGAAGATGGTGTAATAGTAAGAAACAAAGCAAGGTTGGTTGCAAAAGGATACTCTCAACAGGAAGGCATTGATTATGATGAGACAGTTGCCCCTGTTGCTAGATTGGAAGCCATCAGAATATTCTTGGCATTTGCTACTCATTCAAACTTTAAAGTTTATCAAATGGATGTCAAGAGTGCATTTATGAATGGAGAGTTGGAAGAAGAAGTTTATGTGCAACAACCACCTGGCTTTGAGGATCCACATTTCCCAGAATTTGTCTACAGATTGCTTAAGGCATTGTATGGACTTAAGCAGGCTCCAAGGGCATGGTATGACAGTTTATCACAATTTCTCCTTGAAAATCAATTCACTAGAGGCACATTAGACAAGACACTATTTTACAAGAAGCATGGTGATGATATTATCCTAGTTCAGATCTATGTGGATGATATCATATTTGGCTCTACAAATGAGAAGCTGTGTGAGAAATTCTCTAAACTTATGCAGAGCATATATGAGATGAGTATGATGGGAGAGTTGACATTCTTTCTTGGGTTCCAAGTTAGTCAGAGGAAGGATGGTATCTTTATCAGTCAAACCAAGTACATCAAGGATTTATTGAAGAAGTTTGACTTAGAAGACTGCTCACCTGCAAAGACACCCATGGCCACTGCCACTAAATTGGATGAAGATGCTAAAGGCAAGAAAGTAGATATCTCAGTCTACAAAGGCATGGTTGGTTCTCTACTCTACCTCATTACAAGTAGGCCCGACATCATGTTTGCTACATGCTTGTGTGCAAGTTTTCAATCAAATCCAAAAGAGTCACATTTGATTGCTATAAAAAGGATCTTTAGATATCTGAAGGGCACTCCAAACTTGGGTTTATGGTATCCTAGGGACACATGGTTCAATCTGGTTGGTTATTCTGATGCTTATTATGCTGGATGCAGAGTGTGGATAGGAAAAGCACCTCAGGTAGCTGCTAGTTTCTTGGACAAAGGTTAGTCTCTTGGTATAGCAAGAAACAACAATCTGTGTCAACTTCTACAGCTGAGGCTGAATACATAGCTGCGGGAAGTTGTTGTGCTCAAGTGCTTTGGATTAGAAATCAACTTAGAGATTATGGACTTGTGTTGGAAAGAATTTCGATCATGTGTGACAACACAAGTTATCATATATCATTTTAATCATTCTAGGACAAAGCACATTGACATCATATATCATTTTATCAGAGAACATGCAGCTAATGGAACCATTGAGTTGCATTATGTCTCTACAGATAAACAATTAGCTGACATATTCACTAAGCCATTAGATGAAGCCACCTTCACAAGGTTGGTTAGTGAGATTGGAATGCTGAATTCTTCAGATTCTGGCTAAGTGAATATATCAACTAGATTGTTGCAGCAGTAAACACTTACTTTATCTAAATTCTCAATATTTTTGAAGTAAGTGTTGGCTGAAATATGATTTATAAATATTTCAAATCTGTTGCATATGTTGGAAAATCATATTTTATCAACTTGAAATTTCTATGAAATTTTGAGAAAATCACTATTTAATTTGTTAGAATATTCTACATAGAATATGTCTGGTGAATTTTAAAAGATAGTGAAAATTAAATTTTTATGAGTGAAAAGAACATTTCGATAAGTCAGACTTCTCGAATGATTCATTTCTTGTTAATGCTCGACTTCTCTAACAAGTCTATTCAAGACACTCTTGAGTTCTCGAATAGAGTCTTTTAGAGAAATCGAACAGAGAAATGCTTGAGTTCTCGAATAGAGTATTTTAGTTCTCTAATGACTGAGTCTCGAATACTATGTTTGAGTTCACGAATCATTTGAAAAGGCTAAATTCTCGCTGAATCTTAACCGTTTTTGGATTTTTATTCAAATTTTTAAATCACTCATAAAAACATATTTTACCTAATTTAGAATTTATTCTAAGTTAGATAACTGCCAGCTGTGAGTTTTAACCTGCTTGAGATATCGATTAAACCTTTCTTGACTTATCGAATAGTTGTTTTCTACTTCTCGAATGCTTGACTTGTCGATACAAATCATATATCTAATTGACAATTCAAGTACTTTATACTTATACAATTTTACATCTATTCGATTCATTTCATTCGATTTCTCAAGCATCTAAACTCCCAAAACCTTTGAAAACCCTAACTGCAAAAGCTTAATTTCTTCTTCAACCTTCGTTCTCTTTCTCTCTCTATAAAAATGGCAAACACTCAACTCACCATACCCACTCAAACCAATTTCATCGCAATAACTAACGATGTGGAAGCACCAAATGCAAACTTCAAGTGCTTTGTTCGATGGATGTCCGAATCATATATCAAGGATGCACTCTCAGCCAACCCAACTCTGTATCTAGACCTACTAGAACAGTTTTGGAGGACTGCCACTGTGGAAGTCATCGCTCTTGAGAATGCTATAACCTCATATGTAGTCTATTGCAAAATTCAAGGAAAGGATATCACTATCTCTACATCAGACATGAATAAAGCAGTGGATTTACAACAAGAGGCATATGACACACTGGCCACAAATGCAGAGTTAGAAGAATTCTTTGAATTTATCAACTACTCAGATGTAATCAATCTTGGAAAGTTGAATAGGAAGTTCTTGAGGAAAGAATGGAGTTATGTCTTTGCTACTCTTCTTCAAGTCTTCTCAGCAAGGAAGTCTAGCTTTGACCAAATCAGTGCACCTGCGCAACAAATTGGCTATGCCTTGGCCTATGGGAGAAAGATAGATGTTGGACAGATCATTCTACAAGAACTATATGGGAGACTTGGTAAGAACACAGCCAAGGGAGGTACTGAAATTTTCTTTCCTCGTTTTATTCAATCTGCACTCAATTTTGTAGATAATAAATTAATTGAATTGCCTGGAATAGATAAGACTAGAATCGGCTACCCTAGGTCCATGACCAAACTCATTTTTGGTAACTTGGAGACTAAGAATGATGTGGATGTAAGACTCAAAATAACTTCCCATATGGAGAGTTTATTTAGGACTTACCCCCACAACATGCCTGTTAGATATAATTGATGTGATTTAATATCAGTGTTTAAGTGTTACAGGGAAACAACAGAGTTTAACTTGTTAATGAAAGCAGTCGTAGCAGAGTTTGAGTATACGCTGACAGATGGAAGCGCAAACGCTGACAGATGGGAGCGTAAACACTGCTGACTGGAAGCGCAACAGAGTTTGTTAAACTCTGTCTAGCGGGAGCGTCTGTAGGTCAACAGAGATTAAAGATTAATTCAAGATAAACATGGAAGCAATATCTTTGAAGATTGGATAGCGGTCAAAGAGATTGAGTTTACTTAGAAGACGTGTAGCAATCGTAATTGATATCAATTGTATAGCTTAATTATAGGAGAATCAATTAACGATTGTACGAAGCTGTATATCTTATAAATACAGTTAGGTTAACCCTAGAAGGGTAATCATTGTGAACGAATATCATTCATTGTAACCTAAGCAGCTCTCTGTGATATTTTACATCACTGAGAGAGGAATTATTAATTCCAAACAGTTTTTAAGTACTAAAACGTGTGTTCTTGTTATTCTCTCATACAGTACTTGATTATATATTGTGTATTCGGCCTAACAAGTGGTATCAGAGCTAATCTGTTACTTTATTACAGTTTAAGATCCAAACACAATAGTAATCAATGGCAGAGAATCCTCCTCCATCAGGTTCTGAGAAAGCTCCTACTACTGTTAGTAGGTATGAGACAATTAGGGTTCCTATACTTAGGCCAGCAGAGTATGCAATCTGGAAGGTGAAGATGACAATGTTTCTGGAGGCTACAGATCCAGAATATCTTGACAGAATTTATGAAGGTCCTCACAAACCTACAAAGTTATCTGTTGTTGTTGCTGGTGAGGAATCAAAAGTAATTCCAAAGGAAAAGAAAGATCTAACGGCTGAGGATCTTTCATCTATTGCTAAGGATGCAAAAGTAAGGCATTTACTTCACAGTGCTTTAGACAATGTCATGTCTAACAAGGTGATTAACTACACAACTGCAAAAGAAATTTTTGGATGCACTTGAGGTTAGGTGTCAGGGAACTGCTGCTATCAAGAAGAATAGAAGGAACATACTCACACAGGAGTATGAGCATTTTGAGGCAAAGTCTGAAGAAACCATGACAGAAATATTTGACAGATTCTGTAAACTGCTCAATGATCTATCATTGGTTAACAAAGAATATGATCTAGAAGACTCAAATCTCAAGTTTCTTCTTTCTCTACCTGAAAAGTGGGATGTGAAAACAACCACTATAAGAGATAACTATGATCTTGATGATACTGAGATTGATGAAATCTATGGACTGCTCAA
The DNA here is from genome assembly GCA_037693485.1 of Kitagawia praeruptora. Classification (NCBI taxonomy): domain Eukaryota; kingdom Viridiplantae; phylum Streptophyta; class Magnoliopsida; order Apiales; family Apiaceae; genus Kitagawia; species Kitagawia praeruptora. The sequence continues at coordinate 103,786,241 of CM075345.1, forward strand.
GACTCATGAATTGGAAATGGAGCAGAGAAACAGGAGATCAAGCAAGAAGTTGAAGTCTGTTGCTCTCAAGGTTGAAGAGAAATCATCAAGGAAGAAGGAAAAAGGAAAATCCTTAGTCATTCATTCAGAAAGTGAGTCATCAAACCCTGATGTTGACACAAACACAGATGGAACATCTGATTCTGAAGATGATGAAGAGATGATGCAAATGGCTGCATTGATGGTAAAGACCTTCAAGAAGATGGGATTCAAGAACTTCAAGAAGGGAAAGAGATTCTCCAAGAATTATTCAAAGTCTGACAGGAAGAATTTTAGCAAATTTGAGAGAAAGGACTCCAAATCTGGGAAGAAAGATAAGTCTGAGATTCAATGCTACAAGTGTAAGGAGATGGGTCACTATGCTCCTGAGTGCAAGAAGGGTAAAACTGAAAAGGCACTCTATACAAAAGGCAGAGACTGGGCAGACACTTCAGACTCAGATGAGGAAGTTAACTATGCACTCATGGCTTCTACTCAGAATGAAGATTCTGAACTCAAGGTACCCCCAACTACCTATGCTTATAATACTGATAATATAACTGAATTAAGAATTTATCTTAAAGCATTACATATCAGTTATAGGGATCAGACTTTAGAGAATGAGAGAATCAAGAATGAGTGTTCTCAACTTAAAGAGAGAAACAAACTTGTTGAAGAAAAACTTGAAAACATGCAAAAAATTCAGAAAGAAAGAGATGATGCTGTTTTTCTAGAACAGGAGTTGCTAGGTAAGTATAAGCAACTAGAATCTGAATTGGACGATGCAAATCAAATTATTAAAACTTGGACTGATTCTGGAAAAGACACTCATGAGGTTTTTCAAGCTGACACTGTTGGTTTAGGGTACTGTGAGGAAGATGAGCTTAGATTTCTAAATCATGTGAAAGTTAGGCAAACTCTTCCAACTAGAAAATTTGTTCATGGTACAGTTAAAACTGAACATGGAGCTGTTAAAAGTGAACCAGTAAAAACCTGTGCAAAACAGGTTAACATTGGTTCAATGACAGATAAACAACTTAAGCAAAAGCTTAAAGAGATAAAATCTGTCAACAAACAGAAAATGCCTAGGAAAAATAGAAATGGAAAGGTAGGCATTACATCAGGAAATAGGCCAATGCTTGCTACATTTGCACCTAGAAAAATTGGTCATAACTGTGGTAGTACTAATCATCTTGCTAGTTTCTGCAGGAAGAACAAAGACATTAATTCTTTACCCTCCAAATCAGGAGTGAAAAAGAATAATGTCAAACCTAGACCACAAACTCTGTGCAAACATTGTGGAAGTACTTGGCACTCAATTTACACTTGCAAGAATTATCATGCTATTTATCATAATTACTATGAACTGAAACCTAATTTGAAATGGGTTAAAGTTGATTCTACAGGTGCTAAGTTTGATAATGTTAGTTTAAACTCTAATAATGACAAATCCGCTGTAAAAGCTAACAGATTCATTAAAGCAAAAGGATCCAAGCAAGTCTGGATCCTTAAAACTAACAATCAGTGATTGTTTATGATTGCAGGGCACCAGGGAAAGTACCCTAGTCGTGGACAGTGGATGTTCAGGACACATGACTGGAAATAAAGCCCTGCTATCAGAGTATGTGGAGAAGGCTGGCCCAAAAGTTTCCTATGGAGATGGCAACATAGGACATACTCTGGGATATGGCAATATTAATCTTGGAAGTGTCATCAACACAAATGTAGCTCTGGTTCCAGGACTCAAGCATGATCTTCTATCTGTGAGTCAAATCTGTGACAGAGGATATCATGTAGATTTTCAGCCTGAATACTGTCAAGTCATCAGTAAGTCTACAGGGAAAGTTGCTCTAGTTTGAAAGAGACACAATAACATCTATGAAATAAAATTGTCAACAAACTCTGATGGCAAAGCAGTGTGTCTGTCAACAAGGATGTCCAGTGAAGAGAGTTGGAAGTGGCATAAGAAACTCTCTCATTTAAATCTAAACAACATCAATGAGCTAATAAAGAATGATCTTGTGAGAGGACTTCCAAAGTCCTTGTTAAATGCAGATGGCCTGTGTGATTCATGTCAAAAGGCCAAACAGAGAAAGGCTTCCTTCAAAAGCAAGTCTGAGTCTTCAATCGTTGATCCTTATCATCTTCTACATGTTGATCTTTTTGGACCAGTGAATGTTATGTCTCTTGGAAAGAAGAAATATGCTCTAGTCATTGTGGATGAATACACCAGATACACTTGGGTGTACTTTCTAGCAAAGAAGGATGAAACTGCATTAACTCTGATAGAACATATAATGCAGCTGGACAAAGGGTCAAAGAATCAAGTGAAGATTATCAGAAGTGACAATGGAACCGAATTCAGGAATTCAACAATGGAAGAATTTTGCAAGAACAAAGGAATTAAACAAGAGTTTTCTGCACCTGGCACTCCACAACAGAATGATGTAGTTGAAAGGAAGAACAGAACTTTGATAGAAGCTGCCAGAACTATGCTTGATGAAGCAAAATTACCAACCTATTTCTGGGCAGAAGCTGTTCAAACTGCTTGTTTTACTCAGAATGCCACTCTGATCAATAAGCATGGAAAAATACCATATGAAATGGTGAGAGAAAAGAAGCCAAATCTGAAATATTTTCATATTTTTGGGTGCAAATGCTTTGTGGTGAAAGTGATCATGGAATCAATTCATGTGTCATTTGATGACAAGAAAATAACTGGACTTGAAGATGTGAATGAACATGATCAACTGCACTTTGAAAATGAAGATTTATTCTCTGATGAAGTAAACTCTGATGAGGCTGATCTGATAAACTCTGTTGAGCTAAACTCTGAACCTCTACTGGTAAGTACTGAAGAGACTTTCCAGCCAGAAACAAGACAAGAACCAGTTGAGGGGGAGCATAAGGAATCACATCATAGTGATAACTCAAAATCTGATAGTGACTCAGCTGAAAAATCTAAATCAAACTTTGACGATTCAAACTCTGAGCAGTCACATTCAGGGGGAGCCTCAGAGAATGAAGAAAGACACCAAGGAAATCAGGAGAACATGGATCGAGGGGGAGGATCAAACTCTGAGAGAAGTCATTTGCCTTCAGCTAGGAAATGGACCAAATCTCACACACCTGATCTGATTATTGGTGATCCAGATGCAAGAGTAAGAACAAGAAGTGCAACAACAAATGAATGTCTGTTTCATGCATTCTTGTCACAAACTGAGCCAAAGAAGGTTGAAGAAGCTCTTAAAGATGCTGACTGGATAACAGCAATGCAAGAAGAGTTAAATGAATTTGAGAGAAATGAAGTTTGGACACTTGTACCAAGACCCACGAATAGGTCTATTTTTGGTACTAAGTGGGTGTTCAGAAACAAAACTGATAGTGAAGGAGTTGTTACTGTTAGAAATGATTGATGAAAACAGTGTTTGGAAGCTAAAGTCAGAAAACAGAGTTTAGCTGGAAGCAGTCAGAGTTTAGTTAAACACTGACTGGAAGCGCAACAGAGGTTGTTAAACTCTGTAGCGGTATTGTCTGAAGAGTCAACAGTGTTTGAAGATTGATTCAAGATAAATATGGAAGCAATATCTTTGAAGATTGGAAAGCTGTCAAAGAGATTGAGTTGACTTGGAAGACTGGAGCAATCGTGATTGATATCAATTGTATAGCTTGATTTTAGGAGAATCAGTTACTGATTGTACGAAGCTGTATGTTCTATAAATACAGTTAGGTTAACCCTAGAAGGGTAGTCGAACATTGAGAAATCTTTTGATTGTAACCTAAGCAGCTCTCTGTGATATTTACATCACTGAGAGAGGAATTATTAATTCCAAACAGTTTTTAATTGTTAAACAGTGTGTTCTTGTTAAGTTACTCATACAGTATTTGATTGTTTATTGTGTATTCGACCTAACAAGTGGTATCAGAGCCTAATCTGTTACTTTATTACAGTTAAAGATCCAAACACAATAGTAATCAATGGCAGAGATACCTCCACCAACTGAGAAAGCCCCTACTACTGTTAGTAGGTATGAAACAATAAGGGTTCCTATACTTAGGCCATCAGAGTATGCAATTTGGAAGGTGAAAATGACAATGTTTCTGGAGGCTACAGATCCAGAATACCTTGATAGAATTTATGAAGGTCCTCACAAACCAACAAAATTATCTGCTGCTGCTGCTGGTGAGGAATCAAAGGTCATTCCAAAGGAAAAGAAAGATCTAACTGCTGAGGATCTTTCATCTATTGCAAAGGATGCAAAAGTAAGACATTTACTTCACAGTGCATTAGACAATGTTATGTCTAATAAAGTGATTAATTGAACCACTGCAAAGGAAATATAGGATGCACTTGAGGTTAGGTGTCAGGGAACTCCTGCAATCAAGAAAAACAGAAGAAACATACTCACTCAGGAGTATGAGCACTTTGAGGCAAAGTCTGAAGAAACCATGACAGAAACATTTGACAGATTCTGTAAACTGCTCAATGATTTGTCATTGGTTAACAAAGAGTATGATTTAGAAGACTCAAATCTCAAGTTTCTTCTTTCTCTACCTGAAAAGTGGGATGTGAAAACAACCACTATAAGAGATAACTATGAACTTGGTGAAACAGAGATTGATGAAATTTATGGACTGCTCAAAACCCATGAATTGGAATTGGAGCAGAGAAATAAAAGATCAAGTAGAAAGTCAAAGTCTGTTGCACTTAAGGTTGAGGAGAAACCATCAAAGAAGGAAGCATCAAGGAAAAAGGCAAAAGGAAAAGCTTTAGTCATACACTCAGAAAGTGAGTCATCAAACACTGATGATGACTCAAATACAGATGAAACATCTGATTCTGAAGATGATGAAGAGATGATGCAAATGGCTGCATTGATGGTAAAGACCTTCAAGAAGATGGGTTTCAAGAATTTCAAGAAGGGAAAGAGATTCTCCAGGGACTACTCAAAGTCTGACAAGAAGAATTTCAAGAAAGCTGAGGGAAAGGACTTCAAATCTGGTAAGAAAGATAAGTCTGAAATTCAATGCTACAAGTGTAAGGAGATGGGTCACTATGCTCCTGAGTGCAAGAAGAGTAAAACTGAAAAGGCACTCTACACCAAAGGCAGAGATTGGGCAGACACTTCAGATTCAGATGAGGAAGTCAACTATGCTCTCATGGCTACTACTCAGACTGAAAATGATGATCTCAAGGTACCTCCAACTACCTATGCTTATAACACTGATAATATAACTGAATTGAGAATTTATCTTAAAGCATTGCATATCAGTTATAGGGATCAGACTTTAGAAAATGAGAGGATAAAGTCTGAGTGTTCTCAACTCAAAGAAAGAAATAAACTTGTTGAGGAACAGCTAGAGAACATGAATAAAATTCAAAAAGAGAGAGATGATGCAGTGTTTATTGAACAGGAGTTGCTAGGTAAGTATAAACAACTAGAATCTGAATTGGAGGATACTAAACACATCATTAAAACTTGGACACACTCTGGTAAAGACACTCAAGAAGTGTTTCAGTCAGATACAGTAGGTCTAGGTTACTCTGTAGGAGATGAACTTAGATTTGAAAATCAGGTAAAGGTTAGACCACATTGTTCATCTGAGGGTAATGTCATGGGAACAGGTGGACCTAAGACTGAAGCACAGAAAAAGGCTGTTAAAGAGTCATATGCTAAAACTTTTGTTAAAGAGGCTAACATTGGTTTAATGACAGATAAACAACTCAAGCATAAGCTTAAGGAAATAAAGTCTGTCAACAAACAGAGAATGCCTAAGAAAAACAGAAATGGAAAGGTAGGCATAACCTCAGGAATTAAGCCAATGCTTGCTTCATTAGCTCCTAGAAAAACATGCTTTAACTGTGGTAGCACTAATCATCTTGCTAGTTTCTGCAGTAAAAATAAGAACATTAATTCTTTGCCCTCTAAAACTGCAGTAAATAGTGATTATGTGAGAACTAGACCACAGACTTTATGTAAACACTGTGGAAGTACATGGCATTCTATTTACACTTGCAGAGATTATCATGCTATTTACTATAATTACTATGAACCCAAACCAAATTTGAAATGGGTTAAAGTAAACTCTGCAAATATAAACTCTGAAAAAGTTAGCTTAAACTCTGATAATGTGAATTCCGCTGCAAAAGCTAACAGAATTAAGAAAGCCAAAGGATCCAATCAAGTCTGGATCCTTAAAACTAATAATCAGTGATTGTTTGTGATTGCAGGGCAACAGGGTTAGTACCCTAGTCGTGGACAGTGGATGTTCAGGACACATGACAGGAAATAAAGCCCTGCTATCAGAGTTTGAGGAGAAGGCTGGCCCAGAAGTTTCCTATGGAGATGGCAACATAGGACATACTCTGGGATATGGCAACATTAATCTTGGAAATGTCATCATCACAAATGTAGCTCTGGTTCCAGGACTCAAGCATGATCTGCTATCTGTGAGTCAAATCTGTGACAGAGGATATCATGTGGATTTTCAGCCTGAATATTGTCAAGTGATCAGTAAATCTACAGGGAAAGTTGCTCTAGTTGGAAACAGACACAATAACATCTATGAAATTAAATTGTCAACAAACACTGATGGCAAAGCAGTGTGTCTGTCAACAAGAATGTCCAGTGAAAAGAGTTGGAAGTGGCACAAGAAACTCTCTCATTTGAATCTGAACAACATCAATGAGCTAATCAAGAATGATCTTGTAAGAGGTCTACCAAAATCTTTGTTGAATGTAGAAGGCCTGTGTGATTCTTGTCAAAAGGCCAAACAGAGAAAAGTCTCCTTCAAAAGCAAATCTGAGTCTTCAATTGTTGATCCTTATCATCTACTACATGTTGATCTTTTTGGTCCAGTGAATGTGATGTCTCTTGGAATGAAGAAATATGCTCTAGTCATTGTTGATGAATATACGCAAAGAAGGATGAAACTGCATTAACACTGACAGAACATATATTACAACTGGAAAAAGGGTCAGAGAATCAAGTGAAGATAATCAGAAGTGACAATGGAACTGAGTTCAGGAATTCATCAATGGAAGAATTTTGCAAGAGTAAAGGGATAAAACAAGAGTTTTCTGCACCTGGCACTCCACAACAAAATGGTGTAGTGGAGAGGAAGAACAGAACCTTGGTAGAAGCTGCCAGAACCATGCTAGATGAAGCAAAGTTGCCAACATATTTCTGGGCAGAAGCAGTTCAAACTGCTTGTTTTACTCAAAATGCAACACTGGTCAACAAACATGGTAAAACACCATATGAAATGGTGAAGAAGAAAAAGCCAAATTTAAAATATTTTCATATTTTTGGATGCAAGTGCTTTGTGTTGAAGACTCATCCTGAATAGTTGACTAAATTTGACCTAAAGGCAGATGAAGGAATTTTTGTTGGCTATCCACTATCAACAAAGGCATTCAGAGTTTATAATCTGAGAACTAGAGTGATCATGGAATCAATTCATGTGTCATTTGATGACAAGAAAATAACTGGACTAGAAGATGTCAATGAACATGATCTACTCCACTTTGAAAATGAAGATTTATTCTCTGAAAAAGTAAACTCTGATCAGACTGATTTGACAAACTCTGTTGATCTAAACTCTGAACCTCTACTGGTAAATACTGAAGAAACTCTTCAATCAGAAACAAGGGAAGAACCAGTTGAGGGGGAGCATGAAGAATCACATCAAAGTAATAATTCAAACACTGAAAGTGACTCAGTTGATGATTCTGAATCAAACTCTGTTGATTCAAACTCTGTTGATAATTCTGAGAAGTCACATTCAGGGGGAGCATCAGAAAATGAGGAAAGGCACCAAGAAAATCAGGAGAGCATGGATCAAGGGGGAGGATCACATGATGACAGAAGCAATCTGCCTTCTGCAAGAAAATGGACTAAATCTCACACACCTGATTTGATTATTGGTGATCCAGATGCAAAAGTAAGGACAAGAAGTGCAACAACAAATGAATGTCTGTTTCATGCATTCTTGTCACAATCTGAGCCAAAGAAAGTTGAAGAAGCTCTTAAAGATGCTGACTGGATAACAGCAATGCAAGAAGAGTTAAATGAATTTGAAAGAAATGAAGTGTGGACACTTGTACCAAGGCCCAAGAACAGATCCATTGTTGGTACTAAATGGGTTTTCAGGAATAAAACTGACAGTGAGGGTGTTATCACAAGGAACAAGGCAAGACTGGTTGCAAAAGGCTACTCACAACAGGAAGGAATAGACTATGATGAAACATTTGCTCCAGTGGCTAGATTGGAGGCAATCAGAATCTTTCTTGCATATGCCTCTCACATGAAATTCAAAGTATTTCAAATGGATGAAAAAAGTGCATTTTTGAATGGAAAACTTGAAGAAGAAGTGTTTGTGGAACAACCACCAGGGTTTGTAGATCAAAAATATCCAGACCATGTCTACAGGTTAGACAAGGCACTCTATGGACTTAAGCAGGCACCAAGGGCATGGTATGAAACCCTTGCCAAATTTCTACTAGAAAGTGGATTTCACAGAGGTACTATTGACAAAACTCTGTTTTACTTCCAAAATGGTAGTGACTTGCTTTTAGTTCAGATATATGTGGATGACATCATTTTTGGGTCTACTAATGATAAACTCTGTAAGAAGTTTGCCAAACTCATGCAGTCAAGATATCAAATGAGTATGATGGGAGAGCTTAGTTATTTTCTAGGCCTACAGGTGAAGCAAACAGATGATGGAATTTTTATAAATCAAGCAAAATATACCAGAAACCTTCTCAAGAAATTTGGTATGCTTGACTGTTCATCTACAACAACTCCCATGGCAACTGCAACAAAATTGGACAAAAATGCAGGGTCATCAGTAGATATGACAAGTTACAGAGGAATGATTGGTTCTCTACTCTATTTGACAGCTAGTAGACCTGATATCATGTATGCAACTTGTTTGTGTGCAAGGTTCCAGGCAGATCCAAGAGAACCACATTTAACAGCAGTAAAGAGGATATTCAAGTACCTGAAGGGCACTATAACTTTGGGGCTGTGGTATCCAAGAGAATCAGAGTTTAAACTTCTTGGTTACTCTGATGCAGACTTTGCTGGATGTAAGATAGACAGAAAAAGCACCAGTGGAAGTTGTCAATTTTTGGGTGACAGACTTGTTTCCTGGTACAGCAAGAAACAGAAGTCAATATCTACATCTACAGCTGAAGCAGAGTATATTGCTGCTGGTAGCTGCTGTGCACAGATTTTATGGATGAAGAATCAACTGCTGGATTATGGATTAAGGTATACCAAGATACCTATTTACTGTGATAATCAAAGTGCTATTGCAATGACAGGTAATCCAGTGCAACATTCAATGACAAAGCACATCAGCATAAGGTATCACTTCATCAGAGAGCATGTAGAGGAAGGCAACATTGAGCTTCACTTTGTGTCTACAGAACAACAACTTGCAGATATCTTCACCAAGCCATTGAGTGAAGCTACATTTACAAGACTGGTCAATGAACTAGGAATGGTCTCTAGTTTTGACTAGAGATGTTGGTTAGACTCAAAAACTTATTTCTAAAATATGTTGCTCATGTTTCTGCAAATTGTTAAGTGCTATGTGAACCTTAGTATTAAATTCTGTTATGCATGCTTATGTTTAAAACTTTTTAAACTCTGTTAGCATGTCTGTCTGTTAAACACTATTAACATGTTAGATACACTCAGTGAATTCAGAATTGATTATTGTCTGAATGAAAACACCAATGAAGAAAAATGTATGAAGCATGATTCTCAGTAAATAAATCATGATTCTTTCTGAGTCACTGTAATCTAATCAGACTTTGTGCAGTAAATCAACACAGCATGATACTGTTTCATATTTATAGCATCTCTTAGTTTATTCAGTCCTAAACTCTGAGTCTATGAATATTGTGTGCATTGCCTCTTATAAATAATTTTGGTTATTGATGAACTCTAAACTCTGATAAGTGACATTCTGTTTCCAAAAGGTATCGTTCATGATGATTTCTTGTTTGTACTTGTGAAAACCATAAAACTTGAGATGTGTCATTGAATAGTTTGGTGAGTTCAGATTCATGTCTACACCCTGTGAGAGTTTGAGCCAAATCAGTGATTGATACATTTTCTATCAATCAGTATTTATTGTTGTGTGATATTAATCAGGTAGTATGTTTCTCTAGAACTTGTATTAAACCATTTTGAGACTACATGATATGTGTGTGCATGAAAATGATAAAGGCAATAGGATTTACCCTTTCTTCAAACACTGTTCAAAATTCTTTTGAACTTTGTTCAAACACTGTATAAACACTGTTCATAATTTCCATCCTTAGTAAACCCTTTTGAGCCTTATTAACTGCTCATTTTTCTTATACTCTGATGTATTAAGAGCAGTTAATTTTTTTTCTCTCAAGCAGATGAGTGTTTCTCAAGAAAAGAAATAGTTTACTCAGTATATATGCTAAACAAAATTAATAAAAAAAAAAAAAAAAAAAAAAAACAAGAAAAAGAGCATATATACTGATCTTGTACAAATATATATACTAACATTGTGACTGAACACTTTGTTCTATTAAGATGTTCAGCTTGAAGTCACTCATGAATAAAACATCTCTTTTCATCTGTTTGATCTTACTCCATTTAAACCCTGAATAAAGTACTTTTGATTTGTGAATACATGTACTCAAAGTAGTGTAGAATTGGTGGACATTCAAGCATATGGTAGATTCTACTATTTCTGATTGAATGTGAGAGTAAACACTTTACCTAAACACTTGTGTGTTTGAGAGTTTGTGAGAATATCCAGTTCATGACTGTTATTCACTGAATGATGCTCTGATTTCAATCTCTTGATATTTTTGTCTTTAAAGACTGTGTGCTTACTTGGATAATCATGGACATCAAAGGGAATGGAAGTTTTCAGATTTCTGTATTACAGTAACTACAGAGTTTAGCATTCATCAAACAATCAGTGTTTACTATGAGAGTTTGTGCATTCAGTGTTTATTGATTCATGTTATGGATTTTATGAAATATTAGATGCTTTAAAAATTGATTATGGTAAACTCTGCTTCACACACACTCAATTCACAACTGTGCAATTTTTGTAAGGGTTTTAGTGATTAAGTTGGAAAATTGATAAACTCTGTTGAGTTGTGTTAAGTACTCTGAGGTAAAGTCTCATTGAGATGATTTGACTATTTTGGAGTAATTGGAGTAGTTGACAACTGTTAATTAGTGTAAGTGTCGTGATTAAAGAAATGACAGCGGTAATTGTTAAGTGAACCATTGGCTGTTTGACACGTGTCCCATGATTGTGTCCTACTACGATTGAGTTTTAATTTTACTCTAATCGTCTTTAGTCTCTCACTCCATATCGATTCACATTCACCCACTCACAGTTACTTGCATATTCATTCACTTTCACACTTCTCATATACTCTCCTTCACATTTTGATAAACACTTACAGTGCATACACATCCTTTCTCTGAATATCTTCGTATCATTTTTTTTCTAATGGCAACTAAAGCGTTTGATGCAGCAGGGTTAGTTTTTCTCCCTAGTAACTATGCAGCACCATTGGAGAATGCAAATGCTCCACAGGCATTTCATTTGTTCCAAAATTACTTGAACGATTCTGAGATAGGGAAAGCTCTAACAGCACCACCTACACTATCTGCTTCGCAAATTGCTACTTTCTGGACAAACTCTGTATATGATGATGGATAAGAGTCTGGCACTCCCACAATCACTTTCACTCATGATGAATCAGAGTATATTATTACTCCAACTACTGTTAGGGATGCTCTGGATTTTGAGACACACACTTCTTACAGTGTTGTTGGTCATGATCGCTTGAGGACAATGTTGGAGCAAATTGGGTGTGCAGGAAACTTGAATAAGATAGGGTCTTTGAGACGGCCAAGTTTGAGAAAGGAATGGAGTTTCTTTTTCGATTGCATTACAAGAGCGTTTGGAAAGAAGACAACAAACTGGGATGCACTTCCTCTTGATACTCTCCAAATTGGTCATGCTCTACTATATGGAGGTAACTTCGATTTTGGTAGACTAGTGCTAATGAATTTGGGAGAGCGTTTGTCTGAATCTACTACTGTCTATTTTGCTCGTTTTTGTCAAATATTATTCACTGCTTGTGTGCCTAACATTCCAATTGTTGAAGCTGATGTGATTCAGCCTTTTCAAGTTGCTAAAAGAATGTTTTCTGATTTGACAAACAAAGATGTCACTAAACAGCAAATACCTGAGATGTTTATGCCTTTAGCCTTACAGAACTATGTAAACCAACCACAAGACCCTCAATCACCACAACAAATGTCTGAACCTTTAGACACCATAAACTCTGATCCAACATCTACAACACCCACACCCACTGTACCTACTACATCTCGTCAACCACAGCCAGAAACATTAAACTCTCCACCAATAAACTCTCCACTCTTAAACACTGAACCCTCAAACACTGAAACATTAAACACTGAAACCTTAAATACTGAAACCTTAAACCCTGATCCAGCACCTACTGAAACAGCCACAACCAAGCCAAAGAGAAAGAAACACACCGCCCTAAACACTAAACACTCAAAGGCTAAACAGACATTACCTGGAGCTGTTTATACTAGAAGAGTGAAGCAACATGCAAACAGACCTTCCTTTTCACCACCTAGAGAGAGTTCAAGTGAAGATGAAGAGGAGGTTGTAGTGCCTCCAATCAAGAAGAGGAGATTAGTTCTTTCTGATTCAGATGAAGAGATGTTGTTGAAGCTCCAGAGGTGATTTCACAGCAAACACCTACTGTTGAGGTTACAGTGAATGTTGATATACCTGCAGAGGTTGAAATGCCTGCAGAGGATATTATGGTTGACAAAGTTGAAATACCTACAGAGGATAAAATGCCTGTAGAAGAGGATCACAGAGATGGTTTTTCACCAGTGAATGATGTTCCTGAATCAATTCTTGATCCTATCTCACCTATTGTTCATGTTGAAGCTCCTGGTGTAGCTGATGAGCCTGCAGTAAATGTTCCTGAAGCTGCAGTATCACACACAGAGCTGGTATCTTCTCCAATTCAAGACAAAGGTGATGAAGTTGATCAGGCAACGAAGGTGATTTCTGAATCTATGCCTGTTGAAGATACAAATATAAACTCTGAATCTATGCCTGTTGAAGAAAATGCAAAAGTTGTTGGAGAAACTGTGGCTGACACAGCTCAGCACAGTGATTCTTTAAAGGATGCTCAAGTTAAAAATGCAAGTGCTGAGAGTAAATCTGAAAGTAGTGCAAACTCTGATTCTTTTGTGAGTGCACCTGCACAAACAGATAATAAGCATAAACCTTTTGATCAGCCTTGTCCATCTCATGCAGTTGAAGTAGAGCATCTTGCTAAATCTGCTGAAAATTGGTATAAACAAGATTGCATTTTTCCAAAAGGAAGAGCATCTGAGTTTGTTAAGCAAACTGCAAAGCAAATTTCAAATCCAGAGATCTTATCCTGTTTAAAGGCAACTGTGGTGCAAGTCAAGACTCTGGAAGGCAATTTTGCTGAAACAAAACAAGAGATTGCTTCTTTAAAGACTGAGATACAGTCAAGAGAATTGAAGATGGATAGAGAGTCTAAAATAAAAGTTGTTCAGCTGTCTAAAGTTCAAGACACTCTCTTTGCCAGGCTAGGAAAAGTTGAAGAAAATCAGACTGCTTTGTTTTCTAAGGTGGATTCCATTGCTAACTCTTTGGAGCTCATTACATCAATACTCATTCCTGATGATGTCAAAAAGGGGGAGAGAGTTGCTAAGTCAAAATGCAAAGTTTCTCAAACTCTGACTAAAAAGGATGATGCTGGAGATGGAGGGGCAAGTGAAAAGAGTAAGGTATTAAACTCTGAAAGGCAAACTCTGAGATCTGGCAAATCTTTTAAATCACAGTCTGTTGGAATAAACACTGAAACTCAAGGTACTTCAAAGACCAAGAGTTTGGAATTAACATCAAATCCAAAGACTGATGAAGAGTTAGCTGTTAAGCTTTTCATGGAAGAGAATGCAGAAGGAGTTACAATAGAAGATGCTAAAGCAGAAGAGAAGAGTTTACAAGAAAAGCATTTGAAAGCTCTAAAGTCTGAAAAAGCAAAGAAGAATGTGAAAGTTGCTAAAGCTGCAAAGCCTGTTCTTAAAGGCATACAAATCAAAGAACCAGTTGGTACAAATCAAAGAATGCAAGTATTTAGAAAACCAACAGATGCAGAAGCTAAGCAAAAGCTGAAAAGTATAGTTACAACCTCTGTTGATACACATGTTGTAAAGAAGAATGAAGACACAACCTCTGTTGCTGCACAAGTTGTGACCACACCATTATTGTCTTCTCAGTTGAAATCAACATTTAAGAGAGGTGCTCCTCATGATTCAAGACTAGAAGCTACAATTCCAATGGATTTTAATGATGGTAGAGCTTTTTCTGGTAAAGTTGGATACAACAAAGAAGGCATAGGCTCACACAGAGATAAAAGGCAATATGTTGGTCCTAGAGATCCTTCTTCATTGTCTGCTCCAGGTCGTGGTGTCACTCAAGAAAGTTTAGACAAACTGGAGTCAGTACAGCTTGTATATCAGAAGAGTCTAGAGAAGGATTTCTTGCTATATTTCATGGCTGATGGAACAGTATTTAAAGTCTCTGAAAAGGATATCGAATTAAAATACTGGGAGGAACTTGAATATGTTTTGTATATTTTCAGAGTGAGAAATCAAAGAGCTCAGTCAGTTGCAAATGTGCTTAGACAAAGAATGATTCAAAACCTTGCAAGAAGGCAAATGAAATTCAACAGCAAGTATGTTCCTAAATACAGAGATTGGAATGGCAATCTGATTGAAATGGAGAAGGGAACTACAAAACTGAAGACTGATCTTGGAATCACTGTTCTAGATTTTAATGTGAAATCTGAGGAAGTGAAATACATAAGGCTGGGAAATGAAATGAGAAGAAACAAAATCTACGATCTTAGAGCTGCTATCTATCAAACTGATGAGAATGATCCTCAGTTGAGAGAAATCAAGGAAGCTATGCAGATAGAGCTTGAAAATGCTGAAAGAAGGTTGCTTATAGACTATCTCAGAACAATGCCTGATCTGCAAGAGATTAGAAATTAAAGTCTGTAAGAATTTTCTTATTTTCTGTAGAATTTGTTAAGTAATAGCTTAAACTCTGTTTGTATGTTAAACACTATAAAACTTTGTATTTGTTTTGACATCATCATTTACTGTAAACTTGTACATTTTGATAATGGACAAGTTGGGGGAGATTGTTAGAAATGATTGATGAAAACAGTGTTTGGAAGCTAAAGTCAGAAAACAGAGTTTAGCTGGAAGCAGTCAGAGTTTAGTTAAACACTGACTGGAAGCGCAACAGAGGTTGTTAAACTCTGTAGCGGTATTGTCTGAAGAGTCAACAGTGTTTGAAGATTGATTCAAGATAAATATGGAAGCAATATCTTTGAAGATTGGAAAGCTGTCAAAGAGATTGAGTTGACTTGGAAGACTGGAGCAATCGTGATTGATATCAATTGTATAGTTGATTTTAGGAGAATCAGTTACTGATTGTACGAAGCTGTATGTTCTATAAATACAGTTAGGTTAACCCTAGAAGGGTAGTCGAACATTGAGAAATCTTTTGATTGTAACCTAAGCAGCTCTCTGTGAAATTTACATCACTGAGAGAGGAATTATTAATTCCAAACAGTTTTTAATTGTTAAACAGTGTGTTCTTGTTAAGTTACTCATACAGTATTTGATTGTTTATTGTGTATTCGACCTAACAGTTACAAGAAACAAAGCCAGACTTGTGGCAAAAGGCTATTCACAGCAAGAAGGGATAGATTATGATGAATTGCTCCAGTTGCAAGGTTAGAGGCAATAAGGATGTTTCTTGCTTATGCTTCTCACAAGAAATTCAAGGTTTTTCAGATGGATGTGAAAAGTGCTTTTCTGAATGGAAAACTTGAAGAAGAAGTGTTTGTTGAACAACCACCTGGTTTTGTAGATCCAAAATATCCAGACCATGTCTATAGGCTAGACAAGGCACTCTATGGACTTAAGCAGGCACCAAGAGCATGGTATGAAACTCTGGCTCAATTTCTCTTAGAAAGTGGGTTCCACAGAGGTAGAATTGATAAAACCTTGTTTTATTTCAAATCTGGGAGTGACTTGCTTTTAGTTCAGATATATGTTGATGACATTATTTTTGGATCTACTAATGATAAACTCTGTAAAAAGTTTGCCAAGCTCATGCAGTCCAGATATCAAATGAGCATGATGGGAGAGCTTAGTTATTTTCTAGGCTTACAGGTGAAGCAAACAGATGATGGTATCTTTATCAATCAAGCAAAATATACCAGAAATCTTCTCAAGAAATTTGGCATGCTTGACTGTTCATCTGCAACAACTCCCATGGCAACTGCAACCAAATTGGACAAAGATACAGGGTCACCAGTAGATATGACAAGCTACAGAGGAATGATTGGCTCTCTTCTCTATTTAACAGCAAGTAGACCTGATATCATGTATGCAACATGTCTGTGTGCAAGATTTCAGGCAGATCCAAGAGAACCACATCTAACAGCTGTAAAGAGGATTTTTAAGTATCTCAAGGGCACTATAACTTTAGGGCTGTGGTATCCAAGAGAATCAGATTTCAACCTACTTGGCTACTCTGATGCAGACTTTGCAGGCTATAAGATTGACAGAAAAAGCACCAGTGGAAGTTGTCAATTTCTTGGTGACAGACTTGTTTCTTGGTACAACAAGAAACAGAAATCAATATCCACATCTACAGCTCAAGTAGAGTATATTGCTGCTGGTAGCTGTTGTGCACAGATTCTATGGATGAAGACTCAACTGCTGGATTATGGATTGAAGTATAACAATTTACCTATTTTCTGTGATAATCAAAGTGCTATTGCTATGACAGGTAATCCAGTACAACACTCAATGACCAAGCACATCAGCATTAGGTATCACTTTATCAGGGAGCATGTAGAGGAAGGTAATATTGAGCTCCATTTTGTGTCTACAGAACAACAACTTGCAGATATCTTCACAAAGCCATTGAGTGAAGCTACATTTACAAGATTGGTCAATGAACTAGGAATGGTCTCTGGTTTTGACTAGAGATATTGGTTAGACTCAAAATTTTACTTGTGTAATGTGTTGCTCATTTTTATGTGAATTGTTAAGTGCTATGTGAACTCTGTTGATTAAACTCTGTTATGCATACTCTGTTAACATGTTTTTGTTTAAACATTGTTAAGCTCTGTCAGCATGTTTGTATGTCATACTCTGTTAACATGTTTGATAAACTCTGTGAATTCTGAATTGATTTTTGTCTGGATGAAAACACCAATGAAGAAATATGTATGAAGCATGATTCTCAGTAATCAAATCATGACTCTTTCTGAGTCACTTTGATCTAATCAGAACTTGTGCAGTAAGTTAACACAGCATGATATTGTTTAATATTTATAGCATCTCTTAGTTTATTTGGTCCTAAACTCTGAGTCTATAAATACTGTGTGCATTGCCTCTCATGAATAACTTCTGATATTGATGAACTCTAAACTCTGATAGTGACACTCTGTTCCCAAGACATATACATGGTTCTTGATGATTCCTTGTTTGTACTTGTGAAAATTATAAAACTTGATATGGGTCATTGTTAATTTTGGTGAGTCCCAATTCATGTCAGTACCCTGTGAGAATTCGAGCCAAATAAGTGATTGATACATTTTATATCAATCAAATTTTATTGTTGTGTGATGTTCATCACTGAGTATGTTGCTCTAGAACTTGTTTTAAACCATTTCGAGACTGCATGATATGTGTGTGCATGAAAATGATAAAGGCACTAGGATTTACCATATTTCTCCAAACACAGTTCATAAATTCCACCCTTAGTGAACCCCTTTGAGCCATATTAACTGCTTCTTTTAAATTTTGATATATCAAGAGCAGTTATATTCATTTGGAAATTGAAGAGCAAACAGGTGAGAGTTTCTCTACAAAGGAAAGTTTATTTAGTGGATATATATATACATAAAAAAAATGTATATATGCTGATCATCTTGTACAAATATTTACTAACAGTGCAACTGAACTCTTAGCTCTATTAACTTGTTCAGTTAGCCATTTATTCAATTATTTTCTCACTTCTCACCTGTTTGATTTTACCAAATTACAACCTTGAATAAAGTCCTTTTGATTTGTGCATACATGTACTCCAAGTAGTGTAGATTTGGTGGACAATCAAGCATATGGTAGCATCTGCTTTTACTGATTGAACTTGAGGGTAAACACTTCACCTAAACACTTGTGTGCCTTGAGAGTTTGTGAGTTATCAAATCCATGGAATGTTACTCACTGAATGATGCTTTGATATCTATCTCTTGATCTTTTTGTCTATAAAGACTTTGTGCTTACTTGGATAATCATGGACATCAAAGGGAATAGGTGTATTCAGATTTCTGTATTTAAGTTACTACAGAGTTTAGCTTTCAACGAAAAATCATTGTTTAATATGAGAGTTTGTGCATTCAGTGTTTATTGATTTACTTTATGGATTTTATGAAATATTAGATGCTCTAAAAATTGATTTGGTAACCTCTGCTACACACACACATATATATTCACAACTGTGCAATTTTTGAAAGGGTTTCGGTGATAAAGTTGGAAAATTGACAAACGCTATTGGATGGTGTTTAGTATTCTAAGGTAAATTTTCATTGAGATAATTTGAAAATTTTGGAGTAAATAGAGTGTTTGACAACTGTTAATGAGTGTAAATGTGTTAAAGTATCTTGGTAATAGGAAAGAGAATACAGCGGTGATAATTGTTATTTTACTGCGCGTGATTAATTGATCCGCTGGATGCATGACACGTGTCCCACTCACCCATTATTGTGTCCCACTCACACATTACTCTAGGAATGGTTGAGTGTTTTAATGCACAAACGATTGGGTTTTGATTTTTTTTTTTTAACTCTAATCACTTTTGTGTATCACGATTCATTTTTACTCTCATCTACACATCCACTCATATTCACTTTAGTAAATCACACAGTTACTTCGTGTTATTCACTTGGGCATTTTCACAAACACCTTTTGAACATACCAATTTCACTGTCATTTTCTGCTCAATTCTTGATTTAATGGCTTCTAAACCTTTTACTGCTGTTGGTCTTCGATTTGTTCCTAACAACTTTGCAGCCCCACTCCTCAATGAACGTGTACCCGAAGCGTTTCATCTTATGCAGAACTTTCTCCGCGACTCTGAAATTGGGCAAGCTTTGACTGAACCCTCTATTCTATCTGCATCTCAGATTGCCACTTTCTGGCAGAACTCAAAGTATGTGGATGGAGGAGAGAATGGGACTCCGTCCATAATCTTCACTCATGATGAACAAGAGTTTGTGATTACTCCACAAACTATCAGAGAGACTAAGGATTTCGACACTCACACCTCATATGCTGTTGTTTCTGAACAAAATCTGCGGGAAATGCTAACAGAGATTGGTTACATGGACTCTCTTGCAAAGCTAGGCAGTGTTAGACGGCCAAATCTCAGAAAGGAATGGAACTTTTTCTTTGATTGTATTACAAGAACATTCCAGAAGAAGGTCACCAACTGGGATGCCATTCCTATCGACAGTCTGTAAATTGGGTATTCTCTACTCTATGGTAGTAATTTTGATTTTGGTCGTTATGTCTTAATGAATTTAGGTGATAAACTGTCAGAATCTACTACAGTATACTTTGCTAGATTTTGTCAACTACTCTTCACTGCTTGTGTATCTGGGTTAGATATTGATGAAGCTGATGTGATTCAGCCTTTTAAAGTCAATAAGAGAATATTCTCTGATATGACTAATAAGGATGCCGGTAAAGAGAACCTACCTGGTTTAGTTTTGCCACTTGCTTTGCAGAACTTTCTCAACCAACCCCAAGATCCACAGTCACCACAAAATGAAACACAACAAACATAACAACCAGAACTACAACAAATGCCTGAACCTTTGGCCACTGACCATACTGAAACCATACACTCTAAACCTATCCCATCACCTGAAACTTCACAGCCACCTCTAAACTCTGCATCATATTCTCAACCTTCATTTCACACTCAACCTGAAATCATACCACCTTCAACAATCTCTGAACCTCGAGTCACTACTACTCAACCTCAACCACAATCTAAACCAAAAAGGCAAAAGCATACTGCACATAATACAAGGCATTCCAAGGCTACACAGACATCTACTGGAGCTGTTTATACTAGAAGAATCATCAAAAGGGCAAATAGGCCTTTATCACCATTAGTTGATGACAAATCTACTGAAGAAGAAGAGGTAGTTGAAGTGTCTCAAGCCAAAAGGAGGAAGTTGATACTTGCAGAATCTGATGAAGAGCAAATTTTTGAAGCTCCAGAGGATATCTCTAAAGAGATTCCTGCTGTTGAGACAGAGAATATCTTAGAACCTACTGTGGCAGAAACTAAATTCAGATTTGATGAACCAGTAGTTGATGAAGTTCAGACTGAAAAGGATGACAGAACTGAGTTACCTGCAATGGAAGAGTTTGATGAAAATTTCATGTCATTCTCTTTTGAAGTTGAAGTACCTACTCTAACACCCATGGCTGCAATAAATTCTGATGATACTGGTGTTGCAGAACAGCCTACTGTTGTGTTAGAAGAAACAGAGGTTGTATCTCACACAGAGTTAATCTCTGATGCACATCAAGTCTCTGATCATGGTGAGAAAATTGATCAACCTGCAAAAGTTGTCTCTTCAGAGCATGAACAAATTACTCAAGAAGACCAAGTGGTTCAACAAGAACAAGTTGCTCAAGAAAATCAAGTTGTTCAAGAAGAATTTAATATTGAATTCAATGAAGAAACTGATAATGATTCCTCTGAATCAGTGAGTGCTGAAGCTGCCAATGATCAAGTTCAAACTGATGGACAGAAAACAGGGGAGAAACCAGACTTTACTGGACCTTCTGTACGAGAAATTGATGATGATTATCTGGCAAAGCAAACTGCAGATTGGTACAAAGAAGACTGCATCTTTCCTACTGGAAGAGCAGCTACTTTTCTCAAGGATAATTCTAAGAAGATTTCAAATCCTGATATCCTAACTTGTTTACAAGGAACAGTGATTCAGGTAAAGACTTTAAATCACAGGTTTGATGAGAACCAGAAAGCGCTTATTGATCTCAGAACTGAAGTTGCTACTCATGAGGAGAAATCTCACAGAGAAAATTCAAAACTGTTTCAACAGTTTTCTAAGGCACAGGCGACTTTCACTGAGAGATTGAGTAAAGTTGAACAGAATCAGACTTTGCTAACTGAAAAGGTTGACTCTATTTCAAACTCTCTCGAGTTAATAACATCTATTCTGATTCCTAATGGTGATGATGTCAAAAAGGGGGAGAGAATTGCTAGAACAAAGTGCAAGCAGTCTCAAACTCTGTCAAAGAGGAATCATCTGGATGATGAAGGTACAAATCCGGAGAAGAGGTTAAGAAAGTCTGATGCTAATTTTGGAAGGTCGTCTACAAGATTAACAAGGTCAAGTTCAGCAGCAAATACATCAAATACAAATCTTCAAAGTACTTCAAGACAAAAGGATTTGTCTTTCTCTGACAATCCACAAACAGATGAAGAGTTGGCTGTTAAGATTTTTCTTGAAGAAAATGCTGAGGGTGCTACACTTGAAGATGTTCATGCTGAAGAGAAGCTCTTACAAGAAGAACATTTGAAGGCATTGAAGTCTGGGAAAGGAAAGAAAACTGTTAAAGCTTCAAGGCCTGTACAGAAAGGAATTGTGATCAAAGAAAATGTAGTTGGCATTCAAGAAGAAGAAGAAGAAGAAGAAGGAAAATTGATAAGAAAATCTTCTCTTGATACTAAGTTAAAGCTGAAAGGAATAATGGGTGAAGAAGACAAAGGCAAAAAGGTAGTCACAACCTCTGTTGCTATAAAAGTTGTGAGTGAATCTCTACCAATACAAAGCAAACTCTTACCTGGTTTCCCTAGGCCAAAGATTCCAGTTTCAGCACAAACAGAAGGGATTGGTAGTTTACAACATAGCATAGCTTGTTCAGGAAAGCCTCCTGGCAAGAATACTTCTGGTTTGGGTTCAAAAAGAGATTTAAGATTCAGTAACAGTCCAAGAGATCCCTCATCACTCATCTCTCCTGGTTCTGGTATGATTCAAGAGAATTTGGACAAACTGGAGTCAGTTCAACTGGTTCATCAGAAGAGTTTAGATATTCACTTCTTGTTGTACTTCATGGAAGATGGAACAGTATATAGGGTGAATGAAGATGCAATCAAGCTCAAACTATTTGAAGAACTTCAGTATGTTTTGTATATATTCAGGGTCAGAAATCAACGAACAGCACTCATTGCTAATTCCATAAGAGAATATATGCATAAAGCCAAAGTTTTTACTGGATCGAAGACTGCTGAAGAATATGTGCCTAAGTACAGAAATTATCAACGAAAACTGATTGAAATGCAGAAGAACAGTGCTAGATTGAAGACTGATCTTGGTGTAACAGTTCTGGATTTCAATTCAGAATCTAAAAAGGCATTTTTCATCAAGCTGGGAAATGATATGAGAAAGAACAAAATCTACTCTCTAAGAGCTGCAATTTATCAGACTGGAGATGATGATCCTCAGTTGAGAGAAATCAAGCAAGTTATGCAGAGAGAGCTGGAAAATGTAGAAAGAAGGTTACTCATTGACTACCTTAGAACAACACCAGATCTTGAAGAGGTTAGGTAGAAAGAGTTTGTAAGTAATTCTGATTTTCTGTAGATTTTGTTAAGTCAAGATTAAACTCTGCTTAAATGTTAAACACTGTGATTATATTAGATTGTTTTGACATCATCAATTACTGTGAACTTGTGCATTTTTATTAATGAACAAGTTGGGGGAGATTGTTAGATATAATTGATGTGATTTAATATCAGTGTTTAAGTGTTACAGGGAAACAACAGAGTTTAACTTGTTAATGAAAGCAGTCGTAGCAGAGTTTGAGTATACGCTGACAGATGGAAGCGCAAACGCTGACAGATGGGAGCGCAAACACTGCTGACTGGAAGCGCAACAGAGTTTGTTAAACTCTGTCTAGCGGGAGCGTCTGTAGGTCAACAGAGATTAAAGATTAATTCAAGATAAACATGGAAGCAATATCTTTGAAGATTGGATAGCTGTCAAAGAGATTGAGTTGACTTAGAAGACGTGTAGCAATCGTAATTAATATCAATTGTATAGCTTAATTATAGGAGAATCAATTAACGATTGTACGAAGCTGTATATCTTATAAATACAGTTAGGTTAACCCTAGAAGGGTAATCATTGTGAACGAATATCATTCATTGTAACCTGAGCAGCTCTCTGTGATATTTTACATCACTGAGAGAGGAATTATTAATTCCAAACAGTTTTTAAGTACTAAAACCTGTGTTCTTGTTATTCTCTCATAGAGTACTTGATTATATATTGTGTATTCGGCCTAACAATGCCAATATTTCTTTCCAAATCTCAGTTGGCACAGCCCAAGCAAGTAGAGCAAAATGCTAACCCAGGGCTTGCTAACCAACCCTCTCAGCCAAACACTCTACCAAACACAGAGCCACCTACATCATCCTCTCAACAGGGTGGTGTTAGTTAAAAGGAGAAAAAGAGAAAACAGGTTGCTTCTGCACCTTTAACCATCTTATCTGAAGCAGCATTGGTTGTAGAATTAGGTGTAGAAAGTGAGGAACCTGAGTCACCCTTACAAAGACCAAAGAAGAAGAAATCTAAAACCACCTCTTCAGTCACACAAATGGCTGAAGTTGTAAAATCAGGGGCAAACAGTTCACTAGATGTATCCTCTCAACAGGGTGCATCTATAGAATCAAGCATCCTCCCCAATGCACCTTCTTGTAATGAGTCAGTACATGGAAGTTATAAGGCTGGCACAACACTGAGTGGAGAGCACATCACACTTGAAACTCCCTCTATTTCTTAGGGGGAGTTGCCAAAATCTACTCTAAAAGACACTTCTCTTCCAGAATCTAACACTCAAATTTCGTTGGAGCATGCAACTCAATCAATTAAGGAGCAAGGCATTGATCATCAAGAATTCTTTTCTCTTGGTGAGCCAATGGACTCAAGTGACTTAGTGCATGACACTTTGCTCACCACCCAGGAACCATATTTAGATGGTGAGGGAATGCATACTGGGGCATATCCTGATGACACCATCACCAACACAGAGGCTTCACTAGTTTTCACTAGAGACTCTGTGCCTGTGTCAACTACTGTTTTAAGTCATCCTACTCCTGTGGAGACAATAGTAGTAGAATCAATCCATCCGGTTGCAGAAGTTGCATCTGTAACTGAGGAGTCTAGCTTGCTAGCTCTAGCTCTGACTTTATGTCACAATGGCTGAAGCCTGTGCAACATGACAATGCTTCAGGATCAGGATCTGTTCCACCACAATTGACGGTTGAAGCACTTCAAAGCTTAGTTGTGGATCAGATTCCTGCGTTTGTAAAGATAGCTCAGAACCTTGTCACCTCAAACATGCCAAATCCAGACTATGAAGCAATTCTGCTATGCCATAGAGATGATGTGGAGATGCAAAAGACAAAGATAATAGATGAGGCTGAGAGAGATGGCAATGTAGATGCCTGGCTGCAAGGAACATATGATATTACTCTCAATGAAGCCCTTCAATATCTAAGAGAGGAATATATCACTTCACTGGGTTCTAATGCCAAATCTCTGACTCCTGGTGAAGTGTATGAGGCTATGAATGATACTCACAAGGGATTCCTCAAGCCTGCACACTATCTTGGGAAGAGAGTTAAAACTGAAATCAACAAGGTGTGTGATAAAACAGCCACTTCAGTGGAAGAAATCAAAAGGGCCTTTGATGCAAAATTCCCTCAGTTAGACAGTGTTTTCAAGGATGTCAAACACTGCAACACCACCTGCACCAAGATGGATAATGGTCTAGCACTCCTGAAAGATACAGCCACAAGTCTGGGGCATAAATTTCAAACTCTATCTGATCAGACAACTGATGGAAATGCCATGCTCAGAACCCTCTTTGCAAATCAATAAGGAGACAAGCTGGTCACTGAGGTTCCTGTGCATGACCAAGTATGAAGTGAAGAGACTCAAGGAGCAATCACTGTCTGGTTTTAAGTCTACTGAGCTTTTTACCAAGGTGGAATCCCTGGAAAAGGAGGTGGTCTCTCTCAAACAATCTAATGCTCATCTTACAGACACTGTAAACACTCTAACTGAGCAGTTGAACACTCAAGCCACCACCACAGCTGATGTTCTTCTGCATCAACAATTGATGCTGTCAGCCATGATGAAGCACATGGGTCTCCCTTTACCTGAAGAATCTTCTACCCCAAAGGTCACTGCTACAGCCTCTGTGCCTGACAACAAGCCTAAGGGGGAGAAGAGGACATTAAGGAACTCAAATCCAAAGGGGGAGAAACCTAAGGAGAAAGGCATCAAGATAAATGAGGGTGGTCATCAAAGGGCTTCAAAATCTACAACCCAGGTTCCAGGAAAAGGGAAAGGCAATGTTGATGAACCTCCATCCTCTCTACCAGTGGTTACTCTCCCAACTGTGCATGTTAAAACTCCAAGTGGCCAGAAGCAATCTATCACAACTACAGTGGTTGCAGGGAGCATGCCATCTGATAAACCTCCATCCTTCAAATCTGAAAGTGCCAAGCCTGTAGAAGTAAAGTTGGTTACTGAGGCCAAGCTACAAGAAATTGCAAATTCTAATGTCTACCATGATGATGAATTCTTGGAGTTTCTGAAAGTCTCAAGAGAACAGGCTGATGACACTCAATTATATCTGAGGAGCTTGAAGGATCAGATTGACTATCTCACTATGATACTCAGGAGAATAGATGGATTATGGATCAAGGAGATAATGATGGTGTCCAAGTCCAAGATATGACATCTAACCTACAAAACTCTACAAGCCCTAAAACACTCAGAGATAGATACACTAATTGAGCTTATTGAGAAGAGAAATGATAACAATAAAAGTCTGTATGATGACTTGAGGAATGGCCAACCTTCAAGGCTGCCAGAAGTGATTAAGAAGCCATGGACAATCATCTATCAGTCTGGCACCAAAATTGAAGACATTGAACAATTGGTCATTCCCAATGATCTCACTCCTAGAAATCACAGACTTATTATTGCTATCATTGATCTACTACAGAAGAAAGATGGAATCAGAAATGCTGAAGAAGTAGAAGCACTGCACATTCTCAGATCTTTCATTATAACTGGTACGATTCCAGAAATGGCCCAGCCTAGGAGGAATAAGGATGATAAAGATAAGGACAAAAGTGATGGGAGGAGAAGACATCACAGGAGTGATAAGGGTGATGAAGACAAGAAGAAGAAGAGGGATAACAAAGATAAGAAAGATGGTGATGACCAAGGTAAAGTCTATGAGAGGAAGAATGGAAAACAACAAGCCCTAGGTATTGCTAGCAATAAACTCACCACAACACAAGACTCTAAGTCTAGGGTCAATGATGTTAGTAATGACCTACCAAAATCTAAATAAATGGCTTCTACAACTGTTTTACCACCTCAAGAAGAGAAGAAGATCCAAATCAAGAAACCAGGTGTATGTTTCCAAAAGCAAACTACTAATGGAGTACTACAATGGTCTACAAGCAAAGGTCACAAGTTTCTGCCAAGCCACCAAGTGAAAAAGGTCAAATTCAAACAAGCTGCAAGAAGGGTGAAACTACATTGTATTGTGTTCTTTCTAATGAACAAGCTGGGTTGCCTTTATATAGGCTTAACAAACATGACTATCCAAGTCTAGGGCACTGACAATTATTCCAGGCTTAAACCTACCACCACTAGATGAAGACTTTGATGAAGATTGTAATAACCCGGATTTTTTTCAAGAAATGATTTATTATTATTTCAGTAATAATAATGTTTTCCTAAAATGAGGAGGAAATTTTTTTTATTATTTAATTATTTAATTATGTAATTATTTTCGGTTAAGTGGAACCTGGTCCTCCTTTTTAAAATTATATTGACCGAGTAGATACCTCGAGTCAATAGTTTATTTGGGCAAAGATTTAATTTTGGATTGTGGAATTTTTCAGTAAATATTTTAATTTAAATTACTGAATAATTTGGAGTTTTTAAAATCCTTAGAAATTCATTATTTTAATTATTTGAGGACTTGTAGAAATTACTCGATTAATTTATAATATCGAGAATTTGAGATTTTACTAAAACAATAATGTTTGTGGTATTTTATAAAGCCCTGTAAATTGTGATTTATGAATCACAATTATTATTTCTATGAATTGTTTTATTCTAAATTATTAATAATTTGTAAAATGCATATCAATTTAGAAAATTTAGATTTAATTCTAATTCTTTCTCCACAAATCATTAAAAATAATCTAGTATTTAATTATGCTAGAAATTTTATTTTTACAAATCAGAGTTATTAACTCGAAATATTATTTGAGAATGTAGTAATTAATTGTGTTGTTTAAATGTTATTGGGCTTGAGCCCATTAGGGTTAAAACACACCACATAGCACATATGCATACATACGTATACATACGCGCCGCACAAAGAAATCAGGGAGGGGGAGTAGACAGTGGGGGGAGGAAGAGAGAAAAGAGATGGGGGGTTTTGATAACACACCTATGTATCTATGTATACATACGCGCGTGTGTGTATTGTGCGTGAGTGTGTGCGTGTGTGTGAGCGTAGCAGCGTGTGTGTGTGTGTGTGTGTGTGTTGCAGGTGGAAGTCACGCGGGGAGAGGGAGCAGTGGGGGTCGAGAACGAAGGAGGAAGAGGAGAAGGAGCTCGTGGCTGAGTGATGGTGGTGATGGAGGCTGCTATGCAGCGGAGAGAGAGAGAGAGAGAGAGAGAGAGAGAGAGAGAGAGAGAGAGATGGTGGAGATTTTTCGTGGTGGTCATCGAAAAAAGGGTATACTTCGTATTTTTAATTTATGTATTTAATTGTGGAAATTTAATTAGTTTTAAATTGTGAATTTTATGGTGTTAATTTTAGTAATTAGATTATGTGGAATTTTGAGAATATGGTTGAAACTTAATTAGTTTTAAGTTGCGAGTTATGTGTTAATGTCGTAATTAGCTTAGTAGTGTCAATTATGAACATTGTTGTATTTCCGAGATTTAATTCGGAAAGTATGTTGGTAATTATAATTGTTAAGGTTAATTGTGGGCCCGATTAAATGTGCGGGTTAGTGGTTGTTAAATGTTAATTGCTAAATTGGTAATTGTTAATTTTTGATTGTAATTGTTACTTGCTAAGTGCTAATTATTATTGTCATATAAGGTATAGTTATAGGAGTTGGCTTATCGGTAAATGTCTATGTGCTAAATGGTATAAGTCGGGTCGTAGTAACTGTCAGAAGTCATATTTGTCAACTATGTGGTGTTGGCTTAAATGTGGATAAACTTAGTTTACTTTCCTTAAATGTTGAGGTACCGCATGTCTGGGCGGGTAAAATTTTCCTTATGTGCTAGGTGCCGCATGTCTGGGCGGATACTTTTCCTTATGTGCTATGTGCCACAAGTCTGGGCGGGTACTTTCCTTACTTGTTTACTTTAATGTTGCTGCAAGTTGTGGCAGCTTTATTTTAGTAGTATAGATACAGGTTTGACTTGTTTGTGATTGATATTGAGGGGCTGTGACCCCGGGAAAGTTCGATAAACGAATACCTCATGCCGAAATTTTCTGAAAATCCCCTGCGATTAAATTTATTTAACTTATTTAATATCAATGGACTAGTGGCATAGAGTGGATGTTAATTGTTTACGTGAATATGTGCTAAGTGAATTATTTTGGAGGTTAATTGTGTTTCGAGGATTATGTGCTAATTCGAGGATTAAATGTGTCTTGAAGATTAAATGGGTATTATGAGTCTTTATCGAGGATTAAGTATGTTTTGAGGATTACATATTAATTAAGTTGTCATAGAATGTCGATGGTATTATAATTGCATATTTTAAGTGAAGTTGATTAAGTGGTATGGTTTGAGGTGGTTAGCACCAGGAAATGTCCACTTTAAAAAGGGGACTTTTCCATTTCATTTTCCTTACTAAATGTGTTATGTGTATTATGTCGTAATAGAGTAGTCAGCTATAGGGAGGACACCTATAGTTTGAATTTATGTGACTTAGTTGTAATTCCGAGTGTGTCTACTTGAGATACGAGGTTGGACTGACACGTACTCGTAACCCTTTCAGTACCATTAGGGCGTAATCAAGTTGGAGCGATGTGCATAAAAAAAAGGAAAGATCGAGGTGCCGTATAAAGAAAGGTAAATTACCTCCATGGAAATGCTTGGACGAGGTGCGAAGGAATTATTCGCGATTTCTATTTTCTGCTAAGGACCAGAGGCAAGTTTATTTATGCATACTCTATCGTTCAGGGTATATGTGTATTTTGAAGTATATATATGAAATGTGTGGATAAACTTTAAATCCATATTTGCGAGTTTTCCAATCTTGTGCTACCTCATCAAAATCAGTATATTTTGACTTTGCTCATGATTAGTAAATCTTGCTCGTGCAATAATCAAAACCCCAAGACTTATAATACTGTCGATAGGTGGGGATATTTTTATGATCCTACGTCTTGGGTTATATGGTTTATATTTATAAACTTTTCGTATTATGGAAGTAGACTACATGTTATAAGGTATGTAATTATGTACCGGAATAAGAAAGGCTCAGAGGGTAGAGCATGTATTAAGTTTTATAACCTAGCCCGCACGTCGGGGTTATTTTGTAATGTATGTTTTCGAAAC
Source organism: Kitagawia praeruptora (assembly GCA_037693485.1). NCBI lineage: Eukaryota > Viridiplantae > Streptophyta > Magnoliopsida > Apiales > Apiaceae > Kitagawia > Kitagawia praeruptora. Next base: position 103,816,190 of record CM075345.1, read on the forward strand.
TCGGGCAAAGTTTTTTTAAAGAATTTCGCAATAACTAACCTAAAGGCAACATCACCAATAAACCAATGTTTATTTAATTAGTAAATACTTCTGAAGCATTTATGGATTAAATAAACCTTATTCGTCTAATTAAGTTTATTTAATTGGATGAATATCATTTTCAAAACGTTTTCTTAAAATTGCTTTGTTCCGGAATAATAACAAAGATATTCCCATGATTATAAATTGAATGCTTTCGGTTAAAGTACCTGGAATAATATTGATAAACGTTATTTGAGAGTTTATTTAATTCAATGAATATTAATTATAATATTCATTTGGCAAGGATTTATGAATGGTCTATTACCTACTGTCTGAGAATCAGTGTGAGTTATTTGATAAAGTGGTTAAAGTCCAGGAACTGCCGGAGAGATAATGTCTTGGTTTTGATTAGAAATATTCCAAGAGTTACATTTGGGCGTTTTGAGGTTATTACATATTTCGATATTAGTAGTAAAAATTATTGAATATTCACTTTATTAAATGATTACTCTTTGAATATTCTTTTAAAAAGGGGCTATTGAATATTTTTATTCAATAAATATTATGTATTTATTTATTAAATATCCTAAGTGTTTTAAAGGGTATAGAATGTTTATTGGAGGTTATTTAAGGACTTTCATAGTTGTTAAAATATTATCTTTTGATTCTGCCTAAGCAAGTTGTCAAAGCCTATTCTTTTGAAATATTATTGTATAATACTGCATTTGCCAGGTATATTGTTAAACAATTTTGCTACAATCTTATTTCCTATTGAAATAGAATTTGACCTTTGGATTATATGCGATCTTTAGATTTAAGTATTTATGAACCGGTATATCTTGTAGCAATAGATATAAGAGCATATTCATTGTTTTCGACTTTAAACCGGGAGTCGGTATTTTGTGATATAGTGATAGTCGTGGAAACCCGGAGGGATTCCAGCGGCAGATTATGATTGATTTGAGGAATGTTATTTATAAACATTAATTACTTGGAAACCATTTGAGGATTGTTATTTGGATATGGTATCATTCGAGGAATTGTATTTGCTTACTATATCTTTCAAAATGTGTTATTTGAGTATTATCTCAGTCGACAAATACCATATGAATAATATTTCTGTTAAATATGCTATTGGAAGGCATAACTGTTTTCGAAAGTATATATATGATACTTGATTACGATTTGGTAATTGGCTTATAAGCTAGATATGAGATATTAGTTATAAGCCGGGTTTTGCAAAGGCCCTTAGTGAAGGGCGTACGACTTACATTCCTTTAATATAGACCGGGAGTCGGTATTTCTGTATATCTTGTGATTATTTTCTGAGGAAAATATTGGATAAAGGTTTTCCCATTATTTCTTTAATGAATATTATTTTGAATATTCATTTCAGTTATTTTATTAAATGAATATTATTTCGAATATTCATTTAAGAATTTATTTATATACTTAGTGAATATTTGTATATATTCATTCGAGGATTATTATGAGAAATATATTTTTGATTAAAAATATTCTTTAATTAATTATGAGTTAATAAATATTCCTTAAATATTTATGGCTTAAGAAATATTCCTTGAATATTTAGCTAATTCTTTTAACTAGTTTTAAAAATGATTTACTTCATTCAAATGCTATTTTCGACCTCCAAATATTATGTAAATTATTTCGGAGTCTTAGTATTGATACTATTATCAAGAAAGGTTCTCAAGATTCCATTCTTCATTCAATTCTATCCGTTAAATTATAAGGGAATCTTATTTGAGAAATGTTATCTATCTGGATGACTTCTTGGTCATAATTTCTTTGAAACTATTCTTTTCATTCGCAACTGGGTTGCTATGAGTCATTGAATCTTATGTACCCATTCATCATTCGAGGGGTAAGATTGTTGGAACAAGTTGGTATCCATTAACAAGCTTCGGCTTGGGAAATATTGGTGAATTTTCCTTTCCAACTAGATACGACTACTTTGTGGAGTCTTATCAACAAGTATTATACTTGGGGAAAGGGGGACGAACTTTATGTTTCAAGGTTATGGATGTGAATTGAACTAGGAGACGCGTAAGTGGCCGAGTGGCTCAGGCCCAGCAATAGCCCAACAGTTGGCTGAGGAGTTCCAGAGGGCGGTAGACAAGTAAATCCGTCGGAGCTACCTTCTACATGTAGAGAATGACTGATGAGATGCATAACATACGACTGATCATCGTAAACGTTAGGGCATCTGGCGCGGCAATGCTCCCGTATTAGTTCATCTTTCAAAAAATTGAAAATCTTTTGCAACACCATCTATATTGGCAAGGTTAAAATGTGTTTGAAACTGGAATTGCGATATCTTTCCAGCAAGTTCCTCTTTTATGATAAATGATAATATCTTGCTTATCTTTAGCATAGCAGATATTCCCACGGAAAATATAATTTGAGTTACCTTGTAACTTCATCCTTTATCTTATAATTGATGACTCTGTTGATACCTTATGTAACAACCTCAAATCCGGGGTCAGGGATTTAGTCGTCACGCAGAAATTCTCATTAACAATTCACCTGTTTAACAACATTAATCCATCTGTAATCATTGAATAACTGAAATACATCATTGAGACCCCCAACTACCAAGAATCTTATAGGTTATAGGGCTAGAAACAAGAACTAAAGTCTTTACATTACTCACTTCATTACATCCATTGAATCAAATTACATTGTGTCGTACAAATCTTATCCCGCTAGTATAGCTTCGTTGAGAAGTATACCAGCAACTAGTTTTACTCTATACAATGTGATATATATTACACATTAATAAACCTACATGTAACTTACTCCAGCTATAGATGTTCTGGATCCTGTCTTCTTCATAAGGGTAGTCTGCCTACTTCTTCTGAGCTATGCAGATAATCCTCATCCATTTACCTCTTTCTGAAAGGCTAGTATATAAAACAAACAAGTATGAGCGAAAGAATTGCTCAGCAAGTGGTTAATAGAGTTCACAAAATATCCCATCATATACTTGGGGTTTTCGAAATACCACAGATACTTACTATCAACCATGAAATATTTGTACCCAAAATCTCAATAGGAAAAGTATAATGATTAAAATAATCATTAAATGAACAAGATAAGTTCATAATCATATTAATAACCTTTCCATCAAAATATCTGCTATGAAAAGAAGATAAGCAGAAAATCAATATATGTATATCATCTTTCATAATATATCTGTAATCTTTATCAAGTGTGAGATGAACAAGTTTTCAATATGATTTGAATGATAAGAAAAATCAATATCATCTTTTGAAATCAACCTCTACTCTGAAATGAACAAGTTCCAGTATATTATAAAAGGATGAGGTTCAAAGTAGACCAATATAACCTTTTCGACCCTGCCAACACTTACCAGTCACCCAGCTCGTAGCTTTCCGATGGGGTGCTCTCGATAATGTTGCAGAAAATATCCAAATTGGATGATGAACTAATACTGGAGTATCTCGCGCCAGATGTCACAACCTAACGATGATCAGTCATAAGTTGTGCATCTCCAAATCCTGTTTCTCTACATATAGATGGAAGAACTGACAGATTTACTTGTCTACCGCCCTTTTGATCTCCCGCCAACGGTTGGGCATTGTCGGGACCGGCGCAACTCGGACCCCTTTTAATAATGATGGACCGTCCCACGGCCTCTTACACGATTATTAGTGATGGACTGATTCACAGCCTCATACACACATACTCCTAGTTCGATTAAAATCCATGACTCTGAAACGTAAAGTTCGTCCTCCTTTTCCCCGAGTAATAACTCGTTGATACAACTCCACAAAGTAGTTGTATCTAATTGGAAAGAAAAATTTACCAATATTTCCCGAGCAGTAGCTCGTTAATGGATTAACACTTGTTACAGCAATCCTACTCCTCGAGTGTTGAGGAAGTAGCCAGAGTCCCCTGACTCATAATAACTGGGCTCAAAATAAGCTCTCGACATTTTTCGTGACTCAAAAGTCTGGTAAAATATAATTTCTCAAATAGGGTTTCCCAGTTTTGAAGGAAAGCGATGCCATTGCAGGCTAGGAGTTGATTTAAGATCATCAGGGAAACCTTATAATACTTTTGGAAAATCGTTGTTAAGTAACATAGATTAGGTGCTCAACGTTATTTAGGGAAAACCCAGAAGATCGAAAGTATTCAAGATACTTTTACTATATCTTAGAGATATACTTCATGATTATTGAAGTCAAATATGCTTTTAAGTAATCTGAGTTATTCACTATATTCTTGAAAGTATTAATTAAATATTCCAATAATATTTATTAACTCATATCTGCATAAACAATATTTTTAAATAAAATTATCACAACTAAATCTTGAAATGAATATTCAAAAATTATATTCAGTAATTAGATAATAATTAACGATTATTGGAAACCTTTAAATGAATATCCGAAATAATATTCATTACCTTTAAATGAATATTCGAAATAATAGTCATCAATTAAATAGCCCTTAATAATAATGATAAAGTATTTAAATGAATATCCAAAATAATATTCATTAACTTTAAATGAATATTCGAAATAATGTTCGTCAAATAAACAACTCTTATTAATAATAAGGAAAACTTTAAATGAATATTTAGAATAATATTCATTAAGTAAATAGTCATCTAAAGATAACTAGAAACATTTAAATGAAAATCCGAATTAAGATTCATTTAAATAAATAACTCACGTATGATTATGAAATCATACTTTAATTAAATATTTGAAACGATATTTTCCATGTAATTATAATCCTCGAATATTATTTAATAAATAAATAATACTCAAAAAATAATTGTAATACGTATACGATATACCACCTCGCGGTTCGTAACAAATTAGTCGAAACATATGCCCTATACTAAGGGCTATCATAAACCCGGCTTATAGCTACTAGATCACCTCTAGTCTATAAGTCTTCTAATTAAAAATCACACTTCAAGTATGACAATATATTAAGTCAAAACAACTATGCAGATACCTTGCATCGTATATCGTAAATATTCAATAATACTCTTAATGAATTAATATTTGATTAATATTCCTCAAGTGAGATAATACTCAAATAACAATCCTCGAATCTTTACCAAGTAATAAATACTTTTTGAAATTATAATAATGATACTAAATAACATTCCTCAGAATACATAGCACTTTGCCGCTGGAATCCCTCCGGGTTTCCACGACTATTTATATATATCAAAATACCGACTCCCGGTTTAGAGTCGAACACAATAAGTATGCTCTTATACTTAGAGCTACAAGATACACTGGTTCATAATAACTCATCTCAAACTTATATGTGAATCAGAAGGCCAACTTTATATATATGGCATTATAAGCAATTACCGCAAAACTGTATAACTCTATACATGGCAAAACAGGAATATAGCACCAATACTACAAAGTATGGTTTAGAACACTTGCCTGGTACTCGAGATACGATAGGGCTCGCGACGATGTCGGTTCATCTAGACAGAGTCAAATAAGAACATACCGTTAATCCCCTGGATAACCATTCTTAACTCAAGGTCTAAACATACAACAAACACAACCAAAGCATTATTTGCTCGCTCTAGCATCATACTAAGTCCATGTTGGTCGTCAAATACTTACATCATAAGTTTAGTTAAAAATCCGTCCGCAATACCAAGTTATACTTAACCATTTAGAACGTTGGTTTCTAAGTCTCATTTTCAGTGGTTTTCACTTACGCGACCTCGGCTTAAACTTTTCTATAAAATCCACTTTTTACTCTTTTGAGGTGATTCCTTCAAATAAATACCCCTTATGATCTCTAGTATTTAATAAACTCGATTCGCCACCAAAATCATACCATTAAGGGGTTCAATTGAAGTCATGAACTTAGCACTTACGCGATCGAACCACTTTTACGAATTTGGCCATTTCTCCTAAACCGTAAATTGAAATGCTACAAGGCTTTCGCCAAAATGATCTATGAAACAAGATCTACAAGTTCCAGGCAGTGGTTCAACATTTACAGAAGGTATGTGTCTCGGGTCCCTACTGTTTTAAGCATCAACAACAATTCGTCATTACGACGGCTATAAATCGAATAATCCAAAAAATCGTAACATCAATACCAAGCCACACCGGCACCCATACAACTTATATACATATTAATCATCCCCCAATGCCCAAAATCATCTACTTTACCAACATGATCATCATATTTCTTAAATCAAATAATCACTACATAATCATGCTTATAATCATATTAATATCCTAACCATGCTAACAACCATCAAGATCATCAATAAACTTAAAGTAAGAGCTAGGGTTTTGATGAGATATACCTTCCTTGGTGAGTGATAGAGCCTTACTAAGCCTTGATCTAGTCCTTAGGACGCCTTACAACCTTAAACTAACAAGAATCATCAAGAACATAATTAGTGATTTTCGGATCTGCTATAACTCAGTGGAAAGATAATGAAAAACGAGGGCCTTACCGAGGTTTTCTGGTCAAGACTTCTATAGGAGAGTTGTAGAGAATCTAACCAGCTTTCCAACAAGATAAAAAACACAAAATTTCATGTAGTAATGAAGGAGATATGGCCGTTTGAAAATCAGTACAGAAGCTGTTACGAATCTGGACAGTTTGCTTCTTCAACTTGGGGAGGAGATTTGCCTAGGCTATACTCATCATCTTGCCATGAAATTTTGAACGAATGTTCTCCATATTATGAGGGAGCTGTGGTTAAAATTTGGTGATTTTATCATGGATAGAAATGGAGGTATGAATTTTTCTCTCATGGAGGTTCTTGCTGGGCAGTTTGAGAAAAATGGAGAGAATGGAGTTTGCTTGCTTTTCTCATGGACAATAATGCATAAAGTGATTGCCTTGGATAATATCTAGATTTTATAGATGTGTATGGCTGTGTACTCACCTTGGGACTTGTGCAAAGAGTCTTGGGGAAGCTTTGCTAATTGTTTTGTTTCTTGAAATGATTTAAGTGTTTTAATCACTTAAATTCCTAATTGCTCTTGATTTAATCTTTGATTAAATCATCCAATCTACTTGATATAATTCTCTTGATGATCATGTAGGAGATTTAATCTTGTAATGAACTCAATCCAAATTCCGTAATTCGTTCGCTTTATCTTTTAATCTCGTTGAAAAGTTTCAGCGGTTTCTACAACGCTCGTTTCACTATCTCTGTGGTTTTCGTTCCAAATCCCCAAATCAAATATAATAAAATTCTAAAATATTAAATCCTTAATTCCTCAAAATTAATATCTCATTTCTTGAATATAATAATATATAATTCACTGCCCGGTCAAATATTACACCAGAACACAAATTGGAATTTCTGAATTCCGATCGTCTTTACATACACTTATTCGCTCTGTAGATCACTAATATGACTTTGAAATATCCATACCCTATCCCGTACATAGAGTGGCATGAAAAGTTTTTTAGTCCTCAAAATCACTATTCATCCATAATTTACTATTCACGCATGACAAACACTATTCACGTATATACTTATTCTTTATAAGAAAAGTTTTAATTCTACCGAAAATCTGGGTTCTTACAGTCTTCCCTCCTTAAAAGGATTCCGTCCCGGAATCAGTTTAGGAATAGCTGGGTTACTTTTCCTTTGTTACACTCTTTCAACTTACAGGTGGATTCTTCCACATCTTGATCTTCTCACAATTCCTTATTAGTTTGAAAACCTTGTTCCTTAACACTTGCACATTTCTATCCATGATTTCCACAGGAATACCTTTAGCATCACGCATCTCCAATCTCATATTATCTATCCTATTTGCGCAGAAATATACCTATATGAACTGGCTTGTCATTCTTCAACATGCCATTTAGCTTATCAATAGCAGTACTAACTCTATCCATCTTAGGCTTTCACTAGCCGTTTGCTGGTAATATCTTTTGTCTCTTTAGTTGGTTGAATTAACTCGGTTTCCAATATCTTTATCTTTCCAGCCTCCTTCCAACACAAGGAAGAGCGGCAACTCTTTTCATAACGGCCTCGCAAGGTAGTATCCCTATTCATTATGGTACCGTCTAAGTGCATCTAATATCTCGGACTATGGGCCTTGTGTAAAATCTCATCCTTGAATTCCCGAATCTTCGGAATCCATCTAATTTTTCCTTTTGACTAAGGCATTGGCCACCACATTGGCCTCCCCTGAATGGTAGTGCATCTTATAGTCGTATCTTGATCTCTATCATGACATAAAGTCTTAATACTCCGACCTTTAAATATATCTTCTCTGTAAAATTTTCCAGAAAATAATTCTAATAATACTCCTTGAAACAATTGTAAGAAAATATTGGTTATAATATATATTTCATGTTCGTACGTAAACGGGCACATACTTTACCCTCGTTCTTGAAAATTTTTCCTTGCTCTTTCCTTCTGCATAATATATACTTGAGGCTTTTATGGTCCATATAATGTTTCCGAATCTCTTAGAGCGAAAACCATCGCTGCTAATTCCAATTTATGGGTGGGTATCTAGTCTCTTACTCTTTTAACTGTCTGAATGCATACATACTTACTCTACGATGCTGTATCAGCACAAAATCTAAACCTTTATGAGATGCATCATTATATATCACAAAGTCTTCCTTATCATCAGGTAGGGCCAACACTGGGCTGACACCAACCTCTTTTTCAATTCTTTCAAACTCTCCTCACACTTAGGAGTCCATTCCAACTTCAGTCTTTCTCGTAAATCATGTCAACGGTGCTGCTATCTTAGCAAGGTCCTCCATGAATTTCCTATAATAGCCTGTCAGGTCTATAAAACTTCTTACCTCTGTGGGTGTAGTTGGTCTCTCCCAATTGAAACAACTTCTATTTTAGCGGGATCCATTAATACTCCCTTGATAATAACCACACACGTCTTAGGAATTGGGCTTCATTAAACCAGAATTCACACTTTGAGAATTTGGCATGCAACTGCTCTTCTCATAATAACTCTAAAACAATTCTTAAATGTTCGTCCTCTGGATATATCAGGACGTCATCAATAAATACAATAACGAGCTTATCTAAATATTTCTCGAACACTTGATTCACTAAATCCATAAAAACTACGGGTGTATTAATCACCCAAATGACATTGCTAAAATTTCATAGTGTCTATACCTATTGCAAACGCAGTATTGGGTATATCCTCAGTTTTAATCTTTAATTGGTGGCATCCAGTTCTCAATTCAATCTCGGAAAATACATATCACCTCTTAGCTGGTTTAGCAAATCGTTTCTCCTCGGTAGTAGGTCTTTACTCTAACTGATAAAATTGTTCCATGGTCTAGCGTTCAGGACATCAGACTCTGAATCTGGTAACCCGAGTTCAATTCTCGTTAGTCGATATACACTTTCATTATTCCATTTTTATCTCACAACCAACACCGAGGCTCCCCACGGTGATGCACTGGGTCTTATCATACTCTTGCCCAACATTCTTGTCACTGATTCGCTACTCTTTCATTTATACTGGGGTTAATCCATAACAGTTTCTATTTCTCGGTTCGATGGTAATCCGGGTAGATTCACTGGAATACGTTATCGAACCTGTCGATCACTGGGGTCCTTTAAACCCTTCATCCTTAATACTTATTCTGCAAAACCAGATCTAGTGTCCATTCGTACATAACCTTTCCATAATCTTAATTCAACTATGGTGTTTCTATCGAGCACCAATGTCGTTGAAGTTTCACATTATATCATCATTTCTTACAAAATGTGGTTCGACCAACTTTTCATTTGCATGACGTCCTTGAGAAGGAGTAAACTGATTCCCTCGATATGTCACTGATATACTAATCACTTTGGGACTCACTCTTATCCTCGGCGATTCCATTGCGAATCTGATCTGTATTAACGAATTTCGCTTATCTGACCTGGTTGGCCTCCCCTTGGAATTCATTAGAGATAGCAAGAATCATGGAGCTTTGAAAAGATAGCTGCCATATCAAGACAAAGTCACACAATGGTGATCCTAGGATTATGAGCTTCGAAATAAATCTTATTTGAGATAAGGGAATTTAACAAGAGATCAATATGATCAAAAGAACTAACGTTGCGTGCCTTAGTTAAGGCATTACTAAAGTTAATTAGCCTTCTTGTATTTCACAACATACAAGTGATGGCGTCCCATCAGACTTCTATCACATAGACAGATAGTCCTTGTGGTCCCTATAAGAATAGGGTTGTTCGTCTCAGTGGAAGAAGAGAAATTGGAATCAACTTGAACTCAAGTTAATAAATTATCGTCTTTCGACAAATAATTCTCAAAGGGACACCTTGGAGAAAATTCTAAGGTGTGATTCCAAAAGTAAAGAATATCCAGGAAGATACTGGTATATATCACAAGCAAGTGGTGTTGTATCACCATAAGATTATTCACTATTGAAGGAAAGTGAAAGTTTAAATAACATCAATAGACAGGCTTCAGAACCTGAAAGTAGGTATCATGACAGCCTTTGTCACAATTGAAACCCAGCACGGGTGAACACAAGTATGGCAATCTAGCTTAGAAGAGAAATTATATCCTTCCTAAGAAATTCTCTCTTGGAAGATATCATATAATTCATAAATTGGGGAGGTAATCAAACCGATTTAAAAATGGGGAAGTTACTGCCAACGTCTCTACGGATGCCTTATATGGCGGCTCATCTGGCGGATAATCATTTGATTCTAAAGTTTTCTTCTTCATGCACACCTTAGAGTGCTCGATAACTTACACCATTATCGACTCGTACTAGTCACCACAGTCTCAACCATCAGCATTTACAATCGTAGAGAGTTATACCCAACTCGGCGCAATCATCTCAAGCAACGTTCCATTCCACACAAAGACTTTGATATAGGTATCGCCCACGGTAATGGCGAATTCTATCCTTCGAATAGGCGGTATTTCGGAAGATCGTTAGAAAATACATGCTTAAATTCGGTATCTATTTCAATCATCTTTATATCCTATATTCCTTTTTCCTATATCAATCCCATGTGCCACATAAGCTTAACACTTTTGGCATGATAACCTTTTCATTTAAGTCAATCTCGGAGCTGCTTAGTCCGTCTTGGTCCTTAATTATATTTCGTCTTTACCGTCCAATCTCAACTTCATCATTTTATCTCTACAATCCATTTTAACAATCCGGGTCTGTCCACCAACCCATATGGCAGTTACCTTAACCAATCGACCAGGTTTGCTCTAGTTTTCACTCTCTTTGGTGACATTCTCTGATAATCAGAAAGACAAGGTTTGCCAAAAATTTGTTGAATCTCTTCCCAATATCAGGGAAATTTGGTCAGTCTATTTATCCACTGTTAATACTAGGAAATCAATTTTGAAACCTGAAGAACAATTCTATGAACATCCAAACAGGTAGAATCGTAAGCAGTCATAATAACGGAATAATCGACATAAAGTTGGAAGTTTAACCACTAGAAAGGAACCAAATATACACCTCCCATAAAAGGGAAAACCAAAGTTTCACACAAAACATGCCACATTTTCCTGATACATATACGTCCGAGTAGTCTATATTACCAACTGTTAGTTTACTTAACCCCCCACTTAAAGGCAACATTACTTTATAACTAGTCATTCATCAAAACCGGCAGTACCCGAATCTGACTCCGGCTTCTCAGTTCTATCCACGTAATTTCCTCCTCGGCCGTCAGCCGGGTCCTCTACTCATTTGTCCTTGTATTTATTCCAATCAAATCAACAGCCAAGTTCTCAACAATCCAGTCATGGGCAACAGTTGATACCACCTCTATCTCATCTATTCTTAAAACTCTACTCCATTCACTTCATCATATCTCCTGATGAATCATAATCGACTCCAAATTCTTGTCTTGTCACTTAATCACTCTCTAAGGACTCTTTCGGTCCTCAAGTAAACATATCACATCTTTATCAATCGGCTCGTTCTCTACAAGATTATTCCCTTGACCTTCCATGAGGTCCTCCTCTGGATCCTCCTCTATCGGGTCAGCGTCCATCTCTAGGAGTGCATCATTATGTGTCTGCTCGGAGGCCTCGGGGTCTGGCATATTCGGTATCTCAACCCTCTCTACCACAATATTCGATGTCAACTTTCTATCCTTCATCATCATTTTGAAAATTTCCTATAGTTTGGGGAATACATAATTGCATTCATGAATCCCCTCAAATCATCTTAAATTCATGTCTCGGGAGATCTATGCCCCTACCGACCAATACTTGTCTCTGAGCATTCTTTGGTAGATATTCATCACCATAAGAAGCGAGGTCTACATCATCATATTCTTCAACGTAGCAATCACACCTTAACTTAACCGTTGGTACTATATCCAATAGTCCAACATGAACTCTACATAACCTTTTCGACCCTGCCAACACTTACCAGTCACCCAGCCCGTAGCTTTCCGATGGGGTGCTCTCGATAATGTTGCAGAAAATATCCAAATTGGATGATAAACTAATACTGGAGTATCTTGCGCCAGATGTCACAACCTTACGATGATCAGTCATAAGTTGTGCATCTCCAAATCTTGTTTCTCTACATGTAGATGGAAGAACTGACGGATTTACTTGTCTACCGCCCTCTTGATCTCCCGCCAACGGTTGGGCATAGTCGGGACCGGCGCAACTCGGACCCCTTTTAATAATGATGGACCGTCCCACGGCCTCTTACACGATTATCAGTGATGGACTGATTCACAGCCTCATACACCATACTCCTAGTTCGAGTAAAATCCATGACTCTGAAACGTAAAGTTCATCCTCATTTTCCCCGAGTAATAACTCGTTGATACAACTCCACAAAGTAGTTGTATCTAATTGGAAAGGAAAATTTACCAATATTTTCCGAGCAGTAGCTCGTTAATGAATTAACACTTGTTACATCAATCCTACTCCTCGAGTGTTGAGGAAGTAGACAGAGTCCCCTGACTCATAATAACTGGGCTCAAAATAAGCTCTCGACATTTTTCGTGACTCAAACGTCAGGTAAAATAGAATTTCTCAAAGAGGGTTTCTCAGTTTTGAAGGAAAGCGATGCCATTGCAGGCTAGGAGTGGATTTAAGATCATCAGGGAAACCTTACAATACTTTTGGAAAATCGTTGTTAAGCAACATAGATTAGGTGCTCAATGTTATTTAGGGAAAACCCAGAAGATCGAAAGTATTCAAGATAATTTTACTATATCTCAGAGATATACTTCATGGTTATTGAAGTCAAATATGCTTTTAAGTAATCTGAGTTATTCACTATATTCTTGAAAGTATTAATTAAATATTCCAATAATATTTATTAACTCATATATGCATAAACAAAATTTTTAAATAAAATTATCACAACTAAATCTTGAAATGAATATTCAAAAATAATATTTTGTAATTAGATAATTATTAACGATTATTGGAAACCTTTAAATGAATATCCGAAATAATATTCATTACCTTTAAATGAATATTCGAAATAATAGTCATCAATTAAATAGCCCTTAATAATAATGATAAAGTATTTAAATGAATATCCAAAATAATATTCATTAACTTTAAATGAATATTCGAAATAATGTTCGTCAAATAAACAACCCTTATTAATAATAAGGAAAACTTTAAATGAATATTTAGAATAATATTCATTAAGTAAATAGTCATCTAAAGATAACTAGAAACATTTAAATGAAAATCCGAATTAAGATTCATTTAAATAAATAACTCACGTATGATTATGAAATCATACTTTAAATAAATATTTGAAACGATATTTTCCATGTAATTATAATCCTCGAATATTATTTACTAAAAAAATAATACTCAGAAAATAATTGTAATACGTATACGATATACCGCCTCGCAGTTCGTAACAAATTAGTCGAAACATATGCCCTATGCTAAGGGCTTTCATAAACCCGGCTTATAGCTTCTAGATCACCTCTAGTCTATAAGTCGTCTAATTAGAAATCATACTTTAAGTATGACAATATATTAAGTCAAAACAACTATGCATATACCTTGCATCATATATCGTAAAATATTCAATAATACTCTTAATGAAATAATATTTGATTAATATTCCTCATGTGAGATAATACTCAAATAACAATCCTCGAATCTTTACCAAATAATAAATACTTTTTGAAATTATAATAATGATACTAAATAACATTCCTCAGAATACATAGCACTTTGCCGCTAGAATCCCTCCGGGTTTCCACGACTATTTATATATATCAAAATACCGACTCCCGATTTAGAGTCGAACACAATAAGTATGCTCTTATACTTAGAGCTACAAGATACACTGGTTCATAATAACTCATCTCAAACTTATATGTGAATCAGAAGGCCAACTTTATATATATGGCATTATAAGCAATTACCGCAAAACTGTATAACTCTATACATGGCAAAACAGGAATATAGAACCAATACTACAAAGTATGGTTTATAACACTTGCCTAGTACTCGAGATACGATAGGGCTCGCGACGATGTCGGTCCATCTAGACAGAGTCAAATAAGAACATACCGTTAATCCCCTGGATAACCATTCTTAACTCAAGGTGTAAACATGCAACAAACACAACCAAAGCATTACTTGCTCGCTCTAGCATCATACTAAGTCCATGTTCCTCGTCAAATACTTACGTCATAAGTTTAGTTAAAAATCCATCCGCAATACCAAGTTATACTTAACCATTTAGAACGTTGGTTTCTAAGTCTCGTTTTCAGTGGTTTTCACTTACACGACCTCGGCTTAAACTTTTCTATAAAATCCACTTTTTACTCTTTTGAGGTGATTCCTTCGCATACATACCCCTTATGATCTCTAGTATTTAATAAACTCGATTCTCCACCAAAATCATACCATTAAGGGGTTCAATTGAAGTCATGAACTTAGCACTTACGCGATCGAACCACTTTTACGAATTTGGCCATTTCTCCTAAACCGTAAATCAAAATGCTACAAGGCTTTCGCCAAAATGATCTATGAAACAAGATCTACAAGTTCTAGGCAGTGGTTCAATATTTACAGAAGGTATGTATCTCGGGTCCCTACTATTTTAAGAATCAACAACAATTTGTCATTACGACAGTTATAAATCGAATAATCCAAAAATCGTAACATCAATACCAAGTCACACTGGCATCCATACAACTTATACAAATATTAATCATCCCCCAACTTCCCAAAATCATCTACTTAACCAACATGATCATCATATCTCTTAAATCAAATAATCACTACATAATCATGCTTATAATCATACTAACATCCTAACCATGCTAACAACCATCAAGATCATCAATAAACTTAAAGTAAGAGCAATGGTTTTGATGAGATATACCTTCCTTGGTGAGTCATAGAGCCTTACTAAGCCTTGATCTAGTCCTTATTACTCCTTACAACCTTAAACTAACAAGAATCATCAAGAACATAATTAGTGATTTTCGGATCTGCTATAACTCAGTGGAAAGATCATGAAAAACGAGGGCCTTACCGAGGTTTTCTGGTCAAGACTTCTATAGGATAGTTGTAGAGCATCTAACCCTATTTCCAACAAGCTAAAAAACACGAAATTTCATGGAGTAATGAAGGAGATATGGCCGTTTGAAAATCAGTACAGAAGCTGTTACGAATCTGGACAGTTTGCTTCTTCAACTTGGGGAGGAGATTTGCCTAGTCTATACTCATCATCTTGCCATGAAATTTTGGGCGAATGTTCTCCATATTATGAGGGAGCTGTGGTTAAAATTTGGTGATTTTATCGTGGATAGAAATAGAGGTATGAATTTTTCTCCCATGGAGGTTCTTGCTGGGCAGTTTGAGAAAAATGGAGAGAATGGAGTTTGCTTGCTTTTCTCTTGGACAATAATGCATAAAGTAATTGCCTTGGATAATATCTAGATATTATAGATGTGTATGTCTGTGTACTCACCTTGGGACTTGTGCAAAGAGTCTTGGGGAAGCTTTGCTAATTGTTTTGTTTCTTGAAATGATTTAAGTGTTTTAATCACTTAAATTCCTAATTGCTCTTGATTTAATCTTTGATTAAATAATCCAATCTACTTGATATAATTCTCTTGATGATCATGTAGGATATTTAATCTTGTAATGAACTCAATCCAAATTCCATAATTCGTTCGCTTTATCTTTTAATCTCGTTGAAAAGTTTCAGCGGTTTCTAGAACGCTCGTTTCACTATCTCTGTGGTTTTCGTTCCAAATCCCCAAATCAAATATAATAAAATTCTAAAATATTAAATCCTTAATTCCTCAAAATTAATATCTCATTTCTTGAATATAATAATATATAATTCACTGCCCGGTCAAATATTACACCAGAATACAAATTGGAATTTCTGAATTCCAATCGTCTTTACATACACTTATTCGCTTTGTAGATCACTAATATGACTTTGAAATATCCATACCCTATCCCGTACATAGAGTGGCATGAAAAGTTTCTTAGTCCTCAAAATCACTATTCATCCATAATTTACTATTCACGCATGACAAACACTATTCACGTATATACTTATTTTTTATAAGAAAAGTTTTAATTCTACCGAAAATTTGGGTTCTTACACCTTACATAACATGAGTTGTGATAAGGAGGTTTTTGATATTGGATCACCTTATTACTTCATCTTTTAAATTATATGTTGATATTCTGCTTATATTCTATATAGCAGATATTTTATGGAAAGGTTATATTGAACTATCTTATAACTTCATCTTTTACAATATACTAGCACTATGTTCGTCAATGCATGGCATACGGTTTCAAAGATATTTTAGAACCGTTATTATATTGCTGAGGTACAGTATCTTGATCTTTCAAGTGTTTTGGCGAAAATGATATACATATACATATATATTTTTTCAAGCTTGAGGAGTATTGATTTGGTACCTTATAAATGGTTAAGTTTACGTATGATGAAAAGCAACTAGGTAGCAGCATATTGAAAAGCTTTCTAAAAGATTATCAAAGTTATAGTATATACACTACAAGAAAAGGGTCAATAGACATCAGTTTCTGGCCGATGTCTATGTTATTTTGGATGTGATGTCTAGGTGGGAGATGTCTATTCTAGACATCAGTCAGAAACTGATGTCTATGCTAACATAGACATCAGTTTTTCATTCAATACACATCAGTTGTTCTACAAAATAGGTTAGATATAATTAATTTTATAAACAACTTGCATGCCTTATATTCTAGAAAACATATAATAAAGTAAGTTATTTTTCACATACACATCACTTTCTTTCTTTGAAAAAGATGTCTATTTCGATATTAGACATCATAATTTTAGTAGATAAAGTGATGTCTATAGTTAGCTTAGACATCACTCTAGACTGATGTCTAATGTTCTTATAGACATCAGTTTCTTTTTAAAAAAACCGAAGTGTGTAGTGACCTTAGACATCATCCTAGACCGATGTCTAATGTAGGTATAAACATCAGGTCTTTCTGAAAAAACTCATTTATATGTGTCTCTTAGACATCAGATTTTACTTATAAAA
Source organism: Kitagawia praeruptora (assembly GCA_037693485.1). Classification (NCBI taxonomy): domain Eukaryota; kingdom Viridiplantae; phylum Streptophyta; class Magnoliopsida; order Apiales; family Apiaceae; genus Kitagawia; species Kitagawia praeruptora. The sequence continues at coordinate 103,833,771 of CM075345.1, forward strand.
GTGATTTCTAATTGTTTTTTAGACATCTGACACCGTAGAAACAAGTGATGTATATAATTGTTTTAGAAATCATTATTTTTTAAAACTTTTGATGTCTTTGTTACAATTAGACATTAGTTTCTGAGTGCAACTAAATAAACCGTTGTCTTTCAATGCATACCAAAAAATAAAAAACTGGACCATTCACAATATATCCAACCATGCATTTAGATTAAACTAGTCACAAAATACAACCACCAACAATGTATCTGTTCCATTAACAAGATACCAAACATCACTGGGCACTAAGTGCACAACCAAAAGTAAAAAAAAAAAAGCATAACAGCTTGAATTACTACATCACAGCATATATGTCTCCAAAACAGATTACCAAAAGCGCAGAACTAGCAATTCAAGCGGTTAACCAAATGTTTACGTCAATTTAAAGAGACCTACTAGAAACTATCAGATCTTGTCTTGGATGAACTTGAAAGCCTGGACACGTACTTCATCAAGCTCGGCCTCGGTGTACGTCGTTCAAGTCTTCGGTAGCCACTAAAGGCAACAAACAAACACAATTAAACAAAAATGAAAAGTACACCTTTATAATCAAAAGTAACCCATTAGAAAAACAAAGATGCACACCTTTGTAGCAAAAGTCAATTTTGTATCACTGATAATTTCTTTCATGTAGCGCATTACTACATAAGCACATTCAGTACCACCGGGTTGCTTGGGGGATCCCTATTAATTCCAAAAAATAAAATGCATCAGAAAATAAATTTACTAGAACTGAGTTGAAGTGTAAAAGTACTTACACTCAGAAACTTTGCCTTGGCCGGCTTCCAATTGCCCCTACCAGTTTCACAATTGTAAGTTTTCACTGCCCTGCATAAAAAATAAAAACTGATCCAATGTACACAGAAAATCATGAATTTTCATCAAAATGTTACGGTAAATAAAAAATTACCTTGATAATGCTAGTTCTAGTAATGTAAACTGTGTTGGGTGAGGGAGTGGATTGAGAAAATAAATTTCACCTTCCCATATAATAGCCAAAATCCAATGCATACTGTTTTCATTAAAAAAACATACCAAAGACAGATTTTTAGTACTCTATCCAGTTTTTTAGTATCGTAACTTAATATAAGCTAGAACTTACTCCAGATTATGCGGCAAAAAGAACAGCCGATCCAGGGTGAATAAAAGCAAATGTTTCTGCCAGATCTGGTCTTCCACTTATCTCAGCATGCAAATGCCTACCAAAAAAAGATACCAACATTAGAAGTAGAGACATGCAAATGGAAAAATACTAACATTAGAAAGCATATCAGAAAAAGAAAAATTGTAACTTACGCCATGTAAGCTGAAATTACAGCTTGCCCTAGCATATCAAACTCCAACAACGCCAAAACATTCTCATGTAACAAATAAATTGTCTTTTCATGCCCAAACACTTCTGACTTGCAGTCAACCTGTATCGAAAGCCCAGTAGTTTCCATCCAGCTGGTTACATGTTTATACAGTAAGTTAAAGCCCTTCGGCACTTTTGCACTTGGTTTTGCATGTAAGAACTGTGCCCTCAATTTCTGCAACTCATCATTCTTGTTTTTGTTTTCTCCACTTGGTCGCACCCTTTCTTTTTTCTTAATCTGTAGATCATCAAACCATCAAAAATTTAAACACAATTTCATTTGTAATATCCTCACAAGCACCATTTTTATTTCAAATTCAGACCACATATAGTAAATTATACCTCAGTAGTTGTGTAGCTTATTAAATCCTTAGGCCATGCTAAAAAAGAGCCAAGTGCATCGCGGACTGTCTCCAATTCACCACAGATCGGCACTGGAAGTAAGGCATCTGGAGGAAGATTATTACCAGGCTCATGCGGGCCAGAAATTAATGTTGATAACATGATAAACTTCCTCTTCATGCATAATCATGGAGGAAGATTATATATTACTAACATAACTGGCCAACAACTGTACCGGTTTTTGAATCCATTACTATGTGGATTTATACCATCAGCCGCTAATCCTAAGCGTATATTTCTAGCCTCCCTACCAAACTCAGGCCACCTGTAATCTACATTTCTCCAAGAAGGAGAATCAGATGGATGACGCATCTTCCCATCTTCAGATCGATTATCTGCATGCCAGCTCATTAATTTAGCAGTAGAAGCAGATTTAAACAATCGTTTAAATCTGGGGATTATCGGAAAATACCATATAACCTTGGCTGGCACATTAACCCTAATTTTTCCATCTTTCCCAACTTTCCAGCGAGAGAGACCACATTTGGGACACTCAGAAGAAGACTCAAGAATTGGACCCCTGTATAATACGCAGTCATTTGGACAAGCGTGGAATTTAACATACTCGAGTCCTAAATCAGTTAAGGTTTTCTTTGCTTCATACATATTAGCAGGAAGCACATTATCTTTTGGAAGAAAAGAGCCAATAGATCCAAGCAGATCAGTGAAGGCCTTATCACTAACTCCAAACCTAGCCTTCCAATTATGTAGTGTTAACACTGACTCAAGTTTAGTGCACTCACTTCCCTCGAACAGAGGTTGTTCCGCATCGGCAACAAATCTCTTAAACTCATCTGATTCATTATCGAAATCTTCCTTATTATAGGCTGCTTCACATACGTTAAATGTTTCTGAATTTAGTGTGGGCTTCGAGGGAGGACAAGTACTACCAACTGATGACTAGCTTAGTACTTTTAACAACCTCTTCTCCATGCCAAATCCATTCATAATACCCTAAACTAAAACCCGCTTCATATAGATGACCTCTGATTATTTTGGTAGAATATTTCTTGAAGTTAACGCAGCGTGCACATGGGCAAGGGATTTTCTTTGGGTTTTTAGCATTATCCTCAGCAAATATCAAAAAGTTTTCGACTCCAATTTCATATTGCAATGAATCCCTATCCGCTTTTATCCAAGACTTATCCATTTAATTTCCAACGACCTGGTATGTCAGTCAAGTTTTTAGTATAATTATAGCTAGTGATTACTTATTATGTATTCTGACCTATAATAGTTTTATTGTAGCCTTATCCATATAATAAAAATCCAATAGTTTATATTAATCAAAATGCACGTATGACATTTGATATCTAGCAATAATCACAAATAGGACATGATAAACATAAGAAAAACAAAAGGAACACAAAACTTCAATCTAAATTAATAATAACAGGCAACATGTAATTAACGTTTAACTAAAGGCATGCAATTTCTATAATTCAAATTTGTACATGGCAAATAGAGAAAGTACAGCTACCATATACTATTTAAGTTCTAATAAAGAACGGAGCACTGGAATAAGCAATCATGACAATCAAATACACAAAGCAGAAAAAGTCGCTATATAAACAAGAAAGGGAGCGGGAGTACCTCTTAATTAGTAGAAGCACTAGGTCAACACCGTGAACAACAGCTAGGAACTATCCTTTCTTCTTCGCAAACCAAAAAATATCCCTGAATATCAGCCAAACAATAAAAACTCAAACGACAATATTTAAGGTTTTCGTAAAATTCGAAAACTAAAACATAAACCTCCAACCAGCAATAAAATAATTAACAAGGTATGAAACTAAAATACATCCAACTCATATAATTTGAAATTGACCAATAGAAAATCACAACAACTTTCACTTTCTCTTGGTCGATTATGTCGGAAAAATAGTAGTACTCAAACAATAGCACTGTTAGATGACATGCCAAAAATCCAACAATATAATAAACAAATAATGACATGCATCCAATTAAATAACATACAAATAATCATATAATACCACATTTCAGAAATTCAAATAAGAAATTCAAAATGAAAATGAAAATACATCCAACTCATATAATTTCAAACTTTACCAGTAGAAGAGCAACCAAATAGTAGCCAAAAAACATAAATTACAAATTACCACTAATTAATAGGATTGTTAGATGACATGCATCCAATTAGTAGCCAAAAATCCAACAATATAATGAATAATAATAACATGCATCCAATTAAACAACATACAAATAATCATATGATATAACACATATCATAAATTCAAATAAGAAATTCAAAAATTAAAATTACCTAACGAACAGCCACAACCACAACCAAGTGAATGAGGTCCTGTAAAAAGAATGCATTCAAAAGAATTAGGGTAATACATCCAAGTAAATAAAAACACACAATTAAGAAATTAGGGTTTTGATTTAAAAAGCCCCAAATTAAGAAATTAGGGTTTTGACTTGAAAAAACCCTCAAATTGAAGCTCTCAATAGATCGAGAAGACCCTAGAAATACCAGAGGAGACCTTATTCATGTAGAGTATTACCGATTCTTACCAATTTCAACACGAGCAGTGGTACCGGAGGTGAGTGGTGAGTAGAGTAGAGAGCGTGAGTAGAGTAGTGAGTGGTACCGGAGGTGAGTTTGTGGTGGTGAGTGGTACCGAGGTGAGTTTGTGGTGGTGAGTTTCAGTCGAGAGAGAGAGTGAGTCGAGAGAGAGAGAGAGAGAGAGAGAGAGAGAGAGAGAGAGAGAGAGAGAGTGAGAGAGAGTCGAGAGAGAGTTTGTCTGAATATTTTGGTTTAATTAGATTTTGTTTTGTTAATTTGTCTGAGAGCCTCAATAATTGTACTATATGGGCTTGGGCGGGGAGAATATTTGGTTAAGGGGGGGGGAATTTTGATTTAGGAGGTGAAAATTTCACTAAGGGGGAAAACAAAATGGGCCGCGCGTTTTTTCATTTTTTAAAGAGTGACTTTAGACATCAGTTTTAAAAAGAGTGATGACTACGAATAACAAAGACATCAGTTTAATTCGGAATGATGTTATTACATCTTTTAACATCAGCGGCATTTACGACCGATGTCTAAAGTGTGATGTCTATTTACTGTTTTCTTGTAGTGATACTATTTCGCCAGGTATGAAGATTATTCCTGTCATTATGAACTTAATCCGTTCATTGATGTTATTTTAAGCGTTATACTTCCTCTATTGAAGTTTTATCGTTAAATGTCTCAAGAATGATATTAAGTATAAGTTGAATATTGAAAAACCCAATGTATATGAAGGGATATTTTGTATGTTGGGATATTTTGTTCTAGTAGTACTTGCTGAGCAATTCTTTCGCTCATTACTGCTTGTTTCAAATATTAACCTTTCAGAGGAAGGTAGACGGGTGAGGCTTATCTGCATGGCTCAGAAGAAGCAGGCAGTACGCCCTTATGAAGATGATATAATCCAGAAAAGCTATAGCTGGAGTAAGTTATATATAGGTACATTGATGTGTAATATATATTACTTTGTACTTAGTAGTTCCAGTTACTGGTGTACTTCCCGACGAAGCTATACTAGTAATATAAGGTTTGTAAGACATAGTGCGATGTAATTGAATGGATGTAATGAGAAATGTAAGTATTTGAATTCTTGTTTCTAGCCCTGTAACCTAAAAGATGCTTGGTGGTTGGGGTCTCAAATGTTACAATTCAGTTATTGAGTGACTACAGGTGGTTAATGTTATTAAACAGGTAAATTGACATTATGGCTTGTTTGGTAACTTGGAATTCATTTGAATTCCTAGAATTAACCAAATTTAGTGTTTGGTAAGACTAAAAAAATTTGGAATTGGAATTGATGAATTCCATACCAATTCAATATTAACTGTTTTTTTGTAATTTGAAATTACAAGTGAAAGGTAGTCATTTGAAATTCTTCTCCACCAAAATACATGAGCATTCCTTTTTTTTTTTAAATTGTTTAGAGAAATATTTTTTCTCGGTAAATTTTTTCTCTGAGAAATTATTTCTCGAGAAATTTTTTTTCGGGAAAATTTTCTCGAGGAATGTTTTTTCGGGAAAATTTTCTCTAGATTTTTCCGGGGAAATTTTTTCGAGAAATTTTATTTCGGGAAAAATTTTATCGATAATTTTTTTTCTAGAAAAATTTTTTCGAGATATTTTTTTTTTGAAAAATTTTCTCGAGAAATTTTTTTCGAGAATTTTTGTATTGTAAAATTTTTTCGAGAAATTTTTTTCCGGGAAAAAATTCTCGTGAAATTTTTTCTCGGGAAAAATTTCTCGAGAAGAGAAATTTTTTAAACAAAAATTTTTCAAATTTTAAAATTTCTGAATTTGAAATTCTCATACTTACCAAACAAAGAATTTGAATTTGAAATCATGGATTTCAAATTTTGGAATTGAAATCATGGATTTCAAATGAAATTGTAGTTCCCAAACGCCACCTTAAGGATTTCCGCGTGATGACCAAATTCTTGATCCCGGATTTGGGGGCGTTACAGAAATGGTATCAGAGCTTAGGTTATAGTAAACTAGAAACGAGAGTGAGTAGGAGTGTGTATAGTTATGTCAGAACGTCAGAACTCATGTAGAGTTCATATTGGACTATTGGATATAGTACCAATGATTAAGTTAAGATTTGAAGGCTATGTCGAGGAATATATGGATGCAGACTTCACTTCTTGTGGTGAGGGATGTATGCTAAAGGATTCCTAGAGACAAGTATTGGTTGGCAAGGGCATAGATCGTCGAGACACGAATTTAAAAAGGATTTTAGGGGATTCATGGAAACAGTTATGTATTCTCCAAACTATAGGAAATTTCAATATGATGATGAAGGATAGAAAGTTGGCATCTAGTATTGTGGCGAGGATGTGTTGAGAAAGTACTCATACTGTTAAAATTCCGAAAGGGAAATACAACAAGATCACTATGAAAGATTATTAGTCGAAGTTGCTGGTATTTAAACCCTCTCGAGCTTAATAAGAGTTTGAGGTAATATTATGAATGGATTGGTGGATAGACACCGATTGTTTCAAATGATTATATAAGTAAAATGGTGAAGATGAGATTGGTCAATAAAGATGAGATGTTTTACGAACCAAGACGGACTGAGAAAGTATGAGAAAGACTAGTACGAAGGCTGTTGTGCCAAAAAAGGGAATAGGCTTAAGTAACACATGGAATTGTCATGAGGACCGGAGCATGTGGTATAAAGACGGTTATAATGGTGACTGGATCTAAGTATGTATTTTCTAGCAATGTTCCGGAATATCATCCATTCGACATGTGGAATTCGTCGTTTCTAGGGGCGACACCGGTATCGAAGTCTTCTCAAAAAATAGAATGCTTGCGTGAGATGCTTGCGCCGAGTCGAATAGAACTCCTTACGATTGTAAATGTCGATGGTTGAATCTTTAGCGACTATTACAAGTCGACGATGACGTCGGTTATCGAGCACCTTAGGGTGTGCGTGGAAAAGAAGAGCATTATAATCGAATGACTATCCGTCAGAGGAGCCGATATAAAATGGCATCCGTAGAGACCTTGGCAGTACCCTCCCCATTTGGGAATCATTTTGATTACCTCCCCAATCTGAATTATTTGACACCTCCCCCTGCGTAAATTACTTTGATTACCTCCCTAATCTATGACCTATCTTGACATCTCTCCAAGAGAGAATTTTAATAAAGAATACATTCCCTCTTCGAATTTATTCTTTTATACTTGTGTTAAACCATATTTAATTTCGATTGTACCAGAAGCTGTCATTATCCCTACCTTCAGATTTCTGAAGCCCTGTCGAATGATGTTATTTCAAACTTCCATTTTCCTTTAATAGTGGATGATTCTATGGTGGTATAGCACCATTTACTTGTTGAATACTAGTATCTTTCTAGGTATCCTTTTCTTTGGAAATCTCACCTTTGGAATCCGTTCAATTCAACTCCAAGGTGTCCCTTTTAGAATTAATTGTCAAAATACGATAATTATTAACTTGACTTTGAATTGTTTTCATACTTCTCAACTTCCACTGAGACGAACAACCCTATACATATAGGGGCCACAAGGACTATCTATCTATGTGATAGAAGTCTGATGGGACACCATCGCTTGTGAGTTGTGAAATACAAGAAGGCTAAAATACCTTTAGTAATGTCTTAACTGAGACATGCAACGCGAGTTCTTATGATCATATTGATCTCTCAGTAAATTCTCTTATCTCAAATAAGGTTTATTTCAAAACTCATAATCCTATGGTCACAAGTGTGTGACATTTGTCTTGATATGACAGCTATCTTTTCAAAGCTCCATAATTCTTGTCATCTCTACTAAATTTGAAGGGGATGCCAAACAGGTCAGATAAGTCAAAATTCGCTGATAGAAATTAAATTCGACCGGAATCGCCAAGAGCAAGAGCGAATCCCAAGACGAATAGAGTATCAATGAAGTATCGATAGAATTAGTTCATTCTCTCTCTCAAGGATGTTTTGTGAATAGAATCAGTGAACTCTCTCTCTCAAGGATAGTATGATAATCGAAAGTTGGTCAAGATATATGTGTGAAAGGAATAACGTGGTAAGACTCTCGTGAGAACTGTGTCAAATAGGGATCCTATGGTTTGATTGAGGTTTCAGAGAAGTTGTTTACGAATGGACACTCTCCGGTTTGGTAGAATAAATGTTGATGATGAAATAGTTAAGGAATCCCTAGTAGTGGCCTTAGCTGATTCCGTGGACGGAATCCTTTTAAGGAGGGTAGACTGTAATAACCCGGATTTTTTTTCAAGAAATGATTTATTATTATTTCAGTAATAATAATGTTTTCCTAAAATGAGGAGAATTTTTTATTATTATTTAATTATTTAATTATGTAATTATTTTCGATTAAGTGGAACCTGGTCTTCCTTTTTAAAATTATATTGACCGAGTAGATACCTCGAGTCAGTAGTTTATTTTGGCAAAGATTTAATTTTGGAGTGTGGAATTATTCAGTAAAGATTTTAATTTAAATTACTGAATAATTTGGAGATTTTAAAATCCTTAGAAAATCATTATTTTAATTATTTGAGGACTTGTAGAAATTACTCGATTTATTTATAATATCGAGAATTTGAGATTTTACTAGAACAATAATGTTTGTGGTATTTTATAAAGCCCTGTAAATTGTGATTTATGAATCACAATTAATATTTCTATGAATTGTTTTTTATAAATTATTAATAATTTGTAAAATGCATATCAATTTAGAAAATTTAGATTTAATTCTAATTCTTTCTCCATAAATCATTAAAAATATTCTAGTATTTAATTATGCTAGAAATTTTATTTTTACAAATTAGAGTTATTAACTCGAAATATTATTTGAGTATGTAGTAATTAATTGTGTTGTTTAAATGTTATTGGGCTTGAGCCAATTAGGGTTAAAACACACCACATAGCACAAATGCATACATAGGTATACATACGCGCCGCACAAACAAATCAGGGAGGGGGAGAAGACAACGGGGGGAGGAAGAGAGAAAAGAGATGGGGGTTTTGATAACACACCTATGTATCTATGTATACATACACGTGTGTGTATATTGTGCGTGAGTGTGTGCATGTGTGTGAGCGTAGCAGCGTGTGTGTGTGTGTTGCAGGTGGAAGTCACGTGGGGAGAGGGAGCAGTGGGGGTCGAGAACGAAGGAGGAAGAGGAGAAGGAGCTCGTGGCTAAGTGATGGTGGTGATGGAGGCTGCTCTGTAGCGAAGAGAGAGATATAGAGAGAGAGAGAGAGAGAGAGATGGTGGAGATTTTTCGTGGTGGTCACCGGAAAAAGGGTATACTTCGTATTTTTAATTTATGTATTTAATTGTGGAAATTTAATTAGTTTTAAATTGTGAATTTTATGGTGTTAATTTTAGTAATTAGTTTATGTGGAATTTCGAGAATATGGTTGAAACTTAATTAGTTTTAAGTTGAAAGTTATGTGTTAATGTCGTAATTAGCTTAGTAGTGTCAATTATGAACATTGTTGTATTTCCGAGATTTAATTCGGAAAGTATGTTGGTAATTATAATTGTTAAGGTTAATTGTGAGCCTGATTAAATGTGCGGGTTAGTGGTTGTTAAATGTTAATTGCTAAATTGCTAAATTGGTAATTGTTAATTTTTTATTGTTATTGTTACTTGCTAAGTGCTAATTGTTATTGTCATATAAGGTATAGTTATAAGAGTTGGCTTGTCGGTAAATGTTTATGTGCTAAATGGTATAAGTCGGGTCGTAGTAATTGTCAAAAGTCATATTTGTCAACTACGTGGTGTTGGCTTAAATGTGAATAAACTTAGTTTACTTTCCTTAAATGTTGAGGTGCCGCATGTCTGGGCGGGTAAAATTTTCCTTATGTGCTAGGTGTCGCATGTCTGGGTGGATACTTTTCCTTATGTGCTATGTGCCGCAAGTCTGGGCAGGTACTTTCCTTACTTGTTTACTTTAATGTTGCTGCAAGTTGGGGCTGCTTTATTTTAGTAGTATAGATACAGGTTTGAATTGTTTGTGATTGATATTGAGGGGTTGTGACCCCGGGATAGTCCGATAAACGAATACCTCATGCCGAAATTTTCTGAAAATCCCTTGTGATTAAATTTATTTAACTTATGAGTAATCAGCACTTTGCACCCCTTATCTTTGGGCGCTTTTTCAATTTGGTCTCAAACTATGTTTCTTAGCAGATTGCACCTCTATGATTTCAAACTCGCTTCAGTTTGCACCCTGTTGACCAAATTTCGTCCACTTTGACCGCTACTATTAGGATGAGCGAGGGTAAAAATACAGAGAATTATTCAAGAAACAGTCAATTTACCCTTGATTAGCCTAATAGTAGCGGTCAAAGTGGACAAAATTTGATCAAAAGGGTGAAAATTGAAGCGATTTTGAAACCATAGAGGTGCAATCTACCAAAAAACATAGTTTGAGACCAAATTTAAAAAATGCCCAAAGATAAAGGGTGCAAAATGCTAATTACTCTTAACTTATTTAATATCAATGGACTAGAGGCATGGAGTGGATGTTAATTGTTTACGTGAATATGTGCTAAGTGAATTATTTTGGAGGTTAATTGTGTTTCGAGGATTATGTGCTAATTCGAGGATTAAATGTGTCTTGAAGATTAAATGGGTATTTTGAGTCTTTATCGAGGATTAAGTATATTTTGAGGATTACATATTAATTAAGTTGTCATAGAATGTCGATGGTATTATAGTTGCATATGTTAAGTGAAGTTGATTAAGTGGTATGGTTTGAGGTGGTTGGCACCAGGAAATGTCCACTTTAAAAAGGGGACTTTTCCATTTCATTTTCCTTACTAAATGTGTTATGTGTATTAAGTGGTAATAGAGTAGTCAGCTATAGGGAGGACACCTATAGTTTGAATTTATGTGACTTAATTGTAATTCCGAGTGTGTCTACTCGAGATACGAGGTTGGACTGACACGTACTCGTAACCCTTTCGGTACCATTAGGGCGTAATCAAGTTGGAGCGACGTGCATCAAAAAAAAAAAGGAAAGATCGAGGTGCCGTAAAAAGAAAGGTAAACTACCTCTATGGAAATGCTTGGACGAGGTGCGAAGGAATTATTCGAGATTTCTGTTTTCTGCTAAGGACCAGAGGCAAGTTTATTTATGCATACTCTATCGTTCAGGGCATATGTGTATTTTGAAATATATATATGAAATGTGTGGATAAACTTTAAATCCATATTTGCGAGTTTTCCAATCTTGTGCTACCTCATCAAAATCAGTATATTTTGACTTTGCTCATGATTAGTAAATCCTGCTCGTGCAATAATCAAAACCCCAGGACTTATAATACTGTCGATAGGCGGGGATATTTTTATGATCCTACGTCTTGGGTTATATAGTTTATATTTATAAACTTTTCGTATTATGGAAGTGGACTATATGTTATAAGGTATGTAATTATGTACCGGAATAAGAAAGGCTCAGAGGGTAGAGCATGTATTAAGTTTTATAACCTAGCCCGCGTGTCGGGGTTATTTTGTAATGTATATTTTCGAAACTCGGGCAAAGTTTTTTAAAGAATTTCGCAATAACTAACCTAAAGGCAACATCACCAATAAACCAATCTTTATTTAATTAGTAAATACTTCTGAAGCATTTATGGATTAAATAAACCTTATTCGTCTAATTAAGTTTATTTAATTGGATGAATATCATTTTCAAAACGTTTTCTTAAAATAGCTTTGTTCCGGAATAATAACAAAGATATTCCCATGATTATAAATTGAATATTTTCGGTTAATGTACCTGGAATAATATTGATAAACGTTATTTGAGAGTTTATTTAATTCAATGAATATTAATTATAATATTCATTTTGCAAGGATTTATGAATGGTCTATTACCTATTGATTGAGAATCAGTGTGAGTTATTTGATAAAGTGGTTAAAGTCCGGGAACTGCCAGAGAGATAATGTGTTGGTTTTTGTTAAATATAATTGATGTAAGTATTAATCAGTGTTTAAGTGTAACAGTGATATATCAGAGTTTAGATGGAAGCTGTCAGAGTTTAGTTAAACACTGACGGATGGAAGCGCAACAGAGTTTGTTAAACTCTGTCTGGAGGAAACGTCTACTTGTCAATAGTGATTGAAGATTAATTGAAGATAAATGTGGAAGCAATATCTTTGAAGATTGGATAGTTGTCAAAGAGATTGTGTTGAATTAGAAGACGTGTAGCAATCGTGATTTATATCAATTGTATAGCTAAATTATAGGAGTATCAATTTACGATTGTATAGCAGCTGTATGTTTTATAAATACAGTTAGGTTAACCCTAGAAGGGTATCGAACAATGAATTATTCATTCTTTGTAACCTAAGCAACTCTCTGTGATATTTTACATCACTGAGAGAGGAATTATTAATTCCAAACAGTTTTAATTGTTAAATTTGTGTTCTTGTTAATCTCTCATACAAATCTTGATTATATTTGTGTATTCGGCCTAACAAGTGGTATCAGAGCCAATCTGTAAATCAATACAGTTTAAGATCCACACACAAAACTATAATCATGTCAGAGATTCCTCCTCCAACAGGTTTAGGTTCTGAGAAGGCCCATACTATTGTGAGTCGTTATGAGACAATTAGGGTTCCTATTCTAAGGCCAGCAGATTATGCTATCTAGAAGGTGAAGATGACTATGTTTCTGGAGGCTACAGATCCAGAATATCTTGACAGAATTTATGAAGGTCCTCATAAGCCTACCAAGCTATCTGCTACCACTGCTGGTCAAGAAGCTAAGACAGTCCCAAAGGAAAAGAAGGATCTAACTCCTGAAAATCTTTCATCTATTGCTAAGGATGCAAAGGTAAGGCATCTACTTCATAGTGCTTTAGACAATGTCATGTCTAATAAGGTGATTAACTGCACTACTGCCAAAGAAATTTGGGATGCCCTTGAAGTTAGATGTCAAGGAACTGCTGCTATCAAGAAGAACAGAAAGAACATACTCACACAGGAGTATGAGCATTTTGAAGCAAAGTCTGATGAAACCATGACAGAAACATTTGACTGATTCTGTAAACTGCTCAATGATTTGTCATTGGTAAATAAAGAGTATGATCTAGAAGACTCAAATCTCAAGTTTCTTCTTTCTCTACCTGAAAAGTGGGATGTGAAAACAACCACTATTAGCGACAATTATGATCTTGCTGATACTGAGATTGATGAAATTTATGGGTTACTCAAAACTCATGAACTGGAATTGGAACAGAGAAACAGGAGATCAAGCAAGAAGGCAAAGTCTGTTGCTCTTAAGGTTGTAGAGAAACCTTTGAAGAAGGAAACATCAAGGAAGAAAGCTAAGGGAAAAGCTTAAGCTATTTATTCTGAAAATAAGTCATCAGATTCTGATGTTGACTCAAACACTGATGAATCATTTGATTCAGAGGATGAAGAGGAAATGAGGAAAATGGCTGTCTTGATGGTGAAAACTTTCAAGAAGATGGGTTTCAAGAACTTTAAGAAAGGAAACAGGTTCTCCAGAGATTCAACTTCAGACAGGAAGAGTTACAGGAAGTCTGAGAGAAAGGAGACTAAATCTGGGAAGAAGGATAAGTCTGAGATTCAATGCTACAAGTGTAAGGGGATGGATCATTATGCTCCTGAGTGCAAGAAGGGTAAAACTGAGAAGGCACTCATCACAAAAGGCAGAGATTGGGCAGACACTTCAGACTTAGATGAGGAAGTCAACTATGCTCTCATGGCTTCTATTAAGAATGAATCTGAGGATTCTGAAAACAAGGTACCCTTAACTACCTATGCTTATAATATTGATAATATATCTGAATTGAGAATTTATCTCAAGACATTGCATATTAGTTATAGGGATCAGACTTTAGAGAATGGGAGAATAAAGTCTGAGAATTATGAACTTAAACAAAGAAATAAAATTGTTGAAGAGAAACTTGAAAACATGCAACAAGTTCAGAAAGAAAGAGATGATGCCATTTATCTCGAACAGGAGTTGCTAGGAAGATATAAACAACTAGAATCTGAGTTGGAGAAGGCAAATCACATAATTAAAACATGGACTGATTTTGGAAAAGACACTAATGAGGTTTTTCAGTCAGACACAGTAGGTTTAGGTTACTGTGAGGGAGATGAACTTAGATTTTAGAATCAAGTTAAAATGAGAACTCATCTTCCTACTACAAAATTTGTTCATGGAGTGAATGAATCTAAGTCTGAAGCTGAAAAAGAAATTGTTAAGAGAGAACCAGTAAAAACTAGTGTTAAACAGGTTAATATTGGTTTAATGACAGATAAACAACTCAAGCATAAGATTAAGGAGCTAAAATCTGTTAAGAAACAGAAAGTGTCTAGAAAGAATAGGAATGATAAAGTAGGCATTTCTCAGGGTAATTATCCAATGCTTGCTACTTTTGCTCCTAGAAAGACATGTCATAACTGTGGTAGCACTAACCATCTTGCTCGTTTTTGCAGGAAGAACAAAAACATTAATTCTTTACCTTCTAAGTCTAAAGTAAAGAAAGTTAATGTTAGAACTAGACCACAGACATTATGCAAACATTGTGGAAGTACTTGGCATTCTATTTATACTTGCAGAGATTATCATGCTATTTATCATAATTACTATTAACCCAAGCCCAATTTGAAATGGGTGAAGGTTAATTCTGCAAGTGTAAACTCTGAAAGTGTTAGCTTAAACTCTGATAATGTGAATTCCGCTGCAAAAGCTAACAAATTTAAGAAAGCCAAAGGATCCAAGCAAGTCTGGATCCTTAAAACTAATCTTCAGTAAATGTTTGTGATTGCAGGGCATCAGGGAGAGGACCTGTGACAGCCCCAAATCCGGGGTCATGAATCTGGGCCATCACGGACCAATTTCCATTCAATATCAATATCCCTTGGGTCTTTTTTTTTTTTTTAATTTAATAATTATGCAATTGACCCCGCAATAATACACACACACACACCAATCATATGCTCAGAGAACAATATTTACCATAACAAAAGTTTAGAGTTGAAAGTTAAAGAGTTATTACAAACCAGGATCATACTAAAGTACATTGTTGAATAACACTTCGACATGAAGCTTTTCAACAACCAAAAGTTTATTACATGTCCTCAAACTTAATTATACATAAGCCCTTGTAACCCATCCACCTCGTCACTACCTCCGGAATCGATGCTAACGAGCTCTCAGTAGGTCGCCTTTCCCTTACCCTCTTGCGGGGCGTTCTGCGTAGTATTGGCATACCTAGCTGTATATAGATAAGTAGCAAGAGTGAGCTATAATAGCTCAGCAAGATAACATTGAAAGCTAGAATTTAAAATGTAACCAAGTATACATGTATATACATATGTAGGCAGTAACCAATTTATAAACTTTAAGAAAGAATAAAACTTTTATTTAATAATACATCATCCACTTACTATTATAAGAAAGAAATCTAATGTAATACAGTATCAGTTTCTCTTCTTAAATATTATAACAATCAATATACCCTTTTGGTATAGTATTTTAAAATAACATAAATACTTGAATAAATCCCTCATTATCATCTTCTCATTTCCCTCCTGTACAGTAATTTTATAAATTAATATAAAATCAGTTTCTCTTCATCTATATCAATAATTTCATCATTTCATATCATCTTTCTCTTTCCAGTATATCAATCTGACTTTATCATTTATTCTTTATTCACATATTGTAGGGGTTTTCACTGTTGCCGAATACGTGAGGTACGATGATCAGTCGCCCTCCGTATCCATCCATTTCTTTACTACCGGTAGAAGGAGGAAGGTCTACCACTACATCCCCCTGGAGGAAGGTCTACCACTACATCCTCCTTCGGCAACTCTTGGGCCGATTTAAAATATTGATTGCTGGACTGTGCAGCACACAGCCTCTTACGCTTTTTATTGATTGATTGCTGGACTGTGCAGCACACAGCCTCTTACGCTTTTTATTGCTATCCCCCTTTTTATAAGATCAATATTCAATTTATCAACACCATTTCACATTTCCATATGTCATTCACTTATCTCATTTCCATTCTCGCACATTACTTCTATAAAATATATGTATATAACATGCACTAAAAAGAATGTTTATAATATAGCATTATAAACCATATAACCCTAGATAACAACTGATACCATTCTCTTTCATATCTCTTTTACCCTAGAGCATATTCGCTCCATTCGTAGTCATCTCTATATTCATATTTCAGAAAACATATTCATCTCTCTTTAACTTCCCACAATCAAGGAAATATATTCTCTTTGCAATATAGCAACAAAAGCATCACATATACATAAATATATTCCATGATATCATTATTATTCCGAAGATAAATAATTTTTAAAGTAGGGATAGAAGGATCTTGCCTCGATTTCTGTATCCTGACAGTGGGGCTGGTTCCTCCTCCGGAATTTCTATAAACACAAAAGGACCGTCATTAGAACACTACATCTCTTACTCACTATCCTCTTGTATAACAAAACCCTTTACACTTCAATGTATGTTTAACGTATTATTATTACCCCAAAGGTTCTAGGACTTAACCATTTATAAGTTCAATTGAAGTTTCAGGGGTTTTCACCATTTTCCCTAACGACCACACTTAACTGTAAAAATTCTCAGAAAATATGGATTTCGAATTTTAATGTAACGTCAACTGTCAAGGGTCCTCTGACTACCCTACTACACTACCCCAAAATTTCGTGGCTTGTAAGACTGTCTAACTATGGTAACTGCAACCTCAAGGTTGATACAATTACGATTTCTCGACTTTCGAACGTCTTTCACTAAAACTGACTTTTCTCCTAAACCGTACGTCAGATTTTAACGCACCTTATATCAAAACGATCTATGAACTAAGCTCTATCATTTCATGGTCACTAAGTGTGCTAGACAGTAAGGTACCGTACTGCATTGGTGTCCAAAAACAGGGCAGTTTGTAGTTCTAACGAAAATCGGACATTATAACGGCTATATTTCCTTACTTTCCAAAATCAAACTCCTCCAAATCAATCATCCACCTTATACACCATCACATATACCATGTGGTCATCATACCAACCATGGATTTCCAAGTCCACAACACAATTTCCATACCATTCCAACACATATAAACAACTATAACAATAAGATTACATGATTTAGTACTACTTATCTTAGAAACCAACTAAAATCATCAAAACCCAAAGGATTCAAGCTAGGGTTTCAAGCTAATCATCAACTTTAAAGAGTATACTAACATGAATAACCTCACCAAGCTCTTATACTACCTTGGTATAGTCTAGATCATGCAAAGAAATCAAGAAAACAAGGTTAACACTTAGAAAACACTATTCATCACTATTCATCCATCACTTTGGAGATTTTATTACCTTGGCAAATGATGTTAGATGGCTATGAAACTTGGTGGATATCTCTTTCTAGTCTCCAAGAACCTCCATGATTTTTCCTTGGATTTGATCTTGATGCTAACTAGGGTTTTGATTTTTATTTTCTTTCTTTTTTTCTTTTTTGCCGAAAGTTAAAGAAATGAGAGGGGAGAGAGTTTTGTGTTGATTTTTGATCTCATCCAATCTTAATCTCACTAATTAGTTGTTTGTGTAGCTTGTCTTGGAAGCTTGGTAAAAAAATCTAGGTGTTAAAAGACTAATCTACCCTTAAATTTGGTTTAGTGGAAGATGATGTAATCTTAATGATCTCATCTATTATTTTCTAGAATTTCTAAGTAAAATGCTAAGCACATTGATAAATAATGTGGTATGTATCCTTGTTATATTACTAATCTTGGTTGCTTAACCTCCATATTCGTCTAATTGTGGTTCGTTACGAATGTACCTCATTATCTCAGTGGTTTTGAAACCATTTAACAATCCAAATTCCATTGGTATTCTCTTAACTTAAAAATCCCCTGGCTCAATTCTAAATTCACTAATCCCTCCATATATAATTCTTATAATGTTTCCATGCTCCTTAGTGTCCAATAGGAGCTTATTCGAATTCAAAATCCTCAAAATTTCATGCTTCAGGAATTTCTGAAATCTAACGTCATTTCGAGTCACTTATTTTCAATGTACACTACTAATATGGTTTCTGTTTATTCATTTTCCATTTCCATTATAGAGTACCTATATACCATTTCTCTAAATCCTCAAAATTTAATATTCATTTGACCACTGTAGCATTACTGAAGTTAGGGTTATTACATCCTTCCCCCCTTAAAAGGATTCCGTCCCGGAATCACGTCAAAAACGTCCATAGATACCTTTTCATTTACACCTTATAACTTCTATATCACTTTCTCCATCCTTTTTCCTTCATAATATCTCTATCTTGTTTGCGCAAAATTACACCAACATAAACTTGCTTGTCATTCATCAACATCCCTCTTTTAGTTATGGGTATTGGCCACCATACTGGCCTCTCCTGAATGGTAGTGTATCTCACTTATGGTTTATCCCTATGTTGATCTCTATCATGACATAAAATATACATATTTCGCTCTTATTATATCTTGTCTCTGTAAAATCTTCCAGAAATCCAACTAGAATAAGATTCTTTGAAACAATTGTAAGAAAATATTACCTATAATATATATTTCCTGTTCGTATTTAAATGAGTCTATGGTTTACCCCCAAAATACTATTATTCTCCTTTTTATAGAATTTCTAGACCCCAACAGATACTGATTTTCCTTATCTACATTATCAACCTACCTATACCATTTATTGACCACACTGATTCCTAACCAAACATTTACACTAAAAATTTAAATACTAGAAAAATGTTCACCTGCATCTGTATCCGGCTTTCTCAATGCCTCTCCTAAAGTCATGTTATACACTCTAGCAGTAGGCTTGTTTGAAGCAGTCACACTCTGTCCTGACGCAGACGACCCACCAAAACGACAATCCCTAGCAAAATGTCCTAATCTTCCACATTGATAACACTTCTTTTCAGCTGATGGACACCTGTCCCGATAATGTCCTTTCTGTCCACAATTAAAGCAAGTTACTTCTAACATTTTACACTCTCCGATATGCTTCTTACCACACGTGTTGCAATCTGGCAATGGTGGTCGCGATTGATTAGACTGGAAGGTTCCTGTGGATCTACCACCCTGATTCACAGTCTCACTGGTAGTCTTATTATTCCCTGACTTTCCTCCAAACTGGGGTTTTTGTCCTTTACCAAATTTGTTAAAATAGCTTCCCTCACTCGAACCTCCCTTCTGACCTTCAAATTTTCTTTTCTTACTCTCTCGTCCTATTTGAGTCTGTTCACTCTCAGCTTCGATAATGGATGCCTTATGAACTACCGCAGCATACTCGGTCAACTCAAATGGTGCCACTCTAGTACGTAGCCATGGTTTCAATCCTTGTTGGAACCTTTTCGCTCGTTGCTCTTCAGTACGCACGAATTCTGGAACAAACCTAGACAGTTCTGTAAACTTAGTTTCATATTCTGCCACTGATAGGTTTTCCTGCCTAAGCTCCAAAAATTTTATTTCCATCTGGTTCTCCAAGTACCTAGGGGAATATTTGTCTAGAAACACCCTAGTGAAACGCTCCCAAGTTATCACTCCCGCTCCTTCCAGATTCTTTTTAGTTTCCCACCAGTAATTTGCCTCTCCTTTTAGGAGGTAGGCTGCAAAAACTGTCTTCTGATCTTCCTCTACCCTCAGTATCTCAAAAGCCTTTTCCATCTCTTTCAGCCATGCCCTGGCTGCTACTGGGTTAGTGGTTCCCTCAAATTCTGGGGGTTTTAGTGACTTAAAAGCACGAAAAGAGTTAGCTGCCTGGTTGGGAAGAACAGGTGGCTGTGGCTGATTCTGTGGATTAGCTAAATTCTGCCTCATTAGTTCCATAAATTGGTTAAAAAGGTTACCACCCTGATTTCCCTGTTGGCCAGTTGATTCGTCTTCTTCTTCCTCACGATCTTGTTCATTATGAGCGTTTTCATCCTGCCTATTCTGACTTGCTTCCTCTCTATCATTTTCCCTTGCATTCATTCTATTATTACGCTTAGGCGGCATGATTCTGTATATAATAATATTCTTCATTAATCACCCAAATTTAGGGTACAATATACATCATTTCCATATATGCACAACTATATCATTAATTAATCTTATTTATGCATCCCAGTATTTTAAATTCACACAAGTAATATTTAATCATAATACAACTTTGACAAATAAGCTTAGTACCTTTAGCACAATAACCTTTTCATTTAAGTCAATCACCTCATGTATACCAATATTTCTGAATCTCAACATTTAATATCAAAATACAATAAAATTAGGCAAAGTACATAAACTTCATTAATTTACATAAATATTTTACAACTTGGGTACAACATCTTTTACTACTAATATCATACATTATAAAGTACAAGGTTCGAAACCCCAAAAGCATAACTGTACATACTAACTCGCCACAACAAAAGCACTACTAGCTGTCCTCTAATCAGACTGGGATTAAGACAGTAAACAACTAACCTAATCCCCAAAATGACATCCACAAGATGACTAGTCTGATTAGTATCCGAAACTACTACTCCTAATCATGGTAACGACGCCCTGATAACGTCCCTGATCTGTGCTACCATAGTGGTGACTGTATCAACTATATGAGCCCTCCATACTGGATCCCCTCTGTCTCCCAACATCGTCCTAATGTCACCGAGTGCCCGTAGCTCGATACTGACTATGCTCAAATTCAACCCATCTGGTATCACACCTCCCCCTCCTCTCGCCCTGTCTAACCTCTGGATAAGCGTATCTATAGTCCGACGGGACTCATCCAGCTGTCCCTGAAGGGCAAAGTACTCTGACAAGAAAATAGCTGGCAACTGGCCAGCTGGAAACATAGGTGCCTCCTGAGGTGGCATAGCATCTGGGGGAGGTACATCTACAAGTGGGGGTGCATCCACTGGTGGAGGTGGTGGTGGTGCAAATGGTGGGGATGGAGGAACTGGCTCTGTGTCCGCATCCTCGGAAGGGTCATCCTCCAACTCATCCTCTGACATGATAAAGTGTCCCGGTGGAGTGAACTGCTCAGCTGGATCCTCAAAAGGGTCGGGGCTAGGTAAAGGAGATGGAACTGGGACAGGTGGGACAGGAGTAGGAGTCACGTGAATGTCCCTCCACTCAATCGGCTCCTCAGGTATAATAGATAACCTAGACCTCTTACGTAAAGGCATCTCCTCCTCAGGAATATCCGTCCGCACTCGGGAAGGTCCGGCCCCATCAGGTCCTACATATGGTCTACCAGAATATGGCACTATGGCCACAGCATCCCTCTGCCTGCGCTCCTCAGCCTCCTCCCTCAGTCTCTGCTCATATCTCTCTCTAGCACTCGCCCGTCGTCTCTCCCTGAGGTCATCAATAGCATACTCTGGAACCTCTACACCTACCAGCAACAAATCTCTAATCTCCTGCTCAGGTAGTCCTAGCCACTGGGGGTCTCGGCTCGGCTCACCCATCTCACGAACATGACTGGGCTCTCCCATCTCCTCTCCCTATAAGGTAAACATAAACTATATTAGTAATAATTTATAAAATTATAATCAATGCTTAAAAATAAAACTACCTGCGATATACCACCCTTGAACTTGATGGAAGTTCAAAATTTAATATTATAATGATACAATATTATTATCACTCTTGTTCCTGAGCATTATGACTCTTAGCTCTGATACCAACTGTGACAGCCCCAAATCCGGGGTCATGAATCTGGGCCATCACGGACCAATTTCCATTCAATATCAATATCCCTTGGGTCTTTTTTTTTTTTTTAATTTAATAATTATGCAATTGACCCCGCAATAATACACACACACACACCAATCATATGCTCAGAGAACAATATTTACCATAACAAAAGTTTAGAGTTGAAAGTTAAAGAGTTATTACAAACCAGGATCATACTAAAGTACATTGTTGAATAACACTTCGACATGAAGCTTTTCAACAACCAAAAGTTTATTACATGTCCTCAAACTTAATTATACATAAGCCCTTGTAACCCATCCACCTCGTCACTACCTCCGGAATCGATGCTAACGAGCTCTCAGTAGGTCGCCTTTCCCTTACCCTCTTGCGGGGCGTTCTGCGTAGTATTGGCATACCTAGCTGTATATAGATAAGTAGCAAGAGTGAGCTATAATAGCTCAGCAAGATAACATTGAAAGCTAGAATTTAAAATGTAACCAAGTATACATGTATATACATATGTAGGCAGTAACCAATTTATAAACTTTAAGAAAGAATAAAACTTTTATTTAATAATACATCATCCACTTACTATTATAAGAAAGAAATCTAATGTAATACAGTATCAGTTTCTCTTCTTAAATATTATAACAATCAATATACCCTTTTGGTATAGTATTTTAAAATAACATAAATACTTGAATAAATCCCTCATTATCATCTTCTCATTTCCCTCCTGTACAGTAATTTTATAAATTAATATAAAATCAGTTTCTCTTCATCTATATCAATAATTTCATCATTTCATATCATCTTTCTCTTTCCAGTATATCAATCTGACTTTATCATTTATTCTTTATTCACATATTGTAGGGGTTTTCACTGTTGCCGAATACGTGAGGTACGATGATCAGTCGCCCTCCGTATCCATCCATTTCTTTACTACCGGTAGAAGGAGGAAGGTCTACCACTACATCCCCCTGGAGGAAGGTCTACCACTACATCCTCCTTCGGCAACTCTTGGGCCGATTTAAAATATTGATTGCTGGACTGTGCAGCACACAGCCTCTTACGCTTTTTATTGATTGATTGCTGGACTGTGCAGCACACAGCCTCTTACGCTTTTTATTGCTATCCCCCTTTTTATAAGATCAATATTCAATTTATCAACACCATTTCACATTTCCATATGTCATTCACTTATCTCATTTCCATTCTCGCACATTACTTCTATAAAATATATGTATATAACATGCACTAAAAAGAATGTTTATAATATAGCATTATAAACCATATAACCCTAGATAACAACTGATACCATTCTCTTTCATATCTCTTTTACCCTAGAGCATATTCGCTCCATTCGTAGTCATCTCTATATTCATATTTCAGAAAACATATTCATCTCTCTTTAACTTCCCACAATCAAGGAAATATATTCTCTTTGCAATATAGCAACAAAAGCATCACATATACATAAATATATTCCATGATATCATTATTATTCCGAAGATAAATAATTTTTAAAGTAGGGATAGAAGGATCTTGCCTCGATTTCTGTATCCTGACAGTGGGGCTGGTTCCTCCTCCGGAATTTCTATAAACACAAAAGGACCGTCATTAGAACACTACATCTCTTACTCACTATCCTCTTGTATAACAAAACCCTTTACACTTCAATGTATGTTTAACGTATTATTATTACCCCAAAGGTTCTAGGACTTAACCATTTATAAGTTCAATTGAAGTTTCAGGGGTTTTCACCATTTTCCCTAACGACCACACTTAACTGTAAAAATTCTCAGAAAATATGGATTTCGAATTTTAATGTAACGTCAACTGTCAAGGGTCCTCTGACTACCCTACTACACTACCCCAAAATTTCGTGGCTTGTAAGACTGTCTAACTATGGTAACTGCAACCTCAAGGTTGATACAATTACGATTTCTCGACTTTCGAACGTCTTTCACTAAAACTGACTTTTCTCCTAAACCGTACGTCAGATTTTAACGCACCTTATATCAAAACGATCTATGAACTAAGCTCTATCATTTCATGGTCACTAAGTGTGCTAGACAGTAAGGTACCGTACTGCATTGGTGTCCAAAAACAGGGCAGTTTGTAGTTCTAACGAAAATCGGACATTATAACGGCTATATTTCCTTACTTTCCAAAATCAAACTCCTCCAAATCAATCATCCACCTTATACACCATCACATATACCATGTGGTCATCATACCAACCATGGATTTCCAAGTCCACAACACAATTTCCATACCATTCCAACACATATAAACAACTATAACAATAAGATTACATGATTTAGTACTACTTATCTTAGAAACCAACTAAAATCATCAAAACCCAAAGGATTCAAGCTAGGGTTTCAAGCTAATCATCAACTTTAAAGAGTATACTAACATGAATAACCTCACCAAGCTCTTATACTACCTTGGTATAGTCTAGATCATGCAAAGAAATCAAGAAAACAAGGTTAACACTTAGAAAACACTATTCATCACTATTCATCCATCACTTTGGAGATTTTATTACCTTGGCAAATGATGTTAGATGGCTATGAAACTTGGTGGATATCTCTTTCTAGTCTCCAAGAACCTCCATGATTTTTCCTTGGATTTGATCTTGATGCTAACTAGGGTTTTGATTTTTATTTTCTTTCTTTTTTTCTTTTTTGCCGAAAGTTAAAGAAATGAGAGGGGAGAGAGTTTTGTGTTGATTTTTGATCTCATCCAATCTTAATCTCACTAATTAGTTGTTTGTGTAGCTTGTCTTGGAAGCTTGGTAAAAAAATCTAGGTGTTAAAAGACTAATCTACCCTTAAATTTGGTTTAGTGGAAGATGATGTAATCTTAATGATCTCATCTATTATTTTCTAGAATTTCTAAGTAAAATGCTAAGCACATTGATAAATAATGTGGTATGTATCCTTGTTATATTACTAATCTTGGTTGCTTAACCTCCATATTCGTCTAATTGTGGTTCGTTACGAATGTACCTCATTATCTCAGTGGTTTTGAAACCATTTAACAATCCAAATTCCATTGGTATTCTCTTAACTTAAAAATCCCCTGGCTCAATTCTAAATTCACTAATCCCTCCATATATAATTCTTATAATGTTTCCATGCTCCTTAGTGTCCAATAGGAGCTTATTCGAATTCAAAATCCTCAAAATTTCATGCTTCAGGAATTTCTGAAATCTAACGTCATTTCGAGTCACTTATTTTCAATGTACACTACTAATATGGTTTCTGTTTATTCATTTTCCATTTCCATTATAGAGTACCTATATACCATTTCTCTAAATCCTCAAAATTTAATATTCATTTGACCACTGTAGCATTACTGAAGTTAGGGTTATTACAGGACCCTAGTCGTGGACAGTGGATGTTCAGGACACATGACTGGAAATAAAGCCCTGCTATCATAGTATGTGGAGAAGGCTGGCCCAAAGGTTTCCTATGGAGATGGCAACATAGGACATACTCTGGGATATGGCAATATCAATCTTGGAAGTGTCATCATTACAAATGTAGCTCTGGTTTCAGGACTCAAGCATGATCTGCTATCTGTGAGTCAAATCTGTGACAGAGGATATCATGTAGATTTTCAGCCTGAATACTGTGAAATAATCTGTAAATCTACAGGGAAGGTTGTTCTAGTTGGAAACAGGCACAATAACATCTATGAATTAAAGTTGTCAACAAACTCAGATGGCAAAGCAGTGTGCCTGACAACAAGAATGTCCAGTGAAGAGAGTTGGAAGTGGCATAAGAAACTCTCTCATTTGAATCTAAACAACATAAATGAGCTGATTAGAAAGAATCTTGTTAGAGGGCTCCCAAAATCATTATTAAATGTTGATGGCCTATGTGATTCCTATCAAAAGGCCAAACAAAGGAAGTCATCTTTCAAGAGCAAGACTGAATCTTCAATTGTTGATCCTTATCATCTTCTACATGTTGATCTTTTTGGACCAGTAAATGTGATGTCTATTGGAAGAAAGAAATATGCTTTAGTTATTGTTGATTAACACACCAGATATACATGGGTGTATTTTCTAGCAAAGAAGGATGAAACAGCATTAACTCTGATGGAGCATGTAAAGCTTCTGGACAAAGGATCAAAATACAAAGTCAAGATTATCAGAAGTGATAATGGAACTGAATTCAGAAATGCAACAATGGAAGAATTCTGCAAAAACAGAGGAGTGAAGTAAGAGATTTCTGCACCTGGTACACCACAGCAAAATGGTGTAGTTGAAAGAAAGAACAGAACCTTGATAGAAGCTGCCAGAACTATGCTTGATGAAGCAAAGTTGCCAACTTATTTCTGGGCAAAAGCTGTTCAAACTGCCTATTTTACTCAGAATGCTACTCTGATCAATAAGCATGGAAAAACACCATATGAAATGGTGAGGGAAAAGAAGCCAAACCTGAAATATTTTTATATTTTTGGGTGCAAATGCTTTGTGCTGAAAACTCATCCTGAACAGTTGACAAAATTTGATCTAAAAGCTGATGAAGGAATTTTTGTTAGCTATCCACTGTCAACTAAGGCATTCAGAGTTTATAATCTGAGAACAAAGGTGATCATGGAGTCTATTCATGTGTGATTTGATGACAAGAAAATAACTGGACTTGGAGATGTAGATGAACATGATCAACTGCACTTTGAAAATGAAGATTTATTCTCTGATGAAGTAAACTCTGATGAAGCTGAACTGACAAACTCTATTGAGCTAAATTCTGAACCTCTACCGGTAAATACTGAAGAAAATTCTCAACCACAAACAAGGAGAGAACCAGTTGAGGGGGAGCATGAAGAATCACTTCAAAGTGATGACTCAAATTCTGATAATGAGTCAGCTGAAAAATCTGGATCAAACTCTGATGACTCAAACTCTGAAAATCCAAAATCTGACAGTTCAAACTTTGAGCAGTCACATTCAGGGGGAGCCTCAGAGAATGAAGAAAGGCAACTAGAAAATCAGGAGAACATGGATCGAGGGGGAGGATCAAACACTGAGAGAAGTCATTTGCCTTCAGCTAGGAAATGGATAAAATCTCACACACCTGATTTGATTATTGGTGATCCAGATGCAAGAGTAAGGATAAGGAGTGCAACAACAAATGAATGTCTGTTTCATGCATTCTTGTCACAAACTGAGCCAAAGAAGGTAGAAGAAGCTCTTCAAGATGCTGACTGGATAACAGCGCAGGAGGAGTTGAATGAATTTGAAAGAAATGAAGTTTGGACCCTTGTACCAAGACCAAAGAATAGATCTGTTGTTGGTACTAAATGGGTTTTCAGAAATAAAACTGATAGTGAGGGGGTTATTACAAGAAACAAGGCCAGACTTGTGGCAAAAGGCTATTCATAGTAGGAAGGAATAGATTATGATGAGACTTTTGCTCCAGTTGCAAGGTTGGAGGCAATAAGGATGTTTCTAGCATATGCCTCTCATAAGAAATTCAAGGTATTTCAGATGGATGTGAAAAGTGCCTTTCTGAATGGGAAACTTGAAGAAGAAGTGTTTGTTGAACAACCACCAGGATTTGTGGACCCCAAATATCCAGATTATGTCTACAGGCTTGATAAAGCACTCTATGGACTTAAGCAGGCACCAAGAGCATGGTATGAAACACTAGCTCAATTTCTTCTAGAAAGTGAGTTTCACAGAGGTACAATTGATAAAACTCTGTTTTACTTTAAATCTGGTAGTGACCTGCTTCTGGTTCAAATATATGTTGATGACATAATTTTTGGGTCTACTAATGATAAACTCTGTACAAAGTTTGCCAAGCTAATGCAGTCCAGGTATCAAATGAGTATGATGGGAGAGCTTAGTTATTTTCTAGGCCTACAGGTGAAGCAAACAGATTATGGGATCTTTATAAATCAAGCAAAATATACCAGAAATCTTCTCAAGAAATTTGGTACACTTGACTGCTCATCTGCATCAACTCCCATGGCAACAGCAACTAAGTTGGATAAAGATACAGGAGCATAAGTAGATATGACAAACTACAGAGGAATGATAGGATCTCTTCTTTATCTGACAGCAAGTAGACCTGATATCATGTATGCAACCTGTCTCTGTGCAAGGTTTCCGGCTGGTCCCAGAGAACCACATCTCACAGCTGTGAAAAGAATTTTTAAATATCTCAAGGGCACCATTACTTTAGGTCTGTGGTATCCCAGAGAGTCAGATTTCAAGCTACTTGGTTACTCTAATGCAGACTTTGCAGGCTGTAAGATAGACAGAAAAAGCACCAGTGGAAGTTGCCAATTTCTGGGTGAAAGACTGGTTTCTTGGTACAGTAAGAAACAGAAATCAATTTCTACATCTACAGCTGAGGCAGAGTATATTGCTGCTGGTAGCTGTTGTGCACAGATTATATGGATGAAGAATCAATTGCTGGATTATAGATTAAGGTACAGTAAGATTCCTATTTACTGTGATAATCAAAGTGCTATTGCTATGACAGGTAATCCAATACAACATTCAATGACCAAGCACATCAGCATAAGGTATCACTTTATCAGAGAACATGTAGAGGAAGGAAACATTGAGCTTAATTTTGTGTCTACTGACCAACGTACAGCTTGCAGACATCTTCACCAAGCCATTGAGTGAAGCTATATTTACAAGGCTGGTAAATGAACTTGGAATGGTCTCTGGTTTTGACTAGAGATATTGGTTAGACTCAAACTTCACTTATGTAATGCATTACTTATGTTTATGTGATGTGTTAAATACTATGTGAACTCTGTTTTTAAACTCTGCTATGTAAAATCTGTTAGTAGACTGTTAAACTCTGTTAGCATGTTTTGTCAGTCAAACACTGTTAACATGTTGGATAAACACTGATATACTCTGAAAATGTTATTGTCTAAGATGAATACCGATGAAGAAAATGTATGAAGCATGATTCTCAGTTATTAATCATGAATCTTTCTAAGTTATCTGTGATCTAATCTTAGACTGTGCAGAAAGTTAACACAAGCATGATACTGTTTCATATTTATAGCATCTCCTAGTTTATTTATCCTAAACTCTGAGTCTGTAAATATTGTGTGCATTGCCTCTCATGAAAAACTTCTGATGTTGATGACTCCTAAGCTCTGTTAGCTAAACTCTGTTAGTTAAAAATCTGTTTTAGTCAGATTCTGTATATAGTATATCCCCAAAGACTTGATAATTTCTTGTTTGTGCTTTCGAAAATTATAAACTTGAAATGTGTCTTTGTTAATTTTGGTGAGTATTGAAACATGCTTTCACCCTGTGAGATCTTGAGCCAAATCAGTGATTGATACGTTTTATATCAAACAATTTTTATTGTTGTGTGTTGTTCATCAGTGAGTATGATGCTCTAGAACTTGTTTTAAACCATTTTGAGACTGCATGATATTTATGTACTTGAAAATGATAAAGGCGCTAGGATTAACCACATTTATCCAAACACTGCTAGTAATTTTCAATCCTTAGTGAACCTCTTTGAGCCTTTTAACCATTTTTTTTGTTTGTTCACCACTATAAACTTTTGAGTTACTGGTAGAGCAATCTGATTCATTTGGGGATTGATGACTGAATAGTGTGGGGATTTCTTGTTACAGTGAAAAAAAAGGGGGGTTGTATATATAAATTATTAAGTAAAAATTGCTCTATCAGTTTGTCAAATTTATAACCTGCTAGTTTTTTTTATTCATTTTAGCCTAGTTTCAACCTTTAACAAAGTCCTTTTGATTTGTGCATACATGTATTCAAAGTAGTGCAGATTTGGTGGACAACCAAGCATATGGTAGCACATGATT
Organism: Kitagawia praeruptora; assembly: GCA_037693485.1. Lineage (NCBI taxonomy): Eukaryota > Viridiplantae > Streptophyta > Magnoliopsida > Apiales > Apiaceae > Kitagawia > Kitagawia praeruptora. Next base: position 103,863,658 of record CM075345.1, read on the forward strand.
TTACTAATTGAACTTGAGTGTATACACTTCACCTAAACACTTGTGTGATTTGAGAGTTATGTGAGCTTTAATACCCATAGCATGTTACTCACTGAATGCGACATTGATATCTATTTCATGATCTTTTTGTCTATCTAGACTGTGTACTTACTTGGATAATCTTGTATATAAGGGGGTATAGGTCATTTCAGAGTTTAGTATTCATCATACATTCAGTGTTTACTATGAGAGTTTGTGCATCCAGTGTTTACTAATTTATTTTTATGGATTTTATGAAATATTAGATGCTCTAAAAATTGGATTAGTAAACTCTGCTATCCACACACATATATTCACAACTGTGCAGTTTTTGAAAGGGTTTTAGTAATAAAGTTGGAGAATTGACAAACGCTGATGGATTTTGTCTAAATATTCTAAGGTATATTTTATTTCAGATGATTTCAAATTTGGAGTAAAAAGAGTTTTGACAGTTGTTACTGAGTGTAAAAGTGTTTAATTGTGTCAGTAATAAGAAAGAGAAAGTAGCAGTAATTATAGTTGTAATTACTGAACATGCACATCTGATTTGCTAATTATGTGCCACGTGTCCCACTCACAGAAATCTCTATGAACGTGTCCCACTAGCACATGGTAAGTGGTTGCGTATTTAATGGTAAAACGATTGGGTTTGTTTTATTTTACATATCTAATACGATTCGATTGCTGCCTCCTTGGAGTTAATTACAACTATTCTGATTCCTGATGATGTCAAAAAGGGGGAGAGATTTGCTAAATCTAAATGCAGGCAGTCTCAAACTCTGACTCAGAAGGATGATGCTGAAGATGGAGGAGCAAGAGGTCAGAAGAGTTTAAAGTCAAGGGCTGTTGATAAGAGTTTTCAAGCTGGCAACAATTCTAAGTTAAAGTCTGATGGTGTAAACACTGATACTCAGGGTACTTCCAAGACTCAGAGTTTGGTATTAACTTCTAATCCAAAGACAGATGAGGAATTGGCTGCTAAGTTGTTCCTTGAAGAGAATGAAGAGGGAGTCATACTTGCATATATTCAAGCTGAGGAGAAAAATCTACAAGAAGAACATCAGAAAGCTTTGAAGTCTGGCAAAGTCAAGAGGAATGTAAAAGCTGCTAGGCCTGTTCTTAAAGGCATTATGATCAAAGAAAATGTTGGTACTGATCAGAGGATGCAAGTCTTCAGAAAACCAACAGCAGCCGAAACTAAATTGAAGATGAAGGGTAAGGCTGTTGAGGAGGAAAAGGGTTCAAAGAAAGCTAACACAACCTTTGTTTCTACACAAGTTGTACAGAATTATTTATCTACTCCATTGCAAACAATTTTTGGGAAATCAGTAATTCGTGATGAAACTCTGGAGGTTAATGATGCTGAAGGTATTTTTATACATGGCAGAACTCAATATGGAAAGATTGGAGGAGATAGAGCTGGTTTGGGCTCTCATAAAGAAAAGAGAATGAATACAAGTCCTTAAGATCCTTCATCACTGTCTGTTCCAGGTCTTGGTGTTACACAAGAGAGTTTAGATAGACTGGAATCAGTGCAGTTGATTCATCAGAAGAGTTTGGAATCAGTGTAGTTGATTCATCAGAAGAGTTTGGAAGAGTTTAGAGTTTGGATCCTCCTCTATCGGGTCAGCGTCCATCTCAAGGAGCGCATCATTATGTGTCTGCTCGGAGGCCTCGGGGTCTGGCATATTCGGTATCTCAACCCTCTCTACCACAATATTCGATGTCAACTTTCGATCCTTCATCATCATTTTGAAAATTTCCTACAGTTCGGGGAATACATAACTGCATTCATGAATCCCCTCAAATCATCTTAAATTCATGTCTCGGGCGATCTATGCCCCTGCCGACCAATACTTGTCTCTGAGCATTCTTTGGTAGATATTCATCACCACAAGAAGCGAGATCTACATCATCATATTCTTTAACGTAGCAATCACACCTTAACTTAACCGTTGGTACTATATCCAATAGTCCAACATGAACTCTACATGAGTTCTGACGTTCTCACATAACTATACACACTCCTACTCAATCTCGTTTCTAGTTTACTATAACCTCGGCTTTGATACCATTTCTGTAACAGCCCCAAATCCGGGGTCAGGGATTTGGTCGTCACGCGGAAATTCTCATTAACAATTCACCTGTTTAACAACATTAATCCATCTGTAATCATTGAATAACTGAAATACATCATTGAGACCCCAACTACCAAGCATCTTTATAGGTTACAGGGCTAGAAACCAGAACTAAAGTCTTTACATTACTCACTTCATTACATCCATTGAATCAAATTACATTATGTCTTACAAATCTTATCCCTCTAGTATAGCTTCGTTGAGAAGTATACCAGCAACTAGTTTTACTCTATACAATGTGATATATATTACAAATTAATAAACCTACATTTAACTTACTCCAGCTATAGATGTTCTGGATCATGTCTTCTTCATAAGGGTAGTCTGCCTGCTTCTTCCGAACTATGCAGATAATCCTCATCCGTTTACCTCTTTCTGAAAGGCTAGTATATAAAACAAACAAGTACGAGCGAAAGAATTGCTCAGCAAGTCGTTAATAGAGTTCACAAAATATCCCATCATATACTTGGGGTTTTCGAAATACCACAGATACTTACTATCAACCATGAAATATCTGTACCCAAAAATCTCAATAGGGAAAGTATAATGATTAAAATAATCATTAAATGAACAAGATAAGTTCATAATCATATTAATAACCTTTCCGTCAAAATATCTGCTATTAAAAGAAGATAAGCAGAAAATCAATATATGTATATCATCTTTCATAATATATCTGTAATCTTTATCAAGTGTGATATGAACAAGTTTTCAATATGATTTGAATGATAAGGAAAATCAATATCATCTTTTGAAATCAACCTCTACTTTGAAATGAACAAGTTCCAGTATATTATAAAAGGATGAGGTTCAAAGTAGACCAATATAACCTTTTCGACAACAACCTCCTTAGCACAACTCATGTTATGTTAGGTATCAACAGAGTCATAAAATATAAGATAAAAGATGAAGTTACAAGGTGATTTATTGTAACGTCAGTTTTGAACACTTTTCAAACCCCTGCCAACCTGAAAGAAGTCTCTTCAATACGTGTTGCGGGAGCTACCCGTCAACCTGAAAGAAGTCTCTTCAATACGTGTTGCAGGAAATATCCAAATTTGGATGATAAACTAATATTGGAGTATCTCGCGCCAGATGTCACAACCTTACGATGATCAGTCATAAGTTGTGCATCTCCAAATTTTGTTTCTCTACATGTAGATGGAAAAACTGACGGATTTACTTGTCTACCGCCCTCTTGATCTCCCGCCAATGGTTGGGCATAGTCGGGACCGGCGCAACTCGGACCCCTTTTAATAATGATGGACCGTCCCACGGCCTCTTACACGATTATCAGTGATGGACTGATTCACAGCCTCATACACACATACTCCTAGTTCGAGTAAAATCCATGACTCTGAAACGTAAAGTTCATCCTCCTTTCCCCAAGTATATATACTTGTTGATAAGACTCCACAAAGTAGTCATATCTAATTGGAAAGGAAAAATTCACCAATATTTCCCAAGCAGTTGCTTGTTAATGGATATCGACTTGTTCCAGGAATTTACTCCTCGAGCATTGAGGAAGTAACCGGAGTCATCATGACTCAAAATACTTGGATTGGAATTAATTCAACCACAATATCTCACGACCCAAAAGTCAAATAAAAATCGAATTCCTCAAGTAAGGTTCCCCAGTTTTGAAGGAAAACGACGCCATTACGACCAGAAGTTGATTTGCAATCATGGGGACCTAAACAGTATACTTATAATCTTTTTCTGAAAATCTTTGTTAGGCACAATATGATAGGCTCCCAACATAGTTTATAGAAAATCCAGAAGTCAGAAATGTACAAGATTCCTTTAATAAAACTCATAATATACTTCATTATTATTGAAGTCAATTATGCATTTATATACATAAACCATTCCATTTATATTGAAAGTATTTAATAAATATCCAAATAATATTTATTAAATCAAAATATCTGACGGATATAGTTTAACAAAAGAATTATAATCCAATCTAAATGAATCTTGAAAATAATACTCAATAACTAAACCATCCTTAAAGGATAATAAGAAAGACCTTTAAATGAAAATTCGAAATAATATTCATTTAATAAATAAATAATTGAATAGAAGAAATTAAACTTGAATTATATATTTACAATAATATTTATCAAGATATTTGAATAATAAAAATTTATCAAAGTAATTATACTCAAATCTCAAAGTGAATATTGAAAAAAATATTCACTGCCTGAGCAATCCTCAAAATGATAATAAGAAAACCATTAAACGAGTATCGGGGAGAATATCCATTAAGTAATTAATCATCAAATAATTAATTGGAAAAGCCCTGAAATGAATATTCAAAATAATATTCATTTAATAAATAAATAATAGATGGTATGAAATCATACTTTAAATAAATATTTGAAATGATATTTTCCACGTAAATATAATCCTCGAATATTATTTACTCGATAAATAATACTCCGAAAATAATCTCAAAACGTATACGATACACCGCCTCGCGGTTCGTAACAAAATATTCAAAACATATGCCCTACACTAAGGGCTATCATAATCATGGCTTATAGATACTAGATCCCCTCTAGTCTATAAGTCATCTTATCAAAAGCACAATGCAAGTATGACCATATATCAAGTCAAAATAACTATGCATACACCTTGCCTCGTATATCGTAAAATATTCAATAATACTCTTAAATGAATAATATTCGATTAATATTTCTCAAGTGAGATAATACTCGAATAAAAATCCTTGAATCTGAATCAAGTAATAAATACTTTTTGAAATTATAGTAATAATACTAAATAACATTCCTCAGAGTACATAATACTTTGCCGCTGGAATCCCTCCAGGTTTCCACGACTATTTACATATATCCAAATACCGACTCCCGGTCTAGAGTCGAACACAAGAAGTATGCTCTTATACTTAGAGCTACAAGATCCACCGGTTCATAACTATTCATCTCAAATCTTATATGTGAATCAGAAGGCCAACTATATATATATGGCAACATAAGCAATAATTGCAAATCTGTATAACTCTATACATGGCAAAACAGGAATATATAGAACCAATACTACAAAGTATGGTTTAGAACACTTGCCTGGTACTCGAGATACGATAAGGCTCGCGACGATGTCAGTCCATCTAGACAAAGTCAAATAAGAACATGCCGTTAATCCCCTAGATAACCATTCTTAATTCAAGGTGTAAACATGCAACAACACAACCAAAGCATTAATTGATCGCTCTAGCATCATACAAAGCCCATGTTGGTAGTCAAATACTTACGTCATAAGTTTGGTTCAAAATCCATTCGCAATTCCAAGTTATACTTAACCATTTAGAACGTTGGTTTCTAAGTCTCGTTTTCAGTGGTTTTCACTTGCGCGACCTCGACTTAAACTTTTCTATAAAATCAACCGTTTACTCTTTCGAGGTGATTCCTTCTCACACATACACCTTATGCTATATAGTATTTAACAAACTCAATTTGCTGCCAAAACTGTTTCATTAAGGGGTTCAATTGAAGTCATGAACTTAGCACTTACGCGATCGAACCACTTTTACGAATTTGGACATTTCTACTAAACCGTAAATCAGAATGCTACGATTCTTTCGCCAAAATGATCTATGAGTCAAGAACTACAAGTTCATGGCAGTGGTGATTTAAGGTCAGAAGTTCAAGGTCTCGGGTAGGGACTGTCTTAAAGTTCTAACAAAAATTCGTCATTACGACGGCTATAAATCGAATAATCCAAAAATCCAAATACTCCAAATATCATACCATCCACTCCAAACAACTCAAACATGTTATTTATCATTAAAATAAGGTCAATAACTGCCTTAACATCCATGGAACCACTTTTAACAATTATCAAAGCCCACTCATAACACTAATGCTCTAAACATGCATCAAATCTTTATAACTCATCTAATTCATCAAAAATCAAACTAAGAGCTAGGGTTTCAAAAGAGGATTACACTCCTTGATATTTGTATGACCTTTACAAGCCTTGATTAGCCCTCAACTAGCCTTAGACAAGCTTAGATCATCAAGAGAAATCAAGAAAATCAAGTTAGTAATTCGGAGTCCCTAAAACCGAACTGAAAGATCATGAAAAACGAGGCCCTTACCGATCTTTTCTGAACGAGGCTTCTAAAGGAAAGTTGTAGAGCATCTTAACAGATTTCTAACCATATAAAGAACACAAAATTTCATTGAGTAATGAAGGCTCTAGGCCCGTTTTACTGAGAGGAGGTGCTGCTGGGCAGAATGGTGATGGTGGTGTTTTTGTCTTTGTTTCTTTTTGTGTTTTGATGATAATGATGCTATACATGTATAATATATATCTAATCTTTGGTCTCATCTTATTCCTTTTGTGTTGTCATCACTCCATTGGCTCCCTTGGATTGCCTTATCCACATAATTGCAATGTAGCACTCATCTTTACTTATCTTTCTCTTAAGTCCCTTGGTTTTGTTTTCTTTTCCACCGCTTTGATTTCCTTGTCGTTTCTTGAATAAAATAAATACGTTACAACTTATATGTTGCATATTATTGCTCTAATATGGCACAATAACTCGAACGAATATTAATTCCAACACCCCTTGTTTATTTCTCTTTATCTCAGAAAACGTTCTCCCGATTTCTCAAGCATTCTCTATTTCTCAATTCTAGGAGTTTATTCTCAATCCTCTTTCTTTCTCATAATATATCCTTCCTTGGACTCTTAATATACCATATCCTTAATCCATGATTCGTTCGCTCAATTGCTTAATCTTGTTATAGAGTCTCAGCGGTTTCTAGAACGTTCGTTCCACTGTCTCAATGGTTTACGTTCTAAATCCTCCAATCAAATATAATAAAATCCTAACATATTAAATCCTTACTTCTTCAAATTTAATATCTCATTTCTTGAATATGATAATATATAATTCACTGCCCGGTCAAATATTACACCGAAATACAAATTGGAATTTCTGAATTCCGATCATCTCTGCATACACTTATTTGCTCTGTAGATCACTAATATGACTTCAGAATATCCATCCTATGTCTCGTACATAGATGACATGAAAATTTTTCTTAATCCTCAAAATCACTATTCATCCACCAAAATCACTATTCACGCATGACAAACACTATTCACGTATATAATTATTCTTAATAAGAAACGTTTTAATTCTACCGAAAAATTTGGGTTCTTAGAGTCTCCCCTCCTTAAAAGGATTCCGTCCCGGAATCAGTTTAGGAATCACTGGGGTTACTCCTTCTTTGTTTCACTCTTTCAACTTCCAGGTGGATTCTTCCGCATCTTGATTTTCTCACAATTCCTTATTAGTTTGAAAACCTTGTTCCTTACACTTGCTCATTTCTTTTCATGATTTCCACAGGAATATCTTTAGCATCACGCCTCTCCAATCTTATATTCTCTATCTTGTTTGCGCAGAAATAAACCAATATAAAGCGGTACTATCTCCATCTATCTAGGGCTTTCACTAGTCGTTTACTGGTAAAAATCTTTTGTCGCTTTGGTTTGTCGAATTAACTCGGTTTCCAATATCTTTATCTTGCCAGCCTCCTTCCAACACAGGGAAGAGCGACAACTCTTCTCATAACGGCCTCGTAAGGTGGTATCTCTATACATTATGGTGCCGTCTAGGTGCATCTAATATCTCGGACTATGGGTCTGGTGTAAAATCTCATCCTTGAATTCCCGAATCTTCGAAATTTATCTCTTTCTCATTTTAACTAAGGCATCGGCCACCACATTGGCCTTCCCTGGGTGATAGTGTATCTGACAGTCATATCTTGATCCCTATCATGACATAAAATCTTAATATTCCGACCTTTAGATATATCTTCTCTGTAAAATTTTCCAGAAAGTAAACTCTAATATTACTCCTTGAAACAATTGTAAGAAAATATTAGTTATAATATATATTTCCTGTTCGTACTTAAACGGACATATACTTTACCCTTGTTCTTGAAAAATTTTCCTTGCTCTTTCCTTCTGCATAACATATACTTGAGGCTTTTATGGTCCATATAATATTTCCAAATCTTTTAGAGCGAAAACCATCGCTGCTAATTCCAATTTATGAGTGGTATCTAGTCTCTCACTCTTTTAGCTGTCTGAATACATACACACTTACTCTACGGTGTTGTATCATCACACAATCTAAACCTTTATGAGATGTATCATTATATACCATAAAGTCTTCCTTCTCATTTTGTAGGGCCAACCCTAGGCTGACACCAACCTCTTTTTTTTTTTTTGCAAACTCTCCTCACACTTAGGAGTCCATTCCAACTTCTCAGTCTTTCTCGTAAATTGTGTCAACGGTGCTGCTATCTTAGCAAGGTCCTGCACGAATTTCCTATAATAGCCTGTCAGGTCTATAAAACTTCTCACCTCTATGGGTGTAGTTGGTCTCTCCCAATAGAAACAACTTCTATTTTAGCGGAATCCATTAATACTCCCTTGATAATTACCACACGTCTTAGAAATTGGGCTTCATTAAATCAGAATTCACACTTTGAGAATTTGGCATGCAACTGCTCTTCTTATATTAACTCTAAAACAATTCTTAAATGTTCGTCCTCTGGATATATCAAGACGTCATCAATAAATACAATAACGAGCTTATATAAATATTCCTTGAACACTTGATTCACTAAACCCATAAAAACTTCGGGTGCATTAATCTCCCAAATGACATTGCTAAAATCCCCACTACCTATTGCGAACGCAGTATTGGGTATATCCTCGGGTTTAATCTTTAACTGGTGGCATCAAATTCTCAATTCAATCTCAGAAAATTCATATCATCTCTTAGCAGGTTTAACAAATCGTTTCTCCTCGGTAATAGGTCTTTACTATTACTGATAAATTTGTTCCATGGTCTAGCGGTCAGGACATCAGACTCTGAATCTGGTAACCCGAGTTCAATTCTCGTTAGTCGATATACAATTTCATTATTCCATTTTTATCTCACAACCAACACCGAGGCTCCCTACGGTGATGCACTGGGTCTTATCATATTCTTGCTCAGCATTCTTGTCACTAAGTCGCTACTCTTTCATTTCTACTGGGGTTAATCCATAACAGTTTCTATTTCTCGGTTCGATGGTAATCCGGGTAGATTCACTGGGATACGTTATCGAACCTGTCGATCACTGGGGTCCTTTAAACCCTTCATCCTCAATACTTATTCTACAATTTCAGAACTAGCGTCCGTTCGTAAACAACTTCTTTATAATCTCAATCCAACTATGATGTCTTTGTTGGACACCGCTATTATTGAAGTTTCCCATTACTTCGCTATTCCTTGCAAATATGGTTTGACTCACCTTTCGTTCGCATAATCTCCTTGAGGAAGAGTCACTGGTATACTAATCGTTTTGGGACTCGCTCTTATCCTCAGCGATTCCATTGCGAATCTAATCTATATTAACGAATTTTGCTTATCTGACCTGGTTGGCATCCCCTTGGAATTCATTAAAGATAACAAGAATCATGGAGCTTTGAAAAGATAGCTACCATATCAAGACAAATGTCACACAATGGTGATCATAAGATTATGAATTTTAAAGAAAATCTTATTTGAGATAAGAGAATTTACCAAGAGATCAATATGATCAAAAGAACTAACATTGTGTGCCTTAGTTAAGGCATTACTAAAGGTAATTAGCCTTCTTGTATTTCACAATACACAAGTGATGGCATCCCATCAGACTTCTATCACACAGACAGACAGTCCTTGTGGCCCCTATAAGAATAGGGTTGTTCGTCTCGGTGGAAGAAGAGAAATAGGAATCAATCTGAACTCCAGTTAATAAATTATCGTCTTTCGACAAATAATTCTCAAAGGGACACCTTGGAGAAAATTCTAAGGTGTGATTCCAAAAGTAAAGAATATCCAGAAAGATACTGGTATATATCACAAGCAAGTGGTGTTGTATCACCATAAGATTATTCACTATTGAAGGAAAGTGAAAGTTTAAATAACATCAATAGACAGGCTTCAGAATTACCTGAAAGTAGGTATCATGACAGCCTCTGTCACAATTGAAACCCAGCACGGGTGAACACAAGTATGGCAATATAGCTTAGAAGAGAAATTATATCCTTCTTGAGAAATTCTCTCTTGGAAGATATCATATAATTCATAAATTAGGGAGGTAATCAAACCGATTTACAAATGGGGAGGTTATTCCCAACGCCTCTACGGATGCCTTATATGTCGGCTCATCTGGAGGATAATCATTTGATTCTAAAGTTTTCTTCTTCAAGCACCCCTTAGAGTGCTCGATAACTTACGTCATTATCGACTCGTACTAGTCACCAAAGTCTCAACCATCAACATTTACGATCGTAGAGACTTATACCCAACTCATCGCAATCATCTCAAACCACGTTCCATTCCACACAAAGACTTCTATATAGGTGTCGTCCACGGTAATGGCGAATTCTATCCTTCGAATAGGCGGTATTTCGGAAGATCGTTAGAAAATACATGCTTAAATCCGGTATCTATTTCAATCATCTTTATATCCTATATCAATCCCATGTGCCACATAAGCTTAACACTTTTGGCATGATAACCTTTTCATTTAAGTCAATCCCGGAGCTGCTTAGTCCGTCTTGGTCCTTAATTATATTTCGTCTTTACCGTCCAATCTCAACTTCATCATTTTATATCTACAATCCATTTTAACAATCCGGGTCTGTCCACCAACCCATATGGCAGTTACCTTAACCAATCGACCAGGTTTGCTCTAGTTTTCACTCTCTTTGGCAACATTCTCTGATAATCCAAAAGATAAGGTTTGCCAAAAATTTGTCGAATCTCTTCCCAATATCAGGGAAATTTGGTCAGTCTATTTATCCACTGTTAATACTAGGAAATCAATTTCGAAACCTGAAGAACAATTCTATGAACATCCAAACAGGTAGAATCGTAAGCAGTCATAATAACGGAATAATCGACATTAAGTTGGAAGTTTAACCACTAGAAAGGAACCAAATATACACCTCCCATAAAAGGGAAAACCAAAGTTTCACACGGAACATGCCACATTTTCCTGATACATATACGTCCGAGTAGTCTATATTACCAATAGTCAGTTTACTTAACCCCCCACTTAAAGGGAACATTACTTTATAACTAGTCATTCATCAAAACCGGCAGTACCCGGATCTGACTCCGGCTTCTCAGTTCTATCCTCATAATTTCCTCCTCGACCGTCAGCCGGGTCCTCTACTCATTTGTCCTTGTATTTATTCCAATCAAATCAACAGCCAAGTTCCCAACGATCCAGTCGTGGGCAACAGTTGATACCACTTATATCTCATCTATTCTTAAAACTCTACTCCATTCACTTCATCATATCTCCTGATGAATCATAATCGACTCCAAATTCTTGTCTTGTCACTTAATCACTCTCTAAGGACTATTTTGGTCCTCAAGTAAACATATCACATCTTTATCAATCGGCTCGTTCTCTACAAAATTATTCCCTTGACCTTCCATGAGGTCCTCCTCTAGATCCTCCTCTGGATCCTCCTCTACCGGGTCAGCATCCATCTCAAGGAGCACAACATTATGTGTTTGCTCGGAGGCCTCGGGGTCTGGCATATTCGGTATCTTAACCCTCTCTACCACAATATTCGATGTCAACTTTCGATCCTTCATCATCATTTTGAAAATTTCCTACAGTTCGGGGAATACATAACTGCATTCATGAATCCCCTCAAATCATCTTAAATTCATGTCTCGGGCGATCTATGCCCCTGCCGACCAATACTTGTCTCTGAGCATTCTTTGGTAGATATTCATCACCACAAGAAGCGAGATCTACATCATCATATTCTTTAACGTAGCAATCACACCTTAACTTAACCGTTGGTACTATATCCAATAGTCCAACATGAACTCTACATGAGTTCTGACGTTCTCACATAACTATACACACTCCTACTCAATCTCGTTTCTAGTTTACTATAACCTCGGCTCTGATACCATTTCTGTAACAGCCCCAAATCCGGGGTCAGGGATTTGGTCGTCACGCGGAAATTCTCATTAACAATTCACCTGTTTAACAACATTAATCCATCTGTAATCATTGAATAACTAAAATACATCATTGAGACCCCAACTACCAAGGATCTTATAGGTTATAGGGCTAGAAACCAGAACTAAAGTCTTTACATTACTCACTTCATTACATCCATTGAATCAAATTACATTGTGTCTTACAAATCTTATCCCGCTAGTATAGCTTCGTTGAGAAGTATACCAGCAACTAGTTTTACTCTATACAATGTGATATTGTTTGCACTAAATCACGCAAGCGTACATGGTCACAAGTAATACAGATATAAGTCAAGTTCGTTCCCACAGAGATCTGGTTGTGGTTTTAATTCAGTAAACGCACATATGCAACAGTGTATGGTTATTATGCACTGCTAAGACAAATAACAAATATGGGTTTTAACTATCTAAATTAACTAAAAAGCAAATTAACAAAACTACAAATTAACTAACTAGCAAGAATTGAAATCTAATTACTTCTGCAAGAAAAACCATGGAATCCTAACTTCATTAAATACTTCGCTTAGATCTGACGCCTTTAATCACTATATGCAATGGTTATGATATCTGATCGAATAACACGAAACAAGTACACGCTACTTCTCAGTATACGAATACCAAACTAAACAAACATCCACAAAAGAGATAGAAGATGAATAGACATCAATTATGCTTAGACCCTATATCTCTATAGAATTTGAAAACATAACGGTTGAAGAACAAGTTATCCATAATGATCACATAGGGTAGCATATTATCTCTAATCATGCCACAAATCATGATGTTAAAACATCAACCTATCCTATGCTAGCATGGCAAGTTCTAAATCTCAAGATCCACTCTCGCTTCACAAGAGATTAACAAATTAGATGTTCATGACGCATCTATCAAGTAAGCATAACCATACGAGGATATCAGATATACATCACACACAGATCTGTAAAGCATCAAGATACTAAAGCTCCATAAATAAATCCGTTAGAATCCCATGACAACGATTAGCTCATAATTGAACCTCTCGTCATCATGGGATCTGATGAAACCATGATAAAAACAAAGTATGAAAATATACAAATAAATCTAAGTAATTGATATGTAATGGTTCCACTCCTAATGATAATGATGATTACAAGGGTTGGATGTATTTATATAGGCTCTAGACATCTTGCCCAACAAGAAAATACCAAATCATAATTATAATAGAAGTACGTTTCCTAAACTGATTCTGATTTAAAGGGAAAATTCGCAGCTGTCTTTTCTTCAGATTTTCTGGAACGTTCCAACTGCAATTAGGCCTCTGTACCACTTTAGAATGATAGAGAATCTCGTTATCTTCGCGTGGACAGTAAGATCGCCCAAAACTGACTTCTAGAACTCAAGATATGGCCCAAACAGTGAATCTCACGCGTGTAGCCCAATAAATCCGAATTTTAATAAATTAACTCTCCAAAAACGACAAAAACATCCACCATAATCAACATCCTTGTAAATATGCACAACTAAACAAAACACATCAAAACTACAAGAAACTTGAGCCCAAGACAATCAATTTAAGCCATTATAGAATGTTCCAAGTGGATATAAACTCCACTTATCACACCCCCAAACTTAAACCGATGCTTGTCCTCAAGCATAAACAATTACAACTAACTAACTAACTAGTACCACTTCCGTAGGTGATCACGGTTGCATTTGGCATATGCAACAAGCCCTTTAAACCCCTAGGCAGCCCTAGTGGACGAGTAAGGTCTCGTGAGGGCCTATAGCGAATGTACCCACAAAATCCATTTAACCTAATGCAATGCAATGCATGAATGCAACTAATATGAAAATGCAAATAATCTAGTACTAATATCCTACCATATCGTCAAATCATCTCATGCCATATCAACTTAAGAATCAAAGTAAATACACAATGTCTTGGTGTCGAAAGTGCAAGTATTCAAATAGTCTACTCAATGAACATGCATAAGTTCTCACAAGTCCATGTCAAGTGTAAGAATAAGTTAGTAAACATGCTAAGCCTACAAGAGCACATCTTTGAGACAAAACTTGGGATCTCATACGCAAAAACAAGCAAACACTCACAATCCACTCACAAAAGAATATTCACTCAAGAACAAGGGTAAGTGTATCACTCAACTCCAACAAAATCATAAGCACGCTTGACATTTGGTATCAACCTAACTCTTAACACAACATACATCAATGACGATAATCAAAAGGTCTTTATTTGGGTTGTAATGGGGCTAGGGACAAGGTATGTCAAATAAGCCAAATCAGGTGAAGTGTCAAAAGCTAGTAAGTACCATAATAAATCATACACAACACCTTACTTCCCACCCACACATGATTTTACTATCTTTTCTTCCAACAAAAATGCTCGACTAGTCGACTGAAGTATGATCACAACAAACAAAATATGCTCTCATAAAATATTTTTTGTTTTTTTTCTCTGTTTTTTTCTTTTCTTTTCTTTTCTTTTCTTTTTTTCTTTTTTTTCTTTTTTTTTCGAGAGCTAAATATAACAAAAACAATAATATAAACAATAACAATGATCCAACAATTTTATTACACATGTCGACTATCAAGTAAACCAACCCAATTTTCAATATTTCCCCCAAAAGTAAGACCAACAATAAACCCCTCCTTGCACACCTTATTACTCCCTTAAACACTCTACAAGCCTTTGACAATGTGGGTTCAAATTAATGTACGGCCAATACAAGAAAAAGGTCTAGGCAAGTAATGTAGTATGTCACCGAAAAAAATAGGATTAAGCTCAACGGGTTAACTAATTGATCATGTAAATATGGTGTGGTAATATGGGAAAATATATGGTTATTCCTACATGCCTTTATCATTTTAATCGTCAAATAATGTCATGCGTTTCAAGAAAGACCTCAAACAACTGCTAGCAATGCAAACAATCCGTGGACACTCAAGCAAACGAATAAATTGCAAAAAATTTGCAATATGGCTCAAAATCTCACTTGGTGGAAAAACATACTCAATCCCAAGAAAAAATCTCTCTAACGCACCTACTTGTATTCAAAGCATGAAAACTAAATCATCTTGCACATATTCATGTCCTTCTAATCACTTACAACATTCAATAAGTCTACTAGCTTCAACTTACTAGTGTATGTGTGTGCACAAGAAAAAAGCATATCACTTCTCAATCAAAAGTGTCAACAACACAAAATTCCTATCAAGCATGGGTGCAAATGCAAACTATTATGAACTCACATGACATACTAAAATAAAAACAGAATGTCCTAAATGAAACAAACGTAGATAACACGAACATAAATGAATAATTTACTACTACTAATATGCAAAGCATGAAATCCTACATGAACAAATAATACAACAACAACTACTAATCCCTCAAACCACCCCCAAACTTAAAATATTCAATGTCCTCATTGAATGAAAGTAAATACAAGGGATAGCAGAAAACATACCTGAATACCGAAGCATACCCAACAATTTTTTTTTCTCGCAAAAATCCCCTTTCCTTAGCAATTGGCCTCAAAACAACCGATTAAATTTAACCTCCGCCGTCGAAAACGAAAATTTCCCAACATTAGCACTATCTTTCCCATGCTTACAAGCCAAAAGAATCAATACCCAACTCACAAGAAGCTCCACCAATAATTACCAAGCAATAACACACCAAAAATACCCCAATATATCAAGAATAATACAAATCCCAAATTTTTCAAGAACACAAATTCGTAATAAAAATAAAATTTGAGAAGAAATAAACCCACTGCGAATTGGAGATGTGAATTTGCAATTAATTCCTCTTTAGAATTGAATTTTTGGAGAGTTTAAAAAAAATAGAAGAGGAATTGGATTTGTATGGCTAGGTGTGTATAAATATAAGATGATGGATAGGTTGAATAAAAAAATTTAAAGTGTAGGAGAGATTTGGAGAGGTTAGGATTTGATGTAGGATAGATATAGGAATTAGGAATTGAAGAAATTTGAGTTAGAACTGAATTTGGGGTTGAAATTGTAGGCAAAAACATTAATTTTCGGAAAAAACTGGGCAGAAAGGGGGTGTAACGCAGCCCGTGGCTGCGTTTCAGGGGCTTTGGCGCGGTAGATGCAGACACACAGGAGCAACCTGCGTGTTAGGGGGGAAAAAACCAGCGGTAACGCAGGCGCAACCTGCGTTACATGGGCGCAAACTGCCCCGAAAGCAGTAACGCAGGCGCAACCCGCGTTACAGGGGCGCAAACTACGCGAAATTTCACTGTTCATCATTTTTTTTTCTTTTTCACAGATTTTTTTTTTTCTGCACAACACTACTACTTTTTTTTTTTCACTACACTCATTTTTTTTTTTTTCCATACAACACTCAAAAAAAAATTCTTTTTTTTTTCCTACACTAATGCGCGGGTTGCCTCCCACCAAGCGCTTCTTTAATGTCAATAGCTTGACGTTACTTCCAAGTCTCCATTAAGGATGATAATAGTTCGCCTGGTCCTCTCTTCGCGAGACTTCATCGTCATCACGGTGACATACTTTTTGTTCCTTCTCCTTGCTTGGCATATTCATGTAGCAACTATATCCTCTTCCAATGCCTTCATCTGTTGACCCAAAATCTGTCAATTTGTAGAACAACACACGGGCTTCGCTTGAATATAATGGAGGAGGGTAAATGTAAATTGCTGAAGCCTTTGGTTCCTTAAAGAGAACTTGCTCCATTGGCTCTAATGCGCTACCTCCATCTTTATACTCTGACACAAGTAGAAGATCTGCATCTTTCCCATGTTCTTCATCCTCTTGATTCGCACATACCAATTCTTGAAATTTGCATAGCTCATCAGTGTCTGTCTCAAATAGTGCCCCTTCCAAATCATCCACCTCACTAGCTTGATCAAATTCCTCACATGGCTTGTGAATACTCTCCTCCTCTTGGAATTTGTCTTCTTCAATTATGCATACAGTACCCTGCTCCAAGTCATCATTATTTCCTGGAATTGCCTCTGGTATGAATTGTTGTTTCTCTTGTTCCAAGGCTCTCACAGCTTGAGCAACTAGAATCTCCAAAGATTTGAGAGACTCCTCATTACTCTTCACAAGCATCCTAATCTCCTCCCTAGTAGGAACCTCATCTGACTGAAAAGTAGGAATAGGTTGCTCATGTTGAAACTCTTCACTTCCATAGAAATATGACATATCCAGAACATCTTGCTGGTACTGTTGAGGATCGTATGGAAAATATGGTTGTTCCTCATAACTGACATATGGATCAACTCCTTCGTAATAACAATATTGTGAGGGATCATGAACGCCCAAACACCGCTCACATTGATAAGGCTGTTGAATACCACCTTGGTTGCTCCAGCACGTACTGATACGTCTCATGTGCGCCCGCACATAACTCACAAACACTAGCAACTTGAGGCACCCCTTGCTTTGACATAAAATCCAATTTCTTATTAAGTGCCTCTAGCTGAGCTGCTAGAGCTGTGACTGTATTAACTTCCAGAATTCCCGCTAATTTGCCTTGTGATAATCTCTGAGTTGGATTCTGGTATTCATTCGCAGCCATCATCTCAATTAGCTCATAAGCTTCCGCATAGCTCTTAGCCCATAAAGCTCCACCTGATGCTGCATCTAGCATGGGTCTTGACTGTGCACCCAAGCCATTATAAAAGCAGTTAATCACCATCCAATCAGGCATCCCATGATGTGGACACTTCCTTAATATCTCCTTATATCGCTCCCAAGCCTCGTACAAAGATTCTTCAGACTGCTGTAAAAATTGAGTAATAGCGTTCCTGATTGCTGCGGTCTTTGCCATGGGGAAAAATTTAGTGAGAAATTTCTGAGCAAGATCCTTCCATGTCCAAATAGAACTTGCTGGTAGAGAGTACAACCAGCCCTTAGCTTTATCCCTCAAAGAGAATGGGAAAAGTCTCAATTTGATAGCATCTTCCGACACCCCGTTGATCTTGAAAGTGTCGCAGATCTCAATAAAGTCCCGGATGTGCATGTTAGGATCCTCCGTAGGAGCACCCCCAAACTGAAACGAATTCTGCACCATCTGAATTATGCTAGGCTTGATTTCGAAAGTATTAGCTGCAATAGCTGGCCTGACAATGCTAAATTGGATGTCCTTGATCTTTGGTTGAGAATAATACATCAATGCTTTCGCTGCTGCTGCTGGTTCTCCCATTGCTACCTGCAACACATAAAACTAAACAACTATATATAATAAATAATCCGAGTCAGTGAACTCTAACGACCACTATTGACAAGCAGATAAACCAAAAATAAAACACCGATGATCCCCGGCAGCGGCGCCAAAAACTTGTTTGCACTAAATCACGCAAGCGTACGTGGTCACAAGTAATACAGATATAAGTCAAGTTCGTTCCCACAGAGATCTGGTTATGGTTTTAATTCAGTAAATGCACCTATGCAACAGTGTATGGTTATTATGCACTGCTAAGACAAATAACAAATATGGGTTTTAACTATCTAAATTAACTAAAAAGCAAATTAACAAAACTACAAATTAACTAACTAGCAAGAATTGAAATCTAATTACTTCTGCAAGAAAAACCATGGAATCCTAACTTCATTAAATACTTCGCTTAGATCTGACGCCTTTAATCACTATATGCAATGGTTATGATATCTGATCAAATAACACGAAACAAGTACACGCTACTTCTCAGTATACGAATACCAAACTAAACATACATCCACAAAAGAGATAGAAGATGAATAGACACCAATTATGCTTAGACCCTATATCTCTATAGAATTTGAAAACATAACGGTTGAAGAACAAGTTATCCATAATGATCACATAGGGTAGCATATTATCTCTAATCATGCCACAAATCATGATGTTAAAACATCAACCTATCCTATGCTAGCATGGCAAGTTCTAAATCTCAAGATCCACTCTCGCTTCACAAGAGATTAACAAATTAGATGTTCATGACGCATCTATCAAGTAAGCATAACCATACGAGGATATCAGATATACATCACACACAGATCTGTAAAGCATCAAGATACTATAGCTCCATAAATAAATCCGTTAGAATCCCATGACAACGATTAGCTCATAATTGAACCTCTCGTCATCATGGGATCTGATGAAACCATGATAAAAACAAAGTATGAAAATATACAAATAAATCTAAGTAATTGATATGTAATGGTTCTACTCCTAATGATAATGATGATTACAAGGGTTGGATGTTTTTATATAGGCTCTAGACATCTTGCCCAACAAGAAAATACCAAATCAGAATTATAATAGAAGTACGTTTCCTAAACTGATTCTGATTTAAAGGGAAAATTCGCAGCTGTCTTTTCTTCAGATTTTCTGGAACGTTCCAACTGCAATTGGGCCTCTGGACCACTTTATAATGATAGAGAATCTCGTTATCTTCGCGTGGACAGTAAGATCGCCCAAAACTGACTTCTAGAACTCAAGATATGGCCCAAACAGTGAATCTCACGCGTGTAGCCCAATAAATCCGAATTTTAATAAATTAAATCTCCAAAAACGACAAAAACATCCACCATAATCAACATCCTTGTAAATCTGCACAACTAAACAAAACACATGAAAACTACAAGAAACTTGAGCCCAAGACAATCAATTTAAGCCATTATAGAATGTTCCAAGTGGATATAAACTCCACTTATCAGATATATATTACACATTAATAAACCTACATGTAACTTACTCCAACTATAGATGTTCTGGATCCTGTCTTCTTCATAAGGGTAGTCTGCCTGCTTCTTCCGAACTATGCAGATAATCCTCATCCGTTTACCTCTTTCTGAAAGGCTAGTATATAAAACAAACAAGTATGAGCGAAAGAATTGCTCAGCAAGTGGTTAATAGAGTTCACAAAATATCCCATCATATACTTGGGGTTTTCGAAATACCACAGATACTTACTATCAACCATGAAATATCTGTACCCAAAAATCTCAATAGGGAAAGTATAATGCTTAAAATAATCATTAAATCAACAAGATAAGTTCATAATCACATTAATAACCTTTCCGTCAAAATATCTGCTATTAAAAGAAGATAAGCAGAAAATCAATATATGTATATCATCTTTCATAATATATCTGTAATCTTTATCAAGTGTGAGATGAACAAGTTTTCAATATGATATGAATGATAAGGAAAATCAATATCATCTTTTGAAATCAACCTCTACTTTGAAATGAACAAGTTCCAGCATATTATAAAAGGATGAGGTTCAAAGTAGACCAATATAACCTTTTCGACAACAACCTCCTTAGCACAACTCATGTTATGTTAGGTATCAACAGAGTCATAAAATATAAGATAAAAGATGAAGTTACAAGGTGATTTATTGTAACGTCAGTTTTGAACACTTTTCAAACCCCTGCCAACCTGAAAGAAGTCTCTTCAATACGTGTTGCGGGAGCTACCCGTCAACCTGAAAGAAGTCTCTTCAATACGTGTTGCAGGAAATATCCAAATTTGGATGATGAACTAATACTGGAGTATCTCGCGCCAGATGTCACAACCTTACGATGATCAGTGATAAGTTGTGCATCTCCAAATTTTGTTTCTCTACATGTAGATGGAAGAACTGACGGATTTACTTGTCTACCGCCCTCTTGATCTCCCGCCAATGGTTGGGCATAGTCGGGACCGGCGCAACTCGGACCCCTTTTAATAATGATGGACCGTCCCACGGCCTCTTACACGATTATCAGTGATGGACTGATTCACAGCCTCATACACACATACTCCTAGTTCGTGTAAAATCCATGACTCTGAAACGTAAAGTTCATCCTCCTTTCCCCAAGTATATATACTTGTTGATAAGACTCCACAAAGTAGTCGTATCTAATTGGAAAGGAAAAATTCACCAATATTTCCCAAGCAGTTGCTTGTTAATGGATATCGACTTGTTCCAAGAATTTACTCCTCGAGTATTGAGGAAGTAACCGGAGTCATCATGACTCAAAATACTTGGATTGGAATTAATTCAACCACAATATCTCACGACCCAAAGGTCAAATAAAAATTGAATTCCTCAAGTAAGGTTCCCCAGTTTTGAAGGAAAACGACGCCATTACGACCAGAAGTTGATTTGCAATCATGGGGACCTAAACAGTATACTTATAATCTTTTTCTGAAAATATTTGTTAGGCACAATATGATAGGCTCCCAACATAGTTTATAGAAATTCCAGAAGTCAGAAATGTACATGATTCCTTTAATAAAACTCATAATATACTTAATTATTATTGAAGTCAATTATGCATTTATATACATAAACCATTCCATTTATATTGAAAGTATTTAATAAATATCCAAATAATATTTATTAAATCAAAATATCTGACGGATATAGTTTAACAAAAGAATTATAATCCAATCTAAATGAATCTTGAAAATAATACTCAATAACTAAACCATCCTTAAAGGATAATAAGAAAGACCTTTAAATGAATATTCGAAAAAATATTCATTTAATAAATAAATAATTGAATAGAAGAAATTAAACTTGAATTATATATTTACAATAATATTTATTAAGATATTTGAATAATAAAAATTTATCAAAGTAATTATATTCAAATCTCAAAGTGAATATTGAAAATAATATTCACTACCTGAGTAATCCTCAAAATGATAATAAGAAAACCTTTAAACGAGTATCGGGGAGAATATCCATTAAGTAATTAATCATCAAATAATTAATTGGAAAAGCCCTGAAATGAATATTCAAAATAATATTCATTTAATAAATAAATAATAGATGATATGAAATCATACTTTAAATAAATATTTGAAATGATATTTTCCACGTAAATATAATCCTCGAATATTATTTACTCGATAAATAATACTCCGAAAATAATCTCAAAACGTATACGATACACCGCCTCGCGGTTCGTAACAAAATATTCAAAACATATGCCCTACACTAAGGGCTATCATAATCCTGGGTTATAGATACTAGATCCCCTCTAGTCTATAAGTCATCTTATCAAAAGCACAATGCAAGTATGACCATATATCAAGTCAAAATAACTATGCATACACCTTGCCTCGTATATCGTAAAATATTCAATAATACTCTTAAATGAATAATATTCGATTAATATTTCTTAAGTGAGATAATACTCAAATAACAATCCTTGAATCTGACTCAAGTAATAAATACTTTTTGAAATTATAGTAATAATACTAAATAACATTCCTCAGAGTACATAATACTTTGCCGCTGGAATCCCTCCAGGTTTCCACGACTATTTACATATATCTAAATACCGACTCCCGGTCTAGAGTCGAACACAAGAAGTATGCTCTTATACTTAGAGCTACAAGATCCACCGGTTCATAACTATTCATCTCAAATCTTATATGTAAATCAGAAGGCCAACTATATATATATGGCAACATAAGCAATAACTGCAAATCTGTATAACTCTATACATGGCAAAACAGGAATATATAGAACCAATACTACAAAGTATGGTTTAGAACACTTGCCTGGTACTCGAGATACGATAAGGCTCGTGACGATGTCAGTCCATCTAGATAAAGTCAAATAAGAACATACCGTTAATCCCCTAGATAACCATTCTTAATTCAAGGTGTAAACATGCAACAACACAACCAAAGCATTAATTGATCGCTCTAGCGTCATACTAAGCCCATGCTAGTAGTCAAATACTTATGTCATAAGTTTGGTTCAAAATCCATTCGCAATTCCAAGTTATACTTAACCATTTAGAACGTTGGTTTCTAAGTCTCGTTTTCAGTGGTTTTCACTTGCGCGACCTCGACTTAAACTTTTCTATAAAATCAACCGTTTACTCTTTCGAGGTGATTCCTTCGCACACATACACCTTATGCTATCTAGTATTTAACAAACTCAATTTTCCGCCAAAACTATTTCATTAAGGGGTTCAATTGAAGTCATGAACTTAGCACTTACGTGATCGAACCACTTTTACGAATTGGGCCATTTCTACTAAACCGTAAATCAGAATGCTACGATTCTTTCGCCAAAATGATCTATGAGTCAAGAACTACAAGTTCATGGCAGTGGTGATTTAAGGTCAGAAGTTCAAGGTCTTGGGTAGGGACTGTCTTAAAGTTCTAACAAAAATTCGTCATTACGACGGCTATAAATCGAATAATCCAAAATTCCAAATACTCCAAATATCATACCATCCACTCCAAACAACCCAAACATGTTATTTATCATTAAAATAAGGTCAATAACTGCCTTAACATCCATGGAACCACTTTTAACAATTATCAAAGCCCACTCATAACACTAATGCTCTAAACATGCATCAAATCTTTATAACTCATCTAGCTAATTCATCAAAACTCAAACTAAGAGCTAGGGTTTCAAAAGAGGATTACCTTCCTTGATATTTGTATGACCTTTACAAGCCTTGATTAGCCCTCAACTATCCTTAGACAAGCTTAGATCATCAAGAGAAATCAAGAAAATCAAGTTAGTAATTCGGAGTCCCTAAAACCGAACTGAAAGATCATGAAAATCGAGGCCCTTACCGATCTTTTCTGAGCGAGGCTTTTAAAGGAAAGTTGTAGAGCATCTTAACAGCTTTCTAACCATATAAAGAACACAAAATGGCATTGAGTAATGAAGGCTCTAGGCCCGTTTTACTGAGAGGAGGTGCTGCTGGGCAGAATGGTGATGGTGGTGTTTTTGTCTTTGTTTCTTTTTGTGTTTTGATGATAATGATGCTATACATGTATAATATATATCTAATCTTTGGTCTCATCTTATTCCTTTTGTGTTGTCATCACTCCATTGGCTCCCTTGGATTGCCTTATCCACATAATTGCAATTTAGCACTCATCTTTACCTATCTTTCTCTTAAGTCCCTTGGTTTTGTTTTCTTTTCCACCGCTTTGATTTCCTTATCATTTTTTGAATAAAATAAATACGTTACAACTTATACGTTGCATATTATTGCTCTAATATGGCACAATACCTCGAACGAATATTAATTCCAACACCCCTTGTTTATTTCTCTTTATCTCAGAAAACGTTCTCCCGATTTCTCAAGCATTCTCTATTTCTCAATTCTAGGAGTTTATTCTCAATCCTCTTTCTTTCTCATAATATATCCTTCCTTGGACTCTTAATATACCATATCCTTAATCCATGATTCGTTCGCTCAATTGCTTAATCTTGTTATAGAGTCTCAGCGGTCTCTAGAACGTTCGTTCCACTGTCTCAGTGGTTTACGTTCTAAATCCTCCAATCAAATATAATAAAATCCTAACATATTAAATCCTTACTTCCTCAAATTTAATATCTCATTTCTTGAATATGATAATATATAATTCACTGCCCGGTCAAATATTACACCGAAATACAAATTGGAATTTCTGAATTCCGATCGTCTTTGCATACACTTATTTGCTCTGTAGATCACTAATATGACTTCAGAATATCCATCCTATGTCTCGTACATAGATGACACGAAAATTTTTCTTAATCCTCAAAATCACTATTCATCCACCAAAATCACTATTCACGCATGATAAACACTATTCACGTATATACTTATTCTTAATAAGAAACGTTTTAATTCTACCGAAAAATCTGGGTTCTTACAACACCAGATGTTGAAGAGATTAGATAAATGATGCTATGTAAGAATTTCTTGCTTTCTGTAGATTTTGTTTAAGTAAGTAGTTTAAACTCTGATTATTTGTTAAACACTGCATTTGTCTATTTTGTTTTGACATCATCAATTATTGTTAACTTGTGTATTTTTGCTAATGAACAAGTTGGGGGAGATAATATAATTGATGTAAGTATTAATCAGTGTTTAAGTGCAACAGTGATATATCAGAGTTTAGATGGAAGCGGTCAGAGTTTAGTTAAACACTGACGGATGGAAGCGCAACAGAGTTTGTTAAACTCTGTCTGGCGGAAGCGTCTACTTGTCAACAGTGATTGAAGATTAATTGAAGATAAATGTGGAAGCAATATCTTTGAAGATTGGATAGCTGTCAAAGAGATTGTGTTGACTTAGAAGACGTGTAGCAATCGTGATTGATATCAATTGTATAGCTAAATTATAGGAGTATCAATTTACGATTGTATAGCAGCTGTATGTTTTATAAATACAGTTAGGTTAACCCGAGAAGGGTATCGAACAACGAATTAGTCATTCATTGTAACCTAAGCAGCTCTCTGTGATATTTTACATCACTGAGAGAGGAATTATTAATTCCAAACAGTTTTTAATTGTTAAACTTGTGTTCTTGTTAATCTCTCATACAAATCTTGATTATATTTGTGTATTCAGCCTAACAGTTTTGATTAGAAATATTTCAAGAGTTACATTTGGGTGTTTTGAGGTTATTACATATTTCGATATTAGTAGTAAAAATTATTGAATATTCACTTTATTAAATGATTACTCTTTGAATATTCTTTTAAAAAGGGGCTATTGAATATTTTTATTCAATAAATATTATGTATTTATTTATTAAATATCCTAAGTGTTTTAAAGGTTATAGAATGTTAATTGGAGGTTATTTAAGGACTTTCATAGTTGTTAAAATATTATCTTTTGATTCTGCCTAAGCAAGTTGTCAAAGCCTATACTTTTGAAATATTATTGTATAATACTGCATTTGCCAAGTATATTGTTAAACAGTTTTGCTATAATCTTATTTCCTGTTGAAATAGAATTTGACCTTTGGATTATATGCGATCTTTAGAGTTAAGTATTTATGAACCGGTATATCTTGTAGCTCTAGATATAAGAGCATATTCATTGTTTTCGACTTTAAACCGGGAGTCGGTATTTTGTGATATAGTGATAGTCGTGGAAACCCTGAGGGATTCCAGCGGCAGATTATGATTGATTTCAGGAATGTTATTTATAAACATTAATTACTTGGAAACCATTTGAGGATTGTTATTTGGATATGGTATCATTCGAGGAATTGTATTTGCTTACTATATCTTTCAAGATGTGTTATTTGAGTATTATCTCAGTCGACAAATACCATATGAATATTATTTCTGTTAAATATGCTATTGGAAGGCATATATAACTATTTTCGAAAGTATATTATGATACTTGATTACGATTTGGTAATTGGCTTATAAGCTAGATATGAGATATTAGTTATAAACCGGGTATTGCAAAGGCCCTTAGTGTAGGGCGTACGACTTACATTCCTTTAATATAGACCGGGAGTCGGTATTTCTGTATATCTTGTGATTATTTTCTGAGGAAAATATTGGATAAAGGTTTTCCCATTATTTCTTTAATGAATATTATTTTGAATATTCATTTCAGTTATTTTATTAAATGAATATTATTTCGAATATTCATTTAAGAATTTATTTATATACTTAGTGAATATTTTTATATATTCATTCGAGGATTATTATGAGAAATATATTTTTGATTAAAAATATTCTTTAATTAATTATGAGTTAATAAATATTCCTTAAATATTTATGGCTTAAGAAATATTCCTTGAATATTTAGCTAATTCTTTTAACAAGTTTTAAAAATGATTTACTTCATTCAAATGCTATTTTCGACCTCCAAATATTATGTAAATTATTTCGGAGTCTTAGTATTGATACTATTATCAAGAAAGGTTCTCAAGATTCCATTCTTCATTCAATTCTATCCGTTAAATTATAAGGGAATCTTACTTGAGAAATGTTATCAATCTGGATGACTTCCTGGTCATAATTTCTTTGAAACTATTCTTTTCATTCACAACTGGGTTGCTATGAGTCATTGAATCTTGTGTACCCATTCATCATTCGAGGGGTAAGATTGTTGGAACAAGTGGTATCCATTAACAAGCTTCGGCTTGGGAAATATTGGTGAATTTTCCTTTCCAACTAGATACGACTACTTTGTGGAGTCTTATCAACAAGTATTATACTTGGGGAAAGGGGGATGAACTTTATGTTTCAAGGTTATGGATGTGAATTGAACTAGGAGACGCATAAGTGGCCGAGTGGCACCGGCCCAGCAATAGCCCAACCGTTGGCTGAGGAGTTCCAGAGAGCGGTAGACAAGTAAATCCGTCGGAGCTACCTTCTACATGTAGAGAACGACTGATGAGATGCATAACATACGACTGATCATCGTAAACGTTAGGGCATCTGGCGCGGCAATGCTCCCGTATTAGTTCATCTTTCAAAAAATTGGAAATCTTCTGCAACACCATTTGTATTGGCAGGGTTAAAAAGTATTTGAAACTGGAATTGCGATATCTTTCCTGCAAGTTCCTCTTTTATGATAAATGATAATATCTTGCTTATCTTTGGCATAGCAGATATTCCCACGGAAAATATAATTTGAGTTACCTTGTAACTTCATCCTTTATCTTATAATTGATGACTCTGTTGATACCTTACATAACATGAGTTGTGATAAGGAGGTTTTTGATATTGGATCACCTTATAACTTCATCTTTTAAGTTATATGTTGATATTCTGCTTATATTCTATATAGCAGATATTTTATGGAAAGGTTATATTGAACTATCTTATAACTTCATCTTTTACAATATACTAGTACTATGTTCGTCAATGCATGGCATACGGTTTCAAAGATATTTTAGAACTGTTATTATATTGCTGAGCTACAGTATCTTGATCTATCAAGTGTTTTGGCAAAAATGATATACATATACATATATATTTTTTCAAGCTTGAGGAGTATTGATTTAGTACCTTATAAATGGTTAAGTTTACGTATGATGAAAAGCAACTAGGTATCAGCATATTGAAAAGCTTTCTAAAAGATTATCAAAGTTATAGTATATACTATTTCGCCAGGTATGAAGATTATTCCTGTCAATATGAACTTAATCCGTTCATTGATGTTATTTTAAGCGTTATACTTCCTCTATTTAAGTTTTATGGTTAAATGTCTCAAGAATGATATTAAGTATAAGTTGAATATTGAAAAACCCAATGTATATGAAGGGATATTTTGTATGTTGGGATATTTTGTTCTAGTAGTACTTGCTGAGCAATTCTTTCGCTCATTCTTGCTTGTTTCAAATATTAACCTTTCAGAGGAAGGTAGACGGGTGAGGCTTATCTGCATGGCTCAGAAGAAGCAGGCAGTACGCCCTTATGAAGATGATATGATCCAGAAAAGCTATAGCTGGAGTAAGTTATATATAGGTACATTGATGTGTAATATATATTACTTTGTACTGAGTAGTTCCAGTTACTGGTGTACTTCCCGACGAAGCTATACTAGTAATATAAGGTTTATAAGACATAGTGCGATGTAATTGAATGGATGTAATGAGAAATGTAAGTATTTGAATTCTTGTTTCTAGCCCTGTAACCTAAAAGCTGCTTGGTGGTTGGGGTCTCAAATGTTGCAATTCAGTTATTGAGTGACTACAAGTGGTTAATGTTATTAAACAGGTAAATTGACATTAAGGATTTCCGCGTGACGACCAAATTCTTGACCCCGGATTTGGGGGCGTTACAAATATCAACTGCAATTCCTAAGAGCTCAAAGAATCTATCATGTTGCCATTGTTGATGATTGTCTTGAATTTAAATACACTGATGGAAGATAAAAGAAATTTAGGCAAAGGGACATGTCAACATTGGGGCAAGCTATATGACATATAAAGGATTATTGCATTGTTGGATTCTGAAGATAGAGTGGAAAGGGTATAGAAGCTGGAGTTAATTGATTTTATCAAAATGAAAAGAGATCACCAGGCAGAACAGAAAAAGAACAGTGAAGAGCTACTAAAGAAAAGGGAGAAGGAGTTTGCTGCAATGGAAGCTAATGATGATGAATTGAGGGCTATGGGTCTGTGTAGAGTCAAATTTAATCCTTACATCATTGAAAACAAGAAATATGGAAGAACTGTAAAGATTAGAATGGATTACATCAGTTCCTACTCTGAGAAACAGCTGAATGAAGTACTCAAGGATTTGTCAGGCTCCCCTCTAATTGAAGAACTCACTGCAATGGAAGACATTATTCTTGGAATGGAAGAAAATGCAAAGAAGAAAGCTAAAAAAGCTGAGGAAAAGATGAAAAATGAGAATCTGCAAGCCAAAGCTCAAGAGATGAATCCAAAAGGATATGGCTAGTAGTTCCTCATAACTTGTAAGAATACTTCTTTGTATTTTCTTTGATCAATCTACATACCTGTACTTTTCAAAGTTTTATCTTTATGTATGTTAGGCTTGTTATCAGGCATGAAATTGTGACTAAGGGTCTTACTCACAATTTGGGGGAGATTGTTAGTCACAGAGACATGCCTGTACTCATAGTATAACAAGCCTAAGTATATGTGTAATGCTATGCATTACCTACATGACCTCTTAACTGAGGGAACCTCTAGTTGTAGAGTTTCTATTTGTTTTGTACTTGTAATAGGCATCAAATCCTAGTTGTGTAACTGTACTTATAAAGTCAAACAATAATTCTTGAAAGAAGTTCCAAGGTTCATGCCTCAAGCAAGGAGATAAAGACTGTCAAATAATCACAGTTGGGATTTGAAGAAATGAGAAATTTGCCTAAGTACCAATTCGAGAAGTACATTTGTCTAGCATTCGAGAAGTCAGAGATTCGATATCTGAGAAGACACTGTTCGATATCTCTGAATGAACTATTCAATATCTCAGAGATTCGACATGTCTAATACTCTATTCGAGAACTCAAGAAGTCAACAAGTCAAAGTGGCATTCGAGTTTTCAAAGAGTCAACAAGTCAAAGTTCCATTCGATATCTCAAGGACTCAGAAAGCTATTCGACATCTCAGGGATTCGACAAGTCAAGTGTTCTATTCGACAACTCAAGGAACCCTGGAGAAAAGAGTTATTTGAGAAGTGATTCGATATGTCAATCATATACTATTCGAGAACTCAGAGTTATCGATCAAGTCTAATCCTAGTTCTCGAATCAATCACTTAGTCACTTCTCGAATACATTCTCGGAGACAAACTACTAGAGAAATTGTACAAGTCAGAAACTTGCAACAAGCCAAAGCACTTTATGGACCACAATCTGTAACGTGCTCTGGAAAGCCTACAAAGAAGCTTGGAGAGATGTACAAGAGACAAAGAGCTAAAGAAGTGGATCTGAATAGAACTTTACAAAGTCAAATCTGTAGCTGTTTGGATGCTTACTCAAAAAGGATAGACACACTGGAAAGTAATTTGTTTTAGCTACCTTATTTGTAGTAAGTAGGTTGTATTCATGTTCTATAAGAATACAACCTCACTTCCTTAGAGATTAACTTTTTCACAGTTTTTCACATACATTGTAAGAGACATCTCTCTGAGAAAAACGAAGCTGAGAATACTACCATTTGTATTCACAGATTGTAGCAAATATTTATCTAATAATATATTAGATTAAAGTGATGTTATGTCTTGTGTTGTTCTTTATCCGCACCTACACATTTGTACACACAAACACTTATCATGCTACACAGGTTCAAGAACGAGAAAAAGTTCAAGAATCCATTCACCCCCCCCCCCCTCTGTATTCTTTTGCTGTATTCAATACTCAACAATAATAATGATGATATCTTGCTTACCTTAGCATAGCGAATATTCCCACAAAAAATATAATTTGCATTACCTTGTAACTTCATCAATTAAATTATACTGGCACTATGTTCGTTAATGCATGGCATATGGTTTCAAAGATATTTCAGAACTGTTATATATATTATTGTTCTGTTATATATTATTTTGGTGAGCTATTGCTCACCCTTGTTTTATTTACTATATCACAACAATAATTAGATCTGATGGCCCGCACAAGGCGCACTTGGTGCAAGCAGGTGACAGTCGTCAGAGGATTAACCGCTGAGGTCATAGCTACCATTACTGAAGAAGAAGCTATTGGTAGGCTAGTTGTTAGATTTTGAGTATCTAATGTATAGTTGATATGGCATATATATATAAATGGATGGCAAAGAGTATGTTATAGTTAATTGTAATTCTTTGGGTTGTAAGAACACAAACTTGTGATTTATAATATTGATGGTTACTCTGATTTCATCTCTGGGACTATAACGGGTATGTTGTTGTTGATGTTGTTTGGGTCACAAGGTTGTAATTTAATTTATGATGGTTTTGTGGATGGAAATTGAGATCGTAATGATCGGATCCCTGACCCCGGATCTGGGGGTGTTACAGAGATGGTATCAGAGCGATACGTTATAAACCGCAGAGATGGTGCGACGTTAAAACAATAAATTCACTAAGATAATAAGAACTCTTGCCAAGTTCATAGTCGGACTACTTAATGAAGTGCTGACATATAAAACCCTAATGGGAACTATTAAATATCATGATAGTAACTTAGCTCGATGCCGTATCAACGAGTAAGGCGACGGACCTTGAGATTCACGAGTAGTAGCACGAGGATGCTTTATTTTATGTTGATGATCGGCTTGAAGACTCGATAGAGTACCCTATTGCGAACCCGAAGGAGGTTCCGACTAAGAAGGAGAATCCTGTTAAGGATAAAGAGTTACCCTTGAGGAAATGAGGGCTCAGCCAGAGAGACTGTAAGAGTTAAGGTATAGTGCTCAGAGAAGCGAGCGTAAAGAGCTGAGACAGTATTAAGAGAATTAAAGATGCACATTGGATGCATAGCCGGACTGCCGGAGGTAGTACCAGCAATTAAGACGGATCAGAAGGATTACCTGAGGTCTTATATTTGGGTAGATAAAGATCCTTAGAGACTTTCAGGTTAATGAAAGAAGAGTTAGAATGATGCATGATTATCAAAGACCTCGATATATGACGGGGAGTAGAGTCTCCAGGAGCAATTGAGATAAAGGCAATAAGTGCCATATCATTTGATAAATGGGTTAAGTGTGAATATTGTCAATAGTAACTCGCCATGAGAAGGCAGGTTTCATAGGTTATAATTTATGAAACCAATTCGAGATTAATGAGGTGGTTTTATTTAGAGAGATGTCCATTCTATGAATGGACCAGCTTAGAAAGTAAAGACGATGGGAAGTGATGGCCTGAGTGGATAAAGCTACATAAGGAAGTAGTAAGCGAGACAATGATCTCAGAACCTACAAGACGAAATGACCAGTGAGTC
Source organism: Kitagawia praeruptora (assembly GCA_037693485.1). Lineage (NCBI taxonomy): Eukaryota > Viridiplantae > Streptophyta > Magnoliopsida > Apiales > Apiaceae > Kitagawia > Kitagawia praeruptora. Next base: position 103,896,037 of record CM075345.1, read on the forward strand.
AACGATAAACCCATAACAAGACTATTGTCAGAGAGTAAGTATAGGGTTATTTTAACTCAGTGGAATGATGAACCAGAAACATTAGATGCAAGTGATTCAGAGTAATATTAAATTCTTTCTTATCCTTGAATGGATTATAATAGTGACATTAAGTTTATTCCGACGTTGAATCATAGATGGATCGAGTAACACGATCAGTGGTTAAGAGGTAATGGCGAATGTTTTAAAAACCTTGTGATATCTTCCTAGAGCTAAGATGAAGTTGGTGACGACCCAGCATTGGCATTGCCTAATGGAAGAAGGAAAACCTTGTGATATCTTATGATGCACCTCATACAGGGTCAGGCATTGTGCTTATGCAGCACTGCAGAGTAATCGTAGATGCATTCGGATAGCACGGTTCACCAGATTCGGATGGCCTTGGTGGTGCCAATTTTGGGGAACGACTAACTCCAACGGTAGTGTTCCTTCTGAGACTAGTGGTTAAGTAGACTAATATTTGGTAGTAACGACTATTAAGGACAAATATGTATCGGGAAGATGTGGCATGTTTCAGTTTAAAACTTTTGATTTCCCTTCTATGGGATGTATATATTTGGTTTCTTTCCAGTAGTTAAACTTCTGATTTTACGTTGATCATTCTATTATTATAACTGTTTACGGTTCGACCTGCTTGGATGTTCCTAGAACTATTCTTCAGGTTTCGAAATGAATCTTCTTAGTGTTACCAATGGGTGGATAGATTGACCAAAATTTCCCAGATTCTAGAGAGAACTTCAACAAATTTTGGCAAACCTTGTTTTTTTGATTATCAGAAGATGTCACTGAAGAGAGTGGAAACTGGAGCGAACCCGGTGGATTGAGTAAGGTAGCCGCTGTATGGGTTGGTAGTACAGACCTTGATCATTACAATTGATTGTAGAGATAAAATTATGAAGTTGAGATTGGATGGTAAAAAAGGAAATATAATTAAGAAACAAACCGGACTGAGAAATTCCGGGATTGACTTAAATGAAAAGGCTATTATGCCAGAAGTGTTAAGCTTATGTGGCACGTGGAATTGATAAGAGTAGTTGAAAAGATAAAAGTAAAGGAAAGGTGACCAGAGACGGTACCGAGAAGTCGATTGAGACTTATATGGAGTAAAATGTTGAAAAGATCAAAGGTATCAAAGAAGAAGGCACTATGTCGGCAATTGCTAGAAAAGTAATGCTATTAGCTAACCCCTAAACTCACATATTTTAGTGTGGCCAGTTGGGGCCAAGTCACAAAGGATTATCAAGTGACCAAACCAGTAATGAAAGGACAAAGCGGGGTGCTTCTAACTAAGCGCCAACCGCGAGGACTTTGATATAAAGTGAATTGAGATACATGACGATGGGATTTTATAAGTAGCATAGATGTATTAAGACTGATGATGGTGACCAATGAAGGTTGTAAAGATTGTCAGAGATGGTGCAGTATGATGCATCAATGTTATCTTGAACTTAGTGTCCTTAAGAAGAGTAATAGGTACTAAGAGATTTACGTTGAACATGACCAATATCTTCCAGAACATCCTTGCTGCCATTACCAAGTCCTGTAAGAAAGACAGATAGACGTATGTTGTCTTTTGGAAGGTCGTGTAGACTGACATTCGTTTGAAGGAAGAGGTTAGCATTAAGCTACCTATAGATTATCAAGATGAGAATGATTGAAGAGAGACCCTTATTAAGGATATATGATTTGATTGCTAATTTCAGGATGTAAGTATTCCTTGAAAATAGAATTGGGGATAGAATATCCATAAATTAAGACGAACCCTAAGGATGCACAAAGGATGGCATTACCCCTAATAAAGACATGTGAACTCAGAGGATATAAGTTGAATCGACCGAGGTAACAATAACATATAAGGATTTGTTGAAAGGAGTCTCGAAAAGTACATAGATAAAATTATTGTAGGATTGATCAATGATACTGTGAGATACCCTGTACCTAGAAGATACAGGAGGAATGATGAGGATGACCTAAGAAACCTTATAAGGAAAAAGGCAATAGTCTGAACTTTAAAATAGAAGTTTGGTAAGGAATGCATGACATAGTAATAATAAGGCAAGATGAAGCATGTATGAAACCATAAGAAAGTATGGATTGAACCAATAAGGTTGAGATTATCCTAAAACAAGAAAGGACTAAGATAAGAAATATCCTAGGTATGACTAGGAGTAACTGTAGTAAAGTTCACACAGAAATGTGGAAGCAATGACTTATGGAAAAAGATTGGAATATGTTTTCTTTCATTCAGCAGAGTTCAAGGGAGAATGCTTTCACCCTGAATTGGAATAGATCCAGAAAACACCAACTACAAGAAATTATTGCTATCAGGAAAGGCCAATGAGGTGGTCGACAGTTTAAGTATAGAGAAATACCATAAATGCTCATACCAAAGGAAACAGAATGATAAATAAAAAGGACCTTGAAGGTCATAATGTGGGAGAGGAATTTATGTTCCCTCTGATGATTGTGCAAGAATCAACTATAAGGATAGTTTAAGTAAACATTCGATTCCTGATTATGTCTGTAGCACATTACCGACATTAGGAGGTTCTGCGACAGGTCAGACAACATTCCCCGCAAGCAAATTCCCCAAGAGACTCGCCTTCTTTTAGAAAGAAAGAATGGAGATTAGGCAAAAAGGGATGAACGAATACAGGTGGTAGATTGATAGTAGATAACCAGAAACAGAGATGGTACTGATATTGATAAGCTAATTGGCATGATGATGAATGACAAGCAAGTTTGTGTTGGTGTATTTCTATGCAAACAAGATAGAGAATATTAGGTTGGAGATTCGTGATGCTAAAAAGTATTCCTATGAGAAGGATTAACGAGATTTGGAAAGTGATTAAGTAAACCGCTAAGTTTCCAGCCTTCTACGGAAGACAGATGATTAATAATCTCACCAACCTGTCATAGCTGCGATGCTTGAAGCTCTTCTACAATTTTATCTGCTTCATGTAAAATCTACTTCAAGTTTAGGAAGTATTCCTTATGGATAAGGAATAGTGATGATTTTGTCTTCCTAGAGTATTGTGATCTAACAATTATGAAACCCGTAGGATTAGCTATTAAAGCACTACATAAACAACAAACGATGGTGATTCAACCCTGGACTACATTAATGTAGTGGTGATTCTTCTGAGAATTTAGGTGATAACAATTGTAGAAATGTCGGGACTGAATCTAAGTTAGAAAAATCATCCAGGTTTATTTTGGATGGTTTAAATTTTTGGAACGACGTGATATTTGAAATAAATGATTAGGCTATGATGGTTCGTAGAGTGATTATAGTAGAAATGGAAACAAGTGACTGATAGGAATGAATATAGAACTGAGGAACAATCGGGAAGGTGGATATACGGACTCCTGAGAAACCCCAGCAATGAGGTAAGAAAAGTATGAAATTGACATGGCAAAGTTATTGGCCAAAACAGAAAGTTGGAATTAGAAGCATAAATGACATACAAGTTAACCCCTTAAGTAGGGAGAATACGAGGAAATTTGGAATAGATCGGTTGAGCAATAAGGAGACTCATGGAAAGAGAAAGTGCGAATCTAGAAGGTTGAACAAAGGAAAGTTTGACCCCAAATATGTGACGACGAGTGTCTCAATAATGAGATGACGGTGGAGTTAAGTAGTAGAAGTGAATGAGAATCAGATGATAAGAAGGATGTGATTGATAAAGAAAAGATTGGGAGATAATTATGAAATGTGAAGCAAAGAATGTTATGAATGGGCTTTCTAACAAACTCATGGGATGACCACCTAATAGCGTTATTATTATGAAAGAGCTAGTAACGAAATATCAGTGTCAGTAACATTAATGTTAAGTGAGAAATCTAAGATTCAACCTGAGAGGTGGAAGGACTTCCAAAAGTGAGTGTTACTAAGATTGAACAAGAACATATGTCCATAGAATGATGGACCGAGCAGCGAGGATATATTGACAAGTGAGATTACGATAGAGTAGTATTTGATACGATTACGATTATTTTTCTTCTCTGATAAACCTCTATAGTTCAGAGGTAAATTCTAAGTATGATATTTTGCAATCATTAAATTTTCTATAATTCTTTGGAATTCTTTTCTTTTCTTCTCTCTTATTCATATTCTTTTTGAATTGAGAAGAACAACCCTTTAAGGAGGGGAGGTACTGCTACGTGACTATCTGTCTGTGTGATAGAAGTCTAAGTGGAATGCCATTAATTGTTTAATTGCTTGTCAAGTACTAAAGGTTGGTCCCCTTCTGTACTAACTATGCAATATAACAAATGTTCATTGATCATAGTGATCTCTCAATAAATTTTTCCACTTAAATGTATTTACATCGAGATTGCGAAGATAAAATCAATAGGGGAATGCATAATACGAGTGAGGTTATCTTCGAATTCACAACGCGATAGTGATACTAAAGTCACTGCAGATACCAATAAGAGTAATAGTATATGACTGGGTAAGAGCATAACCCGGACAGGGCTTTGTACGAAAAGTGACAAAGATTGATAGAAAGGATAAAGGGTATATTGTACCACTAGTGAGAGGTGTTGTAAAAGGCTGGGATTGATTAAGGATTGACCAGGAAACTGGAATGTGAAATAACCAACAAGTACCCAATCGTCTTCTACCTGATTCCGGGACGGAATCCTTTTAAGGAGGGGAGACTGTAAGAACCCAAATTTTCGGTAGAATTAAAACTTTTTATTATGAATTGATAAAAGAAGGAACAATGATTCCTACTACAAGGTATTAACAGTTCTAATTAATGATTATTGAATGGATATAGATTCCAATGTTTATATGTCATAAAGAATGCAATGGGTTGACAACTTAGATTAGAATAATTTATCTCCTAGGAAAGTAAGATAGGGTTTCCTAAAGAAGAATGGACACTCTCATGTCATCCAGATCGATATTTGTTATAAGTCCAGAGGTTCCGTAAAAGAGTTAAGGAACGCTCGAGGAAGCACAAGGATATCTTCTGAATACAAGGATTAAAAAGAGAATAAGTTGTGAATAGTGTTTTTGGTGGAAATGAGAATATTATGAGACAACACTATATAGAAGTACCCGGAATGGATTTCTGAGTTCGTATTAGTGATCCGATGGGAAAATAAGTGTATGTAAAAGCTGTCGGATTCTGAAAAACAACACTTTTATTTTCTTCGAGATTTCCCCTGGACACTGAAGGATTTAAGGATTTAAGAAAAATAGTTGAGGAATTTAAATTCGAGGATTATAAAGAAAGATGGAAATGGTAGTGTAAATATTAAGAAGGTTTCCGGTAAAACTCTAACTAGAAATCCTTGAGATTTTCTTCCGAATGATCAATCAAATTGAGTAATAACCGGACAAAGAGACAAGCAGAAAGCCAAGATACATGCATGTGCAAGTAGATAAGATCAAGTAACTAAGTAGTTACAAAGTAACTAGCATCTTCAGAAACCAAATAACTTAGTTAGCTTGCATGACACCTTTCCACCACAAAATCACAACACTTGTCCCTTGGATTGCATCATAGATGAGAAAAGTACTTTAATAAAGTAACTTTATGCTAGATACTATCATCAATAATGCATTTTTGGACAAGGATGAGATCAAATCAAGCAAAACAAACTCCATTTCTCTCATTTCTCCAAACTGTCCAGCAGAAACTCTCTCCAAGAAACAATTCATATCTCCACTTCTATCCATTCTTAAATCACCAAATTTTAACCATAGCTTCTCCACTCCATGGGTAAGTTTCTTTCAAAATTACATTTCAATCCAAGTAGTATAGCCTAGTCAAATCCATGCTCAAAGTTGAAGAACCAAATCTGACCAGTTTCTGTCCAGTAGGAAATATGGGTTCAAAAACATAGCTACCAAGCTTCAAATTTGATGATCTATAGTTCAAAAGAAATCCCTTAAATGGTAGAAGATGAGGTAAAAATTTGAGCACCAAACTCTTATTTTTCGATTTATTATGAATTTTACAAGATGGGGATGAATAGTAATTTTCAAGAAACTAACATTAGTTTTCTTGTTTCTTTGGGTAATCTAAGCTTGGTTAAGGTGTTCTAAGGACTAATTAATGCTTAGTAAGGTCTCTACATCCTCCAAGGAAGGTATAACTCTCATAAACCCTAGATCATACTATGAGTTTTGTGATTGTTCTTTGTGATTTTAGATGAGATATGATTATGGTGTTATTATTGGCATGTAAGCATGATTAGTTAGTGGTTCAATTGATCTAAGAAATATGATGCATATGATGTTAAAGTAAGATGTTTATGGACTGATTATGATGAACAGTATGCCCGGTGTGGCTTGGTTTTGACGTAACAAATTTAGAATTGTTCGATTTATAGCCGTCATAATGCCCAATTTTCGTTAGACCTTAATAATTCGTGCATGATAGTGGACATAAAGTCCTGACCTTGATAAGAATATGGACTGTCCTTGTAGATCTCGAGCCATAGATCGTTTTGGCGTGAGAATCCAGACAAACAGACTTACGGTTTAGAAGTTATGGTCAAAATCGTAAAAGTGGTTCGAAACCGTAAATGTGAATTCGTAACTGTAATTGGACCCCCTTAACTTATGTAATTCAGTGGCGAATCATGGTAATTAAATATTAGAGGCCATAAGGAAGGTGTGAAAGAAAACCACATGTCAATCGGTTCGTTTTTCAATTTTATAAAAATATTCGGATCAAGGATAATTACGAATGAACCACTTAGGGGATCACTTAAGTATAACTTTGGAAAATCACTTAGAAAACGGATAATAAATCTCGAGGCGTAATCTTTTCAAGTAAACGACCGATACTAGGACTTATATGACTTAAGTGCCCACCAAGTATAAGTGCAAGGACATGTCTTGATAATGGACGAGTGTCGGATTATAACGGTGTTAATAAGAGTTATGTTAGGGGATGCCTAACGGGCTAATTTGAAAACGTGTTTTAGCCTAAGTTAAATATATACTTAGCCTTTCGAAGTGTTAAGTGATTAACCTCAGATATTGTGACTATTTATAGATCACCGGATTGACCCGAGGCGCACTACACCTACAGGATTACCAGGCAAGTTTCCAATACCTTGGAACTGTTGTTGTGATAATATATATGATTGTTGTTATACATATGTCATAGCATGCATGCCTACTTTCAAGTTAATACTGTAATACTTGTTCCCTGAATTGATATTGGCCTATAGACTAGATATGAATTATCAGTTATAAGCCGGATTGTTTTGTTAAGACCCTTAGTGAAGGGCGTATGATATTCACTCTTTAAATATAGACCGGGAGTCGGTATTTTGAGATATAGAGAGAGTCGTGGAAACCCGGAGGGATTCCAGCGACAGATTAGTATTTATTTTGAGGAATGTTAATTATAAACATTATTTATATTTCCATAAAGTATTAATTACTTGGAAATCTTTCGAGCAATGTTATTTGAGTATTATCTCAGACGAGAAATATTATATGAATATTATTTTCGAATATTCATTTAGAGTTTGATTATTTAACGAATAATTACTTTGATATTCATTGGAATTATTATTCATTAAATGAATATTACTTTCGAATATTCATTTAAGGTTTTATTTACTTAATGAATATTATTTTAAAATATTCATTGGAAGCTCTATTTACTTAAGGAATATTACTTCGAATATTCCTTTAAAGTTTTGATTACTAAAATAATATTATTTGGATATTCATTTAGAATATTATTTATTAAATGAATATTATTTTCAAATATTCATTTAAGGTTTGATTTATTTAGTGAATATTATTTTAAATATTTATTTGAGTTTATTTATCTAATGAATATTATTTTGAATATTCATTTAAGAAGAGATTTATTTAGTAAATAATTCTATATATTCATTCGAGGATTACTTACGAGCAATATTATGATTTAATAATATTCCTTAATTATTATTGATTTAATAAATATTCTTGGAATATTTATTTAAATTCTTTTAAATTCTTTTTATAATGATTTATATTATTCAAAGATTATCTTTCACCTTCAGATATTATGTAAAATATTTCAGAGTCTTTTTATGACTATTTTATCAAGGGGAGGTCCCCAAAACTCTATTTTTATTTAAATCTATCTTATAAGAAGATTTAAATACTCGCTCAAACTTCCAAAAACATATAAGGGGACCTCACTTGAGAGCTGTTATTTGTTTAACTTCCCGGTCATATACTTGCTAAACTATCTTGTAACTCACATCTTGATTCTTTCAAACATCGATATGAGTCTTTTCGGTTACCTCCTCAACACTCGAGAGGTAATATTGATGGAACAAGTTTATATTCATTAACAAGCAGTAGCTTGGGAAATATTGGTGAATTTTCCTTTTTCCACTTAGATACGACTACTTTATGGAGTCCTATCAACAAGGAACATACTTGGGGAAAAAGGGGGATGAGCTTAACGTTTCAGAGTCATGGATGTTATTCGAACTAGGAGCCGCGTAAGTGACCGAGTGGCATCGGTCCAGCAATGGCCCAAGAGGTGCTTCCTTCTACATGTAGAGAACAAGAGGTGGGGAGCATAATCTGCGACTGATCATCGTGAATGTTATGTCTCCTAGCACGTCAATGCTCCAGTATTAGTTCATCTTTCAATATTGGAAATTTTCTGCAACACTATCTGTGTTGGCAGGTTTAAAAAGTGTTGAAAACTGGAACTGCAATATTTTCCTGTAAGTTCCTCTTTTATAATAATGATGCTATCTTGCTTACCTTAGCATAGTGAATATTCCCACAAAAAATAAAATTTGAGTTACCTTGTAACTTCATCAATTAAATTATATTGGCACTATGTTCGTTAATGCATGGCATATGGTTTCAAAGATATTTCATAACTGTTATATATATTATTGTTCTGTTATATATTATTTTGGTGAGCTATTGCTCACCCTTGCTTTATTTACTATATCACAACAACAGTTAGATCTGATGGCCCGCACAAGGTGCACTTGGTGCAAGCAGGTGACAACCGTCAGAGGATTAACCGCTGAGGTCATAGCTACCATTACTGAAGAAGAAGCTATTGGTAGGCTAGTTGTTAGATTTTGAGTATCTAATGTATTGTTGATATGACATATATATATAAATGGATGGCAAAGAGTATGTTATAGTTAATTGTAATTCTTTGGGTTGTAAGAACACAAACTTGTGATTTATAATATTGATGGTTACTCTGATTTCATCTCTGGGACTATAACTGGTATGTTGTTGTTGATGTTTGGGTCACAAGGTTGGAATTTAATTTATGATGGTTTTGTGGATGGAAATTGAGACCGTAACGATCGGATCCCTGACCCCGGATCTGGGGGTGTTACATCCATTCACTGAGGAGGTGATGAATGCGCGCATATCGCGGAAGTTCAAGATGCCCACCATAAATGCTTATGATGAAACGGGAGATCCTGTTAATCATGTAAGAACGTTCTCTAATGCACTACTACTATAACCTGCCAGCGACTGTTTGAAGTATAGGGCATTTCCCCAAACCCTAACGGGCATGGCGCAACGTTGGTATAGTCGCCTACCACCCAATTCCATCGCCTCCTTCAAGGAGCTGAGCACCGCTTTCGTTAGCCAGTTCATTGGAGGGAGGATACATGAAAAGGATTTCACATCCCTCATGACTTTGATTCAAGGAAAGAATGAGAATCTTAGAAATTACCTCAAACGGTTCACCAAGGAGACTCTTAACATTACTGATTTGGAAAACAAAGTGGCTATGGTAGCTTTGCAGAATGGAACTTCAAATGTCTATTTCAAGATGTTGTTGGCCAAGCATCCCCCTGTGGACAAGACTGAACTTCAACAAAGGGCAAGCAAGTACATTAAAGCTGAAGATAGTCTAAAGAAAGAGTTCAGGAACGGGAAACACCGGGAATGGTGACAGTTCTAAGAAGCAGAAATCGGAACAGGAATATGATGGAAGGGATAAGCACCCATGCACAGGCAGGGATTCTGATTCAGCCCCTAAAAAGGGAAGTCCAGGTCAAAGGTTTACGGAGTATGCAAGGTTGAACGCCCCAAGGAGCCAAATCCTGATGGAAATAGAGAAGGACAGAGATGTGAGATGGCCGAAGCCACTAAGGACAAATCCTGAGGAAAGAAACAAGAACCAGTATTTACGATTCCACAAAGACGTGGGACATGACACCGACGACTGTAGACAATTGAAAGACGAGATTGAGTTCCTGATTCGAAGGGGAAGGTTGAATAAGTTCTGCAAAGATGGAAATCAAGGAAACCCAAGACAAGATTACGATAGGAAAGATGATGATCGCGATCGCAATCCACAGCCCCGTGGGCCAGTAATAAATATGATTTTTGGTGGCCCAACAGCGGTTGGGACAAGAAGAAACTCTAAAAAGGCGTATGCACGAGAAGTGATGCACATTACCGGGGAAGCATCGAAGCGTGCAAAGACGGAGGTCTCGATTGGATTCGATGACTCGGACCTTGAAGGGGTGAAGTTCCCCCATGATGATCCGCTGGTGATCTCACCTGTGATAGGCAACTCCCAAGTGAAGAGAGTCTTGATAGACAATGGAGCCTCGGTGGACATTTTGTTCCACGACGCCATGACTATTGGGCAGGAGCCACGGGAGGCCACTCAGATGTTAAATTTCTTGGTTATCAAAGCCACGTCCACCAACAATGCTATCCTAGATAGGACGGGACTTCATGCTTTAAGGCGGTTGCCTCCACCTATCATTTAAAGATTAAGTTCCCAACCAGAAATGGTGTGGGAGAAGAGAAAGGAGACCAAAAAATGGTGAGGAGTTGCTATGTGGCCGTATTGAGGCCAGATGGAACCGGGGGGCAGGTCCTCCCGATCGAGGATATGGATGTTCGTGAGGATGAAGAGCGGAGAGGAAAACCAGCAGAGGACTTAGTTCCCATACCTTTGGAGTTGGGAGATTCTGAGAAGGTTACTCATATCGGGGCATCTCTGAAAGACCCCTTGAAAAGCAAGTTGATTGCCTTCTTACAAGACACAATGACGTCTTTGCGTGGACAGCAGCTGATATGCCAGTGATAGATCCCCAATTGATAACACACAACTTGAATGTGGATCCAGACTGAAAAGCGGTGAAACAAAAGAAGAGAAATTTTGCTCCTGAGAGATAAGAAGCCATAAAACAGGAAGTTGACAAACTTCTAGAGGCTGGCTTCATTGAGGAAATCCAGTCCCGAAATGGTTGGCCAATCCCGTAATGGTCAAAAAGACCAATGGAAAATGGAGGATGTGTATAGACTTTACCGATCTGAACGACGCATGCCCAAAGAATTGTTTTCCCTTGCCAATGATCGATATGTTGATAGATGCCACTGCTGGGCACGAGATGTTAAGCTTCATGGATGGTTTTAGTGGCTACAACCAAATTAAGATGCATAAGGACGATATTCCTAAGGTATCATTCATCACCGACTTTGGTGTGTATTGTTACCTGGTCATGGCCTTTGGATTGAAAAACGCAGAAGCTACCGATCAAAGGTTAGTAAACAAGATCTTAGCTCATCTCATTGGGAAGACTATGGAAGCTTTTGTGGATGATATGTTGGTGAAGAGCCTACACAATGCAGATCACATTGAGCACTTACGAGAAGCATTTGAAGTGTTGAGACACCATAAGATGATGTTGAACCCAGCTAAGTGTGCTTTTGGTGTTGGGTCAGGAAAGTTCTTGGGTCTTATGGTCTCGAAACGGGGAATCGAGGCTAACCCCAACAAAATTAAAGCCATTCTGGATATGGAACCACCACGTTCCATAAGGGATGTACAGAAGCAGACTGGGAGGATTGCTGCATTTGGGAGGTTCTCTCCAAATCCGGAGACAAGTGTTTGCCGTTTGATGTGTAAAATAACTCCAAGCGCACAGTGTTTAGTTGTAGCAAATACAGATCGATCCTTAGAGACTATGAATTTTCAAAACCCTAATAATTAACTCAGGCGAACTAGACCAATAAGATTTAAGATGAGATTTCATTAACCTAATTAGCAAAGATTATCAAATAATTGGAAAACCTAGGAATCCGAATCTGTTAATCAATCACAATTAATATTAACTCACCCTAAAATCAATTCTCTTTCTTCACAAATAAGATATATCAATTAACGAGACAAGCATATACTATGAAACTTGTTATCTAACAATAACCTATCAAAACATCAAGGAGCAAGCATAGGCTATGAAAAATAAATTCGGTAACAATAATATATCAAAATCACTTTGTCAATTGAACAATAAAGCACCAAGAAAAATTATGAAAATCAATTAATAGAAACGAGAATAAATCAAAAGCAATTAAATTAACTTCATCTTCATCCTAGGATAAGAAATTTAGCTAGACATGATTCTGAATTTAAAAAAAAAAGACAACTAATATATAATGCTCGGAGATTATAAAACAAATCTAAACTAGAATGGATGTACGTGCTGATATGTATATTACTTTAATAAACAAAAATAAACATGCATGCATTCTTTAGATAAATAAGACCAGAAAGAAATCATGAAGTGCTAGTAATAAAATATTAAGCTAAATACTTCCTGCTGTAGTTCGTGAACAAGAAATCATCGAAAAACAAATTAATGTCGAATAAACACTTAAATAAGCTATAGAATTGAAAGCCGAAGAAAATAGATTTGAAGACAAACAATGTGTAACAAAATAAATCTAACCCTACTCCTAATTCTTGGTGTCTAAAGTGGTGTCTAAAGTGGTTCTCTCAAATACAAGAGAGGAGCCCCATATATATAGGGAAAAATATTGGATTTGGGTCTTCGATTACAAATTTGATATTGAATATAATTTCTTCAATTTCCTTTTCTTCTCCAATGAGTATTCGATTTTTCCTCCAATTTCTTTGGCTTCAAGAATTTTCCACCTCCTTTCCCTTTTTGCACCTTTTCCTGCTAGAAATCTGTTTTATTTATTTTCCTACAAAACAAAATAAAACAATTTATGTAATTAATAAAATTACGAAAACGGACATAAATTAGGTATTAAAAATATGATGAATTATGGACCTATCAAATGCCCCCATACCTATCTTTTGCTCGTCCTCGAGAAAAATATAATATAATATAAATACTATCTAATATATAATACCACTTCCGTAGGTGATCACAGTTGCATTTGGCATATGCAACAAGCCCTTTAAACCCCTAGGTAGCCCTAGTGGACGAGTGAGGTCTCGTGAGGGCCTATAGTGAATGTACCCACAAAATCCATCTAGCTCATGTAAAAGATTGCTCAATGCAACACCACACATACAAGTCATCTCATGTTACATCAACTAAAGAAATCAAAGTGGATTTGCAATGTCTTGGTGTGGAAAGTGCAAGTATTCACATAGTCTACTCAAAGAAATATGCATAGGTCCTCAAAAGTCCATGTCAAGTGTATGAATAAGTTGGTAACCATGTTAAGCCCACAAGAGTACATCTTAGAGTCAAAACTTGGGATCTCATATGCACAAAACAAGCAATAACTCACCTTTCACTCACAAAAGAATATTCACTCAAGAACAGGGGTAAGTGTATCACTCAATTCCAACAAAATCATAAACATGCTTGACATTTGGTATCAATCTAACTTTAATACAACATACATTAATGACGATAAGCAAAAGGTCTTTTATTTGGGTTGTAATGGGCTAGGGACAAGGTATGTCAAGAAAGCCAAATTAGGTGAAGTGTCAAAAGCTAGTAGGAACCATTATAAATCATACACAACACCATACATCCTCCCCATACATGGATTTTCTAATTTTCTTCCAAAATGCTTGACTAGTCGAATGAAGAAGGATCACAAAAACACAGAAACATAAGTATGCTCTCAAATAATTTGTTTTTTCTTTTTTTTTCTTTTTTTTCTTTTTTTTTCTTCTTTTCTTTTTTTGGAGAGCTAAGATAGATAAAATAAATATATACGCAACCACAATCCTTCAAAAATTTCTTGAACAACGACTGACAAGTAAGCAACAAAACCCAATAATTTCCTAAAAGTAAACCCCATCTCACACACCTTATTACTCCCTCAACTTCCTACTAGCCTTTGACAATTGGGATCAAGTATACGTAAGGCTACAAGAAAAAGGTCTAGGCAAGTAATGTGGTATGTCACCGAAAAATAGGATTAAGCTCAAAGGGGTAACTAATTGATCATATATAAATGGTGTGGTAATTTGGATAATAATTGGTTATTCCTAAATGCCTTTATCATCTTATTATCAAATAATGTAATGCATTTTAAGAAAGATATAAAACAAGTGCTAGCAATGCAAAATATATTTGGACACTCAAGCAAACGAATATAAAATGCAAAATATATGCATATAGGCTCAAAATCTCACTTGGTGGTAAAACGTAGTCAATCCCAAGCAAAAAATCTCTTCAATGCACCTACTTGTACTCAAAGCGTGGAAACCAAATCTTCTTGCACATATTCATGTCCTTTTAATTACTTACAATATTCAATAAGTCTACTAGTTTCAACTCGCTAGTGGATGTGTGTGCACAAGAACTTAGCATATCACTTCTCAATCAAAAGCATCAGAAACACAAGAGTACTATAGCATGTAAGGGTGCATCAAGCCAACTTTTAACAAGTAATCATTTCACAAGGCTAGAATTATTTTTTTGATTTTTCCAATTTTTTCAATTTTTTTGGATTTTTGCATTTTTCAAATTTTTTTGGATTTTTTATAATAATAATACTACTAAATCCCTCCCCCATACCTAAATCATGCATTGTCCTCAATGTATGGAAATGAAAGAAGAAAAATGACAAAGTCAAAGGACGAGAATACCTGGTAAAGGATGATGGAGAAACATTATTACCTATAACACACACAAAAAACTCACACACACACACACACTCCCCATACCTACACTTGGCCATGGGAGACACATTACGAAACAGATATATTAACCAATACCAGATCGAGGAAAAACAACACATGTAACATAATTATCAATCATGTGAAACACACCCACAAATACATCATTATCCACTAGAGAAGTATGATCACACACCAAAATAAAACTCATACACCTAACATCATTCATAGACTAATTAGACGTTTTTTTATTTTGTTTAAGCAAATTGATTACTATAAATTCTTGGTTATGAACTATGTCATTAGAGATAACAACATGAGTTTCATTATCAACTACCAAAGACTGATCAAGAGTGGAAAAAGATGGATTAGGAACGAAAGTGGGTGGCTCACCAACAGAAGTCTTAACAACGGACTTAGGATCAAAAGAAATATCCTCAAGTTGGGTTTCATTCTTAGAACAAATAGCATTCAATTCATCTAACATCTCATCACAAGAAAAATTCATATACAACTCATGAAGTTCTTTAGTACTCTCATACCTTAACAAAACATCTTCCTCAAGAAAAGAATCAATTGAACTATCCTCAAGATTTGACCATAAAACAACATCATCTATTAAATTAACTCCTATGGGTTGAATAGACATGACTACTATTGGAAAATCAAAAAGGAAAATCTATATTATCCTAAGAAAAATCTAGACCTTGCTCCTAACAATAAGATACTACTAAAAGTCACAACTCAAAAAGCATTCGTCCTGACTAGCCAGGCAGGTGCAAGCATTACCAAGAGGCTAAACACCTTTCTTAACACCAATCCAAATTAGCCAGGTAAGCGTCATGCTTGCCTAGACACCAAACGAAAGAATACTTAGTGATTCGTTCCTCCTAGATTCTCTTCCTAATTGAGCGCGAGATCCTAGGGGCCAACGTCTACTTCATTTTATTAAGGAAAGGGTATGCAGAATGAACGAATTAGTGATTTGTGGGCCAAGGAAAGGGTGATGAAATCCCTCACCTTATCTTATAATTGGGTGGCACCCTTAAGATTGATTGAATGATGCAACACACAACGAACAAGAAAATAAAAACTTATGGATGCACTACACTACGTGTGAATCAAGAAATACAATATAAAAATCTAGATGATGTGATCCTATGTGAGAGAATGAATGATGCAGCATATTGGTTTTTAACAAACAAATAACTAACTAATATTTTGGGGTTTTTTAAATATTTAATTTTTTTTTGGGTTTTTTTTTTAATAATGAGAAAGAAATAAAAATAGAGAAAGGAGATACGGAATACCGAAAAGTGCTTCCAAAAATTTCAGAAGAGACAGCGAGGCCTTCCAACGATCTTCTTGTCCAAGCTTTTCTCCGCTTCACTATTCCCTATAAAAACAAAAGAAAACAAGAAACTAATCCGAAGAATTAATATCAAGGACTGAAAAATACCAATAGTCCCCGGCAGCGGCGCCAAAAACTTGATGTGTAAAATAACTGCAAGCGCACAGTGTTTAGTTGTAGCAAATACAGATCGATCCTCAGAGACTATGAATTTTCAAAACCCTAATAATTAACTCAGGCAAACTAGGCCAATAAGATTTAAGCTGAGATATAATTAACCTAATTAGCAAAGATTATCAAATAATTGGAAAACCTAGGAATCCGAATCCGTTAATCAATCACAATTAATATCAACTCCCCCTAAAATCAATTCTCTTTCTTCATAAATAAGATATGTCAATTAACGAGACAAGCATATACTATGAAACTTGTTATCTAACAATAACCTATCAAAACTTCAAGGAGCAAGCATAGGCTATGAAAAATAAATCCGGTAACAATAATATATCAAAATTGTTGCCCAGTAAATAACACAAGTATGAATCAATAACAGCTTTATTAATTTTGATATAAAATTGTTACAAAACTCTCTTAAGAAATTCTTATGTTCTTAAGAGCTGCTAGGTTACAAGATAACTCGTATAAGCGATTACAATCATGTAAAACCTAAAACTGTGTTTATATAGCATACACAGTTACACTATCAATTACAAGATATTCTAAATCAATTACATATATCTTTGAATGCATATCTTGTATGATAGCTGCCTTCCTATAAATTAGGAACCGACATATCAATCTTCCTTGATCTCTGGTCTGATGAGAATCTTCACGAAATACTGACCAGCT
The DNA here is from genome assembly GCA_037693485.1 of Kitagawia praeruptora. NCBI lineage: Eukaryota > Viridiplantae > Streptophyta > Magnoliopsida > Apiales > Apiaceae > Kitagawia > Kitagawia praeruptora. The sequence continues at coordinate 103,913,155 of CM075345.1, forward strand.
TCTAATCCTGATAATAGTCCAATACTGACGTTGTATTACTGATGACGTCAACATCAGTATCTGATCAGTAATGCCCAGATCCTGATCATCACTTGAATCAATATCTAACAATCTCCCCCAATTTGTTCTTTGTGAAACAAAGCACAAATTCCTTGATTCAAAGATGTCAAAAACTCAAAACAAAATACCTTCTAAAATTCATCAGGAACAGTTTCAGAAATTCTTTGATAAAACAGATTCATCTTCAAGAAGTCAGATATTAATTCTTCTTCCTTGCTTTCAAGAATTTGAATCAGTTTCTTCTTCAGATTTTTGAGTCCTTCATCTTCCTCATTAATCTGATAGATAGCTGCCTTGAGATTCTGAATTGAGCTTCTTGGAAGATCTAAATCACCTAGCAACACATAAGCAATTTCCTTCCCATCTGGATTAAGAGACAGTTGTTCCATGCCTAGATACACTTCTCTAACAGCAGTACCTTTCTTCATTTCAACCTCTATGCCTCTTAAATTTAAATACATAGGAATATAATTGCCATCATACCTTGTTCCTCCATCCATAAATCTCTGTCTGATTGTCCTGTAAATCATAACAAACCAATTGTAGTAAACTTCTCTTTCTTTAACATTGATTCTTTTACTTCTGAGCAGGTACAGAACATATTTCAGCTCTTTTGCAGATTTGCACAACAACTCATGAATAGCAATCTTCTTTACACTTCTGTCTTTCATGAAATACAACATCTTTTCTATTTTCTTAGCACCAGCATGACAATCAGCAATGATAGCAACAGCTTCAAGTTTCCAGAGATGATCAACAGTTAACTCATCACCAATCTTGTCAACTAGAGCATGTTGATCAGTTTGTACAATGAAAACAACCTGTGCATTATTATACCCAATACCTCCTCTTGTTCCAGGTTCCAATCCCTTCAAACCAGATTGCATACTTACCCATTTTGGTGGATTTTCAGCAATAAATGCAGTAGACTTTGATTTAACAATCGATAAAGATTCATTAATCAAAGAAGACTCTGTTATCAGTCCTGCATTTGAAAACAATCGGTTTCCTATAATCACACTCACTCTTCTCCTTTTTCTTACTCTTCTTCTTCTCATCTGTTAGATAATACTGCTGATGTTCAGGAACAGATTTACTTTTATCATACCATAACTTCCTGTTAGATTTATGAACATTTTTCAAGTAATCTCTGGTTGTTATCCTTTCTGCTTCTCTTGCTTTAGCTCTGATTTCACTTTCTCTTTCAAATCTTCTGAAGTTCTCTTGCTCATACTTCAGTGTATCTTCAATAACTTCCATATTGTGAAATTCAACCACAACCTTAAGAATCATAATCTTAAGTTCTTTTAAAATTTCAGCTTCTCCAGAATCAGAGACAACATCAGGAATTGAACCAAAAACTGACTTCTCATTAGATACAGTAGATTGAACAGCAACCTTGCTCTTTCTTTTTAAAGGCAATATCTCCTCTTCAATTTCTTCAGGAGCATTGAATCTGTTGTCCGGAGTTAGTGCAAGAGATAGTGGAGTTTTCTTCTTTTCAGAAACATCTTTTAACTTGATTCCACTAGATCTTGTTAGCCTTGAACTTGTTTGAGCAGGTATTCTTCCTCTACCTCTGTATCTTCCTCCTCTGCCTCTTCCTCTTCTTGCAGCAGGAGCTTCATTTTGTTTTGCAATCTCTTCAAGAATCCTGTTCTGTTCTTCTAAGAACTCATCAGTAGTCATGTTTGGAATCTCTCCAGTGGTTAAGATAAGTGCCTTCTCAGCATGATACTGTTGAACTCTTTTGTCTTTATGAAACAGTTTAAGAACACGACCATCCCCAATGTCAAGTTCATGAAACAGATTAGCAGCATCTTCATCCTGTTCCACATACACATCATCCTCAGGAATGGTTGACAGAGTTTGACCAGGTGTTACAAACTGTTCTTCTTTTGGACTCTGAGATTGTACCATTGTTGTCACTGTCTTCTTACCTGATCTAGAAACATGAGTTGACTGCCTAGTTTGAGTATTAGATTAACTTCTCTTTGTTACTAAAGCAGCATCATAGGTTTCAACTTTATATGACTTAGCACCACCATCATTTCTAGAAATATCATCATCCTTTTGTACAACTGGATTAGGTGAGCATTTTGTTTTGACTATCTTCTCCCCCTTTTTGACATCGGCATCTTCTTCAATGAAGAAAGACAAGATAAGCTTGAGGGTTTCATCAATATTATCAACTTTTGATTCCAAGACAGTCAATCTGGAATCCATCTTCTTTTCAAGTGCTTTAACATCATCAGCAAGAAGACGTGCTTGAGAAGCAGTAGCAGATATAGAAATAGATGTTTGAATACCTGCTTGAAATTTATCAGTAACATCCTTCAGAGAATCAATCTCACTCTTCAATCCCTTTGCTAGAAGAGCATTAGTCTTGAGAAGAGCCTTAAGTTCAGGAGTAGGCATCCTCGTTGCAATATGACCAGAATGAAAAAGAGCATTTTGAAAATTCATCTCAGCATTCGGCTGATTCCATTCAGTATCCCATTCATATCCCCTTGCAGCTTGAGTATCAGGAGGAAGTATGGAACTGTACTTCCCTCTGAACTCTTCTTGAGTAACAGACTGCATGTATCTACTCGAAGACCCATAAGTAGATAGTAGACTTGCTTTTATTGCTGCCTGCATTTGAATTGCTTCAGGATTATCAGGATCATCATCTGAATTTGAACCAGATTTATTTGTCGGAATCCTATCATCAACATTCTCATCAGGATGCATAACACCTTTCAATTTTAATTCACTAGTAGATGCAGCTGGTGAATCCTGATGACCTGCAGACAGAATAGTAACATTTCCTAAATCTCTCATTTCTTTTAAAGTGATCTCATCACTTCTCACAGTGTTACCTAAGTTACTGTCAATAGTAACTGCTACCTCACTAGAAGTTAACAACTTCTCACTCTGTTCTACCTCTCCTTTTGCCAGTTCAGGAGACTACCACTCATCACTCTTCTTTTTCTCTAAATGTTCACTCTCAATCTCACAAGAAAGGCTTTGACTCATTAAATGTGAAGAAATAAGATGTGGCTAAGAAGAGTGGTCTGAAGTCATACAAATAGAGGTATCCCTTATATCAGGTCTATCTGTAATCATACTATCAGTAGTAAAGGAAGTAGAGATAGAGATGTTACCTGACGAAGTAGTTAAAGAATCCATTGGCCTTGCAGAAATTGGCTCAATAAGCAATGGAATAAGTGGATCAGTAGTACTTACATCAGGATTGACAACTGTAACTAAAGCATGACTTGCATCAGTATTAACTACTGATGGTTCTTGTGTAGTCTGAGGTTGTGAAGCTTCTTCAACACTTTGAGTCAAAGGTTCTTGTGTGCTTCCCTCAAATGCAGTGTCAGCAATCACTTCATCACATTCAGCAATGTGCAAATCATGAGCAGCTTTATCTGCCCGACTTCTAGCTAGTTCAATTTCAATTTCAGAAGCCCCTTGAGCATTGTCAGGAAACTCCCCTGCTGATGTGATTTTGCCAGCATCTTCACTTTGAGAAGATGGTTCTTATGGGGCAGGAATATTCTTGTCTTCACCTTCCCTTTGAGAAAGTGGTTCTTGTGTGACTATTCCTTCAGAAATGTCTGCACCCACACTTTGAGTAGGTGGTTCTTGTGTGACTGGATCTGCAATAGCTGCTGAACTCCTATGAAGTTCAGGTTCTTGTGGACTAGATCTTCTCAGAGATGACATAGTAGTCCTCAGTTTCTTCTGTCTATGAAAAATGTTTGCTTCAGCAGTTTTCTTTTCAAGTGGTGAAGGTTTGAAACCCAACTGAGCAGCAATAGCATTTACTTGATCAACAGACACCTCAATAATTCTTCTCTTTGGAGATACAGGTGCTGGAGAATCAGAGATCTCAATAGTCTTCACAGGTGAATTATCAGGAGTAGAGATGTCAGGATTAGCAGTAGTGTCAGGAACTGATGATCCATCTTGATTAGTAGATACATCAGGATTGCTCTCCATAGCATCAGTAAGATTCTGTAATTCTGTAGGAACAACAAATTTGCCTTTGTTGATTAATCTTCTTCTTTTCTTCGGCTTTTCAGAGACAGCCACTTCTCTAGTATCAACAACATCAATCTCCTTTTTCTTCATCAAGACTGATATAGGCATTGTGTCATCATCAGAATAAGAATCAGAATCAGCTCTTTGACTAACTTTCCTCTTTACTCCTGTTTCTTTATTCAGACCAGATACACCCAGTACCCCTTGTTCACCCCCTTGTAACTTCATTTTGGAGTGAGTTGGAGTGGAGAAATCCTTTGATCCTGATTGCCTCTTAGACACATCAGATCTAGCTAATTTCTTTGATTTTACAACTGATGTCTTTTGTGAGACATCAGAGGTGGTTGACTATTTAGAAGAGTGTTTAGATTGTGTGCTTGTGTCAGGAACAGGATGTGTAAGGTCCTGTCCCATAGCACCAGTTACTGGGCCATATTGAATAGGCATTCTCTTTCTTATTATCAATGAAAAATTCAGTTTCTCTATTCTATTCAATGTTTTCCTGATTTATCATGTTATCTAAGAAATAAATATGAAGACTAATTAAAGTGATCACATTATCAGTAGTTCAATACCATTTGTCATAGCTAGTATCAGGAAATTGAAATAAAACGGAGACAGTTAGATTCTGAACATAATACTGATGATCGAACCGTCGCATCAGGATTTGACATTGACCACTGTCAGGATTGACTTTCCATCAGTATTTGCAAGTCGTCAGTATCTGATGACTTCTTTCTCAAGAACTGCCATAGTTTACCATTCCAAGTTCGTTCACCAACTTTGTAAAAGTAGTCTCAGGTAGTGGCTTGGTGAATATATCAGCTAACTGTTGATCAGTAGGAACAAAATGAAGTTCAATTGTCCCTTCCAGTACTTCTTCTCTTATGAAGTGATACCTGATACTGATGTGCTTAGTGAGAGAATGTTGAACTGGATTTCCTGTCATGGCAATAGCACTTTGGTTATCACAATAAATAGGTATTTTTGAAAATGACAAACCATAGTCCATTAGCTGATTTCTCATCCACATGATCTGAGCACAACAGCTTCCAGCAGCAATGTACTCAGCTTCTGCAGTTGATGTAGAGATAGACTTTTGCTTTTTGCTAAACCAAGAAACTAGTCTTCCTCCAAGAAACTGACAACTGCCTGAAGTACTTTTCCTGTCTATTTTACATCCTGCAAAATCAGCATCTGAGTAACCACATAAACTAAAGTCTGATTCTCTAGCATACCAAAGGCCAAGAGAAGAGGTGCCCTTTAGATATCTGAAAATCCTTTTTACTGCAATGAGATGTGGTTCCTTGGGATTTGCTTGAAATCTTGCACATAGACAGGTTGCATACATGATATCTGGTCTGCTAGCAGTTAGATATAAGAGTGAGCCAATCATCCCTCTGTAGTTGGTTACATCTACCTCTATTCCTTGATCAGGATCAAGCTTTGTAGCTGTAGCTATAGGAGTTGAAGCTGTAGAGCTGTCTTGCATGTTAAACCTTTTCAGTAAATTCTTTGTGTACTTTGACTGATTGATAAAAATCCCATCATCAGTCTGTTTAACTTGCAGACCTAAGAAATAGCTCATTTCTCCCATCATGCTCATTTGATATCTAGACTGCATTAGCTTTGAAAACTTCTCACACAGCTTAGAGTTAGTTGACCCAAAAATGATATCATCAACATATATTTGAACTAACAGCAAATCCTTACCATGATTCAAATAAAACAAGGTTTTATCAATTGTACCTCTATTGAATCCACTTTACAGTAAGAATTGAGCTAAGGTTTCATACCAGGCTCTTGGAGCTTGCTTTAGTCCATAAAGTGCTTTATCCAGTCTATAGACATGATCTGGATATTTGGGATCAATGAATCCAGGAGGTTGCTCAACATATACCTCATCTTCCAATTCTCCATTGAGGAATGCACTTTTTACATCCATCTGGAATACTTTGAACTTCTTGTGGGCTGCATATGCCAGAAAAATTCTGATGGCCTCTAGTCTTGCAACAGGAGCAAAAGTCTCATCATAATCTATTCCTTCCTGTTGAGAATACCCCTTTGCTACTAGCCTTTCTTTATTCCTCACAATTGTGCCGTCTGAATCTATCTTGTTTCTGAATACCCACTTTGTACCCACAATAGACCTACCCTTGGGCCTTGGTACAAGTTTCCAGACTTCATTTCTTTCAAACTCATTCAGTTCTTCTTGCATAGCTGTCACCCAATCAGCATCCTTAAGTGCATCTTCAACTTTCTTAGGCTCCTCCTTTGACAGAAAGTTATTATATAAGCATTCATTCTGAGTTGCACTTCTTGTCTTAACACCTGCTTCAGGATTCCAAATAATTAAATCAGGAGTATGACTTTTAGTCCATTTCCTTGCTGATGGTAAGTCATTTCTTGAACTGGATGCTCCCCCTGGATTGGTGTTATCTTCAAAAGAACTAGAATTGCTAGAAGCTCCCCCTGAGATAGTGTTATCTCTCCCTGATATACTGTCAGGATTATCACTTGAATCTATTTCTGATGAGTCTCTACTTGATGTTAGAGTTGTATCAGTACTGGTGATGTCTTGCTCTTGCTCCCCCTCAATATTTGCATTATTTGAGTCATCATCAGTAACTGGTATTCGATCAGGAATTGATCGATCGTCAGGATCTGACAGAGTATCAATATCTGACATGACTTCATCAGAATTCTTGGTAGCTTCATTTGCAAAGATCAAACTATCATGAGAGTCTTCTATAATCCCTGTTATCTTTCTATCATCAAAAGACACATTAATAGACTCCATGACTGTCTTTGTTCTTAGATTGTAGACTTTAAAGGCTCTTGATGTTGGATAGCCAATAAAGATGGCCTCATCAGCTTTTGTCTCAAATTTTCCTAGTTGTTCAGGATGAGGTCTTAGAACAAAGCACTTACAACCAAATACATGCAAATGCTTCAGACTTGGCTTCTTTTCCTTGATCATCTGATAAGGAGTTACACCATGTCTGTTGATTAAAGTGATGTTCTGAGTGTAGCATGCTGTGTTGACTGCTTCTGCCCAGAAATATGTAGGTAGTTTAGCTTCCTCCAACATAGTTCTGCCAGCTTCAATAAGAGTTCTGTTCTTCCTTTCAACTACTCCATTTTGCTGAGGTGTGCCAGGAGCAGAGAATTGTTGAACTATTCCTTTGTATTTGCAGAACTCTTCCATTGCTGAATTCTTGAATTCAGTCCCATTATCACTTCTCAGAATCTTGACTTTGTATTTTGTGCCAGTTTCAATAAGCCTTACATGGTCCAGCAGTATTTCAGTAGTTTCATCTTTTCTGTGCAGAAAATAAACCCAAGTAAATCTAGTATATTCATCAACAATGACTAGAGTATACCTTTTCTTACTGATGGACATAATATTCACTGGTCCAAACAAGTCAAGGTGAAGCATGTGATATGGTTCATCAATTGAGGATTCAGATTTACTCTTGAATGATGTCCTTCTCTGTTTAGCCTTCTGACAAGCATCACAGAGTCCATCAGGAGTATACAGTGCCTTTGGTAATCCTCTTACCAAGTCTTTCTTAACCAACTCATTTATATTGTTGAAGTTGAGATGAGAAAGCTTCTTATGCCAATTCCAACTTTCATCTACAGAAGCTTTACTGATGAGGCATGTAGTTGGATTATCAGTATTGGTGTGAATGTTGGCTTCATAAATGTTACCATGTCTTTGACCAGTTAATGCAACCTTTCCTGAAGATTTGCTGATAACTTCAAAATGAGTATCATTGAAATTGACACGATAACCTCTGTCTGTGATTTGACTAACACTTAACAGATTGTGCTTGAGTCCTTTCACCAGAGCTACTTTTTCAATGATGACATTTCCAATTACAATACTGCCATATCCCAAAGTTTGTCCAATGTTGCCATCTCCATAAGACACAGTTGGGCCAGCCTTCTCCTCAAATTCTGATAGCAAGGTTTTGTCTCCAGTCATGTGCACAGAGCATCCACTATCCATGACTAACACATTTTTCTTTTTACCCTGCAATCAGAATCACAAAGAACTCAGTTAGAATTTTTAAGAACCCACACTTGTTGGGTTCTCTTTTCATGCAACTTAACATTTTTAGCAGCAGAAGATTTTCTTGTAAAGACACCTTCATCAGGATTAAGTCCATCAGAATTAATCTTTTTCTTAACAGATGCATGCTTAGTATTCAAGTTCTTTGTTTTTCCAAAATTTGCACTTTTATTAAACTTAGGCAAAGGCTCATAATAATTATAGTACAAATTATGGTATTCTTCACATGTATAAATAGAATGCCATTCACTGCCACAATGGAAACAAGGATTCTGTGGTTTATAAAATACTGATTTATTCCTAATGTCAGACTTATGAACTACAGTAGGCTTCTTTTTACTCCTCCTGCAATCAATATCAAGATGATTAGAGTTACCACAGTTAAAGCATACTTTTCTTGGTGCATTTGGAATATACTTATAATTATTCTCCTTGTTTATTCCAACTTTACCATTCCTGTTCCTTTTGACAGTTGGAACTCTCTTCCTATCTGTTACATCACGGATTCTATCCCTTAATTGTTTCTTGGACAAAAGACCTACATTTTTGTTTTTGACAGTTCTAGACTCAGAATGATGTGTAGAAGTGGATCCCTTTTCTGAAGTAGATTTGGGAATTTCTGGATACACATAATTAACAGGTTTTAATTTGGTTTTAGTACTGTCTGTGACATATCTTTAGGTTTTTGGATTTGTTGAGTCATCAACTATAACTCTTCCTGGATTAGATGAAACAACCTTTTCTTTGTCCTTTTTCTTATTCTCTGGCTTATAACCTAGACACTCTTTCCAGTTTTTATCAGTAATAATTTCATGAGTTTTTGTTCCAGAATGTGTCCAGGTTCTGAGTTTTTCATTTGCCTCTTTAAGTTGCATTTCAAGTTCATTACATTTAAACTCTGTTTCAAGTTTCATGTGTTTAGCATTATCACATTCTGCTTGAACTTCCTGCAAGAAAATTAACTCAGCTTCTAGATGATCATTTCTCTTAACAACCTCTGCCATTTCAGATTTTATTCTAGTATTTTCAAGAGATTGACTCCTAAAACTAATATGCAGAGATTTTAAAAAAGATCTTAGCTCAGAGACATTATTAGTATCAAAATCAAACAAAATTTCAGATACCTTATTTTCACCAGCAGAAGTCTCATCAGTTTTAGCCATCAAAGCATAATTCACTTTCTCTTCTTCAGAGTCAGATGATGAGTCCATCCAATCCTTGCTTGAAGAAATAAGAGCTTTGGTTTTGGTCTTCTTGCACTCAGTTGCAAAGTGACCCATTCCATCACAGTTATAGCATCTGATTTTTGACTTGTCAAATTTGCTGCTTTTATCTTCTTTCTTCTTGTACCTGTCTTTGTCAGCATTGAAGGTTCTCTTCTGAAATTTCCCTTGCTTCCTAGCCTTTCTGAACTTCATCTTCTTAAAGCCCTTGACTATCATAGCAACCATTTCCATTATATCAGAATCAGTAGAGTCATCATCAGTATCAGAATCAGATTCAGTATCAGTATCTGATGATGAGTCATCAGGAATTGACTCTACCACTCTATTCTTTCTGTTAGAAACCTCCTCAGCTTTTCCCTTTGATTTTGATTCAACATTCAAAGCAACAGATTTTGCTTTGACATTTTTCTTGTTCTTCCTCTGTTGAACCTCAAGATCATGGGTTCTTAACATCCCATAGACTTCATCAAGAGACAGCATCTTCAAATCATATTGATGCCTTATGATTGAAGCTTGAGTATCCCACTCCTCAGTTAGAGCTCTGAGAAACTTGGTGTTTGAGTCCTCTGGATCATACTCTTTGCCAACTAGTGATAGATTGTTCAGTAATGTCAAGAATCTATCATACATATCAGTAAGGCTTTCATCAGATTTAGCATCGAACTGCTCATACTCCTGAATCAACAGAGCCCTTCTGTTTCTTTTGATAGATTCAGTACCTTGGCATTGAGTTTCCAAAGTATCCCAAATTTCCTTTGTAGTCTTGCATGCTATTACCCTGTTAGACATGACATTATCAAGACTGTTATGCAAAATATTTTTTACCTTTGCATCTTTGAGTACTTGAGCCTTTTCCTCTGTCGTCCACTCACTCTTTGCCTTAATGACATAGTGTTCAGCAACAGTCTCTGTTCTTGCAACTAGTCTTGTTGGTAGAAATGGTCCATCATTGATCCTATCAAGATAGTCAGGATCAGTTGCTTCCAGATACATCATCATTTTCACTTTCCATGTTGGATACTCAGTTTTCTTGAGAATTGGAATTTTGATGCTTTCATACTTGCTTGTCGACATCTTAAGATCGTTTCTGATTAATATTAATCAGTTTGCTCTGATACCAATTGTTGCCCAGTAAATAACAATTATAGAAGGGGGGTTGAATACAATTGTATAAGATTTTCGACTTAAACCAAAATAACACAAGTATGAATCAATAACAGCTTTATTAATTCTGATATAAAACTGTTACAAAACTCTCTTAAGAAATTCTTATGTTCTTAAGAGCTGCTAGGTTACAAGATAACTCGTATAAGCGATTACAATCATGTAAAACCTAAAACTGTGTTTATATAGCATACACAGTTACACTATCAATTACAAAATATTCTAAATCAATTACATATATCTTTGAATGCATATCTTGTATGATAGCTGCCTTCCTATAAATTAGGAACCGACATATCAATCTTCCTTGATCTCTGGTCTGATGAGAATCTTCACGAAATACTGACCAGCTTCTAATCCTGATAATAGTCCAATACTGACGTTGTATTACTGATGACGTCAGCATCAGTATCTGATCAGTAATGCCCAGATCCTGATCATCACTTGAATCAATATCTAACAAAAATCACTTTGTCAATTGAACAATGAAGCACCAAGAAAAATTATGAAAATCAATTAATAAAAACGAGAATAAATCAAAAGTAATTAATTAACTTCATCTTCATCCTAGGATAAGAAATTTAGCTAGACATGATTCTGAATAAAAAAAAAAAAAGACAACTAATATATAATGCTCAGAGATTATAAAACAAATCTAAACTAGAATGGATGCCGATATGTATATTACTTTAATAAACAAAAATAAACATGCATGCATTCTTTAGATAAATAAGACCAGAAAGAAATCATGAAGTGCTAGTAATAAAATATTAAGCTAAATACTTCCTGCTGTAGTTCGTGAACAAGAAAGCACCGAAAAACAAATTAATGTCGAATAAACACTTAAATAAGCTATAGAATTGAAAGCTGAAGAAAATAAATTTGAAGACAAACAAAGTGTAACGAAATAAATCTAACCCTACTCCTAATTCTTGGTGTCTAAAGTGGTTCTCTCAAATACAAGAGAGGAGCCCCATATATATAGGGAAAAATATTGGACTTGGGTCTTCGATTACAAATTTGATATTGAATATAATTTCTTCAATTTCCTTTTCTTCTCCAATAAGTATTCGATTTTTCCTCCAATTTCTTTGGCTTCAAGAATTTTCCACCTCCTTTCCCTTTTTACACCTTTTACTGCTACAAATCTGTTTTTATTTATTTTCCTACAAAACAAAATAAAACAATTTATTAATTAATAAAATTACGAAAACGGACATAAATTAGGTATTAAAAATATGATGAATTATGGACCTATCACCGTTCTTCAAAACACTAAAGAAAGTTCAAAACTTCGAGTGGACAGAAGAAAGCCAAGAGGCCTTTGAGCATGTGAAGAAGTATATGGCTGAAGCCCCGCTGTTGGCCAAGCCAAGCATGGGAGAAATCCTTTATCTTTACCTGGCGATTTCGGATCAATCTGTGAGTGCGGTGCTGGTAAAGGAGGAAGACAAGATTCAGAAACCCCTATACTATGTGAGCAAAGTTTTACACGGAGCAGAGTTGAACTACTCCACTATTGAGAAGTTTGCCTTAGCTTTGGTAACTGCCTCTAGGAAACTACGGCCCTATTTTCAGGCACACAAATTCAAATTCCTTACAGGACAACCACTGAGGAATATTTTACACAGCTCTAAAGCCAGTGGTAGGCTCATCAAGTGGGCAATTGAGTTGGGAGAATTTGATATTAAGTACAAGCCAAGGACGGCCATCAAATCTCAGGCACTTGCTGACTTCATGATTGAATGCACCATTGACAACCAAGAAGTCGGGGGGCAGGAGATACCTCAGGAAGGCAATAAGAAAGACAAGGAACCCATGATTGAGGAGAAGGAATTCTGGATGCTCTATTTTGATGGGGCATCAAAAACAAAAACAAGTGGTGCAGGTCTTGTCTTACAAAGTCCCTATGGATTTATGATTGAATATGCCCTGAAGTTGGACTTCCCAACAACCAATAATGAGGCAGAGTATGAAGCTTTGATAGCTGGACTTGGTTTGGTAGGAGCACTAAGGGTAAAAAATCTTAAAGTTTGTGGAGATTCAAGGCTAGTTGTGGCCCAGGTCAATGGAGAGTTTGAGGCAAGGGATGAAACCATGGCCAAGTACTTAAGGCTTGTGAAGGCAGTAATGACTCAATTTGATGAATTCTACATTGAGCACATTCCGAGGGAGGAAAACATCAAGGCTGATGCCTTATCTAAGTTTGCCTCCTCCGAGATAGAGAATTATTCTGGAAGTGTCTACTTCCAAGTTCTGAAAAACCCCACTATCGATTCAAAGTTGGTTGCACCTATCGGGGTTAGGGAATGTTGGATAGATCCCATAAAAGCACACCTTGAGACAGGTTAGCTCCCGACTAATGCCATGGAGGTACAAAAATTATCTGTGAGGGGGTTGAGGTATGCTCTGATTGAAGGAATACTCTACAAGAAGTCTTTTGTGATGTCGTATCTGAAGTGTTTGAGACCCGAAGAGGCCAAATTAGCTATTGAGGAGGTCCATGAGGGAATTTATGGACAACACTTGGGGGCAGGGCCCTAGCTCACAAGATAGTTAGACTCGGATTCTATTGGCCTGAGATGATGGTCGATTCCAAGGAATATGTGAAAAAGTGTGATCGGTGCCAGAAACACGCACCAGTGGTTAGGCAACCACCAGAGTGCTGACATCCCTCAGCTCCCCCATTCATTTTGCTATGTGGGGGATGGATATACTTGGGCCCTTTCCTATGGCCAATGCTCAAAGGAAGTTTCTGATTGTAGCTATTGATTACTTCAAAAAGTGGATTGAGACCAAACCTTTGGCTAAAATCACAACCAAGCAAGTTATGCAGTTCTTCTAGGAGAACGTCATGTGTAGGTATGGAATACCACGAATCCTTGTTACGGACAACGGGCTAAAATTTAACAACAAAGAATTTAGAGATTATTGTGATGAGAATAGAATTGAGCTTCGGTCCACCTCGGTTGCCCACCCCCAAGCTAATGGGCAAGCTGAGGTTGCTAATCAAATTATCCTTGATGGACTTAAGAAAATGGTGGAACGCTCTAGGAACACCTGGGTGGATGAGTTATTACCAATACTCTGGGCATACCGTACTACATGCAAGGTGACTACTGGGGCGACTCCATTCATGTTAGCTTATGGAGCTAAAGCTGTGGTACCCGTGGAAATCATGCATGCATCTGCCCGGGTGGGAATCTTTCAAACTAGACACTAATGAAGAGGGAATGAGGTTGGCCCTTCATTTGATAGATGAGGTGAGAGATGAAGCTCATGCTAGGAATATTGAACATCAGAAAAGAGCTTCCTTCTACTATAACCTAGGGGTGAAAGAAAGGTACTTCCGACAAGGGGACTTAGTACTTAGAAAGATTGAAGCATCCGGAGTTGGACAGAAAGGGAAGCTGGCCCCAAATTGGGAAGGCCCATATCGAGTCAAGGGAACACTGGGACGTGGATCATACAAGTTGGAGACTTTGGAAGGAAACGAAGTGCCTCGCACTTGGCACGCATCAAACCTCAAGGTTTATTATGTTTGATTATCTTGATTAGGACGTAGCTAAAGTTATTAGGAGATTAGAAATAAGGTCGACGAAACCATTTCAGAGTTTTTAAACTCCGAGTAGGAAGTAGAGTACTTATGTAAGGCTGGACCCATTTCAAGATTCGTTTATGCAATCATAAAGATTGATTTTCAGTATTCTTTGCATTTATATTTATGTCTGGTATGTATCAATGCATAACTAAATTGCAAGCTTATAAAGGCCAAGTACAAATGACAAAATTACTAAATATAAAGAAAAGCTAAAAAATGCATAAGTAAATAAATAAGCCCGAAGGCTATAAGTTAAAGTTACAAAATGAGAATGATGAAATCATAAAAACATATGCCATGTAGGGCCAATAGCAAATAATCTAAGTCTCCGGAGCTTGGGATGAAGCAGACTCCTCCTCGTCACCCTGAATCTTCGAAGCCCCTGCAGAACGAGAAGGGGAAGTCCTAGTGGTATCTGAGTCCCTCCGAAGGGGAGAAACCTCAGGATCCATAATCCTATCCCCCTCCTCTATCGCCTCATCCTCACTACCCTCGACAGGGGTAGGAACAGGGGAGTGTGGGCTAGGGAAGTCAGCAGGAGAGAACAAACCAGGATGTTTCTTCAGCACGGCCTCTATGGCCTCATCCCAACCCTCCATATACTGGCCAGGAAACAGAATCTTATCATGTTGTTCCATTAGCTTTTGGAAGTCCTCAGAATCCATATAGGCATCAATGGCCTCTTCTTTCTTTGCCCGCAAATCTACCATCTCTGCCTGGGCTGCAGCCAGCTCCTCCTCCTTACCCTTGAGCTTCTCCTCAGCTTCCTCGGCTCTAATCTTAGCCTTTTGAAACTTAGTCTCGAAAGACTTTGCATTACTCTTCCAGGATTTGGCCTGATGAATCATACTCTGAAAATGAACCTTGGCCTGCAAAAAGGATTATTTTGAACAATTAACAAAAAAAAGTAAGATAAAAAGAAAAATGCATAAGTTAGAACTCACCGTGGCCAAGGCCTGAGCGCCCAGATGTTGAGATTGCTCCATGGTGCCCCCAGATACCAAGTCCTTATAGTCACATGGGGTAATGGAGTTGAGCGACCAATGCAGAGAATGTCTGGTGGATCCAACCACCGTATCCTGTTTCCTAAAGCCCCAAGGGTCCTTGTAGACCGAAGACTGGATCTTTACTTGCAATGGACCTTCATCCAAGTCCACAGCAACCATATCCGCCTTTGCAGTCTTGTGAGGTCGCAAAAAGGCAAGTTCAAGGCCCTGGGTATGAGGGTCTAAACCCCTCTTCGCCCTCCTCATACGGGAGGTTTCCTCCTCCCCGGGCTCTGTGGCATCCATGATTCTCTTCGCAGCTGTAAAAGCATTAGCAGAGAACATTGGTATAAATAAAACAAGAAATAGATAAAAGCATAAAGGAGTTAGAGATTACCCAAATCAGAAACTTTAGAAAGGCCAACAGCCCTCAAAGACTCCTCGTTGATGATGTCCCAGCATAACGACTGACCGTTATCCTTGATAAGGAAGTTATAAGCAGCATGTTCCTCCGTGTTTAAAGTAATTTTGTTTGAGCTGCCATCGACCGCTGTTAACACAAAATCACGCAAGCGTACATGGTCACAAGTAATATAGAATTAAGTCAAGTTCGTTCCCACAGAGATCTGGTTTTGGTTTTAATTCAGTCAATGCACTTATACAACAACGTATGGTTTTTACTCACTGCTAAGACAATTAACAATATTGGGTTTTGATTAACTAAAATTTACTAAGAAGCAAATTAACAAACTAAGAATTAATTAACTAACAAGAATTAATATTGAATTACTTATATGAGAATAAATATGGGATTCTAACTTCATTAAATACATTGTTTAGATCCGACGCCTTTAATCACTATATGCAATGGTTATGATATCTGATCGGATAACACGAAACAAGTACACGCTACCTGTCAGTATACGTATACCAAAATACCCATACATCCACAAAAGAGATAGAAGATGAATAGACATCAATTATGCTTAGACCCTATATGTCTATAGAATTTGAAAACATAATGGTTGAAGAGCAAGTTATCCATAAAGATCACATAGGGCAGTATAAGTATTTTCATCTTACGCTACGAATCATGTTGATAAACAATCATGAACCTATGCTAGCATGACAAGTTCTAAATCTCAAGATCCACTTTCACTTCACAAGAGATTAACAGATTAGATGTTAGCTACGCATCTAACAATTAAGCATAACCATACGAGGCTATCAATTACACATCACACACAGATCTTTAAAGCATCAAGATACTAAAGCTTCATAAATAAATCCGTTAGAATCCCATGACAACGATTAGTCCATAATCGAACCGTTCGTCACCATGGGATTTGATGAAAACATTATAATAAACAAAGTATGAATGAAAGTAGAAATAATATTAAAGTAAAGAGTTGAGAAAACAAATCTAAAATCCAGAGTATCGCCTAAGAAAAGAATACAAAAGATGAAGTAGATCTAGATCCGTTGCTTGTCACGAGTGTTGAATCTTCTCCGCTTTTCTCCCTCGCAATTCTAAGTAATTCTAAGTAATAATATAAATTACAATGGTAGGACGTGTTTAAATAGGCCCTAGACATCTTGTCCAACAGGAAAAGTACCAAAAAACACACTTTAATTCGGAATAGAGCTAAAAATCAGGAATTTCAGGATTTTTTACCGCACTCTGCGCAGCAGGGGCGCAGTCTGCGCAGCTAGAGGCGCAGTCTGCCTGGCTGCTCTCTGCTGGATTGATTTTTTCTACATTATTTCTTCGTTTTAGCTCCATTTTCTTCCGTTTCTTTCACTTTAACTCCCTATCTTCAATTCCTGAACTCATGATCTCCATGGAATCATAGGCAAGCACTCCTTTCTTCATTCCAAAGCCAAAATTCAACTCTGAATCGACGAAAACACCAACCCTAAACGACATTTCATAAACCTGCACAACTAAACAAAACACATCAAAACTACAACAAACTTGAGGCCAAGTAAACCAATTTAAACCGATATAGAACGCTCCAAGTGGATATAAAATCCACTTATCAACCACCTTGCCAAATGATTTTCTAAAGAGGGTGCCCCAATCACCCCCTCCCATAGTAAATACATGAATTCTTCTTTCCATTTATGGTTATTATCGACTACTGAATGGCGTTAAAAATATGGGGAATTTTGGGACGTTGTCTCACATAAACCCACCCCGGTTGAACAGAAGAACTATTGTAAAACTGAAAAATCTTCCTAAATAAAGCGACAGAAAGTGGAAGCTTTTTTCTAAGGCATAGAACCATGAAACAAAGTATGGACCTCCAAGCGTTAGGGGGAAGTTGGCATGTGCTAATCTGTACATCTTCTAGTAAACGGGGAATGAACTCATGAAAGGGGAATCTAAGCCCAGCTATGATAGCATCCCTAAAGACGCAAAGAGCGTTAGGCCGCCAATGGCAAGGCCTGTCGCCAGGCCCAACAATTACAAGTTTAAGGGGAGAATTAATATTATAGGTTTTATTATAATTCCTAATAGTATCCTCTTCATGGAATTTATTACAACAATTGTAGGCATCTAGCTCAGCTAAGGAGGGATATTCATCCCCCTGAACGTTGATCATTTCAGTTAAATTCAAATAAGATGAGCGGATTTCGATGTCATTACCTTTCTTAGAGGCAGAGTTCATCTTGGCAAGGTGCAGTGTAGCTTTATCCGCCATTGATATTCAAAGGAATAGTTCTTGAAACCCAGAAAATGAATAGAAGAAGATGAAGATGCTTCAAAAACCTAGAATCCGGTGAGCTGCAACCGAAAAAAAGGTTGAAAAAATGCCTGTGTGAATGCCGAAAATCGCCTTAACTTAAGAAATTTTGAAATGAGAAGAGAAATCTCACTTCACTCTTTTATAGGAATTCTTTAGCCGATTACTAACCGGTTAAAATTCCTTGGAACCAGTGATAGACGGTAAAAGGCCCAGTAAAGGCCCAAAGGCCCAGAAAAAGGAAGGTTCTAGAACAAACTAGAACATATCCTAGAAAAGTAATAGTTGTAAAATATATATATATATAATAGTGACATAGGCCCAATAGGCTTTTCGATGAGAATCTTGATCGAATTCGACTAGGATTCCTAATCGAAGATGTTGCGAGCAGAGTGTTAAAAATGGCCTTAATTCGACTAGAATCTTGATCGAATTCGACTAGGATTCCTGATCGAAAAGCCTTCGAACAGAGTAACATAAAGACCCTCAATTCGACTAAAATTCTGGTCGATTCGACCAGGATCCCTTGAAGTCAAAAGCCCAGTCCAAAGAGTACATTAATCCAACCTAGATATAATTGGGCCCAATTTACCATAAAAAAGAGGCTTGATAAAATGACAAGACCCAGGGAAATATCAGAAAAATGGGCCTTAATTCGACTAGAAACCTGATCGCATTCGATCAGGATTCCTGGACGAAAAGCTCGCGACCAGGATGGAAAAATGAGCATTAATTCGACTAGAATCCTGATCGAATTCGATTAGGATTCCTGGTCGAAAAGCTCGCGACCAAGATGGAAAAATGAGCCTTAATTCGACCAGAATCCTGATCGAATTTGACCAGGATTCCTGTTCAAAAAGCTCGCGACCAGGATGGAAAAATGAGCCTAAATTCGACCAGAATCCTGATCGAATTCGACCAGGATTCCAGGTCAAAAAGCTCGTGACCAGGATGGAAAAATAGCCTTTAATTCGACCAGGATCCTAATCAAATTCGACCAGGATTCCTGGTCAAAAATATTCAGTCTTTCTTTGATTTTTTCATAAAAAATATGGACGATTCTGTAAAAATAATATTTCTTGAGGAAATTTGGGGAGGAAAATTCCTAAAAATTCCAGAAAAACAGAGAAAGGTTACAAGTTTGACTCCAAAGGCCAAAGGCCCAAAATATTTTGAATAGATGAGTTCAAAAAATAGTTGTGAGTATAAGAAAAGTGCAAGAAAATTATTTATAATTTTCTGTAAGACACAAATGTAATTATTTAATCTTGAATAAGACCAATCGTCGTAAATATGTAGGTCGCTCCACACTTTACACCTAGGACGATACCTGTGAAACACAAGTGTACGTAAACCTTAACTTCCATGAAAACCTTATCAGTTTTCTTAGAATTTGGGGAGCAAATGATATGGGCTGAAAGTAAACCCTAAAAATACATTTAATGATGCATTAAATGAACCTTGGATGGTTCAAGGTCAAAGCCCATTTACGAGGCCCAAAACCCTAATTAAAATAATAAAATTGATAAGTGGATTTTATATCCACTTGCAGCGTTCCATATCAGCTTAAATTGATTGTCTTGGACTCAAGTTTGCTGTAGTTTTGATGTGTTTTGTTTAATTGTGCAGGTTTGCAAGAATGTCGATTATGGTTGATGCTTCTGTCATTTTTGGAGGTTAAATTTATTAAAATTCGGATTTTCCGGGAAGGTTGCGCAGTCTACACTGTTTTAGCCGTATCTGGAGTTCTAGAAGTCCGTTTTCAGCGATCTTACTGTCCACGCGAAGCTTGGGAGATTTTCTACAACATGGAACAGGTGTTACACGCGCAGGCTACGCGTGGTGGGCGTAGGCAGGGTGGCAAGCAGACTGATGGGAGCAAGGAAATTACTGTTTTGCCCTTTTTAAGTTCTAATTTTATTTTGAACAGTTTTTGGTACCTTAATTGAATTTTAATTGTAATAGAAGGTAATTTCTTGATGGTCAAGAAATCTAGAGCCTATATAAACACATCCTACCATTGTAATTTGGAGGACCATTACATATCAATTACCTAGATTTATTTGTATCTTTTCATACTTTATTTTTTCATGGTTTCATCAGATCCCATGATGACGAGCGGTTCGATTATGAACTAATCGTTGTCATGGGATTCTAACGGAGTTATTTATGGAGCTTTAGTATCTTGATGCTTTAAAGATCTGTGTGTGATGTTTATCTGATATCCTCGTATGGTATGCTTAATTGTTAGATGCGTAGCTAACATCTAATCTGTTAATCTCTTGTGAAGTGAAAGTGGATCTTGAGATTTAGAACTTGCCATGCTAGCATAGGTTCATAATTGTTTATCAATATGATTCGTAGTGTAAGATGAAAATATTTATCCTGCCCTGTGTGATCTTTGTGGATAACTTGTTCTTCAACCGTTATGTTTTCAAATTCTATAGACATATAGGGTCTAAGCATAATTGGTGTCTATTCATCTTCTATCTCTTTTGTGGATGTATGGATAGTTTGGTATACGTATGCTGACAGTTAGCGTGTACTTGCTCCGTGTTGTCTGATCAGATATCATAACCATTGCATATAGTGATTAAAGGCGTCAGATCTAAGCAAAGTATTTAATGAAGTTAGGATCCCATGTTTCCTCTTGCAGAAGTAATTTGATTCCAATTCTCGTTAGTTATTTAATTCTTAGCTTGTTAATTTAATTCTTAGTTAATTTAGTTTATTAAACCCAAAATTGTTATTTGTCTTAGCAGTGAATAATAATCATACATTGTTGCATAGGTACTAAACTGAATTAAAAACCAGATCTCTGTGGGAACGAACTTGACTTATTCATATATTACTTGTGACCACGTACGCTTGCGTGATTTAGTGCAAACAAATTTTTGGCGCCGCTGCCGGGGATCATCGGTGTTTTATTTTTGGTATATATGCTTGTCATCAGTGGTCGTTAGATTTCACTGACTCGGATTTGTTTTTCTCATCTATCTTGTTTAGTTCGGTGTGTTCAGGTACTTGAGTGTTTGAAGATGGCATTCGAGGAGTTGCCATGGTGGGCATATTCGAGGACATCCATGCCTCAGCAATGTGAGCAGTGTTTGGGCGTTCATGAAACCTCACAATATTGTTACTACGAAGGAGTTAATCCATATGTCACTTATGAGGAACAACCATATTTTCAATATCATCCTCAACAGTACCAGCAAGATGTTCCAAATATGTCATATTTCTTTGGAAATAAAGAGTTTCAACATCAGCAACCTACTCCTACTTTTCAGTCAGATGAGGTTGATGTTATGGAGGAGATTAGGATGCTTGCAAAGAGTAATGAGGAGTCTATCAAATCTTTGGAGACACTAGTTGCTCAAGTTTTTAGTGCCTTGGAACAAGGGAACTAGCAATTCATACTAGAGGCAATTCCAGAAAATAACGGTGACTTGGAGCAAGGTACTGCATGCATAATTGAGGAAGACAAATTCCAAGGTGAGGTGAGCATTCGCAAGCCATGTGAGGAATTTGATCATGCTAGTATGGTGGATGATTTGGAAAGGGCACTATTTGGGACAGACACTGTTGAGCTACACAAATTTCAAGAATTGGTATGTGCGTACAAAGAGGCTAATGACCATGGGAAAGATGCAGGTCTTCTACTTGTCTCGGAGTATAAAGATGGAGGTAGCGCATTAGAGCCAATGGAGGAAGTTCTCTTTGAGGAACCAAAGGCTTCAGCAACTTACATTTACCCTCCTCCATTATATTCAAACGAAGCCCGTGAATGTGTGTTGTTCTATAAATTGATAGATTTTGGGTCAACAGATGAAGGCATTGGAATAGGACATAGTTGTTATACGAATAGGCCAAGCGAGGAGAAAGGGCAGATTGTGTGCCGACGTGATGACGATGAAGTCTCACGAAGAGATGACCAGGCAAACTATTATCATCCTTAATGGAGGCTTGGAAGTAATGTCAAGCTATTGACGTTAAAGAAGCGCTTCGTGGGAGGCAACCCACGCATTAGTGTAGGAAAAAAAAAATTGAGTGTTGTATTCAAAAAAAAATAAAATTGAACAGTCGCGCAGGCTGCGCCTGCGTTACTGCCTACCGAGCTGGCTGCCCCTTGTAACGCAGGCTGCGCCTGCGTTACTGACTCTCGTGTGCGCTGCGCCCCTGTAACGTAGGTTGCGCCTGCGTTACACCATTTCTGCCAAGAATTTTTCCGAAAATTGTTGTTTTTTCAGCATGAAAAATCCCCAAAATTCCATTTTAACTCTTATTCCTTCATCCTTAAATCTTAAGTCTACTTCTATATCAATTCCAAAACCCTCCCATCATCTCTAAACCTATATCTATTCTAATTCCTATGCCCTAAATCCCTAAATCCTATTTTTATTCTAGATCAATTCCATACCATCCCAAAGCTCTCTTACACTCTAAATTTGTTTTTACAAACCTATCCATCATCTTATATATATACACACCTATAAATACAAATCCAATTCCTCTTCTACTTCTTTAAATCTCTAAAAAATTCAATTCTAAAGAGGAATTAATTGCAAGTTCACCTCTCCAATTCGTATTGGGTAATTTTTTTCTGTAATCTTATTTTTATTACGAATTTGTGTTCTTGTAAATTGGGGATTTTGTATTATTCTTGGTATTTGGGTTATTTTTGGTGTGATATTGCTTGGTAATTATTGGTTGAGCTTCTTGTGATTTGGGTATTGATTCTTATGGTTCCTAAGCGTGGGAGAAGTGATGCTAGTGTTGTGAAATTTTCATCTTTGACGGCGGAGGTTGAATTTAATCGGTTGTTGTTGAGGCCAATTGCTAAAGAAAGGGGATTTTTGCCGAACAAACATGTTGAGTTTCGATGGGGAAGGATATGTAAGGCGCCTTGTAGGTATGTTTTCTGTTATCCCTCGTATTTACTTTCATTCAATGCGGACATTGAATATTTTAGGTTTGGGGGTGGTTTGGGGGATTAGTATTTGTTGTTGTATTATTTATTCATGTAGGATTTCATGCTTTGCATATTAGTAGTAGTAAATTATGCATTTATGTTTGTGTTATCTACGTTTGTTTCATATAGGACATTCTGTTTTTATGTTCGTATATCATGTGAGTTCATAATAGTTTGCATTTGCACCCATGCTTGATAGGAATTTTGTGTTGTTGACGCTTTTGATTGAGAAGTGATATGCTTTGTTCTTGTGCACACACATACACTAGTAAGTTGAAGCTAGTAGACTTATTGAATGTTGTAAGTGATTAGAAGGACATGAATATGTGCAAGATGATTTAGTTTGCATGCTTTGAATACAAGTCGGTGCATTAGAGAGATTTTTGCTTGGGATTGAGTATGTTTTTCCACCAAGTGAGTTTTTTTAGCCTTATTGCACATTTGTTGCAATTTATTCGTTTGCTTGAGTGTCCATGGATTGTTTGCATTGCTAGCAGTTGTTTGAGGTCTTTCTTGAAATGCATGACATTATTTGACGATTAAAATGACAAAGGCATTTAGGAATAACCACATATTTTTTCCCATATTACCACACCATATTTACATGATCAATTAGTTAACCCGTTGAGCTTAATCCTATTTTTTTGGTGACATACCACATTACTTGCCTAGACCTTTTTCTTGTATTGGCCTTACATTAATTTGAACCCACATTGTCAAAGGCTAGTAGAGTGCTTAATGGAGTAATAAGGTGTGTAAGGAGGGGTTTATTGTTGGTCATAATTTTGGGGGAAATATTGAAAATTGGGTTTGGTCGTTTACTTGATAGTCGGCATATGTAATAAATTCATGGGATCATTGTTATTGTTTATATTATTGTTTTATCTAGCTCTCGGGAAAAAAAATGAATGAAAAAAAAGTTAAAAAAAAGTAAATATATATATATATATTATGAGAGCATGTTTGTGTTATTATGATTCTACTTTAGTCGACTAGTCGAGTGTTTTGTTGGAAGAAAAATAATAGATTATGTGGGGGGAAATAGGGTGTTGTGTATGATTTATTATGGTGCTTACTAGCTTTTGACACTTCACCTGATTTGGATTATTTGACATACCTTGTCCCTAGCCCCGTTACAACCCAAATAAAGACCTTTTGATTATCGTCATTGATGTATGTTGTGTTAAGAGTTAGATTGATACCAAATGTCAAGCATGCTTATGATTTTGTTGGAATTGAGTGAAACACTTACCCTTGTTCTTGAGTGAATATTCTTTTGTGAGTGGATTGTGAGTGTTTGCTTGTTTTTGCGTATGAGATCCCTAGTTTTGTCTCAAAGATGTACTCTTGTAGGCTTAGCATGTTTACTAACTTATTCTTACATTTGACATGGGCTTTTGAGAACTTATGCATGTTCATTGAGTAGACTATGTGAATACTTGCACTTTCGACACCAAGACATTGCGTTATTACTTTGATTCTTAAGTTGATATGGCATGAGAGGATTTGACGGTATGGTAGGATATTAGTACTATATTAATTGCATCTTCATTTAGTTGCATTCATGCATTGCATTGCATTGGATTTTGTGGGTACATTCGCTATAGGCCCTCACGAGACCTTACTCATCCACTAGGGCTGCCTAGGGGTTTAAAGGGCTTGTTACATATGTCAAATGCAACCATGATCACCTACGGAAGTGGTACTAATTAGTTAGTGTTAGTTGTTTATGCTTGAGGACAAGTATAACGCCCTAGAAAATTTCGAATTTCGAATAATTTATTTTATATAAATTATGAATATTATTATGTGAGTATTGTTGGAAAGTGGAATATGTGTGAAGTTATGTTTGTGTGATTATATGATGATTAGTATGAGCCGTGAAGGTCAGTATATTTTTATTTGTAATTTTGAGGATTTAAGTATATTTAAATCATGTATTTTTGACACTCTGTAAATTTTATAAAATTATCGGAGGGCTTAAAAATCATGAAATCTTTTGTAAAATTATCTTTATATATTTATTGAGTTTTTAAAATTGTTGGGTGGATTTATTTGGGTGGTTGAGTATTTTAAAATGATTTTAAGAGTTTTATTATATTTAAAGGATCAAAACTTGTAAAATTCATATTTAATTCTTTTTTTATCCTAAAAATATTTTGAAAATATGTGCATGCTCGTAATTTTATATTCTTTATTTTTAAAGGTGAAAAGTTAAATTTTCTAAATATTTATTTAATGTCGATTTATGAAGTTACGTATTAGTTTTAAAAGCGAATGAGAAGAGTTGTATTTGGGCCCGGATAAGGTGTAGTCATATAATTATATTGGGCCAAGCCCAATAACACCACAAACACAAACATAACTATCGAGAGAATTCCAGAACCGGGGAGAGAGAGTAGAAAATTTGGGGGAAAAGAAATTAGGCTTGTGTAATTGAATTGAGGATTTCAATTAGGGGTTCAAATTGTTGATGAAGAGTGTGGTTATGTGTGTGTAATTCGTGTGTATATATGTGTATACGCGTGTGTTTATGTGTGTGTATTTCGTGGGTTGAAGGAGGCGACCCCACCGCGCGGCGGCCGACGGTGGTGGTGGCGGACGGAAAACACGACGGCGACGAGGGAACCGGCGAGGTCGTGGTGGAGCACTGTAGGCGCGGAAGAAGTGTAGCAGCGGAGTGGAGTGGTGAAAGAGAGAGAGAGAGAGAGAGAGAGAGAGAGAGAGAGAGAGAGAGAGAGAGAGAGAGAGAGAGAGGGGAAGGAGAGGAAAGATTTTGTGGAATTGGAATCGAAAAGGTATAAAATTTTATTTTATTTATTTTATTTATCTTAATGTTTCCGATGTAATTGTTTAATTTCTCATTTTAGATTAATGATGTGAATTGTTGTAATTATATTAGATTTGAATTGTGATATTATGGTTGTAATTTAATTAGTTTTAAATTGCGAGATATCGTGGTAATTTCTTTTATTAATTCGGAGAGTTTTGTTAATTATAATTGTGGTGGCTAATTATGATTTAGATATTAATTGTGGGTTAAGTGTATTAGTTTTAGTAATTAGACTAATGTTGTAAATTATGGATATGGTTGTATTTCCAAAAGTTAAATCGGAAAGTATGTTGGTAATCATAATTATTAAGTTTAATTGTGAATTCGATATATGTTCGGACTTAGGGATTATTAATTGTTGGATAATATGTTGAGTTATATGGTTTATTAAGTTATAAATGCTATGTGCTAAGTGTCGTGAGTTGAGTCGTAGTAGCTGTGGAATGTATTATTGTAAATTACTTGGTGTGGACTTATATGGATTAAATGTTGTAGTCGAGTTATAAATTCTTATGTACTAAATGTTATAAGTCGAATGATAGTAATTGTTGGATATCATACTTGTCGAGTATTTGGTGGTAAATTATATGTAGTGGCGAGCTACCTGTATGGTTTTAAAGTGCGAATTATATCAAAGATTAATTGTTATATTTATTTGATTATGTGATTATCTGCGAGGAGTTGCAATGAGATCACAAGTCCTAAATGTCAATATTTAAGGACTTGTGTAATTCTCTTCAACTAGTTCCTCGGGCTTATGAATAGCAATGATTAACTATCACGAGTATAATTAATATACTTGAATGATGTGATCATTGATATAGCGTAAGTAATAGTTAGTGCTAGGGGTTGTTCCCTAGGGCTTACGAACATCAATGATTGATTGTCACACGTATCATTAAAATGCGTGAGAAATACGATCATTGGTGTAGTGTAAGTAGTAGTGTTAATGTAAATTATTATGTGCTAGGTGCCGCATGTCTGGGCGGGTACTTTTCTTACTTGTTTACTTTTATGTTGCTACAAGTTGAGGCAACTTTATTTTTGCAAAATCAGGGTTGAATTGTATTTGAGGGGTTGTGCCCATAGTCCGATAAACGAATACTTCATGCCGAAATTTTCTAAAAATCCCCTGCAAATTATTTAAAAGTCTATTTAAGTTATTTGATTTCAATGCTTGGAAATATGTATGATTTTTAAGGGTTTAAGTATATGTGTTAATGGATTAATTCGAGTATATATTATGGTTTTGAAAGTTGGATGGGGTGTTGTTTGTGTGACGTGCTTATGTGACCTAGTAACTGTACTAAGACTACTATATGGATATGGTTGGATAAGTCTATATGTAATTGCATATGTTGTATATGATATATGTGTAAGCGATATAGGACGCGTGTGGGTAAAGTAAAGCAAGATAATAAGATTTTGCTTGATTGAATACTAAATTAGCATTTGGCCTTGATAATAGTTCGAATATGAAACCTGGCCAAGGATAGAGCGCTGGTAATCTGGAAGATAAGCAGGAGGACGAGTATCGAAGCCGATGAGTTTATGAAGTAAGGACTGATGTGAATTTGAGTCGCGGATCCATGGTAGGATCAGGAACTCCGTAAATCGAGGCAAGTGTTATCGCTATTCACTTATTGTTCAAGTGATGCAATTTAGTTTATTTATCGTTTGAAATGATTTGGTCAAGTATAGTTGAAAGATGACATATAAACTTCTTCAAATTAGCGTGATGCTGGTTACTTTCCCTACCCATAATTCACATATCGGTTTTACAAAGAATCTTGTAAATATCCTTTTTCACATTTTGGCAATGGAATGCCATTACTTCTATTTTCGTCAAATACTCTTAAGAAATTTTCTAAACAAGGACATCTAAGTTTCTCTTAACTTTTATGAAAACCCGCTGGCACAATGCCTGATCTAGTATATTTTTATCAATGGACTTCCACCCGGATAATGTTCCCTGTGCTGATCAAAACCCTTCCCTATTGAAACTGTTTTTACAATTATTGTTCTAATCTGTTTTCTCCACTTATGGAAGCTCAAATTCTTCAGTATGTATAAATTTTATTAAATGCCGATACTTGACCATGCCGTTGCTTTAGTCTAGAATTTCATTGTTGGAATCTTATTGCAAATTATATCCTCATTCTTGCTCAAATGAAATTTCTCTTTGCATAATCTACAGTGGTTATAATTCGAAGTATTCGTATCAATCTTGTTGATACCTTTTGAATTGACGTTCTTTATAATTTCCCCTATATGGTATCGAACTTGTCAATACCAGATGATGATGTCGTTTCTTATTAATTCATAATCATAAGTTGTTATTCTGGACGTGAGTTCCAGTTGTTGGAAATCAAGGGTGGTCGATTGTTCCGACACCTGACCTGAGTATTAAAGATAGAATTGGAAATGTTTTTATTAAATGAAAATGTTTTCAGGACTGTGGATGCCAGTCAGAGTATATGAGTATTATGTTATAGGCCAAAAGGGGCCTTTGATCCAGTTGAGTATTTGGATATACCAAGAGAGTATATCCGGAGTTTTAGTGTGACTGATCATCCACTTTAACTCGTTGCGTCAAAATGAAAATCCAATTCTAATCTATAAATTGAGTATCCAGTTGGACATTGATTCTTATTGCTTGACCATGAAATTCCAAGTATTATTATCGATTGTTATCATTTGACCTTGAGATTTCGAGTATCAGTATTGAATTGTTAAAGCCTAGTTTCTTTGAAGTTTACAATGCTTATTCTAGTTTAACAAAACTTTATTCTGTTCTAGTTCCTGTTGCACCTCATTAATGGTGAAGTATTGGTCCTCGTGGAAACTTACAAGTAATATCACGGATTCTTTCACAGTATGAGTTGAAATTCTTTTGTTATCAGATTTGTTTCGATATTGAAATTATTATCACTTTATGCACTTGCTGAGCATTGTTGGCTCACTCTTGCTTTTGTTGTTTTCTCCAGATAATAGAGAAGTTTATTAAACCTAGTAAGTGGACAGTTGGTATTAATCTCCGGGCAGCGAGGAGAGACGCTCGAGTTGTGGACTTCGTCAAATAGTAGTTGGGGAATTGCCAAGGTTGAATACGTAGTTAGATAGTGGTTTTGTATATTCACAGAATTGTATAATATTTTTATTCTTAGAATTGAGTTGTAATAAAGTAATTCGATAGTTTGTTTCACATCATAACCTGTATGCGATCTTGGTTAAGGGGGTTTAATGCTTTCTCAGTTTATTTAATGTTTATGTCCAAGTTAGTGATATATTGATTTTGGTTGGTGGCCCCCAAATCTGTACCCCGGATTTTGGGACCGTTACAAGTTGGTATCAGAGCTACAAGTTATGGTCACTGAAACAGATTAGGAGGGTTAGGGTACGAGTATAAGATAGACGTTGGGTAGAACGGTTTAGGATAAGGATCGTGTTAGGATACTTCGGCAAGCGTTGCGACGTTAATCGGTTTTTCGGCATATCATGCGAGTAGAAGTTCGAATCGTTTAAGGATCGAGCTATTAGTAAAACAGTGAACCTGAAGCGGCCTAAGCTAAGTGGGCAGCTGGAGTTATCAGTTCGGGAGACGTTATTTCGAGATTTTCGCGTAGAATTTAGGACATCCTACGAGATTAGTTTCGATGTAAACGTTTCGGAGATAGTGCGAGAAGGTTAAGAATGCGAAGTAAGAAGCGATTATTAGCAAGAATTGGAAGTTAAGCGTAGTTGTGCGCCTTTAATCGTTGATTCCGTTCAGTTTATTGTCCAGAGAAATTTCATATTCTTCATTTGAATTGTCGTAAATTAATTCCCGGTTAGCGTCATTGCTGAGGTATTCGTTGCGCAGTGACGGTTCAAAAATCGAGAATGAATTGAGATCTTCTTATTTATTCAACTCATTATTGTCAGGCCGGTTTGGCAGCTAAGTATAGTAGTGCTTAGTCGACAAGAGTGAGACTGAATAATTAGGAATTTCTTAAATGTTTGCCTAATCAGTAGTTGATGCTACATTTGAAAAGTCTAATACCCATCAATTGATGATGAGTTTCGTACATCAAATTTTTTCGAATTCAATTCCATTCTTTTAGAAATATTTATATTTCCAAATGATACTTGATCCATCTTTACAGAAAGATTTTTGAAACTCTTGAATCCTTTCCATTATCATGAATACTTGATTTTCTCTATTCCAGCTGAGATGAACAACCTATGTAGATAGGGGATTCAGGGACATCTTATCTTTGTGATAGAAGTCCAGTGGGACGCCACTGATTGTGTTTGTCATGAAAGTACTAAGGACTGGCCATCCTTATGTACTATGGTGGTTAACCAAGTGCCAAATGCAACCTGAAAATAGTTCAAAGATCATATTGATCTCTCGGATAAATTCCTTTATAAAAGTTTTGTCAAACAAACTCAGTCCATATTCATATTTGATGCCCCATTCAATTTGTTGATCTCCTTTGTCGGAGATTCGATGATTTCAGAATTACTAGCAATGAAAAGATGTGTAGATAGACGCGACGACGTCTTAAGTGATTGAAACTACAATTATGCTGACGAAGAATTGGTTGTGCAAGTTTAAGAATTTGGTGACTAAGACAAATATGTCATGTCAAATTTGATTGTTTACCGGACCAATAAGTCATAGACAAGATTTGAGGCTAATGAGAATTGAATAAAGGAAAAGAGCAATGAATAAGAGCACATTAAAAGAGAATAATAATGAAGATGTTGGTATAAGACATTCCATGTAAGGTGGAGGTAGTAGATGGAATACCATAAGATTTTGAATATTTTGAACCCGATGCGGGACATTAGATGGTAGAATCAAGGAAAGATGATTTGAGTAAAACATAGCAAAGTAGAATGAGAAGGTTTGTAAGGATTAGTAAGAAAACAATCAAAACTGAATGAAGCGTAAGGTGAATACGTGGAGTAAATGACTTATGCAATCCAATGTAGAAAGACACGATTATCAAGGATGGTGGAAAGTTAATCAAGATGAAATAAAATGTCAGTAAGGTGGAAGGCAGAGAAACCAGAGAGTTTCCATAAGTGATTAAATAAGAAGACATGCAGGATTTAGTTAAGAAAAGAATGTGGAATCCCGAAGGTGCGGAGTTAGAAGAGAAAAGGCATCGTAGTTGCCTATAGAAAGAGAATTTGCAGAAATTAACGAGATCCCATGGTCAGAAGGTAAGATTTCGGGAGTAGAATCCCTAGAGATTTTATTAAGAGAAATGTGGGAAGTTGTGGTTGTAACCAGAAGGGCAGTATGATGACAAGTAGTAGAGTCAGAAGTCGAAGCTATGTGTTATGAGCTTGGAAAGATGGAAATTTTTGCCATAATAGTATCATATTAATCTTAGTGGAATTATGAAGAGAGTAATAAGACTACTGTTATAATTATCAAGAATCAAGAAATTCAATGCGATTATAAAGTAAGTTATCAGGAAATGGATGGTGATGACTATAAAGAGAGTTAAATATGATTCAGGATTAGATTTATTTCCTATTAATGAAGGGGAGATTTTGATCTTAAGAAATGTGGAAATGATGTTTGAAGTCGAAAGCGGATATAGAAGTCTTACCAACCAAGCAGATCCAGAAATGGTGATATTAAAGGAATGAAGTCGTTTTGTATAAGAAGAAGGTAGCAAAAAGGAGATGATTAAGTAAAGCATATTTCAATGAATAAGATTTCAAACAGTAATCGGGCGAAGAATTTGATATGATCGTAGATCACGAATCAAGATGTTTGAAGGTTAGTGAAGCGTATGCAATCCAATGGAGAATGACCTTGAAAGGTTCCAAGTATGCAGTATCTCAATGTGAGTGGTGTTAAATGCCGAAGTCGTAACGGGTAGAGTCAAATCTGAGGACTCGTCAAGTATGCAGAATGGTGAATTGAAAGTTAGTTTCAGAGGAAACGGAATAATGTATTGCGAATAAAATATATATGATTTAAGAAGAATGGTTATTAGTTCGAAATGGTTGCATGGTAAAACGATGAGACGAAGGATGGATAGAAATTTTCCGATTATCCCCTTCTCAAGTAACATTGCACGTGAAGAAGGAGTAAGGATGATTGAGGATTTCTTGATATTCCTTTTCTCAAAATTTTATCTGAGGAAGGTTCATTTTGGGAGATGTAAATAAGTGGCGATGCAGGTTAAGTGGAAGATTCATGTTGATTAAAGCAGAAGTTATTGGAAATCGTTGAAGAATTGTTTTGTGATTAGTATTGAGTGAAGTTGTGATGGCAGAAGAATTGGTAACAAATTGGATATTTCAATCTTGTGTTTGTATTAAGTGAAGTCACAGATAAGGCGACAAGTATATTAGTTATCAAAAGCTGAAAATAATCGAGGCTATGTTCTCCAAGGATTTGGCTAACCAGACTATTTTATAAGAATGAGAATCCAGTTGTTAGTTGAAGTATGCTGGAGGTACGTCTAAGGACGTATATGTGATTATAATATTCGATTGCAAGGATGCGACTGAGAATGGACAGTATGATGCTTAAGTTTCCAGATTGGGTACTCGGTAAAATAGGAGACAGAAAGAAACTTTTTTTATTATTATTCTCATCTCAATCAATCATAGTACTTGAAAGCAGAGTGGAAGCGATCAGAGAATTTCTGGAGATTCTTTCTCGAAGTTCTATTTAAAATCGTGTGGCTATAAGTAAAGTATGGGAAGTATACCAAGCGTAGATCATGGTAAATCTAAGCAATTTGCACGATAGTATTATTGCGAAGGATTGGCGTAGTAATATAGTTTTAACGCAAGGTATAGATCATTATGCGAAAAGCTATATTGATTGTTGGGGAAAGATATTTGTTCCCGTGAGTTAAGCGTCTAAAGTTGAAAAGACTCGGAAGTCAAAGTTTAAAGTTTTTCGGAATTGGAGGGCTCGCAGAATGAGCTTATTAATGAATGAGTTAGTATGATGGAATCCTAGAGGTTGAAAGATACAACATGGGAGTGGAAGTAAGATGTTTGAGAAAAATTGTTAATGGTCATGTCCTTAGCGTTGATTCTGAGGACAGAATCCTATTAAGGGGGGAAGGATATAACGCCCTACAAAATTTCGAATAATTTATTTTATATAAATTATGAATATTATTATGTGAGTATTGTTGGAAAGTGGAATATGTGTGAAGTTATGTTTGTGTGATTATATGATGATTAGTATGAGCCGTGAAGGTCAGTATATTTTTATTTGTAATTTTGAGGATTTAAGTATATTTAAATCATGTATTTTTGACCCTCTGTAAATTTTATAAAATTATCGGAGGACTTAAAAATCGTGAAATCTTTTGTAAAATTATCTTTATATATTTATTGAGTTTTTAAAATTGTTGGGTGGATTAATTTGGGTGGTTGAGTATTTTAAAATGATTTTAAGAGTTTTATTGTATTTAAAGGATCAAAACTTGTAAAATTCATATTTAATTCATTTTTGATCCGAAAAATATTTTGAAAATATGTGCGTGCTCGTAATTTTATATTCTTTATTTTTAAAGGTGAAAAGTTAAATTTTCTGAATATTTATTTAATGTCGATTTATGAAGTTACGTATTAGTTTAAAAAGCGAATGAGAAGAGTTGTATTTGGGCCCGGATAAGGTGTAGTCATATAATTATATTGGGCCAAGCCCAATAACACCACAAACACAAACACAACTGTCGAGAGAATTCCAGAACCGGGGAGAGAGAGTAGAAAATTTGGGGGAAAAGAAATTAGGGTTGTGTAATTGAATTGGGGATTTCAATTAGGGGTTCAAATTGTTGATGAAGAGTGTGGTTATGTGTGTGTAATTCGTGTGTATATATGTGTATATGCGTGTGTTTATGTGTGTGTATTTCGTGGGTTGAAGGAGGCAACCCCACCGGGCGGCGGGCGGCGGTGGTGGTGGAGGACGGAAAACAGGATGGCGGCGAGGGAACCGGCGAGGTCGTGGTGGAGCACTGTAGGCGCGGAAGAAGTGTAGCAGCGGAGTGGAGTGGTGAAAGAGAGAGAGAGAGAGAGAGAGAGAGAGAGAGAGAGAGAGAGAGAGAGAGAGAGAGAGAGAG
Source organism: Kitagawia praeruptora (assembly GCA_037693485.1). NCBI lineage: Eukaryota > Viridiplantae > Streptophyta > Magnoliopsida > Apiales > Apiaceae > Kitagawia > Kitagawia praeruptora. The sequence continues at coordinate 103,946,947 of CM075345.1, forward strand.
AGAGAGAGAGAGAGAGAGATAGGGAGAGAGAGAGAGAGAGAGAGAGAGAGAGAGAGAGAGAGAGAGAGAGAGAGAGAGAGAAAGAGAGAGGAAGGTGATGTGTCAAATTATACCTAACCGCAAGCGCACGGTGTCTATTGCTAGTACAAATGGCAAGCGGGTCGAATCCACAAGGAGACAGGTTCTACTAATTCCTTTTCAGTTATCGCTAATTGTTTCAAGGGTCATACGAATATATGAAATTATTAATTAACTAATTAAACTAAATTAACACTAATTAAACAGATGATAAACAAATTATTTAAAACCTAGGGCAATCAGGTCCACCATGCTTACACAATTGGCTCTTAAGCTAAAGCAATCAATGTGATCCTATAACTAGAGTATGTTAATCTCTTCCAAGCATTAACACTCTCGAAACATTCAACACAATTAACCACTTTTAGTAATTCAATCAATCAGGTAATTAGAGTCAAGTTAATCTCTTCCAAGAATTAACGCTCTCAGAAATCCAATGATGCTTCCGCACTCAAATTCAATTCTGCTAATCGTATGTGTGCCTCTAGTAAGTAAATCTCTCGATCCATACCCCTATTTGCATATAATTAATCCATGATATTGGCCAATTACACAAATTAATGATTAAAACATATCAATCAGAATTAACCATAACCAATCAAAACACTATGAAATTCATGCCAATATTAGTGCAAACATGGCTTCCCTTTAAGCCCTAGAAATAACTACTCGCTAATAATTAAACAAGTAAAACAACTAGTAAAACAAGAAAACATAATTAAACTAATAAGAACAAAGAAAAGTTAAGAGAACAAAACCTTCAAACTTCAATGTTGTCACCCAAAAGAAGAGTCATGGTGTTTCTCTACATCTCCAATTAATAATAATACTAATCTACTCTAAACTATATTATCTGATCTAATATTACATCTCCAAAACCCTAGTTCCTAAGAGTAGAAGCACGTATGTATATCTCTTCTCTAAAATAATATATATGTATATTACATGTCTCCCCAATAAAAGTATTTTAATACTCTAAATAAATTACAAGTAGGATTCCATAACTGAATAGGATTCCTTAATTAAAATTCGTAACTTTATTTACTCCTCTGTTTCTGGGCTGTTCCAGCTCGATTTTGCTTACTGGACCACCTCTGAATTAAAGAAAATTCCACAAGCTTCGCGTGGACAGTAAGATCGTCAAATTCTGACTTCTGGAACTCAAGATATGGCCCAAACAGTGTTAGACAACCCGTGTAGCCCAATAATACGAATTTTCTCCTATTTTATCTCCAAAATAGCTCTTTTTGCTCCAAATCCTTCCAAGTCATGAATTCTTTATTTCCTACAATAAAACAATAAAATCTATTAAATAAAAATCCAAATCAATGCAAAACACAATAAATATGAGAATAAAATCATCTAGAATATATATAAAAATATACTCTATCAAACATCCCCACACTAAGCATTTGCACGTCCTCGGGCAAATAAGTGAAATAAAAATTAAGTCCTAACAAACGTCACTTTCGTAGATGACACGATTGCATTGAGCATATGCAACAAGCCGTTAAACCCCTAGGCAGCCCTAGTAGGACGAGTGTTGTCTCGTGAGGGTTTGTAGTGAATATACCCACAAAATTCATCTAACCATGCAAAAGATCAACGCTAACACAACACCACACACACAAGTCCTCTCATGCCACATCAACTTAAGAATCAAAGCAAACATACTATGTCTTGGTGTCGAAAGTGCAAGTATTCACGTAGTCTACTCAACCAATATGCAGAAGGTCATAAAAATTCATGTCAAGTGTAAAAATCGTTGGTAATCATGCTAAGCCCACAAGAAACACATCTTTAAGTCTAAACCCGGGATCTCCTATGCCAAAACAAGTAATAACTCACCTTTCACTCAAAAACGAATATTCACTCAAGAACAAGGTTAAGTGTATCACTCAATTCCAACAAAATCATAAACACAACTTGACACTCGCAATCAATCTCACTCTCAACACAACATACATCACTGATGACAATCAAAAGGTCTTTATTCTGGTTGTAGCGTGGGCTAGGGACCAGGTATGTCAAGTAAAGCTAAAACAGGTTAAATGTCAAAAGCTAGTACCCAACAATAATCATTATTCAATTCCCTTTCTATTAAAATAAATACTTCCCCACACTTGGATTTTTCAATAACCCTTATAATAACTTGACTAGTCGAATGAAGAAGGATCATACAAACATAAGAATTCTCTCAAATTTATTTTTTTCTCTTTTTTTTTTCTATTTTTTTTTCTTGTTTTTTTTTTCTGTGAGAGCTAAGGAATAAGCACAATGATCCATAGATATTATTATGAATTTCGACTAACAAGCATCAACCAAAATCAATATTCCCCAATGGTATGATCATCAATAACCCCCCTTTTATGAACACCTTATTACTCCCTTAAGCACGATACTAGCCTTTGACAATTTAGGTTCAAATTCAATGTAAGGCCAATAGAATAAAAAGGATAATGGCAAGTAATGTGGTGTGTCACCGAAAGAATAGGATTAAGCTCAACGGGTTAACTAATTGATCATGTTTAAAAGGTGTGGAAATATGGGAAATACGAGGTCAAACCTAAGTGCCTTTATCATCTCATCATCAAGTAATGTCATGCATTTCAAGAAAAATCTCAAGTAAGTGCTAGCAATGTAAACAACATGTGGACACTCAAGCAAACGAAAAATCATGCAAAAGATATGCATATAGGCTCAAAACTCACTTGGTGTGACAAAACATAATCAATCCCAAGTAACAAGACTCTCTAACGCACCTACTTGTACTCAAAGCATGTAAACCAAGTCATCTTGCACATATTCATGTCATTCTAATTACTTACAACATCCAATTAAGTCTACCAGCTTCAACTTGCTAGTGAAAGTGTGTGCACAAGAACAAAGCACGTCACTTCTCATACAAAAGCGTCAAGAGCACAAAATTTCTACGCATGCATGGGTGTATCAAGCAAAATACAACAACTAATCAAATTGCATGGCTAGATTTATTTTTGGTATTTTTAATTTTAATTTTTTGGATTTTTTTTTGATTTTTTTATATACACTACGTTGAGAACACCGAGAACACCTCCCCACACTTAAGAGATTCATTGTCCCCAATGAACTAATGAACAAGATACAAAACTACTACTAAAAACAAAATAAAACTATACTAAAAAGAAAAGAAAGAAAACTCCCCTGGAATCAAGGTGTCGGGTGTGAAAACCACCCCTCATTCGCTTAGGAGCCATAATAACCAAAACCCCACTCAACAATAGCTTCACCAACAACCACCAAGAAATATCCTACCAAAAATACCCAATTAACAAAACTAATACAAAACCCCCAATTGACAAGAACACAAATTCGTAATAAAAAGAAAATAGAGAAGAGGTATCCCAACTACGAATCAAAGAGGTGAACTTGCAATTAATTCTTCTTTAGAATTGAATTTTTTAGAGATTTAAATAAAATAGAAGAGGAATTGGATTTGTATGTTTGGGTGTGTATATATAAGATGATGGATAGGATGAATAAAAATTTAAGTGTGTAGGAAAAATTTGGAGAGGGTATGAAATTTGATGTAAGGTAGAAATAGGATTTAGGGATTAAGAATAATAATAATAATAATAATAATAATAAGTTTAGAATTTTGGAAGAAAATATGGGAGGTTTTGGAATTGAAATAGGAAAAGAAATAGGTGGAGAGATGATTAAATAGGAGTATAAATAGAATGAGGTGGAAAAGTTTTTTTTTTATACACTGAGCACTCGCACAACACACAACAAACCGCTGAAAATTCTGAAAACCAACTGGGCAACGCGCAACTTGCGCGCGTGGGACGCAAACTGCGCCCAATGCAGACACGCTAGCGCAAGTTGCGTGTTTGCAGCGCAAACTGCGATAAAGGCAGTAACGCATGGGCAACTTGCGTTATACAGCCGCAATTTGCCCTGAAACGCAGGCTCATCCTGCGTTACACACTCAAAATTCTTTTTTTCTTTTTTTTTTTGCATACAACACTCAATTTTTTTTTAAAAGAAAGAGATGAAGGAATAATGTACACAACAAGGCTTGGAATGAACAAATAACTAAGCAATTCTACTATATATGAAAGAGAAAGGAAAAAAAATACTCCCCTATGCAAAAACATGAAGTGCACCGATCCTCCAATGAAATCTTGGGTTGCCTCCCAAGCAGCGCTTTTTTAGAGTCATTAGCTTGACCTACTCAAAAATACTCCGATGAAGGCAGAATATCCAATTTTTCGATCATAAACTCGTCACCACAAAAAGTATCAAGAGTGTTAGTGGTTGTCTCTATCCTGCAGAAAGTCTCCAAACAACCATCAGTAAAATAAAATATGTCATTAATAAGCAATAGAGAGAGTGCTTGTGCAATTTTGGAAAACTTTGTGATAAAACAGCGATAAAATTCAACACCATGAAAATATTGAACTCCCTTGACATAAGGTGGAGGTTCTGGTGGTGGCTTTTCTCCACTCCTCACTTTCACTGGAGCCATTCGGACATCTTGGCTTATCACATCATTGGCTAATAAGACACTTCCATCTCATCCCTCTTCTCGAGCTTCAAAAGTATGAGCCACTTTGTATGGATCCTCAACCAGAATTTGAGAAATATCATCTTGGACAATATTTGTTATCACATCAACCTTGAAATAAGTGTTCTTGAGCAAAGAAGCCTTGTAAGTAGAGGCTAGATCGAGAGCAAATTTATCAATACATGGTAGCTGAGGCACAGGTTGTGGAAGAGAAACAACAACCATCTCTGTATTGCTTTCCTTTGTAGCCTCATCATCAGTCACATTGTTCTCAGTAGCAGCAACATCATTGATCTCGTCATCGGTGGCATGCTCCTTCTCTTTATCAATGGCCTCATCATCAACATACATGGAGAAACTAACATATTCCTGATCGCTTGTGAGATTGATAGCAATCAGGTCCTCTTCGGATCGGATAGATGATGATGGTAAATAGTCGAGCTGCCCTGTAGTAGAAGAGTTAGCCAACTGTGCAATTTGAGATTCAATCGCCAAACTTTGAGTTTCTAATTCTTCAAAACTCTTTAGCAGTTTATTCAAGATATCCCACATCTCATTTGTCTGATCAGCTTGCACATCTACACTGGATTGAGAAACATGTAGATCTTCTTGTAAAGGAGGATATTGATATTCTTGCTGTGGCGGCTGCTCATATGACTGATAATATTGTTGCTCAAACTGTTGCTGATTATGATACGAAAAATTTTGAGCACCATTGTCCTGGTAGTAGAAATCTGGTTGATTCACGCATTCTTCATCAAAAGAGTTTGAATACTGATTGTACCCATATCCTTCTTCAAAAGAATTCATTTGTCCCAACTGAGCACTCTGAGAATTATAGACATTGTAAGAGCATTCAAAACCATAGTGACCTTGAATACCACAAATTTGACAGAAGTTATAAGTTTTAGGGGCCACTTGTGACATCTCATTGATACTCATTGGACGCATAGTGGGCTCTGTAGGGCTGAATGAGGCAATTTCTTGAGTATGTGCCTCTACTAGGGAAGATAAGAGTGCAAAAGTATCAACTTCACCCATTGCAAACCTGTAGGCACTCAACAAAGCCAAGAAAATGCAGTAAAATTTGCCTCAATTGGAACAAAGGTTCCAACGAGACAATGGAAACAATCGAAACAACTAAATTAAAATCAACAGAAACTCGTTGTCTCCCCGGCAGCGGCGCCAAAAACTTGATGTGTCAAATTATACCTAACTGCAAGCGCACGGTGTCTATTGCTAGTACAAATGGCAAGCGGGTCGAATCCACAAGGAGACAGGTTCTACTAATTCCTTTTCAGTTATCGCTAATTGTTTCAAGGGTCATACGAATATATGAAATTATTAATTAACTAATTAAACTAAATTAACACTAATTAAACAGATGATAAACAAATTATTTAAAACCTAGGGCAATCAGGTCCACCATGCTTACACAATTGGCTCTTAAGCTAAAGCAATCAATGTGATCCTATAACTAGAGTATGTTAATCTCTTCCAAGCATTAACATTCTCGAAACATTCAACACAATTAACCACTTTTAGTAATTCAATCAATCAGGTAATTAGAGTCAAGTTAATCTCTTCCAAGAATTAACGCTCTCAGAAATCCAATGATGCTTCCGCACTCAAATTCAATTCTGCTAATCGTATGTGTGCCTCTAGTAAGTAAATCTCTCGATCCATACCCCTATTTGCATATAATTAATCCATGATATTGGCCAATTACACAAATTAATGATTAAAACATATCAATCAGAATTAACCATAACCAATCAAACCACTATGAAATTCATGCCAATATTAGTGCAAACATGGCTTCCCTTTAAGCCCTAGAAATAACTACTCGCTAATAATTAAACAAGTAAAACAACTAGTAAAACAAGAAAACATAATTAAACTAATAAGAACAAAGAAAAGTTAAGAGAACAAAACCTTCAAACTTCAATGTTGTCACCCAAAAGAAGAGTCATGGTATTTCTCTACATCTCCAATTAATAATAATACTAATCTACTCTAAACTATATTATCTGATCTAATATTACATCTCCAAAACCCTAGTTCCTAAGAGTAGAAGCACGTATGTATATCTCTTCTCTAAAATAATATATATGTATATTACATGTCTCCCCAATAAAAGTATTTTAATACTCTAAATAAATTACAAGTAGGATTCCATAACTGAATAGGATTCCTTAATTAAAATTCGTAACTATATTTACTCCTCTGTTTCTGGGCTGTTCCAGCTCGATTTTGCTTACTGTCTGAATTAAAGAAAATTCCACAAGCTTCGCGTGGACAGTAAGATCGTCAAATTCTGACTTCTGGAACTCAAGATATGGCCCAAACAGTGTTAGACAACCCGTGTAGCCCAATAATACGAATTTTCTCCTATTTTATCTCCAAAATAGCTCTTTTTGCTCCAAATCCTTCCAAGTCATGAATTCTTTATTTCCTACAATAAAACAATAAAATCTATTAAATAAAAATCCAAATCAAAGCAAAACACAATAAATATGAGAATAAAATCATCTAGAATATATATAAAAATATACTCTATCAGAAGGAGAGGAAAGATTTTGTGGAATTGGAATCGAAAAGGTATAAAATTTTATTTAATTTATCTTAATGTTTCCGATGTAATTGTTTAATTTCTCATTTTAGATTAATTATGTGAATTGTTGTAATTATATTAGATTTGAATTGTGATATTATGGTTGTAATTTAATTAGCTTTAAATTGCGAGATATCGTGGTAATTTCCGTTATTAATTCGGAGAGTTTTGTTAATTATAATTGTGGTGGCTAATTATGATTTAGATATTAATTGTGAGTTAAGTTTATTAGTTTTAGTAATTAGACTAATGTTGTAAATTATGGATATGGTTGTATTTCCGAAAGTTAAATCGAAAGTATGTTGGTAATCATAATTATTAAGTTTAATTGTGAATTCGATATATGTTCGGACTTAGGGATTATTAATTGTTGGATAATATGTTGAGTTATATGGTTTATTAAGTTATAAATGCTATGTGCTAAGTGCCGTGAGTTGAGTCGTAGTAGCTGTGGAATGTATTATTGTAAATTACTTGGTGTGGACTTATATGGATTAAATGTTGTAGTCGAGTTATAAATGCTTATGTACTAAATGTTATAAGTCGAATGATAGTAATTGTTGGATATCATACTTGTCGAGTATTTGGTGGTAAATTATATGTAGTGGCGAGCTACCTGTATGGTTTTAAAGTGCGAATTATATCAAAGATTAATTGTTAGATTTATTTGATTATGTGATTATCTGCGAGGAGTTGCAATGAGATCACAAGTCCTAAATGTCAATATTTAAGGACTTGTGTAATTCTCTTCAACTAGTTCCTCGGGCTTACGAATAGCAATGATTAACTATCACGAGTATAATTAATATACTTGAGTGATGTGATCATTGATATAGCGTAAGTAATAGTTAGTGCTAGGGGTTGTTCCCTAGGGCTTACGAACATCAATGATTGATTGTCACGCGTATCATTAAAATGCGTGAGAAATACGATCATTGGTGTAGCGTATGTAGTAGTGTTAATGTAAATTATTATGTGCTAGGTGCCGCATGTCTGGGCAGGTACTTTTCTTACTTGTTTACTTTTATGTTGCTGCAAGTTGAGGCAGCTTTATTTTTGCAAAATCAGGGTTGAATTGTATTTGAGGGGATGTGCCCATAGTCCGATAAACGAATACTTCATGCCGAAATTTTCTAAAAATCCCCTGCAAATTATTTAAAAGTCTATTTAAGTTATTTGATTTCAATGCTTGGAAATATGTATGATTTTTAAGGGTTTAAGTATATGTGTTAATGGATTAATTCGAGTATATATTATGGTTTTGAAAGTTGGATGGGGTGCTGTTTGTGTGACGTGCTTATGTGACCTAGTAACTGTACTAAGACTACAATATGGATATGGTTGGATAAGTCTATATGTAATTTCATATGTTGTATATGATATATGTGTAAGCGATATAGGACGCGTATGGGTAAAGTAAAGCAAGATAATAATATTTTGCTTGATTGAATACTAAATTAGCATTTGGCCTTGATAATAGTTCGAATATGAAACCTAGCCAAGGATAGAGCGCTGGTAATCTGGAAGATAAGCAGGAGGACGAGTATCGAAGCCGATGAGTTTATGAAGTAAGGACTGATGTGAATTTGAGTCGCGGATCCATGGTAGGATCAGGAACTCCGTAAATCGAGGCAAGTGTTATCGCTATTCACTTATTGTTCAAGTGATGCAATTTAGTTTATGGGTTTCTTGTGCCTGAGGATGACCTCGGGGTTCTCCCTGAGGTTAATAGCTTTTCAATACAATTTTAAGGATATTTTGGTAAATTTACTGAGTAAAAAATAAATATTTACAAAAATGCCCCTGCGGGGCCACTTAATTTATAGGGTCTTTGTGTTATAACCTCAGGAGAAATCCCTGAGGACAACCTCAGGCCCATTTTTCTCTTTAGTTTATTTATCGTTTGAAATGATTTGGTCAAGTATAGTTGAAAGATGACATATAAACTTCTTCAAATTAGCGTGATGCTGGTTACTTTCCCTACCCATAATTCACATATCGGTTTTACAAAGAATCTTGTAAATATCCCTTTTCACATTTTGGCAATGGAATGCCATTACTTCTATTTTCGTCAAATACTCTTAAGAAATTTTCTAAACAAGGACATCTAAGTTTCTCTTAACTTTTATATTATGAAAACCCACTGGCACAATGCCTGATCTAGTATATTTTTATCAATGGACTTCCACCCGGACAATGTTCCCTGTGCTGATCAAAACCCTTCCCTATTGAAACTGTTTTTACAATTATTGTTCTAATCTGTTTTCTCCACTTATGGAAGCTCAAATTCTTCAGTATGTATAAATTTTATTAAATGTCGGTACTTGACCATTCTGTTGCTTTAGTCTAGAATTTCATTGTTGGAATCTTATTGCAAATTATATCCTCATTCTTGCTCAAATGAAATTTCTCTTTGCATAATCTACAGTGGTTATAATTCGAAGTATTCGTATCAATCTTGTTGATACCTTTTGAATTGACGTTCTTTATAATTTCCCCTATGTGGTATCGAACTTGACAATACCAGACGATGATGTCGTTTCTTATTAATTCATAATCATAAGTTGTTATTCTGGATGTGAGTTCCAGTTGTTGGAAATCAAGGGTGGTCGATTGTTCCGACACCTGACCTGAGTATTAAAGATAGAATTAGAAATGTTTTTATTAAATGAAAATGTTTTCAGGACTGTGGACGCCAGTCAGAGTATATGAGTATTATGTTATAGTCCAAAAGGGGCCTTGGATCCAGTTGAGTATTTGGATATACCAAGAGAGTATATCCGGAGTTTTAGTGTGACTGATCATCCACTTTAACTCGTTGCGTCAAAATGAAAATCCAATTCTAATCTATAAATTGAGTATCCAGTTGGACATTGATTCTTATTGCTTGACCATGAAATTCCAAGTATTATTATCGATTGTTATCATTTGACCTTGAGATTTCGAGTATCAGTATTGAATTGTTAAAGCCTGGTTTCTTTGAAGTTTACAATGCTTATTCTAGTTTAACAAAACTTTATTCTGTTCTAGTTCCTGTTGCACCTCATTAATGGTGAAGTATTTGTCCTCGTGGCAACTTAAAAGTAATATCATAGATTCTTTCACAGTATGAGTTGAAATTCTTTTGTTATCAGATTTGTTTCGATATTGAAATTGTTATCACTTTATGCACTTGCTGAGCATTTTTGGCTCACTCTTGCTTTTGTTGTTTTCTCCAGATAATAGAGAAGTTTAGTAAACCTAGTAAGTGGACAGTTGGTATTAATCTCCGGGCAGCGAGGAGAGAAGCTCGAGTTGTGGACTTCGTCAAATAGTAGTTGGGGAATTGCCAAGGTTGGATACGTAGTTAGATAGTGGTTTTGTATATTCACAGAATTGTATAATATTTTTATTCTGAGAATTGAGTTGTAATAAAGTAATTCGATAGTTTGTTTCACACCATAACATGTATGCGATCTTGGTTAAGGGGGTTTAATGCTTTCTCAGTTTATTTAATGTTTATGTCCAAGTTAGTGATATGTTGATTTTGGTTGGTGGCCCCCAAATCTGTACCCCGGATTTTGGGACCGTTACAACAAGCATCGGTTTAAGTTTGGGGGTGTGATAAGTGGATTTTAAGTTTGGGGGTGTGATAAGTGTATGTTTGGCCATTTGGGTAGCATTGTGCTTTTTGCCGTGCAAGCCCTTGTAAGATTTTGGGTAGCATTTGCTTTGTGCTGTGCAAGCCCCTGTAAGTTTTGATGACTACACATTCTGGATGACCGAAAATGTAGGACATCCTGTAAGATTATCTCCCATGTCAGTAAGTAAAGTTTTGTTTTTGATAATAATTTTGTCGATTAATATGTGTACGTGGTAAGATTAATTGTTTTGAATATTATTTGTAAGTGTATGTGTATGTGTAAGAGTCATATTATATTTTATCGGTTATGTCTTTATTTATGTTAATGTGTTAATTATGCGTAAGTGATATGAATATTATTAGAGTAAGTTTATTTTTGATTTGGAGTTATTTGTTTTTATATTGTGAGTTGAGTATCTACTTTCTATCATCATTCGCTATGTCTCAATGTTCTTTTATTCAGATATTCATTTTTATTCTTAACTTGTTCAGCTATTTAATTTGTTCAGCTTGTGCTTCGTTTTATATCCGTATATGAGCTTTTCGCTCACTGCCGGTTCTTTGTTTTTCTTATTCCTATCGGCAGGTGATCTTATTTAGGTGGGCTACCTTTGGAAAGAGTGCGAGTTGCGATATTTGGAGAATTTAGGTGTATTTTTTAATTCATGAATTGTAAGATATTTGATTTTGAGAAGTTGTATCGTTTTATTGGATTTTTAGTGGATTTTAAAATTTAGTGTATTTGTTGGGATATTAAAGTTGGTGTAATAACCCTAACTTTTAGAATGCTACAGTGCCTAAATGAATAGTAATTTTGAGGATTTAGGGAAATGGTATATAGGTACCCTATAATGGAAACAGAAAATGAATAAACAGAAACCATATTAGTATTGTACACTGAAATTAAGTGACTCAAAATGATAATGGATTTCAGAAAATCCTGAATATGGACTTTAAGGATTTTCGATTTCGATTGAGACTCTATTGAATGTGATATTAAAGAGTATAGAAATGTTAAAGGGTTTATATCTTGAGGAATAGTGAAGTTAGGTTAAACCAAGGAGTGATTGGTGGACTCCAAAATATCTTCACAAAAGGTATCTAGCTGATATATAAGATAGAAACAAGGGATATACATCATTTACACAAGAGAAACAAAGTTGAAAAGCTCCCCATCTCTTTTCTCTACAAACTGCCCAGCAAGAACAAGGAGGAAAGAAAAATTCATATCTCCATTTCTATCCATGATAAAATCACCAAATTTTAACCATAGCTTCTCCACTCTATGGGGAAGATTCTTACAAAATTTCATGACAATCCAAGTAGTATAGCCTAGTCAAATCCATGCTCAAAGTGGGAGAACCAAACCTGTCCAGTTTCTGTCCAACGGAAAAAGAGGGCTAAAAACCATAGCTAGGAAGCTTTTTTTTTTGTGATCTATAGCTCAAATCAAATCTTATACAGAGGCCAAGATGTGGTAAAAATTTTAGAGCCAAACTCTTATTTTTCGATTTGTTATGATTTTTACAAAAGTGATGATGAATAGTAACCCTTAGAAACTAACTTTGTTTTTATGATTTCTTTAGTTGATCCAAGCTAGTATAAGGTTGATTAAGCATATCCCAAGGCTTGATAAGGGTTGTTAAAGCTTCAAGAAGGTATAAATCTCAAGACCCTTTAGTATTACTTTGAATATATGATGGATTATAGAAAGTTTAGTGATTAAGGTTATGATAAGTGATTATTCATGATGATATATGTGTTTGTAAGTGGTTTAAGTTAAATATGGAAGTGGGTTGTGATTGTAACCATGGTTGGTATGATGACCACATGGTGTAGGTTATGGTGTATGAGGTGGATTATTGATTTGGAGGAGTTTGATTTTGGAAAGTATGAAAATATAGCCGTTATAATGTCCGATTTTCGTTAAACCAAAAGATGCCCTGTTTTTGGCACCCATATTCACACGGTAGGTTCCTGTCCAGAGCACCAACTGATCATGAAAGGCTAGATATTGGTTCATAGATTGTTTTGATATAAGGTGCGTTAAAATCTGATGAACGGTTTAGGAGAAAAGTCAGTTTTAGTGAAAGACGTTCGAAAACCGAGAAACCGTAATTGTATCAACTTTGAGGCTAAAGTTACCATACTTAGACATTTTTATAAGTCACGAAATTTTGGGATAGTGTAGTAGGGTGGTCAGAGGACCCTTTACAGTTGACCTTGCATTAAAATTCGAAATCTATATTTTCTGAGAATTTTTACAATCGAGTGTGGTTATTAAGGGAAATGGTGGAATACACTAAAACTTAGATCGAGTTTAGAAATGTTAAGTTCATGTAAACTTTTAGTGCATAAAAAAACTATAATATGTGTCAAGGGTGTTATTGTATAGAGATCAGGTGATTAAGTGGGATATGTACTAACGGTGATCCTTTCGTTCCTATAGAGACGGGAGACGAACTCAGGATCCTACCTACTCGCTTTAGAGATCCAGGCAAGATCTTTTCTATCCCTACTTGGAAATTATTTATCTTCAAAGAAACTTGATTTCATGAAATATATATATGTGATGCTATTGTTAATATATTGTTAAGAAATGGTTTTCCTTGATTATTGATGTAAAAAAAGGGGAAGGTATATGAGTATGATATGAATATGAATATGAGTATGAGTATGAGATGAATATGAATATACATAGAGATGATTATGCATGAAGTGAACATGCCTTATGATTAAGGGAATATAAAGGAATGGTATCAGTTGTTATCTAAAGATATATAAAGGAATGGTATCAGTTGTTATCTAAAGATATATAAAGGAATGGTATCAGTTGTTATCTAAAGATATATAAAGGAATGGTATCAGTTATTATTTAGGGTTATATGATTTATAATATTATATTCTTTCTAAGTATTGTGATTTAATAAATATTATTGAATGGTATTTAATACTTTTGAGATAAATGGAATACTCTACGTATATAAAAGCATATTGATTATATTGAATACAGAGGAGATGTCTGAGTCATAATCAAAGTATTATGACATATATAATTTTTTAAAGGTGATGATAAATGGAAATGGAAATGATATATGTGAAAGGAAATGTGAATGGAAATGTGAATGGAAATGGAAAATGTGAAATGGTATTTGATGATTTGAAAAGGGGGGATTGCAATAGTAAGCGTAAGAGGCTGTGTGGTAGTGGCACAGTCCAGCATCCAATATTTTATTTCGGCACGAAGATGCCAAGGGAGGATGTAGCAGGTAGCCTTCCTCCAGGGTTGATTACCAGGTAGGGATCATCCCTTCTACTAGTAGTAAACAGAGAGCGGATACGGTCAGGCGACTGATCATCGTCCTACGTATCTAGCGCCAGCAGAGATCCCCAAAACTTGAAAGAAAGAAATGAAAATGGTTTTCAGATTTCTATAACTGAAAACAGAAAAGTGATATGAAAAGATGGAATTACTGTTACAGATGAAGAGAAACTGATTTTATGTTAAATTATATAATCGTTGTATATGAAGGAAATGAGAAAATGATAATGAAAGATTTGTTCAAGTTTTCGTATTATCCTAGAAATGTACATTGAGATGGTATATTGATTGTTATAGCATTCAAGAAGAGAAACTGATATTATATGATATTAGAAGCGAGACTGATGGAATGATACTATATATTTCTTTTGTACAAGGATAATTGGAAAGTGTATATACATATTGAATGGAAATAAAATTCTTCCATAATAACTGAAGTTTGCTTTTGTCTATTATATATATATATATATATATATATATATATATATATATATATATATATATATATATATATATATATAATGGTTTATTTTCCTTTGATGTTAGTAGATAGAAGTTATCTTGCTGAGCTATTATAGCTCACTCTTGCTACTTATTTATATAACAGCTAGGTATGCCGATACTACGCAGAACGCCCCGCAAGAGGGTAGGGGGAAGGCGACCTTATGAGAGCGCGCTGGCATCAATTCCTGAGGTAGCATAGAGGCAGATGGAACCTGAGAGCCTTATGTATAATTAAGTATGTAAGCATGTAATAAACTTTTGATTGTTGAAATGCTTCATGTCGAAGTATTATTCAACAATGTATTTAAGGATGATTCTGGGTTTGTAATAACTGTTTAACTCTAAACTTTTATTATGGTGAATGTTGTTCTCTGAGCATATGACTGGTGTGTGTGTTAATATTTAAGTGTGGGGTCTAGGGTGAGTTTTATTATGCATTTATACTCCCGCTGCCAAGAGAAGAATATTAATAAGTGGAAATTGGTCCGTGACGGCCTAGATTCATGACCCCGGATTTGGGGCTGTCACAGTTTGGTATCAGAGATTAGAGTCATATTGCTCAGGAACAAGAGTGATAGTAATATACGCATATAGATATATAGGTAAGGATATAAAATATGAACTCACATCGAGTTCAAGGGGGGTTTATCGAACGAAACATTTATTCTAAGTAGTGATTATAATTTTATAGATTATTGCTAATAAAGGTTATTATGCCAAAAGTGTTAAGTTTATGTAGCACACGAGATAGATATGAGAAAGGGAATACTTGATGTATCGGGAGGTGTACGTTGGATAACCTCGTGAGTAATTCCAGGGTGACCTATCATCTCTTATTCAAAAAGGGGCCGGTATCTTTTCAAAACTTTTTGGTACCCTTGAAATGTGTTTCAAAATTGTATTTTATCTATCTTAGTCAAAATATTCCTCTAAGATTATTTTCGGAAGATGGTATTTGTCATCGTGATTTAAATTTCCCTCTATATTTCTTACTCCAACTAAGAGGAACAGCCCTACATGTATACACAAGGACGATCTGTCTGTGTGATAGAAAGTCAGAGGGGACGCCCTCACTTGTGTGACGTACGGGTTCTTTCATCATATTGATTTCCCAAATATTCTTTTGTTTCGAATTAGAGCTATTTAAAACTCTTAATCTTATAAATTGTTGTGGGACCCTTGCTTGTTTCTGGGTTCGTTTCAATTCAAAGTCTCTTAAATTCTATCAATTGTTTTGAATATAGAAGATTTCATTAATGGATGGAAGCAATGTTTAGAGTATACGTGATTATACAAGGGAACTAGAGATTCAAAGGGAAATTTCAATAAGAGATAATTAGAACTGGAAGCGTTTCAATATAAGAGAGGAAGGAATTTCGCGAGAAGAAATGGGTATATTTGATGATTAGTAAGAGAAAAGAATATAAGGAATTTTAAGGTATAATTGAGAGTTACTATTGAGATTAAGGTGTATTTTGAGAATAGAGTCAGAATAAGGATAAACAAAGGAAGTGGGGATAATTAATAAAGGATTCGAGGTGCAATAACTTTTAGTGGATGAAGGCCAATATTGTGACTAATACCCTAAGTAGAAAAGAGAGAGATTAAAGATGTTAATTATTCAAAGGATTAATCCAAAAAGGTGTGAATGAGTAAAACTTGAGGTAAAGATTTTGATGAGAATAATAAAGGGGAATTTCAGAGGTGAAATAGGTAGTATATCAGGAAGGAACTAAGGTGGATCAACAAGATGTAAAGAAAGTATAGTGAACAATAGACATATGGGGTAAGGTATCCGGAGGAAATTGCAGGTACGCTCTAATTTAACCTATTAAGTGTAAATGTTTGGTTAGGGATCGGCTAAGTCCATGAATGGTGTAACTGGACTGATAATATAGATAAGAATAATCTATCTGTGAGAAAGTAAACTATGGTGATATAAGAAAGTGAGTTATTCTTCTATCATCCAAATCAATATCTGTTAAGAGTCAGAGAACTCTATAAAAAGGAGATTAAGAGTATTGGAGAAAGCGCGAGAATATTTTTCAAGGATGAAAGGAAAGTATATGTTTGTATAAGTACGAACAGGAAATATATATTATAAATAATATTTTTTTACAATTGTTTCAAGGAATATTATTATAACTTATTTTTTGGAAAATATTACAGAGGTGATATATACAAATGTTGGAGTATTAATATTTTATGTCATGATAGAGATCAAAACATAGTTAAACAATAGTGAGATACACTACCATTCAGGGAAGGCCTATGTAGTGGCCGATACCCTTAGGGTGTGTTCACTTGGAAAGAATGGAATGGTGTAGGAATAGAATGAAAATTGTAAACAAAATTTATGAAGAAAGGGGGATGTTGGGGGAAATAATGAACAAATATGAGGGAGAAGAAATTTTTTATGATGAAGATTGCAAGGAAAATGATGAAGATTGGGAATGGAGCATTCTTTCCAAAACTTGTGGGTTAGAATTCTAGTTCAAATTATTTGGAGAGGAATGAAGCAAAGAATGAAATTTATAAACACTTTCCCCAATCTCCCCCAAATAATAGTATAAATTTCATTCCATTCTCCCCTCATTCCATTCAATCCAAGTGAACATAGCCTTAGTAAAAAGTGAAAGGAGAGATGAGATAATATAGAATGATGGAATGCAGGAGAAGGTTAATAAGGAAAAGATAGTGAAAGTACTGCTATTGATAAGCTAAATGGCAAGTTGATGAATGACAAGCAAGTTTATGTTGGTGTATTTCTGTAAAAACAAGATAGAGATGTTTATGGAAGAACTAAAAGATGGAGGAAGTAATGTGAGGATTAGAAGGTGTAATGTGAGAAAGGTATTCGTCAATAATTTCAATGTGATTCCGGGACGGAATCCTTTTAAGGGGGGAAGACTGTAATAACCCTAACTTTTAGAATGCTACAGTGCCTAAATGAATAGTAATTTTGAGGATTTAGGGAAATGGTATATAGGTACCCTATAATGGAAACAGAAAATGAATAAACAGAAACCATATTAGTATTGTACACTGAAATTAAGTGACTCAAAATGATAATGGATTTCAGAAAATCCTGAATATGGACTTTAAGGATTTTCGATTTCGATTGAGACTCTATTGAATGTGATATTAAAGAGTATAGAAATGTTAAAGGGTTTATATCTTGAGGAATAGTGAAGTTAGGTTAAACCAAGGAGTGATCAAGTCAAGGAAATGCCAAGGGAATTTAGATTGTTAAACGAGTTTGAGAATGCTTGAGAACCCGAGAGATAACCGGGAGAGCAACTTCTGAGAAAAAGAGAATATACCAGGGATATTAGATCTAATACCTACTTGAGAATTAGAATCACCCTAACACACTAATATATTATGTGGGAGAGGATATTATATATCCAAGGAATTTACAAAGGAGAAACCACTGAAACGATCACAGAAAACTTTCGATGAATCAAACGACGAGAGAACTTGCACAAAGCCCATCCGAAAACCCTAAGGCCCAAAACCTAATCCATGCAGGTCCAAGAGGCTCCAAGGAGCTGCATTTACAAGTTAATTAAGTGAGTGGCTCATGGATATATTGAAGGGGCAAGGCTAGAAGAGCAAATAGAGTGAAAGGGCAAGGATAAACTAGTAAACACACAACCAATTGGATAAATCTTCTAAAAGAAGATAAACAAGAAGTGTTTTGATTGGTGGACTCCAAAATATCTTCACAAAAGGTATCTAGCTGATATATAAGATAGAAACAAGGGATATACATCATTTACACAAGAGAAACAAAGTTGAAAAGCTCTCCCATCTCTTTTCTCTACAAACTGCCCAGCAAGAACAAGGAGGAAAGAAAAATTCATATCTCCATTTCTATCCATGATAAAATCACTAAATTTTAACCATAGCTTCTCCACTCTATGGGGAAGATTCTTACAAAATTTCATGACAATCCAAGTAGTATAGCCTAGTCAAATCCATGCTCAAAGTGGGAGAACCAAACCTGTCCAGTTTCTGTCCAACGGAAAAAGAGGGCTAAAAACCATAGCTAGGAAGCTTTGTTTTTGGTGATCTATAGCTCAAATCAAAGATTATACAGAGGCCAAGATGTGGTAAAAATTTGAGAGCCAAACTCTTATTTTTTGATTTGTTATGAGTTTTACAAAAGTGATGATGAATAGTAACCCTTAGAAACTAACTTTGTTTTTATGATTTCTTTAGTTGATCCAAGCTAGTATAAGGTTGATTAAGCATATCCCAAGGCTTGATAAGGGTTGTTAAAGCTTCAAGAAGGTATAAATCTCAAGACCCTTTAGTATTACTTTGAATATATGATGGATTATAGAAAGTTTAGTGATTAAGGTTATGATAAGTGATTATTCATGATGATATATGTGTTTGTAAGTGGTTTAAGTTAAATATGGAAGTGGGTTGTGATTGTAACCATGGTTGGTATGATGACCACATGGTGTAGGTGATGGTGTATAAGGTGGATTATTGATTTGGAGGAGTTTGATTTTGGAAAGTATGAAAATATAGCCGTTATAATGTCCGATTTTCGTTAAACCAAAAGATGCCCTGTTTTTTGCACCCATATTCACACGGTAGGTTCCTGTCCAGAGCACCAACTGATCATGAAAGGCTAGATATTGGTTCATAGATTGTTTTGATATAAGGTGCGTTAAAATCTGATGAACGGTTTAGGAGAAAAGTCAGTTTTAGTGAAAGACGTTCGAAAACCGAGAAACCGTAATTGTATCAACTTTGAGGCTAAAGTTACCATACTTAGACATTTTTATAAGTCACGAAATTTTGGGATAGTGTAGTAGGGTGGTCAGAGGACCCTTTACAGTTGACCTTGCATTAAAATTCGAAATCTATATTTTCTGAGAATTTTTACAATCGAGTGTGGTTATTAAGGGAAATGGTGGAATACACTAAAACTTAGATCGAGTTTAGAAATGTTAAGTTCATGTAAACTTTTGGTGCATAAAAAAACTATAATATGTGTCAAGGGTGTTATTGTATAGAGATCGGGTGATTAAGTGGGATATGTACTAACGGTGATCCTTTCGTTCCTATAGAGACGGGAGACGAACTCAGGATCCTACCTACTCGCTTTAGAGATCCAGGCAAGATCTTTTCTATCCCTACTTGGAAATTATTTATCTTCAAAGAAACTTGATTTCATGAAATATATATATGTGATGCTATTGTTACTATATTGTTAAGAAATGGTTTTCCTTGATTATTGATGTAAAAAAAAGGGAAGGTATATGAGTATGATATGAATATGAATATGAGTATGAGTATGAGATGGATATGAATATACATAGAGATGATTATGCATGAAGTGAACATGCCTTATGATTAAGGGAATATAAAGGAATGGTATCAGTTGTTATCTAAAGATATATAAAGGAATGGTATCAGTTGTTATCTAAAGATATATAAAGGAATGATATCAGTTGTTATCTAAAGATATATAAAGGAATGGTATCAGTTATTATTTAGGGTTATATGATTTATAATATTATATTCTTTCTAAGTATTGTGATTTAATAAATATTATTGAATGGTATTTAATACTTTTGAGATAAATGGAATACTCTACGTATATAAAAGCATATTGATTATATTGAATACAGAGGAGATGTCTGAGTCATAATCAAAGTATTATGACATATATAATTTTTTAAAGGTGATGATAAATGGAAATGGAAATGATATATGTGAAAGGAAATGTGAATGGAAATGTGAATGGAAATGGAAAATGTGAAATGGTATTTGATGATTTGAAAAAGGGGGATTGCAACAGTAAGCGTAAGAGGCTGTGTGGTAGTGGCACAGTCCAGCATCCAATATTTTATTTCGGCACGAAGATGCCAAGGGAGGATGTAGCAGGTAGCCTTCCTCCAGGGTTGATTACCAGGTAGGGATCATCCCTTCTACTAGTAGTAAACAGAGAGCGGATACGGTCAGGTGACTGATCATCGTCCTACGTATCTGGCGCCAGCAGAGATCCCCAAAACTTGAAAGAAAGAATTGAAAATGGTTTTCAGATTTCTATAACTGAAAACAGAAAAGTGATATGAAAAGATGGAATTACTGTTACAGATGAAGAGAGACTGATTTTATGTTAAATTATATAATCGTTGTATATGAAGGAAATGAGAAAATGATAATGAAAGATTTGTTCAAGTTTTCGTATTATCCTAGAAATGTACATTGAGATGGTATATTGATTGTTATAGCATTCAAGAAGAGAAACTGATATTATATGATATTAGAAGCGAGACTGATGGAATGATACTATATATTTCTTTTGTACAAGGATAATTGGAAAGTGTATATACATATTGAATGGAAATAAAATTCTTCCATAATAACTGAAGTTTGCTTTTGTCTATTATATATATATATATATATAATGGTTTATTTTCCTTTGATGTTAGTAGATAGAAGTTATCTTGCTGAGCTATTATAGCTCACTCTTGCTACTTATTTATATAACAACTAGGTATGCCGATACTACGCAGAACGCCCCGCAAGAGGGTAGGGGGAAGGCGACCTTATGAGAGCGCGCTGGCATCGATTCCTGAGGTAGCGTAGAGGCAGATGGAACCTGAGAGCCTTATGTATAATTAAGTATGTAAGCATGTAATAAACTTTTGATTGTTGAAATGCTTTATGTCGAAGTATTATTCAACAATGTATTTAAGGATGATTCTGGGTTTGTAATAACTGTTTAACTCTAAACTTTTATTATGGTGAATGTTGTTCTCTGAGCATATGACTGGTGTGTGTGTGTTAATATTTAAGTGTGGGGTCTAGGGTGAGTTTTATTATGCATTTATACTCCAGCTGCCAAGAGAAGAATATTAATAAGTGGAAATTGGTCTGTGACGGCCTAGATTCATGACCCCGGATTTGGGGCTGTCACAGTTGGTATCAGTGCTAGAGTTTATAGATTCTTTAGACTTGCCTTTAGGCTCGATTTGTGAGATTTGGGTAGTTATAAGATAGAGCTTGAGCATTAGACGTGCCCTTAGGCTTGACCTGTGAGTATGGGTAGATAGTTAGACTTGCCTTTAGGCTTGACCTGTCAGTACGGGTAGATAGTATGGCGGATGGTTAGTTAAGAAAATTTATTTGTTGGTGTTCTTCTGCTATCTTTTCGTGATCATCTGGAATCGTCTTTCCGTGCAATATTTAATCGTGTTCTATGATGACGAGAGCTGCTAATTAGATTTGGGTTATAGATTCTCTACGGCTAATGTTGAATCGTTCGTGAAAATTTGAACCACAGAGGATAACAAGAACGCTATAGGTTTCGACATAGTTTTATTCTAAGTGCGAAAGTAGAAAGCGCGGTTTTTTGAATGTTAGTACAGTAAGAGGCTACGTGGGAGACCAGCAAAAATTGTTCGTGTTTGTTATCGCTATCATTTCGAGTAGAGGTGCAAGATAAATTTCGAGGACGAAATTTCTATTAGGAGGGAAGAATGTAACATCCCGTATTTTTTATGAATATTTTTGTGTATATTATTTTATATTAAGGATTAGAAAATTTTAGTTAGATAATATTTATATTAGTTTATGTGCAAATATATGTTTTTTTTTGTAATTAGGATATTAGTAGTAAAAAAAAGAATAGATAAAAAGGGAGAAAATATGAGTGAGGGTTTGTAAAAAAAAACGTTAGAAAAAAAGGGTTAGAGATTTACGTTACTTTTGGGTCAGAAGGAAGAAGGAAAAGAAGAGAAGGAGAAGAGAAGATTAACCAAACCCTAATTGGAGACAAGGAATTTCGAGTTCGAGGTAAGAGATAAGCGATTTTTATGTATGTACGCGTGTACGTAATCACCTTTCGTAATCATCTTTCTTTAGGCGTTAGAATTTACGATTTTTATGTTATATAATTAGGGTTCTTGGCTTGAGGGGTTGAACTTATTGAGAATTGGTGGTAATCATCAAGTTGAGGTACGGATATTTTTTTTATTCCTCTTTTCTATTCGAATTGTTGTTCAATTTTCGTTATTTTGCCTTGTCCTGAATTCTTGTTAAATTCGTATAAAATTCATTATTCATCGGATTGGGTTGATTCTTGAGCTCCTGGAAAGATATTTGAATTATCTACAACTTTCATTCTCTGTGTTTTGTGAAATTCTGCTTCTAAGCATGTCAAAATCTGTTGTTTGTATAATCTGGTGCGTTAATTTCAGTTCTGATGTCCGAACTTCGAAAATTCATAGTAAATCGGAAATTTGTTCAAACACTATGAGCGATACCATTCTGGAAAGCTCGTTTCGATATCTGCATTTTGTGTTTACGTTCAATTAACAAATTCTGTGATTTTGATGTGTTAAATATTGAATTACTACTGTGATCAGTGCCTGATTCTGTTCTTCCTGTCCGCATTTTCATTGTTTCTGAATTCGTTACTTCTCCGTTTTTAACGAGCCTTACCATTCTGGAAAGGTCTTGGAATCCTCTACAAGTTCTGTGTTTTATACTTTTTCATTTGAGTTCATATTTATAGAGTAAATTGCCTTTCTTTGGGACTGGTCAGTTCTGATTTTTAGCTTCTATAATCTATTTTGTTTGATATTTTGTTTAGTGATGTTAGATTAACACGTTTTTGATTATTCGTGATATAAGTATGATTTTGAGACATCTTTCTGGAGTAAGTACGTGTTAGTTATATGTAAGTTATTTATGATTTGGGAGATATTGTAAGACTCCGTCATGAGTGGAGAGAATCTCGTGCTTGGCACCTCCTATGCGGTGTATTTAAATAGTATGGGCGTGTCGCTGATGTTATGGGACACGTATAGTCATGACTATTGTGTATGTTTGGCCATTTGGGTAGCATTGTGTTTTTTGCCGTGCAAGCCCTTGTAAGATTTTGGGTAGCATTTGCTTTGTGCTGTGCAAGCCCCTGTAAGTTTTGATGACTACACATTCTGGATGACCGAAAATGTAGGACATCCTGTAAGATTATCTCCCATGTCAGTAAGTAAAGTTTTGTTTTTGATAATAATTTTGTCGATTAATATGTGTACGTGGTAAGATTAATTGTTTTGAATATTATTTGTAAGTGTATGTGTATGTGTAAGAGTCATATTATATTTTATCGGTTATGTCTTTATTTATGTTAATGTGTTAATTATGCGTAAGTGATATGAATATTATTAGAGTAAGTTTATTTTTGATTTGGAGTTATTTGTTTTTATATTGTGAGTTGAGTATCTACTTTCTATCATCATTCGCTATGTCTCAATGTTCTTTTATTCAGATATTCATTTTTATTCTTAACTTGTTCAGCTATTTAATTTGTTCAGCTTGTGCTTCGTTTTATATCCGTATATGAGCTTTTCGCTCACTGCCGGTTCTTTGTTTTTCTTATTCCTATCGGCAGGTGATCTTATTTAGGTGGGCTACCTTTGGGAAGAGTGCGAGTTGCGATATTTGGAGAATTTAGGTGTATTTTTTAATTCATGAATTGTAAGATATTTGATTTTGAGAAGTTGTATCGTTTTATTGGATTTTTAGTGGATTTTAAAATTTAGTGTATTTGTTGGGATGTTAAAGTCTTGTACT
This sequence comes from Kitagawia praeruptora, assembly GCA_037693485.1. Taxonomy (NCBI): domain Eukaryota; kingdom Viridiplantae; phylum Streptophyta; class Magnoliopsida; order Apiales; family Apiaceae; genus Kitagawia; species Kitagawia praeruptora. Next base: position 103,971,242 of record CM075345.1, read on the forward strand.
CAAGTTTGTTGTAGTTTTGATGTGTTTTGTTTAATTGTGCAGGTTTGCAAGAATGTCGATTATGGTTGATGCTTCTGTCGTTTTTTGAGGTTAAATTTATTAAAATTCGGATTTTTCGGGAAGGTTGCGCAGTCTACACTGTTTTAGCCATATCTGGAGTTCTAGGAGTCCGTTTTCAGCGATCTTACTGTCCATGCGAAGCTTGGGAGATTTTCTACAACATGGAACAGGTGTTGCATGCACAGGCTGCGCGTGGTGGGCGCAGACAGCGTGGCAAGAAGACTGATGGGAGCAGGGAAATTACTGTTTTGCCCTTTTTAAGTTCTAATTGTATTTTGGGCAGTTTTTGGTACCTTAATTGAATTTTAATTGTAATAGAAGGTAATTTCTTGCTGGGCAAGAAATCTAGAGCCTATATAAACACATCCTACCATTGTAATTTGGAGGACCATTACATATCAATTACCTAGATTTATTTGTATCTTTTCATACTTTATTTTTTCATGGTTTCATCAGATCCCATGATGACGAGCGGTTCGATTATGAACTAATCGTTGTCATGGGATTCTAACGGAGTTATTTATGGAGCTTTAGTATCTTGATGCTTTAAAGATCTGTGTGTGATGTTTATCTGATATCCTCGTATGGTATGCTTAATTGTTAGATGCGTAGCTAACATCTAATCTGTTAATCTCTTGTGAAGTGAAAGTGGATCTTGAGATTTAGAACTTGCCATGCTAGCATAGGTTCATAATTGTTTATCAATATGATTCGTAGTGTAAGATGAAAATATTTATCCTGCCCTGTGTGATCTTTGTGGATAACTTGTTCTTCAACCGTTATGTTTTCAAATTCTATAGACATATAGGGTCTAAGCATAATTGGTGTCTATTCATCTTCTATCTCTTTTGTGGATGTATGGATAGTTTGGTATACGTATGCTGACAGTTAGCGTGTACTTGCTCCGTGTTGTCTGATCAGATATCATAACCATTGCATATAGTGATTAAAGGCGTCAGATCTAAGCAAAGTATTTAATGAAGTTAGGATCCCATGTTTCCTCTTGCAGAAGTAATTCGATTCCAATTCTCGTTAGTTAGTTAATTCTTAGCTTGTTAATTTAATTCTTAGTTAATTTAGTTTATTAAACCCAAAATTGTTATTTGTCTTAGCAGTGAATAAAAATCATACATTGTTGCATAGGTACTAAACTGAATTAAAAACCAGATCTCTGTGGGAACGAACTTGACTTATTCATATATTACTTGTGATCACGTACGCTTGCGTGATTTAGTGCAAACAAAAATTCCTAATTGAATAAATCAGCCAATGTGGGACTCCGTTATCAAGTCTAATGAGGACCCAAACTCTTCAAAGAGTAGTAAGGAATATGAGTCCAATGGGAATCAGCCTTCCTCATGGAAGGATCCAGAAGCCTATCTTAAACGGGTATCTTGTCCAGCAAGACACCAAAACCTAACCTAATTCCAAGGCCCCCGAGACCTATATAAGGACATGATCCTTCACAAACAGAACTACGTTTTTTGGCTTGATTCTTGATATTTGCAAGATACGTAGGCATCTTGTGAGGACCCGAGTTAAGTCACGAAAAACTTGATCAGCCATTACATATATATCTATTATTTTAATGATTTTTAATTGCAAGAAATTTGAAGATTAATGGAAAAAAGAAAAATATTTTAGAAGGAGATGGAGGATTCGTTGGTGAGATGGAATGGGGAAAATGATGTTTCTCTCTTTTTTCTCTCTCTCTATAGTAGCCATGTCTATCTATTTTCTATTTTTTTTGTTAATAGCTTACCAAGAAAATCTTGCTAAAAAGACTTTAGAAATTTAATACATATATTTGGAAAATGGGTTTTTTAAATGCCTTATTTTCATAAACCAAAAACTCATTTTTTTTATTCTTTTAATAAACTAATAAATGCAACTCAAAATTCAATTCAAGTAAGAACAAAAATGCATAATTTATGCAATACTTATATGCAAAAATATTTTTAAAAATAGGAGAAATGCATTTTTCCTGTATTTTTTGGGTAAAGATGTTACAGAATGAGATAGAAAATATTAAATGTGGTAGGAATGGAAAAATCATGAGTTTTTTTGATAAATATATAGAAAAAATAAATTTTTGCAATTTACTTTTGTTAAGATAACCTATTCACAAATTTACTATCTTAATTGCAAAAATACTTTTTTTCAGAAAAATAACAATTTTTTAATTTTAAAAAATCAAAAAATAAAAAAAATAGCCATGAGGGCCCCACTACCACGTTAGTAGTCAACCATCTGACCAGTCAACTATCACGTCAACAGGGGTGGGACCCACTGCCACGTCAACATACCACGTCATAAGGGTGAGTCCCATCTGCCACGTCAACAAGGGTAGGTCTAACCTACCACGTCAGTAGGCCTCGTCAGTAGGGGTGGGTCCCACCTGCCACGTCGGCAGGGTGGTGACCACTACCACGCTGGCATGCCACGTCAGCAAAATCCAGTCAGCAGTGTGGGGCCCACTACCACGTCCGCGCACAGTCAGCGTTGCCCATTCAGCATTATAATATAAATTAAAAATAAATAAATAATAGTATAATACAGTTAATATAATATATTTGCAATTAAGTTAGTATATTTGCAATGAATTTAAATAGATAGTATTTTTGCAAAACAAACTAGAGAATTTGATATTTTTCATAAATTCTCAAAAATCATTACATTCATTTATTTGTTTAACCAAAATTCTGTTTGAATGGAATGAAACTAACATATAATTTTTATAACATTTTAATTTTAAAGAAGTTAGTGTTTGAATATGATCAATCTCTCATAAATTCCAAAATGGGGGGAAAAACTAATCACAATTTTGAATTTGGAGAATTTTTTATGTGTAATGTATAATATATATTTCTGTGTGTTTTAAAAAGAGATAGATATACTTAATTTGATATTGAAATTTAGAGAGAGATAGAGAAAGAGAGAAATACTTAATTTAGAGAGATATAGGATGTTGAAATTTAGAGAAAGATATATACTAATTTGATATTGAAATTTGAAAAGAAAAAAATACTTAATTTAATATTGAAATTTAAAGGAAAAGAGAGATAATTAATTTAGTATGAAAACTTAGAGAGATGAAGATACTTAATTTTGATATTAAAATTTAGAGAACAAGGGGGAAAGATACTTAATATTAAATTTTAATTTTTATATCAAATTAAAATTAAAATTCTAAACTATAATTTATTTAAGGGCTCTTTTCATAAATATATTGTCAAAAGTAAATTTTTGCAATTTTACTTTTTTTAATAAAAGCTATTTGCAAAAATATCATCTTATTTGCAAAAATACCTTCTTTCATCTTTCAACCCAATTTCCTGCTCAGCCTGCCCAGAATTTCGGATGAACAGTACTGTTCATCGACTCTTTTTTTTAAGGTGGGATGATATTTTGGTGGATTTGGGTTGCAAGGGCAGCCACATTCAACTAAATGCAACTACATTCAAATTTTTTTTAAGGTGGGGTGCTATTTTGGTGGATTTAGGTTGTAAGACCCCGCAGGGCAAATTCAACTGAATGCAACCACATGCAACTAAATTTCTGATTTCAAGTTTCGTTGTTCAGTTGTCATTTTCGACCTCTTTTTAGAACTATATAAAAGAGGTCGAAAATGATAACTGAATATTGGAACTTGAAATCAGAAATTTAGTTGCATGTGGTTGCATTCAGTTGAATGTGGTTGCATTTGATTGAATATTGCCCCTGGCGGGACCCTGCAACCCAAAATCACCCCACCTTAAAAAAAAGTTGAATATGGTTGCATTTGGTTGAATATTGCCCTTGACGGGGCCTTGCAACCCAAATTCACCAAAATACCCCACCTTAAAAAAAAGTTGAATGTGGTTGCATTCAGTTGCAACCAAAATAGCACCCCACAGGGTTAGGCATTTTTGCAATTTTGAAACTTAGTTTGATAAAATTGCAATTAATTAAAGTTGATGGTATTTTTACAAATAAAAACTTTAAACCTGGTATTTTTGGTAAATATCCTTTATTTAATTTGAAAAATAACAACATTTATTAAATGTAATAACGTGGTTTTCAGTCCTAAACATGGGGACAAGAGGGAGGGAGAAGCAGGTGCATCACCCATCCACATTGTTTGAAGATTGCATATTTAGGACACGAACGAACAACGCAGGTGAAATAATCAGTAATAAAAATGGGTTTGGCAACAGCACTTTTTGTACCCAACATTGTTCCAACACTTGTTGTATCATCATCCAACCCCAAATTTCATTACAAAATATTACTATTATCTACGATCTCCTCTTCTTCTTCTACTTCAAAACCTAAATCTCCATTATCCTCTTCCAGATTAGGTTTTCAATTAGTGGCGTGTTTGGATTCTTCCATTTCACCTAATACTAGTAGTGCTTCCACCTCCACCAGGCTCTATGTCAGCGGTCATCTCTCTCTCTCTCTCTCTCTCTCTCTCTCTCTCTCTCTCTCTCTCATGTATTGGATGCTATGGTAGTTAATCCCACATTTCACGTTTTGGTTTAAATTGTTAATTTTTAATTATAGTGTGAGAGGCTTGGAATTGTTGATTTTAAGTTAAGGCTCATGGTTGTGAATGTATTACAACTGTAATGTTTAGTTTGGTTGGGAAGAATAAGATGTTGAATAAATAATTGATAGAGTGAAAAAACGAGAAAGTGCAAAATTTTGACCATGGAATAATATGTAAGAGATATGTTCATAAGGTAGACTCATAGTAGAAATTTAATATTTAGCCCTATTATCAGTAGGATTGAGTTCCGTAACTAATTTTTTGATTGTGAATATGTGAAAATCATAAAGCTTCATTTGGGCGGAAGGAACGGTATGAAGAGGGGCGGAAGGAACGGTATGAAGAGGGAAGGAATGAAAAATCATGAAGAATCGTGTAGGTGGAATAATATAATAAAAGTCAGATGACCGAAACGAACATTTATTTTCAATTTGTTACTAGGAGGTTCTGTTTTGAATCTGTGAAAAATAGATTGGAAATGGAGGAGCGACTTTAAATTTTGAGAAATGCCCCTAAAACAGTCCAAAATTCATTCCACATATTATTCTTCATGTTTCATTGTCTCCATAGTCCATCCAGATTAGGCGGTAATAGCATTTTTCTGTTTTTTGATTTGCGGTTTACATGAATTTTTATGATGTTCCTGTTGTATTGCCAGTAGTTACATTCTGTCTTACACTTCCACAGTTGAAGCATTGACAAATAACACAACTGGACATTAAGTATTGTTCTTGATTTTTGGCTAGCAGGACTTTCATTTCGTACTACTCAAGAGGGTCTGAGGAATGCTTTCGAAAAATTTGGGAACCTCACAGAAGGTGTGGATTGGAATACTCACAATGTCCATGTTTGTGACTGAATACATTTTAAGTTGCTTTGCTATTAAGTCTACTTGACATAGGTTATTTGTATTTGCAGTGAATTTGGTGATGGACAAAATAGCAAATAGGCCAAGAGGCTTCGCTTTTCTGGGTTACACAACAGAGGAGGAATCTAAGAAGGCCATTGAGGGGATGCATGGGAAGGTATGCTACCATACTACGTTTTTAGGATTTAATGAGGAATCAGTATCAACGTACAGTGGCTAGGATTTCACAGAAGTCATTAATGCTTTTGTTTGTTGATATGTATTTTTACTGTTTGTTAGCTCATGAAAGGTTTCAAAATCTGGGGATTCGTGTAGTATACAGTTCAAATGCTAGTCCTTTAATATGTTATCATTCCGTTGGCCACAACACGCACACACTTGCACGCGTCGCACACATATATGTATATTGTAGTGCGTAGTGTTACGAAAATTACTAAAATTTTCTTTATATATTAGAATAAATTAAGACAAAATCAAAGTAAGCAATTTATTAAATAAATATAACTTGAAACAGAACTCATGACCACTTGATAAGCTAGTATAAAACAAGTTTAAAAAAAAAACTTGGAAATAGCACTAGTGCATATGAACTTATGCAATATCTCCAAGAACACAAAATCTGTTAAGAACAAAAAGAAAAATTGGTCAACTAAATTCAAGAAGCTAAACAAAATTCTCCAAAACTGACTTCACTGAATGGCTCTGCAAAATAGATAAAATTGTTATAACAATTACTAACTATCGAATATCAAAATTTGAAATAAAAAAGATATAGATGTATGTGGGATGAGTCACGTGAAGAACGTTGCCCTAAGGAAATTTTGCCCCTTCTCGTGCAAGGTTTCAATTAGCAATTCCTTAGCGGTACAACACCCCCCTTGCGGTTTATCTTCCACCGTGCACGAACGAGAAGAAGAAAGAACGATGAATTTTCCGGTGCTTAAAAAACAAACAAAAATATATAGAAGATTTATATGTATTTGTATTCTCCCTTATACTAATTTACTCCGGCTTGGATATGGGTTTTGTGGGAAAAATCAATTGATCAGAAAAGCTAAAGAACTAACTGACTTTGATGAAAAGATATTGATAACAATTGACTCTCTTGATACCCCTCAAAAGAAAACCTGACTAGCTAGTTTTATACAACCCAGAACAAGAGTAACGTAAAGAAAATAATGGACTCATAAATATAATATAACTAATAAACACAATACACTAGTAACAAATAAAGAGCCCAACGGGAAAGAAAACCAACGGGAAAAAAAAAACTGGACTATTAAATAAGAAAAACAAAATATTAAAATTAAAATTTTATTTTTCCAAAAATAGATATTATATAAAATATCTAACAATCGGCCCCAAAAATAAAATTTTAAGAACAATAAAATATAATATGGTAACAAAATAACAATAGTTAGCACACGATATTACGTACTCAGTACAAGTAGCTTCCGGCTTTGAACTTGTACCTAGTGACAATCATTTCTACTTGAAAGAACCTTAGTGGACTAAAGCCTTGAACTGGGCTCTTTATAACCAAGTATCAACGAAAGCACACGCAATATAGAAATTCGATCGTCCGGGTTTGCGCTATAATGGCCATGCGCAACAGACCGACTCATGAGAGCTACTAGAGATTAACCCAATTCTCATAGTTGCGGCCCCACAACTACTCTCACGTAGGTAAGTCCTCAAAGGTACTAGAGAACGGACAAGTACCTCGCAAATCCTGCCTTAAGACTTATTAAGAAGACTTATTAAGAGTGTAAATACTCAACCTTACCGTTCACTATATGAGCGCTTCATCATCATAGGAATGGGGTAGAAGAATGTATCTATGTACAACTTCTAAAGGAGTAAAACTCCATAAAATTGAAGGCTCTCACGCAGCTCACCAGTCCAGCTTGTTAATACCCTCTGACCTTCATAAGAAGAAGGGTTGCTACCGTCGGTGACTACATTATGGGTTTACCCCCATTCCCCTCGATGAATCTAGAACTTTATTCTTAGATAATCCTTTCGTCAAAGGATCGGACAAGTTCATTTCAGATCTCACAAAACTCATAGTAACATATCTTGTCTTCATCAAGCGCTTGACTGACTTGTACCGCATCTGCAAATGTCTGTTCATTTTATCATTGATATTTTTCTGCTCCAACATATCAAGAACATTTTTAGAATCACAATGTATAGAAACAGGTGGAATATTATTAATCAGAAAAGATAAATCAAGTAAGAGATTCCGAAGCCATTCCGCTTCTATGCAAGCAGTATCGAGTGCTATAAGTTCATCTTCAGCTGTACTTCTAGCAATAACAGTTTGCTTAGTGGAACCCCATGAGACAGCTGCTCCACCTAACATAAAAATATAACCTGAAGTAGACTTTATGTTACAAAAATCAGAAACCCAATTTGCATCAGAATATCCTTTTAAAATATTTGGGTAACCAGAATACTCAAGAGAATAATTTATAGAGCCTCTTAAATATTTAAAAACTCTTTCCAAAGCCTTCCAATGATCTTTACTAGGATTACTAGTATATCTACTAAGTCTACCAACAGCATAAGAAATATCTGGCCTAGTTCTATTAGCAATATAAAGAAGGGAACCAATCATCTGAGAATATTTTAACTGAGAAACAGATTTTCCTATATTCTTTTTAAGAGGTATATTAGGGGAATATGGAGTTGACACATGTTTGCAATCAAAATAATTATACTTTTTAAGCATATTCTCAATCATATGACTCAAAGATAAATGAATACCTTTCTCACTTCTAGATATTTTCATGCCTAAAATCACATCTGCTTCTCCTAGATCTTCACATCAAACATATTACCAAGATAATTTTTAACATCTACGATATTAGACAAAGACTTGCTAAAAATCAAAATATCAACATATACACATAATAAAACAAACTCATTACCGATCACCTTTTAATACAAGCATTTATCAAACTCATTAGCAACAAATCCATCTTTAGTTATAACACTATCAAATTTTTCATACCAATCTTTTGGGGCTTGTTTTAAACCATATATAGACTTAACTAATCTACAAACTTTATGCTCTTGCCCTTTAACAATAAATCCTTCGGGTTGTTCCATATATATCTCTTCTTCTAGTTCACCATTTAAAAATGCAGTTTTAACATCCATTTGATGAATATGCAAATTATAAATAGAAGCTAAAGCTAACAAAGTACGAATAGTGGAAATTCTAGCTACAGGTGCATAAGTATCAAAGTAATCAATTCCTTTCTTTTGTGAGAACCCTTTAGCAACTAATCTAACCTTGTATTTATCAATAGACCCATCAGGTTTCAGTTTCTTTTTAAAAATCCATCTGGAACCTACTGTCTTACAGCCTTGGGGTAAATCAGTTAAGTACCGAGTATTGTTTTCCATTATTGATTGAAGTTCACTATTTATTGCTTCTTTCCAAAAAGGAGCCTCGGAAGAAGACATAGCATCAGAATAAGATAAAGGCTCACCTTCAAATAAATAAACAAGAAAATCATCACCAAAATCTTTTTCAATTCTAACTCTTTTACTCCTAGGTTCATCTAAAGAATTAGACGTAGAAGCTACATCATGAAAAGAGCGAGAGGTATTATCAGCTATTTCAGATATTCTAGTCTTATAAGGAAACACATTCTCAAAGTAAGTTGCATCTCTAGCTTCAATAATAGTATTAGCAGAAATTTCACTAATATCATAACGAATAACAAGAAACCTATTAGTAACACTATCAGGGGTATAACCAACAAAAATAGCATCAACAGTTTGAGATCCTAATTTTCTCTTTTTAGGACCAGGAATACTAACTTTAGCTAAACAACCCCAAACTCTTAAATACTCAAGATTTAGAGCTTTACGTTTCCAAAATTGATAAGGAGTAATTTTACTAGTCTTTTGAGGTACATGATTCAAAATATGACATGCGGTTAATAAAGCCTCACCCCAAAGATTTTCAGGAGCACAAGAATTAACAAGCATAGAGTTTACCATATTCATTAAAGTACGATTTTTCCTTTCCGCTACTCCATTGGATTGTGGAGAGTAAGGAGGCGAAAATTCATGAATAATGCCATGTTCCTGAAAATATGAAGTCATCTCATTAGAAATATATTCGCCACCTCTATCGGACCTAAGAATTTTAATCTTTTCACCTCTCTGTTTTTCTACTTCAGCTTTATAAATTTTAAAACAATCAAACACCTCATCTTTTGTTCTAAGCAAATACACATAACAAAATTTAGAATAATCATCTATGAAAGTCACAAAATATTTTCTACCACCTCTAGTAGGAGTTTTATCAACTACACATACATCACTATGAATTAACTCAAGTGATGACGAGTCTCCAAAAACATTAGGAAATGATTTTTTAACAGGTTTCGCTTGAGCACAAATTTCACACTTAGACACAGAGTTCAATTTCATTTTTGGTAATAAACCACTATTAGCCATTCTAGTTATAACACCATAATTAACATGTCCAAGTCTCTCATGCCACAAATCAGAATTTTCAACAATTAAAACAGTGGGAGATGAATTACTATTAACAAGATGAGAAGTCACATTCAATTTAAATAAACCTTCACTAACAAAACCTTTACCAATAAAAACATCATTTTTTGAAATAATAAATTTATTAGCCTCTAAAACAATTTTATAACCAAGAGCAACAAGTGTAGATCCACTAATAAGATTTCTTCTAATTAAAGGCACATGTAACACATTTTGCAAATTCAAGAATTTTCCGGATGTTAACTCTAATTTTATTCTACCTTTACCAAACACAGAGGTTTTAGTATTATCACCAAGAATGACACTTTCACCATTTAATACTTGATAATTAGAAAACCAAGATCTATCCGAACAAACATGCACACTAGCTCCCGAATCCAACCACCAATCATTAGAATTAGAAACTAAATTAATAACAGATATTATATTATCTAATCTAATTACATGCTCATTTACCCTTGATGCCATAAACTCAGATACAAGATAAAACAGATTTCTAGCAATTTGTATCAATCAACCTAAAAGAGTAAAACTACAATATAACTGAAGATACACTTAAATAAGATATCTCAAACTGTACTAGACACTCAGGTAATAACAATTGACCTTAGGATCAACTAAAATTTCAATAAAGATGTGTGGCAGTGAACTAGCAAGAATCTAATATGTCAAATAACACAAGTGGACAAAAGACCAACTAGCACTCACAAAAACAAAATAAACAGTTTGCCAAAAATTTCCTTAGATTGTTACGAAAATTACTAAAATTTTCTTTATATATTATAATAAATTAAGACAAAATCAAAGTAAGCAATTTATTAAATAAATATAACTTGAAACAGAACTCATGACCACTTGATAAGCTAGTATAAAACAAGTTTTAAAAAAAAAACTTGGAAATAGCACTAGTGCATATGAACTTATGCAATATCTCCAAGAACACAAAATCTGTTAAGAACAAAAAGAAAAATTGGTCAACTAAATTCAAGAAGCTAAACAAAATTCTCCAAAACTGACTTCACTGAATGGCTCTGCAAAATAGATAAAATTGTTATAATAATTACTAACTATCGAATATCAAAATTTGAAATAAAAAGGATATAGATGTATGTGGGATGAGTCACGTGAAAAACGTTGCCCTAAGCAAATTTTGCCCCTTCTCGTGCAAGGTTTCAATTAGCAATTCCTTAGTGGTACAACACCCCCCTTGCGGTTTATCTTCCACCGTGCACGAACGAGAAGAAGAAAGAACGATGAATTTTTCGGTGCTTAAAAAACAAACAAAAATATATAGAAGATTTATATGTATTTGTATTCTCCCTTATACTAATTTACTCCGGCTTGGATATGGGTTTTGTGGGAAAAATCAATTGATCAGAAAAGCTAAAGAACTAACTGACTTTGATGAAAAGATATTGATAACAATTGACTCTCTTGATACCCCTCAAAAGAAAACCTGACTAGCTAGTTTTATACAACCCAGAACAAGAGTAACGTAAAGAAAATAATGGACTCATAAATATAATGTAGGAAGTCAAACTAGCTACTTATATCAGAATATATTGTTTCCTAATTTAGTAGAGGAGATCATGTGATTGATTGTAGGAATAGATCATCCCCTCTCTGTATACAGTTGTAGGTGCTAACCTAGTTTAGTGCAAGTCAATCCCTTTATTACAGGGATCTGATGATGCTGATTGTTATGTATATATTGAACCAGTTGGTTCATCTATCTATACAGAATTTTTATTCTCTCAGACTTTGTAAAGCTTCATGGTATCAGAGCTTACAATTTACATCTCCAATCAGACTTAGTTATTTTTGTCTCCTCTTTTTCTGTCCTAAATCACTGTTCAACTAGCCATGTCTGAATCAGAACAAACCTCTAAGGACTCATCATCAAAGGTAGAACATGTTGTCCTTCAATCCGGCACTCAACTAAATACTAGTTCACAAATTCCTACGCACTTTAGAAAGGATCAAATGGATATTCTTCAAAAATTATTTAGCAAGGCAAACATGTCACCTGAGGTAGTCAGCCAACCTTCTTATAGCCAAGCCCTTCATGTCTCTCACTCTCCAACCACTTCGTGGATAGTGGACTCAGAGCATCTGATCACATGACAGGTGACAAATCTTTATTCTCTACTTATACATCTTGTCAGGGAAATCAAACTGTACGCATTGCTAATGGGTCACGGTCTCATGTGGTTGGAATTGGTACAATCCGTATCTCCGAAAATTTGACTCTTTATTCAGTTCTATATGTGCCTGACCTTGATTGCAATTTAATATCAGTTAGCAAGCTAAATCGTGATCATCATTGTGAAACTAAGTTTTTTTCTAAATCATGTAGTTTCCATGATTTGGCCTCGGGGAAGATAATTGGTAGTGCTGATTATTGTGCAGGCTTGTACCTCCTCAAAATACACCATTCAATCAATAAGTCTACTCCCAGCTTTCTGTGTCAGTCTGCCCAAAGTAGCGAGTCAATTAGTCAGTCAGATAGTGATGGTACTATTATGTTATGGCACTACCGGTTCGGACATCCGAATTTCATGTATTTGAAAAAGTTATTTCCATCATTGTTTATCAATAAAAATGCAAGGTTATATCAGTGTGAAACGTGTCAATTTGCAAAGCATACTCGCATTACTTATTCACCTCGACCATACAAACCAACAACTCCATACTCTCTTATCCATGGGGACATATGGGGACCAAGTAGAATCTCAAACATATCTGGGGCAAGATGGTTTTTGTTGCTAGTTGATGATCACACTCGATTGAGTTGGCTATTCCTCATGAAAGACAAATCTGAAACTACACAGATTTTTAAAACCTTCCATGCCATGATCCAAAATCAATTCAATACATCCATCCAAGTACTAAAAACAGATAATGCAAGAGATTTTTTCAATTTTACTCTTGGCACGTATCTTCAATCAAATGGTATCGTTCATCAAAGTTCATGCGTAGATACCCCACAACAGAACGGTGTTGTAGAACGCAAAAATAGACACATTCTTGAAGTTGCTCGAGCATTACTCTTTCAAACTAATGTGCCAAAACGTTTTTGGGGTGAAGCTGTCCTCACTGCAACGTTTTTAATCAATCGTATGCCCTCCCGTGTCCTTAACTACCAATCCCCAATACAGCTACTTACCAAATTGTTTCCTAACACTCACTTGATTACCCAAATTCCATTCAAAATGTTTGGATGCACTGCCTTTGTTCACGTCTACTCTCACAACCGCAACAGACTTGATAAGAGAGCTCTTCGATGCATTCTAATTGGGTATTCCACAAATAAGAAAGGATATAAATTTTTTTCTCCCGACACCAAGCAAACTTATCACACCATGGATGTCACATTCTTTGAGAACAAACCATTTTTTTCCAATTCTATTGTTGGGGGACAGATGGATACAAAAGATTCACAACAAAACTGGGATTGGGATTCTCTAATCGAACCACATCTGATCTCGAATCAATCTAATACTTTTCCTTCTATTTCTTCTTCTATTCCATCTAGTACTTCAAATCTAGATAGACCATCCAACCCAAATCCCACCATTCAAAACTCACCATTACAAGTTGAAAATAGTACAACATCTCCAAAATCTGTCTCCTCGATCTATAGTGTATCCTAAACATCTCAGCCTTCCTGATGATGCTGTCCAGGTATACACCAGGAGAAAACCTGTCCAACAACCTGTCCAGCAACCTGCACAAGATCAGCAGAGCTATGACTCAACTCCAAAGCAAGTTATTCCTGAAATTACACAAGGTGAGACACAAACTAATTTGGAATCAGGTGGTGAGGTGTTAGCAGATTCTGTTCCAGATCTTGATCTGCCAATTGCGTTGAGAAAAGGTACTAGATCATGTACTCAGCATCCTATTAAAAATTTTGTGTCATATTCAAAGCTTTCTCAGAGACTTCGGACATGCGTGAGTACTCTTGACAACGTCCAAGTTCCAAAAACGGTGTTTGAAGCATTAGAAATCCCAGAATGGAAGGCCGCTACTCTAGATGAATATCAAGCTCTTCAGAAAAATGGTACATGGGAACTGACCACTCTTCCACCAGGGAAACGTACAGTTGGCTGTAAATGGATTTTTTCAGTTAAACAGAAGGCGGATGGTAGCATTGATAGATACAAAGCACGGCTGGTCGCCAAGGGCTATAGTCAGACTTACGGAATTGATTATCAAGAGACATTTGCCCCGGTAGCTAAACTTAATACAATATGTGCTCTACTTTCTATTGCTGCTAATCTCGATTGGCCTTTGTATCAACTTGACGTAAAAAATGCTTTCTTGACTGGAGATTTATCAGAAGAAGTTTATATGGCCATCCCTCCAGGTTTTGAAACAAGTCTCACAAAAGGGAAGGTATGCAAATTGCGCAAATCTATATACGGACTTAGGCAATCTCCACGTACTTGGTTTGAAAAGTTCACAAAAGTGGTGAAACGTGATGGTTATATACAATCACAAGCTGATGATACGTTGTTTATCAAACACTTTGCTCATGGCAGGGTTGCTATGTTGATAGTATATGTTGATGACATCGTTCTCACTGGAAATCATGATGAAGAAATAAAAAGACTTAAACTTTTACTGTCCAAGGAATTTGAAATAAAAGACTTAGGCCCTTTACGATATTTCTTGGGGTTGGAAGTAGCAAGATCCAAACAAGGAATCTCAGTATCTCAACGAAAATATGCACTGGACCTTCTGACTGAAACTGGAATGAGTGGATGCAGACCAACTGAAACACCAATGGATCCCAACACTAAATTGAAGCTTAGAACAGAAGAAGAACCAGCTGCAGATTTGGGCCGATATCAACGGCTAGTGGGGAAACTCATTTACTTAACACATACTCGTCCATACATTAGCTTTGCAGTAAGCATCGTGAGTCAATTTCTAAGCAATCCTTCTAAAGATCACTTAGAAGCTGTGTATCGTATCCTTAGATATATCAAAAGAGATCCTGGAAAAGGGCTATTATTTACCAAGTCTTCAAGCCGTGATTTAGAAGTTTATACGGATGCAGATTGGGCTGGATCACCTATTGATCGAAGATCTACCTCAGGATATTGCTCTTATGTATGGGGAAATTTAGTGACATGGCGAAGTAAAAAGCAACAAGTGGTGGTACGAAGTAGTGCTGAGGCAGAGTTGCGTGCTTTAGCTCAGGGCATTTGTGAAGGGATATGGTTAAAAAGACTGATGAAGGATTTACGAGTCAAATATTCTGGTCCCATTAATATGATGTGTGATAGCCAATCAGCAATTGCCATTGCGAAGAACCCCGTCCATCATGATCGAACAAAACACATTGAAATTGATAAACATTTTATCAATGAGAAGATCGAAGACAAGACAATAACTCTCTCCTATGTGCCATCCAGATTTCAAACAGCAGACATACTCACAAAAGCATTATTTCGACCAAACTTTATTCAACTGATTTCAAAGCTTGGTCTTATGAGTATCTATAATAGCTAGTTTGAGGGGGAGTGTAGGAAGTCAAACTAGCTACTTATATCAGAATATATTGTTTCCTAATTTAGTAGAGGAGATCATGTGATTGATTGTAGGAATAGATCATCCCCTCTCTGTATACAGTTGTAGGTGCTAACCTAGTTTAGTGCAAGTCAATCCCTTTATTACAGGGATCTGATGATGCTGATTGTTATGTATATATTGAACCAGTTGGTTCATCTATCTATACAGAATTTTTATTCTCTCAGACTTTGTAAAGCTTCATATAATATAACTAATAAACACAATACACTAGTAACAAGTAAAGAGCCCAACGGGAAAGAAAACCAACGGAAAAAAAAAACTGGACTATTAAATAAGAAAAACAAAATATTAAAATTAAAATTTTATTTTTCCAAAAATAGATATTATATAAAATATCTAACACGTAGTACTAAAAGATGCTCGCTCTAAGAATCCAACTGCTGTCATATTCTATATATGTATGGCATGTCTTAAATATATATGATACTGAACCATGCAATGGAGTATTCCTGTTATCCTGTACAGTTTAGTACGAGTGAAAGTTGGAAAATGCTTGTTACAGTTTAGTACGAGTGAAAGTTGGAAAATGCTTGTTAGCTGATTGTAAGCTTTGATGAACTCTGTATTTAAATAGCAAAATATGTGTTGTCCGACAGATGCTTTGGATTCCAATTATGCTGTACTACATGCTTTAAGTCATAAAAAATTTCACCTTTCTCTCCCCCTAAACTTCATTTTTTTCCCATTTTTATTCCTTGTTCCTTTTTAAATATATGTTATGGACATCGATTGTTGATGAAGTTTTCAGTGTCTGGTTTTATTAGGCAATGAATTCTAATAAAACATGAAAACTGCTGACATGCTAATTAATTTTTTTCCCTCAGTTTCTGGATGGCAGAGTTATTTTTGTTGAAGTTGCGAAACCTAGATCAGAGCTTCGTAAAAGCCAAAATCAGAACTCAAGAACATTCGAGTGAGCTGAATAATATTTATCTCTTTACTCAGCTATTGTTCTTCAGCCTGTCCGATCATCAGAATTAACATTGTTGTCATCGTCGAATCCTTTTTGTTTCCAGATGCATGAGTTCCAAATGCACAATATAAAGATGTACTATAATATATTGATGTTCAACATGATTAATTAATTTGTCATTGCATTCGTGATATAAAATTTAATTATTCTTCTAAAATGTAAACCTTTGAACCAGTGTTTTAAAAAGCGCATTAGCGGCCGCTTATAGCAAAATTGGGTTTTTAAGCGTTTAGTGGGGTTTAAACGGGTCAAAAACGGTTTTAAGCAGGTTTAAGCGATTTTAAGCGGGTCTGAAAGTAAATTTATAATTTGATATTTCTAAATGTTACGTTTGTATTTTTTAAATTCATTATAACTAACTATGACTTTGTGAATGGGGAGATTACTGGTTTTAACTTTTATCATAATATGTTATATCATATGTGAATGTTATCTTTTTTAAAATAAAAACTAATATTATATTTATTTATATAAAAATATATTTATTTATAATCCGATTAATGATCCGCTTTTAAAATCACTTAAGCGTTCGCTTAAGCGCTAGGTCATCCCATCGCTTAAGTCCGATTTGCGCTTTTGTCATATATCCGTATATCTTTCTTTCACCAGGTAAGGTGCGAAATAACATGTCCGATAGAAATTCATACACCAAATATTCATTTTTCACCATTTCGTAACAATAGAAAGTCGCTTGATTTGTATCTATCACTTGGCACAGAAAAGAAACAAGAGTTCGGTTGTTGCAAGATGATGTGAACGTCCCTAAAAATATATATTAATATGAGGCGGCTTAAAAATGGAAAATTTCTAAGCTCTTTGATTATTTCTTGTATATTATTCAAAACCAGCCAAGACGAATTGAAAGTTAATATGTTAGATATGAGTCAACTAGTTCATCTTGAAGACGCAGAGATAATAAAAATGTTGCTGCAAGAAATTCTTAGTGGCTTTTAAAAACAGTAAGAGCCTCTTTTCTATTCTCATTTCTAATAATCACTAGTATCTCTTTATTTATATTTTAATAATAAAATATTCATATCCACCAATTCTTGCACAACTTTTGGTTATAGTGGGATTGATTTATGAATAAATTATAATTGAAGAGTTAATTTAAAGAGCATTGTTGTAGTTTGACATATTAATCAACGTAATAACTTATTAAGAATCATTTTTATAATATTAATTTTAAGAATCAACTAGGAATCTCTTGCGGATGCTCTAACACAAATAATATCATTGATCCCCACTTTCAGAGAAAAATGGTAGATGAAACTGTATCCTTTGCAATTTGAAAACTTAGTGATTTTACTATCAAAGAGAGTTAAAGAGGTTGTAGAGTGGCTCAAAGAAGAATTAGACTTCTGTTAAGAGCTGAGGAAGCAAGGCAACAGAGTTTATCTGCAGTTGGTAATCAACTACTAAGCCTGTGGAATAATAGCATCAAAGATTGTTGGATATGTAGGGATTATAAAGAAGCAAACATAGAGCCATAGTAGGGCACAATATGGAATGCACCTTCCAATAGCGTTTGTAGCATTTTTTTTTTCTTTTTTTGAATAATTAACCTTAAAAATGAAATTTGTTCTCATAAATTACGGAATGAGCAAGAACCGAAATCAGGATGACAAGAAATAAATTCTTACCACTTGAGCTATCTTATCGCACTCGTGTTTGTTTATAGCATTTGGCCATTGTTGAATGATCATCTCAATTGTCGGGATTACGAGCTTGAACCATCTTATCGCACTCGTGTTTGTTTATAGCATTTGGCCATTGTTGAATGATCATCTC
Organism: Kitagawia praeruptora; assembly: GCA_037693485.1. NCBI lineage: Eukaryota > Viridiplantae > Streptophyta > Magnoliopsida > Apiales > Apiaceae > Kitagawia > Kitagawia praeruptora. The sequence continues at coordinate 103,989,605 of CM075345.1, forward strand.
AATTGTTGTCGGGATTACGAGCTCTATCGAGTCACATACTTTCCTTGGCTATCTGGCATTTGCCATGTTTCTAAATATTGCATTACTAATTAACTTACTCGTATATTGTACTCCCTCCGTCCCTTTTGATTCTTAACATTTCATTTTTTCAAAACTTTCTGGCACGCATTTTAAGGTGCATTTTAAGGATAGTTAAATAACTTTTTTTTAAAATTTTCTTTTTCTGTATAAAAATTTAATGTTTAAATTTTTATACAGAAAAAGAAAATTTTAAAAAAAAGTTATTTAACTATCCTTAAAATGCACCTTAAAATGCGTGCCAGAAAGTTTTGAAAAAGTGAAATGTTAAGAATCAAAAGGGACGGAGGGAGTATGTGGCTATGTGCAATACTCGTGGACCATTCATGCACTTATAGTCTTATATGCAATTCTTGCATGTTGAAAATAAAATTTTAATATCAACTATATTTTACCAACAAAAATATTAAAATTTTAGTTCGATTACAGTATATTTAACGGTAAAACTGTACAGTCCACAATACAGACAGATACACTTACAACTTTTGTCCAGTGATTCGATTCCCTCCCTAAAAATAATTTGATACAGCAAGCACTATAACTAATCTTTTGTTTCCACATTACTAAAAAACATCCGGTACTCTCATTATCTCATTACCTACTATGAAAGAGAGACCTATATCATTATATAAAGCAATCATCTATACGAAAAACCTGGACTTTATATTTGATGATCTAATAATATTTCACAAACTTTAAATTCATTCAGTTATTAAAATTTCAGCAACAAGTCATTTAATTAAGTACATGAAGAACAAAAGAGAATCACAAATATCAAAAGTTGTTCAAAGCAACAGCAGCATTAAAAAGTTTACATGCTTCCAAGACTTCTAGCAGTAGAACATGACCCTTTTCACATTTTCTTTAAGAGCGGGCAAGGGCCTAACAGCTGCATTAGCATTTGCTGCTCTGGTGCTTCTTCCAACCCCCATTCCTCCACGGCCACCACCAGCAGCACTCGCCATTGACTCGCTATCGGATGTCTCAGGTTCCATATAAAAGCGAGCTCGGAATGCTGCCAAGTGGGCATAATATGCTGGTGGCACTGCAACAGAAAATTCGAGCCTTTATACAACAGCTTGCATGAATCAGATAAAACATGTGAAAATGGGACTAGTAAACCTTATTACTCACCTATTGAAACAGATCTTGTGCACCTGGCATATCTGCAAATCACAAACACATGTTTTATAATCAAGCCAGCAAGATACAGTAACTTTATATGCCATTCATGTGCAAACTGTAACAAAAGTGAACTTACGTGTAACATAAATTGTTAGTGAGGGACTGCAATCCATCGGCTGAGAACTTGTTCTCATCCCAAAGAACGTGATAATGTGCTGGCCGGCTAGTTCCCTGTTGCACAACAGAATACATTAGACAGATTTCCTATTTATCAATTTTTCCTCAAACCGCTTAAAATATATAACTTACTTGGATACCGGCATGACTGCAGAGATAGAAGTCGAACTCCGTGGGATGACAGATTTTGGAATCTACAACAGTTCCTGTGATTTCATGGGGAAAAAAAGTGATGCAATGATGCTATGTATAACAACAAAATAACAATTTAGGGAGGAGGAACAGAGGAATACCAGGTAAAATATTTCCACTTCTATCTACTGAATTACGGTCACGATGGTTGTTGGCAAACAACCTAGTATGATGGCGCTTCTGAACTACAACAAATGTAACCGGAGGCTGATAATTTGGCTCTAATGAAGCACATGCCTGTTTTTCCAGTTGGAAGCCGTGAAAAATGCAACAGATACATTAGCTTGGACATCACAACTCACAAACAGTTACTCCCTCTGTCCCTCCCATTTCTTTACATTTCTTTTTCACTGCTCGACACGCATTTTAAGGCTCCTAAAAAGTATAGTTCCATAACTTATTTTTTAAATTTTCTTTTTTTATATAAAAATAGAACAATTCTATTTTTATACAAAAAAAAAAAATTTAAAAAATAAGTTATGAAACTATCCGCAAATTGCACCTTAAAATCCGTGCCAGAATTACGTCCCCCAAGGTAAAGAACCAAGGGGGACAGAGGGAGTAAAAACCAAACAACTAAAAGTAAAGATAATACTCCCTCCGTCCCATTGAATAGTTTACGTTTGCGGACCAATTTCCGACACGGATTTTAAGGATAGTTTTATAACTTATTTTTTATATTTTCTTTTTTTTTATAAAAATAGAACAATCCTATTTTTATACAAAAAAAGAAAATATCAAAAATAAGTTATAGAACTATCCTTAAAATGCACCTTAAAATGCGTGTCAGATAAGCAGTTTTTTATGTAAAGAAATGGATGGGACAGAGGGAGTAATAATTAAAGACAAAGGACAGCCAAAATTAAGGTGCAACATATATACTACCTTGCGAATTGCATCAAGTTCATATAGAAGAACTTGATAAAACTGCCCTTCACTAACACCATCCCTGCAGGTTGCTCGTCATTAGGACATAACAATCAAAAGCACCATAATAGGGCACCAATAAACTGACAATACAGATAATAATAATAAATACCTGTAAAATATAATACGCTGGGGTTTCTGTCCAGTCGATCTGCGGAATGAAATAAGGAGTTCCCTATAGCACATAAACGAAACTGATATTATAAACAGCTCGATACTAAAAACACAAAGAAAGAGCACACCTGTATCTAATACTTTGTATTTTTTCAATCAAATTAAAGGCTGGGAAATTAACATACTTGATCATGCCACCTGATACAGTCCCTCTGTTAGGATCCTGCCAGCTCTTGTACAGATCCTGGATAAGCTCTTGTCTATGTGCTTGAGCACAAACCAAGCCCGCATACTTTGTTATCTCTGGCCAATCTTGCGAAGCAACAACCTGAATTTCAGGAAACATATCTTGCATCAAATTTAAGCAATAACAATAATTAAGAAGACATTAATATAAACACATTCTGGTCAAAATAGAGGCAACAATACGTATTAACACGTGAAAATATTTAAACCAAGTATGTACAAGTAGTTCTTTAAAACTTTATATCATACTGCTGCAATCGAGGGGCTAGAATCTTCTCCAGGATGAGGATGGGTGACATCAGCACCAAATATTATTGTCGGCCGGTCACTGACAAGTGGAATGCGCCTCGATAATGCATCAACAAGGACAGTATTTCTTCCACCAACTTTCACGTTAATTTTTAAGGCCACATTCGCCAGGTATTGCTTGCTCATTTTGAAGACATGTTTTGTCAAGCAACACTGTGAAACTATTCCAAGGTCTGTCTCACAAATTCTCTTCAAATCACCTTCACGAATAGTCCATCAAAAATCAGTTAAGAGGGATAACATCACGCAGAAACGCGCATGCAAGCACAACCGCAGACACAATCACACAGTACATTAAATATAAGAACAAGGCCATGGCAAATATTAAAATCAGACTATTGCAAATGAATCCCATACCATATAGTGAACCATTATTATCTGGGAGAATAACAATCAATAGGTCAAGCTCCTTCTTAAGTTTCTGCACCTCCTGAAAACGTATTTTTAATACTCTCTCAACCTGATCAGAACGTGCACCAGTAACTGGAAGCACGGGATTAGGATTGAAGCGCTACACACGGAAAAAATTGTTTTAAGATCAGTTCAAGACAATATGTGGAACATATCAAAGCAAATAAAGGTCCTGCAGTAAATACCATTCCCGATATTGTGCACATCTGTGCCAGTTCTGAGCAAAACCCAGTAGCCAAATTATCTTGAACATTACGTGCGAAGTTCACACACATCCAATTATTAACAATTCCCCCATCGACCATTTTCTGAAACAAACATTAATAAATTAGAACGCAACATATGGTTGCTATGTCGAGTTCTGTCATACAGGATTGCAAATGCAATATCCCAACTTCAGAGAAATGAATTCAAGCAATCTAATGGATTGCGCTTAATTTAAATTACAGAATCTCAATTAAGTGGCAGTCCTTGATTTCACTTAATAAATACAAAACTTGCCTTGTTCATCATATTCCACTGGCCAACTTGAGGTAGACATCGTGTTTCACGCCCAGTTTCGTGGTATTTTAGCTGGCACAATAAATCACGAGTCATTTACAAAATCAACAGGAACTTGCTTTTGGAATATGACTACAATAAAAAAAAGATATAAATTAAGTGAATACCCATGGTGGAGAGAGAATTCTTGCTTCTACTGAGGCTAGCTTGTCACTAATTTTGATTCCAAACTCCTTAGCATAGGGATCATCAGCGTATGCATTATGTTGCACAGTCTGAGTAAAAGGCACAGAAGATGAGTACACATTAGATTTAGTATCAAGTCACATGCATATATATGTGTGTGTGTGTGTGTGTGTGTGTGTACCATTATTCCAGAGTCTCGGAAAGAACCATTGATTCCATCATAGAATTTCATCAATAAATTACAAATAAAATTTTTAAAAACATAAAAATCTGATTCTAATGTAGAATACTAACATAGAAACTTGAAAGGATTTAACACATAAAATTTGAAAAAAGGCCTTGATTTGAATTTGATTCTACAGTAAAATCATTTTGGATAATTTGATTTTATGGGAGAATTGCTTTGGATTATTTTATTAATTTTTAATGATTTTCTAAAAATAAAAGTAGTGTATTTTCATTTTTAATTCTTAATTGAGATTTATAATTATATTTCACACAAAAGAATAAATATATGTATTTTGTGATGGTTCTCTCTTGTACTCTATAAGGTGGTGGTTCTCTTCTAGAGTGTCACACATACACACACACACACACATATATATATAAAGGAAGAACCTCTTAAAAAGAGAACAAAGAACCTCAGATTCAAAACGAGATTTTAAATATATTTTTACTTATTTCTACAAAATAATCACATATTTACATTTTATTTGTCATTACATAATTTTAAAAATCAAAATTTAAATCATTAATTGAATATTGAAAAAGATTTATGCATATTTTCCAAACTTTTTAACTACGATTCAAATATAGATTCATGAAATTTATGAGATTCAAAAATAGATTCTTAAAATTTATGAGATTCAAAAATAGATAATTAAATATTTTCATAATTTTTTAATATTTACAAACAAATTTTTATTCATAATTGCTCTTTGGAAGCCCCATAAAGATAGAAAAATATTTATAATTTTTTGAAATTTTAAAATTAACTTTCGAAAGTGGTTCTCTCATATAAACAATACAAGTCAACTAAGAGACACAAGTTTGGCACACATGCAAATTATAGCACAAAAAGAATAAACATCCAGCAAGCAACAAAGTAAAAGACAGCTCCCAAACAACAAAAGAATGAATGAGCACAAAATACAAAAGAACTGCTGCAGGAACTAACCCGAAGAATATCGGACTCCCTATCGCTAGGACGCTGACAAGTAACTTTAAGCAATGCAGTGATTTGTCTCTCATTTAACCTTTTTGAGTACCTCTGCCCCTCTACAATTTTGCAGACCTGAACCAATAATTACATGAGTACGCCTCTAATCTGGAAATATTGAAAGCGGAGAGCAAAAAGCACAAACCTCCATGGGCAGATAATTTGGCCTTTGCTGGTTACCAACTTGCAAGCAAGGCAACTGAGTTTGCTTTAAGACAACATCATAAGTTTCACGAAAATACTCAACAACAGCCTTCATTGTACCTCTTTCATCAACTGGGAATCTGAAAAGTGTAGATAAAGGAGTACCATATCAGTGGCCGGTGAATATTACTAAAGTTAGAATTAATGCAAGTGACTCATACGTGAGCTCCCTTGTTGCTTGTGATGTTAAACCAGAGATGCGATACTTCCTGCGCATCGTTCCACGGTGTAAAACCTCAACTTTCACTCCCCTCAAGGCCTTTTTGATCTGGCATGCAAAGTACAGCAAGAAACAAAAAAAAAATGAACTAAAGAAGGCCGACCGTGATATAGAGCAAACCACATTAAACAAAATATGAAGCGGCAAAAGGAAACATTTGAAGAAAAAAACATTTCAGATCAAAGGAAAATATTATTCATATAAATGGAGAAAAAATTAAACTTCACAAGAATATTATGCATCCAGTATTCCAGTCCAAGGTGTAGTACGGCAGAAATGGAAGGAAGATTCACAACACCATGTTAGGGGTAACAATATCCTTTTGCTCACAACACCATGTTAGGGGTAACAATATCCTTTTGCATAAAGCAAAAATAAAAGCCTTGTGCACAAAAATATCAAAGCACCAATAGTCATCCAACTTAAGGTTCCAGTATACAACACTCGGCAGTTGTGAGCACAAAACTTAATGACACATAACACAACCAGTAACAACCAATATACGATTTATTTAAAAAGGAGTGTATATACTTTTGACCAACACTGAATAGGACTTGAACAAATAATATCAATGATCAATAAAGCGTAATGTAGCAAGTCAATTACAAAACAGAAAATAAACCTTCACGCGATCAGCATCTGACAGTGGTCTGGACGAAACATCCCTGTTTAACAGCTGCGAGGCAAATTCTATGACAGGAAGAGGCTCAATGAATGCAGTGGAGGACATATCTGCATCATAGAATTCAGCTGTCTTTATCAATAAAAAAGGACACGATGCAAAAAGAATGTAAAATAAGTATTCACAAATGATTGTGTCATTGATACAATAAAAAAATCCAAACAAGAAACGGAACAAAAATAAAGGAAAGAGAACACAGACCAATGTTAAGCGACAATCCCATCTGTGTAGGGCGTATACTTTGATAAAAGCCTCTCCAGCTCTCCAACCCTTCACCCAATGGCTGCCTTCGTCCAATATCAGGAGAATAAAATGAGCGCCCCACAGGAGAATACCTGTTACATGACGGACACAAACTTATTACAAATTGGTGCATATTGTGTCTAGATACATACACACGTGACTATATGAAGACGGACGGATGAGTAATGACATGAACATTTATATAGCCTTTACCTAGCAGTAGGTAGTTCCCTCAGAACAATGTCCAACACCTGTAAAGCTTCTTGAGGTGCGTCAGCCTGACTCCCCTTTAGAAACATTTCCAGGTGGTGCAAGTCGGCTCGTGAAGCTAATTTGATTACAACTTTAAAATCCCGTTCCCTCCTGCATATAAACAGCCAATTCACATTGTCACAACAATGCTTACTTGAACATTCTGGAAGCTAAAACTAACAAATTGTTAACAACAATGCTCACTTCAACATTCAGGAAGCTAACATTAACATATAAAGCACATACAAAATATACCTTGCACTACCAGATCCATCATCTTCATCAGTCAGAACAATTTTGAACTCTTTGTTGACAAACGGAAGAGGCCCTGCTGTATACAAACTCTTTCTACCATCATAGGCTGGAAGACGCTTCCCGAGATGAGATTCTCTGTACAGTTTCACTAGCTGTTCCATCACAGCGCGATTGACGCCACGAGAACTGACTTCAGGAGAGATTGTAACCTAGACATGAAGAAGATATCTGATAGATGAGAAGATTGGACCACAGCACAATGAGAATAAGATAAATAAATAAAACTACAGCAAATGAATGTCAGTTTCTGGGGAGTTCAAATTCACAGACTGGACAGATTTTTTGAAAAACTTACAACTGATGAATGTTGCAATCATGTTAGATTTGAGACAATAACAGGTAGGCAACATATTGAAAGTATACAGAGCAAGAAAAGAGCACAATCAATAACACTCACATCGTATTGATGCAAATCCTTATCAGGCAACTCTGCAAAGAAATGGTTGGCCTTCACAACGATACGTGAACCAGTGCTGCCCTTGCCAGGCCGAAGTGGAAACCGAAGTGCCTTGCTAGAGACAGGATTAGGCTGAGCAGCCACAATAGATGAGGATTCAGCCTCCAGAGAGACTTGCTGAAGCTCCTGTGTCAATTGAGAAGATGATGATTCAGCTGCTCTGACTGAAGAACTACCTTCCGACTGAGTCACTTCCACCGGTATCACGTGAGGCATGGGATGAGCCAATACCCCTGCTTGAGGTGGAGCCTGGGAAGCTTGGTGCAGCTCGGGGACTGATGGCCTAGCACCAGCAGAAGGTACAAATCCTCCACGGCCACCACCAGCTACACCACCACCACGGTGTTGAGGCAGTTGTCCACGAGGTTGCTGCTGTTGGGCACCCCTACCCTGCTGCTGATAAGGGGATTCACCAGGGTACTGCTGAGGAGCCATTCCACCCCGCGGGCCACCACGTCCACCATCATATCCTCCACGCCCTTGGTAACCACCCCCCTGTTGCTGAGGGGGAAAGCCTCTACCTCCTGGACCCTGTTGCTGCGGAGCAAAGCCTCTACCTCCTTGACCCTGCTGCTGTGGGGGAACACCTCTACCCCCTGGGCCCTGCTGCTGTTGTGGATAAAGTTGAGGTGCACCTCTTCCTTGCTGCTGAGGAGGGCGTTGAGGTGCACCCTGTCCAGCACCAGAATCCTGTGTCTGTGAGCTCTCTCCACCACCTGAAGGGTCAGTTCGCCTCTTTCTTACCATGATGATAACTACATCCAGTGAATACAAACAGCAACATCAAATTATAGGGATTACAAAACGTTACATGACAACGGTCATAAACCACACAACTGTTATTTACAGGTTAACTAACACAAATCTAAAAAATCATATGGAATTTTAAAATCAGAAACGTAATCAAATACACAACTAAATACACCCTCATAACCTCCCTGGAAGAGCATTTAACTCCTCTCACATAGATTTCAACTCTTACCAAACATCCTAACCAATACTTAAAAATCCGAAAACGACTGAAATTTACAACAATAAACCCGAAAACATGTATAAAGCTTCAAATACATAAACAACACAACTCGTATTAAATGTTTTAACCACGTACATATGCTCTTACACCAAATTTAAAACTAAAATATACAAGAAATCAACAGCTTTAACAATCAAAACTAAGAAACAACATTATATCAAAGTTGAAGACCATTAAACATGTTTTATGTACATTAACCTAACTACCACAAACCCACTAACAAACAACAAAACAATTGCAACAAATACACACACACACATATAGAAAATTAATAAATAAAGCATTTCTAAAAAAAACAAAGAGCAATACTCAGTTATGCTTAAATGCTGTTTTTATTGTGTATCTATATGTATGTGTTTATTTTTTATTCTACTTGCTTGGTTAAAATGATTTATATTTTTAATTAATGCATATTTAAGCTAAACACTTCCCTTACAAACATCAAAATACACACACACTGAAAAAATATTTCAAAAAACAAACAAAAATGAAATTAAAAGAAACGATTACACAAACACCGCAAAAACAACACAGATCTAAGCAAATACAGTTAAAGAAACCTAAAATCAGCTAGATCTACCAATTAAACACACATAATCACTTAAAAGTCAACAAAATTATCACTAAAAACACTAGAAAATGGTCAGAAACGCAATACCGCTAAGTGATGCCTGAAAACCGCTTCTTTTCGCTCGAAAACCGCTTCTTTTCGCTCGAAAACCGCCTTCTACCAACCTTGTTGTGTAAGTATATATATAAATAAGTCTGTATGTATAGATTAAAAGTAGTGTGGCTGCTTTGTGAAAATCTAAAGAGCAAGGCTCCACAGAGTGTATTTAAAGGAGAAATATAGTGGGGCTGATAGAAAATGACGTTTCTGTCCCTACTTTCGCTTACCCCTTAAGTAGTCTTATCGTGTCCGTTTGAGTTGACTCGGAAATGACATGGACATCCTTTTGTGGGCCCCAGTTTTGGTGAGTGACGTGGAAATGCCACGTGGAGGGTGCATCATCGGTTTATGGCATCCTATGCTTGTGTTAATGACTGGGCATCTGTTATAATGTGTGGGTGACATAAGTGAAGTGTTTGTTTAATATATTTCATAATTTTTTGGAATATTATTGGTTGTTTTTTTCAAAACAAGCATGTGTAGTTAATTAATTGTGTTCAAGTGGTTATCATCGGAATGATATGATGATTATATGGTAATAAATTACTACGATGTTAATAAACTTTCTATAAATCATGTTTTTAGCAACTAAAAGTCTATTTTGTTTTAAAACTTATTGTTTATATAAAACAATATATTTCTAAGATATGTGTAGGTATTATAGTTTACATGTATTTTATTTTAATATTCATTTATTATCAAATTGACTATTACTGAGTTGTGACATTCTCGGAAATTGGGGAAAAAAAATTGTTTTAAAGATTGTTGAGTCCCAACAATGCAGTTCTAGATTATAGGAGGGGGATTGAATACTATCTATCGAAATTTTCAATTCCTTTTTCGAGATAAGTTTAACTTTGAAAATACACTAGAAACAAAAAATTAGATTTAAGTTTGTATTCGTTGTGAGAACAAATAGATAGCAAGTAATCATAAAGACAGTAAACGAGTACGCAATCTTTAAAATTTCTGGTGGATTGAATCGATCCACCTGAGTTATATATTGAAAAAAAATCCGCATTCGAAAACACAGCTGCGAAAATACAAAGTTTGATACAAGAAATCTAAGAATTTTCGTAATCAGCTCAATATTTCTCTATATATCTAACAACGCTACTCATACAGATTATATATACTGTATGAAAACAAACAAAATACATAAAATGAAAAATACATTTTTGATAATGTTTATCAAATGCACATCCTTAGCGCTTTACCACTTCATGAAATGCCTTGAAAGTCTTTGCTTGTAAATTTGGACAATTCCAGAAATGCTTTAAGTCTGTGCAACCTGCTTTCTTCGGTTAGTTACTACATTCATGCAATGACTTAGCTTCTAAGCCCACGTGATGCTTTATGCAAAGATGCTTTTTGTTTAAATCTTTCTTCTCAGTACTATCAAGATACTTTCAGCTAGGATATCTTAGTATCTTGCCAGTCAATGAGTCTATGCACTTATTGAGCCATCCTTGAATCTTGCAATTAAAAAGTAATCCTTATTATAGGTTGTTTCAACTCTTATTTTGATTTCGAGACTAAGTAGACATTGATTGATTTCATATTTCATTTGTAAGAACTTAAGAATTTCTAAGAATTAAATGCTTCTTGTTGTTGAGGAGTAAAGATGAGAGAGTTCTGTCTATGAAGGACTTAATGTTTTTGTGTTCTGTCTTGATGATTGTGTTTGATAGCCGCCTTGATTTGTTTTTATCACTTGAAAAAACCACTTCCTGCCTCCTGCCATTCATTTAACACATCAATGACTTAGTTTAGACTAACTAAGTCATCCAGACAATCGGTAGGACTTAAGGCAAAGCATGCAGACTATTTAGCCTTGACTTTCGGTATTACTATCAAAGGGCTTGACAGACTATCTTTTTCTTCTGCTAGGACAATTGTTAACACAAAATCAAGCAAGCGTACGTGGTCACAAGTAATATAGAATAAAGTTGAGTTCATTCCCACAGAGATCTGGTTTTGGTTTTAATTCAGTTATTGTACCTATGCAACAATGTATGGTTTTTATTCACTACTAAGAAAAATAACAAGATTGGGTTTTGATTAACTATAATTAACTAAGAACAAATTAACAAAACAAAGAATTACTTAACTCACGAGAATTAAAATCGAATTACTTATATAAGAATAAACATGGGATCCTAACTTCATTAAATACTTCGCTTAGATCCGATGCCTTTTGTTGATGAGTGGATTTCGTAATCAACTTATGTGAGGTTTACAGGTAGTTGTATAGGCTAGCGATCAACTGTTCTACGAAAGGTTTGGGTTGTGTTTGTGGGGGTTGAGCTGAGCTCGAGGGTATCTCCAATAATCTCAGGTGCCTTTAGAGAAAACTAGAGAACTTAATGCGTCGTACCCTGAGGTGCCTACGTACCCTTGTATTTATAGGGATCAAGCTCACGTAGTTCTAGTATGATTTCGTCTCTTACTGGAATAGCTGCATTCGGTCATCTAATTCGTGTTGGACTCAGGTTCCTTTAGAGCCTTTCACGAACTAGTTTGGCTAAGTGGAGTAGAACTCGAGTTCGTACCCTACTTATGTTTCTCTCATTGGTTAGAGTTATTCTAGGATCATCTGCGCCCTAGAATCATACTTAGATACCAATTCGTTTATCTGTTCTAGATGGCTTCTAGAACTTTCTGTTGGCAACTCGTAGGAACCTGGTGCTCAGGAACCTACATTTCAGGAGCCTGTTTCTCAGGGACCTCCTTATTTCGGGACATATCACTTAGGAACCTCCCTTTTGGTGTTAGTACCTGCACAAATAACAAACTAGTTAGACTGGATAACTTTTCATATGCTTTTATCATCTCTATGGCTGTTGTTATGCTAATTCGAACTCCTCGGCTGGGAGGAACCTGGTCTTCGAGTGTTCAGCTCAACTTCCTGACCATTGGGGAACCTCCTGTTATTCGTACTTCTTTAGTCATTTCTTCTATTTGATCTTCCTGGCTCGTATTGGATCAATCTTCTAACTTGTATGGATCGGACCTTATTGATTAATGGGCCTAAATCTAGTCCATGGAGATTTTGGGCACAACAAGTACCCCCCGGTTCCTTGAAATCATGTAATGTGAAAGGAACCTATTTTAATTCTTCGATCAAAGGTTTAATGTTAACCCATCCTGGTAACTATATCTTGCTTCCGCATTGTATATCCAAGCCTATATGAGCTAACTCAGTATAGGAAACAGGACATAAAATATTTTCAGCTTGATATAATCTTGAGTAAGCTTCCTTTGTATTAAGGAACCTGTTATCTCGCTATTTTCTTCTTTCTTGCTCCAGCTCTCGGAATCTACTTTATGCTTGCATTCAACTTCTCAAGGAATCCAACTTGTCACTTAACTTCATGCCTCTTTAAATTTAATAAGTTAAAAGAGGATAATGGTTGGTTGTAGAAGATAATTCAAAATTTGAATTAAACTTATCACTTACCAAAGCTGTAGTTAATGTGTGAGTTCCCAAGGTTTACACGCTTCTCACGCGTGTACCTCTTCGTTTTTACCGCTCCAGTAATGTGCTGCCACGTGTATAGAGCTGTCTTGATTATATAAACAAATGAATGACTTCATCTTCATTTTTACCTTTACCAAATATTTTCTAAAACCCTTGGAGAGAAAAATAGGAGAAGTCCGACGGTCATCTGCTTAATCCAAACCTTCTATCGCCGTTTTCTTCAATCCAAGGTATGATTCTGAATCCTTTCTTTCTGTTTTCTCATAATCTCGATTGCATTTTTAACTATCTGATTACTTCGATCTTGCATGCTGTCTTTTATCTGATAAGTGTTTGTATATGGTTTTTATATGTCACACACACAACCATCCATAATACCTTCTCTACTGGTAGTTCCATCACCGATTTGTGGTTCCATCACTATGATTCTACTGAAAGCTTTTGACTGTTTGCTTGTCTTCTATCTTAATTTGTTTCGTATTCATGTCATATTTCATACCTATCTCTGTGAGTGTACACCCTCCATATAACTCTTAAAAAGAAACTTACTTGACATAATCAAAGTAGTTCAATCGTCTTAAAACCACAGGTCTCCCTTTAAGAATTCCAAAGTCTGACCTTTTTTCGTCTGTTTCTTGCAGATGTCTTCTGATTCAACACATTCTGACCACCTCTCTTCCGTAAAACCTGTTTTTGTCGCGTCTGTAGGTAATAGAACTAGGTCTAGGGTCTTGATTCCCAACACTGGTGATCCTCAAGATATTTTGATGAAACCTCCAAATGCTATTGATCCCTTAAAGCCTTTAAGCTTAATCGATTTAGGAGATGACTGGTCTGATAATGAAGAGGTATCAAAACCTGAATTTGAACCTGAGTCCTTCCTAGAACCCGACTTTCAAAGTGAGATATCTGTAGAAAGAGAACCATTCAAACAAGAGATTGTCCCTTTTTGTGAAAAATCTGATTCTATCATGACCTCAGTTAAACTGGAAAGACTATTCGAGGAATGTCACCGCCCTGTCTGTAAGATAACAGTCCCAGAACCTGGTGAGAGAGCTCACAGGTTTGATTTGAAAATCCCAAAACAAGGTATCCCCCATGCTGTCATATCTGCCGCTTTCCTGAGGGTAGGTGTTTCCATGCCTCTTCATCCTTTCTTACGAGAGGTTCTTGACTTTTATCAATTAGCACCAATGCAACTCACCCCTAATTCTTATCGGTTAGCCATCAGCACTTTTATACTATATTCCAGCAAGTTTACAGTTCCTTTGACAGCCCCTGAATTGGGCTATTTCTTCAGACTGAAAGACACTGGAAGAAATTCTGGTTGTTTTTACCTTTCGGCCTGGCCTTGTCACCAGGGTCAGTGCATAAAAAATGTTAAGCAAAACTTTGAACAATGGTCGGAACAGTTTCTTTATTGCTATGACTGCCCCTACGTTAGATACGAGTTTAATTGTCGTCCCAATATCCCTAAGCAAACCGTTCTTACGGGAGTCTGCTTGGAAAGAGCAACTAAGATTTTGAAACTATCAGCCTCCACTAGAGATTGTCTGGTCTTGATGACCCCTGATAACTTGATGACTTTAGGCTTTATTCCTTCAACTTCTGGTAGGAGTTTCTTTATATTTGTGCAATTTCATTTGCTCACTTCATATATATATCTCTAACCTTAACCTTCTAACTTATGCAGATATGGCTCCAAAAGTTCCTTCATTTATAAAGAGATCTAAAAACGTGGAAGAAATTTTCAAGGTTGAAGACAGTGTCAAGGAGGTTCCGCTTGATGCAACTCCAATTAACCAAGTTCCAACCCCTGTATCCGTCCAGACTCAACCATCAGGTTCTTCGAAACGCAAATTGGCTCAGACCACACTTGACTTATCAGGGAGCTCTCAGACTAGATCCATGAGGAAGAACAAAGCTGTGAAGACTGAACCTACCGCTGCTCAGAACCAGTTTAAGGACTTGATTGACACTCATGTTCCTGCTGAGACTATTACTGGCTGGTCGAAAATGGACTCTACTGAAGCTTTGGAAGCTATGAGGTTCTCTGCGGCCCAGAACGCCTTTTTTACTCTTAGATTCTGTGATGACTTTGCCTTGAAGATCCAATATGACCTCAGGTTACAAGGGGAAATCTCGAAGCTCAAAGAGGAGCTGGTTGCTAAAGAGGAGAGTGTGAATGTTGCCACTGCTGCGGTAAGGAGGGCTAAAGCTGTTGAAACCTCGTTGAAGAATAGCAAGGATGAACTTCAAGAACAGGTCAAGATCCTTAGGGACGAGAAACTGTCGATGTTGGAAAGAACCAATGAACTGGAAGCCCAAGTGGATGCCTTGAATGCTGCTGCTGAAGTTGTGAAGTCATCCATACTTATCAAGGAGAAGGCCAGATACGATGAAGGCTATGATGAAGGTATTAATGACTACATACGTTCCACATGGGAGAAGATGCCCAATATAGACTGGTCCCTCCTGGGTGAAGACGTGGTAGGGATGATCAAAGATTTTGAAGAGAAAGCTGCTGCTGCAACCTCTGTACCTCCCGTGAAAACGGTTGAGAGGTCTCCAGGTGCCAACCTTGAGACTGCAGAGGTTCCTGCTCCTGACGTTGTTCAGCCTATCCTTCCAACTCCTCCTGTTGCTGCTAAGGGTTCCAATGAAGTTCCTCCTTCGTAATTTCAACAAGATCTTTAAAAACTTTTGATAACTTTCAATGAGGTCGCGGGCTCCTCGTAACGCCTCGCAATATGTAACTTTAAATTTGATTTCCATGGCCTTCGTGCCATTAACTCTTATGTTGGTTTTCTGGGTCTCTGTACCCATAACTCTCTTTATGATATTTGCTTTTGCTGCATACTTTTCTTCTAAACCTTATGAAATACTATGCTGTTATGCCTTAGAGAATAATTCAGCTTCCTTATTCATATGGTCAAGCTTACGTGGGCTAACCCATTGTAAGAAACAGAACACATGCATATTTCCACTTGCTTATTCTCAAAACAAATGCAACAAATTACAGCTGAATTGTAAAACCTGGAACCTTTGTGCTTATACTTTGTACCGATAATCTAAACCGTAGCCTTCTTTAATAACTTCTTCTTCATCAATACCAGGTTCCTCGAGTATTAATCCTGCAAAATAAACATAAAACAAAAAACAGTTAACGTTAGTAAAAGCTTTCTCTTGTTTAATTCGGGTCATCTCTTGGAAAGGTTGCCTGCTTGGCTTCCAATCCTAATCTCTAGGTCCCAACATGCCTCGAGGCCTGTTGGTTCCTTTTTTCTCCTGGAGAGGTAACCTGCTGGGTTCCCAATCCTACTCTCTAGGTCCCAACATGCCTCGAGGCATGTTGGTTCCTTTTTATGCCTCGGGGCGATTCTAGGAACCTGTGTGCCGTTCTAGGAGTCCACACAGATTCCTCTTCTCCATGTGTCAGGCTAGACATCTTATGAAGGTATATGCTAAGGATTTTATCCCTTCTTCCCATGTGCCAAAGGCGGTTCCACATGAGGGAGAGCTTATTAGGCCTCTCTTTAAGGTGCCTTTTGTCAGGACTTTAGATGCCTTTTGTCAGGACTTTAATTCACGTGCTCAAGGAACTTGAGGCTTTTGGCAACAATGTCGTGCTCAGTCAACTGAGGCTTTTCAATCTCATTTGCTCAGGAAGCTACCTGAAGCTTTTCTCGTGCCCAGGAAGCTTCCTGGGACTTTTTCTCGATGCCCAGGAAACTACCTGGGGCTTTGCTCAATGCCCAGGAAGCTACCTGGGGCTTTGCTCAATGCCCAGGAAGCTACCTGGGGCTTTGCTCAATGCCCAGGAAGCTACCTGGGGCTTTGCTCGATGCCCAGGAAGCTACCTGGGGCTTTTCTCAACAATCTGTCCACAAGCTAATTCTGGTCAATCAATCGTAGTCTGCACATTCTGTCAATTCATATTCATACTTCATACATACTGTCAATGCTACAGGAACCTGTCAGCTTAGGTAACCTGCAAAATGCAACACAATGCTACAGGAACCTGTTAATCTAGGTAACCTGTTTCAAAAATTTCAAATTGGCATATGAAATATCAAATCATAGCATGTGCAATACTGTCTAAGTAGGAATACTACCCCCCAGTTCTTTTGGGTAATGATTATTACGTAAAAGAACTATTAAGGAGCTATAGCTGCAAATAATGCACTCAAAATATTCAACGTAGAGCTATACATCGCTCAATACTTAAAAAAAATTGTCTTGCAAGTAGGGAGGTTCACATCAAATACCCCCCGAGTACATGCATAATTAAATACTGAAATCAAAATGCTGGTCAGCTATAACTAATAAGCTGCCTTTATTCTTGGGCTGAAAGAGCCTTACTTTTCCTAAGAAAAACGCATAAAAGAGTTACTGATAATACTTCTTGAGATGTTCTGCATTCCAAGCTCTCGGAATGAGGTTCCCATCCATATCCATCAAGTGGTAGGTTCCTTCCCAAATGGCTGACTTTATCTGGTAAGGCCCTTCCCAATTTGCTCCAAAAGCTCCATGTGCCAGAACCCTGGTATTTGGCATGACTTTTCTCAGAACTAGGTCTCCAACTTTAAAAGGTCTTGCCTTCACCTTTTTGTCGTAATACCTTCGAACTCTCTGTTGATATGCTGCTAACTTCACTTGTGAATCTGCTCTCAACTCTTCAACCATGTCCAAATACAGTCTATGATTGACCTCATTGCTCTCGGGATCAAAATACTTTCTTCTCAAGGAACCTGTTCCAACTTCCACAGGTACCATAGCTTCACAACCATAAGTGAGGATAAAAGGAGACTCACCAGTTGTAGTTCTAGGCGTGGTGTTATACGACCACAAGACTCCAGGAAGCTCCTCTGGCCAGCTTCCCTTCTTATCTTCAAGCCTTGTCTTCAAAGTGTGCTTGATATTCTTATTCACTGCTTCAGTCTGTCCATTACTCTGCGGATAATACACTGCTGAAAATGCTTTTTGGATTCCAAACTGCTCACACAATCCTCTAAGCTCTCTACTATCGAACTGCTTCCCATTGTCAGAAATCAGCTTCTGTGGAATGCCAAACCTGCATACAATAGCTCGAAACACAAATTCAGTCAATTTTGACGCTGTAATCTTAGCAAGTGGTTCTGCTTCCGCCCACTTTGTAAAGTAATCGACTGCGACCACTGCGTATTTCACTCCTCCTTTTCCTTTCGGGAGCTCTCCAATGAGGTCTATCCCCCAAACAGCGAATGGCCAGGGGCTAACAATCGGTTTAATAGGGGCTACAGGACGACTATCAAAATTTGCAAACCTCTGACAATTACTGCATGCCTGCACAAACTTCGTAGCATCTGCTTTGATGGTTGGCCAATAATATCCTTGTCGAAGGACTTTCATGGCTAGAGAATTACCCCCCGAGTGATTTCCACATACTCCTTCATGAATTTCCTCGAGGATATACTTGCATTGTTCTCCAGCTACACACTTGAGCAAAGGCTGATTGAATCCTCGCTTATACAGAACTCCATCATAAATTACATACGTGGCTGCTCGATACCTCAGCTTCCTGATATCACTTTGATTGGGAGGTAGCTCCCCTTTGTCTAGGTAACGATATATTGGGGTCATCCAGGAATCTTCAACTGGAAATTCAATGTCCATTACCTCTTCCTTGAAAACACTTGGTTGCTCCTGGATTTGAAGTGGAATTACCCCCAATAACGTGGATTCTCTTTGTGACCCTAACTTGGCCAATGCATCCGCTTTGGTATTCTTTCCTCGAGGTACCTGATCCAGCTTCACCTCTCTGAACCTTGCGATCAACTCCTGGGAGTATCTCAAATATAAGTCTGTTCTCGGCCCTCTCGCCTGAAAACCACCACGAATCTGCCAAACTACTAACATTGAATCACTAAACACCCTGATATTTTCTACTTTCATCTCCAAAGCCAACTTGAGTCCTGCAATCAATGCCTCATATTCTGCATCATTGTTCGTGGCTTTAAAAGCAAAATGAATCGAGCTATAGAGTTGGTGCCCTTCTGGACTAACTAATTCTATGCCTGCACCTGCTCCACCACTGTTAGCAGCTCCATCCACATACAGTGTCCACCAAGGTGCACAGTTGTCATTGTCTGCCTGTTTTTCCACCACTTCTTTTGGCCCCTCTTGGCCAGTAACCTCTACATGAGGTGGAAACTCGATTAAGAAATCTGCTAAAGCTTGAGCTTTGATTGCTGTCTTTGGCTTATATTCTATGTCGAACTGTCCTAGCTCCACAGCCCATTTTAACATTCTTCCAGAGGTTTCTGGCCTATGCATCACTTGCTTAAGTGGATATGAGGTTCTTACTTCAATCTTGTGAGCTTGGAAATAAGGTCGCAGCTTCCTGGAAGCCAGAATCAATGCGAAAACCAACTTCTCCATTCCTGTGTACCTCGTTTCTGCGTCAAGTAACCTTTTACTAACATAGTAAACTGGGCTCTGCTGTCCATTCTCTTCTCGAACCAGAACTGCACTAATGGAATACTCTGAAACAGCCAAATAAAGTATCAATGTTTCTCCATCCACAGGTTTGGCTAACAGTGGGGGGCTCCCCAAATGCTCCTTTAGCTTTCCAAACGCTATCTCACATTCTGCGGTCCACTCAAATTTGTTTCCTTTCTTTATGGCTTTAAAGAACTCCTGACACTTATCAGTGGACCTCGAAATGAATCTATTCAAAGCTGCAACTCTTCCTGTAAGAGATTGAACCTCTCTCACAGTTCTCGGAGACCTCATATCAATCAATGCTTTAATCTTGGCTGGGTTGGCTTCGATACCTCTGTGGTTTACCATGAAACCCAGAAACTTTCCTGATTCTACCCCAAACACACATTTTTGAGGGTTCAGCTTCATTCTGTACTTCCGCAAGATTCCAAACATTTCTTCTAAGTGCTTTACATGGTCAACAGCTTCCTTAGACTTAACTAACATATCATCCACATATACCTCCATAGTATGGCCAATTTGGTCTTTAAACATCATATTCACTAACCGTTGATATGTAGCTCCAGCATTAATCAACCCAAATGGCATGCATACATAGCAATAAAGACCTCTGTCCGTAATAAAAGAAGTATGCTCTTGGTCAGGTTCATACATAGGGATTTGATTATAACCTGAATAGGCATCCATGAAGCTAAGGAGGGCATGTCCAGCTGTTGCATCCACTAACTGATCAATCCGTGGCAGTGGGAAGCTGTCCTTCGGACATGCTTTGTTGAGATCTGTGAAGTCCACACAGGTTCTCCATTTTCCATTAGGTTTCTTTACCAAAACAGGATTTGCCAACCATATTGGGTAAAAAGATTCTTTAACTAATCCTGCATCCAACAACCTGTCAACCTCTTCTTTCAATGCCTGAGCTCTCTCGCCACTAACTGGTCTTCGCTTCTGTCTCACTCCTTTCTTTTCTGGATCAATATTCAACTTATGACACATGACCCTTGGATCTATCCCTTCCATATCTGCATGACACCAGGCAAACACATCCAGGTTCTTGCCCAAAAAGGTAATGAGAGATTCCTTTAAGGTTGGATCAAGCTGAGCTCCAATCTTCAACACCTTTATACCATCTTTGTCATTGATCTTCACATCCAGAGTTTCACCAGCTGGTCCAGCCTTTACCATGGTTTCTGGCATTCGAGGATCTAAGTCTACCTCCATCCTTGCGGTTGAGTCCTCTTGAGGTTCCTGGACGGTAGACGGTTCCTGCATTTCGTGCATGACATTCCTTCTCTTTGATGCTGGCTGACTGTCTTCATTGCATCCATTATGTTTCAGTTTTCGGGATTTTTCTTCATCTACCCCTTCTACCATACACACATCACCATCCTTATCCGTAGGGGGTGCACCCTCTATCAGTAAGTAGGGGGTATCTGGTCCCCGAAAAACGGGAATCTCATCATGAGGTTCCTCTTCTATGATCTCTTCAATTCTTATAGCTCTACAGGAGGCTGACACAAAACCTTCCAAAGGCGAACTGCGCAGGTCGACCGTTATCTTGTCTGGGTTCTTTCCTGGAAAACTATCAGGAACCTCGTCCATAGGCTCAGGCAATTTAGCAGCTCTAGCAGCATGTTGCAAAGCTTTGGTATAACACTCTCTAGACTCATACTGACATCCTCGAACTATGCCAACTCCGTTTGGCGTCGGGAACTTCATAGTGAGGTGGTAAATGGAGGTGATTACCCTCATCTCCTTCAAAATGGGTCTTCCCAAAATAGCATTGTAATTCATATTCTCTTCTATAACAATGAATTCTGCCAACTGTGTAATGCAACATGGTTTATCACCTAAGGTTACTGGCAAACGAATCTTACCTTTGATAGGAACCTGATTATTGGTGAATCCATACAAGGTATCGTTTGTTGGAGTTAAGTCTTTATCCAGAAAATGCATCTTCTTGAAAGCTGAGTAAGATAACAAGTTTACAGAGCTTCCATTATCCACTAGCACTCGATGAACCTCATAAGATCCAATTCCTGCCTCAACAACCAAAGCGTCAGTATGAGGATGATGTACCCAGGAAGCATCTTCTTCATTGAAAGTAATATCTGCATCCTCTCCTTCAAACAGCTTTGGGGACCTCTGGGACAGATTGTAAATACTGGTTAAAGGACGTTCTTTAGCCTCACGAGTATACCTCTCCATGGCATTCCTGCTGCTTCCTCCAATATGGGGACCTCCTATAATTGTGCGTATGCACCCAGCCTTAGGTGGTCCCTCCATCACGACAGGTTCCTGTGTCTGTGTCTTCTGAGTCTTCTCATCTCTATACTTTTTTCCTTCCTGAGCCACCCATTCACTCAATTGCCCTTGTCTGATTAGAGTTTCAATTAGATCTCTGAGGTGACGACAATCTGCAGTATTATGCCCATTATTATCATGGAAGTCACAGTAGGGGCGCTCATTCTTATTTCCTGGGGGACCGGTTCTGAAAGGCTTCTTAAACCATGAGGACTTCTCATTCACTGCGTAAATATGATCAATCGGAGCTACCAAAGGGGTGAAAGTTTCATAGACGGGTCTCTCTGGTCTATTGCTGTTATAGGAAGCTGGTGGCGGTACCTGACTCATGACAGGTTTAGTAGGATTCACAGCTTCAGGCTTCACCTGAGAAGTGCGAC
Source organism: Kitagawia praeruptora (assembly GCA_037693485.1). Lineage (NCBI taxonomy): Eukaryota > Viridiplantae > Streptophyta > Magnoliopsida > Apiales > Apiaceae > Kitagawia > Kitagawia praeruptora. The sequence goes on from CM075345.1 coordinate 104,011,811, forward strand.
TAACCACCTTTTTATTGTCACGACAATTGGGGCTTCTTTGTCTCGACCTCTTGCTTCCACTTTGCCTTACAAAATCTGGATCCTTCCTTAATTCAGCTAGAGACTCCTCCACCAGTCGAAAGGGTTCTGCCTGGGCATAAAAATCTGCTAACGTCTCTGGTTCTTTTCCCTGCAGTGCTTTCCAAAAATCTGAGCCTCCTTTGACTCCAGCGATTAAGAAATTCTTTATTGTTTCCTCAGATGCCTTCCTAACTTTAGGAACCTCTGCATTAAACCTCTTGAAATATTCTGTCAATGTCTCACTAGGTCTTTGCTTGATATTGGCTAAGGTATTGGTCGGTGGGGCAAATGCAACAGATGCTCTGAATTGAGTGACAAAGAGCTTCCCCATGCTTGCCCAAGAACCAATCGAATCTGCAGGTAACCTTTTGAACCACTGATGGGCTCCGCCCTGTAGAGTTGCAGCCAGTAACCTGCACCTGGTGGCTTCCTTCACTTGATAAACATCCATCTCTGTGTCAAAACGACTAAGGTACTCAATGGGGTCAGTAGTCCCATCGAATTTCAACTCATTTGAGGGCCTGTAAGACCTAGGCAAAGCCGACTTTCGAACCTTCTTGGTGAAAGGAGAAGCTGTTATAGGGTTCACAGCAAGATTCTTTTCGTCCTTGAGTTGAGCCAAAATTTTCTTGACATCTTCTGCCGTCACCTCCCCAACAGCTTCCGCCTTTGTCTTCTTACTCGTCCCTTCTTCCTCTTGCGACCCTGTAGCACTTGATTCTTCAGTATCCTCATCTGAATCCGTGCTTTTTTCTTCAATTATCTCGACAGATGGGTCTTTATCGTTCTTCTTTTTCTTTGAGGAACCTCCAGTCTTGGTTTTCTTCTTCTTCTTGGACCCTGTACGGTCCTTGCTACCAGTTTTATTCTTCTCAGGATTCTCCATATCTTCATCATCATTACCTTCTTTCGGTTCTTCACCATCGTCAGGAACCTCCTCTCCATTCTCAGATTCTTCAAAATTCAACTGTTTCGGAGTAACCTTCGACTTCTTGCTCTTCTTTGCCTTCTTTTTCTTCTTTTTGCTTGAAGCCTGCTCCAAAGTCGATAAACGTTCTCCCACAGTCTTTAGGATTTCCATCATGGCTGCTTTAGTGACCTTCGGTGCTCTGGGAGGAGATGCGTTCTCCTCATGAACCTGTCGCTCAGAACGGGTTGCTTCGCTCTCCGAGCTGCCTGACATCTTTTCCACTCTTAAGATATTAACTTGCCCCTCCTTCTAGCGCCAATGTTGATGAGTGGATTTCGTAATCAACTTATGTGAGGTTTACAGGTAGTTGTATAGGCTAGCGATCAACTGTTCTACGAAAGGTTTGGGTTGTGTTTGTGGGGGTTGAGCTGAGCTCGAGGGTATCTCCAATAATCTCAGGTGCCTTTAGAGAAAACTAGAGAACTTAATGCGTCGTACCCTGAGGTGCCTACGTACCCTTGTATTTATAGGGATCAAGCTCACGTAGTTCTAGTATGATTTCGTCTCTTACTGGAATAGCTGCATTCGGTCATCTAATTCGTGTTGGACTCAGGTTCCTTTAGAGCCTTTCACGAACTAGTTTGGCTAAGTGGAGTAGAACTCGAGTTCGTACCCTACTTATGTTTCTCTCATTGGTTAGAGTTATTCTAGGATCATCTGCGCCCTAGAATCATACTTAGATACCAATTCGTTTATCTGTTCTAGATGGCTTCTAGAACTTTCTGTTGGCAACTCGTAGGAACCTGGTGCTCAGGAACCTACATTTCAGGAGCCTGTTTCTCAGGGACCTCCTTATTTCGGGACATATCACTTAGGAACCTCCCTTTTGGTGTTAGTACCTGCACAAATAACAAACTAGTTAGACTGGATAACTTTTCATATGCTTTTATCATCTCTATGGCTGTTGTTATGCTAATTCGAACTCCTCGGCTGGGAGGAACCTGGTCTTCGAGTGTTCAGCTCAACTTCCTGACCATTGGGGAACCTCCTGTTATTCGTACTTCTTTAGTCATTTCTTCTATTTGATCTTCCTGGCTCGTATTGGATCAATCTTCTAACTTGTATGGATCGGACCTTATTGATTAATGGGCCTAAATCTAGTCCATGGAGATTTTGGGCACAACACCTTTAACCACTATATGCAATGGTTATGATATCTGATCGGATAACACGAAACAAGTACACGCTACCTGTCAGCATACGTATACCAAACTACCCATACATCCACAAAAGAGATAGAAGATGAATAGACACCAATTACGCTTAGACCCTATATGTCTATAGAATTTGAAAATATAACGGTTGAAGAACAAGTTATCCATAAAGATCACACAGGGCAATATAAGTATTCTCATCTCATACTACGAATCACGTTGATAAACAATCATGAACCTATGCTAGCATGACAAGTTCTAAACCTCAAGATCCACTTTCACTTCACAAGAGATTAACAGATTAGATGTTAGCTACGCATCTAACAATTAAGCATAACCATACGAGGATATCAAATATACATCACACACAGATCTTTAAAGCATCAAGATACTACAGCTCCATAAATAAATCCGTTAGAATCCCATGACAACGATTAGTTCATAATCGAACTGCTCGTCACCATGGGATCTGATGAAACCATGATAGAAAACAAAGTATTAAAGATTACAAATAAACTAAAGTAATGAGTTAAGAAAACAAATCCCAAAAACTTCCAAGAGTATCGCTTAAAAGAAGAAAACAAAAAGTAGATGTAGATCTCCGTTGCTTGTCACGAGCGTTGGAATCCTTCTTCGATTATGTTTCTCCGTCTCTCGGCTCTCTCTCTGTGTTATGGAGGGTGTTGGTACAAATTATAATGATAATAGGATGTGTTTATATAGGCCATGGGAGTCTTGTCCAGCAAGAAACTACCAAAACAGAATTATAATAGAATTTCTGTAGTTCAGCAAAAAATACGTTTCCTAAACTGATTCTGTTTTGAAGGAAAATTCGTAACTAACTTTTCTTCAGAATTTCTGGGCCGTTCCAATTGTATTTGGACATCTGGACCACTTTAGAATGAAAGAGAATCTTGTTAGCTTCGTGTGGACTGTAAGATCGTCCAAAACGGACTTGTAGAACTCAAGATATGGCCAAAATAGTGCATCAGCAATTCTGACAGCGACCGCGCACGCCACCTGCGCCCATCACGCGCACCCTGCGCCCAACAATCTGCTCCACGCGCTGCCTGCGCGTACCACGCGCTCCCTGCACGTAGCTTGCTGCCCGATTTGATTTTTCTGTAGTTCTTCTTCGTTCTCGCTCCGTTTCTTCCCGTTTCTTTTGCATTAGCTAACATCTTCAATACCAAGACATATGTAACTCCTTGGTAGCGTAACACAAGTGTCCAATCTTCATTCCATTGCTTAATTCCACTCTAAGATAGACAAATAGCACCAACTCTAGTCGATAGTTACAAACCTGCACAATGCACAAAACACATCAAAAATGCAACATACTTGAGTCTGATAAGTGGATTTTATATCCACTTGGATCGCTTCAATTTGGCTTAAATTGATTGTCTTGGACTCAAGTTTGTTGTAATTTTGATGTGTTTTGTTAAGTGTGCAGGGTTGCAAGAATGTTGAATAAGGTTGCAGTTTCCGTCAATTCTGGAGATGAATTCGAGCTTAAGAATGAACAATGGAGTCTTGTTGTGGGCCACCATGAAGGTTCCAAGGCAAGGAATTGAAGTATGGAAGCTTTGAGAAAAAGAACGAAAGGAAACGGAGGCAAAATGAAGAAAAAACGAAGGAAATAGCATGCTAAAAAACTGCGGGCAGATTTGGCTCCAGGCTGCGGCCTCAGAACTCCAGGATGCGGCCTCGGAAGCATTATGTCCATTCCGAATTCTTGTTTCGAATTTAATTGTATTTTTAGGCTTTTTCTTGTTGGACAAGACTTCTAGGGCCTATTTAAACACATCTTAGCATTGTAAAATTGTATCAATTCATATTAGTTAGCATATTATAACATAGAACTCATATCTTGTTTCATTATCATGGTTTCACTTGATCCCATGATGATGAGAGGTTCAATTACGAACTAATCGTTGTCATGAGATTCTAACGGATTTATTTATGGAACTTAGTATCTTGATGCTTTAAAGATCTGTGTGTGATGTATATTTGATATCCTCGTATGGTTATGCTTAATTGTTAGATGCGTAGCTAACATCTAATCTATTAATCTCTTGTGAAGTGAAAGTGGATCTTGAAATTTAGAACTTGCCATGCTAGCATAGGTTCATAATTGTTTATCATTATGATTCGTAGTGTAAGATGAAAATACTTATACTGCCCTGTGTGATCTTTGTGGATAACTTGTTCTTCAACCGTTATGTTTTCAAATTCTATAGACATATAGGGTCTAAGCATAATTGGTGTCTATTCATCTTCTATCTCTTTTGTGGATGTATATTTAGTTTGGTATTCGTATACTGAGAAGTAGCGTATACTTGTTTCGTGTTGTCTGATCAGATATCATAACCATTGCATATAGTGATTAAAGGCGTCAGATCTAAGCAAAGTATTTAATGAAGTTAGGATCCCATGTTTTCTCTTGCATAAGTAATTTGATTTAAATTCTCGTTAGTTAGTTAATTCTTAGTTTGTTAATTTACTTCCTTAGTTAATTTTATTTAATTAAAACCCAAATTTGTCAATTGTCTTAGCAGTGAATAATAATCATACATTGTTGCATAGGTACATCTACTGAATTAAAACCATAACCAGATCTCTATGGGAACGAACTTGACTTATTCATATATTACTTGTGACCACGTACGCTTGCGTGATTTTGTGTTAACAAGTTTTTGGCGCCGCTACCGGGGATCATCAGTGTTTTATTTTTAGTTTATGTGCTTGTCATCAGTGGTCATTAGAGTTCACTGACTCGGATTGTTTCTCTAACCTATCTTGTGTAGTTCGTTGGTGTTTCAGGTACGTGTGCAATAGATCTGGGTGATGTAGATACAGCTATAGCAGCTCAGTTGAAGGCGTTGACTTTGAAGATGGATTTTCTAACTTACTATGGAGTTCAGCAGGTGGCTAGTGTTTGTGAGCTATGTGCGGGCGCACATGAGACGAATCAGTGTGACATCTATAGTGCATCAGTGACCTAAAGCAACAATCAAGGTGGCATGCTGCAACCACAACAGCCTTATCAGCAGTTTCAAGGTCAACAATATGGAGCACAACCTTATAATCACCAGAATTTTCAGCAACAGTATGCCCCGTGGCAATTTCAACCTTCGGGTTTTCAGCAACAATAATCATATGCTGGTTCTGGGCATTCCACTTATGACAAATCTGAATTAGAAGAATTGAGGTTGATGTTTAAAAGCAACGTTGTATCGTTTAAGACCTTGGAAATTCAGATTGGGCAGATTATTAATGCCTTGTTGAGTAGGCCACAAGGGACTCTTCCTAGCGACACGGAGGCTAATCCAAGCAAGAGGGAAGTCGAAGAACAGGTGAAAGCAGTTACCTTGAGATCTGGAAAGGCTACAAACGATCAGAAATCAGCAGCTACGGAAAACGAAGAAGTTCATATTCAGCAGATTGAGAAATCTGCAGGGCCAGAAATTGAGAAATCTGATTTGGTTGCTGAGCAGTTGGACGATGAAGTGGAAAAGAGTACGAATCTTGTTGAAAAAGTTTCTCCGGATCAATCTATAAATAGCAATCAGATCTACCCGCCTCCTCCATATCCAAAGAGATTCTTGGAATTTCCGGTAGAGGAGGAGGAGTGTTTTGGCAAGTCGGATCCAGTAGACGTTGCTTTACAAGGAAAGTCTGATACGGAAGATGAGGAACTAGGCGTGGTTGATCTTTGGGATTCTCGGGTGCTGATTGATGAGGGTGTTTCATGGTCAAATCTTGAGGATAGTGCAATTGAGTCTTTTCTTGAGGAAGATGTTTTGATTGAGGGTAATGAGGATCTTCATGAGTTGTATAGGAATTTTACTTCTGATGAGATGTTAGAGGAATTGAAGGTCATTTGTTCTAAGCATGAAATTCAACTTGAGGAGAGTTCTTTTGATCCTAAGTCTGTTGTGAAGACTTCTGTTGGTGAACTACCCACTTTCGTTCCTTATCCGTCTATTTCCACTCTTGCTCAGTCTTTGGTGGTTAATAATGAAAATCATCATATTGAAGAAACTTCCAGACTCGAGTTTAAACCACCAGATCAGCTGAGGTATGCATATTTGGGTCAATCATCTACTTTGCCTATTATTATTGTTGCTAACTTGTCAGGTAGTGAAGAGAACAATGTTACGAACACTTTTGAAGAGCGAAGAAGGCTGAAACTCGTTATCAAGGATGTAGCACCGGAAAAGATAATTAAATGGCCATATTAAGCTACGGTGTAGAAATTTTCAAGAGAAAAAAGCCATTTCCATGTCTAGCTAAAGACTTTAAACAAAGGCGCTTCGTGGGAGGCAACCCACGTGTTTCGGTATTTTTAGGTATGTTTCCTACTATCCTTTGTATTACTTTCCATTGAATATTTTAAATTTGGGGGTGGTTTGGGGATAAGTAGTGTATAGTAGTTATTTGTAGTGTAGTGTGTCATTGTGTTCATATAAATATCATATTTTGCATATTAGTAGTAATTCATGCATGTTTGTTCGTATTATTTATGTTCGTATTATAGGACATTCTGTTTTTATTTTCGTATATCATGTGAGTTCATTTCAGTTGCATTTGCATAGCATGCATATTTCATGATCCCTTAGGATGAGCTAATTCTGATTGGTAGGACGATGTCTATTTGAGTGTGGTAATGATGAGTAGAGGGTTGATTTATAGTTCTTATGAAATTGACGTGCATGCTTCAAAAACAAAATTTTACACAGTCTCATTGGGTGCTTTTGGGATAGGTTAGGGTCATGCCTGTTTGGATGTTTTGAGATTTAATCACTTGATTATATTTAGAATTTTTGTTATTCCCTTGATGGCGTAGAAGCAATAAAGTCTAAGTTTGGGGGAAACCAGGGATTTCATGCTAGTTGTAAATATTTGTCAAATAATGGCTACATGTCAAATGGCTAGTAGCCAGCTCATATTTATATGAGTAGTCTAGGGTTGAAATTGAGAATTCTCATTCCAGATTGCATATATGAAAAAGAAGAAAAAAAAGAAAAAAGAAAAAAAAATCAGAAAAAAAGAGTTATGTGAATGTTTTTATGCAAAATTAACCAGGGTGAGCTCTTTAATACTCGAGTAATTAAGTTCTAGGGGACTTTGTGCCTATTGACCTAAGGCTTTGTAGTCTGGGATCCACTAACCTAATGCTCGCACATGGGTATTATTGTATAAGCCTTTTGGGGTCTCATCCATTGCACGGTTAAATAAGCATGCATTATTGTAGATAATATTATGTGTCATAGTTGTAGTAATAATGCATGAATTCCTGTCTAACTTGAATGATGATGGAGGTGTTCTGAAGTTATGAAGTGTTTACAGTCTATTCTATTTATAAACCTGTGATTGTCTTGGCGAAGAATAGGTATGATTTTTTATCTAGTTTTGGGAGTATTTCTGATGAGCATCGCACACACGCACGTTTCTGTTCATGTATGGTTAGTATACGGGGACTTAGTCGAGCTCTATTTGGATTTAGTTGCATTCTTTGAGATATTTGCTTGTTAATTGGTTTTGGTTAGTTTGAAGGGGATCTTTGCATTTTCATATTAGTTGCATTCATGCATTGCATTGTTTAGTTAGATGGATTTTGTGGGTACATTCGCTATAGGCCCTCACGAGACCTCACTCGTCCATTAGGGCTTCCTAGGGGTTTAAAGGGCTTATTGCATATGCCAAATGCAACCGTGATCACCTACGGAAGTGGTACTAGTTAGTTAGTTTTAGTTGTTTATGCTTGAGGACAAGCATCGGTTTAAGTTTGGGGGTGTGATAAGTGGATTTTATATCCACTTGGATCACTTCAATTTGGCTTAAATTGATTGTCTTGGACTCAAGTTTGTTGTAATTTTGATGTGTTTTGTTAAGTGTGCAGGGTTGCAAGAATGTTGAATAAGGTTGCCGTTTCCGTCAATTTTGGAGATGAATTTTAGCTTAAGAATGAACTATGGATTCTTGTTGTGGGCCACCATGAAGGTTCCAAGGAAAGGAATTGAAGTATGGAAGCTTTGAGAAAAAGAACGAAAGGAAACGGAGGCAAAACGAAGAAAAAACGAAGGAAATAGCATGCTGAAAAACTGCGGGCAGATTTGGCTCCAGGCCGCGGCCTCAGAACTCCAGGATGCGGCCTCGGGAGCATTCTGTCCATTCCGAATTCTGCTCTAAAAATCCTAAAATTCTTTCCTGTTTCGAATTAAATTGTATTTTTAGGCTTTTTCTTGTTGGACAAGACTTCTAGGGCCTATTTAAACACATCTTAGCATTGTAAAATTGTATCAATTCATATTAGTTAGCATATTATAACATAGAACTCATATCTTGTTTCATTATCATGGTTTCACTTGATCCCATGATGATGAGATGTTCAATTACGAACTAATCGTTGTCATGGGATTCTAACGGATTTATTTATGGAACTTAGTATCTTGATGCTTTAAAGATCTGTGTGTGATTTATATTTGATATCCTCGTATGGTTATGCTTAATTGTTAGATACGTAGCTAACATCTAATCTGTTAATCTCTTGTGAAGTGAAAGTGGATCTTGAGATTTAGAACTTGTCATGCTAGCATAGGTTCATAATTGTTTATCATTACGATTCGTAGTGTAAGATGAAAATACTTATACTGCCCTCTATGATCTTTGTGGATAACTTGTTCTTCAACCGTTACTTTTTCAAATTCTATAGACATAGAGGGTCTAAGCATAATTGGTGTCTATTCATCTTTAATCTCTTTTGTGGATGTATGTTTAGTTTGGTATTCGTATACTGAGAAGTACCGTATACTTGTTTTGTGTTGTCTGATCAGATATCATAACCATTGCATATAGTGATTAAAGGCGTCAGATCTAAGCAAAGTATTTAATGAAGTTAGGATCCCATATTTTCTCTTGCATCAGTAATTTGATTTAAATTCTCGTTAGTTAGTTAATTCTTGGTTTGTTAATTTACTTCCTTAGTTAATTTTAGTTAATTAAAACCCAAATTTGTCAATTGTCTTAGCAGTGAATAATAATCATACATTGTTGCATAGGTACATCTATTGAATTAAAACCATAACCAGATCTCTGTGGGAACGAACTTGACTTATTCATATATTACTTGTGACCACGTACGCTTGCGTGATTTTGTGTTAACAGAGTCCAAGTCAATCAATTTAAGCCAAAATGGAACGCCCCAAGTGGATATAAAATCCACTTATCGCACCCCCAAACTTAAACTGATGCTTGTCCTCAACCATAAACAACTAACCGCTAACTAATTAGTACCATTTCCATAGGTGATCACGGTTGCATTAAACTTGAAATATTCAATGTCCGCATTGAATGGAAGTTAATACAAAGGATAGAAGAAAACATACCTAATCGTTGAAACACATGGGTTGCCTCCCACGAAGCGCTTTTGTTTAAAGTCTTTAGCTAGACATGGTAATGGCTTTTTTTCTTGAAAACTTCTACACCGTATCTCTATACGGCCATTTAATTATCTTTTCTGGAGCTACATCCTTGATGACAAGTTTCAGCCTTCTTTGCTCCTCAAAAGTGTTAGTAACACTATTCTCTTCACTACCTGACAAGTTAGCAACAATAATAATAGGCAAAATAGATGATTGACCCAAAAATGCATACCTCAGGTGATCTGGTGGTTTAAGATCGAGTTTGGAAGCTTCTTCAACATGATGATTTTCATTATTAACTACCAAATACTGATCAAGAGTGGAAATAGCCGGATTAGGAACGGAAGTGGGTGGTTCACCAACAGAAGTCTTAACAACAAACTTGTTAGGAATAATTCAAAAGTTGTGATGTTAAGAATAGAATTTACACATTATACTTCTTGTAATCCTGATCTTATAAAGGATTTAGCACTATATATAGGATTTATGTGTAAAACAGTTATCTGTACAGTTTAGTCAGGAATGAACAGTGTATCGGAGACTACATGTCAGGAACAAAGAGCAAATCCTGATGACGGTCTAATACTGATGATGATCAGATACTGATGCAAGATGAAATCCTGATATCAGTCTTGTTACTGATGATGTCATTATGGATGCTACAGAAACTGGCAAGTGCTATAAAACAGGATTGTTGTTTGAAGAACAAGCAAGAAGATATTCTGAAGGAAAGAGTTTTCTATTGAAGGAAACTATCGACTAGAAGGCAGAACATTGTCATGTATAGATTATATCTTTCTGTTATTAGTTGATAGGTAGCATTATAAATACTCTCTCTATATCATTGTAAAAAGAGTCGAACAAGTGTGTTGTAAGTTCGTGTGCGTAGCTCTGTATAAGGTTTGTATTCAAGAGTTCGAAACAAACAGAGAGAGATTTGTATTGTCAGCAGCTGCTAAAGGTATTGTACACATTTGGTAGAGTTTGTATTTGATCTTATTAATACAAACAGAGTTTAATTCATTCGTTTATTCTTGTTCATATAATCAAGAAAAAATCAGACACGATTATATAACTTATATTCAACCCCCCCCCTTCTACAAGTTATTCGAGTTAACAATTGGTATCAGAGCAGGTTGATTTCGAATAATCATAAAGATCTGCAATCATGTCTGGTTACAAGGATGGGAATACTAAGATTCCTATGCTCAAGAGAAACGAATATACTCTATGGGAAGTAAAAATGTTGCATCATCTGGAAGCAACAGATCTTGATTATCTTGACAGAATCAGAGATGGACCTTTTGTTCCAACAAAGGTCGTTGGACAAGCAACTGTTGATGGTGTGGTTGTTCCAGAACATACAACAGAGAAGCCAAAATCTGAATGGTCAGATAAGGACAAGGAGAATGTTCTTAAAGCAGCTTAGGATGGATATGAAGGCCTTGAACTTGAATGAGACCATGACAGCTGACAGGTGTTCTTGGAGGCGTCATATCAGAGTGGTGGATTCCCTATTAGGGAGCGGCTCTGTTGTGGAGAGCCTCAGAGTTGGGTTATCTCGGTTAGCTTTATCTTAGAAGTTCAGCTTTTTCTTTGGCATTTTTCGTTTTTATTGTTTTTTTTTGTTGTTGTTTTCCGGTTTTGTAGTTGCAGGGAGATTGGTCCGGTCTTTTCTCTGTGTGAGGTCTACTGGGTTTGTGTGACTAGGTTGGTTTGGTCTGTTGTCACAAGTTGGTTCAGCGGAGCTAATCAGGAACCCAGTATCTCTATTCCAAGCAGGCAGGTAAGTCCCATGTGAAGAACGCCATGGGCTCAGGTATTGCTTTGAGCATTTTCGTACCATTAAGATTACTCTGTATATAGCACCCACCGTATCTGTCGTGCACGTAGCCGAGGGTCTTCACGGAAACAGCCTCCCCGTCGTAAAAAGCGGGGGCATGGTCTGCGTACAACTTACCCTCCCCAGACCCTGCTCTGAGCGGGATATACTGGGTATGTTTGGTTTGGTTTGGTTTAGTCTTGATTCTGTTCTCACTAACTATGTTCTCTCTTGTAAAACTGCTAAGGATATATGGGACAATCTTAAGGTTCACTGTGAAGGAACTAAGCCTGTCAGGAAGAATATGAGGACATTACTTATACAACAGTATGAGTACTTTGAATCCAAGTCTGGTGAGTCACTTACTGATACCTTTGATAGGTTTACAAAACTCATCAATGAGATGGCCATGCATGGTAAATATTATGACTTGGAGGATATGAATACAAAGTTCATGAAAGCTTTGCCTGATTTCTACAATGAGAAGATATCTGCGATTGAGGAAGCTAATGATCTGGATGAGATTTCATTAGAGGCAGTATATGGAAAATTGAGAGCTTATGAACTTGACAAGCAGCAGAAGAAGAGCAGGAGTGAAGGAAAGATGAAGACTATTGCACTTACTTCTCAATCTGAAGTAAAGAAGCTTCCTGAAGAACAGCATGAAGAGATTGCTGTAAAGAATTCAAGGAAGAAGAAAAGCAAAGAAAGTTCTGAGTCAAAGACTACTGATATGAACTCTGACAACAATGATTCTGAATCTGAGATGTAGGAACTCTTTGCTATGTTTGCTAAAGCCTTCAAGAAAGGAAGATTCAACAGGAGAAGATTTAGCAAAGGACCTTTTCAAAAGAAGGAGGAGGAGAAGAGTGACAAAGGCAAAAGTACAATTGTCAAGCTTGATAAAGCCAAGATCAAGTGTTTTAATTGCAGCGAGCTTGGACACTTTGCTAGTGAGTGTAAGAAACCTAGGAATTCAGGAAAGGGTAATGCACTTATGGTCACACAGAAGGATTGGGCTGATTCTAGTGATTCTGAAGATGAATTGGATTATGACAACATTGCATTGATGGCAAATGGTTCAGATAAACCTGGATCTCCAAAGAAAACTTCTCCATCCTCTGTTAAGGTATCACTTCACTCTCTTGATTCATTTGATAGCTTAAATTCTAATGAAATTAGAACTATCCATGCTGAGTTTAAGAATCTTATAACTAATTTTAGAATTCTTACTTGTGAAAAAGATGAACTTAAGGTTAAGAATGATAAATTAGTTGATAGAAATAATTTTCTTGAATCTGAGTTAATTCAAATGGAAGAATACAAGTTAAGTTCTGATAAAGCTAAGCATGATTATAGTGTTATTCTTGAGGCTTATGACTATGTCAGAAAAGAACTAGAGGAAGAGAGAGATGTGATTAAGACCATTAACATCTCTGGTAAAAAAGACACAAGAAATCATTGAAAATGGAATTCGTGGTAAGGTTAATGGTTTAGGTTTTGATAAGGCTAGACAAGAAGAAAAAGTAGCTATTGTCAATGATGATAGTAAAATAGAAGCTAGCACATCTAAATTTGAAGGTAAGAAAATTGTTTCTGAACCTAATAATGTTAAATTTGTTGATTCAAAAGGTACCCCTGTTGTACACAAAAGGATTAACAATAGTAATTCAGATGAGAAAGTGTTAGAGAAACCTAAGAATGTAAACATAGGGTTTCTGTCTAAGTCTCAGTTGAAACAGAGATTAGATGGTCTTTCAGAGTCTAGCAAGATCAAGAGAAATAGGAATGGAAAAGAAGGTATTAACAAAGAGAATAATTACAAGAATGTACCTGATGCACCTAGGAAAAAATGCTATAAGTGTGGAAATCATAATCATTTGGCCCTAGACTGCAATCAAAAACCTTCTTGGAAAACTGAGTCCAGATTCCCCAAGACTCAGAAAATTCAATACCAACCACAAAAAGCTTGTTATCATTGTGGTAGTTTACTTCATTCCATTTACATGTGTAGAGAATATCATGAACTGTATTATGACTATTATTCTTTGAAATCTGAAACTCCTAGTCACAAACAGTTTGTGAAATCAGAGTCTAAGGTTGACTCTGCAACAGGTAAAGTAAAAGCAAAATCTTCAAAGTCTGTTGTTTCTAAATCTAGTAAGAAAGGATCCAATCAAAGTTGGGTCCTAAAAAATTCTAACTAGTTACTTTTTGTTTGCAGGGCACAGGAAAGAAGCATTCAATTATCTTGGACAGTGGATGCTCTGGATATATGACTGGAAAGAAGTCCCTGCTTACAAAGTTTGAAAGGATAGCTGGCCCAGTAATATCATTTGGAGATGGCAACAAAGGAGAAACTCTGGGATACGGCTCAATTGTTTTTGGGAATGTCATCATAGAAAATGTAGCACTGGTTGAAGGCTTGAAACATACTCTTTTAAGCATAAGTCAACTGGGTGATAAAGGTTACAAATCAATCTTTGACAAAGAAGGATGCAAAATCTTGAATATGAAGAATGGAGACATTGTTCTAACTGGTCAAAGACATGGTAACATATATGAAGCCAGCTTAAGTGATACATCTAAAGGAATTGTTAGATATCTCTATAGCAAAGCAACAAGTGATGAAAGCTGGAATTGGCACAAGAAGCTCTCACATCTTAATTTCAAGAAGCTTAATCAACTTGTTAAGCACAATCTGGTGAGAGGCCTACCTCAGGCAAATTATGTGCAAGATGGACTTTGTGATGCATGTCAGCTTGGAAAGCAAAGAAGAACCACTTTCAAGAGCAAGACTGAAAATTCGATTACTGAACCATTTCACATGCTACATCTTGATCTATTTGGTCCAGTAAACATTATGTCTATCAGCAAGAAAAGATATTCTCTAGTGATAGTGGATGATTTCACAAGGTTTACATGGGTGTTCTTTCTACACAAGAAGGATGAAGCTCCTCAGCAAATCATTGAACTTGTAAAGAATATTCAGAATAACTCTGAGTACAAAGTTAAAGTACTTAGGAGTGACAATGGTACAGAATTCAAGAATTCTACAATGGAGGGGTTTTGTGCAGACAATGGAATCACTCAACAGTTTTCTGCACCTGGTACACCTCAGCAGAATGGTGTAGTGGAAAGAAAGAACAGGACTCTCATAGAGGCAGCAAGAACCATGCTTGCAGATGCAAAACTTCCAACCTACTTTTGGGCAGAAGCTATTAACATTGCATGTTTCACTCAAAACTGTACCTTGGTAAATAGTCATGGAAAAACTCCCTATGAGATGATCAAAGGAAAGAAACCAAGTGTGAAATATTTTCACATCTTTGGATGCAAATGCTATGTCCTAAAAGTTCATCCAGAACAACTTGGAAAATTTGAAGCCAAATCGGATGAAGCAATTTTTCTAGGATATTCAGCATCTAAGGCCTTCAAAGTTTATAATCTCAGAACTCACATTGTTATGGAATCAATTCATGTTGCATTTGATGATAAGAAATTTAGAATTCTGCAAACTGATGAAAGCCATGACAAATTGGAATTTGAAAATCTGAAGAATTCTGAGATACTCTCCAGTGATGATGAAGGTTCTCCAGAAGGAATTTCTATTGCTTCTCAAAGGAATGCTACTGTTGAGGGGGAGCAAATAAATCAAAGAGAACACAGTGATCATCAGGAGCAGACTAGCTATTCAGAGTCTACTCCATCAGGAATTGACTTTTCAGAGTCTACTCCATCAGGAACTGATCTTTCAGAGTCTACTGAAGGAAGATCAGTAACTAGCAACAATATGGAATCTACTGATTCTACTGATCAAAGGGGAGTTATTGAAGGCAGAGAGAATTCTTCTACAAGAGATACCACTAACTTAGGGGGAGAGACTAGCAGAGTCAATCTACCACCTGTTAGAAAATGGACCAAGGATCATACTGAAGATTTGATTATTGGTGATCCAAATAGTGGTGTTCGAACTAGAAGATCAATTCAAAATGAATGCTTGTATAGTTGCTTTCTCTCAAAGAATGAACCTAAGAAGGTTGAAGAAGCCTTATAGGATCCTGATTGGGTAATTGCAATGCAGGAGGAGTTAAATGAGTTTGAGAGAAACAAAGTCTGGAAACTGGTACCAAGACCTAAAGATAGATCTATTGTTGGTGCAAGATGGGTTTTCAGAAACAAGCTAGATGAATCTGGTATGATTGTAATAAACAAAGCAAGACTGGTGGCTAAGGGTTATTCTCAGGAAGAAGGCATTGATTATGATGAGACCTTTGCACCTGTAGCAAGATTGGAAGCAATCAGAATGTTTCTTGCATTTGCAGCTCATTCAAAATTCAAGGTATATCAGATGGATGTAAAGAGTGCTTTTCTAAATGGCAAACTTGATGAGGAAGTGTATGTGGAACATCCACCTGGATTTGTTGATAAATCATGTCTACAAACTTGACAAGGCACTCTATGGACTAAAGCAGGCACCAAGAGCATGGTATGAGACTTTGTCTAAATTTCTTCTTGAAAATGGCTTCACAAGAGGTACAATTGACAAAACTCTATTCTTTAGAAAGATAAAAGGTGAATTGCTTTTAGTTCAAGTTTATGTTGATGATATTATTTTTGGTTCTACTAATGAAAAGTTGTGTGCTAAGTTTAGCAAGCTTATGCAGTCTAAGTATCAGATGAGCATGATGGGTGAATTAAATTATTTCTTAGGCTTGCAGGTCAAATAGACTGAGACTGGTATTTTCATTAATCAGTCAAAGTATATCAAAGATCTTTTAAGAAGGTTTGACTTTCAAGACTGTGCAGTTGCAAAAACACCCATGGCAACAGCCACTAAACTAGACTCAGATCCTAAGGGAAAGAGTGTGGATAATACTAGTTATAGAGGCATGATAGGCTCATTGTTATATCTAACTGCAAGTAGGCCAGATATAATGTTTTCTACCTGTTTATGTGCTAGATTCCAAAGTGATCCTAAGGAATCTCATTTAATTGCTGTGAAGAGAATTTTTAGATATCTCAAAGGAACTCCAAATCTTGGTTTGTGGTACCCTAGAGAATCTGATTTCTTTCTAATTGGCTATTCAGACTCTGATTATGCAGGGTGTAAAATAGACAGGAAAAGCACTACAGGTACATGTCAATTTTTGGGAAACAGATTGATTTCTTGGGCAAGCAAGAAGCAATAATCTATCTCAACCTCAACTGCAGAAGCTGAGTACATAGCAGCAGGAAGTTGTTGTGCACAGCTCCTTTGGATAAGAAATCAGTTGATGGATTATGGTATGACACTTAGTAATATTCCTATGTTTTGTTATAATACTAGTGCTATTAAAATTGCAGAAAATCCAGTTCAACATTCAAGGACTAAGCACATTGATGTCAGGTATCATTTTATTAGAGAACATATTAAGAATGGTACTGTGGAACTTCATTTTGTTCCTACTGACAAACAGCTTGCAGATATTCTAACTAAACCACTTGATGAGACTACATTCAGTAGATTAGTAAGTGAGTTAGGAATGTCAAATTTTTAGATCTTTAACATCTGCAATAGTAGCAAGGTATGTTGTTTTTAGCTTATAGACTTGATATTCTTGTCAGGATCTATTTTTGATTGTTAAATGCTTTAGCTATAACACTTTGCCTTGATAAATTTTAGTATGATAGACTTGTTAATAATCATCAGGATTAGATTTGTTATCAGGATGCTGACGTCATTAGTATTGTGTCAGTATCAGGATTGTGAAAATTGTTTCAGATCCTGACGTTTACTTTGTGTAGTAATCTAATTCTGTGATGTGTTAAGTCTATGCCAGCATGTTTTAATATTTGCATACTGATAATTTATACATCATTCAATAATCAAAAGACAAGTAGATAATAAGAAATTGTATTTTCATTAATTGAAAGCATTACATATATGGAAATGAAATACAACATCTTTTTGTCTAACTTCTACTGATAATTCTATACTTGTCTATTGATATGAATTCTGAGGTAAAGGACAAGGAGCATCTCAAGAAATCCATCAGGGGATTGAATAGCCTCGTCTACTCTTGGATTCCTTGTCTGGGCGACTTGAATGAGAGCAGCTAACTTAAATGTATAGCATCCCCATCAAGATCAACCTCAGACTCTTGGCCAAATTCTTCATCCTCAAGTTTTGAGGAGGTTAGGGGAAGATTGTATCCAATAGATGGATGTTCTAGGAGAAACCTCTGGATATTATCTGAAACTAATCCATCCATGATTAGTTCGATGAGAAGAGTCATCTTTTCAAAGAGATGATCAAGAACAGGATGTTCATCGACTGTGAAGAATCTAAAGAATGGGTTTGAATGGAACTTTGGTTTGAGAATCATTGGTGAGAAGAAAAGAAATTGAAAGGTTTATGGAGAATGGCATAAGGCGTCTGTTTCTTTTATAGAAAGACATGAGAAGCTGAACAGTCACTTGGAAGTTTTAATGAAGTCAGATGCTAATTATTGCGTGTGACTGTGTTTCTTGTTTTCAAGAAATGTTGAATATATCTAATCAATTGATTTTTGTTCAGATTAATTGTTTATTTCTTTTTCAGATAAAAGAAAAATGCCACGTGGAAACTCCATATTAAGTCTCTGGAATCAGGATGATATTGATCAGGATTTCAAGTGTGACCATCAGGATTTGAGAATTATTATTATTTTTAAATCACATTGCTTTTTGTGATTATTTTGGTGGAGGTCACAACAGGAAAAGGAAGCTGATCAGTATTGATTATTTATACCCTGATTTATTTCATAAAAATCAATTTTGGATTTTATTTTCCAAAAATCATGGATAACCGCATTTTTCAGGGACTGACATCTGTCAATCTACGTGTCAACGTGGGATAGTGGTCTGAAAGATTTGTGAAATATATTTGTTTTGAAACTCTAATCGTGTGATTGATTTCTCTAATTTTACATTCTCTAAAGCAAAAACACTCTCTAGTTTTCAAAATCACTAATCCATTTCAAGAATTTTTCAAGTTCTTTTCAGATCAAAAATGGCGACTCAGAGAAGATTACCTAAGTCAGTAGCTTTCAAGTTTGGTGACTTTGATTTTATGATGAACAATCATTTAGCAGCTATCACCAACAAGGAAGGAGTATTAACTGATTTTCATCCAATCATGGACTTTCTTGCGAATGGACCATTAAGTTATGCAGTGACAGCATCTCCACAAATTAATCAAGCAGCTGTTTCACAAGCTTGGGAGAATGCTGAGGTAATTGATTCTACTCAGAGTCAATCAGGTAAGATTGTTCTACACTTAGGACAAGACTCATTTGATATTACTGAATCTGTTGTTAATTCAGTACTTCATTTACCTGTTAGTTTAATTTATGAGAATGTACCATCTGATGATAATGTGAGAACTATGTTGTCTGAATTAGGTTATAGTGGACCTCTAGACAACATGAGCCAGTTGAATAGGTCTTTTCTTAGAAAGGAATGGTTTTTTTTCTTTGATCAAATTGCTAAATGTTTTACTGGTAAATGTAGTTCTTTTCAGCAAATTACTTCTGTTACATCACATATTGCTTATAGTTTGCTTTATGACAGAGTAATTAACATTGGTCACATTATCTTAAGTCAGATAAGTATTAAACTTGGGTTAAGAGATCAAAACAGGAAAATGGTTTATTATCATAGATTTATGCAATTGTTTATTAACCATTTTATTCCTGATGTTGAAGCTAGATTTGGTATGGAACATTGTGTTTCTTCTTATGTACAACAAAAGAGAATTTTCTCTGACATTATAAAGAAGGACAATGAAAAGAATCTAGATGAAATACCTGCAATTCATTATCCACATCATGTTCAGGTAATTCTTAAAACTCATCTTCCTACTCTCTACAATTCTTCTTTCTTTTGTGGTGAAATGGCTCAGGAATCTCATTTGGAGGAGAACCCACCTGTGTCTACCCAAGTAGCCCAAAACATTATAGTCTCTGAAACAATTCAAGAACCAAATTTTGATCCACGGCCTATTGTTTCAAAGAAACCAACCTCTGGTGTTTCTCAAAAGACATCAGTTGTAAGGAAGAGAAGATTTGTTGTGTCAAGTAGTAGTAATTCTAGTGAAGATGATGATGATTTAACTCTTGCTGAGAGAGTAGAATTGAAGGCTGCAATTCAACTTTCTCTGTTAGCACAAAGAGATGAAAAACCTAGCCACAGCCAGGCTGTAGTCTCCCAAAAGGTTGTAGTTCTTAAAAAGGGAAAACAGTTACTGGATACTGTCTCTCAAAAGACTGTGTCTATTGAACAAAGATCTCATCCCAAGATCACTTCTGTGTCTACACCTCTTGAGTCTTCTCAGGATAAATCTTTTGCTCACTATACCAGGAGAACAAGGAGAAAGATTCAATTGTCACCTACACACACAGAGTCTAGTCCAACTAACATTATACAGGTTTCTACATATCAAGCTACATCTATGTCAGTATCTAACAAGAGAGATCTGGATATTGATTCTTCATGGGAAACTACATTGTCATACAGAATGGCTATGGGACTTATCTCTCTAAAAGTGAAGCTTTCCAGGCCAGTTCTAAATTTTCTAAGTGAAAGTGTTCCTAGACTTTCATTTCCTGAAGAATATGGACTTCTACATCAAAGACTTGACTTAATGAAGATGTATTTCTATGTATCTGTCAAAAGACAATTAGTCAAGAAACTTGGACTCTCGAAGCATGTTGCACTTCAATCACTTCATGCATATTTATTTGACAAAGATGTCATTATTGAAGATGCCTCAGCTCAAGGTGAACATCTGGAGGAAGTAGATAGAAGGAAGCAGTCAACAGAAGGTACTATTGCACCAGTGGTGAATAGTAGGACATATCAGATCATAGTCACTATAACACAAGAACCATCTAGTCAGAGGAAGGATGACTCAGGAACTGTGATAGCTGATGCTGAAAGGACTTCTGTGATGACTGAGAATGCAAGTGAGATACCCTATGATATGGGAGGAATGACTTTGGTTGATTTTTCTGAAGATCAAACAAATTTTGTTCAGTCAGAGTCTATCCACCTTGAGGGTGAGTCTCAGCAAACAACACTTAAAGACGGTGATGTACTAACTATGGTGTCTAATGAAGTATTACTGAAGACATCAGAGTCTAGTAAAGAACCTGAAAGTGGTATACTGGAGCCTGTAGTCTCTGGAAGGAAAGAAGATGATTGTATGGGTTCAGAGACTATAGCAGCTCACTCCTTGGAGAAAACCTCAAGCCCCTTGCCATATGAGGAACCCTCTCTCCATGTGAGTTCAGGTATAAAAACTTCTTCTAAACTCTATTTTTCTGTAGGTCATGAGAGCACTTATCCAAATTTGAGTGATACACTTGAAAAGATGGACTTAGATCCACAAACTGAGAGGCTGGCTCCTGACCAGGCAAAAGGTGAGGTAGAAAGAGTGTTGACTTTAGTAAGTCAAAGTGAGAATGAGGGTATGGATGATCAACTCCATTGTGAGGGAGAGAAAATTAGGAAACCATCATTTGATTTCTGGGATCAGGTTTTTCCTGAATCTTGGTCTGAAAATTTGGGTATGGATGCTGGTACTTATTCATTCATCAAAATGTATCAGAAGAATGACCTAGCACATCACAATGCAAAGCCAGAAGTTAAAGCTCAGAAGCAAAAGGAGAGGCTTGCAGGAATCATTAACAGAAGAGGTGCCAGGATAAAGCAATCTCTTGATACATATGTACCAGATGAAGTTCCTAATGATCCTAGTGTTCCTTTGTATGTACTTCCAATATCAGCTAGAATTGAGACATCTACAGTCTCTGATCACTCTAAGGAGGAGTCAGGATTTGAAGATGTTAGTACACAGAATATTGGTGAAGGAGATGATGATCATGTTTCAGCTCCAGATCAGAAAGATGAAGATGTTGATACTTCTAATCAGGTTTTATTACTTGAATATCATACAACTCAAGCAACTTCTTCTACAAGACTTGAAGATACAGTTCTTTCTGATTCTGATTCTGAAGATACTAGAAGCACTTCCAACATTGAAGTTCATTATGATGTTTTGAAAGATATTCAGAATTCTCAAATTGCTATGCAAACAAGACTTCAATCACTTGAAGATAACCAGGTCACAATTATGGAAAATCAAGCAGTTTTGATGAATATCATTTGTTCTGTTTCTGAATCTTTTGGAATTAATGTTGCTGATGTCAAAAAGGGGGAGATAAAGACAATTCAAAGACAACAACAACACCAGACTGGGGGAGATAAAGAGCAGACAAAGGGAAGTAAAAAGAAGAACTAGGAGTGACAGTGGTGAATCTCAGCTAGAGAGTGGTAAAGGAAGAGCAGCATTAATAGTTAAAATTCTTTCTTTTAAGTACTAGATAAACGTCTACATCTGGGAAGGAGGTACTTAACTTCATAATTCTACATTCATAAATTCTATTCTGGTTGTATTGTTATATGTTTTGACATCCACAACTTAGATTTATGCTTCAGATTTTAAAGCATAAATAGGGGGAGATTGTTAGGAATAATTCATAAGTTGTGATGTTAAGAATAGAATTTACACATTATACTTCTTGTAATCCTGATCTTATAAAGGATTTAGCACTATATATATGATTTATGTGTAAAACAGTTATCTGTACAGTTTAGTCAGGAATGAACAGTGTATCGGAGACTACATGTCAGGAACAAAGAGCAAATCCTGATGACGGTCTAATACTGATGATGATCAGATACTGATGCAAGATGAAATCCTGATATCAGTCTTGTTACTGATGATGTCATTGTGGATGCTACAGAAACTGGCAAGTGCTATAAAACAGGATTGTTGTTTGAAGAACAAGCAAGAAGATATTATGAAGGAAAGAGTTTTCTATTGAAGAAAACTATCGACTAGAAGGCAGAACATTGTCATGTATAGATTATATCTTTCTGTTATTAGTTGATAGGTAGCATTATAAATACTCTCTCTATATCATTGTAAAAAGAGTCGAACATGTGTGTTGTAAGTTCGTGTGCGTAGCTCTGTATAAGGTTTGTATTCAAGAGTTCGAAACAAACAGAGAGAGATTTGTATTGTCAGCAGCTGCTAAAGGTATTGTACACCTTTGGTAGAGTTTGTATTTGATCTTATTAATACAAACAGAGTTTGATTCATTCGTTTATTCTTGTTCATATAATCAAGAAAAAATCAGACACGATTATATAACTTGTATTCAACCCCCCCTTCTACAAGTTATTCGAGTTAACAAAACTTAGAATCAAAAGAACTCTCCTCAAGTTGAATTTCATGCTTAGAACAAATAGCATTCAATTCCTCTGACATCTCATCAGATGTAAAATTCCTATTAAGCTCATGAAGTTCTTTATTGCTCCTATACTCTAACAAACCATCTTCCTCAAGAAAAGACTCAATTGCACTATCCTTAAGATTTGACCATGTAACAACCTCATCAATCAGCACCTGAGAATCCCAAATATCAGCCAAACCTAGTGACTCACACTCTTCCTCCTCATCACTATCCACCACATGTTCTGACAAAACAAAATGTTCTTCTTTTTCTGTAGGGTCCTGATCTTGAATTTCGTCTTCATCCTCAATTGCTGAATTCTGATCGTTCGTGACTTTTCCAGATCTGAGTGTTATGGCATTAACCTGCTCCAAGCCATCTTGTTTTCCTGGATTCACCTCCGTGTCACTAGGAAGAGATCCCTGTGGTCTGTTAAGTAAGGCACTTGCAATTTGCCCAATCTGATTCTCCAATGTCTTGAGAGATACCGCCTGACTTTTAACCATCAACCTCAATTCATCCAATTCAGATTTTTCATTCGAAGATTGACCAGCATTCTCATGAGACTGTTGTTGTTAAAATCCCGAAGGTTGGAATTATTGCCTTGGAGCACACTGCTGATGAAACTGTTGCCCCTGCTGCTGTTGAAAACCTGAAGGATTGAACGGTTTAGCTCCAAATTATTGCCCTTAAAACGGTTGATAAGGCTGCTGTGTACCACCTTGATTGTTGCTCCAACCGAAATTAGGATGATAGATGTTGGGAGCTGGCTGCTGCGATCTCTGAAAATTGCTCACAAACTGCGCCGATTCAATATATATGGCACATTGAGTCATCTCATGTGCGCCCGCACATAGCTCACAAACACTAGCAACTTGAGGCACCCCATGCTTTGACATAGAATCCAATTTCTTATTAAGTGCCTCTAGTTGAGCTGCTAGAGCTGTGACTGTATTAACTTCCAGAATTCCTGCTATTCTGCCTTGTGATAATCTCTGAGTTGGATTCCGGTATTCATTCGCAGCCATCATCTCAATCAACTCATAAGCTTCCTCATAGCTCTTAGCCCATAGATCTCCACCTGATGCTACATCTAGCATGGGTCTTGACTGTGCACCCAAGCCATTATAAAAGCAATTAATCACCATCCAATCAGGCATCCCATGATGTGGACACTTCCTTAGCATCTCCTTATATCACTCCCATGCCTCGCACAAAGATTCTCCAGACTGTTGTGAAAACTGAGTTAGAGCGTTCCTGATTGCTGCTATTTTAGCCATGGGGAAGAATTCAGTGAGAAACTTCTGAGAAAGATCCTCCCATGTAGTAATGGAACCGGCTGGTAGAGAGTGTAACCAGCCCTTAGCTTTATCCCTTGAAGAGAATGGAAAAAGTCTCAATTTGATAGCATCTTCCGACACCCCGTTGATCTTGAAGGTGTCGCAGATCTCGATAAAATCCTGGATGTGCGTATTAGGATCCTCCGTTGGAACACCCCCAAACTGAACTGAATTCTGCACTATCTGAATTGTGCTAGGGTTGATCTCAAAAGTATTAGCTATAATGGCTGGCCTGACAATACTAAACTGGATGTCATTGATTTTCGGCTGAGAATAGTCCTTCAAAGCCTTAGCTGCTGCTGCTGCTGCTCGATCACCCATATCTTAACTGCTACAACACGTTCAAGTACCTGAATCACCAAGAAACAAACAACTATGTAAGAAAAAAAAATCCGAGTTAGTGAACTCTAACGACCATTGATGACAAGCACATAACTAAAAATAAAATACCGATGATCTCCGGCAGCGGCACCAAAAACTTGTTAACACAAAATCACGCAAGCGTACGTGGTCACAAGTAATATAGAATAAAGTTGAGTTCGTTCCCACAGAGATCTGGTTTTGGTTTTAATTAAGTTATTGTACCTATGCAACAATGTATGGTTTTTATTCACTGCTAAGACAAATAACAAGATTGGGTTTTGATTAACTATAATTAACTAAGAACAAATTAACAAAACTAAGAATTACTTAATTAACGAGAATTAAAATCGAATTACTTATATGAGAATAAACATGGGATCCTAACTTCATTAAATACTTCGCTTAGATCTGATGCCTTTAATCACTATATGCAATGGTTATGATATCTGATCGGATAACACGAAACAAGTACACGCTACCTGTTAGCATACGTATACCAAACTACCCATACATCCATAAAAGAGATAGAAGATGAATAGACACCAATTACGCTTAGACCCTATATGTCTATAGAATTTGAATACATAACGGTTGAAGAACAAGTTATCCATAAAGATCACACAGGGCAATATAAGTATTCTCATCTCATACTACGAATCATGTTGATAAACAATCATGAACCTATGCTAGCATGTCAAGTTCTAAACCTCAAGATCCACTTTCACTTCACAAGAGATTAATAGATTAGATGTTAGCTACGCATCTAACAATTAAGCATAACCATACGAGGATATCAAATATAAATCACACACAGATCTTTAAAGCATCAAGATACTACAGCTCCATAAATAAATCCGTTAGAATCCCATGACAACGATTAGTTCATAATCGAACTGCTCGTCACCATGGGATCTGATGAAACCATGATAGAAAACAAAGTATTAAAGATTATAAATAAACTAAAGTAATGAGTTAAGAAAACAAATCCCAAAAACTTCCAAGAGTATCGCTTAAAAGAAGAAAACAAAAAGCAGATGTAGATCTCCGTTGCTTGTCACGAGCGATGGAATCCTTCTTCGATTATGTTTCTCCGTCTCTCGGCTCTCTCTCTCTCTGTGTTATGGAGGGTGTTGGTACAAATTATGATGATAGGATGTGTTTATATAGGCCACGGGAGTCTTGTCCAGCAAGAAACTACCAAAATAGAATTATAATAGAATTTTTGCAGTTCAGCAAAAAATACGTTTCCTAAACTGATTCTGTTTTGAAGGAAAATTCGTAACTTTTCTTCAGAATTTCTGGGCCGTTCCAATTGTATTTTGACATCTGGACCACTCTAGAATGAAAGAGAATCTCGTTAGCTTCACGTGGACTGTAAGATCGTCCAAAACGGACTTGTAGAACTCAAGATATGGCCAAAATAGTGCATCAGCAATTCTGGCAGCGACCGCGCGCACCGCCTGTGCCCATCACGCGCACCCTGCGCCCAACAATCTGCTTCATGCGCTGCCTGCGCGTACCATGCGCTCCCTGCACGTAGCTTGCTGCCCGGTTTGATTTTTCTGTAGTTCTTCTTCGTTCTCGCTCCGTTTCTTCCCGTTTCTTTTGCATTAGCTAACATCTTCAATACCAAGACACATGTAACTCCTTGGTAGCGTAACATAAGTGTCCAATCTTCAGTCCAATGCTTAATTCCACTCCAAGATAGACAAATAGCACCAACTCTAGCCGATAGTTACAAACCTGCACACTACACAAAATACATCCAAAATGCAACATACTTTAGTCCAAGTCAATCAATTTAAGCCGAAATGGAACGCTCCAAGTGGATATAAAATCCACTTATCAACAATCGAAAGGACTACCAACTGCATTCAGAAAATCCATTCTTCTACAGACTTTTGGTAGGATTATCCTAACCTTGCAGACTGTCTATTTTTCACAGACTATTGGTAGGACTAACTTAAATGCTATCTAGACTATCTTTTTATATAGAATTTCTGAATTACTATCTTTAGATAGTTATACAAGTAATAAATCAAAGTCTATAATTAATTCATTAAGTGATAAGTGGATTTTATATCCACTTGGAGCGTTCCATATCGGCTTAAATTGATTCACTTGGCCTCAAGTTTGTTGTATTTTTTATGTGTTTTGGTTAGTTGTGCAGGTTTGTAAAGCATTTGGTTAGGGTTTGCTTTTCCGTGATGTTGGTGTGGATTTTGAGTTTGGAATCAAGAAAGGAATGATTCCCTACGCTTTCATGAAGGTTTCAAGTCAAGGAAAATAAAGAACGGGAAGTGGCAAAAGAATTGGAAGAGAAAACGGATGAGGAATGAGCAAATTGTGGAAAATTCGAATTTTCGGGTAGGTTGCGCAGTCCACACTGTTTTGGCCATATCTGGAGTTCTAGAAGTCCGTTTTGGACGATCTTACAGTCCACGCGAAGCTTGGGAGATTTTCTTGAAGTCTAAAGCATTTTGGCAGAATGGTGCGGCGCTGAGAGCGCTGGGAACAGTATTTTGAAATGCTTAGAGCCTCAGAGCAATGCTGAGAGCGCTAGAAACAATTATATGCAATGTTGAGAGCGCCAGATCAAGGCTGAGAGTGCCCGAACATGCTGAAAAATCCTGATTTCTATTCTATTTCGAATTTAATGGTATTTTTGGGACTTTTCTTGTTGGATAAGTATTCTATGGCCTATATAAACATATCCTACCCTTCTAATTCAAAAACAACACCCTCCATAACACAGAGAGAGAGCCGAGAGACGGAGAAACATAATCGGAGAAGGATTCCAACGCTCGTGACAAGCAACGGAGATCTAGATCTACTTCATCTTTTGTTTTCTCTAATTAGGCGATACTCTTGGATGTTTTTGGGATTTGTTTTCTTGACTCTATCACTCTAGTTTTATTATTATTCAGACGTTGTTTATTATCATGGTTTCATCAGATCCCATGATGACGAGCGGTTCAATTATGAACTAATCGTTGTCATGAGATTCTAACGGATTTATCTATGTAGTTTAGTAGTTTGTTTGCTTTAAAGATTTGTGTGTGATGAATTCTTGATATCCTTGTATGGTTGTGCTTATTCTTCTTGGATGCGTAGCTAACATCTAAGTTGTTTTGTTAATCTCTTGTGAAGCGAGAGTGGATCTTGAGATTTATAACTTGCCATGCTAGCATAAGATAAGTTGATGTATGTTTGACATCATGATTTGTAGCGTAAATTGAGAAATATTATGCTGCCCTATGTGATCTTAATGGAAAACTTGTTCTTCAACCGTTATGTTTTCAAATCTTATAGAGATATAGGGTCTAAGCATAATTGGTGTCTATTCAACTTCTATCTCTTTTGTGGATGTATGTTTAGTTTGGTATTCGTATACTGAGAAGTAGCGTATACTTGTTTCGTGTTGTCCGATCAGATATCATAACCATCACATACTTTAATTAAAGGCATCAACTCTAAGCGTAGTATTTAATGAAGTTAGGATCCCATGTTTTCTCTTGCATAATTAATTCAATTTAAATTCTCATTAGTTAAGTAATTCTTAGTTTTGTTAATTTGTTTCTTAGTTAATTATAGTTAATCTAAACCCAATCTTGTTATTTGTCTTAGCAGTGAATAAAAATCATACATTATTGCATAGGTGCATTAACTGAATTGAAACCTAAACCAGATCTCTGTGAGAACAAACTCAACTTAATTCTATATTACTTGTGACCACGTACGCTTTTGTGTATTAGTGTAAACAAGTTTTTGGCGCCGCTGCCGGTATTTTTAGTTATGTGCTTGTCATCAGTGGTCGTTAGAGTTCACTGACTCGGATTTTTCTTACATAGTTGTTTGTTTCTTGGTGTTTCAGGTACTTGAACGTGTTGCAGCAGTTAAGGATATGGGAGAACCAGTAGGAAGAGCAGCAGCAGCTAAGGCTTTGAAGGACTATTCTTAGCCGAAAATCAATGACATCCAATCTAGCATTATCAGGCTAGCTATTGCCGTAAATACCTTCGAAATCAAGCTTTGCACGATTCAGATGGTGCAGAATTCAGTTCAGTTTGGGGGTACTCCTACGGAGGATCCTAATACGCACATCCGAGATTTCATCGAGATCTGCGACACCTTCAAGATCAATGGGGTGTCGGAAGATGCTATCAAATTAAGACTTTTTCCATTCTCTTTAAGGGATAAAGCTAAGGGCTGGTTACACTCTCTACTAGCCGGTTCCATTACTACATGGGAGGATCTTGCTCAGAATTTTCTCGCTAAATTCTTCCCCATGGCTAAAATAGCAGCAATCAGGAACGCTCTAACTCAGTTTTCACAATAGTCTGAAGAATCTTTGTGCGAGGCTTGGGAGCGATATGAGGAGATGCTAAGGAAGTGTCCACATCATGGGATGCCTGATTGGATGGTGATGAACTGCTTTTATAATGGCTTGGGGCACAGTCAAGACCCATGATAGATGCAGCATCAGGTGGAGCTCTATAGGCTAAGAGCTATGAGGAAGCTTATGAGTTGATTGAGATGATGGTTGCGAATGAATACCAGAATCCAACTCAGAGATTATCACAAGGCTAAATAGCAGGAATTCTGGAAGGTAATACAGTCACAGCTCTAGCAGCTCAGCTAGAAGCACTTAATAAGAAATTGGATTCTGTGTAAAAGCATGGGGTGCCTCAAGTTGCTAGTGTTTGTGAGCTACGTGCGGGCGCACATGAGACGACTAAATGTGCCATATCTATTGAATCGGCGCAGCTTGTGAGCAATTTTCAGAGATCGCAGCAGCCAGCTCCCAACATCTATCATCCGAATTTCAGTTGGAGCAATAATCAGGGTGGCATGCTACAACCACATCAACCTTATCAGCAGTTTTAGAGTCAGCAATATGGAGCTCAGCTTTACAATTCTTCAGGTTTTCAATAGCAGCAAGGGCAACAGTTTTATCAGCAGTATGCTCCAAGGCAACAATTCCAACCTCTGGGATTTTAGCAATAGCCCCATGCAAGTGCAGGGCAATCTTCTTCAGAAAAATCTGAATTGGAAGAATTGAGGTTGATGTGCAAGAGTCAAGCAGTTTCGATCAAGACCTTGGAGAACCAAATTGGCCAAATTGCTAGTGCTTTATTGAATAGGCCACAAGGAACTCTTTTTAGTGACACGGAGGCTAATCCTGGGAGGAAAGTTGTCCATGAACAGGTGAAGGCAGTTACTTTGAGAAGCGGAAAGGTTACAACCGATCAAAAATCAACATCTAAGGAAGATGAAGAAGTTCAGAATCAGCTGGTTAAAAAATCTGCAGGGCCCGAAATTGAAAAATCTGACTTGGTGGCTGATCCGCTAGATGAAAATGTCACTTTTAATGTGTTCAAGGCTATGCAAGTTTCGACAGAGGCTGAAGAATGTTTTATTTTGGAAGTGGTTGATCAAGGACAAAGTAAGCTGTTGAAGTTGGACCTCTTAGAATATGTTTTACAAGGAAAGTCTGGTACTGAAGATGATCATGTCCAGCTGATAGATCTTGAGGATAGTGCAACTGAGTCTTTTCTTGAGAAAGATGTTTTGTTAAAGTATGAGGGGAATAAAGATCTTCATGAGTTGTATAGGAATTTTACTTCTGATGAGATGTTAGAGGAATTGAATGATATTTGTTCTAAGCATGAAATTCAGCTTGAGGATAGTTATTTTGATCCTGAGTCTGTTGTTAAGACTTCTGTTGGTGAAGCACCCACTTCTATTCCTAATCCGTCTATTTCCACTCTTAGTCAGTCTTTGATAGTTAATAATCAAAATTATCATGTTGAAGAAGCTTCCAAACTCGAGCTTAAACCACCAGAGCACCTGAGGTATGTATATTTGGGTCAATCATCTGCTTTGCTTATTATTATTGTTGCTAACTTGTCAGGTAGTGAAGAGATCAATGTTACAGACACTTTTAAGGCGCAAAGAAGGCTGAAACTTATCATCAAGGAAGTAGTCCCGGAAAAGATAATTAAATGGCCATATTAAGCTAGGGTGTAGAGATTTTCAAGAGAAAAAAAAAATCCATTGCCATGTCTAGCTAAAGACTTTAAACAAAGGCGCTTCGTGGGAGGCAACCCACATGTTCCGGTAGTTTTAGGTATGTTTTCTGCTATCACTTGTATTACCTTTCAATTCAATGCGGACATTGAATATTTTAAGTTTGGGGGTGGTTTGGGGGATAAGTAGTATGTAGTAGTTATTTGTGTGTCATTGTATTCATATAGATACCATATATTTTGCATGTGTAGTGTAATTCATTCATGTTTTGTTTGTATTATTGCATGTTTGTTTCATATAAGACATTCTGTTATTTTGTTTTCGTATACCATGTGAGTTCATTTTAATTGCATTTGCATAGCATTCATGATTTCATGATCCCTTAGAATGAACTAATTCTGATTGGTAGGTGTCTATTTGAGTGTGGTAATGATGAATAGAGGGTTGATTTATAGTTCTTATGAAATTGACTTGCATGTTTCAGAAACAAAAAAAAATTTACACAGTCTCGTCGTTTGCTTTGGGCTAGGCTGAGGTCATGCTTGTTTGGTTGTTTTAGAATTAATCACTTGATTATATTTAGAATTTTCGTTATTCCCTTGATGGCGTAGGATCACTAAAGTCTAAGTTTGGGGGAAAACAGGAATTTCATAATAGTTGTTAATAATGGCTAGGCGTCAATTGGCTAGTAGCCGGCTCATATTTTACGAGTAGTCTAGGGTTGGATGAGAATTTTCATTCGAGATTGCAAAGAAAAAAAAAAAAGAAAAAAAAAGAAAAAGAAAAAGAAGTTGTGTGAATGTTATATGCAAAATTAACCAGGGTGAGCTCTTTAATACTCGAGCAATTAAGTTCTAGGGGACTTTGTGCCTAGTGACCTAAGGCTTTTATAGTCTGGGATCCACTAACCTAACTCTCGCTACATGGGTATTATTGTATAAGCCTTTTGGGGTCTCATCCATTACACGGTTAAATAAGCATGCTTGTTGTGTTATGTGTCGTAGTTGTTTAGTAATAAAGTATGAATTCCTGTCTAACTTGAATGAGGATGGAGATGTTCCTAGGTTATGAAGTGTTTACAGTCTATTCTATTTATAAACCTGTGATTGTCTTGGCGAAGAATGAGTATGATTTTGATCTAGTTTTGGGAGTATATCTGATAAGCATCCCACACACGCACGTTTCTATTCATGTATTGTTAGTATACGGGGACTTAGTCGAGCTCTATTTGGATTTAGTTGCATTCTTTGAGATATTTTCTTGCTAGTTGGTTTTGGTTAGTTTAAGGGGGTCATCGCATTTTCATATTAGTTGCATTCATGCATTGCATTGTTTAGTTAGATGGATTTTGTGGGTACATTCGCTATAGCTCCTCACGAGACCTCACTCGTCTACTAGGGCTACCTAGGGGTTTAAATGGCTTGTTGCATATGCCAAATGCAACCTACGGAAGTGGTACTAATTAGTCAGTGTTTAGTTGTTTATGCTTGAGGACAAGCATCGGTTTAAGTTTGGGGGTGTGATAAGTAAATTTTATATCCACTTGGAGCGTTCCATATCGGCTTAAATTGATTCACTTGGCCTCATGTTTGTTGTATTTTTGATGTGTTTTGGTTAGTTGTGCAGGTTTGTAAAGCGTTTGGTTAGGGATTGCTTTTCCGTGATGTTGGTGTGGATTTTGAGTTTGGAATCAAGAAAGGAATGATTCCCTACGCTTTCATGAAGGTTTCAAGTCAAGGAAAATAAAGAACAGGAAGTGGCAAAAAAATCGGAAGAGAAAACGGATGAGGAATGAGCAAATTGTGGAAAATTCGGATTTCCGGGTAGGTTGCACAGTCCACACTATTTTGGCCATATCTGGAGTTCTAAAAGTCCGTTTTGGACGATCTTATAGTCCACGCGAAGCTTGGGAGATTTTCTTGAAGTCTAAAGCATTTCGGCAGAATGATGCAATGCTGAGAGCACCACATCAGCGCTGAGAGCACGGGGAACAGTATTTTGCAATGCTGAGAGCCTCAGAGCAATGCTGAGAGCGCCATAAACAGTTGTATGCAATGCTGAGAGCGCCAGATTAAGGCTGAGAGTGCCCGAACGCGCTGAAAAATCCTGATTTCTATTCTATTACGAATTTAATTGTATTTCTGGGACTTTTCTTGTTGGATAAGTATTCTAGGGCATATATAAACATACCCTACCCTTCTAATTCAAAAACAACACCCTCCATAACACAGAGAGAGAGCCGAGAGACGGAGAAACATAATCGGAGAAGGATTCCAACGCTCGTGACAAGCAACGGAGATCTAGATCTACTTCATCTTTTGTTTTCTCTAATTAGGCGATACTCTTGGATGTTTTTGGGATTTGTTTTCTTAACTCTATCACTCCAGTTTTATTATTATTCAGACGTTGTTTATTATCATGGTTTCATCAGATCCCATGATGACGAGCGATTCAATTATGAACTAATCGTTGTCATGAGATTCTAAAGGATTTATCTATGTAATTTAGTAATTTGTTTGCTTTAAAGATTTGTGTGTGATGAATTCTTGATATCCTTGTATGGTTGTGCTTATTCTTCTTGGATGCGTAGCTAACATCTAAGTTGTTTTGTTAATCTCTTGTGAAGCGAGAGTGGATCTTGAGATTTAGAACTTGCCATGCTAGCATAGGATAGGTTGATGTATGTTTGACATCATGATTTGTAGCGTAAATTGAGAAATATTATGCTGCCCTATGTGATCTTAATGGAAAACTTGTTCTTCAACCGTTATGTTTTCAAATCTTATAGAGATATAGGGTCTAAGCATAATTGGTGTCTATTCATCTTCTATCTCTTTTGTGGATGTATGTTTAGTTTGGTATTCGTATACTGAGAAGTAGCGTATACTTGTTTCGTGTTGTCCGATCAGATATCATAACCATCACATACTTTGATTAAAGGCATCAACTCTAAGCGAAGTATTTAATGAAGTTAGGATCCCATGTTTTCTCTTGCATAAGTAATTCAATTTAAATTCTCATTAGTTAAGTAATTCTTAGTTTTGTTAATTTGTTTCTTAGTTAATTATAGTTAATCTAAACCCAATCTTGTTATTTGTCTTAGCAGTGAATACAAACTACACATTGTTGCATAGGTGCATTAACTGAATTGAAACCTAAACCAGATCTCTGTGGGAACGAACTCAACTTAATTCTATATTACTTGTGGCCACGTACACTTGCGTGTATTAGTGCAAACATTAAGTCCTTAAACAATTATAATAATTCTAAATTAATTAATTTAATAATTAACTTAATAAATAAATTAATTCTGAAGAATTAATTTATTAATTAATTTAACTAAATAACTTTAATTAATTAAAAGAGAATTAATATAAATCCTTGATAGTCATATTCTTCAATTTAAAACCACTTAAATAAATAAAGGATTTTCACTGAATATTTGCTGACGCTCAATGCACATCTGGTTTATGAACGACTAACTCCAATTATTGTACTTTATTTTTGACTCTATGATGTAGTTCTTTTCTCTTTTCTCAACTCTCTTCAACTATTCTGTACTCTTTCTGTTCTTCAACTGTTTCTGTAGAAATCGCTGTCACTCTAAATGAATCCACTTCTACATTGAGGCTTGATCAATTTACTGAACTTCTTTCAATGCCGTGTTCTTCAAGATTATAGATTGACTTTAATCTTCTATCTTTTGACAGATAATATTATCTGAGATTCCTGTGATAGTTTATATTATTATTTACTTATTACAATCTAATTTAAGTTGAGTAGGATCCTCGAATTACAAATAGGCTGTGTCATATGCCTTCATGGTTGAAGAATAAAATGATTCAGAAGAATCATCACCATTTAAAATATAATAAGTGTGTATTAACGAAAGTCAGTGTCACACTATATAATCTTTGCCATCGTGTTTTGGAATTACATAAGGAAAATAGCAAAACCAAATGCTTCTAACATATACCACTGTGATGCAGTAACCTCTTCATATACCACGACATCATTGAGGAAGTTTGGACCACTACAGAGTATGACTCTACTAATGGTACTATCACTTTCTCTTTATTAGGTAATGAACATGTTATAAATTCAGATGTGATGTTTGTGTTTTTAAATTATCTGATAATAATTATGACCATGCTCCTACTAGTGCTGAAATAGTCACCATGCTTAATACAATTGGCTATGCAAAAGAAACTAATAATTTAGGCAAAATTGTTAGGAAGGGTATGAGGAAAAAATGAAGTTACTTTTGTGATTCTTTCATAAAAGTATTCTCTAGTAAAATTAGTAACTTTGATGCAGTAACCTCTTCATTACTCTCTATGATCTATATGCTAGTTAATGACAAATACTTTAATTTTGGATCATTTGTGTTGAATGAGATTGCTGCTAAGTTGGGTAACAAAGGCACTAGGTCCAACAATAATTATTTTGCTAGATTTATTATGATGTTGGCTAACCATGTGCATGAAAGTGATTTTCCTTCTGAGCACAAGTCAAGGCAGTTTCCTTGCCGCGTTCAAGAGAAAAAGGTTCTTAGCTAGTGGCCTAATTCGATTGAACCACAACTCAGAAGTGTTATTGGTATACTTACCAATTATGGAGGTAACTACTACTGTCCCTACTCCTTCTTCTTTACCTCAATCCTCTTTACTTTCTGGTGCTTCTATGGAGGCTATTGTTAGTGCCCCCACAACCTCCTACCCAAGCAACCCCAACTAAATCAAAATCCAAGTTTAAGAAAGCCACCTCAGGTGTCTCCCAACAGGCACCTGTTGTAAAATCTACTAAAACCACTAAGGAGAGTGCCCAGGTGGTAGTGAGAGGTGAGGGAAGGGGTGAACATAAAAGAAACCCCAAGAATAAGGATGGTGAGGGACACTTCTAGCTAGGGGTGAGCAAAAAAAACTGAAAAATAGAAATTGTATAAGTCATTTTATAACTCATCAACAGATGACATGCTTATCGGCATCCGTTGATGAGGAAGCTTATCAACGGATAAGTTTGTAACATGCTATGAAGTACCAACGGATAAGTTATCAGTTGAAGTGTTAGTTGATAGTTTTCGAAATCATGTTGACTATCAATGGATATGCAGAATAGGTTAGCTAATTGTGCATAGGTTGTGCTTTGTAATTATGTATAAGTGATATGATACTTCAACGGATGAGGATTCTACACTAATGGATATCAGATTCAACGGATAACATTCAACCTGTCAATGGATAATCAGCCTCAACGGATAATCCCTACAATAATGTCTTGATCCTAGCAGTTGATAGTGACTTGACATGGCTGACAGATCACATGGGTTGATGGACTTCAAAATAGCATGGAGACCAGTATTAGAAACGAAGAAAAAAAAGAAACATTCCTTTTTTTTTCAGGGTATATATTTCATATATGAATTGTAATTGAAATACAATCTAAAAAAGGACTTTCTTTCGTTTAAGATGCATACATCATCTAACCGAAAGGCACGCAAGTTGCCCCCGGACATTTAGACAATAATACCTTCAAGTCTGAAAAGAAGAACCACACAAAGAAGAGCCTCGTTAAAAAACCCTACAAGAGTCAAACTCTATGGGAAAAACTCATGGGGAAAAAAGAGTGCCCATAAAAAACATGAATAATCGTTATACAAAATGGCTACTAAAAGACTAGAATTTCTTATTGCTATTGTGAGTCCCCATTGCCCTCAGCTATTGCCGAAGACTTGCCTTTTCTCTTGCCAAAAATTAACTCTGCACCTTGAATGCTCCATTACTTTATTTTGAAACATTCCTTTTTTTAGCAAGCAAATTGGACGATAAAACCAAGAAATATTTATCCAAGATAATCAGACAATTTGCATCACATGAAGGCAAGGAATGGAGCAACAAACCTGCAAATAGTTTGACTTCAAAATATTCTGTTTGTTTGTAGGGTTTGTAAACTTGGGGTATTTATAACCCAGGTGTAGCTGTGCTCTAAAATAGAGAAAACATTGAGCATTCACTTAGCATTGTCTAGGTTTTCTTGTAAACACATAAGCACTATAAAGCATTTGTGAGTTTCTTCACAGATTATTCCCTCGAAATATAATTCTCTGGTGGAACTGAAAAACCCACCTGAAATTTTTAAAGAGTTGTGTGTTTGCTTTACTTTGATTTACTTGATTTTATTTCTCTATTCTTGTTCACATAAATTGTTCAGCCTTAAAAAATTTGTAAAGAATTTAGTCAAGATTGTATTCAACCCCCTTCTACAATCTTGTGGTGCATTGTTGGTATTCAATAAAATGTCAAGTGGTAAAGAGCTTATCTCTTATCGTTACAGGTCTTGGGTTCAATTCTCGCTCAACTCGGGATTTATTGAGAACATATACTCATTGTAAGGCAGATAAGCCTACTTATTTAATAACAAAAGCTAAAACAATTATTTATTATTATTTTTTGCTAAATAATTTTTTTAATATTTATTTATAAATGTTTTGAATTACAATTTAAAATTAATATCGAACATCTGATGGAAAAATGGATTCGGATATTATTCGGATCCGAATAGTATCCATTGGATTCGAATATTTTTATTTAAACATTTCCGAATTCGGATATAGATTTGGATTTGGATTTGGATTTGAATTAAATTTTTGGATTCGAATTTGAATACAGACAGATGTGTATCTGAAATGTTAGTTTGATAACCTTACATACCACAGATAATTAAGTAATTTACATGTTAAAATGTTAGAATTTGAGTTTAAATAATAAAAGATAGAGTTTATTTATCAATTTCCTAACAAAATATGGGAAATTTTATGTATAAAAAATTTACGGCTTCCATAAAAATTTCAACCAGTGACAAGCTATTCATGGACACAATACTAGAACCTCGAATGACTAAATCCGAACGTTAGGAATTTTATCAACTCCAGGGAAAATGATCTTACAAGCTTCAAGATTAAGAACTTTGCATCCATCTGATGAAGAGCTTATCCAATAAGGTCCATGTTTTTTCAAGAGCTTGATCAATTAATCCATGACGTTAGTAGCAACATTAGCCATGAAGGACTTGTCCAAATTAGTAATGGTATTTATCCAAAATCATTTGAATGACCAGAGAATTGCCAAAACACCACAAGAAAAACTAAATCAGATAATGTTTTTGCCCGTTGTTTTAAGTCCCTATGACTATCGTAGTGTTGTCTCTTATGCATGTTAGAAAACGGTATGAAAACTGTTGTTTAAAAGAATTGAACAGAAAGGCACTATTTACAGAATTTATTTTTTGATAGCCAGGAACAACAATATAATGGTATAAACCATTGCCGACTGTGAATAAGTCAAGTATTTTTTCTTTTCATTTTGGGTACAATAATAAACACTTGACTATTAATTTGGGACAACGGTTTTCGAAATCAAATCAATGTCTAAAGAGTGAAGTGTTGTTATGATTCATTTTTTCTTGTAGCAAAAAGAAGATTAAGTGATGGGCCATCAATAATAATAATTTTTCTAATTTGCATATTTTATAATTAAATAAATGAAGCTAGTCCCCACTGTGACTATAAATCCTACTCTATGTAAAACATGTAAACATAGAGTGAAGTTCATGACAATTCACTTAATAACTCACAAACCATCATAAAATATCTTGGGTAGAAACAAAACTAGGAATTTAACTAAACAAGTCTAGTCATCCATCTTGGTCTTATTCATGCCCGCACTATTTCCAGATTCATCCTACACTATTTTTATTCTTCTCTCACGGTTTACAAGCCATTTAAATAGCTTTTCATGGTCAGAGACCTTCAACAGAACAAAGACAACTACTCTAGGTCCTTTTAT
The DNA here is from genome assembly GCA_037693485.1 of Kitagawia praeruptora. Taxonomy (NCBI): domain Eukaryota; kingdom Viridiplantae; phylum Streptophyta; class Magnoliopsida; order Apiales; family Apiaceae; genus Kitagawia; species Kitagawia praeruptora. The sequence continues at coordinate 104,050,142 of CM075345.1, forward strand.
CACGGCAATCTGAAATGCATCCTTGCTTTGCTTTTGTCTTACTCCTTGTGCACCTGATATACATAGATGATTCTGCCTCATTACAAACCTGCATATTAGCATTTGAATTATCCTGCAAAGAGCTAGGGTCATTCGAGTCCATAATAGTAATAAGGTGTTCCTTCCCAAACTCAATTGGATAACCCTTAGACTGGGTTGTGGCCCTTCTTTTAGAGCTTTCATGATCTTTCATGTTAGGTGCTCTGTTCAAACCAACACTGCTTAATTGTTGCCTCTCAGTATTTTCGTTAGAATCCAAGACATAATTATGACTTTCTTCAAAAATACTTCCAGTAGGCACTTCCATTCCATCAGCAATCCCTTGATTTCCCAAATAAAGTGAAATAGGCCTCCCTAAATAGTTCGCAATCTCACTTGAAACTTTAAGAAGCTGCAAATAGTAAATTGTGCCTAAATCAAATTGTGCTTTCAATATAATCATATATACAGTCAATCAAAATAATATAAATATAAATAAAAATGTTACGAAGCCTCATTTTTTAGGTTCAGCTTTAGATGTCATTGCTTTAAATCCACCAAAAAGATTAATGCTTTAAAAAAACAAACCTCTTCTTTCAGCTGAGAATTCTCTACACGCAATTTTTGCTTGTTAATGCAAGTAGAAGGGCCTCTACAAGAAAGGCACAACTTATGCTCAAGGGCTTCTTTCAAAGCATTGTTTTCACATCGAATCTTATCGTTCTCAGCACGTAGAGCAATGGTGTCTATTTTTTCTTGTTGTGCCTAAAACAATAATGAAATCAGATACTCACCGGAAAACAAAAAAAAGGCTAAGAAGTGAATGAATATTAGTACTAGAACCTTGAGTTGTGTTCTCTTGTTTTGAAACCAAAACTGAATCTGTCGAGGAGACAAGCCCATCTCAATACTTAACTGCATTTTCAGATCCTCATCTGGATGAGTGCATTCATTAAACACCCTTCAATAAAAAACATTAATATAAATAACAAATTTAGTGAAACATATATACCTCATTAATTACCATCATCTAACATTATATATGTAATTTTCACAAGATTATTACTACCTTTCGAGCCTTTGTATCTGTTCGGCAGTGTTTCTATGGCTATGATTACTCCTCCGAGGACTTTCGGAACCATCATTGGAGCCACCAACTCCATCTCTGCCAGCATCCATGTTTGCAACTACAGGATTGCACTACTAGCTCTATATTTATAATTGTGCAGGGGTCTATCAGCATGTAAGAGTACAATGATATGAAAATTTTCATCAAGTAATAATATTTTACACGATACTATATCCTTGAAATATAGATTTATCAAATATATTAATATCCCGATTAAATACATTATGATATTATTACTGTACAACTATTGTCAAATATATTTTATTATCAACTCTATATTATACCATATCCATAAATTAAATATTTTATCAGATTTAATAGTATATCAAATTTTATCAGATACTATTATCTCTTATATTTTGATTTATTAAACTATCAGTTATGATTGTAATTTTTTAAATTCACTTTTCAGAAAAAAGTAAAATAAATAAGTATGCGTAAACAATGATAATTTTACAGATATTTTATCTTTAATATATAAATTAATTACAGTATCAATTGATATTGTGATATGCATCCATTATATCTATTATACTCTAACAAGGGTTTTTCCCCCTTTAGTAAAAGACAAGCATGTCCTTAAAATTTTCTTCAAAATGTCGGTAATGTCCATCCTTTCTTCTGACCTCCTGCGTGCCTTCCGTTACAAAATGCTCAGCCTTCCATATCATTCTTGCATCCAGGCATTATTTGTCAGGTCACTGTATTCACCTGAAACCAGAGTTAACCATTTTAGGGGAGAATCTGCTGGTTTTGGATTTAGACCCCAATAATCATCGTTGCCATCGCTCAGACCAACAAGAAGATGCATACCATATAAATTTGCTTTGGCTCGGGAATGTTCAGGGGGATCATCTGAGTAATGAATCTGTTGGTTTTGGATTTAAGCCCCAATCACCATCGCTACCGTCGCTCAGACCAACAAGAGGATGTGTACCATATAAAATTAGTTTGACACGGGAATTTTCAGGCTGATCATCTGAGTAATCATCAGGACCTTGCCAAATTTTTTTGACATGCTTTGATGTGCTTAGTTTTGTTTACATATGAATACACTAAAAACATAGCATGTAATGATGTAAACAAACACCTTTGATGGCCTCAGTTCAGATGCTTATTGGTAGCGTGAGAGAGATAACCTCATCATTATAGCAAGACTTGCAATACTTGAATGAATATGCTGCAGCCTGCATCGATGATAAAGCCATGCCTGTTGTTTGTTTGTGTAGTAAAAAATCTAGATATGTAGTTTAATTGTTTAATCATTTTTCCAGTATGCAAATTCTTTGGTTATGTTTTCCTGTAGGGCTAAAAAAATTGATATGTACATAAAGACAAATCCATGCCTTTTTTTTGTTTATGTAGTAAAAAACTAGATATGTAGTTTAATTGTTTAATCATTTTTCCAGTCCCCGTTTTGCTAGCTTTCTGCCTAACTTTTGATCGCCATTGTCTATTATATGATCACTGTCATCTCTTAATGTTGATTAGAGGTTCTGAGTGTCTAAGGCTACAGTTAGCTGTTAAGTATTTTTTTGGTAACTATGTTCTATATTAGGGAACTTGTATTTGTAAGTAGAATTTTTTGGCAGATTTGTGGTTGTAGAGAAAGACGTGTCCTGTTAAATTGTATTAAGTCATGTGGAGCTAAAAGGTTGTATATTAAGAGTAGTATGTATATTTACCATGCAGTATGCAATGAACTCCTTCCTAATGGGAACATAGATCTCTTGTATGATCGCCAGACACCAGGGAATCTGTGTGGTGGCATGCATCCCAAAAGTAGCAGTTAACAGGGATCTTGATATGTCAAATTATACCTAACCGCAAGCGCACGGTGTCTATTGCTAGTACAAATGGCAAGCGGGTCGAATCCACAAGGAGACAGGTTCTACTAATTCCTTTTCAGTTATCGCTAATTGTTTCAAGGGTCATACGAATATGTGAAATTATTAATTAACTAATTAAACTAAATTAACACTAATTAAATAGATGATAAACAAATTATTTAAAACCCAGGGCAATCAGGTCCACCATGCTTACACAATTGGCTCTTAAGCTAAAGAAATCAATGTGATCCTATAACTAGAGTATGTTAATCTCTTTCAAGCATTAACACTCTCGAAACATTCAACACAATTAACCACTTTTAGTAATTCAATCAATCAGGTAATTAGAGTCAAGTTAATCTCTTCCAAGAATTAACGCTCTCAGAAATCCAATGATGCTTCCGCACTCAAATTCAAATCTGCTAATCGTATGTGTGCCTCTAGTAAGTAAATCTCTCGATCCATACCCCTATTTGCATATAATTAATCCATGATATTGGCCAATTACACAAATTAATGATTAAAACATATCAATCAGAATTAACCATAACCAATCAAATCACTATGAAAATCATGTCAATATTAGTGCAAACATGGCTTCCCTTTAAGCCCTAGAAATAACTACTCGCTAATAATTAAACAAGTAAAACAACTAGTAAAACAAGAAAACATAATTAAACTAATAAGAATAAAGAAAAGATTAAGAGAACAAAACCTTCAAACTTCAATGTTGTCACCCAAAAGAAGAGTCATGGTGTTTCTCTACATCTCCCACTAATAATAATACTAATCTACTCTAAAACTATATTATATGATCTAATATTACATCCCTCTAATTTTCATCCTCCTTAAAATAATACCCTAGATGTGTTTATATATGCTCTAAAAGTCTTGCCCAATAAAAGTATTTTAATACTCTAAATAAATTACAAGTAGGATTCCATAACTGAATAGGATTCCTTGTAAAATTCGTCACTTCTTTTTCTCCTCTGTTTCTGGGCTCTTCCAACTGGATTTTGCTTACTGGACCACCTCTGAATTAAAGATAATTCTACAAGCTTCGCGTGGACAGTAAGATCGTCAAATTCTGACTTCTAGAACTCAAGATATGGCCCAAACAGTGCAGACAGCCCGTATAGCCCAATAATACGAATTTTCTCCTATTTTATCTCCAAAATAGCTCTTTTTGCTCCAAATCCTTCCAAGTCATGAATTCTTTATTTCCTACAATAAAACAATCAAATCTATTAAATAAATATCCAAATCAGTGCAAAACACAATAAATACGAGAATAAAATCATCTAAAATATATACTATAAAAATATATTCTATCAGATCTCTCCCTCAATTTCTATCATAAAATGAGAATCGAAAGAATTGATGACATGGGTGTAATACCAAAGTATAAATTTGAACTACAAGACTTTCAAACCATTGGTGGCTTAATTGGAGATGTCACATCTTTTATTGGTCAGCCCAATACTTTCAAACCTTAGACAACCGTTTGTACTTTCTTTCATTATTATTATAACTCTAATTCTATGCAGATGTCATCGGGCGGGTGGTAACTGGTAAGCTATGGAGATTTTGAGACAACACATAGAGGTGCTAAGAAAATGGATATCGAACTCCTAAATAACAGGTTATAGCTTTCTTCCTTTAACAAATCATAAACTTAATCATGTATAACTCTAATTGTTTGCAGAAGTATGCTAAATAACAATTATATGAGCACATGCAGGAAATAATAACTGTCAGTTTGTGGGGAGAAAAAAGACCAGAATTCCTAGCAGAGCTCACCAAGGCAAAGAATATCGTTATTTTTGCGGTTATAACAAGGATTTTAGCAAAAACTTATTTTGGTACTACACACAAATTCTTCTGATACTGCACACACACTTCTACACATGAGCCTATTATTTAATTTTCCGGTCACTTCAACCTAATATATATTAATATATATCTACAATCAATTATTACAAATAATCTACCATCAGTTAAATTATTCTATTCTGCTTTTCATTACTAACCAATACACGACATACAATTTTGTTCAATTATGCCAGGCGGGTTCTCATTGTCGACTGAAGATGGAACAAAGTATTACTTAAACATCAATTACACACCTCTCAACGAACTTAAGGCTGCAATACTGGATGCAACAGGTGCAACTCTTGACACGCTGCCCGTGCCAAAGCACAAATCACTGTCCAGGACTGCTAGGCCGGATATCGTCCAGGCTACAATTGATAGCATCCTGGAAATGCAACTCCCCCCAGGAAAAGAGGCCATTGTCAAAAAAGTCTATTTCTTTTGCTTCTACCCAACTCATGAAACCCTCATTCACTAACATTTAATGAATTTGTTTGTAGTTTGTTCGTTGTGCATGTAAGGCAAAGATAAGAGATATTTTACGTGATGAGAATTGGTATTATAACTGTTTCCCCAACTCCAACCGCGGCCTATACTTGGTTGATGGGAATTACCGCTGCCGCGCATGTACAGAGCCACCATCTACTATCAAACAAGGGTATGACCATGGCCTATTTAACAAAACTATGCACACACACAAAAGGGTCATCTTACATGTTTTGGTGAATTCAGAACTGATTTTTTAGGTTTTAGTATTTGAACTTGTAGTACCTTTTTGGGTTTTTATAGGGTTCTGGTATCTTTTTAATTTACTTTACTAAACTTAATATCTTGGTCCTTTTGTCTCATCTTTTCATTATTATTTTATGATATAATATCTGATACCAATCTTTTCTTTTTTATAGTTTAAGTAATTTCTGGGGTTTTGACTTTTGTGCAATTGTCTTTATAGGGTGCTTAACCATTTCAACACAATCTTACATTCTCAGTCTATATTTTAGCATTTTCTTGCCTTATTGGTTGTTTGGTAAAGCCAATACTTGAACCTTTCTTATTGTCATCAAATTGATGTAATTGCCATTTGGTGGGCCAGTTCTCTATGATTCAAGTCAGTACTCAATTCATGTTTAGAATCTTTTGATGCATGAAAACTCTGTGAACCGTTTACTTGATTCTGAGCAATATTCTAAGCATCACTCGATTGTTTTTCTCTTTAATTTATTTTTATACTTAAAATTTGTTGTTTTATTTTGTATGAACTGAGTACTTGTGTTCTTGAAAATGTAATCTTGACATAGTTAAAATGACATCTACTTGTAGTGGAACTTCACATTCGTCATCTCCGCCTTCAACAATCTCTGAAACAACCAATTCTCCGATTGCAACTACCTAAACTAATGCATTCTTATGTCTATGCACTTTAGATATGGGTGAGCGCTAACGTGGAGGACGATTCAGGAACTACAACCTTTACTCTTTTTAACAAAGATGCAGAACTCCTCCTTGGCATACCCATAGAGAGAGTGATCAGTGAAATGGCTGAGGTATGCGCCTTAATGATTACAATGTCAAATATACTATTAATGATTTTTTATTTAATTTTATATAGAATCTCATTTAACTTGCCTATAAAACCACACATAAGATTAACATTCATAAATCATTTGCAACATTTCATATCATCTAACAAAAAAGATTTAAATGTTAATGCATGTTGTAACCTTCACTTCTTTATCCCACTATATCTCACCTCACATTCTTCTGGCAATTTTCTAACCTCTGAACAGGCGCAACAAATGGACGATATCCCGGCAGTGGTAGATAACATTATCGGAAAAGTTTGCGATTTTGAAGTCAAGGTCACTTCATACAACATTAAACACCATCTTGAGGACTATGATGTGTCTAAAGTCAACGAATGCAACCACACTCCTGCCGCAAATGAGGAAGAGACTGAGGCGAGCACATCATCTGCCAAGAAACGCAAGATTGCATGAGGATAACACAAGTCAGGAATAACAAACAACATATAATCATTTCTCTTTTTCTTTGTCTTACCACTTTGCAATCAGCATTTTCACTTTGTGTACCAGAACCGCTACAAAAAACATACTTTTCATGCTTGAATTAACGATCTCAAAACCGTATCTTGGTCTCAATTTAGATTTAAATACTCAATTTCCCAATTGTCATGCTGATTTAAGATTATCATTACATACATTTTCGCTTATAAGCTTGGCATAATTTAACTTACGATCCATATGTTTTAGCAAATTTAGATGTAAAGGCTTAATTTACACGCCATAAGTTCCCGTTACATGCCATCTGCTATAGTTTAACATGCAACTCAAATGTTTTAGCATTTGCACGGGCTTTCATGCTAGTTTTGACTAACTTTGAACATCCATTATATCTATTATAATTTGAGCCTATTTAGTAAATTACAAATTTGTCCTTTAATTTATATAAATGTTAAAAATTTTGAAATTGAAAGGAATTGAACCCATGACCTCCTAACACGTATAACTTTATGTTCACATGTACAACCACTAAACCAAATCACTTTATTGTACCATATTTTAAACTCATTCGCTACATGCACAAATAACACACTTATTAGCAATATTTATTTTATAATTTATTCAGGATGAAAGTGCCCACATTATTTTTCTAATTTTAATAATTTGAATTTTGATAAGAATAAACCTATGACATTCTTATACTCATAAATGTATTCTCACGTTTATTTTATGATTTATTAGGAATAAGATCATTTTTCTCATATAATAGTAAAAAATGGTAGTCGGGGAGAGAAAATATAAATTGACAAATATGATATCGTCGAAGTCAGAATTAAAAAAGGTAGGCTAACATGAGTTTTGAGCCTATTTAGTAAATTACAAATTTGTCCTTTAATTTATATAAATGTTAAAAATTTTGAAGTTCAAAGGAATTGAACCCATGACCTCCCAACACCTATAACTTTATGTTCACATGTACAACCACTAAACCAAATCAATTTTTTATACCATATTTTAAACTCATTCACTACATGCACAAATAACACACTTATTAGCAATATTTGCTTTATATTTTATTCAGGATGAAAGTGCCCACATAATTTTTCTAATTTTAATAATTTGAATTTTGCTAAGAATAAACCTATGACATTCATATACTCATAAATGTATTCTCACATTTATTTTTATTATTTATTAGGGATAAGATCATTAAAATATTTTTCTCATATAATAGTAAAAAATGGTAGCCGGGGAGAGAAAATATAAATTGACAAATATGATATCGTCGAAGTTAGAATTTAAAAAGGTACTGAGTGGCCGAACTAAAAAAAATCAAAGTGAGGAGGTAGGTGACGGAAAATAAATAGAAGTCTATCTCAAGTAGGTAAACGGTCGGAAGTGAAAATAGATCTATAAAAATTTATTACAATATTTCTCTCTTTTAACAATCATGTCTATATATTAGTCAAATGACTAGAAAATGTTTATTACTAAGTTATAACAAAAATTGATGAATGAAGTTTATAACATATTTTACTCCAGTGTAATATTTTATTTTAAGTATGAAAGATACCAAGGTGATTGAAAATCAGCCAAAAAAAGAAGTGAGAAGCTAGGTGACGGAAAATTAGTAGAAGTCTATCTCAAGTAGGTAAATGGGTAGAAGTGAAAATAGATATTTAAATATTTATTACAACATTCCCCTCTTTTAACAAATATGTCTATATATTAGTCGAATGGCCAGAATATGTTTATTATTAAATTAATACAAAAAATGATAAATAAAGTGTATACCATATTTTTACTCGATATCAGTGTAATATTTTATTTTAAGTATATTTGCATTATATCGATTAATCCTATTATCATCGGGTAATTAGTAGATTGATAAATAAAAAAGATAAAAATACTAAAAATAAAAAATAATTTACATATGGGATTTGGATTTGGTTAAAAAAAAATGTCAATATGGTTTTGATATTATTAGTCTCTCGAACTATATTTTTGCAGCATTTTCGTAATATGCTAATGTTAATAATTTCATACAAAATGAGTTTTACAACCATATACTTAAATAATAATATACCAATTTCACTTGAATTTTAACTTCAATGCGAGTTTCATCCCTGTGTGAGACTAATAAACTCAAAAATTGTTGATGTATACAATGTCTTATGATCATGGATGTGGTTTGTGCATTTTTTTAATTTCCCGGCTATCATTTTGGTGTTACCTCAAATTAAAATGATATTTCTTAGATGCTTCATTATTATAGTTATGTCTATCTTCTTTTCATAGGTTCAATTTTATTGTACACGTGAACTTTTACGACATTATTCATTCGGTGCATACATGAACACATCTCATTTTAAAAACATGTTAAAAAACTTTTATGATATCTGATACTTTAATATTAGTTACTCGTGTATTTGGTTATATTTGTACATGTCTTAATATGTTTTGTCTTGAAATTTAGATATCCATTTCTATATATAATAGGAGAACATAGAGATATTATAAGGGCATTTTGAGCCAATAAACCCCCTATGAAATTACAATTTTGCCCTTAAATATTAGATAGAGATATTATAAGGGCATTTTGAGCCAATAAACCCCCTATGAAATTACAATTTTTCCCTTAAATATTAGAAAATTTACATGAAGATGCCATTGTTTTCTTATTCAAAGAAAAAATTTAAGTAAATTATGTTCTTGTAGGGAATTGAATGCAAATAAGCTCATCCTTATAAGTTATAACCATTGAGCTAGATAAGTTTTTGAGTTTGAACTAAATCCATTTCTATATATAATAGGAGAACATAGGGATATTATAAGGGCATTTTGAGCCAATAAACTCCCTGTGAAATTACAATTTTGCCCTTAGATATTAGAAAATTACATGAAGATGCCAGTGAAATTACAATTTTGCCCTTAGATATTAGAAAAGTACATGAATATGCCATTGTTTTCTTATTCAAAGAAAAAATTTAAGTAAATTATGTTCTTGTAGAGAATTGAACCCATATCCTCTCCAAATAAGCTCATCACTATAACCATTGAGCTAGATAAGTTTTTGAGTTTGGCCTAAAAAACATATTACATAAACCTGGTCTCTCGCTTTTTCTTTTTTTCCTATTAATTTACTTTTGAGTAAATATGTTAATGATAACTTATATTGTTTATAAAATTTTTTATTTTCATTATCAAAAAAATCATATATGATTATGTATACAACCAATTTTATAGATTCTTGATATCAAATTTTGATAAAAGTATCATGTGTGATGTACATTTATCTTTCTTTTACTTAAATAAATGTTTCTTACGTATAATGTTAACTGAAATATAAATTTTATGCCTTTACATAATAGTGTTTTCTTTCTTATACTTGATTTTAATTAGTTAGATATTTAATACATAAAACATGGTATATACATTTATATGACATAAATAACGTATTACAAATAATTTATTTATTTATTTATTAATTTTTTAAAAAAATTAAAAAAATTAGAGTTAAAATTATTTTAAAATTATACAATAATCAATGTCATATAACATGAATTGATAATATGTTTACTTTACATCTATGATAATTATCGAATTATACATTTATAAATAAAAGATAAGATTTTGAAAAATAATAGATAGTACAAAAAAAATAAATTAAATAAATTAAATAGTCAAGTTAAAAAGAATTTTCTTCAAAAGTAGGATCATAAATTATATATCAAATATTAAGATTACTTCATATTTAGATCGATTAAAATGTGAGATAATAAACTCACAGAAACTTGGGTTGAATAATAAATATTCAAAAGTTGTGATAATTGTATAAAAATAGGATTGGATTAAAATCCAAAGTCAATTTAATAAAGGTCGATATTTTAGAACATAGGATTTTGCATAACATTCAAGTAGACAAAATATTAGGTTCTATCAATTATATTATACACTTCGAGTCTTTTCAAATTGTATGCCTAAAAAGATAAAAGTTTAGAATATGTAACGTTTTTCGCATATTGATTATAAATCACCTTAACTGCTTTCATCATTGCGTAGATAAATTTTCCGTTTCTTGTGGTACCGAGCATTTCAAAATATAACTGATATACGAATAAATATGTCATCCTTGTGCGACTGATCGACACTTAAACTAGATTCTCGAGTTTATATTTGAAGAGAAAAGGATGAAATCAAGAAATTAATTCTTCACTAACATGTGTTTACTAGATTTTTTTTAGTAGAAATAGACTAATTTTGATAAAATATTGAACAATTTCACTTTAGAATTTGAATTATGTGGATGGAAAGTTTTAAGGAAAGTTAAAAAGAAACACACCTATTTTTTTGAACTTTATGTTCTCTTAAATTCAGTTCTTTATTTTCTTCGGCGAAAATATTAAGACCCAAAATTACTCCAAGTATAAATTATTATACGCTTTCTACATGTAACATAACTTTGTACACATTCTGTAAATTAGTCAAATTGTGTTATATCATCTTAATTATTCACATAAAATTTGGAAAAGCAGTGGTTTAATGTATTTATAAACTATGTCAAGTCCTTTGATTTTGTATGTGAGACATACAAATTTTTGAATACTTTTGATTATAACTGCAATCTTATTATGATAGAATGACTCTAAATTTTTTAATACTTTAATTATGACTGCTATTCTTACATTTAATGATTGAAAGATTATCAAAATCGTGAAACAAATCTCAAAATCGAAGAATAATGTGGGTATAGCTATTGATCTATTAAAACAATATTTTGAGGTTTAGGACAAGAATTGTATTAGTTTAAACTTATTTTCGAATCAAATCAAGTAATTACTCTACCTTTTTTCATACAAAACTAACTACGACGAAGCCTGCTTCCTGAAAGAAAGAAAAAACGTTGAGTTGAGTTTATTGCTAAGTTTTCAATGAAATTAAAGAGACGATATTTTCCAAAAATCGTGGGAGCTATGTCGATTGTTGAAACCCTTCAATTTGTTAGATTTTTGAATTTAATAAATGTTGTTTTAAAAGGTGACTCCTTTTAGAATATTGAAGATCTGAATAATGTTGGTGAAGATCTTTCTGTGTTGACAATATTATCGAAGAAAATAAGTTAATTAAGAAGTTTACTCGAAGAGAAGAAAATAGAGTGACTTATACCTTAGCGAGATATTTAAAGAAATACATATTAAGGAGTGTACTGATTTTATTTAGAAAATATTGTATGATGAGTATTATTCATATTGATGGTATGTCTTTTCATCATTGCTCTAAAAGAAATTATGTTATAGCCTCTACAATATATTTATATGCTACAAAACATCCTCTTTTTAGTGCTCATATGATTTATGCATAAATAAAATGATCCATAAATTAAAGTAGTGATATTATAATGTGTATGAACAGAAAATGGGCAATTGTACTAAAAAATATCCTTTAAATCGTAAAAATGCACGAATTTGTATCGATTGCTAGAAGATGACCCGTGCCTCGCACGGGTTATTATGCTAGTTACCTTTGATTTTTGAAAGTTCACTTCTGACAATGAATGGTACAATGTATTTGAAAAAAAGATTTTGTTATGGTCAATTTTCTATTGAAATGATACATCTGAGATGGTCAAATACCATGATCCTAGAAAAACATACATCATATATTTATTTTGGACGTGCACAACTATTAGAATAAATTTCTTGTCTCCTTGTTCTCCGAAATTGGTCGGAGAAGAGGATCCAAAATTGAAAATGTGCACTGGATCCAAAATTAAAAATGTGCATTGAGATTTTCTAAGCAGTACTATATGACTCTATTATTTTTAGTTTTCCGTCACATTACATAATTTCTTACAAAATTAAATTAGAAATAATATAATATTAAATTCTTCCTCCATCCCAAAATAAATAAGCCAACTGTTTTTAACATCTTAAATAGATCGAAATATGTAAAGTAGAATAACACAAGAAAAATCTATGAATTATTATATGACTCGTGCTTTGCACGGGTTATCATGCTAATTTTAATTAAATGTCAAATAATTTTTAAGAGAAAAAGGATCATGAGGTTAACCTCAGGATACTTTCTCGTTAGGTACTAAAAGAAAAACATGTATACACATGAAGAAACTCACTTATTATTGAATATTTACTTACCATCTTTTTGTTTTGCTTTTAAATTAGGAAAATATATAATAAAAACAATGCAATTCCATTCAGTACCTGAGGAAAGTATCCTGAGGTTGACCTCATGATCCTTATTCTCAATTTTTTATACACACTTCAAACTAAAGTAATACAAATAACTATGTAATAATTTTATTTAAAGGTAATTCAATATTTTTCTAATTAAATATCGAATAAATTTTTATAAAAGATTGACATAAGTGTATAAAATTCTTATGAAAACAAAATACTTTAATAAAATCGATATATGATTTATATTTAAATTGTGATCTAGAACATTAACTATAGGGTGAAAGGTTTGGATTAAAATTTTTATAAATATTAATTATACGCATTACATAAATATGCATGACATAAATGGGTTAAGATCATAATTTTCTTGTGTATGTGATATTTTGGTCCGTTTTCTTTATTATAACTATGTAAGGAAGGTTTATGGATAATTTAAATTAATAATTTTATAATTAGTTAAAAAAATGTAGGTAAAATGAAAACTTTTTGAATTGAATGGCTAAATAATAATGGAATTTATATTATACTAAATTAAGCAAATTATGGGATAATTTGGTTCAGGATTTCAAAATAAAAAGAATAATGACCGTTAGAATTTTGGTAAATAGATGATAGCCGTTGGATCAATATTAAAAAATATTCATTTTTAAAGTTTTTTACTAAAGGATCCAGGTTCGAATCCCATAAACAACAGATTTCAATTAAAATTTTATATTCTTTGTTGTTGGTTCTAAACAACTATTATTATCACTAATAATATATAAATAAAAATACAATCTCATAAATAAATAATTTTAATCAATATTAATTATATAAAAAAGTAATTATAATATGTTAAAAGAAACATGTGCATCGCACGGATTATAATATAGTAAATTAATGGTAATAAAGGGACGATTACCATAGTCTATGGGGGTGTTTGGGGAAATTTATTTTTCAGAATAAGTCAACTTATTTTAAGTTGAAAGTTAAGATTCCTAACTTTTCAACTTATTTTTGTAACTTATTGAATCTCAAACATATATTAAATACTTATATAAAAAAATTATCAAAATATAAAATTTTTACCCGAAAATAAGTTCATAAGTTCTTAAATAAAGCTAAGCCAAACATACCCTATATATTAAGTCCAAATTTTTAAACGTGCAGCAATACAAAGATAAAAATTATAGTAAAAATTTTAAGCTTATAAAGTTCACGTTTAAAAAATTCAGTTCAAATTAAATAAAAATTTCATACGATATTAAAGAAACTCATTGCTAACCACCCAGGTCCGCCTACGGACATGAAATTTATTTGAAATTTAAATACTAATTTATAACTCGTGCAATATATGGTTTCTTTTTTAATATTTATAATTATATTTATTTTTTTAGTTGTATATGTTATTAATTTATATATTAAATTGTTGTTAAAAAATTGATATATATCTAAGATTTTACACATTCGATTTAAAATTTGTACTCTAACTTGAATTCTTAAAATTTAATTTGAACGATTTTACAACCCACGTGAAATTAACAAAATAATTTTTAATTTAGTGATGATTGAACAATCCTTTATTATAATACCTGAGTCTACCCAGGTATACAGTTAGATAAAGTTAACCAATCAAAATATTATGAATTATTTTAGGACCAGTCAGAGATCATTCCTAAATTTTTGACCAATCATATTATATTAAAAGTTTTCCTTATTTATCATTCTCATCCTGTTATACTACCCATGGTTAGTTGACAATTTTAATTTAAATATAGTAGTTACTTGATTTAACATATCCATATATTAATCCAAGTCATTCTCATCCTAATTTACTTATCGTGGTAATTTAACAATTTTTTTGAAATACAAAATTTTTTATCGATCTTTTAATTTAAAGTCAATCAGAATTATACTATTAAATATTATGAGCTAATTTTCATAAATATCAACTACAAGTCTACAATCATACTATAATATATAGTTATTGTTGTGCCCAAAATTATCATGGGCTGAATTTAGGCCCACTAGCCTTGTGGGTTCAATCTATATGACTAAGAAGATAGATCCAGTACAAGACAGAAAGAATTAGATATGAAGAAATAAGCATTAGACAGAAAAATGATCAAGAAACCATGAATACCAGGAGGTTCCTAAAGGTCTGGAAGCTGAGCAGAACATTCGAATACCAGGTTCCCCTAAGTAGAAGAGTTTGATTTAGTATAGTTACAGTCACGAAAAGAGGTAAGAATATGCAAAGACCTTAAATGAGTTAACCAGTCTAACATGTTTGTTATTTGTGCAGGTACAGGTACCTAGAAAGAGGTTCCTGAGCAGTATGTCCCGAAATAAGGAGGTTCCTGAGAAACAGGCTCCTGTGATATAGGTTCCTGAGCACCAGGTTCCTAAGCATGACCGATAGAATATTCTAGAAGCTATCTAGAATCGATAAATGCATTATTATTGGAGTATAATTCTACGGCGCAGATGATCCTAGAATATCTCTAATAAACGAGAGAATTAGAATAGGGTACGAACTCGAGTTCTACTCTATTCCAACAACTAGTTCGTGAAAGGCTCTAAAGGAACCTGAGTCCTACACAAACTAGGTGATCGAGCACAGCTGTTCCAGCAGAAACAGTGTTGCATTAGAACTACGTGAGCTTGATTCCTATATAAAGGATACGTAGGCACCTTGAGGGTAAGACGAATTCAGCTCTCTTATTCTCTCAAAAGGCATCTGAGATTATTGGAGACACCCTCAAGCTCAGCTCAACCCCACAAACACAACCCAAATCATCCATTGAACAGTTGATCGTTAGCCTTACAACTCATCAAGAACCTCACAAAAGTTGTTACGAAATCCACTCATCAACAGTTATATATCGCAAATTATCTTTCATAAATACTTATTAACTAATTAATCATTATTTTTAATTTAAAACAAATAATAATTATATTATTATTTATTGGCACATCTATTCTTTGCACTGTTCTTTATGTATAGAGCCATTTTCCAAAATTGCGTGTTTATCAATTGATTTAAATACAAATATATTATTTTAATATATGAGTCTATTTTATCAATATTATATACTATAATATTTTAATATCACAAAATCTCGATATACAATCATAAGGTGCAATCAAATTTGAATAAATCTACTATCACTGAATTAAAAATTTTAAAAATTAAAGAGATATTCCATTTGGTACCATTATACAATTGGACTTTTCATTTGGTAACACTCGAAGTTAAAATTATCAAGATCGGACAAACACATATTAAAATAGATCATATCAAGGTTTCTTTTAAACAAACTACGATCATTGATCAGATCTTATGTTGTGCACCCATTGCTTATATCATTAAAATATATAGCCTTTTTGGCAAGATAATCCAATAATTTATTGTAAACGTGAGGAAAATATATATCTGATTTTTCAAAATGTACGTATTCGAACAATCAACCATAACTGCGATTCTATACTATCCAAATCACTGAACCAATATAATAAAATCCTGTAGATCTAAGATCCCGGATGCCAGAATAAAAAAACCTACTCTCAAAAAGAAAAAAACAGAACCCTATATGGGTAGACAAAATCCACTAATGGGTTATTAGACTCTCAATAAAGAGATATATATTGAAAAACAAAGTAAAATCAAGGAAAAGAAACTGGAGTTATCAATCACAAGGAGAAAGTACAACATTCAATATATCAGTAGATAAATATATTGGATGAGTAGATAGGTCGATACATATAAAATTATATACAGTTTCTAATAAAAGGAGCCCTTTTTAATTTTGTATTCTTGAATAAAAGTATAGTATTCAATTCCCATACACTAATCTAAGAACAGACATATCAAATTTGCTTGGTTGATTGTTAGTATTGATTTTTTTAATATCAACACAACCTTATATATAGGTTAAAAAATTTAATAACTTGGTAGATAGATTCTAAACATTAATAGATATTTATTAACAATAAACAAAATTAAAAAAAGAGGGCTTCATTTTATGTGCTATACTCTTAGTTTTTTTTTGTAGCATCTCAATGTTGTTTTCAGTTATATAGTAACAGACATAGATAACTTGGGCAGAAAGTAACATTATATGTGATTGTCATATTTTTCTTTTTCCGTATTATTTTTGTTTCGTGTACCAAAAAAAATGTGTAGTTTAGTATCATTTTGTGTTCGAATTTTGGGTACAAAAAAATTTCATGTCATTTTCATACAAGACCCCAAAGACACACGTCATGAATTAATGTACACAACACAAATGATTTATCAGGTTTACACGTAAAGGTTTTCTTCTAACAAATATACTCATAGTTAGAGAAAAATAAATTTCATGTTTTCTAACCCGATAATTAAATTACAAGGACACATATAAAACAATGTGAGTTTTGTAAAATCCAAACCCATATCCAAATATTTTCGGGGTTTAAAAATATTTTCTAATCCAAATCCAAAACTCAATATCCAAAAACAAATCCGTCGGGTTTCGAATTAGATAGGATTTCTTGTATCCAAAATTAGTAATACTGTAGTCAAATTTAAAAAATTGCTACACGCAAATATTACCTTTTATATTTATAAAATACTTAAAAATTAAAATGATTAAATTAGGTAAGTAGTAAAATGTAACATATTGTATGAATTGAATTGGAATACTAAGTAAAACTTAAAATATGTTAAAAAAATAATTCTTCATATACAACACAAATGAAAATTTATGTAAATTAAAGAAAATTACATCTTAAATATTCCAATAAAACTTGAGATTGAGAAATAGAATTTCTGATTACTAAATTAGTATTGACTATTTCTAATGAAATATTTCAATAATAATGAATAAATTATATGTCTTATATCTAAAATATTACATAAAATAATTACAAATTATGATATTATATTATATTATTTATCGGGTTTTGGATTTCGGATCGGATTTAGATCGGTACAATTAAAATCCAAATCGAAACTATTTCGGGTTTAAAATTTAATTAATCCAAAAATTTGAGTTCGGCATATAAAAAAATTTGGGTTTCAAATTGGGTACCATCAGATCGAATTAATTTGATGGATAAAAGAAAACTAATATTTAATATACTATATTCTAATAGAAAAAAATAAAAAATTTAACATACAAACTACTAAAATGAATATACAAATTTTAAGTTGTCATTAAAAACAAGCCGAGGGCAATCACCATAAACTCTAACAGTCATATCTTGCTCTAAGAACGAGATATATGGGATATGTTTGGTTGATTAATAATGTTTATTTTTCTATAGTAAATGAATTCACTAATAAAAGAATGTACAATTTGTCAAAATGATATTGATAAACACATATAAAACTAGATTAGACGAAAGTTTTTTTCATCATATATACATTCATTTAATGGATCTTGCACGATAGATATCATTTATCATTTTGCTGAAACAGGCAACATTTTTCTGAGAGACAATCTAATGATTTATAATAGTCATGATAAATAAGTGCTTGTGAATTTTTAATATATATTCGAAAAATTGATCGCGACCCATACAATTTGTTTGAAAGAATTAATATAATGAAATTATAGAAACCCACAGTACTACACATTTAAATATACTAAATTTCCAAAAAAAAAAAAACTTAAAATATGGGTAAAAAAACTTATGAACTTCGTAGAAAGTTTGTAATTAAAAACTGAGAGAAATCAAATGTAAATCAAAATTAAGAAAAAGCAATAAAGAGGGATTTAAAACGTTTCAGCGGGAGATATGAATGTTATGATAATTGTTCGATAATATTAATATTAATGCAATTGGTATAAAATTGATTAATAGGTAATTTTGTACTCAAATTAACTACTTTCTAATTAAATTATCATTTTTTATAAATAATATGTTTATATTAATTAATTAATAAATTTTATCGTTCGGTGCGTAGCATGGGTAGAACGCTAGTTTTCCAATTAAACCTACGTAGAAACAAAAGAGAGAAGAAATTGACGATTTTTTACGTTGAAAATTCTATTCGATTTATGAACCCTACTTAATTCGTTTTGAAAATCAAAATACCCTTGTTATTATTTGAAAATACTTCTACTAACAACCAAATACAATTTTAATAATGAGCGTAGGAGAGTTTTTGTCCAAAACTTTGATAATCGGCAGTCCGGTCCTCTGTACGATAAAAAAAGTAAGAACCGTTAGATCTTAAAATAAATAGTTGAAAACCGTTGGATCTAGCATGGAAAAATATTTAATATTTTAATATGTTATAAACTAAAAAGTGTATTTATATTAAAATAGAAAAAGGTGTATGTCAATGATTTAAATCATATATAATTAGGTAGTCTACATTGAATAACACTATCAATGTAGGTTTTCCACATTGAATAGGATTAATGCAAAGTTCGTAATTATATTTTCTCTTAAGATTCTGAGTGTTTCCATTTGAATAATAATTATTAAATTATCACTAAATTAAAGATAATTTTATGAGTTTCGCGTGGATTGTAAAATCATTTAAATCTAGCTAGAGGCCAAATAGTAAATATGAATTTTTTTATACTAATAAAATAATAAGTAAATTTGTATTCTAGTACAACTTTTTTTAATTATATGCTTTTCATATTATAATTTTCTTTTTAAAATTCAATTCTAATACAATCTTTTTAGTTTTATACTTTTTAGATAATAATTTTCTTTTTAAAATTAACTTCTAATGCAAACTTTTGTAATTATATCCTCTTTAGATTATAGTTTTCTCTTTTAATATGATTTAATCTTGATCGTCTATTTTTAAAAATATTAGATTCGACGGTTGTGATTATTTTGATAGTACAGTAACCAAAATTACGGATAAGATCTCTCTTACACTTATTACATATAAGGATATAATAACTTAATGAAGATGATCGGTTATCGTTTGGTTCGTGAGTGATAAGGTTGAAATTAAAAATCAGGTTAAGATAATATCGAGTTGAGGTATCATTGTTAATATGGTGTGTAGGATTAAGTGTTAGAATGAATATGTTTGATTTAAAATATTTTTCGTTCATTATTTTAATAATTTAAAATGTTAATTTAATTGTTATTTCGACTTTTTTCTTTTTGCATTATTGATTTATTTTCGTATTAAACATTTACACTTAATTGCTTAATTAATGGATGATTATGGTAGAATTCATAAAAAAATTGTATATTTCTATTTTTAATGTAACAAAAGTGAAATATTTCGTTTTCATCCTCTCAAATATATATAAATTTTATGAATATAGTAATAAAATTTGTGATGTTCATAATAATTTTGAAATTTAATATTTGAATTTAAGTGTATTTGCATATTAAAATGTGTTCAACAATAATTTTTATTTTATTTTATGATAAATTATTAAAAAATATTAATCATTAAAACGGAAAATGAAAATCCCCCGTAAGCTTGACTTCTTAGTTCATTCCCTGATATTAGCCTATGTAATGCAACTCAGGTAAACAAAAGACAATGTCATTCTTGAATCCCACATATAAAGGGAAAATTATTCATTTAAAATGAAAAAAATGAAACTCTATGATTCTAAAGATAACATAAATCGAGATGGAAAGTTTGATTTTACTATGTCAGCAAGCTGTACCTTAAAATGCTACAAAACAATAAATTGTTTGTGCATGTTTCTAACCCTATTTTTTTGCAAGACATATAAGTTATGCTATTTATAAAGTTGTTAACAAGCTATCAGTAGCGAAATAAATCATGTCAGCAAGCTGGAAGTAAGAGCCTTTCAACAAGCTGCCAGAGTCCGCCTAAAAGCTGTTACAAGTCAAGTGCAAGTCTGAATTTCATGGAGATTATTTAGGACTTGATTTGTAAGGACTCTAATATTTACATAAACGTATAATATAATATTTGAGCTCTCATTTTATAAAAGGCTTGTTCAAAATTATTTTCCTACTTTTTAGGATTTGTTTTTCAAACTCTATCTTTTAACAAACTCCTTTTAAACTTGTTTTTAAACTATACACCGAAGGATTTTGTTTTAAACGTTTTATTCTCCAAATCTTCAGTTTGGCTATAAAATTACACAACAAACTTTAACATGTGAATACAGATTCAAGATCGTTGCAAGTTGTTTTGTAATTTGATCGTTACTTGTTTATCTTATATATTCTTATGAATGTAGTATACATTTTTTTAACAGGGAAGAACACTACAAGTCTACAAGAAAAAACTCTATGCTTACTTTGAAAATCTTCTTTACTTGACCTCTAGTATACATATACGTTTTAATTCATATTGAGTTCATATTTTGAGTTGTATTGTTATCATATTGATTATATTGCTGAATTGTGAGTGATGTTGCTGGGTAGTAAGCTTAGACATAAGGATTCATGAACTAGTTTACTAGAGAAGTTTATACTAGGGCTTATTATAGTACTTAGAGGGCATTTTGTTCAAGGAACAAAGTGTTGTCAGAAAGCTGCTATCAATGGCAGGGGTTTAGGGAGATAATATTATTGTATCTTGTAATCGTGTTTTATAGTGATCAATAATATATATTCTCTTACTAGGTTTGATAGGGAACCAGGACGTTGACCATTAACGTTACCTGACTAAAATTCTCGATGTTCTTTATTTGCTGCTTATTTATTTTTGCATTCCATTCTACTTATTAACAAGCTGACAAACTAATTTGTATACATAACAGCAAGCTGATAAGTTAGTTTTAATTATTCGGTAAATGTTTTGAAAATTGTACTTAGTTAGCCATAACACCTATTCACCCCCTTTTAGGTGTGCACTTAAAAAAAAAAGGATCTGTGAAATGGTATTGAAATATGTGAATGAGTGAATCATTACATGAAAAAGTCAAATCAACATCAGATGGAAAGTATCCCTCTTTACATGGCATCAAATATCCATGCGGGAACTTATACAACAACTGTTTCAAAAAGTAGATCAATTCAAGGCAGCTTTGATTCGATTTATGGTTATTTCCATAAAATTATTAAGTGTATTTCCAGACTCCTGGCTTATATTTCCCAAAGTTGCATTTCTATCAAAGATTTGTAGCACAATTGTAACAAGTGCTCCACCTGACATTTCTCCGGACGCTTTCCTGTCTGGGGATATCACGAATCCCGAGGGATGTAGGGGAATGAAGGATAAATCTTCACCACTCATGGCTATTTTTATGGAAGGTAGGTCTACAGGGCAGTACACAATGAGGCCACCTGATGAGTCAATGCTGCTTTCTTGAAGTACTAATTTGTAGTCCTGGCTAGTGTTGGAAGCCTGGTCATAGCTAGTACTAGGAACCTAATCATTGTAAGAGATTAATTTACATGTATATTTCTGATGCATTCTAGGAAATTTGACAAAAACTTGATTGTAGTAATGACATTGTCATAGATTTTTTCCAGGATTTTCTTTGAACTTGTTTGATGAAAAGAACAATCAAGCCAAGCAAAGTGTTACTATTAATTACTTGCTCAATTTAGTGGTTAGCGATTTTGTAAGTTCAAAATGAGGCTCACTTTCTTCGTAATCAAGCTTATGTTTAATTGGACTTTAAAGTTTTTGGCTCAAGAATAGGCATGATTAAGAGCAATAATATGGGTCCCAAATTGGATCCTGAATGAGCTACACACCGAGAAATTTAAAAATAGCTTAACATGATTTGTTAACCAATTTGAGACCTTTAGCATTAATATAAAGCATCTCAAAACTCTATCAAATGACCATACCTTGAGAACAAAGATACAGTTCCCTGGATGAGATCCACAAGTAATGCGGCCAAGCTCTTGGACAGAATTGGAACCCGAAAAAACATTCCACTAATAAAAAACGAAAAAGATTATTGATGATTAAAAGTGTAACATGTAAATTATTTTTGGAACCATACAAGGAAACTTAACATCATAATCATACCTGAGGGCGGGTATTTTCGTTCCTTAAAAAATCAAAAATCTTCTGGGGAGAGAATGGGAGGCAAATGGTAGAGGCCGCGACAAGAACTCCACTGTTAGGGTGACCAGGATTGGTGAACTTTCTAAGAGTTGCGTATACTTCGAAATCATTCATCTTAGAAATCATCCACTGCTGACCTTCAACTGTATGGATGCTTGAACAAAAACAACTAACCATTCTCTGGGAAAGTTTCATCAAATGTCTTTTTCCTTGAGGGGATGGATTTACTGTAAAACAGGTTCGAAATCATTCTCTATCTTATTGTTGCCTGATTTAATACTGAATAGATATAGCAATGAATAATTAGTGAAGCATGTAGAAGATTACCTCCTCCAATATCAGGAAAAGAAGTACTAGAATCCATTTGACAAGTAAATCTTTCACACATTCTTTGAAGTGTAGCGAGCCTTCTCTCAACACCAAATGCTAACCCACTATAGATGTATTCCCTGTAAACATTATGAATTGGTCTTCTATCTTCAATTTGTATGTGTTCCATCCAAGTAACCTGTTACCATGATTTTTTTACAACAATATGAGTTATGAAAACAAATGCAACATTAAAACTAAGATTTCCAACTTGCTATAATCTTTTTCGGACCTTGGACTGGCCATTAAGCATGTCTTCGATGTAGCATCCAGAAGGTAGGCGGCGAGCCCAACACTCAGAATCAAATTCTTGTTGGAGAATATCATAGGTAACATCAACTATTGCCCATAAATTTTTCTGTTTTTGTTTGCAAAAACGTAGGAAGTAGAATTTGCGAGTAGATACTAGTGGGGATATCACCTGTATCTCTTCATACATCTTGCAACGAAAACAAATTACTTTAAGCAAGTTTTCTGAAATATTGTATGATAATATACAAATATTAGACAAAAATTGAGAAAAAATAAATGAATTGCATCAAATTATTACGAGCTGCAACAAGCCATTCTGGCTGCCCAACAGTCCAGGTGAAATCTCTTCAATTGTTTCTGCCTTTGTGACAATAGTGGGAAAAACCTCCTTCCACTTGTTCTGCCAATTAAGAACATATAAACAACAAAAATATGGAATAATCTCTGTTTCGATGTTTGAGGCATAACAAATCATGGGAACTATCAAATATGAAATACTTACGGCATCCATAAAGATTTCAACCAATGCCAAGCTAGACATGGACACAATACTAGAATATTTCGACGATTCAATCCAAACATCAGGACTTTTAATAGCTCTTGGAAAAATGCTCCAATAAGCTTCAAGAATAAGAACTTGGCGTCCATTAGATGCCAAGTTCATCCAGAAAGGTGCATTATTTTCCAAGAGCATGGTCAATTCCACAAAAGCATTACTAGCAATATCAACCATCATGGATTTATCAAAATCAGTAACAACAAATCCAAAAGGCCGCATTTTAGCTGGAGGATTGCGGGAAAGAAGATCAACTGATGGACCATCAACAATCCCTTGATCACCCAGCTGAACTTGTGAAATAGGCCTCCTTATACACTTCACAATCTCACTTGAAAATCCACGAATCTACAATTTAGAAATTATGCTAAAATCAAAATTACGCTTTCAAGATATTCATAAATATAATCTGCCAAATAATTATGAAATGGATAAAAACGTAGCGAAGCCTCATTCTTGAAGATCAACTTTAAATGTCATTTCATAAAATCCATTAAAAAGATCAAAGCTTTTGAAATACAAACCACTTCTTTCAAATGAGCATTCTCCGCGAGTAGGTTATGCTTGTTGATGCAAGTACTAGGGCCTCTACAAGATAGGCACACCTTATGCTCAAGGGCTTCTTTCATGGCATTGTTTTCACTTCGAATCCTTTCGTTCTCAGCGCGTAGAGCAACGATGCCCGCTTTTGCTTGTTGTGCCTAACACATTAATACAATCAACACTAAACCAAAAAAAAAAAACTAAAAGTGATTAATTGTAGACAAACCTTAAAATGTGTTCTCTTGTTCTGAAACCAAAACTGAATCTGTCGAAGAGTCAAGCCAAACTCTCTACTTAATTGCATTTTCACATCCTCGTGTGGATGAGTGCATTCATTAAACACCCTTCAATCAAAAACATTAAAAAAAAATTAGCAGATAGTATAGTGAAGCATAACTCATTATCATCCAACATGAAACATGTTACAAGTTTGTTAACAGTACCTTTCAAGCCTTTGAATTTGTTCAGCAGTGTATTTATGGTTATGGTTAATCCTCCCGGGAGCATTGCCGGAGCCACCATTAATGCCGGAGCCACCAACTCCATCTCTGCCAACATCCATGTTTGTAAGTGTTGTTGTGCACTACTAACCTGACTAGGTGTATATATATAATTGGGTATTAGTGTACCAAAAACCGCATTTAAAACTTTTCAAAATAATATTCTTCAAAAAAAAAACTTTTCAAAATTGTATTGAATGTGCGAAAGTATCTAATAGATGATATTTTTACATGATATGATATAATGATATCTTTAATTTACAAACCACACTATAAAAGTATTACAATATCGTCTAGAATTTAATATTCTTAACAATGATATAAATGCATATAATAAATTTGCGTACAATTTTTTATGATGCCACATCTTTTTTCAAAACAAAAATATTGATACCATATCTTTAATATATAAAATTATCAAATGTATTAATATACCAACTTTATCCAATATCATATTATTAACATACAGCTGTTATCAATTTAAATCTTATATTACTGTCTAAATAAAATAAAAAAGTATAATATTAGTATCCCTTATATTATCATATACTATTATTCCTTATATTTCAATTTGAAAAGTTTAGTAAAATATCGGTTATGATTATTAAACGCCACTTTAATGTAGTATGTGCATGCGATGATTTCTTTACAAATATTCAATTTGTTTTATATAAATTTTTTTATCATACATATTATCCTATCACTTGATATTGTGAGGTTATTTTAACAATTTTTAATATATACTTTTCAAGATAAGGTAGTATGAATCAGTAACATATGCGATGATTTCTTCAAAGATATCGTAATACGTGTTGTGTCCAAAATCACCATGGGCTGAATTTAGGCCCATTAAGCAATAAGATCCAGTCTACGTAATCCAGAAGATAGATCCAGTGCAAGCCATGAAGACCAGACATGAAGAAATGAGCATAAGACAGAGAGATTATCAAGAGTTGACAAGTATCAAGAGGTTCCCGAAGAACCAAAAGCAATGCAGATCGTCAATAGACCAGGTTCCTCCCTGAAAGAGAGTACGAATCAGCCTAGCATCAGCCATAGAGACAACCACAATTATACGGGGACTACAGAGAGGCTCCTTAGATTAATACATTTGTTACTTGTGTAGGTACAGATTCCTGTAAAGAGGTTCCTGAGAAACAGGTTCTCAGATAAAGGTTCCTGAGAAACAGGTTCCTAAGATATAAGTTCCTGAGCACCAGGTTCCTAAGATTAGACAGCCGAAAGATCTAGAAAGATATAGATTTATTATTGGAGTGTACTCCAAGGGCAAAGTTAATCCTAGATTACCTCTAATAGATGATTGATTCATAGTAGAGTACGAACTCGAGTACTACTCTACTAAGCCAACCAGTTCGTAGTAAACTGTAAAGGAACTTGAGTCCAATACGAACTAGATTTCCTCCTACAGCTGGTCAAGTAGAATCAGCTTAGATTTAGAACTACGTGAGCTTGATTCCTATATAAAGGATACGTTGGCACCTTGAGAGGGGACGGATATTTGCTCTATAATATTCTCTAAAGGAACCTGAGATTATTGGAAGCACTCTCAAGCTCACCTCACCCCCACATACACAATCCAATTCTTCCATAGAACAGTTGATCGTTAGCCTTTATAACTCACCATAAACCTCTCAAAAGTTGTTACGAAATCCACTCATCAACATTGGCACTAGAAGGATGAGAGAGTTATCATCTTAAGAGTGGAAAGATGGTGGGTAGCTCTGATAGCGAAGCAACATAATCTGTAGAGATGGTACCCCAAGAGAAAGATCAAACCTCGAGAGCAAAAAAGGTTACTCCCGATGATGTTGTAGAGAATCTCAAGTTGATTGGAGAGAGGCTCACAACCCTTGAACAAACAACACATAAGAAGAAGAAGCCCAAAGTAAGGATGATATTCATGGTGCTCAAAAGAAGCGGTATGGTTAATAAAAAGAGAAAGAGAGGGGCTTTGCACCAACCGCTTAAACAAGCTATAGGAGGTTCATGCGTCATGACGGCTCGGGGGGTAGCTTAATTCCCCTATGTCTTATTATTGTGAGCTTGCACAAAGAAGAGCTTCCATCTTCCAGGTTCAGTAACGAAACCTCAATCCAAATCGGCACAATGAAGCATAGATAAGTTCTACTTTCATTGTAAGAACCCAGATTTTTGATAGAATTAAAACCTTTTCTTATGTAATAATATAGGAGTACATAGTGATTATGACTGCGATGTAACGAATGTTTATCGAATGAATGGGATGGATTTAGATTCAAATACTTATATGTCATGAAGAATGCTTTTGGTGGACGGCATAGATAAGAATGATCTATCTCCTAGGGATATAAGTTATATTATTCCAAGAAAGATTATTCTTGTGTCATCCAAATCAATATATGTTATTAGTCCAGTGGTTCCGTAAAAGGGTTAAGGAACGCCCGAGAGAGGACCAGTGCATTTTAATAATTATAAGGAATAAAAGAAATAATAAAGTGTGAATAGTGATTTTGGTAAAGATGGGAATATTATTAGACGACGTTATATAGAAGTATTCAGAACGGAAATCCGAGTTCGTATTAGCGATCCAGGAGGAAATTAAGTGTATGTAAAAGCTGTCGAATTCAGAAAAATAGCACTTTTATTTTCTCCGAGAATTCCCTGGACACTGCAAGACTTAAGGAATTATTAAAGGAATTTAAGGAAATTAAATTCGAGAAGTATTAAGAAAGATGGAGAATGTTATTATAAATATTAAGAAGGTTTTCGGTATAACCCTAACTAGAAACGAATGAGTTATTCCCTCGAACGATCAATGAATTGAGCAGTAATCGGACAAAGAAACAAGCAGAGGGAGCAAGAGTCATGCATAAGCTACTAGAAAATATCTAGTAACCAATATAGTTACAAGAGTAACTAGAATCAAGTGAATCAACAAAGTACTTAGCAATCTAACTACAAGTTAGCCTTAAACCACCACAATCTCAACACTTGGCTTGCTAAACACATCACTCCATGCATCATCACTTTAATAAAGGTGTTTTAGATGAGATATTATCTTAGAAACATCACTTTATGCATTATTGAAAATCAACCAAGCAAAAGAACTCATCCTTCTCTCCATAAACAAGCCATTCGGCTTTTGCAAAAATTCAAGGATCAAAGTCCACCTTCCCACCATTGGTTGATCTTGTAACTTTTATGGTGAGTCTTAAATTTCATAAAAATGATCTCCTCAAAATCTTAGCATCAAACTCATCTTTTTCCATTTTCAAATAAATCACTAAAGATGAGGATGAATAGTGTTTTCATGAACTAATCTTGTTTTTCCTTGATTTCTTTGGTTGATTTAGCAAGCTTAAGCACTCCTAAGGATCATACAAAGCTTAGTAAGGCTAGTAAACACTCTCAAGAAGTTATAACAACTTGAAACCCTAGATCTACTTTGAGTTTTAAGCATGTTCTTGAATGATCTATGTTTAGTGATGTTGTTAGTAGATTATAAGCATGATTATGATTTGGGTTTTGATAAATGATAAAAATAGGTTAGATGAATGGAAAGGCATTGCTTGGCCTCAGTTCATAGTGATATATCATGTAAATGTTGTTTGGAGTGGATACCATGATTATGGGAAGATTTGGAATTTGGAAATATTCGATTTATAGCCGTCGTAATGCCGAAATTTCGTTAACCTTAAGAACACGAATTTGACAGTAGGTATAACTCACTGTTTAGCTTCGACTTTTGCCATGATAAGCTAGATTATGTTATAATCTTCGTTTTGATATAAAGTTCGTATGAAACGGACTTACGGTTTAGGAGTTATGATTAAATTCGTAAAAGTGGTTCGGAACCGTAATCAAAAGTTCGTAACTGAAATTGGATCCCTTTAATATTGCGAAATCAGTGGCGAATCTTAATAATTAAATATTAGAGGTAAAAAGGAAGGTGTGGGAGAAAACCACATGTCGAATGGATCATTTTCCGATTTTATAAAAATGATCGAATCAAGGTTAAACGCGAACGAACCCCTAAAAGCATGCTTGATTATGACTTTGGTAAATAACTTAGAAAACGATCGATAAATCTCGAGGTCTAATCCTTCGACTTTAAAACTTATACGATTTAAATACTTACCACATGTAAGTATAATGATGCGCTTTATTAACAAACAAGTGTCGGGTACTAACGGCAATAATAAGAGTGAATTAGAGGGGTATAACGAAACGACTTGAAAACGTGTTTCGATTTAAGTTAAGTTTATAATTAACCTTTTGAAAGGTGTTAAGTGATTAATCCCGAATGCCTTGGCTATTTATAGATCACCAGGCTGACCCGAGACACGCTACCACTACCCCTACTCGCACTCGATTCCCAGGCAAGTTCAAATCCTTCTTTAAGGCTGTTGTTGTGAATATATATATGTTTTCTATTACAGTACATATGCCATAGCATGCATGCCTACTTTCAAAGTCGTAATGATATACTTGTTCCCTGATTTAAATGTTGGCTTATAAGCTAGGTAGATAACATATCAGTTATAAGCTGGATATTGTAAAGACCCTTAAGCGAAGGGCAATTGAATCTCATTCTTGATTATAGACCGGGAGTCGTTATTTCTTGATATATTGATATTATTTTCAGAGGAAAATAATTAAGTAAATATTTCCCATTTACTATCCGGCGAATATTTTTGGAATATTCCCTTGAGATTATTCGATAAATATTATTCGAATTATTCTTCATATATTTGTTTATTCGATGAGCATTATCTTTAATATTCATCTAAAGTTGATTTAGTATTCGAATATTATTTCGAACCCTCAGTTAAGTTATTTACTTAAAGAATATTCATTCTTATTGACTCAATAGATATTATTTTGAATATTCATTCGAGTTTATTTATTAATGAATATTATTTTAATATTCATTCGAGCCTTATTTATTTAAATGAATATTATTTCG
The DNA here is from genome assembly GCA_037693485.1 of Kitagawia praeruptora. Taxonomy (NCBI): domain Eukaryota; kingdom Viridiplantae; phylum Streptophyta; class Magnoliopsida; order Apiales; family Apiaceae; genus Kitagawia; species Kitagawia praeruptora. The sequence continues at coordinate 104,080,346 of CM075345.1, forward strand.
AATATTCATTCAATCTCTATTTATTTTATAAATATTAGTTGAACATTGATTCGAACTCCAGTTATTCGATAAATATTATTTGGAATATTCCCTTGAGACGATAAATATTATCTTCGACATTCATTTAAAGTCGATTCAATTATTGAACATAATTTCAAATATTCCTTCGATAATCATTTCTTATATAAATATTACTGAGTTGAATATTCATTGTTTGATCAATGAATATTGTCTCAAATATTCAGTCGATCATTATTTCATCAATGAGTATCATTTTTAAGTATAATATTCATTATTGATTCAGTGAATATTATTTCAAATATCCATTTGATGTTTATTTCATCACTAAATATCATTATTAATTCGAATATTCATTATTTGTTCAATGAATATTATTCTGAATATTTATTCAAAGATTATTCCGAGCAACACTTTTCCGATATCTGTGACTTAATAAATATTCTTGGAATATTTATTTAATTCTTCTAACTCGTTTCAAAAATGATTTGCTTCATTCACATAATATCATCGACCATTGAATATTATATAAATTAATTTAGAATCTTATTATTATTATTATTATTATTATTATTATTATTATTATTATTATTATTATTATTATATCAAGGAAGGTTCTCAGTAATTCCCTTCTTCCTGCGATTCTATTGTAAGGGAACCTTACTTGAGGAATGTTATTTATCTTGTGACTGCCCGGTCATAAATTATTCGTTTCACTCGTAACTTGGTTGCTATTAATTATGGAATTATGTGTACCCACTCATTGTTCGAGGGGTAAGAATGTTGGAACAAGTTGGTATCCATTAACAAGCAGCAGCTTGGGAAATATTGGTGAATTTTTCTTTCCAATTAGATACGACTACTTTGTGGAGTCTTATCAACAAGTATTATACTTGGGGAAAGGGAGAAGAACTTTACGTTTCAAAGTTATGGATGTGAAATGAACTAGGAGATGCGTAAGTGACCCAGTGGCGCCGGTCCAGCAAATGGCCCAACCGTTGGCCGAGGGGGTTCCAGAGGGCGGTAGACAAGTAAATCCGTCGGTGCTTCCTTCTACATGTAGTAAACAAGAGGTGGGGAGCATAACATGCGACTGATCATCGTGTAAATGCTATGTCTCCTGGCGCGTCAAACTCCAGTATTAGTTCATCACTCAATGTTGGAAATTTTCTGCAACGCTATCATGGTTGGCAGAGTTGAAAAGTATTTGAAACTGGAATTTTTATGAAAATGATGCTATATTGCTTATTTTGGCATAGCATATGCTTCCACGAAATATATACCTGTTGAGTTACCTTGTAACTTCATCCTTTATATTAAACTGGCACTATTTTCGTAAATGCATGGCATATGATTTCAAAAATATATCTTTGAACTGTCATATATATTACTGCTCAGTTATATTATTGTTGGTGGGCTATTGCTCACCCTTGCTTATTTATATTGTCACAACAACAGCTAGGTCACATGGCTCGCGTCAGGCGCACTCGGCGCAAGCAGGTTACCCGACCCACAGGACTACCCGCTGATATCATCACTGCCATTGCTGAGGTAGTATAGATCAGCATCCTTTGGGTTACCAGTTTAATGATATGTATCAATAATTTTAATCAACGGCAAAACTCTTAAACTTATGATGTTATCCTTTTGGTTTGTAATAACTTTTATACGTAAATCCGTAATGTGAGACCTATTTCAATTTCATCTCTGGTACTATAACTGTGTGTGTGTGAGTGGATATTATTGTGGGGTCACAACATGTGATTTATTTATTGTGGACTCAAGTAAAGTATCAATCATGGAAAATAGACCGTAACGACCCGATCCCGGACCCCGGATCTGGGGGTTTTACATAATTGGTATCAGAGAGAGAGTTATATATCCCAAGAGATGATGCGACGTTGTATAATAATAAATTCACTAATATAATAAGAACTCTTGCCAAGTTCACCTAAAACCCTTATGGGAACTTTTAAGTATCATGATAGTAATATAAGTTCGTCTTGTGTAGGCGAGCGACATGGCTGCCCAGGAGGACCCTGAGGACCAGGTTGATGTTGATACTGATGTTGATGAGTCAGAGGAGAAGGACCCTGAGGTCCAGGTTGATGTTGATACTGATGTTGTTGAGTTAGAGGAGGAGGACCCTGAGGTCCAGGTTGACGCTGATACTGATGTCATTGAGTCTGAGGAGGAGGAGGACCCGGAGGAGGTCCAGGAAGGGCAGGACGCTGAGTTAGTTGCTGAGGGGGAGGATTTCTGGGTTGTATCTGAGATTAGGACTTTGGGGGAGGATACTGACATGACCACGGAGCAGGTGATGACTGTAGATGAGGGTACGAAGGGAGATGTTGATGAGCCCGCAGATGACGTTGTAGGGAGTTCCGGACTTAGTGTGCCACCCCTCTCTGGTGAGAGAGCCCCTACCCCACCACTACTTCATGGGAGCCCATTTTTTGATGAGTTCGAGGAGCTGACACCAGAGCCTAAGCAGGCAGAGGCTGCCCTTCCAGCAGATCCAACCCCTCCACCCCATGTTCCAGCTGAGGGAGTCCCAGCATGTGTACACTAATATGTTGTGGCCAGACTTACTACTGAGGTAGCCGTGGCTGAGGCCAGGCTGGCAGAGTCCCGCAGAGAGCTAGCGGCGGAGAGGGAGGCCCGGTTGAGGCACCAGGGCAGGGGGCGTGCCAGGGCCAGAGAGATGTATAGACAGGTGACCGGCATAGAGCTTAGGGCTCGTGTGAGGGTGCGACAGTTACCCAGTGATGGTCACGGTAGGGTATCTAGGGCTGATGCAGAGGAGATATTTCGCCTTGCTATGGGAGGGTTCGAGCTTTGGCCCACCGTCGTGGCTGATTGCAGTGATAGTGATGTATTGGTCTAGTTGTCTAGTCTTGTATGACATAGTAGCGCCGATTTTTGGTAGGGATAGTTTCAGCTTGTAGTTCCCTGTTGCAGACTAGACAGATAGACAGCTTATTTCACTTTTGACTAGTTATTATTCGGATGGTTGTACTTTTTTAAAACTGTTGTTGTATGTCGGATAATGTACCATTTGGTACCTGGTATATATTTATTTCCTTTTCAGTTATTCCAGTCTCTCTATGACGCAATTACTAGCTTGTTATATTATATTTGCATATAATGCTTTCGATTAAAACTGCCATGATATATAGAACCGTGGGATCCTAAATCCAATTATGCATCGATATTGTGAGGAGAAACCCTCTAAAACAGGTAAATAAACCTAATGTATATTGTCCAAATTTTCAGTAAAATGCCTCCGACAAGAATGAGTACTAGGGCTAACCCCCATGAGTCTACTAACCAAGAAAGTCACAATCAACCTGAGGAAAACCTTGAGTATAATGAGGAAGAGGACCAGGATTACAATGAACAGGAGGATTCCCAGTATGGGATGGGGGATGAAACCTTTTATACTGCGGAGTTCGAAGAGGAAGTAGAAGAAGGGGAAACTGAAGTTGAGCAGCATGGGGAGAACCAGGGCTGGAACCCCATGGGACAATTTATGGATCTGCTTAGGCAGAACTTGAACCAATATCCCCAAGCACCCCAAGGAAACAATACCAATGTGGCCACTTCTTTCCGAGCCTTCAAGTCCCTCAAACCCCCTAAAGTTTCACGGGTCGGCTGATCCCGTAGAGGCAAGGGCCTGGGTCAAGGAAATGGAGAAATCTTTCGAGATTCTAAGTATTGATGAGGCCCAGAAGACTGTTTTTGCTACCTACCTGCTAAAAGGTAAGGCCAATTATTGGTGGGAAGCCAAGAAGAATATGGAGACAGATGCTATAGTAACCTGGGATAGGTTTAAACAAGTTGTTTCTCGAGAAGTACTTTCCGAGGTTTATGAAAACCCAGATGGAGCTTAAGTTTTTGGAGTTGAAGCAGAACAATATGACAGTGGCTGATTATGAAGCCAAATTTACTGAGTTATCAAGGTTTGTACCAGAGTTTGTGGACACTGAAAAAAAGAAAGCTAACAGGTTTCAGCAAGGGCTAAAACAGTGGATTCAGAACAGAGTGGCAGTTTTAGAGATTACTGATTATGCCACCTTGGTGCAAAAGGCAACCATTGTGGAAGCAGGTAGTGATCAGGCACAGAGAGAAGGAGAGAAAGGGGGATTAAAGAGAAAGCATGCCAGCATGGGCGGAGGTTCCGTAGAGGGAAGACCCCCGAATAGGTTCAACCGAGGAGCAGTATCCCTACCTGGGAGGAGTGTAGGGTTTAAACCATCTGTTAGTGCAACTGTGAGCCAGGGCGGCCAGCAGTTAGGAATGTCCCGTTCTCACCTTTCCAGACCTCCACTACCAGCATGCACAACTTGTGGGAAAAGGCACCCTGGAGTATGCAATCAGAAGCAGTCCGTCTGTTATAAGTGTGGACGAGTGGGTCACTACTCCAACAATTGTACCGCGGTTAATCCTACTGCTAGTAAGAGCAATACCTGTTTCCAGTGCGGACATCCAGGGCACATGAGGAAGGATTGCCCAATGAACAAACCAGCAGCCTCAGGGGCAAGTAAAGCTGCCTCCAATAGGCCACCAACTGCTAGAACTTTTAACATGACAGTGCAAGATGTCGTGAGAGACACTGATGTAATATCAGGTACATTTTCCCTAATTCAGTCAGTGCAAATGTTTTGTTTGATTCTGGAGCAACTAAGTCTTTTATATCTAGAGATTTTGCACATAAATTGAAACTTAAAACCCAACCACTAAGGGAATTCTTGCAAGTATAGATAGCTAATCAGGAAGTCGTTCCAGTTAATCAGATTCACCCCGATTGCAAAATAGAAATAGGAGGACGATCCTTCTGTGTGGATTTGATTCCTTTTAAGTTAGGGGAATTCGATGTTATTTTGGGAATGGACTGGTTGTCTCGTAATGATGCGCAAATAGATTGTAAAGGGAAAAAAGGTTAAGTTGAAAACCCTAGGAAAGAAGGAAATAGTGTTTAGAGGGATGCAACAGACTAAGAATATTCTAACCATGGCGCAGGCTAAGAGGTTATTACGAAAAGGGAACGAGGCTTATTTAACTTACGTTATAGACACCCAGAAAGAGGCGCCCAAGATTCAAGACATTCCGGTAGTTAACGAATTTGAAGACGTGTTTCCTCAAGATCTTCCTGGACTACCACCAGATAGAGTAATTAAGTTTGCTATCGAATTAGCCCCGGGGACGGTGCCAGTTTCCAAGGCCCCGTACCGATTGGCGCTAGTGGAAATGAAAGAGCTAGCAAAGCAATTACAGGAATTGTTGGATAAGGGTATGATAAGACCCAGTGTGTCGCCTTAGGGCGCACCAGTGTTGTTCGTCAAGAAAAAGGATGGGAGTATGAGGTTATGCATCGACTATCGAGAGTTGAACAAGCTAACCATCAAGAACAAGTACCCGTTACCCAGAATTGATGATTTGTTTGACCAGCTAAGAGGAGCTGTGTATTTCTCCAAGATTGACTTGAGAACCGGATATCACCAATTGAAGATTAAACCTGAAGATATCCCAAAGACTGCATTCCGTACCAGATATGGACACTATGAACTCCTAGTGATGTCGTTTGGATTAACCAACGCCCCAGCAGCTTTCATGGATTTAATGAATAGAGTGTTCAAGGAATATTTGGACCAATTTGTTATAGTCTTTATTGATGATATTCTGATCTACTCAAAGACAGAGGAAGAACACGCTGAACATTTGAGGATAACCTTAGAAACACTCCGGAAGGAGCAATTATATGCTAAATTCTCAAAGTGTGAGTTCTGGAAAAATGAGGTACAATTTTTAGGGCACGTAATCAATAGAGAAGGAGTGCTAGTTGACCCCTCCAAGATAGAGGCAGTTTCAAATTGGGAACGGCCAACCACTCCAATCGAGGTGAGGAGTTTCATCGGGATGGCCGGATATTATAGACGATTTGTGCAAGATTTTGCGAAGATCGCAGCTCCACTAACTCGACTTACCCGTAAAACTGAGAAATTTGAATGGACTGAAAAATGCGAGAAGAGTTTCCAAGAGCTAAAGAAGAGGTTGGTAACGGCCCCAGTGTTGGCGTTGCCTGATGGAAAAGGAGATTTCGTGATTTACAGTGATGCTTCACATAAAGATTGGGATGCGTGCTTATGCAGCACGGTAAGGTAATAGCGTATAAGTCAAGGCAATTGAAGGATTACGAGATCCGATACCCCACCCATGATCTGGAATTAGCAGCAATTGTTTTTGCCTTAAAGATTTGGAGGCACTACTTGTATGGAGAAAAGTGCGAGATCTACACTGACCATAAGAGCCTTAAGTACATTTTTACGTAGAAAGAGCTTAACATGCGCCAGAGAAGGTGGCTAGAGCTAATCAAGGATTATGATTGTGATATTCGTTATCACCCGGGTAAGGCCAATGTGGTGGCTGACGCCCTTAGTAGGAAAGAAAAGCTCAAGATGATAACTACGGAGGAAGAATTGATAAAAGATTTTGAGAAGTTGGAAATTGAGGTTAAGATGCCAGAGGAAGGTCAAGAAAAGTTGATGGAGATTCGAATCCAGCCCCCATTATTGGAAAAGATTAGGCTATGCCAAGAGCGAGTGATGGAAGCAGAAAAGAACTCGATAGAGGAAGTAATGACTGGGGAAGAAATCAAGTGTGAAAAAGATAAAGAAGGGATCATGAGATACATATGGAGGATATGGGTCCCAAATGATCAGGAACTCAAGGATGAAATTTTATATGAGGCACACAACTCAAGGTACTCAGTGCACCCCGGTAGTACCAAGATGTATAAGGATTTGAAAGAGTACTATTGGTGACCCAACATGAAAAAGGACGTTGCCGAGTGGGTAAGCAAATGCTTGACCTGCCAGAAAGTGAAAGCAGAGCACCAGAGGCCTAGTGGACTTCTACACCCCTTGGAGATTCCCGAATGGAAATGGGAACATATAGCTATGGACTTCGTAGTAGGTTTACCAAGGACCAAAACAAATCATGACGCCATATGGGTAATTATAGACCGACTAACAAAGTCCGCTCACTTTCTTCCGATCAACGAAAGGTATACGGTCGATAGGCTAGTAGATATCTACCTCAAGGAGATAGTGGCGCGACATGGAGTCCCAGTCGCCATAGTATCCGATAGAGATCCCAGATTTAACTCCAGGTTTTGGAGGAGCTTTCAAGAATGTGTAGGAACTAGACTAAACATGAGTACAGCTTACCATCCCCAGACGGACGGGCAAAGTGAAAGGACCATCCAGACACTAGAAGATATGTTGAGAGTCTGTGCTATAGACTTTAAAGGAAATTGGGATGATCACTTGCCATTGATTGAGTTCTCTTACAACAATAGCTTTCATTCAAGCATAGGGATGCCGCCTTACGAGGCCCTTTATGGAAGAAAATGCCGATCTCCCTTATATTGGGATGAAGTTGGAGAGCAAAAAATGCTCGGGCCTGAGATGGTCCAAAGGACAAAGGATGCAGTGGATCTAATCAGAGGACGGCTGATAGCAGCCCAGGATCGACAAAAGAAATATGCCGACTTAGCTCGGAAAGGAAAAGAATATGAAGTGGGAGACCTAGTGTTCCTGAAGGTGTCCCCTTGGAAAGGTTTAATGAGGTTTGGAAAGAAAGGAAAGCTGAGTCCTAGATATATTGGACCATTTGATATCTTAAGACGTATTGGGGAGCTAGCTTATGAACTGGCATTACCCCCGAACCTGCAGCAAGTGCACAATGTGTTCCATGTCTCAATGATGAGGAAGTATAACCCAGATGCCAAGCACATAGTGGAATATGAGCACGTGGACATGCAACCAGACTTGACCTATGTAGAGCAACCTGTGGAAATCATAGACAGAAAAGATCAAGTGCTCCGAAACAAGGTCATCAAGCTTGTCAGAGTGTTATGGCAGAACCACAACATAGAAGAATCAACCTGGGAGCTAGAAAGTGCAATGATGGAAAAGTACCCCCATTTGTTTTCAAACTGATTCCGGGACGGAATCCTTTTAAGGAGGGGAGACTGTAAGAACCCAGATTTTTGTTAGAATTAAAACTTTTTCTTATGTAATAATATAGGAGTACATAGTGATTATGACTGCGATGTAACGAATGTTTATCGAATGAATGGGCTGGATTTAGATTCAAATACTTATATGTCATGAAGAATGCTTTTGGTGGACGGCATAGATAAGAATGATCTATCTCCTAGGGATATAAGTTATATTATTCCAAGAAAGATTATTCTTGTGTCATCCAAATCAATATCTGTTATTAGTCCAGTGGTTCCGTAAAAGGGTTAAGGAACGCCCGAGAGAGGACCAGGGCATTTTAATAATTATAAGGAGTAAAAGAAATAATAAAGTATGAATAGTGATTTTGGTAAAGATGGGAATATTATTAGACGACGCTATATAGAAGTATTCAGAATGGAAATCTGAGTTCGTATTAGCGATCCAGGAGGAAATTAAGTGTATGTAAAAGCTGTCGGATTCAGAAAATTAGCACTTTTATTTTCTTCGAGAATTCCCTGGACACTGCAAGACTTAAGGAATTATTAAAGGAATTTAAGGAAATTAAATTCGAGAAGTATTAAGAAAGATGGAGAATGTTATTATAAATATTAAGAAGGTTTTCGGTAAAACCCTAACTAGAAACGAATGAGTTATTCCCTCGAACGATCAATGAATTGAGCAGTAATCGGACAAAGAAACAAGCAGAGGGAGCAAGAGTCATGCATAAGCTACTAGAAAATATCTAGTAACCAATATAGTTACAAGAGTAACTAGAATCAACTGAATCAACTAAGTACTTAGCAATCTAACTACAAGTTAGCCTTAAACCACCACAATCTGAACACTTGGCTTGCTAAACACATCACTCCATGCATCATCACTTTAATAAAGGTGTTTTAGATGAGATATTATCTTAGAAACATCACTTTATTCATTATTGAAAATCAACCAAGCAAAAGAACTCATCCTTCTCTCCATAAACAAGCCATTCGGCTTTTGCAAAAATTCAAGGATCAAAGTCCACCTTCCCACCATTGGTTGATCTTGTAACTTTTATTGTGAGTCTTACATTTCATAAAAATGATCTCCTCAAAATCTTAGCATCAAACTCATCTTTTTCCATTTTCAAATAAATCAATAAAGATGAGGATGAATAATGTTTCATGAACTAATCTTGTTTTTCCTTGATTTCTTTGGTTGATTTAGCAAGCTTAAGCACTCCTAAGGATCATACAAAGCTTAGTAAGGCTAGTAAACACTCTCAATAAGGTATAACAACTTGAAACCCTAGATCTACTTTGAGTTTTAAGCATGTTCTTGAATGATTTTTGTTTAGTGATGTTGTTAGTAGATTATAAGCATGATTATGATTTGGGTTTTGATAAATGATAAAAATAGTTTAGATGAACGGAAAGGCATTGCTTGGCCTCAGTTCATAGTGATATATCATGTAAATGTTGTTTGGAGTGGATACCATGGTTATGGGAAGATTTGGAATTTGGAAATATTCGATTTATAGCTGTCGTAATTCCGAAATTTCGTTAACCTTAAGAACACGAATTTGACAGTAGGTATAACTTACTGTTTAGCTTCGACTTTTGCCATGATAAGCTAGATTATGTTATAAGCTTCGTTTTGATATAAAGTTCGTATGAAACGGACTTACGGTTTAGGAGTTATGATTAAATTCGTAAAAGTGGTTCGGAACCGTAATCAAAAGTTCGTAACCGAAATTGGATCCCTTTAATATTGCAAAATCAGTGGCAAATATTAATAATTAAATATTAGAGGTAAAAAGGAAGGTGTGGGAGAAAACCACATGTCGAATGGATCATTTTCCGATTTTATAAAAATGATCCAATCAAGGTTAAACGCGAACGAAACCCTAAAAGCATGCTTGATTATGACTTTGGTAAATAACTTAGAAAACGATCGATAAATCTCGAGGTTTAATCCTTCGACTTTAAAACTTATACGATTTAAATACTTACCACATGTAAGTATAATGACGCGCTTTATTAACAAACAAGTGTCGGATACTAACGGCAATAATAAGAGTGAATTAGAGGGGTATAACGAAACGACTTGAAAAAATGTTTCGATTTAAGTTAAGTTTATACTTAACCTTTTGAGAGGTTTTAAGTGATTAATCCCGAATGCCTTGGCTATTTATAGATCACCAGGCTGACCCAGGACACGCTACCACTACCCCTACTCGCACTCGATTCCCAGGCAAGTTCAAATCCTTCTTTAAGGCTGTTGTTGTGAATATATATATGTTTTTTGTTACAATACATATGCCATAACATGCATGCCTTCTTTCAAAGTCGTAATGATATACTTGTTCCCTGATTTAAATGTTGGCTTATAAGCTAGGTAGATAACATGTCAGTTATAAGCCGAATATTGTAAAGACCCTTAAGCGAAGGGCAATTGAATCTCATTCTTGATTATAGACCGGGAGTCGTTATTTCTTGATATATTGATATTATTTTCAGAGGAAAATAATTAAGTAAATATTTCCCATTTACTATCCGGCGAATATTTTTGGAATATTCCCTTGAGATTAAACGATAAATATTATTCGAATTATTCGTCATATATTTGTTTATTCGATGAGCATTATCTTTAATATTCATCTAAAGTTGATTTAGTATTCGAATATTATTTCGAACCCTCAGTTAAGTTATTTACTTAAAGAATATTCATTCTGATTGACTCAATAGATATTATTTTGAATATTCATTCGAGTTTATATATTAATGAATATTATTTTAATATTCATTCGAGCCTTATTTATTTAAATGAATATTATTTCGAATATTCATTCAATCTCTATTTATTTTATAAATATTAGTTGAACATTGATTCGAACTCCAGTTATTCGATAAATATTATTTGGAATATTCCCTTGAGACGATAAATATTATCTTCGACATTCATTTAAAGTCGATTCAATTATTGAACATAATTTCAAATATTCCTTCGATAATCATTTCTTCTATAAATATTACTGAGTTGAATATTCATTGTTTGTTCAATGAATATTGTCTCAAATATTCAGTCGATCATTATTTCATCAATGAGTATCATTCTTAAGTATAATATTCATTATTGATTCAGTGAATATTATTTCAAATATCCATTTGATGATTATTTCATCACTAAATATCATTATTAATTCGAATATTCATTATTTGTTCAATGAATATTATTCTGAATATTTATTCAAAGATTATTCCGAGCAACACTTTTCCGATATCTGCGACTTAATAAATATTCTTGGAATATTTATTTAATTCTTCTAACTCGTTTCAAAAATGATTTGCTTCATTCACATAATATCATCGACCATTGAATATTATATAAATTAATTTAGAATCTTATTATTATTATTATTATATCAAGGAAGGTTCTCAGTAATTCCCTTCTTCCTGCGATTCTATTGTAAGGGAACCTTACTTGAGGAATGTTATTTATCTTGTGACTGCCCGGTCATAAATTATTCGTTTCACTTGCAACTTGGTTGCTATTAATTATGGAAGTGTGTACCCACTCATTATTCGAGGGGTAAGAATGTTGGAACAAGTTGGTATCCATTAACAAGCAGCAGCTTGGGAAATATTGGTGAATTTTTCTTTCCAATTAGATACGACTACTTTGTAGAGTCTTATCAACAAGTATTATACTTGGGGAAAGGGAGAAGAACTTTACGTTTCAAAGTTATGGATGTGAAATGAACTAGGAGATGCGTAAGTGACCCAGTGGCGCCGGTCCAGCAAATGGCCCAACCGTTGGCCGAGGGGGTTCCAGAGGGCGGTAGACAAGTAAATCTGTCGGTGCTTCCTTCTACATGTAGTAAACAAGAGGTGGGGAGCATAACATGCAACTGATCATCGTGTAAATGCTATGTCTCCTGGCACGTCAAAATCCAGTATTAATTCATCACTCAATGTTGGAAATTTTCTGCAACACTATCATGGTTGGCAGAGTTGAAAAGTATTTGAAACTGGAATTGCAATCTCTTTCTTGCAAGTTCCTATTTTATGAAAATGATGCTATTTTGCTTATTTTGGCATAGCATATGCTTCCACGAAATATATACTTGTTGAGTTACCTTGTAACTTCATCCTTTATATTAAACTGGCACTATTTTTGTAAATGCATGGTATAGAATTTCAAACATATATCTTTGAACTATCATATATATTACCGCTCAGTTATATTATTGTTGGTGGGCTATTGCTCACCCTTGCTTATTTATATTGTCACAACAACAGCTAGGTCACATGGATCGCGTCAGGCGCACTAGGCGCAAGCAGGTTACCCGACCCACAGGATTACCCGCTGATATCATCGCTGCCATTGCTGAGGTAGCATAGATCAGCATCCTTTGGGTTACCAGTTTAATCATATGTATCAATAATTTTAATCAACGGCAAAACTCTTAAACTTATGATGTTATCCTTTTGGTTTGTAATAACTTTTATTCGTAAATCCGTAATGTGAGACCTATTTCAATTTCATCTCTGGGACTATAACTGTGTGTGTGCGAGTGGATATTATTGTGGGGTCACAGCATGTGATTTATTTATTGTGGACTCAAGTAAAGTATTAATCATGGAAAATAGACCGTAACGACCCGATCCCGGACCCCGGATCTGGGGGTGTTACATTCATGCCATTATATAATTAATTGTCATGTACATTTTTTGTCGATGAGATCTTTATTTTTTGTCATGCTTAGATACATATTGCTTTTAATCGCATATTGCATATTCCTTAGAGATGAAATTTCTGTGAACTTGTACTTAGAATGTTATCATGCCCTATAGGTTTACAACTTACACAACATATATGCTTAGTTTATGATCTCGAACTTGTTAGTCGAATCAGTCAAGTAGTTAACCGATGTGCCACTTGAGAAGGTAGCAACATATATAACGTAGATAATCATTCATACTTGCATCACTTATATGTGAGCTCTTCAACACGTATTACTAATATATTTTTTTCTAGTTTTCTTAGTGTTGTGCCGAAAATCACCATGGGCTAGATTTTGGCCCATTAAGTCATAGGGTCCAATCCACAAGTAGTGTATAAGTTAAGGAGACAGATCCGGTACCAGATATGAAGACCAAACGTGGAGAAATGAGCACTATCTGAGAAGACAATCAAGCAATTATGAGTATCAAGAGGTTCCTGATGAACCAGTAGCTGAGCAGATTACGAATGGACCAGACTAATATATTTGTTATTTGTGCCGGTACAGTTTTCCTAGACGTAGGTTCCTGAGCACCAGGTTCCGAGACATAGGTTTCTGAGCACCACGTTCCAAGACGTAGGTTCCTAGGATACAATTGATCCTAGATTACCTTTAATAGACAAACATTAGATGGTCAAACAAACAGCAGCTTAGAAGATGAAGCAACATCTCGAGCAATCAAGTTATGATTTTCAAGGTTAACTTCGTGCCCTTTTAAGGATTCATCCAATGCTCTATTGGATTCATTTTGTGCCCACAGAATAGGTTCACATAACGCCCAACTAGGTTCACTTTATGCCCTTATTTGGATTCACGTGGTTCCCTTGACATCCCTAAGATTCACCATGTCCATTTTAAGGATTCACTCATTGCCCAATTTGATTCGCTTTGTGCCCTTGTCAAAGGATTTAATCAGCGCCCAATTGGATTCACTTTGTGCCCTTATCAAGATTCAAGCAAGAAGATAAAGACCTGCATGGTTCATTCAGAAGAAACATGGGAGCATTGAAGAGATTGGACCTTAAAATATCAGGCCATTTAGGTTCCTCTTGCATCATGTGACTTCGAGGAACCGGGGGGTAGTTGTTGTGCCCAAAATCTCCATGGGCTAGATTTAGGCCCATTGAGCTTAAGGATCCAATCCGTATGATTAATATGGGTTATGATTGAGGTCCCTTAAGATAAATGAATCAGGACATGCTCAGGTTTTCGAGAGACAGGTTCCTGCAGACAGGTTCCTAAGAGACAGCTTCCTGTACGAGAACATATTTATGCTAGTAGATTTATAGTATAATTAGGCCTCCTATTCTTTAGGAGCAACTTATGAACGTCAACTCCTTGTTGGAATGTATTCCTTGGGCGCAGATGATCCTTGAATACTTCTAATAGAACTAGAACTAGTAAAGACACTCCTAGATGGACTAGAACGTGAATTCTACTCGACTTACGTCGCCTATTCATGGCTAAATCTGGAGAAAAGGAGTTCCCTACGAATTCGAAACCTAGAATATTGATGCCTAACTAGACTTCTAGTCTAAAAAGAACTACGTGAACTTGATCCCTATATAAATCAGGGTACGTAGGCACCTTGAGAACTGTTGGGCTTGTCTTGCTTAGCAGTCCTTAACTCCATATTAGTATGATATTGTCCGCTTTGGGCCGAGCTCGCACGGATTTGTTTTTGGGCACCTTCCAAAAGGCCTCATACTAATGATGTTAACTGACTGCTTATAAACTAGCTATCTGCCCCTCCCACAACCGATGTGGGACAACTCCCAACAATCTCCCCCTTCACACATCGGGCTCGACACTTGTCGAATCTGCCACCATTCTGTGTGATCTGCTCTCCTTGACCCATACTGGAAGTTCCTGGCCATTTGGCTCCCCCTGGGCCCATACTGGAAGGCCCACCTACTCCTCCTTAAGCCCAACCTGGGATAGCCCATCTGCCTCTTCTTGGATCCATTCTGGAGCCCATTGAGATTGTTCAGGACCGTTACAACCTGGAGCTTTGATACTACTTGTTGGGCTTGTCTTGCTTAGCAGGCCTTAACTCCAAATTAGTATAATATTGTCCGCTTTGGGCCGAGCCCGCACAGATTTGTTTTTGGGCAACTCCCAAAAGGCCTCATACTAATGAAGTTAACTGGCTGCTTATAAACTAGCTATCTTCCCCTCCCAAAACCGATGTGGGACAACTCCCAACAAGAACATGGTTACAAGCCTTGCTATAGCCACCTACGAGATTCTTGAGAACACACGACACATGCCTCATGGGAACTCGCGATATTCTTGTAAATGCTCTCGAGCTCAGTTCAACCTCTACAAAAAACCTCAATTCTGCATAGATTAGTTGATCGTTAGCCATATAACTCACCGCAAACCTCTCAAAAGTTATTACGAAATCCACTCATCAATATTGACGCTAGAAGGAGGGGAGTTATCATCTTAAGAGTAGAAAAATGGTAGGCAACTCAGATAGCGAAGCAACACGTTCTGTTGTGAAGACACCGAACGATGATGAACATATTCACCAGACAAAGAAAATCACCCCAGCGGATGTGCTTGAAGCCCTTAAATCCATTGAAGAAAAATTATCAACTTTGGAGCATGCATCAAGCAAGAAGAAAAAGAAATCGAAGAAGGGTAAGAAGTCGAAGGTTACCCCGAAGCAGTTGGACTTTGAGGAAGAGACCTGAACCTGAGGACAAAGCTGACGAGGGTGAAGATCACGATAAAGAGGGAGATGCCGAAGACCAGGAAAGTCCTAAAGAAGATCAAATCCCCACTAAAAAGACCCCACCACAGGCTTATACAAATTCCAAAGGAAAGAAGATGGTCAAAGCAGGAGGTTTCTCATAAAAAAAAAGAAAAAGGATAAAGAACCGTCTGTTGAGATAATTGAGGATGAAGAGACGAACTCAGAAGAAACAACTGATGAATCTAGTACTGCAGAGTCACAGGAGGATGCAGGTACAAGTAAAAAGATGAAGACAGAAGCTACTGGAGAGGTAACTATTGAAGATATCAAGAAGATATTGGCTAAACTCAAGAACGAAAAATATCTTGCAGCTAAACCTATAGCTTCTTCTCCCTTTACTAAGAAGGTTAGAAAGTCGTCGTTACCTAGATCCTATAGACCTTCGAATGCACTGAAATTTGATGGAACTACTGACCCCATCGAGTACTTGAGTCATTTCGATACGGAGATGGATGTTTATCAGGTTAAGGAAGCTACTAGATGTAGGTTATTGGCAGCAACCTTGCAAGGTGGGGCCCATAATGGTTAAAGAGGTTACTTGCTAATTTTATTGATTTTTGGGAGGACATGGGAAAGCTCTTTATCACCCAGTTAAGTGCATTTGTGGTGTTTGCACCACCTACCAATACCTTAGCCAGTATCAAGCAAAGACCTAATGAGACCCTTACAGAATACTTCGAGAGGTTCAATGTAGAGGTTCCAAAGGTTAGGAAGGCATTTGAAGAAACTTCGAAGAATTTCCTGATTGCAGGGGTTAGGAGGGGTTCAGATTTCTGGAAATAATTGCAAGGGACGGAGCCTGAGACATTGGCAGATTTTTGGGCTCAGGCAAAACCTTTTCGTCACGTGGAGGAATCTTTGGCTGATTTAAAGAAAGATCCAGAGTTCAAGAAATAAGGGGGATGGCCAGGCCATAATAGGATAAGGCCAAGAAGTCCTAATACTCGTGACAACAGAAAGATAGTCAGCCGCACATCTCAAGTGAAGCAGGAAGCTGGAGCTGTGAACCCTACGAGACCTGCCATGAACCAAGTTCCTCCACCAGTCTTCTACAATCGATGATATAAGCCCAATTATGAATCTTTCTCACCTCTAGCAGCTTCAATAAATCATATATATGCGGTGAACGAGAAGTCTCCATGGTTCAAGAAACCCTATAGAGTTGGCCTTCCAGGAAATAAGAATGAACGCCCATATTGTGAGATGCTAATGGGCATAATACAACAGATTATCGCCATCTGAGAGATATAATTAAAACTGATTAGACAAGGATGGTTAACCGAGTGGGTAGCTCAAGAAGGAAAGAAATATAGAGAGGAGAAAGCTCAAAAGGCACCAGAACCTGTTTTAATGGAAGGACCACCTAAAACTGGGTGTATACTCACCATTATAGGAGGACCACGCATTGGAGGAAACAGCAGAAATGCCATGGAAAGATATACTCGTGAAGCTAAAGATCATCCTTTGACGAATGTCTGTAATCTATCACAGAGATCTCCAAAGCTGTTTGAAGGAGAAGATGCAAACATTACTTTCACAGAAGAAGATGCTTCCTGGGTACACCATCCACATACTGACACTTTGGTAATAGAGACATGGATCGGATCTTATGAGGTTCATAGAGTACTCGTGGATAATGGAAGTTCGTTGAACCTGTTATCCTACTTAGCTTTTAAGAAGATGGATTTTCTGGATAGAGATTTGACCCCAACGAAGGATACCATATATGGCTTCACAAATAATCAGGTTCCTATCAAAGGTAAAATTCGCTTGCTAGTTACTTTAGGTGATAAACCTCGTTGTATTACGCAGCTAGCTGAATTCATTGTTATTGAGGACAATATGAACTACAATACTATCCTTGGAAGGCCAATCTTAAAGGAGATGAGGGTAGTTACCTCAATTTACCATCTGACTATGAAGTTTCCAACACCAAATGGCATTGGTTCAGTTCGAGGATGTCAGTATGAGTGTAGGGAATGTTACACTAAAGCTTTGTAACATGCTGCTAAAGCTGCTAAGCTTCCAGTACCTTTGGATGAGATTTCTGATGATTTTCTGGAGCGACCAAAAAATTCATTTATCTTTACCGACAACTTAGAGAAAAGTTTTGACTTGATACATATTCAAAAATAATATTCCATATGAAATAATGACTATGAGGTCTAAGGAATATTTAATTTTGAATTAAAAATGATTTTATCCGGATAAATAAGGATTTACGGGTATTTCTAAATAAAATCTATTTCTGGTCTTTTGGCATGACTTTTGGCAAGGCAATTTGATTATAAATTTAATTAAATATGTTAGTCCAAATACAAAAATATAATCAAGATTTGTATGAGAGATTAACAAGAACACACGTTTTAACAATTAAAAACTGTTTGGAATTAATAATTCCTCTCTCAGTGATGTAAACTATCACAGAGAGCTGCTTAGGTTACAATGAATGATATTTCGTTGTTCGATACCCTTCTAGGGTTAACCTAACTGTATTTATAAAACATACAGCTACTATACAATCATAAATTGATTCTCCTATAATTTAGCTATACAATTGATATTAATCACGACTGCTACACGTCTTCTAAGTCAACACAATCTCTTTGACAGCTATCCAATCTTCAAAGATATTGCTTCCATATTTATCTTCAATTATTCTTCAATCACTGTTGACAAGTAGACGCTTCCGCCAGACAGAGTTTATCAAACTCTGTTGCGCTTCCATCCGTCAGCGTTTAACTAAACTCTGACCTGCTTCCAGCTAAACTCTGATTTATCACTATTACACTTAAACACTGATTAATACATACATCAATTATATCTAACAATCTCCCCCAACTTGTTCATTAGCAAAAATGTACAAGTTAATAGTAATTGATGATGTCAAAACAAATAGATAAAATGCAGTGTTTAACAAATAATTAGAGTTTAAACTTCTACTTAAACAAAAATCCACAGAAAGCAAGAAATTCTTACAGAGCATTCTTCACCTAATCTCCTCAACATCTGGTGTTGTTCTGAGATAATCAATCAGCAATCTTCTCTCTGCATTCTCAAGCTCTCTCTGCATAATTTCCTTGATCTCTCTTAGCTTGGGATCATTCTCACCAGTTTGATAAATAATAGCTCTCAGAGAATAGATTTTGTTTCTTCTCATTTCATTTCCCAGTCTGATGAAGTGTGCTTCCTTTGATTAAGAATTAAAATCGAGAACAGTTATACCCAAATCTGTCTTCAGCTTATCACTTTCTTTCTTCATCTCAACAAGATTTCCATGATAATCTCTATACTTTGGAACATATGCACCTGTGTATTTTACACCTCTGCATGCCATATTATGCAGCATCTTATTTCTCAGCACATTTGCAGCTCGATGAGTTCTTTGATTTTTTACTTTGAAGATGTATAAAACATACTCCAATTCTTCATAATACTTCAGATCAAGATCAAACTCACCAATTTTATACACTGTTCCATCAGCCATGAAATACAAGAGAAAATCCTTCTCCAAACTCTTTTGATGAACCAACTGTACTGACTCCAGTCTGTCTAAATTCTCTTGAGTAACACTAAGACCTGGAACAGCCAATGATGAAGGATCTCTAGGACCAGTATACATTCTATTTTCTCTGTGAGAGCCTAGACCAGATTTATCTCTACCAATTTTTCCTGTTAATCCTCTACCATGTAGAAAATCAGTAGTCCCTTCAATCATCTGATTTGGATCATGAAGTGTAGGTTTTCCAAACACTGATTTCATCTGGTTAGATAGAGGTATCAATGCAACTTGTGTATCAACAGAGGTTGTAATGACTTTCTTTAAAACCTTCTCCTCCTCAACAGCCTTACCCTTCATCTTCAATCTAGCTTCTGCTTCTGTTGGTTTTTTGGACACTTGCATCCTTTGATCAGTACCAACGTTTTCTTTAATCATAATGCCTTTAAGAACAGGCCTAGCAGCTTTCTCTTTCCTTTTAAACTTGCCAGACTTCAAAGCTTTCTGATGCTCTTCTTGAAGATTTTTCTCCTCAGCTTGAATGTCTACAAGTGTGACTCCCTCTACATTCTCTTCAAGGAACAACTTAGCAGCCAATTCCTCATCAGTCTGTGGATTAGAAATTAATACCAAACTATGAGTCTTGGAAGTACCCTGAGTATCAGTGTTTACACCATCAGACTTTGACTTAGAAATGTTGCCAGCTTGTAAACTATTCTCAATAACTCTTGACTTTAAACTCTTTTGACCTCTTGCACCGCCATCTCCGGCATCATCCTTCTGAGTCAGAGTTTGAGACTGCCTGCATTTCGACTTAGCAAATCTCTCCCCCTTTTTGACATCATCAAGAATTAGAATTGATGTTATCAGCTCCAAGGAAGTAGCAATGGAATTAATCTTATCAGACATTGTAGTCTGATTTGCTTCAACTTTAGCCAGCCGTTCAAAAAGAGTGTCTTGAGCTTTAGAAAATTTCTGAAGTTTGAGTTTACTCTCTCTTTCCATATTCATATCTCGAGACTGAATTTCAGTTCTCAGATTAGTAATTGCCTTCTGGGAATCAGTAAATCTTCCATCCAGAGTTTTGACTTGAACCACAGTGGCCTTTAAACAGGAAAGAATCTCTGGATTGGAAATTTCTTTTGCAGTTTGCTGGACAAACTTTGCTGCTCTCCCTCTAGGAAAAATACAATCTTCCTTGTACCAATTTGCAGAAAATGTAGCAAGATACTCTGCTTCAACTTCATGTGCATTCGAAGGCTGAGAGAATGGTGCATGCTTGGCATCAGTTTGCACAAGGACACTCTGAAAAGAATCAGAATCTGCACTCCCTTCACCTTCAACTTCAACACCTGCATCTGCAACTGAATCAGTCTCTGCAACAATTTCCACAGGCTCAGCTACAATGTCCACAGTTTCTGCAACATTCTCCACATTCTCTACAACAATAGGTTGCTCTGCAGTCTCTACAACCGTATCAAAAGAATATGCAATTTGAATTTCAGTATTTACAACATGAGTCTCTACTGTATTCTCTGCAGCTTTATCAGAAACAGGCTCTGCAGTTTGTTCTTGAATGTCAACAGACTCTGCAAGTTTAACAACTGCATCCAAAGAATCAGAGATTACATCCTTAGTTGCCTGCTCAACTTCTTCACCGCTTTCAGAAACTTGGTGAGCATCTGAGAATAGCTCAGTGTGAGAAGCTACTGTTTCATCAAGAATTATAGTAGTCTGATCAACAACACCAGTTTCTTCAGAATTAACAGGAATAGATGAAGTAGGGATATCAACAGGATCAGAGAATGGCATGACAGTTGCAACAAAAGCATCCAATGTAGGAAAGCCATCTCTGTTGTCCTCATCCATTTGCATATTTACTGGTGAATGCACAGCTTTTTCATCAATAGTTACCTCAACAACAGGTATATCTTTATAGATTACCTCTAGAGCTTCAACATCCTTTTCCTCATCAGATTCAGCAATAATCAACTTTTGTCTCTTATAGGTCTGCACCTCAGTTGCTACCTCTTCTCCAGCAGAGGTTGACTCTTCATCTAAATCAACAATGGATGGTGATGGAGACCTGTTTGCTCTTTCTTTTCTTTCCTTTCTAGCTCTCTTTGCCCTGGCAGAGCTATGCCTTGAGTTAAGTGCTGGATGCTTTGTTCTACCTCCATGCTTTGGTTTAGATGGTTGTTGGTCAGGTTGAGATTGAACTTGATGTTGAGTTTGTGGTTGAGGTGGTTGAGTAGTTATTGGTGTTTCTGTTGAAGGTTCAGTGTTTATGTTTGTTGGTATAGTGTTGGATTCATGAGTATCAAGTGGTGTGAGATGAGGTGGATAAGAGTGTACAGGGTATTGAGGTTCCTGTGGTTGACGTAGAAAGTTCTGAAGAACAATGGGAAAAGCCAAGGCAGGTATCTGCTCCTTGGTAACATCCTTGTTAGTTAGATCAGAGAATATCCTCTTGTTGACCTTAAACGACTGAATCACATCATCCTCAGCAATTGCAATGTTAGGCACACAAGCAGTAAATAGCAACTGACAGAATCTAGCAAAATAGACAGTAGTAGACTCTGACAACCTATCACCTAAGTTCATTAAGACAATTATACTGTTTGCACTAAATCACGCAAGCGTAGGTGGTCACAAGTAAAATATAAGGTTAAGTCCAAATTCGTTCCCACAGGGATCAAGTTATGGTTCTATTCAGTAAATATGCCTATGCAACAATGTATGGTTATTATGCACTGCTAAGACAAATAACAAATATGGGTTTTAACTATCTAAATTAACTAAAAAGCAAATTAACAAAACTACAAATTAACTAACTAGCAAGAATTGAAATCTAATTACTTCTGCAAGAAAAACCATGGAATCCTAACTTCATTAAATACTTCGCTTAGATCTGACGCCTTTAATCACTATGTGCAATAGTTATGATATCTGATCGAATAACACGAAACAAGTACACGCTACTTCTCAGTATACGAATACCAAACTAAACATACATCCATAAAAGAGATAGAAGATGAATAGACACCAATTATGCTTAGACCCTATATCTCTATAGAATTTGAAAACATAACGGTTGAAGAACAAGTTATCCATAATGATCACATAGGGTAGCATAATATCTCTATTTACGCCACAAATCATGATGTTAAAACATCAACCTATCCTATGCTAGCATGACAAGTTCTAAATCTCAAGATCCACTCTCGTTTAGCAAGAGATTAACAAATTAGATGTTCATGACGCATCTATCAATTAAGCATAACCATACGAGGATATCAGATATACATCACACACAGATCTCTAAAGCAATCAAGATACTAAAGCTCCATAAATAAATCCATTAGAATCCCATGACAACGATTAGTTCATAATTGAACCTCTCGTCATCATGGGATCTGATGAAACCATGATAAAAACAAAGTATGAAAAGATACAAATAAATCTAAGTAATTGATATGTAATAGTCTACTCCTAATGATAATGATCTTAATGATACAATTTACAAGGGTTGGATGTGTTTATATAGACTCTAGACATCTTGCCCAGCAAGAAAATACCAAAACAGAATTATAATAGAATTTCTGCAAAATACGTTTCCTAAACTGATTCTGATTTAAAGGGAAATTCGTAGCTGACTTTTCCTCAGATATTCTGGAACGTTCCAAACGTAATTGGACCTCTGGACCACCTTAGAATGATAGAGAATCTCGTTATCTTCGCGTGGACAGCTTACGGGCCTCAAACGGAGTTGTAGAACTCAAGATATGGCCAAAATAGTAAAAACTGTAATTTTTCATCACCGCGCGCGTGCAACTTGCGCCCAACAGTCTGTTCTTCGCGCAGATTGCTCCTACCCGGCACAATTTGCTCGTGGGAATCCTATCCTAAGTTGTAGAAAATCTCCCAGGCTTCGCGTGGGCAGTAAGATCGCTGAAAACGGACTTCTAGAACTCCAGATATGTCCAAAACAGTGTAGACTGCGCAACCGTCTCAGAAATCAGAATTTTAATCAATTTATTCTCCAAAAACGATAGAAGCATCAACCTTAATCAACATTCTCGTAAATCTGCACAACTAAACAAAACACATCAAAACCACCACAAACTTGAGTCCAAGACAATCAATTTAAGCCGATTTAGAATGCTCCAAATGGATATAAAATCCAATTATCACACCCCCAAACTTAAACCGATGCTTGTCCTCAAGCATAAACAACTAACTCTACCTAACTAGTACCACTTCCGTAGGTGATCACGGTTGCATTTGGCATATGCAACAAGCCCTTTAAACCCCTAGGCAGCCCTAGTGGACGAGTAAGGTCTCGTGAGGGCCTATAGTGAATGTACCCACAAAATCCATATAACCTAATGCAATGCAATGCATGAATGCAACTAAAAAAAAATGCAATTAATCTAGTACTAATATCCTACCATACCTTCAAATCCTCTCATGCCATATCAACTTAAGAATCAAAGTAAATATGCAATGTCTTGGTGTCGAAAGTGCAAGTATTCACATAGTCTACTCAATGAACATGCATAAGTTTTCACAAGCCCATGTCAAATGTAAGAATAAGTTAGTAAACATGCTAAGCCTACAAGAGTACATCTTTGAGACAAAACTCGGGATCTCATACGCAAAAACAAGTAAACACTCACAATCCACTCACAAAAGAATACTCTCTCAAGAACAAGGGTAAGTGTATCACTCAATTCCAACAAAATCATAAACATGCTTGACACTTGGTATCAATCTAAATCTTAACACAACATACATCAACGACGATAATCAAAAGGTCTTTATTTGGGTTGTAACGGGGCTAGGGACAAGGTATGTCAAATAAGCCAAACAGGTGAAGTGTCAAAAGCTAGTAAGTATCATAATGAATCATACACAACACCCTATTTCCCCCCACATAATTTTTCTATTTTTCTTCCAACAAAAATAATCAACGAGTCGACTAAAGTAGGATCACAACAAACACAAACATGCTCTCATAATATACATTTTTTTTCTTTTTTTTTTTCTCTTTTTTTTTCTTCTTTTTCTTTTTTTTTTCTTCGAGAGCTAAATAAAACAATAATATAAACAATAACAACGATCCCACAATTTTATTACACATGCCGACTATCAAGTAAACAAACCCAATTTTCAATATTTCCCCCAAAAGTAAGACCAACAATAAACCCCTCCTTGCACACCTTATTACTCCCTTAAGCACTCTACTAGCCTTTGACAATGTGGGTTCAAATTAATGTAAGGCCAATACAAGAAAAAAAATCTAGGCAAGTAATATGGTATGTCACCGAAAAATAGGATTAAGCTCAACGGGTTAACTAATTGATCATGTAAATATGGTGTGGTAATATGGGAAAATATGCGGTTAATCCTAAATGCCTTTATCATTTTAATCGTCAAATAATGTCATGCGTTTCAAGAAAGACCTCAAACAACTGCTAGCAATGCAAACAATCCGTGGACACTCAAGCAAACGAATGAATTGCAACAATGCAATATGGCTCAAAAACTCACTTGGTGGAAAAACATACTCAATCCCAAGCAAAAAATCTCTCTAATGCATCGACTTGTATTCAAAGCATGCAAACTAAATCATCTTGCACATATTCATGTCCTTCTAATCACTTACAACATTCAATAAGTCTACTAGCTTCAACTTACTAGTGTATGTGTGTGCACAAGAACAAAGCATATCACTTCTCAATCAAAAGCGTCAACAACACAAAATTCCTATCAAGCATGGGTGCAAATGCAAACATGATATATGAACATAAAAACAGAATGTCCTATATGAAACAAACATAGATAACACGAACATAAATGCATAATTTACTACTACTAATATGCAAAGCATGAAATCCTACATGAACACAATGACTAACAATCACATAAATATACACTACTTATCCCTCAAACCACCCCCAAACTTAAAATATTCAATGTCCTCATTGAATGGAAGTAAATACAAGGGAAAGTAGAAAACATACCTTGGGTTGCCTCCCAAGAAGCGCTTCTTTAACGTCAATAGCTTGACGTTACTTCCAAGCCTCCATTAAGGATGATAATAGTTTGCCTGATCATCTCTTCGTGATACTTCATCATCATCTCGGTGGCACACTTTTTGCTCCTTCTCCTTGCTTGGCCTATTCGTGTAACAACTCTGTCCTATTTCAATGCCTTCATCTGTTGACCCAAAATCTGACAATTTGTAGAACAACACACAATCACGGGCTTCGCTTGAATATAATGGAGGAGGGTAAATGTAAGTTGCTGAAGCCTTTGGTTCCTCAAAGAGAACTTCCTCCAATGGCTCTAATGCGCTACCTCCATCTTTAAACTCTGAGACAAGTAGAAGATCTGCATCTTTCTCATGGTCATCAGCCTCTTGGTTCGCACATACCAATTCTTGAAATTTGTGCAGCTCAACAGTGTCTGTCCCAAATAGTGCCCTTTCCAAATCATCCACCATCCTAACATGATCAAATTCCTCACATGGCTTGTGAACGCTCACCTCACCTTGGAATTTGTCTTCCTCAATTAAGCATGCAGTACCTTGCTCCAAGTCATCATTATTCTCTGGAATTGCCTCTGGTATGAATTGTTGATTCTCTTGTTCCAAGGCATTCCTAACTTGAGCAGCTATTGTTTCCAAAGATTTGATAGACGCCTCGTTACTCTTTATACGCATCCTAATCTCCTCCAGAGTCTCTTGTTCCAATGATCTCACAGCTTGAGCAACTAGAATCTCCAAAGATTTGAGAGACTCCTCATTACTCTTCTCAAGCATCCTAATCTCCTCCATAGTAGGAACCTCATCTGACTGAAAAGTAGGAATAGGTTGCTGATGTTGAAACTCTTCACTACCAAAGAAATATGACATAACTGGAACATCTTGCTGGTACTGTTGAGGATGGTATTGAAAATATGGTTGCTCCTCATAAGTGACATATGGATCAACTCCTCCGTAGTAACAATATTGTGAGGGATCATGAACGCCCAAACACTGCTCACATTGCTGAGGCATGGATGTCCTCGAATATGCCCACCATGGCAACTCCTCGCATGCCATCTATAAACACTCAAGTACCTAAAACACCACAAACTAAACAAGATAGGTAAGAAAAAATCTGAGTCAGTGAACTCTAACGACCACTATTGACAAGCACATAAACCAAAAATAAAACACCGATGATCCCCGGCAGCGGCGCCAAAAACTTGTTTGCACTAAATCACGCAAGCGTACGTGGTCAAAGTAATATATAAGGTTAAGTCCAAATTCGTTCCCACAGGGATCAAGTTATGGTTCTATTCAGTAAATATGCCTATGCAACAATGTATGGTTATTATGCACTGCTAAGACAAATAACAAATATGGGTTTTAACTATCTAAATTAACTAAAAAGCAAATTAACAAAACTACAAATTAACTAACTAGCAAGAATTGAAATCTAATTACTTCTGCAAGAAAAACCATGGAATCCTAACTTCATTAATACTTCGCTTAGATCTGACGCCTTTAATCACTATGTGCAATAGTTATGATATCTGATCGAATAACACGAAACAAGTACACGCTACTTCTCAGTATACGAATACCAAACTAAACATACATCCACAAAAGAGATAGAAGATGAATAGACACCAATTATGCTTAGACCCTATATCTCTATAGAATTTGAAAACATAACGGTTGAAGAACAAGTTATCCATAATGATCACATAGGGTAGCATAATATCTCTATTTACGCCACAAATCATGATGTTAAAACATCAACCTATCCTATGCTAGCGTGGAAAGTTCTAAATCTCAAGATCCACTCTCGTTTAGCAAGAGATTAACAAATTAGATGTTCATGACGCATCTATCAATTAAGCATAACCATACGAGGATATCAGATATACATCACACACAGATCTCTAAAGCAATCAAGATACTAAAGCTCCATAAATAAATCCATTAGAATCCCATGACAACGATTAGTTCATAATTGAACCTCTCGTCATCATGGGATCTGATGAAACCATGATAAAAACAAAGTATGAAAAGACACAAATAAATCTAAGTAATTGATATGTAATAGTCTACTCCTAATGATAATGATCTTAATGATACAATTTACAAGGGTTGGATGTGTTTATATAGGCTCTAGACATCTTGCCCAGCAAGAAAATACCAAAACAGAATTATAATAGAATTTCTGCAAAATACGTTTCCTAAACTGATTCTGATTTAAAGGGAAATTCGTAGCTGACTTTTCTTCAGATATTCTGGAACGTTCCAAACGTAATTGGACCTCTGGACCACCTTAGAATGATAGAGAATCTCGTTATCTTCGCGTGGACAGCTTACGGGCCTCAAATGGAGTTGTAGAACTCAAGATATGGCCAAAATAGTAAAAACTGTAATTTTTCATCACCGCGCGCGTGCAACTTGCGCCCAACAGTCTGTTCTTCGCGCAGATTGCTCCTACCCGGCGCAATTTGCTCGTGGGAATCCTATCCTAAGTTGTAGAAAATCTCCCAGGCTTCGCGTGGGCAGTAAGATCGCTGAAAACGGACTTCTAGAACTCCAGATATGTCCAAAACAGTGTAGACTGCGCAACCGTCTCAGAAATCCAAATTTTAATCAATTTATTCTCCAAAAACGATAGAAGCATCAACCTTAATCAACATTCTCGTAAATCTGCACAACTAAACAAAACACATCAAAACCACCACAAACTTGAGTCCAAGACAATCAATTTAAGCCGATTTAGAATGCTCCAAATGGATATAAAATCCAATTATCATCTACCAAAATCAAAATTACTTCCATAGAGAAGAGAATACCCAACTTGGAGACTGTCCATAGGAATTGCATCCCAATTGGTAACTTTCTTGCCAAAGGCCCTAGTTATATAGTCGAAAAAGAAACTGAACTCCTTCCTTAGCTTTGGCCTTTTCACATTTCCCAGTCTGGCAAGAGAATCTGAGTAGCCTATCTGCTGTAACATCTCTCTCAAAGTATTTTCAGAGCAGTAAAAGGTTTGGTGGCCATTAGAATGATTTGAGAAGAAAATAGATGTGTATGAAAAGTGTTTGCTAAAATGCTCAAGTGAAAAATACGAAGTAATTGTGTGGTTGAGTAAAAAGTAATTGGGAGTTTGTGTGAAAGTGAATAAGTGAATATGAATCGTGTTGGGAAATGATTAGATATGTAAGGAAAAATTAAACCCAATCGTTTTACCATTAAAACACGCAACCACTTACCATGTGCTAGTGGGACACGTTCATAGAGATTTGTGTGATTGGGACACGTGGCACATAATTAGCAAATCAGATATGCATGCTCAGTAATTACAGCCATAACTACTGCTACTTTCTCTCTCTCATTACTGACACAATTAAACACTTTTACACTCATTAACAGCTGTCAAAACTCTTTTTACCCCAAATTTTAAATCGTCTAAAAGAAAATATACCTTAGAGTATTAGACAAAATCCATCAGCGTTTGTCAATTCTCCATCTTCATTACTGAAACCTTTTCAAAAACTGCACAGATCTGAATATTTGTGTGTGGATAGCAGAGTTTACTAATCCAATTTTTAGAGCATCTAATATTTCATAAAATCCATAAAAATAAATCAGTAAACACTGGATGCACAAACTCTCATCGTAAACACTGAATGTATGATGAATGCTAAACTCTGTAGTAAGTATATATACAGAAATTCTTAAATAACTAATACCCCCTGCTAAATAAAAATTGACAAAAAGAATAAATACAGAGATTTTTTTTTTACAAAAGTTGTAACTTGTCACCAAAAATCCTATAATTTTAGCCCTTATCATTTTGATAAGTTCCTGGGTCTTCCTAATCTTTGACCAGTCACCAAACATCCTAGAATTTTAGCCCTTATCTCTTGACAAGTTCCTGGGTCATCCTAGTCTTTGACTAGTCACCAAAAATTAGAGAATTTTAGCCCTTATCTTGTGATAAGTTCCTGGTTCTTCCTGATCTTTGATGAGTCACCAAAAATCCTAGAATTTTAGCCCTTATCTCTTGATAAGTTCCTGGGTCATCCTAGTCTTTGACTAGTCACCAAAAATTAGAGAATTTTAGCCCTTATCTTGTGATAAGTTCCTGGTTCTTCCTGATCTTTGATTAGTCACCAAAAATTAGAGAATTTTAGCCCTTACTATTACCAGCAAGTTCCTGGATCTTCCTAGATACAACATAATCAGAAAGAAATTCTAACATCCCATATACAACTTCTTCAGGAGTTTACTGATTACAACACCTAACCAAACAGAGTTTAACTAACAGAGTTTAGAAGTCATCAACATCAGAAGTTATTCATGAGAGGCAATGCACACAGTATTTACATATTTAGAGTTTAGGACTGATAAACTAAGAGATGCTATAAATATGAAACAGTATAATGCTTGTGTTAAATGTGTAAGAACCCTAATTTTGGGTAATATTTTATTTTATTTAATATCTTGTGGCAATGTCAATATGGAACCTTTCTGGTCATCCCTGTGATTAATAGAATTGATTGTCAGAGAAACTGTGTTGTTGTATTCCCTATGTAAGATAAAAAGGGAGATTGTGAAGGCAGGAGTCTTATTGTTAGTGAGATTTATAAAACTTGGGATTTGAGAATGATTAGAGTGTTACAAGATTTATTAAGGATCATGACAAGGAATGATGGACATTAGAGGGATTTACACAATTAGTACTTAAGGAATTATAGGGGAAATCTCTACGCGACAAAATATTATTACGAGAGATTAATTAAGATACGATACGAATTAAAGATTAGATAATAAACATTGGTGGGAGAATAATAATACAAGGAGTAGTATTGCATGCAAGCCCATGCAACCAAGTAGTTAGAAACCAAGCCAACTAGTTAGCCATTGGAAGATGAATAGTAGTTGGTTACTTGCTTTTTGAAAAAGGAGGAGACATGTAGTACAAGAGCCATACCTATAGCCATATCTAGGTGTACCATGCTTGTACATACAATTATATGTAACACCCAACCAATTACACAACCAACACAAACACAAAAAAAAAAGAAATCAAACTCTCTCCCCCCCCTTGCTTGTTGCTCTCGGCCAAGAACAAAGTGAGGAAGAAAGAAATTTCTTTCTCCCACTTCTCATCACTCATAAATCATAATATAATTCCTAGGTCATCTACATCATCTAAGCAAGGTATGCTAGCAATTTCACTTCATTTCATCCATCCAATTCCAAGTTATAAATTGTTAAAGTTTGGATTAATAGTAACCAAGTTTGTTCTTCCTTTAGATCTTGCATTGTGAGTGTTGTAGGAGGCCATCTAAGGTGTCTTTAAGTTGTATAAAGATTTTTCAAAGTCTCTAGGAGCTCAAGAAGGTATGAAATCTCAAACCACCCTTGGTTATGTGTTGTTCATGTAGTATGGTAGTAGATCCATGCATTTTAGGGGTTATCTTGGATGTATATGTATTGGATAACATGGATCTTAGGTTTTGATGTTGAGATGGTGAATTTTATGACTATGGTGAACATATATATCTCCATGAGTGTTATGAGTCATGATCTAAGTGTTTTAAGTGGTGTTTATGTTATGGAAGCATGAAAAATGGTTGATCTAAGTGATTTGAGCTTGCTGATTTTGTCCAGGAACTTTGACCTGTGTTGTAGCACGATTTTGAACACCCAAATGATGTCCCCTGATGTCCTACCTTATATTGTTGGAAAGATAATTGAATGTAGTTTCTGGATATGTAAGATTCATAGTTAGGTGATGTGTGAATTTTTAGTTATGGCCGGAGGAGTGATTTTTGTTTCTGGACTATGGACTGCATAAAGTGACCCCCTTGTGAACCTTGTTTAAACACCTTAAAAAATATTTGGGATCATGGAAAAATTTGAGAACGTAGGTAATGCAGTGGTGAAGACCACCCAAAAGGAATTGGATTAAAATATGAATTTTTGAATTTTATAAAAATGCTAGAGTAAATTTCGCGCAAGGGAAAAAGTCGTTAGTGGAGCATAATTCTAGGAGTAATGGTTATGGTTCGAATGTGGTAACTAAATTAAGTCGAATAAGTGACGAGCGTAATCGAGTGATGACATGGACCTATAAAGGGGCTAGGGTGTCATAAGACGAAGTCATTAAGTTAATTTCGTACCCCCTAAAACCCCGTAATTAAAAAGATATTGTTAAGGTACTAACGAGCGGTTATTGCTTATGTATAGATCGTTCCACTTCGCACGCTCGACCACCCCAACCAAACCAAGGCAAGTTTACTTTTCAAAACTTATCCCTATACAAGGATTTTCACTGTTGTGTTTGTAGTTTTCAAATTATATCAAATGCTATGTTTATCGAAGTATTGATGCAATTGAGATTGAACAAGTACATGTATGCTTTTACCCCTTGAACTTAGATTGAAATGTTTTCTTCGGACAACGACTCTAGCAATAGAGGTCGTAGCGGTCCGTATATACTATTGACCGGGGAGCGGTATATTATTATATCGTATCTATATTGCGAAAACCCGAAGGGTCATTCGGGTGGTATCGTATATTCAAATAACTATTATTATATCTTCGTAAATACTCGAAACCCTATCTTGGATTAAAAGTTTATTTTATTAAATAATCATTTTATTAATTATTAATATTAAATCTTAAAATATCATTTAATAATTATTGTTCACTATTTTAAAAACAAAGTTAATCCAAGATACCTTTTAATACTTTCAAACTCGAACTTTTTCGAACTCAAAACATTTTCGAAAACCCCCGGTCAGGTCCTGTTTCTCGTATGATTTCAAGAACTATCGGTCGACTGATGTCGAACCACAACTACTCTGTTTTCAATCAAAATCAAGTTTTCAAAAGAAAAAGAAAAAGGGACTCTGGCAGGTGTGGGAACCGTTGACGAACGATTCCCGGGATGTGTAAGCGGCCGTGAGCCAGGCGGTCCATCACTTATTATTCCGGCCCAGGTGTTGCCGAAGGATGATTACGGATGTAGTTTTCACCGAGGGTGATTACGGATGTAGTTTTCACCCGAGGGTAGTTACGGATGTAGTTTCTATCCTTCTACCGGTAGAGAAGACCCGCGGATTATTGGACTCGGATGTGGCGACTGATCATCGTCAATCCCTGTCAGGTTTTATGTTTTCTTTAAGTCCCATTCCTCCACTTTGGAAAAATGCTTTGACACTGCATCTTAGGCCTATGTGCCAGTTGCCGATAGTGTCCTATTTTGATGAGAAAGATGTTGACTTTATGCAGTAGCTAGAACTGCAAGGTTATTTTGAAAACAAGGGCACGTCCTGGTGCACCTTTGAAATTTACCAAGTAATTACAAATGATTTTATAACTTATTGATACAACGAGTTTAATGACTGTTATACATATGAAATGCTATATTGCTTACCTTATACTTATATTCTTGCTGAGCTATAGTTGCTCACTCTTGCTTGTTTTCAAATTTTACAAACACAACAGCTAAGAGAAATGGCAAGAACCTGTCAGACTGTTCGAAAGCAGGTGACTAGACCCCAGGCTGCAGTTGAGATCCCACCGGTAGGCCCCATTAGCCGGATTGGTTGGCAGCTTTTGTTAGTACGTTTTATTTATAAGTATGACCTGTGCAAGGCAGTGTACCGTAACAAACTTTCAAGCCGCCAACTTCGCTTCATATCGAAGTGTTGCTGGTAGCATAAATGCTATTTAATTCGGTCTGTAATAACTCTAAAATTCTTACTTTTGCTTATTCATATGTATGACGTTTCTGAGACTCTAACCTCTGTGTGTGTGTGCGGTGTGAGTTTATTGTGGGGTCGATGGTTGTTTATTTATATTGTGTGCAAGAACAAGTATGTTATTAATGGAAAATGGACCGTGAGCGCCTAGATCTCCGACCCCGGATCTGGGGGCGTCACAGAAATGGTATCAGAGAGAAGGTTACAGTTCTCAGAAACGATAGTAATTTAGGAAAGCAACCATAATAATACGAATAATATAACACTAATAATAATCCCATTAATACCTGGAGCTCTCATCGAGTTCACAGTCGGGTTATCGGATATAGCCCTGACTTCTAAGGCCCGTGAGGGAACTACTCCTTAAACCCTTCTTTTTGGTTAGTAACCTAGCTTATTTCCCTTGTGTAGATGGAGGATATACCAGACCCTGAGGCCTATGAGAGGGAGCATGATGAGGCACTACTGAGAGAGACTGAGGACCCTGTTGAGGATACTGATGCTGACCCTGAGCTGGGCCCCTGGATTACGATATTAGGGGATACTGATGATGAGGATCCCGAGGAGGAGCCCTTTATGGAGCCTGAGCCTTTTACCCCCTCCCCTGTGGCCACTGATGAGGAGAGTGTGCGATCCGGTGAGGTCCGTGTTGTGTCACCCCCACCCTCTCCACAGTCATTGAGCCTCACTTCTTCTGATGATGATGATCCCGAGGAGGATACTTCTAGCGAGGAGGAGCGTGACCCTACCCCTACTCCTGCTCCTGCCCCTGTTATGCCACCCCCACCACTGGACCTACCCCCGGTGTCGGGCGCTGAGCACGCCTATGTCGTGCAGTTCATGACCCGAGACTTACTTTCTGCGGAGGCCCGACTTAACGAGGCGAGGAGGGTGATAGTGGAGGAGCGCGAGGCGTGCTTGAGGATCCAGGCTGAGATGAGGACTACTGTTGCTAGGAGGACTAGAGCTCGACTCCACAGGATTGAGAGGAGGAGTCGCGAGAGGGTTCTTGGACTAGGGATCCGCGGGGGCGGAGTGATCCAGGCTAGGGATGTTAGGCGTGTTGTGCGTCGTGCATTTGCCCGGGTGAGGACCTTGCTCCGTCGCGGTGCGGCCCCGTGATGTGTTACTGATAGCTCAGTCCCCTAGGTTCAGATGACATTAGTGTGTCGATTTTGCGGGATAGTTGACTTGTGCAGTGGCGTCCTTTCTGACCAGTGGATGAGTAGACTGACCTACATATATTTAGATGTGACTACGGATAGGATGTACGGATGTAGCCCTACTTTTGTGTAGCCCTGACTATTCGGATTATGTACTTGTATTTGTTCCACTTTTGCTAGACTTTGACATCGGAACTATGTATTTGGCTCTAACATCCAAACTTTGTGACAATCCTTGTACCGTACTTATTTAGTTTCAGTTTCCTTGATATTGCCTCAATTGCTTTACTTTCCGATGCCATGCTCTACTGTTTTGATATACAACTGTGATTATACAACTGCTACAAGCCACAAATACAACCATACTGTTTCAAATTACGATATGTGATTTCAAATTGTTCTCCACATTTTCCAAAAATATTCCTACAATTTTTCTAAAATAAACCTTTCAAAAAAAAAAAAAACGGTTTTAGTTATTTAAAATTTTGAAAATATTTCTATAAGTTCGAAGTTTTGAAATCTTGGAAATTCCTACAAATGTTTTCGAACCACGTAACGATTTCCCCTAAAAAGGTTTTACAGTTTATCGCCATCATAAGGGCACTACGAGTTTCGAAATTTTAACCCTGTATAAAGAGGAACAATACGTTCCTGTCTTCTCTAATTACGGTCAAATAATCTGCAAATCCTAACCCATTTTTGTCTTATTATCAGAATCATGCCACCCAGAAGAATGAACACTCGAGCTCACCCGGCCAACTCTGAAGGCCAGGGTAGCCACCATGGGCCGGAAGGCCACCAAAACCGAGAGAGAGAGGATCAGAACCTGAGCGAGGATGAAGGTAGTGACTATAACTTGTTTGATAACTCTGAGTATGATGAAGAGGAAGCTGAAGATGATACCCTAGAGGTGGAAAACCCAAGGAGAGACCCTATGGAGCGATTCATGGACCTACTCAGGCAGAACTTGGACCGTCCCCCGGTCCAGCCACCACCCAACAATGCGAATGCCAATGCCTTTCGGAATTTTAAATCCCTGAAACCCCCGGAGTTTAAGGGAACTGCGGACCCAGTCGAGGCAAGAGCCTGGCTGAAAGAAATGGAAAAATCTTTTGAGATACTAGGAGTCGCTGAAGAGCAGAAAACTGTTTTCGCCACCTATCTGCTGAAGGGTGAGGCAAACTACTGGTGGGAAGCTAAAAAGAATTTGGAGGGAAGAGGTGTGGTGACCTGGGAGAGGTTTAGCGAGTTGTTCTTGGAAAAGTATTTCCCTAGGTTCATGGAAACACAAATGGAGCTGAAATTTTTGGAACTAAAGCAAGGTAACATGACAGTGGCCGAGTATGAGGCAAGATTTACTGAGCTGTCAAGGTTTGTGCCGGAATATGTGAACTCTGAGGTGAAGAGGGCCCGAAGGTTTCAATTGGGGCTAAAGCAATGGATTCAGAATCGTGTGGCGGTTCTTGAGCTGGCAGACTATGCCACCCTGGTACAGAAAGCATCGATCGTTGAGGCTGGAAGTGAACAGATGCAGAAGGAGAGGGAAGGAAAGAAGAGGAAGTTTGACAGTCGAAAG
The DNA here is from genome assembly GCA_037693485.1 of Kitagawia praeruptora. Classification (NCBI taxonomy): domain Eukaryota; kingdom Viridiplantae; phylum Streptophyta; class Magnoliopsida; order Apiales; family Apiaceae; genus Kitagawia; species Kitagawia praeruptora. The sequence goes on from CM075345.1 coordinate 104,115,949, forward strand.
GGAAACTCTGCGGGAGGGAGCGTTCCGAGCAAGTTTAAGCGAGGAACAGTGTCCCAGCCCAGCGGAAACTTTGGAACCAAGAGAGCTGAAAGTTGGAGTGTGGGCCAGGGCGGCCGACCACAGGGATCATCGTACTCTACCCCACCCCGAGCCCCACTCCCGGAATGCAATAAATGTGGAAGGAAACATGCGGGCGTGTGTAACCTGCAAGATGTGAAGTGCTTCAAGTGTGGGCTGACGGGACATTATGCTAACACCTGTCGAGGGACTAGTAACAACACCAGTGCTGGAGGTAATTGCTTCAAGTGTGGGAAACCAGGGCACCGAATGAGGGAATGTATGTCCTCTGGGCCAGCTGCATCAAGAGTGAGTGGAACTGCTTCTAACAGGGCCCCTACTGCAAGAACTTTTAACATGACTGTGCAAGATGCCGTGAGGAACACGGATGTGATCGCAGGTACCCTACTACTCAACTCAGTTAATGCGAATGTTTTATTTGATTCGGGAGCTACCAAGTCTTTCATATCTCTAGATTTTGTATGTCGGTTAGGCCTTAAGACTGAACCACTGAGAGACAGACTGCAAGTAGAGATAGCTAATCACGAAATTATTCCTGTTAACCAAGTATGTCCAGGTTGCGACCTAGAAAAAGAAGGGTGACACTTTCGGGTAGATTTAATACCTTTTAAATTAGGGGAGTTTGACGTAATAATAGGTATGGATTGGTTGACAACCCATGGAGCTCAGATTGATTGCGTGAAGAAGAAAGTGAGTTTAAGACTGCCAGGGGATAAGGAAGTAGTGTTTAGTGGAAAACGACAAACCCAAAAGTTCCTGACTATGATTCGAGCTAAAAGGCTGTTACGTAAGGGATGCGAAGCCTATCTAGCCTATGTAAAGGATACCAAGAAGGAGGCACCTAACCTACAGGAAATCCCAGTCGTTAATGAATTCGCGGATGTATTTCCGAACGATCTTCCAGGACTACCACCTGATAGAGACATCGAGTTCGCTATAGATTTAGTTCCGGGCACGGCCCCAATTTCAAAAGCCCCATATAGGCTAGCCCCAGTGGAGATGAAAGAGTTGGCCACCCAATTGCAAGAGCTGTTGGATAAAGGAATGATAAGACCTAGTGTGTCACCGTGGGGAGCCCCGGTACTATTCGTGAAAAAGAAGGATGGCAGTATGAGATTATGCATAGACTACAGGGAGTTGAATAAGGTGACCATAAAGAATAAGTATCCTTTGCCCAGAATAGATGACTTGTTTGACCAACTAAAGGACGCGGTTTATTTTTCCAAGATCGATTTGAGAACCGGGTACCACCAGTTAAGGATTAAGCCAGAAGATATTCCAAAGACGACCTTTCGCACCCGGTATGGGCACTATAAGTTTTTAGTAATGTCGTTCGGGTTGACAAATGCACCCGCAGCTTTCATGGACTTAATGAATCGGGTCTTCAAGAAGTATCTGGACAAGTGTGTTATAGTCTTCATCGATGACATCTTGATTTATTCCAAGACGAAAGAGGAACATGCAGAGCACTTGAGGATTGTATTGGGAGCATTAAGAGAAGAAAAGTTGTACGCCAAGTTCTCGAAGTGTGAATTTTGGTTGAAGGAAGTTCAGTTTTTGGGGCATGTGATTAGCGAACAAGGCATCCTAGTGGACCCAGCCAAAATAGAGGCTGTATCAAATTGGGAGAGACCAACCACTCCGACAGAGGTGAGAAGTTTCATAGGATTGGCCGGCTACTATAGGATATTTGTCCAAGACTTTGCCAAGATAGCAGCCCCTTTGACACGGCTAACTCGCAAGACCGAGAAGTTTGTGTGGACTGAGAAATGTGAAGAAAGCTTCCAAGAGTTGAAAAAGAGGTTGGTGACAGCACCAGTACTAGCCCTACCCGATGATAAGGGAGATTTTGTGATTTATAGCGACGCGTCCCATAAAGGTTTAGGGTGTGTGCTTATGCAGCACGGTAAGGTGATTGCGTATGCGTCCAGACAACTTAAGGAGTATGAGATAAGATACCCCACCCATGATTTGGAATTAACAGCAATAGTATTTGCTTTGAAGATCTGGAGACATTACCTTTATGGAGAAAAGTGTGAAATCTACACGGATCACAAGAGCTTAAAGTACATATTCACTCAGAAAGAGTTAAACATGAGGCAGAGGAGATGGTTAGAGCTAATCAAGGATTATGATTGTGAGATTCATTATCACCCAGGGAAGGCCAACGTAGTGGCCGATGCACTTAGCCGAGAGGAGAAGATTAAGATGATAACGTCAGTGGACGAAGTGATCAAGGACCTCGAGAGGCTGGAGATTGAGGTGAGGTTGCCAGGAATTGGCCAAGAGAGTCTAATGGAAATAAAAGTCCAACCACCGCTATTGGAAAAGATTAAGTTATGCCAGGAAAAGAAGATAGAATGTTAACTCGAATAACTTGTAGAAGGGGGGGGGGGGGGTTGAATACAAGTTATATAATCGTGTCTGATTTTTGCTTGATTATAAGAACAAGAATAAACGAATGAATCAAACTCTTGTTTGTATTAATAAGATCAAATACAAACTCTACCAAAGGTGTACAATACCTTTAGCAGCTGCTGACAATACAAATATCTCTCTGTTTGTTTCGAACTCTTGAATACAAACCTTATACAGAGCTACGCACACGAACTCACAACTTCGTCGCTCTTTTTACAATGATATTGAGAGAGTATTTATAATGCTACCTATCAACTAATAACAGAAAGATATAATCTATACATGACAATGTTCTGCCTTCTAGTCGATAGTTTCCTTCAATAGAAAACTCTTTCCTTCATAATATCTTCTTGCTTGTTCTTCAAACAACGATCCTATTTTATAGCACTTGCCAGTTTCTGTAGCATCCATAATGACCTCATCAGTAACATGACTGATATCAGGATCTGTACACTGCATCAGTATCTGATCACTCATCAGTATTGGACCATCATCAGGATTTGCTCTGTTCCTGACATGTAGTCTCCGATACACTGTTCATTCCTGACTAAACTATACAGATAACTGTCTTACACATAAAACCTAAATACAGTGCTAAATCCTTTATAAGATCAGGATTACAAGAAGTATAATGTGTAAATTCTATTCTTAACATCACAACTTATGAATTATTCCTAACAATCTCCCCCTATTTATGCTTTACAATCTGAAGCATAAATCTAAGTTGTGGATGTCAAAACATATAACAATACAACCAGAATAGAATTTATGAATGTAGAATTATGAAGTTAAGTACCTCCTTCTCAGATGTAGACATTTATCCAGTACTTAGAAGAAAGAATTTTAACTATTAATGCTGCTCTTCCTTACCACTTCCTAGCTGAGATTCACCACTGTCACTCCTGGTTCTTCTTTTTACTACCATTTGTCTGATCTTTATCTCCCCCAGCTTTATCTTTATCTCCTTCAGTCTGGTAGTGTTGTTGTTGTCTTTGAATTGTCTTTATCTCCCCCTTTTTGACATCAGCAACATTAATTCCAAGAGATTCAGAAACAGAACAAATGAGATTCATAAGAACTGCTTGATTTTCCATAATTGTGACTTGGTTATCTTCTAGTGATTGAAGTCTTGTTTGAATAGCAATTTGAGAATTCTGAATATCTTTCAAAACATCAGAATAAACTTCAATATTGGAAGTGCTTCTAGTATCTTCAGTATCAGAATCAGAAAGAACTTTATCTTCAAGTCTTGTAGAAGAAGTTGCTTGAGTTGTATGATATTCAAGTAATAAAACCTGATTAGAAGTATCAACGTCTTCATCTTTCTGTTCTGGAACTGAAACATGATCATCATCTCCTTCACCAGTATTCTGTGTACTAACATCTTCAAATCCTGACTCCTCCTTAGAGTGATCAGCGACTGTTGATGTCTCAATTCTAGCTGATATTGGAAGTACATACAAAGGAACACTAGGATCATTAGGATCTTCATCTGGTACATATGCATCAAGAGATTGCTTTATCCTGGCACCTCTCCTGTTAATGATTTCTGCAAGCCTCTCCTTTTGCTTCTGAGCTTTAACTTCTGGCTTTGCATTGTGATGTGCTAGGTCATTCTTCTGATACATTTTGATGAATGAATAAGTACCAGCATCCATACCCAAATTTTCAGACCAAGATTCAGGAAAAACCTGATCCCAGAAATCAAATGATGGTTTCCTAATTTTCTCTCCCTCACTATGGAGTTGATCATCCATACCCTCATTCTCACTTTGACTTACTAAAGTCAACACTCTTTCTACCTCACCTTTTGCCTGGTCAGGAGCCAGCCGCTCAAATTGTGGATCAATATCCATCTTTTCAAGTGTATCACTCAAATTTGGATAAGTGCTCTCATGACCTACAGAAAAATAGAGTTTAGAAGGAGTTTTTATACCTGAACTCACATGGAGAGAGGGTTCCTCATATGGCATGTGGCTTGAGGTTTTCTCCAAGGAGTGAGCTGCTATAGTCTCTGAACCCATACAATCATCTTCTTTCCTTTCAGAAACTACAGGCTCCAGTATACCACTTTCAGGTTCTTTACTAGACTCTGATGTCTTCAGTAATACTTCATTAGACATCATAGTTAGTACATCACCGTCTTTAAGTGTTGTTTGCTGAGACACACCCTCAAGGTGGATAGACTCTGACTGAACAAAATTTGTTTGATCTTCAGAAAAATCAACCAAAGTCATTCCTCCCATATCATAGGGTATCTCACTTGCATTCTCAGTCATCACAGAAGACCTTTCAACATCAGCTATCACAGCTCCTGAGTCATCCTTTCTCTGACTAGATGGTTCTTGTGTTGCAGTGACCGTGATCTGATCTTTCCTACTACTCACCACTGGTGCAATAGTATCTTCTGTTGACTGCTTCCCTCTATCTACTTCCTCCAGTTGTTCACCTTGAGCTGAAGCATCTTCAATAATTACATCCTTGTCAAATAAATATGCATGAAGTGATTGAAGTGCAACATGCTTCGAGAGTCCAAATTTCTTGACTAATTGTCTTCTGACAGATACATAGAAATACATCTTCATTAAGTCAAGTCTTTGATGTAGAAGTCCATATTCATCTGGAAATAAAAGTTTTGGTACTCTTTCAATCAGAAAGTCTAGAACAGGCCTTGACAACTTCACTTTGAGAGAAATTAATCCCATAGCCAGTCTGTATGATAATGTAGTTTCCCATGAAGAATCAATATCCAGATCTCTCTTGTCAAATACTGACATAGATGTAGCTTGATTTGTAGAAACCTGCATGATATTAGTTGGACTAGACTCTGTGTGTGTAGGTGACAATTGAATCTTTCTCCTTGTTCTCCTGATATAGTGAGCAAAAGATTTATCCTGAGAAGACTCAAGAGGTGTAGACACAGAAGTGATCTTGGGATGAGATCTTTGTTCAATAGACACAGTCTTTTGAGAGACAGTATCCAGTAACTGTTTTCCCTTTTTAAGAACTACAGCCTTTTGTGAGACTGCAGCCTGGCTGTGACTAGGTTTTTCATCTCTTTGTGTTAACAAAGAAAGTTGAATTGCAGCCTTCAATTCTGCTCTCTCTGCAAGAGTTAAATCATCATCATCTTCACTAGAATTACTACTACTACTTGACACAACAAATCTTCTCTTCCTTACAACTGATGTCTTTTGAGAAACACCAGAGGTTGGTTTCTTTGAAACAATAGGCTGTGGATCAAAATTTGGTTCTTGAATTGTTTCAGAGACTATGATGTTTTGGGCTACTTGGGTAGACACAGGTGGGTTCTCCTCCAATTGAGATTCCTGAGCCATTTCACCACAAAAGAAAGAAGAATTGTAGAGAGTAGGAAGATGAGTTTTAAGAATTACCTGAAAATGATGTGGATAATGAATTGTAGGTATTTCATCTAGATTCTTTTCATTGTCCTTCTTTGTAATATCAGAGAAAATTCTCTTTTGCTGTTCATAAGAAGAAACACAATGTTCCCTACCAAATCTAGCTTCAACATCAGGAATAAAATGGTTAATAAACAATTGCATAAATCTATGATAATAAACCATTTTCCTGTTTTGATCTCTTGACCCAAGTTTAATACTCATCTGACTTAAGATAATATGACCAATGTTAATTACTCTGTCATAAAGCAAACTATAAGCAATATGAGATGTAACAGAAGTAATTTGTTGAAAAGAACTACATTTGCCAGTAAAACATTTAGCAATTTGATCAAAGTAAAAAGACCATTCCTTTCTTAGAAAAGACCTATTCAACTGGCTCATGTTATCTAGAGGTCCACTATAACCTAATTCAGACAACATAGTTCTTATATTATCATCAGATGGTACATTCTCATAACTATCAGTAACAGGTAAGCAAAGTACTGTACTAACAACAGATTCAGTAATGTCAAATGAATCTTGTCCTAAATGTAGAACAATCTTACCTGATTGACTCTGAGTAGAATCAATTACCTCAGCATTCTCCCAAGCTTGTGAAACAGCTACTTGATTAATCTGTGGAGATGCTGTCAATGCACAACTTAATGGTCCATACGCCAGAAAGTCCATGATTGGATGAAAATCAGATGACACTCCTTCCTTGTTGGTGATAGCTGCAACATGATTGTTTGTCATAAAATCAAAGTCACCAAACTTGAAGGCTACTGATTTAGGTAATCTTCTCTGAGCTGCCATTCTTGATCTGAAAAGAAACTTAAAAAATTCTTGAAATGAATTAGTGATTCCGAAAACTCAAGAGTGATTTTTGCTTTGGAGAATGTAAGATTAGAGAAAGCAATTACACGATTAGAGTTTCAAAACAAATATATTTCACAAATCTTTCAGACCACTATCCCACGTTGACACGTAGATTGACAGGTGTCAGTCCCTGAAAAATGCGGTTACCCACGATTTTTTGGAAAATAAAATCCAAAATTGATTTTCATGAAATAAATCAGGGTATAAATAAGTAATACTGATCAGCTTCCTTTTCCTGATGACCTCTCATCAAAATAATCACAAAATGCAATTTGATTTAAAAATAAAATTTTCAAATCCTGATGATTACTCATGAAATCCTGATCAATATCATCAGAGACTTAATATGGAGTTTTCCACGTGGCATCTTTCTTTTATCTGAAAAAGAAAATAAACAATTAATCTGAACAGAAAATCAATTGGTTAGATATTTTCAATATTTCTTGAAACAAGAAATACAGTCTAATGCAATAATTAGCATTTGACTTCATTAAGACTTCCAAGTGACTGCTCAGCTTCTCACGTCTTCCTTTAAAAGAACCAAACGCCTTGTGCAATTCTCCATAACCTTTCAATTTCTTTTCTTCTCAACAATGCTTCTCAAACCAAAAATCCCTTCAAACCCATTTTTCAGATTTTTCTTGGTCGATGAACATCCTGTTCTTGATCATCTCTTTGAACAAACGACTCTTCTCATCGAACTAATCATGAATGGATTGGTTTTCGATAATATCCAGAGGTTTCTCCTAGAACATCCATCTGTTGGATACAATCTTCCCCTAACCTCCTCAAAACTTGAGGATGAAGAATTTGGCCGAGAGTCTGAGGTTGATCTTGATGGAGATGCTATTCATTTAAGTTAGCTGCTCTCATTCAAGTCGCCCAGACAAGGAATCCAAGAGCAAACGAGGCTTTCATCCCCTGATGGATTTCTTGAGATGCTCCTTGTCCTGTACCTCAGAGTTCATATCAAAGACAAGTATAGAATAGAAATTTAGACAAAAAGATGTTGTATTTCATTTCCATGTAATGATTTTTATTAATGAAAATACAATCTCTTGTTATCTGCTTGTCTTTTGATTTTTTGAATGATGTATAAATTATCAGTATGCAAATATCAAAACTTGCTAGCATAGACTTAACACATCACAGAATCAGATTACTACACAAAGTAAACGTCAGGATCTGAAGCAATTTTCATAATCCTGATACTGACACAATACTGATGACGTCAGCATCCTGATGACAAATCTAATCCTGATGATTATTAACAAGTCTATCATACTGAAATTTATCAAGGCAATGTGTTATAGCTCAAGCATTTAACAATCAAATATAGATCCTGACAGAAATATCAAGTCTATAAGCTAAGAACAACATACCTTGCTACTTTTGCAGATGTTAAAGATCTAAAAATTTAACATTCCTAACTCACTTACTAGTCTACTGAATGTAGTCTCATCAAGTGGTTTAGTTAGAATATCTGCAAGCTGTTTGTCAGTAGGAACAAAATGAAGTTCCACAGTACCATTCTCAATATGTTCTCTAATAAAATGATACCTGACATCAATGTGCTTAGTCCTTGAATGTTGAACTGGATTTTCTGCAATTTTAATAGCACTAGTATTATCACAAAACATAGGAATATTACTAAGTGTCATACCATAATCCAGCAACTGATTTCTTATCCAAAGGAGCTGTGCACAACAACTGCCTGCTGCTATGTACTCAGCTTCTGCAGTTGAGGTTGAAACAGATTGTTGCTTCTTGCTTGCCCAAGAAATCAATCTATTTCCCAAAAATTGACATGTACCTGTAGTGCTTTTCCTGTCTATCTTACACCCTGCATAATCAGAGTCTGAATAGCCAATTAGAAAGAAATCAGATTCTCTAGGATACCACAAACCAAGATTTGGAGTTCCTTTGAGATATCTAAAGATTCTCTTCACAGCAATTAAATGAGATTCCTTAGGATTACTTTGAAATCTAGCACATAAACAGGTAGAAAACATTATATCTGGCCTACTTGCAGTTAGATATAACAATGAGCCTATCATGCCTCTATAACTAGTATTATCCACACTCTTCCCCTTAGGATCAGAGTCTAGTTTAGTGGCTGTTGCCATGGGTGTTTTTGCAACTGCACAGTCTTGAAAATCAAACCTTCTTAAAAGATCTTTGATATACTTTGACTGATTAATGAAAATACCAGTCTCAGTCTGTTTGACCTGCAAGCCTAAGAAATAATTTAGTTCACCCATCATGCTCATCTGATACTTAGACTGCATAAGCTTGCTAAACTTAGCACACAACTTTTCATTAGTAGAACCAAAAATAATATCATCAACATAAACTTGAACTAAAAGCAATTCACCTTTTATCTTTCTAAAGAATAGAGTTTTGTCAATTGTACCTCTTGTGAAGCCATTTTCAAGAAGAAATTTAGACAAAGTCTCATACCATGCTCTTGGTGCCTGCTTTAGTCCATAGAGTGCCTTGTCAAGTTTGTAGACATGATTTGGAAACTTCTGATCAACAAATCCAGGTGGCTTTTCTACATACACTTCTTCATCAAGTTTGCCATTTAAAAAAGCACTCTTTACATCCATCTGGTATACCTTGAATTTTGAATGAGCTGCAAATGCAAGAAACATTCTGATTGCTTCCAATCTTGCTACAGGTGCAAAGGTCTCATCATAATCAATGCCTTCTTCCTGAGAATAACCTTTGGCCACCAGTCTTGCTTTGTTTCTTACAATCATACCAGATTCATCTAGCTTGTTTCTGAAAACCCATCTTGCACCAACAATAGATCTATCATTAGGTCTTGGTACCAGTTTCCAAACTTTGTTTCTCTCAAACTCATTTAACTCCTCCTGCATTGCAATTACCCAATCAGGATCCTGTAAGGCTTCTTCAACCTTCTTAGGTTCATTCTTTGAGAGAAAGCAACTATACAAGCATTCATTTTGAATTGATCTTCTAGTTCGAACACCACTATTTAGATCACCAATTATCAAATCTTTAGTATGATCCTTTGTCCATTTTCTAGCAGGTGGTAAATCAACTCTGCTAGTCTCTCCCCCTAAGTTAGTGGTATCTCTTGTAGAAGAATTCTCTCTACCTTCAAAAACTCTCCTTTGATCAATAGAATCAGTAGATTCCATATTGCTGCTAGTTACTGATCTTTCCTCAGTAGACTCTGAAAGGTCAGTTCCTGATGGAGTAGACTCTGAAACATCAATTCCTGATGGAATAGATTCTGAAAGACTAGTCTGCTCCTGATGATCACTATGTTCTCTCTGATTTATTTGCTCCCCCTCAACAGTAGCATTCCTTTGAGAAGCAATAGTAATTTCTTCTGGAGAACCTTCATCATCACTTGAGAGTATCTCAGAATTCTTCAGATTTTCAAATTCCAATTTGTCATGGCTTTCATCAGTTTGCAAAATTCCAAATTTATTATCATCAAATGCAACATGAATTGATTCCATAACAATGTGAGTTCTGAGATTATAAACTTTGAAGGCCTTAGATGCTGAATATCCTAGAAAAATTGCTTCATCCGATTTGGCTTCAAATTTTCCAAGTTGTTCTGGATGAACTTTTAGGACATAGCATTTGCATCCAAAGATGTGAAAATATTTCACACTTGGTTTCTTTCCTTTGATCATCTCATAGGGAGTTTTTCCATGACTATTTACCAAGGTACAGTTCTGAGTGAAACATTCAGTGTTAATAGCTTCTGCCCAAAAGTAGGTTGGAAGCTTTGCATCTGCAAGCATGGTTCTTGCTGCCTCTATGAGAGTCCTGTTCTTTCTTTCCACTACACCATTTTGTTGAGGTGTACCAGGTGCAGAAAACTGTTGAGTGATTCCATTGTCTGCACAAAACCCCTCCATTGTAGAATTCTTGAATTCTGTACCATTGTCACTCCTAAGTACTTTGACTTTGTACTCAGAGTTATTATGAATATTCTTGATGAGTTCAATGATTTGCTGAGGAGCTTCATCCTTCTTGTGTAGAAAGAACACCCATGTGAACCTTGTGAAATCATCCACCATAACTAGAGCATATATTTTCTTGCTGATAGACATAATGTTTACTGGACCAAACAGATCAAGATGTAGCATGTGAAATGGTTCAGTAATTGAATTTTCAGTCTTGCTCTTGAAAGTGGTTCTTCTCTGCTTTCCAAGCTGACATGCATCACAAAGTCCATCTTGCACAAAATTCGCCTGAGGTAGGCCTCTCACCAAATTGTGTTTAACAAGTTGATTAAGCTTCTTGAAATTAAGATGTGAGAGCTTCTTGTGCCAATTCCAGCTTTCATCACTTGTTGCTTTGCTGTAGAGACATCTAACAATTCCTTTAGATGTATCACTTAAGCTGGCTTCATATATGTTACCATGCCTTTGACCAGTTAGAACAATGTCTCCATTCTGCATATTCAAGACTTTGCATCCTTCTCTGTCAAAGATTGATTTGTAACCTTTATCACCCAGTTGACTTATACTTAAAAGAGTATGTTTCAAGCCTTCAACCAGTGCTACATTTTCTATGATGACATTCCCCAAAATAATTGAGCCATATCCCAGAGTTTCTCCTTTGTTGCCATCTCCAAAAGATATTACTGGGCCAGCTTTCCTCTCAAACTTTGTAAGCAGGGGCTTCTTTCCAGTCATATGTCCAGAGCATCCACTGTCCAAGATAATTGAATGCTTCTTTCCTATGCCCTGCAAACAAAAAGTAACTAGTTAGAATTTTTTAGGACCCAACTTTGATTGGATCCTTTCTTACTAGATTTAGAGACAACAGACTTTGAAGATTTTGCATTTATTTTACCTGTTGCAGAGTCAACCTTAGACTCTGATTTCACAAACTGTTTGTGACTAGGAGTTTCAGATTTCAAGGAATAATAGTCATAATACAGTTCATGATATTCTCTACACATGTAAATGGAATGAAGTAAACTACCACAATGATAACAAGTTTTTTTTTGGTTGGTATTGAATTTTCTGAGTCTTGGGGAATCTGGACTCAGTTTTCCAAGAAGGTTTTTGATTGCAGTCTAGGGCCAAATGATTATGATTTCCACACTTATAGCATTTTTTCCTAGGTGCATCAGGTACATTCTTGTAATTATTCTCTTTGTTAACACCTTCTTTTCCATTCCTATTTCTCTTGATCTTGCTAGACTCTGAAAGATCATCTAATCTCTGTTTCAACTGAGACTTAGACAGAAACCCTATGTTTACATTCTTAGGTTTCTCTAACACTTTCTCATCTGAAAAACTATTGTTAATTCTCTTGTGTACAACAGGGGTACCTTTTGAATCAACAAATTTAACATGATTAGGTTCAGAAACAATTTTCTTACCTTCAGATTTAGATGTGTTAGCTTCTGCCTTACTATCATCATTGACAATAGCTACTTTTTCTTCTTGTCTAGCCTTATCAAAACCTAAACCATTAACCTTACCACGAATTCCACTCTCAAAGATTTCTATTGTCTTCTTACTGGAATTGTTAATGGTCTTAATCACATCTCTCTCTTCTTCTAGTTCTTTTCTGACATAGTCATAAGCCTCAAGAATTACACTATAATCATGCTTAGCTTTATCAGAACTCAACTTGTATTCTTCCATTTGAATTAATTCAGATTCAAGAAAATTATTTCTATCAACTAATTTATCATTCTTAACCTTAGGTTCATCTCTTTCACAAGTAAGAATTCTAAAATTAGTCATAAGATTCTTAAACTCAGCATGGATAGATCTAATTTCATCAGAATTTAAGCTATCAAATGAATCAAGAGAGTGAAGTGATACCTTAATAGAGGATGGAGAAGTTTTCTTTGGAGATTCAGGTTTGTCTGAACTATTGGCCATCAATGCAATGTTTTCATAATCCAATTCATCTTCAGAGTCACTGGAATCAGCCCAATCTTTCTGTGTGACCATAAGTGCATTACCCTTTCCTGAATTCCTAGGCTTCTTACACTCACTAGCAAAGTGTCCAAGCTCGCTGCAGTTAAAGCACTTGATCTTGGCCTTATCAAGCTTGACAATTGTACTTTTGCTCTTGTCACTCTTCTTCTCCTCCTTCTTTTGAAAAGGTCCTTTGCTAAATCTTCTCCTGTTGAATCTTCCTTTCTTGAAAGCTTTAGCAAACATAGCAAAGAGTTCTTGCATCTCAGATTCAGAATCATTGTTGTCAGAGTCCATATCAGTAGTCTCTGACTCAGAACTTTCTTTGCTTTTCTTCTTCCTCGAATTCTTTACAGCAATCTCTTCATGCTGTTCTTCAGGAAGCTTCTTTACTTCAGATTGAGCAGTAAGTGCAATAGTCTTCATCTTTCCTTCACTCCTGCTCTTTTTCTGCTGCTTGTCAAGTTCATAAGCTTTCAATTTTCCATATACTGCCTCTAATGAAATCTCATCCAGATCATTAGCTTCCTCAATCGCAGATATCTTCTCATTGTAGAAATCAGGCAAAGCTTTCATGAACTTTGTATTCATATCCTCCAAGTCATAATATTTACCATGCATGGCCATCTCATTGATGAGTTTTGTAAACCTATCAAAGGTATCAGTAAGTGACTCACCAGACTTGGATTCAAAGTACTCATACTGTTGTATAAGTAATGTCCTCATATTCTTCCTGACAGGCTTAGTTCCTTCACAGTGAACCTTAAGATTGTCCCATATATCCTTAGCAGTTTTACAAGAGAGAACATAGTTAGTGAGAACAGAATCAAGACTGTTGAATAATATGTTTCTCACTTTAGCATCTTTGAGAACATTCTCCTTGTCCTTATCTGACCATTCAGATTTTGGTTTCTCTGCTGTATGTTCTGGAACAACCACACCATCAACAGTTGCTTGTCCAACGACCTTTGTTGGAACAAAAGGTCCATCTCTGATTCTGTCAAGATAATCAGGATCTGTTGCTTCCAGATGATGCAACATCTTTACTTCCCATAGAGTATATTCGTTTCTCTTGAGCATAGGAATCTTAGTATTCCCATCCTTGTAACCAGACATGATTGCAGATCTTTTATGATTATTCGAAATCAACCTTCTCTAATACCAATTGTTAACTCGAATAACTTGTAGAAGGGGGGGGGGGTTGAATACAAGTTATATAATCGTGTCTGATTTTTGCTTGATTATAAGAACAAGAATAAACGAATGAATCAAACTCTTGTTTGTATTAATAAGATCAAATACAAACTCTACCAAAGGTGTACAATACCTTTAGCAGCTGCTGACAATACAAATATCTCTCTGTTTGTTTCGAACTCTTGAATACAAACCTTATACAGAGCTACGCACACGAACTCACAACTTCGTCGCTCTTTTTACAATGATATTGAGAGAGTATTTATAATGCTACCTATCAACTAATAACAGAAAGATATAATCTATACATGACAATGTTCTGCCTTCTAGTCGATAGTTTCCTTCAATAGAAAACTCTTTCCTTCATAATATCTTCTTGCTTGTTCTTCAAACAACGATCCTATTTTATAGCACTTGCCAGTTTCTGTAGCATCCATAATGACCTCATCAGTAACATGACTGATATCAGGATCTGTACACTGCATCAGTATCTGATCACTCATCAGTATTGGACCATCATCAGGATTTGCTCTGTTCCTGACATGTAGTCTCCGATACACTGTTCATTCCTGACTAAACTATACAGATAACTGTCTTACACATAAAACCTAAATACAGTGCTAAATCCTTTATAAGATCAGGATTACAAGAAGTATAATGTGTAAATTCTATTCTTAACATCACAACTTATGAATTATTCCTAACATAGAAGAAGAAAAGAATTCGATGGAGAAAATTTTAACTGGCGAAGAAATTAGGTGTGAGAAGGATGGGAATGGAGTTATGAGGTACGCATCTAGGATATGGATCCCGAATGTTCGAGAATTAAAAGATGAGATTTTGCAAGAGGCTCATAGTTCAAGGTATTCGATTCACCCTGGAGGCACCAAGATGTATAGGGATTTGAAAGAGTATTATTGGTGGCCAAATATGAAGAAGGACGTAGCAGAGTGGGTAAGTAAATGCTTGACATGTCAAAGAGTGAAGGCCGAACACCAGAGGCCCAGTGGATTGTTGCAACCCTTAGAGATACCCGAATGGAAGTGGGAACAGATTGCGATGGACTTTGTGGTCGGATTACCAGGGACCAAGACTAACCATGACGCCATTTGGGTAATTATTGATAGATTGACCAAGTCAGCACATTTTCTTCCAATCAACGAGAGATACACTGTCGACAAGCTGGTAGATATCTACTTAAAAGAGATTGTGGTTAGGCATGGGGTTCCTGTGAGCATTGTATCAGATAGAGACCCAAGATTCAACTCCAGGTTCTGGAGGAGTTTTCAGGATTGTGTGGGGACTAAGTTAAACATGAGTACTGCATACCATCCCCAAACAGACGGACAGAGTGAGAGAACCATCCAGACCATCGAGGACATGTTGAGAGTATGTGCCATAGATTTCAAGGGAAGTTGGGACGACCATTTGCCATTGATCGAATTTTCCTACAACAACAGTTACCACGCGAGTATAGGCATGCCCCCATATGAAGCTTTGTACGGACGAAGATGTCGGTCCCCTTTGTGTTAGGAAGAAGTTGGAGAGCGGAAGATTTTAGGGCCTGAACTGGTCCAACAGACAAGAGAAACTATCGAGCTCATAAGAGGACGGCTGGTAGCGGCCCAAGACAGACAGAAGAAGTATGCGGACCAGACCCGCAAGGACAAAGAATATGAGGTAGGAGAGTTTGTGATGTTAAAAGTATCACCGTGGAAGGGATTGATGAGATTTGGTAAGAAGGGGAAACTAAGCCCGAGATTTATTGGACCTTTTGAGATCTTGAAACGAGTTGGAAAGTTAGCCTATGAATTGGCTTTACCTCCGAGCTTACAGCAAGTACATAATGTGTTTCATGTGTCCATGCTACGACCCTACCATACCGACTTCCGACATGTGATAGAACATGATCAAGTGGATCTGCAACCAGACTTAACATATGTGGAGCAACCCGTAGAAATTATGGATAGAAAAGAACAGGTGCTGAGGAATAAGGTTGTCAAACTAGTGAGAGTCTTGTGGAGGAACCAGAATGTCGAAGAATCAACATGGGAACTAGAAAGCGCAATGCGTGAAAAGCACCCCCAACTGTTTTCAACCTGATTCCGGGACGGAATCCTTTTAAGGAGGGGAGGCTGTAAGAACCCTAATTTTTGGTAATATTTTATTTTATTTAATATCTTGTGGCAATGTCAATACGGAACCTTTCTGGTCATCCCTGTGATTAATAGAATTGATTGTCTGAGAAACTGTGTTGTTGTATTCCCTATGTAAGATAAAAAGGGAGATTGTGAAGGCAAGAGTCTTATTGTTAGTGAGATTTATAAAACTTGGGATTTGAGAATGATTAGAGTGTTACAAGATTTATTAAGGATCATGACAAGGAATGATGGACATTAGAGGGATTTACACAATTAGTACTTAAGGAATTATAGGGGAAATCTCTACGCGACAAAATATTATTACGAGAGATTAATTAAGATACGATACGAATTAAAGATTAGATAATAAACATTGGTGGGAGAATAATAATACAAGGAGTAGTATTGCATGCAAGCCCATGCAACCAAGTAGTTAGAAACCAAGCCAACTAGTTAGCCATTGGAAGATGAATAGTAGTTGGTTACTTGCTTTTTGAAAAAGGAGGAGACATGTAGTACAAGAGCCATACCTATAGCCATACCTAGGTGTACCATGCTTGTACATACAATTATATGTAACACCCAACCAATTACACAACCAACATAAACACAAAAAAAAAGAAATCAAACTCTCTCCCCCCCCTTGCTTGTTGCTCTCGGCCAAGAACAAAGTGAGGAAGAAAGAAATTTCTTTCTCCCACTTCTCATCACTCATAAATCATAATATAATTCCTAGGTCATCTACATCATCTAAGCAAGGTATGCTAGCAATTTCACTTCATTTCATCCATCCAATTCCAACTTATAAATTGTTAAAGTTTGGATGAATAGTAACCAAGTTTGTTCTTCCTTTAGATCTTGCATTGTGAGTGTTGTAGGAGGCCATCTAAGGTGTCTTTAAGTTGTATAAAGATTGTTCAAAGTCTCTAGGAGCTCAAGAAGGTATGAAATCTCAAACCACCCTTGGTTATGTGTTGTTCATGTAGTATGGTAGTAGATCCATGCATTTTAGGGGTTATCTTGGATGTATATGTATTGGATAACATGGATCTTAGGTTTTGATGTTGAGATGGTGAATTTTATGACTATGGTGAACATATATATCTCCATGAGTGTTATGAGTCATGATCTAAGTGTTTTAAGTGGTGTTTATGTTATGGAAGCATGAAAAATGGTTGATCTAAGTGATTTGAGCTTGCTGATTTTGTCCAGGAACTTTGACCTGTGTTGTAGCACGATTTTGAACACTCAAATGATGTCCCCTGATGTCCTACCTTATATTGTTGGAAAGATAATTGAATGTAGTTTCTGGATATATAAGATTCATAGCTAGGTGATGTGTGGATTTTTAGTTATGGCCGGAGGAGTGATTTTTGTTTCTGGACTATGGACTGCATAAAGTGACCCCCTTGTGAACCTTGTTTAAACACCTTAAAAAATATTTGGGATCATGGAAAAATTTGAGAACGTAGGTAATGCAGTGGGGAAGACCACCCAAAAGGAATTGGATTAAAATATGAATTTTTGAATTTTATAAAAATGCTAGAGTAAATTTCGCGCAAGGGAAAAAGTCGTTAGTGGAGCATAATTCTAGGAGTAATGGTTATGGTTCGAATGTGGTAACTAAATTAAGTCGAATAAGTGACGAGCGTAATCGAGTGATGACATGGACCTATAAAGGGGCTAGGGTGTCATAAGACGAAGTCATTAAGTTAATTTTGTACCCCCTAAAACCCCGTAATTAAAAAGATATTGTTAAGGTACTAACGAGCGGTTATTGCTTATGTATAGATCGTTCCACTTCGCACGCTCGACCACCCCAACCAAACCAAGGCAAGTTTACTTTTCAAAACTTATCCCTATACAAGGATTTTCACTGTTGTGTTTGTAGTTTTCAAATTATATCAAATGCTATGTTTATCGAAGTATTGATGCAATTGAGATTGGACAAGTACATGTATGCTTTTACCCCTTGAACTTAGATTGAAATGTTTTCTTCGGACAACGACTCTAGCAATAGAGGTCGTAGCGGTCCGTATATAATATTGACCGGGGAGCGGTATATTATTATATCGTATCTATATTGCGAAAACCCGAAGGGTCATTCGGGTGGTATCGTATATTCAAATAACTATTATTATATCTTCGTAAATACTCGAAACCCTATCTTGGATTAAAAGTTTATTTTATTAAATAATCATTTTATTAATTATTAATATTAAATCTTAAAATATCATTTAATAATTATTGTTCACTATTTTAAAAACAAAGTTAATCCAAGATACCTTTTAATACTTTCAAACTCGAACTTTTTCGAACTCAAAACATTTTCGAAAACCCCCGGTCAGGTCCTGTTTCTCGTATGATTTCAAGAACTATCGGTCGACTGATGTCGAACCACAACTACTCTGTTTTCAATCAAAATCAAGTTTTCAAAAGAAAAAGAAAAAGGGACTCTGGCAGGTGTGGGAACCGTTGACGAACGATTCCCGGGATGTGTAAGCGGCCGTGAGCCAGGCGGTCCATCACTTATTATTCCGGCCCAGGTGTTGCCGAAGGATGATTACGGATGTAGTTTTCATCGAGGGTGATTACGGATGTAGTTTTCACCCGAGGGTAGTTACGGATGTAGTTTCTATCCTTCTACCGGTAGAGAAGACCCGCGGATTATTGGACTCGGATGTGGCGACTGATCATCGTCAATCCCTGTCAGGTTTTATGTTTTCTTTAAGTCCCATTCCTCCACTTTGGAAAAATGCTTTGACACTGCATCTTAGGCCTATGTGCCAGTTGCCGATAGTGTCCTATTTTGATGAGAAAGATGTTGACTTTATGCAGTAGCTAGAACTGCAAGGTTATTTTGAAAACAAGGGCACGTCCTGGTGCACCTTTGAAATTTACCAAGTAATGACAAATGATTTTATAACTGATTGATACAACGAGTTTAATGACTGTTATACATATGAAATGCTATATTGCTTACCTTATACTTATATTCTTGCTGAGCTATAGTTGCTCACTCTTGCTTGTTTTCAAATTTTACAAACACAACAGCTAAGAGAAATGGCAAGAACCTGTCAGACTGTTCGAAAGCAGGTGACTAGACCCCAGGCTGCAGTTGAGATCTGATAAGTGGATTTTATATCCACTTGGAACATTCTATATCGGCTTAAATTGATTGTCTTGGACTCAAGTTTGTTGTATTTTTGATGTGTTTTGTGTAGTTGTGCAGGGTTGTAGCTATCGGTTAGTGTTGGTGTTTCTAAACGATATTAGAGTGGAATTGAGCATTGGAATGAAGGATGGTGAATTTCCCTAAGCTACCATGAGGATTCATAAGTCAAGAATTGAAGAACGGGAAGTGGCAAAAGAATCGGAAGAGAAAATGGAAGTGAAATGAGAAAATTGTGGAAAATTCAGATTTGCCGGTAGGTTGCGCAGTCCACTTTGTTTTGGCCATATCTGGAGTTCTACAAGTCCGTTTGAGGCCCGTAAGCTGTCCACGCGAAGCTCGGAGAATGTTCTAGAGCATAAAAAGATTTATAGCAGAGTTCTCCGCGCGGCCGCGCCGAAAATACACTAAAAAGCCGCGCGGGCGCGCTGGGATAAATGCCAGAATTTTCAGCAGCGCGGGGGCGCCAGATTTACACTAGAATTCCGCGCGGCCGCGCCCAGCTGCGCCAGAAAATTTCCAGGAGCTGTCAGAATTCTATTTTTAGTGGGAAATTACCTTGTTTTCTATTCCCAATCATTATGGAGTATCATGAACGGTCTGAAACTTCTAGAATCAGTTCTAAACATGGAATTTGGACTTCTAATCCAATCAAAGAAGGAAAATTACCGGAATTCTATCCTATTTCGATTACGGTAATTGCTTGGTCAAGGAGGCACTTGGGGGCTATAAATACACACCTTGGGGCACAGAAAAATCATCATCTACACATCCTACACACAAATTTCGTTCAGAGCAACAAGGAAGAGAAGCCAAGGCGAGGATCGTGACGACAAGAAGATCTAGATTTAGTTTTTCTTGTATTCCTTTGTGGAGGCGTATCTTTTGGATGCTTGTTACTTTCACGGATTTGTTCACTAAACCTTATTCTATTATTTATTTATTCATCTTCTTTATCTTGTTTAATATCATGCTTTCGTCTAATCCCATGGTGACGAAAGGTTCGATTATGAACTAATCGTTATCGTGGGATCCTAGTGGATTTATCTATGTAGCTTAGTAGTTTGTATGCCTTAGAGATTTATGTGTGGTGAATTCTTGATATCCTCGTATGGTTAATCTTAATGCTTTTAGATGCGTAGCTAACATCTAAATTGAATTGTTAATCTCTTGCTAAACGAGAGTGGATCTTGAGATTTAGAACTTGCCATGCTAGCATAGGATAGGTTGATGTTGAGCATCATGATTTGTGGCATGAATAGAGATATTATGCTACCCTATGTGATCTAAGTGGATAACTTGTGCTTCAACCTTTATGTTTTCAAATTCTATAGAGATATAGGGTCTAAACATAATAGGTGCCTATTCATCTTCTATCTCTTTTGTGGATGTATGCATAGATTGGTACTAGTATACCGAGAGGTAACTTTGACTCTTTTCGTGTTATTCGATCAGATATCAAAACCATCGCATGTTTTAATCGAAGGCTGCAACTCTAAGTGAAGTAGATGATGAAACTAGGATTCCATGTTTATTCTCATATAAGTAATTCGATTTTAATTTTTGTCAATTAGTTAATTCTTAATTTTATAATTTGTATCTTAGCTTAATTTAGGTAATCAAAACCATATTTGTTATTTTTCTTAGCAGTGAATTAAAACCATACATTGTTGCATAGGCATATTTACTGAATTGAACACCATTCTAGATCTCTGTGGGAACGAACTTGATTTAATCATATATTACTTGTGACTACGTGCGCTTGCGTAAATTTAGCATAACAAGTTTTTGGCGCCGCTGCCGGGGATCATCGGTGTTTTTATTTCAATTTATTTGTTTGTCAATAGTGGTCGTTAGCGTTCACTGACACGGATTCTTACTTAGTTTGTTTGTTTCGTGGTGTTTCAGGTACTTGAGTTTGTATGCAAACACGTTCGCAAGCTTGTTTACTAAGACTGGCAGAAGACGATCTTGTAGAGAATTTAGAGAATAAGGAAGAGGAGACTGAAACTACGGTAGCAATGGCAGATGCAGCAGCAGCTAAGGCTTTGAAGGACTATTCTCAGCCGAAACTCAATGACATTCAGTCGAACATTGTTAGGCCAGCTATTGCAGCGAATAACTTTGAGATCAAGCCGGGCACAATTCAGATGGTGCAGAATTCAGTCCAGTTTGGGGGAGCTTCTACAGAGGATCCAAACATGCATGTTCGGGACTTTATTGAAATCTGCGACACTTTCAAGTGTAATGGTGTGACGGATGATGCTATCAGGTTGAGGCTTTTCCCATTCTCTCTGAGGGATAAGGCTAAGAGCTGGCTACACTCTTTACCACCTGGTTCCATTACTACATGGGAAGATCTTGCTCAGAAGTTCCTTACTAAATTCTTCCCTATGGCGAAAACTGCAGCAATAAGGAACCAGTTGACTCAATTTCAACAGCAATCTGGCGAGACCTTGTGTGAGGCTTGGGAACGCTACAAGGAGATGTTAAGGAAGTGTCCTCATCATGGCATGCCTGATTGGATGGTTATTAATGGTTTTTACAATGGGTTGGGAGCACAATCTAGGCCTTTGCTAGATGCAGCATCAGGAGGAGCTCTGTGGGCGAAGAGCTATGTAGAAGCTTATGAACTTATTGAGATGATGGCTGCCAATGAATATCAAAATCCAACCCAAAGGCTATCTCAAGGCAAAGTAGCAGGAATTTTGGAAGTAGATACAGCTGCAATGATTACGGCTCAGTTGAAGGCTCTTGCTATGAAAGTGGATTCTCTGGCTAATTATGGAGTTCAGCAGGTGGCTAGTGTTTGTGAGTTATGTGCGGGCGCACATGAGACGAATCAGTGTGCTATCTCTTCTGAATCAGCACAGTTCGTGAGTAATTTTCAGAGACCTGCTGCACCAGTTCCAGCCACTTATCATCCTAATAATAGGAATCATCCTAACTTCAGCTGGAGCAACAATCAGAATACTCAGCAATCGTATCAGCAAGCGAAGCCGTACAACCAAAGCTATCAACAACCTTATAGGGCACCATATCAACCTCCGGGATTTCAGCAGCAAACCCAGGTTCATGCAGGGCAATCATCTAATGATAAATCTGATGAGATGTGGATAGCATTAAAGAACTTACAAGCTGGCCAGAAGCTCTTGGAAACTCAGATAGGACAGATTGCAAGTGCCTTATTTAGTAGGCCACAAGGAACTCTTCCTAGTGATACGGAGGTAAATCCAGGCAGGAGGGAAAGCAAGGAACAGGTCAATGCAGTTACTTTGAGATCTGGAAAAGTCACGATTGATCCTAAATCAGCAACTGAAAAAGATGAAGATGTTCAGAATCAGCAAGTTGAAAAGTCTGCAATTGAAAATTCTGGCTTGGTGGCTGATCATCTAGATGGTGAAGTGGAAAAGAGCAAAAAGTCTACTCCGGAGCAATCTTCAATGAATAATCAGATCTATCCTCCTCCTCCATTTCCTGGACGCTTGCGGAAGAGTCAAGAAAAACAGTTTCAGAAATTTATGGATGTCTTCAAGAAACTGTCCATTAACATTCCTTTTGTTGAAGCGTTGGAGCAGATGCCAAGATATGCAAAGTTCATGAAGGATATTTTGTCACGGAAGAGAAGGTTGGAAGATTTTGAAACAGTGGCATTAACGGAGGAGTGTAGTGCTGTTCTGCAACAGAAGTTGCCACCTAAACTGAAAGATCCGGGAAGTTTCACTATTCCATGTACTATTGGCAACCTTTCATTCGGCAAGTGTTTATGTGATTTGGGAGCTAGCATTAATCTCATGCCCTTGTCTATTTTCAAGCAACTTGGTCTACCGGAGCCGAAGCCAACTAACATCTCTTTGCAGTTGGCTGATAGGACGATCACTTATCCGAGGGGTATAGTAGAGGATGTTTTGGTAAAAGTTGATAAGTTCATATTCCCAGCTGATTTTGTGATCTTGGATTTTGAGGAAGATAAGAAGATTCCCATAATCTTGGGAAGACCATTCTTGGCTACAGGAAAGACTTTGATTGATGTGCAGAAAGGAGAGCTTACAATGAGGGTGCAAGATCAGAGTGTCACCTTTAATGTATTCAAGGCTATGAAATTTCCGACAGAGGATGAAGAGTGTTTCAGTGTGGAAACGGTTGATACGGGTCAGAGAAAGAAGTTGGATCAGTTGTTGAGCGAAAAGTCGGACACACACTTGCTCGAACATCACATTAGTGATTCCATTGATAGATCTTCAGTTCGAGATCTCTCGAATGTCAAGCTTGGAAAACTTCCATCTCATTTGAGGTATGTCCTTTTGAATGATGAGTTAGTGATTTTTGAAGAGGGTCACGATAATGTGTTAAGAAGGTGGAGCATGGATGATGAGGTAGAGGAGTGTTCTTATCAATCAACTGTGAAGCATAAACACCTTAGAGGTGTGAAGAAGAAAAAGAAAAAGTCGATTGGAGGAGGAGTCAAAGTGAATTTTGGTTTTGAAAGGATGTGGGAAGATAGCAAGAAGGTTGTCAGACAATGGGTGAATGGTCCTTCTGCTAAGGACAAGTGGAATGCAATCTTCGAGCCACCATGATTTGAATCATATTTGTCCGGCTAAATGACGTTAACGACAGCGCTTCGTGGGAGGCAACCCATGTGTTTCGGTATTTTTAGGTATGTTTTCTGCTATCCCTTGTATTTACTTCCATTCAATGCGGACATTGAATCTTTTAAGTTTGGGGGTGGTTTGAGGGATTAGTAGTTGTTGTTCTATTATTGTGTCATGTAGGATATCATGTTTTGCATATTAGTTGTAAGTCATGCATTTTATGTTCGTATTATCTACGTTTGTTTCATATAGGACATTTTGTTATTGTTTGTTTGTTACCATGTGAGTTCATATTAGTTGCATTTTCATGGCATGCATTTTTCATGAACCCTTAAAATAAGCTGATTCTGATTGATAGGTAGATGTTGATTTGAGTGTGATGATAATGAGTAGAGGGCTGATTTATAGTTCCTAGGTAATTGACTTGCATGTTCGGGAACAAAATTTTTTTTACACAGTCTCATTGGGGTGCTTTTTGGGTTAGGTTGGAGTCATGCCTGTTGGATGTTTTGAGATTTAATCACTTGTTTATTCTTAGAATTTTCGTTATTCCCTTTATAGCGTAGGAACATTAAAGTCTAAGTTTGGGGGAAAACATGAATTTC
This sequence comes from Kitagawia praeruptora, assembly GCA_037693485.1. Lineage (NCBI taxonomy): Eukaryota > Viridiplantae > Streptophyta > Magnoliopsida > Apiales > Apiaceae > Kitagawia > Kitagawia praeruptora. Next base: position 104,140,365 of record CM075345.1, read on the forward strand.
ATGCTAGTTGTTAATAATGGCTAGGCGTCAAATGGCTAGTAGCCGCCTCATATTTATATGAGTAGTCTAGGGTTGGAAATGAGAAAGGCTCATTCCAGATTGCATATCCAAAAAAAAAAAAATCAAATCAGAAAAAGAAAAAAAAAAGAGTCAAAAGTCCAATTGTTTAATGCAGAATTAACCAGAGTGAGCTCTTTAATACTCGAGTAATTAAGTCTGAGGGGATTTAGTCCTAGTGACCTAAGGCTTTTACAGTCTGGGATCCACTGACCCAACACTCGCTACATGGGTATTATTGTATAAGCCTTTTGGGGTCTCATTCATTGCACGGTTAAATAAGCATGTGTATTGTATATGTAGTGTCGTAGTATAGTAATAAAGCATGAGTTTCTGTCTACTTTGGATAAGGGTGGAGGTGTTCCTAGGTTATGGAGTGTCTACAGTCTATTCTGTTTATAAACCTGTGATTGTCTTGACTGAAGGCATGTATGATTTTTGACCTAGTTCTGGGGGTATTTCTGGTGAGCATTGCACACACGCACGTTTCTGTTCATGTTTTGTTAGTATACGGGGACTTAGTCGAGCTCTGCTTGGATTTGTTGCATTCATTGAGATATTTGCTTGTTAGTTGGTTTTGGTGAGTTTGAAGGGGATCTTTGCATTTTTCATATTAGTTGCATTCATGCATTGCATTGCATTAGGTTAAATGGATTTTGTGGGTACATTCGCTATAGGCCCTCACGAGACCTTACTCGTCCACTAGGGCTGCCTAGGGGTTTAAAGGGCTTGTTGCATATGCCAAATGCAACCGTGATCACCTACGGAAGTGGTACTAGTTAGTTAGTTAGTTAGTTGTAATTGTATATGCTTGAGGACAAGCATCGATTTAAGTTTGGGGGTGTGATAAGTGGATTTTATATCCACTTGGAACATTCTATATCGGCTTAAATTGATTGTCTTGGACTCAAGTTTGTTGTATTTTTTATGTGTTTTGTGTAGTTGTGCAGGGTTGTAGCTATCGGTTAGTGTTGGTGTTTCTAAACGATATTAGAGTGGAATTGAGCATTGGAATGAAGGATGGTGAATTTCCCTAAGCTACCATGAGGATTCATAAGTCAAGAATTGAAGAACGGGAAGTGGCAAAAGAATCGGAAGAGAAAATGGAAGTGAAATGAGAAAATTGTGGAAAATTCTGATTTGCCGGTAGGTTGCGCAGTCCACTTTGTTTTGGCCATATCTGGAGTTCTACAAGTCCGTTTGAGGCCCGTAAGCTGTCCACGCGAAGCTCGGAGAATGTTCTAGAGCATAAAAAGATTTATAGCAGAGTTCTCCGCGCGGCCGCGCCGAAAATACACTAAAAAGCCGCGCGGGCGCGCTGGGATAAATGCCAGAATTTTCAGCAGCGCGGGGGCGCCAGATTTACACTAGAATTCCGCGCGGCCGCGCCCAGCTGCGCCAGAAAATTTCCAGGAGCTGTCAGAATTCTATTTTTAGTGGGAAATTACCTTGTTTTCTATTCCCAATCATTATGGAGTATCATGAACGGTCTGAAACTTCTAGAATCAGTTCTAAACATGGAATTTGGACTTCTAATCCAATCAAAGAAGGAAAATTACCGGAATTCTATCCTATTTCGATTACGGTAATTGCTTGGTCAAGGAGGCACTTGGGGGCTATAAATACACACCTTGGGGCACAGAAAAATCATCATCTACACATCCTACACACAAATTTCGTTCAGAGCAACAAGGAAGAGAAGCCAAGGCGAGGATCGTGACGACAAGAAGATCTAGATTTAGTTTTTCTTGTATTCCTTTGTGGAGGCGTATCTTTTGGATGCTTGTTACTTTCACGGATTTGTTCACTAAACCTTATTCTATTATTTATTTATTCATCTTCTTTATCTTGTTTAATATCATGCTTTCGTCTAATCCCATGGTGACGAAAGGTTCGATTATGAACTAATCGTTATCGTGGGATCCTAGTGGATTTATCTATGTAGCTTAGTAGTTTGTATGCCTTAGAGATTTATGTGTGGTGAATTCTTGATATCCTCGTATGGTTAATCTTAATGCTTTTAGATGCGTAGCTAACATCTAAATTGAATTGTTAATCTCTTGCTAAACGAGAGTGGATCTTGAGATTTAGAACTTGCCATGCTAGCATAGGATAGGTTGATGTTGAGCATCATGATTTGTGGCATGAATAGAGATATTATGCTACCCTATGTGATCTAAGTGGATAACTTGTGCTTCAACCTTTATGTTTTCAAATTCTATAGAGATATAGGGTCTAAACATAATAGGTGCCTATTCATCTTCTATCTCTTTTGTGGATGTATGCATAGATTGGTACTAGTATACCGAGAGGTAACTTTTACTCTTTTCGTGTTATTCGATCAGATATCAAAACCATCGCATGTTTTAATCGAAGGCTGCAACTCTAAGTGAAGTAGATGATGAAACTAGGATTCCATGTTTATTCTCATATAAGTAATTCGATTTTAATTTTTGTCAATTAGTTAATTCTTAATTTTATAATTTGCATCTTAGCTTAATTTAGGTAATCAAAACCATATTTGTTATTTTTCTTAGCAGTGAATTAAAACCATACATTGTTGCATAGGCATATTTACTGAATTGAACACCATTCTAGATCTCTGTGGGAACGAACTTGATTTAATCATATATTACTTGTGACTACGTGCGCTTGCGTAAATTTAGCATAACAAGATCCCACTGGTAGGCCCCATTAGCCGGATTGGTTGGCAGCTTTTGTTAGTACGTTTTATTTATAAGTATGACCTGTGCAAGGCAGTGTACCGTAACAAACTTTCAAGCCGCCAACTTCGCTTCATATCGAAGTGTTGCTGGTAGCATAAATGCTATTTAATTCGGTCTGTAATAACTCTAAAATTCTTACTTTTGCTTATTCATATGTATGACGTTTCTGAGACTCTAACCTGTGTGTGTGTGTGTGTGTGTGCGGTGTGAGTTTATTGTGGGGTCGATGGTTGTTTATTTATATTGTGTGCAAGAACAAGTATGTTATTAATGGAAAATGGACCGTGAGCGCCTAGATCTCCGACCCCGGATCTGGGGGCGTCACAAAATGTCTGCACAGTCTAAGATTAGATCACAAATAACTTAGAAAGTTTCATGATTAATAACTGAGAATCATGCTTCATACTGTTTTCTTCATTGTTGTTTATATCAGACAATGACATTATCAGAGTTTATTCAACATGTTAACAGTGTTTGACCGATAGAACATGCTAACAGAGTTTAGTAGTATACGAACAGAGTTTGCATAGCAGAGTTTTAAAAACAGAGTTCACACAGCAGTTACCACATCACAGAAACATAAGTAATGCATTTCACAAGTAGAATTTTGAGTCTAACCAGTATCTCTAGTCAAAACCAGAGACCATTCCAAGTTCATTTACTAGCCTTGTAAATATAGCTTCACTCAATGGCTTGGTGAAGATATCTGCTAGCTGTTGATCTGTAGACACAAAATGAAGCTCAATGTTTCCTTCCTCTACATGTTCTCTGATAAAGTGATACCTTATGCTGATGTGCTTGGTCATTGAATGTTGTACTGGATTACCTGTCATAGCAATAGCACTTTGATTATCACAGTAAATAGGAATCTTACTGTACCTCAATCCATAATCCAGCAATTGATTCTTCATCCATAGAATGTGCACAACAGCTACCAGCTGCAATATACTATGCCTCAGCTGTAGATGTAATAACCCGGATTTTCAGAAAATGATATTATTATTATTTTAAGAATATTAATGTTTTTCCTAAAATGAGGAGGAAATTTTTATTTTATTTTATTGTTCATTATTCCAGTTCAAGGAATTTCAAAAGCGAATTATTTAATTATTGCCTGGTTCAGTATAATTATGAACTATATTATGTGATTATTGTTGGAAGGTGGAATGTATGTGAAGTTGTGTTTATGTGTTTATATGATGATTGTGTGAGTTGTGAAGGCTGATGTATTTTATTTATATTTTTGAGGATTTAAATATATTTAAATCATGCATTTTGATCCTCTGTTAATTTTATAAAATTATCGGAGGAATTAAAAATCATGAAATCTTTTGTAATATTATCTTTATAATATTATTTAGTTTTTAAAATGGTTGGGTGAATTAATTTGGATGTTTCGGTATTTTAAAATGATTTTAAGAGTTTTATTGTATTTAAAGGATCAAAACTTTGAAAATTCATATTTAATTCATTTTTGATCCGAAAAATATTTTAAAAATACGTGGGTGTTCATAATTTTATACTCTTCATTTTAAAAATGAAAAGTTTAATTTTCCCAATTTTCTATTTAATTTCGATTTATAAAAGATGTGTATTAGTTTTTACAAGAATGAGTAGTGTTTTATTTGGGCTCAGAGTTAAGTGTTAGTAGTAATATAAGTTATTGGGCCAAGCCCAATAACACCACAAAACACAACCCGGTAGAGAGAAAACAGACGGGGAGAGAGAGTAGAGATTGGGGGAAGAAATTAGGGTTCTAAATTGAATTGGGGGGGTTGTAATTGAAGGAGAAAAAGAGAGGTGAGTGTGTGTATATATGCAGATAACGAGTGTGTGTGTATATACAAGTGTGTATAAGCGTGTGTATGTGTGTGTATGAGTCGTGTGTGTGTGTGTATGTGGGTCGGCGGTAGCAACGGGGAAGGAGGAAGACCACCGCGCGGTGGCAGGTGGCCGGCGGTGGTGGCGTTCTCCAGCAGCGCGCGGGGAGGAGGCAGCCAGGAAGGAGGGGAGAGAGAGAGAGAGAGAGAGAGAGAGAGAGAGAGAGAGAGAGAGAGAGAGAGAGAGAAGGGAGATGGATGGTTTGGTGGAAGATTAATTTTGCGAGTCGAATCGGAACGAACCGAATGGTATAAATTTTTATATTTTTAAATTATGTATTTAATTATCACATTTAGTTAGTTTATTGTTGAATTTAATTAGTTGTAAATTGTGGTAATTTAATTAGTTAAATGGTGAGATTATTGTGGTAATTAAGTTGGATTTAAATTGTAAGTTAATATGCTAATTTTCGTAATTAGATTAATATGGTGGATTGTGAATATTATCGGGATTTCCGTATTTTATTCGGAGAGTCTATATTTGTGATTAATCGTAATTGTTGAGTTTAGTGATTGCTAAATGTTTAGTGCTAATTGCTAATTGTTAGTTTCCAAATTGTAATTTTTAAATTGTAAAGTGCTAAGTGCTAAGTGCTAAGTGCTAAGTGCTAATTGTTATTGTCATATGAGGTATAGTTATAAGAGTTGGCTTATCGGTAAATGTCTATGTGCTAAATGGTATAAGTCGGGTCGTAGTAATTGTTAGAAGTCATATTTGTCAACTACATGGCGTTGACTTACATGTGGATAAACTTAGTTTACTTTCTTTAAATGTTGAGGTGCCGCATGTCTGGGCGGATACTTTTCTTTATGTGCTAGGTGCCGCATGTCTGGGCGGATACTTTTCCTTATGTGCTAGGTGCCGCATGTCTGGGCGGATACTTTTCCTTATGTGCTAGGTGCCGCATGTCTGGGCGGGTACTTTTCATTATTTGTTTACTTTTATGTTGCTGCAAGTTGAGGCAGCTTTTATTTTATCAAAAGCAGGGTTATAAATTGTTTTGTTTGGCATGGAGGGGCTGAGCCCATAGTCCGATAAACGAATACTATATGCCAAAATTTTCTAAAAATCCCCTGCATTTTAATTTATTTAACTTATTTGATTTCAAGGGTTTAAAGGTATGATTTGGGTGTTAACTGTTTATGTGTATATGTGTTAAGTGAATTAATTCGAGGGTAATTGTTGTCTCGAGAATTTATGTGCTAAGTGATTTAATTCAAGGATTTATGTGTTTCGGGGATTAAATGCGTTTTTGAGGATTATTTATAAACCTAGTTTTGTCATAGAATGCACTAGTATTATAATTGTATATGTTAAGTGAAGTTGACTAAATGTGTTATGTGCATTAATTGGTATTTGAGTAGTCAGTTATAGGGATAACAACTATAGTACGACTTTAGGTGACTCAGTGGTAATTCTGAGTTGGGTCTACTCGAGATACGAGGTTGGACTGACGCATACTCGTAACAATTACAGTACCATTAGGGCGTGATCAAGTGGAACAACGTGTATCAAAAAGGAAGGATCGAGGCGTCGTGTAAAGTTCATGGAACTACTTGGGCGAAACGCCAAGGATTTATTCGCGGTGTTCTGTCTGGTGCTAAGGACCAGAGGCAAGTTTATTTATACATACTCTATCGTTCAGAGTATATTTATTTTGAAATATATGAAATGTGTGGAATAAGACTTCAGTCCATATTTGCAAGATTTCTTATATCTTTATTCTTGATAAATTGTTTACTTCTGAGTAAAATGGTTTGACTGGAAATATGTGTGAGCTGGAGAGAGTGATATGATATAAAGAGTAAAGTGATATGGGAAGGAATGGTATCAGTTGTTATTATGGTTATTTTTATGATATTATGGTATCAGTTGTTATCTAAGGTTATTTTATAATATTACAATTAGGTGTAAATTGGGGATGTATGAGTTGTAAACAGTTTCAGACGTTATTAATAAATATTTTGTTATATAAGGGGACAAAGGTTAATATTTACAGATTTTCTTAAAAGGGACTTATATGTAAAGTATCTTAGTTGGTGTACTTTAAAGGTATTGATATATGAATGGAAGGGGTTATCTTGTAAGGTATATTTTCGAAAACCCGGACAAAGTTTTTTTTTTAGAAAGAATTTCGCAATAATTAACGTAATGGCAACATCACCAATAAACTAGTGTTTATTTAATTAGTAGATACCTCCGGAAACATCTACTGATTAAATAAACCTTATTCGTCTAATTAAATTTATTTAATTAGATGAATATTATTTTTAAAATGTTTTCTTACAGTCGCTTTGTTCCGGAATAAATATAAAGATATTCCAATGGTTATAAATGGGACATTTTCGGTTAAAAATATCTGGAATGATGTTGATAAATGTTATTTGAATGGTTATTTAATTCAATGAATATTAATTATAATATTCATTTAAAAAGGGATTACTGAATAGTTATTCTTTAGATATTCAAAGTGTTTTAAGGGTGATTAAATATTGTTGAAAGGTTGTTTAAGGAATTTCATAGTGAAATGAATGTATGTCTTGAATTGATACACTGATGATATACCTTTATAATTGTTTTCAAATGGTTATAATACGAAAATGGAAATGATATATGAGAATGGAAATGATATGTGTGAATGATAAAGGGAAAAGTGATGATATATGTGAATGAAAGTGGAAATGGAAATTTAAAGGAAAATGTGGAATGGTATTTGATAATGGAAAAATGATTCGAAAAAGGGGGATTACAACAGTAAGCGTAAGAGGCTGTGTGGTAGTGGCACAGTCCAGCATCCAATATGATTCGGCACGAAGATGCCAAGGGAGGATGTTAGCAGGTGGCCTTCCTCCAGGGAGGATGTTAGCAGGTGGCCTTCCTCCAGGGATGATGTTAGCAGGTGGCCTTCATTCCTTCTACCGGTAGTAAAAAGGGACGGGTACGGAGGACGACTGATCATCGTGCCTCACGTATTCGGCAACAGTGAAAACCCCCAAAATTTTTGAATAAAGAATCGACGATAAAGTCAGATTGATATATATTGAAAAGGGAAAATTGTATGAAAGTATGAAATTACCTTACGGTTAAAAGAGAAACTGAGTTTATATTATTTTATATACAATTGTCGTATAAAAAAAAAGGAATAAAAAGATTATATTGAAAGATTTTACCCAAGGGTTATATTATCTGGGATATTATACTGAGATGATGTATAGTTTATTATCTTGTTATAGAAGAGAAAATGATATTATACGATTGGAAGAGAAACTGATATTTTGTTAAACCCTAGTAATAACTTGCTGAGCAATTCTTTCGCTCATACTTGCTTGTTTTCAAATATTAACTTTTCAGAGGAAGGTAGCCGGACGAGGTTATCTGCATGGCTTAGATGAAGCGGGCAGCGTGCCTTTGTGAAGACGTTATGATCTAGAAAGTTTATATCTGGAGTAAGTTATATGTAAGTATATTGATGTGTAATATATATGTTACTTTGCGCAAAATAGTATTAGTTGCTGGTGTACTTCTCAACGAAGTTATACTAGTAGTAAGGAGTGGATTCTTGTTTCTAGCCCTATAACCTAAAAGATGCTTGGTGGTTGGGGTCTCAAATGTTGTAACTCAATTATTAATGGCTACAGATGGTTTAATGTGGTTAATCAGGTGATTTGTTATTAAGGTTTTCCGTGTGACGACCAAATCCCTGACCCCGGATTTGGGGGCGTTACAGAGTGGTATCAGAGCTGAGGTTATAGTAAACTAGAAACGAGAGTGAGTAGGAGTGTGTATAGTTATGTGAGAACGTCAGAGCTCATGTAGAGTTCATGTTGGACTACCGGGTGTAGTGCCAATGATTAAGTTAAGATTTGAATGCTATGTTGAAGGATATGTTGAGATAGAATTCCCTGCGATTATTAGTGTCGATGATTGAATCCTTAGTTACTATTACGAGTCGACGATGACGTAAGTTATCAAGCACCTTAGGGTGTGCATGGAAAAGAACAGCTCTGGGATCGAACGATTATCCGTCAGAGGAACCGACATAAAAGGCATCCGTGGAGACCTTGGCAATATCCCCATTGGTGAATCTTTTTGATTACCTCCCTAATCTATGAATTATTTGACATCTCTCTAAGAGAGAATTGTGATAAAGGATATATTTCCTCTTCGAAGTTATTTTTATACTTGTGTTAAGTCATGTTTGGTTTCAATTGTGCCAAGGGCTTTCATTATACTTACCTTCAGGTTTTCTAAGCCCTATCAAATGATATTATTTCAAACTTCCACTTTCCTTCAATAGTGGATAATTTAATGGTGATATAACACCACTTGCTTGTTGAATACCAGTATCTTTCTGGTTATCCTTTTCTTTGGAAATCGCGCCTTGGAAATTGTTCGATTTTAATCCAAGGTGTCCCTTTGATAATTAATTGTCAGAAGATGATTATTATTGACTTGACTTTGAATTTCTTTCATAATTCTCAACTTCCACTGAGACGAACAACCCTATACATATAGGGGCCACAAGGACTATCTGTCTGTGTGATAGAAGTCTGATGGGACGCCATCACTTGTGAGTTGTGAAATACAAGAAGGCTAATTACCTTTAGTAATGTCTTAACTGAGACACGCAACGTGAGTTCTTATGATCATATTGATCTCTCAGTAAATTCTCTTATTTCCAATAAGGTTTGTTTCAAAACTCATAATCCTATGGTCACCGGTGGGTGACATTTGTCTTGATATGACAACTATCTTTTTCAAAGCTTCATGATTCTTGTTATCACAAATGAATTTCAAGGGGATGCCAACCAGGTCGGTCAAGTCGAAATTCGCTGATAGAAATTAGATTCGAGCGGAATCGCCAAGAGCAGGAGCGAATCGCAAAACGAATAGAATATCAGCGGCGTATCGATAGAATTAGTTCGCTCTCTCTCAAGGATGTTATGATTAATGTAATGAGTGCAATCTCTCTCAAGAGTGTTATGTTAATGGAATCAGTGAACTCTCTCTCTCAAGGATGATAATGGCAAGTTGGTCGAGATATATATGTGAATAGAATAGTGATGTGTCAGATAGATACCCTAAAGTTGAATTTAGTTTTTGGAGGAGTTGCTTATGAATGGATGTTATCTATGGTTTTGCAAAATAAGTGTCGATGATGAAAGAGTTAAGGAATCCCAGTAGTGGCCTTAGCTGATTCCGTGGACGGAATCCTTTTAAGGAGGGTAGACTGTAATAACCCGGATTTTCAGAAAATGATATTATTATTATTTTAAGAATATTAATATTTTTCCTAAAATGAGGAGGAAATTTTTATTTTATTTTATTGTTCATTATTCCAGTTCAAGGAATTTCAAAAGCGAATTATTTAATTATTGTCTGGTTCAGTATAATTATGAACTATATTATGTGATTATTGTTGGAAGGTGGAATGTATGTGAAGTTGTGTTTATGTGTTTATATGATGATTGTGTGAGTTGTGAAGGCTAATGTATTTTATTTATATTTTTGAGGATTTAAATATATTTAAATCATGCATTTTGATCCTCTGTTAATTTTATAAAATTATCGGAGGAATTAAAAATCATGAAATCTTTTGTAATATTATCTTTATAATATTATTTAGTTTTTAAAATGGTTGGGTGAATTAATTTGGATGTTTCGGTATTTTAAAATGATTTTAAGAGTTTTATTGTATTTAAAGGATCAAAACTTTGAAAATTCATATTTAATTCATTTTTGATCCGAAAAATATTTTAAAAATACGTGGGTGTTCATAATTTTATACTCTTCATTTTAAAAATGAAAAGTTTAATTTTCCCAATTTTCTATTTAATTTCGATTTATAAAAGATGTGTATTAGTTTTTACAAGAATGAGTAGTGTTTTATTTGGGCTCAGAGTTAAGTGTTAGTAGTAATATAAGTTATTGGGCCAAGCCCAATAACACCACAAAACACAACCCGGTAGAGAGAAAACAGACGGGGAGAGAGAGTAGAGATTGGGGGAAGAAATTAGGGTTCTAAATTGAATTGGGGGGGTTGTAATTGAAGGAGAAAAAGAGAGGTGAGTGTGTGTATATATGCAGATAACGAGTGTGTGTGTATATACAAGTGTGTATAAGCGTGTGTATGTGTGTGTATGAGTCGTGTGTGTGTGTGTATGTGGGTCGGCGGTAGCAACGGGGAAGGAGGAAGACCACCGCGCGGTGGCAGGTGGCCGGCGGTGGTGGCGTTCTCCAGCAGCGCGCGGGGAGGAGGCAGCCAGGAAGGAGGGGAGAGAGAGAGAGAGAGAGAGAGAGAGAGAGAGAGAGAGAGAGAGAGAGAGAGAGAGAGAAGGGAGAGGGATGGTTTGGTGGAAGATTAATTTTGCGAGTCGAATCGGAACGAACCGAATGGTATAAATTTTTATATTTTTAAATTATGTATTTAATTATCACATTTAGTTAGTTTATTGTTGAATTTAATTAGTTGTAAATTGTGGTAATTTAATTAGTTAAATGGTGAGATTATTGTGGTAATTAAGTTGGATTTAAATTGTAAGTTAATATGCTAATTTTCGTAATTAGATTAATATGGTGGATTGTGAATATTATCGGGATTTCCGTATTTTATTCGGAGAGTCTATATTTGTGATTAATCGTAATTGTTGAGTTTAGTGATTGCTAAATGTTTAGTGCTAATTGCTAATTGTTAGTTTCCAAATTGTAATTTTTAAATTGTTAAGTGCTAAGTGCTAAGTGCTAATTGTTATTGTCATATGAGGTATAGTTATAAGAGTTGGCTTATCGGTAAATGTCTATGTGCTAAATGGTATAAGTCGGGTCGTAGTAATTGTTAGAAGTCATATTTGTCAACTACATGGCGTTGACTTACATGTGGATAAACTTAGTTTATTTTCTTTAAATGTTGAGGTGACGCATGTCTGGGCGGATACTTTTCTTTATGTGCTAGGTGCCGCATGTCTGGGCGGATACTTTTCCTTATGTGCTAGGTGCCGCATGTCTGGGCGGATACTTTTCCTTATGTGCTAGGTGCCGCATGTCTGGGCGGGTACTTTTCATTATTTGTTTACTTTTATGTTGATGCAAGTTGAGGCAGCTTTTATTTTATCAAAAGCAGGGTTATAAATTGTTTTGTTTGGCATGGAGGGGCTGAGCCCATAGTCCGATAAACGAATACTACATGCCGAAATTTTCTAAAAATCCCCTGTATTTTAATTTATTTAACTTATTTGATTTCAAGGGTTTAAAGGTATGATTTGGGTGTTAACTGTTTATGTGTATATGTGTTAAGTGAATTAATTCGAGGGTAATTGTTGTCTCGATAATTTATGTGCTAAGTGATTTAATTCAAGGATTTATGTGTTTCGGGGATTAAATGCGTTTTGAGGATTATTTATAAACCTAGTTTTGTCATAGAATGCACTAGTATTATAATTGTATATGTTAAGTGAAGTTGACTAAATGTGTTATGTGCATTAATTGGTATTTGAGTAGTCAGTTATAGGGATAACAACTATAGTACGACTTTAGGTGACTCAGTGGTAATTCTGAGTTGGGTCTACTCGAGATACGAGGTTGGACTGACGCATACTCGTAACAATTACAGTACCATTAGGGCGTGATCAAGTGGAACAACGTGTATCAAAAAGGAAGGATCGAGGCGTCGTGTAAAGTTCATGGAACTACTTGGGCGAAACGCCAAGGATTTATTCGCGGTGTTCTGTCTGGTGCTAAGGACCAGAGGCAAGTTTATTTATACATACTCTATCGTTCAGAGTATATTTATTTTGAAATATATGAAATGTGTGGAATAAGACTTCAGTCCATATTTGCAAGATTTCTTATATCTTTATTCTTGATAAATTGTTTACTTCTGAGTAAAATGGTTTGACTGGAAATATGTGTGAGCTGGAGAGAGTGATATGATATAAAGAGTAAAGTGATATGGGAAGGAATGGTATCAGTTGTTATTATGGTTATTTTTATGATATTATGGTATCAGTTGTTATCTAAGGTTATTTTATAATATTACAATTAGGTGTAAATTGGGGATGTATGAGTTGTAAACAGTTTCAGACGTTATTAATAAATATTTTGTTATATAAGGGGACAAAGGTTAATATTTACAGATTTTCTTAAAAGGGACTTATATGTAAAGTATCTTAGTTGGTGTACTTTAAAGGTATTGATATATGAATGGAAGGGGTTATCTTGTAAGGTATATTTTCGAAAACCCGGACAAAGTTTTTTTTTTAGAAAGAATTTCGCAATAATTAACGTAATGGCAACATCACCAATAAACTAGTGTTTATTTAATTAGTAGATACCTCCGGAAACATCTACTGATTAAATAAACCTTATTCGTCTAATTAAATTTATTTAATTAGATGAATATTATTTTTAAAATGTTTTCTTACAGTCGCTTTGTTCCGGAATAAATATAAAGATATTCCAATGGTTATAAATGGGACATTTTCGGTTAAAAATATCTGGAATGATGTTGATAAATGTTATTTGAATGGTTATTTAATTCAATGAATATTAATTATAATATTCATTTAAAAAGGGATTACTGAATAGTTATTCTTTAGATATTCAAAGTGTTTTAAGGGTGATTAAATATTGTTGAAAGGTTGTTTAAGGAATTTCATAGTGAAATGAATGTATGTCTTGAATTGATACACTGATGATATACCTTTATAATTGTTTTCAAATGGTTATAATACGAAAATGGAAATGATATATGAGAATGGAAATGATATGTGTGAATGATAAAGGGAAAAGTGATGATATATGTGAATGAAAGTGGAAATGGAAATTTAAAGGAAAATGTGGAATGGTATTTGATAATGGAAAAATGATTCGAAAAAGGGGGATTACAACAGTAAGCGTAAGAGGCTGTGTGGTAGTGGCACAGTCCAGCATCCAATATGATTCGGCACGAAGATGCCAAGGGAGGATGTTAGCAGGTGGCCTTCCTCCAGGGAGGATGTTAGCAGGTGGCCTTCCTCCAGGGATGATGTTAGCAGGTGGCCTTCATTCCTTCTACCGGTAGTAAAAAGGGACGGGTACGGAGGACGACTGATCATCGTGCCTCACGTATTCGGCAACAGTGAAAACCCCCAAAATTTTTGAATAAAGAATCGACGATAAAGTCAGATTGATATATATTGAAAAGGGAAAATTGTATGAAAGTATGAAATTACCTTACGGTTAAAAGAGAAACTGAGTTTATATTATTTTATATACAATTGTCGTATAAAAAAAAAAGGAATAAAAAGATTATATTGAAAGATTTTACCCAAGGGTTCTATTATCTGGGATATTATACTGAGATGATGTATAGTTTATTATCTTGTTATAGAAGAGAAAATGATATTATACGATTGGAAGAGAAACTGATATTTTGTTAAACCCTAGTAATAACTTGCTGAGCAATTCTTTCGCTCATACTTGCTTGTTTTCAAATATTAACTTTTCAGAGGAAGGTAGCCGGACGAGGTTATCTGCATGGCTTAGATGAAGCGGGCAGCGTGCCTTTGTGAAGACGTTATGATCTAGAAAGTTTATATCTGGAGTAAGTTATATGTAAGTATATTGATGTGTAATATATATGTTACTTTGCGCAAAATAGTATTAGTTGCTGGTGTACTTCTCAACGAAGTTATACTAGTAGTAAGGAGTGGATTCTTGTTTCTAGCCCTATAACCTAAAAGATGCTTGGTGGTTGGGGTCTCAAATGTTGTAACTCAATTATTAATGGCTACAGATGGTTTAATGTGGTTAATCAGGTGATTTGTTATTAAGGTTTTCCGTGTGACGACCAAATCCCTGACCCCGGATTTGGGGGCGTTACAGAGTATGTAGAAATTGATTTCTGTTTCTTGCTGTACCAAGAAACTAGTCTGTTACCCAGAAATTGACAACTTCCACTGGTGCTTTTTCTGTCTATCTTACAGCCTGCAAAGTCTGCATCAGAGTAACCAAGAAGCTTGAAATCTGATTCTCTGGGATACCAAAGCCCTAAAGTAATGGTGCCCTTGAGATATTTGAAAATTCTTTTCACAGCTGTAATATGTGGTTCTCTGGGGTCTGCTTGAAACCTTGCACATAGACAGGTTGCATACATGATATCAGGCCTACTTGCTGTCAGATAAAGAAGTGACCCTATCATGCCTCTGTAGTTTGTCATATCTACTGAATCCCCTGTATCTTTGTCCAACTTTGTTGCTGTTGCCATGGGAGTTGATGCAGATGAATCCCCATCATCTGTTTGCTTCACCTGTAGGCCTAGAAAATAACTAAGCTCTCCCATCATACTCATATGATACCTGGACTGCATTAGCTTGGCAAACTTTGTACAGAGTTTATCATTAGCAGACCCAAAAATTATGTCATCAACATATATTTGAACCAAAAGCAAGTCACTACCAGACTTAAAGTAGAACAGGGTTTTATCAATTGTACCTCTGTGAAACCCACTTTCTAGAAGAAATTGAGCCAGAGTTTCATACCATGCTCTTGGTGCCTGCTTAAGTCCATAGAGTGCCTTATCAAGCATGTAGACATAATCTGGATATTTGGGGTCCACAAATCCTGGTGGTTGTTCAACAAACACTTCTTCTTCAAGTTTCCCATTCAGAAAGGCACTTTTCACATCCATTTGAAATACCTTGAATTTCTTATGAGAGGCATATGCTAAAAACATTCTTATTGCCTCCAACCTTGCAATTGGAGCAAAAGTTTCATCATAATCTATTCCTTCCTGCTGTGAATAGCCTTTTGCCACAAGCCTGGCTTTATTTCTTGTAACAACCCCCTCACTGTCAGTCTTATTCCTGAAAACCCATTTAGTACCAACAATAGATCTATTCTTTGGTCTTGGTACTAGGGTCCAAACTTCATTTCTCTCAAATTCATTCAAGTCCTCCTGCATTGCTTTTATCCAGTCAGCATCTTGAAGAGCTTCTTCTACTTTCTTTGGTTCAGATTGTGACAAGAAAGCATGAAACAGACATTCATTTGTTGTTGCACTCCTTGTCCTTACTCTTGCATCTGGATCACCAATAATCAAATCAGGTGTGTGAGATTTTGTCCATTTCCTAGCTAAAGGCAAATGACTTCTCTCAGTATTTGATCCTCCCCCTCGATCCATGTTCTCCTGATTTTCTTGTTGACTTTCTTCATTCTCTGAGGCTCCCCCTGAATTTGACCGCTCAGAGTTTGAATTGTCAGATTTTGGACTTTCAGAGTTTGAGTCATCAGAGTTTGATCAAGATTTTTCAGCTGACTCACTTTCAGAATTTGAGCCATTACTCTGAAGTGATTCTTCATGCTCCCCCTCAACTTGTTCTCTCCTTGTTTGTAGCTGAGAAGTTTCTTCAGTGTTTACCAGTAGAGGTTCAGAGTTTAGCTGAACAGAGTTTGTTAGTTCAGTATCATCAGAGTTTACTTCATCAGAGTTTAAGTCTACATTTTCAAAGTGCAGTTGATCATGTTCATCTACATCTTCAAGTCTAGTTATTTTCTTGTCATCAAATGACACATGTATTGACTCCATGATCACCTTGGTTCTCAGATTATAAACTCTGAATGCCATAGTTGATAGTGGATAGCCAACAAAAATTCCTTCATCAGCTTTTAGATCAAATTTTGTTAACTGTTCAGGATGAGTTTTCAGCAAAAAACACTTGCACCCAAAAATATGAAAATATTTTAGGTTTGGCTTCTTTTCCCTCTCCATCTCATATGGTGTTTTTTCATGCTTGTTGATCAGAGTAGCATTCTGAGTAAAACAAGCAGTTTGAATAGCTTCTGCCCATAAATAAGTTGGCAATTTTGCTTCATCAAGCATAGTTCTAGCAGCTTCTATCAAGGTTCTGTTCTTCCTTTCAACTACACCATTTTGCTGTGGTGTACCAGGTGCAGAAAACTCTTGCTTCACACCTCTGTTCTTGCAGAATTCTTCCATTGTTGTATTTCTGAATTAAGTTCCATTATCACTCCTGATTATTTTGACTTTGTGTTTTGATCCTTTGTCCAGCAGCTTTACATGCTCCATCAGAGT
Source organism: Kitagawia praeruptora (assembly GCA_037693485.1). NCBI lineage: Eukaryota > Viridiplantae > Streptophyta > Magnoliopsida > Apiales > Apiaceae > Kitagawia > Kitagawia praeruptora. The sequence continues at coordinate 104,157,099 of CM075345.1, forward strand.
TAATGCAGTTTCATCCTTCTTTGCTAGAAAATACACCAATGTATATCTGGTGTGTTCATCAACAATGACTAAAGCATATTTCTTTCTTCCAATTGACATTACATTTGCTGGTCCAAAGAGATCAACATGTAGAAGGTGATAAGGATCAACAATTGAAGATTCAGACTTGCTCTTGAAAAATGACTTCCTTTGTTTGGACTTTTGACAAGAATCACACAGGCCATCAACATTTAATAAAGATTTTGGGAGTCCTCTAACAAGATTCTTTCTTATCAGCTCATTGATGTTGTTCGGATTCAAATGAGAGAGTTTCTTATGCCACTTCCAACTTTCTTCACTGGACATTCTAGTTGACAGGCATTCTGCTTTGCCATTAGAGTTTGTTGGCAACTTTATTTCATAGATATTATTGTGCCTGTTTCCAACTAGAACAACTTTCCCTGTAGATTTACTGATGATTTCACAATATTCAGGATGAAAATCTACATGATGTTAGGAATAATTCATGAGTTGTGATGTTAAGAATAGAATTTTACTTATACTTCTTGTATATCCTGATCTTATAAAGGATTTAGCACTTTGTATAGGAGATATGTGTTAGACAGTAATCTGTAGAATTAAGTCAGGAACAGTGCATCGAGTACTACATGTCAGGAACTGAGATTGAATCCTGATACATCAGGTCAAATACTGATCAAGTACTGATGGGATGGTCAGATCCTGATGCAAGATGGAATCCTAATATCAGTAATGTTACTGATGATGTCATTATGGATGCTACAGAAACTGGCAAGTGCTATAAAATAGGATCTTTGTTTGAGGAACAAGCAAGAAGATATTATGAAGGAAAGATTTTTCTATTGATGGAAACTATCAACTGGACGGCAGAACATTGTCATGTATAGATTATCTTTCTGTGATTAATTGATAGGTAGCATTATAAATACTCTCTCTATATCATTGTAAAAAGAGACGTAAGTTCAAAGTGTGAGTTTTGTATGCGTAGCTCTGTATAAGGTTTGTATTCGAGAGATCGAAACAAACAGAGAGAAAGAGAGATTTATTTTGTCAGCAGCTGCTAAAGGTATTTGTACACCTTTGGTAGAGTTTGTATTTGATCTTATTAATACAAACAGTTTGATTCATTCATTTATTCTTGTTTATCTAATCAAGCAAAAATCAGACACGATTATATAACTTGTATCCAACCCCCCCTTCTATAAGTTATTCGAGTTAACAATTGGTATCAGAGCAGGTTGATTTCGAATAATCATAAAGATCTGCAATCATGTCTGGTTACAAGGATGGGAATACTAAGATTCCTATGCTCAAGAGAAACGAATATACTCTATGGAAAGTAAAGATATTGCATCATCTGGAAGCAACAGATCCTGATTATCTTGACAGAATCAGAGATGGACCTTTTATCCCAACGAAGGTTGTTGGACAAGCAACTGTTGATGGTCAAGTTATTTCAGAATATACAGCAGAGAAGCCTAAATCTGAGTGGTCAGATAAGGACAAGGAGAATGTTCTTAAAGATGCTAAAGTGAGAAACATATTATTCAACAGTCTTGATTCTGTTCTCACTAACTATGTTCTCTCTTGTAAAACTGCTAAGGATATATGGGACAATCTTAAGGTTCACTGTGAAGGAACTAAGCCTGTCAGGAAGAACATGAGGACACTACTTATACAATAGTATGAGTACTTTGAATCCAAGTCTGGTGAGTCATTTACTGATACCTTCGATAGGTTTACAAAACTCATCAATGAGATGGCCATGCATGGTAAATATTATGACTTGGAGGATATGAATACTAAGTTCATGAAAGCCTTGCCTAATTTCTACAATGAGAAGATATCTGCAATTGAGGAAGCTAATGATCTTGATGAGATATCATTAGAGGCAGTGTATGGAAAACTGAGGGCTTATGAACTTGACAAGCAGCAGAAGAAGAACAGGAGTGAAGGAAAGATGAAAACTGTTGCACTCACTGCTCAATCTGAATCAAAGAAGCTTCCAGAGGAACAACATGATGAACCTGCTGTAAAGAACTCAAGGAAGAAGAAAAGCAAAGAAAGTTCTGAGTCAGAGACTACTGATATAGATTCTGATAATGGTGATTTTGAATCAGAGATGCAGGAACTCTTTTCTATGTTTGCTAAAGCTTTCAAGAAAGGAAGATTCAACAGGAGAAGATTTAGCAAAGGACCTTTTCAAAAGAAGGAGGAGAAGAAGAGTGACAAAGGCAAAAGTACAATTGTCAAGCTTGATAAGGCCAAGATCAAGTGCTTTAACTACAGCGAGCTTGGACACTTTGCTAGTGAGTGTAAAAAGCCTAGGAATTCAGGAAAGGGCAATGCACTTATGGTCACACAGAAGGACTGGGCTGATTCCAGTGATTATGAAAAAGAATTGGATTATGACAACATTGCATTGATGGCAAATGTTTCAGATAAACCTGGATCTCCAAAGAAAACTTCTTCATCTTCTGTTAAGGTATCACTTCACTCTCTTGATTCATTTGATAGCTTAAATTCTGATGAAATTAGATCTATCCATGCTGAGTTTAAGAATCTTATGACTAATTTTAGAATTCTTACCAGTGAAAGAGATGAACTTAAGGTTAAGAATGATAAATTAGTTGATAGAAATAATTTTCTTAAATCTGAGAATTCAAATGGAAGAATACAAGTTAAGTTCTGATAAAGCTAAGCATGATCATAGTGTTATTCTTGAGGCTTATGACTATGTCAGAAAAGAACTAGAGGAAGAGAGAGATGTGATTAAAACCATTAACAATTTTGGTAAAAAGACTCTAGAAATCTTTGAAAGTGGAATTCGTGGTAAAGTTAATGGTTTAGGTTTTGATATGGCTAGACAAGAAGAAAAAGTAGCTATTGTCAATGATGATGGTAAAGTAGAAGCTAGCACATCTAAATCTGAAGGTAAGAAAATTGTTTCTGAACCTAAACATGTTAAATTTGTTGATTCAAAAGGTACCCCTGTTGTACACAAAAGGATTAACAATAGTAATTCAGATGAGAAAGTGTTAGAGAAACCTAAGAATGTCAACATAGGGTTTTTGTCTAAATCTCAGTTGAAACAGAAACTAGATGATCTTTCAGAGTCTAGCAAGATCAAAGAAATAGGAATGGAAAAGAAGGTATTAACAAAGAGAATAATTACAAGAATGTACCTGATGCACCTAGGAAAAAATGCTATAAGTGTGGAAATCATAATCATTTGGCCCTAGACTGCAATCAAAAACCTTCTTGGAAAACTGAGTCCAGATTCCCCAAGACTCAGAAAATTCAATACCAGCCACAAAAAGCTTGTTATCATTGTGGTAGTTTACTTCATTCCATTTACATGTGTAGAGAATATCATGAGCTGTATTATGACTATTATTCTTTGAAATCTGAAACTCTTAGTCACAAACAGTTTATGAAATCAAAGTCTAAGATTGACTCTGCAACAGGTAAAGTAAAAGCAAAATCTTCAAAGCCTGTTGTCTCTAAATCTAGTAAGAAAGGATCCAATCAAAGTTGGGTCCTAAAAAATTCTAACTAGTTACTTTTTGTTCGCAGGGCACAGGAAAGAAGCATTCAATTATCTTGGACAGTGGATGCTCTGGACATATGACTGGAAAAAAGTCCCTGCTTACAAAGTTTGAGAGGAAAGCTGGCCCAGTAATATCTTTTGGAGATGGCAACAAAGGAGAAACTCTGGGATATGGCTCAATTGTTTTGGGGAATGTAATCATAGAAAACGTAGCACTGGTTGAAGGCTTGAAACATACTCTTTTAAGCATAAGTCAACTGGGTGATAAAGGTTATCAATCAATCTTTGACAGAGAAGGATGCAAAATCTTGAATATGCAGAATGAAGACATTGTTCTAACTGGTCAAAGACTTGGTAACATATATGAAGCCAGCTTAAGTGATACATCTAAAGGAATTGTTAGATGTCTCTACACCAAAGCAACAAGTGATGAAAGCTGGAATTGGCACAAGAAGCTCTCACATCTCAACTTCAAGAAGCTTAATCAACTTGTTAAGCATAATTTAGTGAGAGGCCTACCTCAGACAAATTTTGTGCAAGATGGACTTTGTGATGCCTGTCAGCTTGGAAAACAGAGAAGAACCACTTTCAAGAGCAAGATTGCAAATTCAATTACTGAACCATTTCATATGCTACATCTTGATTTGTTTGGTCTAGTAAACATTATGTCTATCAGCAAGAAAAGATATGCTCTAGTGATAGTGGACGATTTCACAAGGTTCACATGGGTGTTCTTTCTACACAAGAAGGATGAAGCTCCTCAGCAAATCATTGAACTTGTAAAGAATATTCAGAATAACTCTGAGTACAAAGTCAAAGTACTTAGGAGTGACAATGGTACATAATTCAAGAATTCTACAATGGAGGTTTTTTGTGCAGACAATGGAATCACTCAACAGTTTTCTGCACCTGGTACACCTCAGCAGAATGGTGTAGTGGAAAGAAAGAACATGACTATCATAGAGGCAGTAAGAACCATGCTTGCAGATGCAAAACTTCCAACCTATTTTTGGGCAGAAGCTATTAACACTGCATGTTTCACTCAAAACTGTACCTTGGTAAATAGTCATGGAAAAACTCCCTATGAGATGATCAAAGGAAAGAAACCAAGTGTGAAATATTTTCACATCTTTGGATGCAAATGCTATGTCCTAAAAGTTCATCCAGAACAACTTGGAAAATTTGAAGCCAAATCGGATGAAGCAATCTTTCTAGGATATTCAGCATCTAAGGCCTTCAAAGTTTATAATCTCAGAACTCACATTGTTATGGAATCAATTCATATTGCATTTGATGACAAGAAATTTGGAATTCTGCAAACTGATGAAAGCCATGACAAATTGGAATTTGAAAATCTGAAGAATTCTGAGATACTCTCCAGTGATGATGAAGGTTCTTCATAAGGAATTTCTATTGCTTCTCAAAGGAATGCTACTGTTGAGGGGGAGCAAATGAATCAAGGAGAACACAGTGATCATTAGGAGCAGACTAGCTATTCAGAGTCTACTCCATCAAGAACTGATCCTTCAGAGTCTACTGAGGAAAGATCAGTAACTAGCAGCAATATGGAATCTACTGATTCTACTGATCAAGGGGGAGCTATTGAAGGCAGAAAGATTTCTTCTATAAGAGATACCACTACCTTAGGGGGAGAATCTAGCAGAGGCAATCTACCACCTGTTAGAAAATGGACAAAGGATCATACTGAAGATTTGATTCTTGGTGATCCAAATAGTGGTGTTCGAACTAGAAGATCAATTCAAAATGAATGCTTGTATAGTTGATTTCTCTCAAAGAATGAACCTACGAAGGTTGAAGAAGCCTTACAGGATCCTGATTAGGTAATTGCAATGCATGAGGAGTTAAATGAGTTTGAGAGAAACAAAGTCTGGAAACTGGTACCAAGACCCAAAGACAGATCAATTGTTGGTGCAAAATGGGTTTTTAGAAACAAGCTAGATGAATCTGGTATGATTGTAAGAAACAAAGCAAGACTGGTGGCCAAGGGTTACTCTCAGGAAGAAGGCATTGATTATGATGAGACCTTTGCACCTGTAGCAAGATTGGAAGCAATCAGGATGTTTCTTGCATTTGCAGCACATTCAAAATTCAAGGTATACCAGATGGATGTAAAGAGTGCTTTTCTAAATGGCAATCTTGATGAGGAAGTGTATGTGGAGCAACCACCTGGATTTGTTGATCCAACATTTCCAAATCATGTCTACAAACTTGACAAGGCACTCTATGGACTAAAGCAGGCACCAAGAGCATGGTATGAGACTTTGTCTAAATTTCTTCTTGAAAATGGCTTCACAAGAGGTACAATTGACAAAACTCTATTCTTTAGAAAGATAAAAGGTGAATTGCTTTTAGTTCAAGTTTTTGTTGATGATATCATATTTGGCTCTACTAATGAAAAGTTGTGTGCTAAGTTTAGCAAGCTTATGCAGTCTAAGTATCAGATGAGCATGATGGGTGAATTAAATTATTTCTTAGGCTTGCAGGTCAAACAAACTGAGACTGGTATTTTCATTAATCAGTCAAAGTATATCAAAGATCTTTTAAGAAGATTTGACTTTCAAGACTGTGCAGTTGCAAAAACACCCATGGCAACAGCCACTAAACTAGACTCTGATTCTAAGAGTGTGAATAATACTAGTTAAAGAGGCATGATAGGCTCATTGTTATATTTAACTGCAAGTAGACTAGATATAATGTTTTCTACCTGTTTATGTGCTAGATTCCAAAGTGATCCTAAGGAATCTCATTTAATTGCTGTGAAGAGAATTTTTAGATATCTAAAAGGAACTCCAAATCTTGGTTTGTGGTATCCTAGAGAATCTGACTTCTCACTAATTGGCTATTCAGACTCTGATTATGCAGGGTGTAAAATAGACAGGAAAAGCACTACAGGTACATGTCAATTCTTGGGAAATAGATTGATTTCTTGGGCAAGCAAGAAGCAACAATCTGTCTCAACCTCAACTGCAGAAGCTGAGTACATAGCAGCAGGCAGTTGTTGTGCACAGCTCCCTTGGATAAGAAATCAGTTGATGGATTATGGTATGACACATAGTAATATTCCTATGTTTTGTGATAATACTAGTGCTATCAAAATTGCAGAAAATCCAGTTCAACATTCAAAGACTAAGCACATTGATGTCAGGTATCATTTTATTAGAGAACATATTGAAAATGGTACTGTGGAACTTCACTTTGTTTCTACTGACAAACAGCTTGTAGTGATTCTAACTAAACCACTTGATGAGACTACATTCAGTAGATTAGTAAGTGAGTTAGGAATGTTAAATTTCTAGATCTTTAACATCTGCAAAAGTAGCAGGGTATGTTGTTTTCAGCTTATAGACTTGATATTCTTGTCAGGATCTATATTTGATTGTTAAATGCTTAAGCTGTAACATTGTACTTTGATAAATTTCAGTATGATAGACTTGTTAATAAACATCAGGATCAGGATTGCTATCAGTATGTTGACATCATCAGGATTTTATCGTCAGTATCAGGATTGTGAAATTTGTGTTTCAAATTCTGAAGTTCATTTTATGTAGTGATCTAATTCTGAGTTTTGTTAAGTCTATGCAAGCAAACTTTAATTCATTCATATTGATAGTTTATATTGTTTTTCAGATCAGTCAATAAACAATCACAGACAAGTAGATAATAAGAAATTATATTTTCATTAATTGAAAGCATTACATACATGGAAATGAAATACAAATATCTTTTTGTCTAACTTCTATTGATAAACCCTATTCTTGTCTAAAGTTGTTGCTGTTCTTAGTCTTCAAAGATCTACTTCAGGACAAGGAGCATATCAAGAGTCACTTTGACGATTACTCCTGGATGCCTTGTCTGGGCGACTTGAATGAGAGCAGCTGACTGGAATGTATAGCATCTCCATCAAGATCAACCTCAGACTCTCGGCCAAATTCTTCATCCTCAAGTTTTGAGGAGGTTAGAGGGTGATTGTATCCAACAAATGGATGTTCTAAAAGAATGTTCTGGACATTTTATGGATCTACTCCAACCATGTCTAAAACGATGAGAAAAGTCATCTCTTCAAAGAGATGAATATTGAATCTTTTGTGTTCATCATCTGTGAGAAATCGAAAGATTGGGTTGAAGGTCATTGTGTTTTGTGGAAGCTCTGTGTTTACAGTGAGGTTTTTTGTGTTTTTGGACTTAAGAAAGGCAAAAGACATCAAGGGTTTATAAAGGAAAGAGTGAGAAGCTGAACAGTCATTTTAAATATTCAATGTATCGGCGTATACATCTTTGCGTATGACTGATTCTTTCTTATTTCCAAGATATTTTTGACAATCTAACAAGATTTTTTTTATTTAGATTATTGATGTTCTTTTCAGGTTAAATTCTAAAATTGCCACGTGGAACTCAATTTAATTTATGGAATCAGGATGATAGTGATCAGGAAAACGAAAGTGATTTCATCAGGATTGATGATTATTTTTATTATTTTTAATCACATTCATAGTTGTGATTATCTTGGTGAAAAAGATCACATCAGAAAATGAAGCTGATCAGTATTGATTTTATTTTGATTTTACCCTGATTTATTTAATTGAAATCAATTTTGGATTTTATTTTCCAAAAATCGTGGGTAAACTGCATTTTTCAGGGACTGACACCTGTCAACCTACGTGTCAACGTGGGTTAGTGGGTCTGAAGGATTTTTGAATATATCTTTATTTTGAGACTCTGATTATTTATTGCTAACTTCTAATTCGTATTTCCTAAGGCAAAAACATTCATTCAAGTTCTCAAAATCGCTAATCAATTTTAAGATTTCTCAAGTTCATTTCAGATCAAAAATGGCAGCTCAAAGAAGTCTACCTAAATCAGTAGCTTTCAAGTTTGGTGACTTTGATTTTATGATGAATAATCATGTTGCAGCAATCACCAGCAAGAAAGAAGTATCAGTTGATTTTCATCCTGTGATGGATTTTATGGATATTGGACCTTTGAGTTATGCATTGTCAGCATCTCCAGAAATAAATCAAGCTGCTGTTTCACAAGCTTGGGAGAATGCTGAAGTAATTGATTCTATTCAGAGTCAATCAGGTAAGATTGTTCTACACTTAGGAAAAGATACTTATGACATTACTGAATCTTTTGTTAATTCAGTACTTCGCTTACCTGTTACTGATAATTATGCAAGTGAACCATCTGATGATGATGTAAGAACTATGTTGTCTGCATTAGGTTATAGTGGACCTCTAGACAACATGAGCCAGTTAAATAGGTCTTTTCTTAGGAATGAATGGTCTTTCTTCTTTGATCAAATTGCTAAATGTTTTACTGGCAAATATAGTTCTTTTCAGCAAATTACTTCTGTTACCTCACACATTGCTTATAGTTTGCTTTATGACAGAGTAATTAACATTGGTCACATTATCTTAAGTCAGATGTGTATTAAACTTGGGTCAAGAGATCAAAATAGGAAAATGGTTTATTATCATAGATTTATGCAAATGTTTATTAATCATTTTATTCCTGATGTTGAAGCTAGATTTGGCAGAGAACATTGTGTTTCTTCTTATGTACAGCAAAAGAGAATTTTCTCTGACATTACAAAGAAGGACAATGAAAAGAATCTAGATGAAATACCTACAATTCATTATCCACATCATGTTCAGGTAATTCTTAAAACTCATCTTCCTACTCTCTACAATTCTTCTTTCTTTTGTGGTGAAATGGCTCAGGAATCTCATTTGGAGGAGAACCCACCTGTGTCTACCCAAGTAGCCCAAAACATTATAGTCTCTGAAACAATTCAAGAACCAAGTTTTAATCCACAGCCTGTTGTTTCAAAGAAACCAACCTCTAGTGTTTCTCGAAAGACATCAGTTGTAAGGAAGAGAAGATTTGTTGTGTCAAGTAGTAGTAGTTCTAGTGAAGATGATGATAATATATCTCTTGCTGAGAGAGAAGAATTGAAGGCTGCAATTCAACTTTCTAAGCTAGGACAAAGAGATGAAGCACCTAGTCACAGCCAGGCTGCAGTCTCTTAAAAGGCTGTAGTACTTAAAAAGGGAAAACAGTTACTGGATACTGTCTCTCAAAAGACTGTGTCTATTGAAAAAGGATCTCATCCCAAGATCATTTATGTGTCTACACCTCTTGAGTCTTCTCAGGATAAATCTTTTGCTCACTATACCAGGAGAACAAGGAGAAAGATTCATTTGTCACCTACACACACAGAGTCTAGTCCAACTAATATCATGCAGGTCTCTACAAATGAAGCTAAAATCAAGTCAGCAAATGACTATAGAGATCTGGATATTGATTCTTTATGGGAAACTACATTATCATACAGACTGGCTACGGGAGTTATTTCTATCAAAGTGAAGCTATCCAGGAATGTTCTAGATTTTCTAGTTGAAAAAGTACCAAAACTTTTATTTCCAGAAGAGTATGGACTTCTACATCAAAGACTTGACTTAATGAAGATGTATTTCTATGTAACTGTCAGAAGACAATTAGTCAAGAAATTTGGACTCTCAAAGCCTGTTGCACTTCAATCACTTCATGCATATTTATTTGACAAGGATGTTATTATTGAAGATGCTTCAGCTCAAGGTGAACAACAGGAGGAAGTAGGTAGAGGAATGCAGTCAACAGAAGATGCTATTACACCAGTGGTGAATAGTAGGAAAGATCAGATCATAGTCACTGCAACACAAGAACCATCTAGTCAGAGGTTGGATGACTCAGGAGCTGTGATAGCTGATGTTGAAAGGTCTTCTGTGATGACTGAAATTGCAAGTGAGAAACCCTATGATATGGGAGGAATGACTTTGATTGATTTTTCTGAAGATCAAACAAATATTGTTCAGTCAGAGTCTATCTACCTTGAGGGTGTGTCTCAGCAAACAACACTTAAAGACGGTGACATACTAACTATGGTGTCTAATGAAGTATTACTGAAGACATCAGAGTCTAGTAGAGAACCTGAAAGTGGTATACTGGAGCCTGTAGTCTCTGGAAGGAAAGAAGATGTTTGTGAGGGTTTAGAGACTATAGCAGCTCACTCCTTGGAGAAAACCTCAAGCCCCTTGCCAAATGAGGAACCCTCTCTCCATGTGAGTTCAGGTATAAAAACTTCTTCTAAACTCTATTTTTCTGTAGGTCATGAGAGCACTTATCCAAATTTGAGTGATACACTTGAAAAGATGGATATTGATCCACAATCAGAGAGGCTGGCTCCTGACCAGGCAAAAGGAGAGGTAGAAAGAGTGTTGACTTTAGATAGTCAAAGTGAGAATGAGGGTATGGATGATCAACTCCATAGTGAGGGAGAGAAAATTAGGAAACCACCATCGTTTGATTTCTTGGATCAGGTTTTTCCTGAATCTTGGTCTGACAATCTTGGTATGGATGCTGGTACTTATTCTTTTATTAAGATGTATGAGAAGAATGACTTAGCAAAGCACAATGCAAAACCAGAAGTTAAAGCTCAGAAGCAAAAAGAAAGGCTTACAGGAATTATCAGCAGAAGAGGTGAAAGGCTAAAACAAACTTCTACACCACCAGTACCAGAAGATATTCCTAATGATCCTAGTATTCCTTTGTTTGTACTACCAATATCAACAAGAATTGAGACATCAACAGTATCTGATCAATCTAAGGAGGAGTCAAGATTTGTAGATGTTAGTACACAGAATACTGGTGAAGGACAAGATGATCATTTTGCAGCTTCAGATCAGAATGATGAAGATGTTTGTAACTCTACTCGAGTTTTATTACTTGAATATCATTCTACACAGGCAACTTCTTCTACAATAATTGAATCTGAAGATGTTCCAAACACTTCCAACATTGAAGTCAATTCTGAAGTTCTACAAGACATTCAGAAATCTCAAGTTGAAATTCAATCAAGACTTCAAACACTTGAAGATAACCAAGCCACTATTATGGAAAATCAAGCAGTTCTGATGAATCTCATTTGTTCTGTTACTGAATCTCTTTGACTTAATGTTGCTGATGTCAAAAAGGGGGAGATAAAAACAGTTCAAAGGCAACAGAATGGGGGAGGAGATAAACAGACTGGGAGAGATAAAAGAAGAACTAAGGATGATAGAGGTGAATCTTATCAGGGAAGTGGTAAAGGAAAAGAAGCATCAAATAGTTGAATTCTTTCTTCTAAGTACTGGATTGGATACTATGTCTATATCTGAAGAAGGAGGTACTTAACTTCATGATTTTTGAATTCATATATTCTATTCTGATTGTATTGTTATATGTTTTGACATCAACAACTCAGATTTATGCTTCAGGTTTTAAAGCATAAATAAGGGGAGATTGTTAGGAATAATTCATGAGTTGTGATGTTAAGAATAGAATTTTACTTATACTTCTTGTATATCCTGATCTTATAAAGGATTTAGCACGTTGTATAGGAGATATGTGTTAGACAGTAATCTGTAGAATTAAGTCAGGAACAGTGCATCGAGTACTACATGTCAGGAACTGAGATTGAATCCTGATACGTCAGGTCAAATACTGATCAAGTACTGATGGGATGGTCAGATCCTGATGCAAGATGGAATCCTGATATTAGTCATGTTACTGATGATGTCATTATGGATGCTATAGAAACTGGCAAGTGCTATAAAACAGGATCTTTGTTTGAGGAACAAGCAAGAAGATATTATTAAGGAAAGAATTTTCTATTGATGGAAACTATCAACTGGACGGCAGAACATTGTCATGTATAGATTATCTTTCTGTGATTAGTTGATAGGTAGCTTTATAAATACTCTCTCTATATCATTGTAAAAAGAGACGTAAGTTCGAAGTGTGAGTTTTATATGCGTAGCTCTGTATAAGGTTTGTATTCGAGAGATCGAAACAAACACAGAGAAAGAGAGATTTATTTTGTCAGCAGCTGCTAAAGGTATTTGTACACCTTTGGTAGAGTTTGTATTTGATCTTATTAATACAAACAGTTTAATTCATTCATTTATTCTTGTTTATCTAATCAAGCAAAAATCAGCACGATTATATAACTTGTATTCAACCCCCCCTTCTACAAGTCATTCGAGTTAACACATGATATCCTCTGTCACAGATTTGACTCACAGATAGCAGATCATGCTTGAGTCCTGGAACCAGAGCTACATTTGTGATGATGACACTTCCAAGATTGATACTGCCATATCCCAGAGTATATCTGTGGCATCCCAAAATCCGGGGTACAGATTTGGGGCCACCAACCACAATCAACATAATATATACCTGGATATATACATAAAATAATAATAAAATACCCCTGATCCAAGACCGCATACAGGTTATGGTATGAAACAACTATCAAATTACATTATTACAATTCAACCTCAGAACAAAATTGTTATACAATCTTTTAACAACTAAGTCCACTGTCAAACTAGTTTACCAACCTTGACAAATTCCAAAACCCACTACCCGACGAAATCAACAATTCGTACGTCACCTCTCGCTGCTGGATCAAGAAAACTCATCAACCACAAGGTCCACTAATCTCCTCTATTAACTAGAGAAAAATAAACAAGAAGCAAAAGTGAGCCAACAATGCTCAGCAAGTGTAAACAGTGATAGCAATATCAAGAACAATATACGTTCTGATCATCAAGAATAATCATCATAGGGTATGAAAGAAATTAGCTGAAGAACTTAAATATTGTAACTCAAAGATGAGCCAACAGAACTCCGCTAGAGTAAAATGCATCAATAATGAGAACTGATAAAAGTTCTGATAATCAAAAATAATCATCAAAGACTTCAAAGAATCAGGCTTTGAAGCAACTCAACCTCAATGTATAGATTAGAATTGGATTTTTTATATTTTTTTAAAAAAATAGTGGATCCACGGCACACATTGGCCTCAATTTTCGACCATTAAACTGGTCTCCCCGAAGAGACTCCTCTGACCATAAATATGGTCTCCCCGAAGGGACATCTATTGACCATTAATATGGTCTCCCCGAAGGGACTCCTCTGAAAACATTCCAATTCTAAATCCAACGCACTAGGTGTCGGAACAATCGACAACCTCTGTCAATCAAACAATCTGGAAAACTCACGTTCCAGAACAACAACTCAAGATCCAAGAATCAATGAAGAATTCAAGATCAACATGTGTCGACAAGTTCGACACGATAATTGGGTAATAATTAAAGAAAAATAACCTCAAAGGGTATCGACGAGTTCGCTACAATAAATAGGTGATAATTGAATAACAACAACAATAAATGTCGACAAGATCGACAATAATTGGGGTGCCATCATAATCAGAATAATTAAAAGAAATTTCCACTTGAGCAAGAAGTGAAGGGAAGTACTTGTAGTATGATTAACAACAACTGAGACTACAAGAATAAAGGTATAGTCAAGTGCTAAGCATTTAATAAAATTTCCAACACATTGTCAAGTTTGAATCAACATAAATGGATAAGTAGTTTAAATCGATCGTTTGAAAAATAACTCCAAGATAATTAATTGCAGGTAAGTTTAAAGAAAACATTCCCTAAAGAGGGTCCATCGGTGAAAATATGTTATAATCAGGAATCGTGCTAATAGATCTTATAAGATTTTACAATCCTGGATTTCCTCTGTTTTAGAATGTCCCCTAAAACATTTTTGAAGAAAAATAAATTTAAATAAAATAAAAGAAATAGTTCTCTAATGAGGAATCCAATAACATACCATGTTTTAAAATATTATTGAAGAAAAGGATATTTGTAAGATCATTTGAAATTTTGCACTTGAGCTATAGGTGGAAAATATAAACATTTGCACATCATTTGAAAAAGGACGTCACTTTGTAAACCTAAATTGACCGACACATTTGATATATAAATAGAACAGAATTGCATCACTTGAACAATAAGTGAGGAGCGATAACACTTGCCTCAGTACACGAAGTTCCCACTTCCACATCTCATTTCGCTATTCATTTCGCTTCAGTCTCTACTTCTCCACACGTTGGCCTCTACTCGATCATATATTCATCTTTCGATTATCACTGGTTAGCCTCTATACGACCACACTCGACCACCCCGACAATTATCTCCTTCCGCGACATTCCAGCGACACGCTCTGCTTTTGGCTGACCTCCTACTCGTACCTATACCAAGTAAAGTACTACTTCTGTACAAACTAACCAAAACCTTACCAATCATTCTAATCTACCCAGACATTTCCTATTGCGCTTTACACATACAACACATATAACACATAACATGTATATCATACCAACTTACAGTAATTCTTATCAATTTACTATAAAAACTACGAAATAATTCTAACAAAAATCGAACTGCACCTCCTTTGTAAAGTGGACTAACTCGTCGGGATACAACCGACTCCAAACAACAAATAACTATCCTCTGATACATATGATATATCAATACTTGATTTCCACTTTTAAACAGTAACTTACTACTCCCTCCGTCCATTTCATTTCTTTACACTTTCTATTTTGGGCCGTCCATTCCATTTCTTTACATTACTAAAAATAGTAACTTTTAACAATAAAATACATTATTACATCCACTACCTCACTCCACCTTTTCAACCCTTTACACTATTACACCCACTACTTCACTTATTTTAACAATAAAATTACTATTACACCCACTACTACATTTATTTTAACAATATTACATCCACTATCTTGGTTTTCGTGCAAAAAGCAAACGTAAAGAAATAAAAAAAACGGAGGGAGTAACAAATTTCAAGTTACCATACACATATTACACCGTTATATTTATAAGGGAAATTCCCACTGGTACCACTGAAGAATTGGCTTTTCCCAATGGTACCAGCTCATTTTTGTCTCCTCCCAGCGGTACCCTTATGGTATTAGTTTGTAATCAATAATACCACTACCATCTGTAAACGTTTGGGAAATGTTTAAAGACTGTTTAAAGACTGAAATGCCCTTCTACTTTTTAAACATTTACAGTATTTTGCCATACCTTTATGGTATTATACATGTATTATACCATATTAACGTATTATACATGTATAATACCGTATATATACCGTATAATTTTTTATATACCGTATTATTTTTTACAAAAATAATTTTCTACTTTTATTCTATTATTTATCAAGAATTAGGGAATGTGATTAAAATGTTGAATGTGATTATGGTACCAGAATCAATACATCGTGATCTCGAAAAAACAGAAGCTAAAATCACAAAACACTCCCAAGGACTACTATGATATTCATTTGTAATTCATTTTTATAAAAATTTGTTTGATGTAATACAAATGAAATATATGTAAATAGATATGTTTCTTTTTAGCGAGACATTTACATACATAACATTTTTATTTACATATGTTAAAAACAAAACATTTAAAATATTTTTTAATAAATACGAGATATTAATATGTAATATTTAAGAAATGATTTGATACTCCCTCCGTCCCAAAATACATGTCCCTTTTCTAAAACAAATTTGTCCCAAATTACATGTCCCTTTTCTCTTTTCAATGCAAATTTAAGTATAGTTTTACAAAACTATCCCTACATTTATTGTATCAAAAATTTGACTTTTTTTAAACTTAACACTATTCTCATTTTCCAATGTATTAAATAAGGGTATTAGTTGGAAAAAATTATTCAATAAACTTTATCTTAATATTTGTGCTTTTTAGAAAAGGGACAAGTAAATTGGGACGGAGGGAGTATTATGTTATTTAATGTAAAATTAAAATCAAATTTAAGTGATATAAATATAAGAGTTAAATGCATATCTAATTATATATATGGAAATTCCCACTGGTACCACTGAAAAATTGTCTTTTCCCAATTGTACCAGCTCCTTTTCATGCTTTACTAGCTGATATAAACGTTTCCCAAATGTTTACAGACGGTAGTGGTATTATTGATTACAAACTAATACCACAAGGGTACCGCTGGGAGGAGACAAAAATGAGCTGGTACCATTGGGAAAAGCCAATTCTTCAGGGGTACCAGTGGGAATTTCCCTATTTATAACTACTATTACTAACAATTTGTACCAACTTGGGCAATTTGAACTTAAATTACCATTACTGCACTTGACAATAATTACAACAAGCATTACCATTTTGATATAACATCTCCATATCAATCAAACCTCTACCCTTCATTTCCTCCCTCTCCCACTTGATCACCTCTCTACCTGCTTCGCACCACAACCACACACAACTCACAACTCACTTACATATTATAAACTCATGCACATATATGCAACCTGCCCTTATGCACACCTTTCTTCTTTCGTTCTTGTTGGACCATGAAGCCCAAGTGGGATAATTTGTATTTAAATCAATAGAATGATTTAGATTGTATTAGGCCCATTAACACATGTATCCACAATAGGGCCCAGAAGCCCACAAATGTAAACTTAGTGATTAAGTAATTTAGGGGACCCACTAGGAACCCCCTATATATATTAAACAAACCCCACTTGTAGAGGGGTTGGCAATTTGATATTAAAGAGTGAATCTCTTATTTGTAGAGAGAAAAACATTTAATTAATAAAAGATCTATTTCGATCATCTCATACCGTTATTACTATCGCAATCATTGTCATTATTGCCTTCTCCCTCATTAACTCTCTATCATTTGGCGCTAGAAGGAGCTCTTTAATTTGAAATTCCAACCAAAAATAATGAATGAAGATGAAGTGATCGCTGAAAACATCGGTTCGAAGCAGGAGATGTTAACGGCCCCTCGAGTTGGTGACCAAATGGCACCTCCTCCCTCTTTAAAGCCAAGACAACTGTTTCCGGCGATCCACGAAGATATTGGTAGATCCCAGAAACCCATCGAGGTAACACAACTAAACGCGAAAAATGATGCTCAACTCGATACCCGTATGAGGGTTGCAACGGCCACGGGGAAGAAGGTGTTGACAAGCGATATGCGCTTACACCTTCAAAAGATTCAGAAAGACAAGCAGGCTGCCCACGAGGTTGAGAACGATCTTCACGAGTCAGACGAAGAGCTGTTCAACTTAGAGCAACAAAAACGTGCTCTTGAGGAAAAGTTAAGGAGATGTCGGCGAGCCCGCCAGTTGAACAAAGGTTTAAAGAACGCCAACATTTCAGCTCGTTGTCAAAACGAGGAAAATGAAGATGAGTACCAAGAGACTGAATATGAAGATCTCGAGGATGAGGAATCAACAGAATCAATATATTCTCAAACTGCAGCTCGCAGAAGACGACCAAGGCCGTCGGTAAGCCAAGCATCTTGGCGAAGCGACTCCAATGAATCGGTTACACCTGAAGACATTGCTGATATACGAAGCGACCTTGCTATGTGCAGGGAATTTATTCGAAATCAAGCTGGTCAGGTCGTGTCCATTGAAAGCCCGTTAATGAGAGACATTGAGATAGCTCGAATTGACAGGACGTTAAAAACGCCCTCACTAGATCACTTTGATGGGACGTCGGACCCGAGTGGATTCCTTAACACGTTTGATGGCCGTATGGCATTTTTTGGACACTCAGAAGTTGCGAGATGTCAATTCTTTTCAACATGTCTCCAAGGCACAGCCTTACGGTGGTATAACAGCTTACCACCTCGTTCTATAGATTCGTGGCAATCTTTAAAAACGAAGTTTCAAACTAGGTTTTCAAGCAATTACAAAGGTGGAAAGATAACCGCGTCCTTGATGACTGTTCGGCAGCGATCTAATGAATCTTTACGAGACTTTTTAGTCAGATTCCGAAATGAAATTTCTGATATCCCCAACTTGATTGAAGAATTGGCAATAAATTACCTGGCCGCAGGAATTGATAAACACCGTCACGCCACTTTGTTAGAAGAATTCTTTGAAAAGAACCCCCGAACTCTCCAATCAGCTTTCCAAGTGGTTGAACACCGAATGAATCTGCAAGAAGCAGTCGGGAGTATCCAATCTCCTCGACGGGCTTTTAAACGAGACCGCAGTAGAAGTCCCCGATATCGTTCTCCGAGAACAGATTATAACCGAGACTATGATTCATACTCAAGGACTAGAGACACTAGAAGCCCTCAAAAGCCACGGACGGAAAGGTCAGATAACCAAGACAAGACATGGAAGCCAAGAGAAAGGCAGGAGAAAGAATTCACAAAGCTTACTGTAGACAGAGCTACAATTCTAGCCATTTTAAAATCAGAGCCCGATTACCGACCACCGAGGCCAATGAAACCAGGACGACCTCCAAGTTCCAGATACTGCGAATATCACGAGGATACAGGTCATACAACAGATCAATGTTACCAATTGAGCAATCTTATTGAGTCCAAACTCAAGAGATGACAGTTGACTCACTACATCGACCACGACGTCCAAAGACAAAATGACCATCCACGTGATCAAGATCGAGTTATTGACGTCATCGCAGGAGGGATTGCTGCCGGAGGCACATCCAATAATTCCAAAAAGCTGTACGCCAGAGAGGTATTTCATGTGAATCCTGAGGCTCCTAAACGCCAACGCCCTAATCCATCTCCTGTAATCTCTTTCTCTGACAACGACTACCCATCGGGAATAATTGAATCTCACCAGGATGCTCTGGTGATTACAGCCAAGATCGGCACAAACACTGTGAGAAAGATTCTAATCGACAATGGCAGTTCCGTCGACATACTTTACCATCACGCCTTTGCTCGAATGGATATTGGGGACAGGAAATTGGAAAATGTAAACATGCCTCTATATGGCTTTACAGGTAACGAGGTCAAGGTCGTAGGCACTATCGACCTTCCAGTTTTATTTGGCTCCCCTCCATGCCAAACATGGCAGATGACCAAATTCCACGTCATTAACGCCAATTCAAGCTACAACGCCATCCTTGGCAGGACAACTCTTACAGCCTTGAAGGCTATCACCTCAATTCCTCACCTAAAAATGAAATTCCCAACAGAATTTGGAATTGGAGAGGTCGTGGGAGACCAAGTCGCAGCTCGACAATGCTACCTGGCCACCGTCATACCGAAAACAAAACATGATGACGGCTCGTCAATAAATCAAGTTGTAGACATGGATCCTAGAGCTATCCTCGAAACACCTAATCAATCATCTTGTGTCATCATGGAAGAATGTGATGAGATAGAGCTCGAAGAAGGCTCCCCTGACAAGGTGATAAAAATTGGAAAGTGTTTGAACGGCGAACTTCGCCAGCAAATTATTGATCTCCTCAGAGAATATGCTGATATCTTCGCATGGAGTCCCAAGGATATGCCGGGAATTCCCGAGATAATAGCTCGTCACTCCCTCCACATCAAACCCGGAGCTCGGATTATAAAACAAAATAAACGAATATTCTCGCCCCGAGTTAGACAGACTACTCGAGGCGAGATTTATCGCCCCTGTACAATTTCCAGAATGGATATCAAATGCAGTCCTAGTCAAAAAGAGCAATGGAACCCAGTTCGTTGGAGAGAAGTTCAGCTCAATGTTGGAAGAATTAAAGGTGAAACACCTTAAAGCATCAGTTGCTTACCCCCAAGCCAACGGACAAGTCGAGGTACCCAATAGGATAACTCTCCAAGGGCTCAAGAAAAGGCTACAAGATCAAGCCCGCAAGTGGGTTGATGAGCTCCCAAATGTGCTCTGGTCCTACAGAACGACCCCACGAACCGCCACTGGAGAAACACCTTTTAGACTCGCTTATGGCACAGATGCCGTGATCCCTGTCAAGGTGGGTCTAGATTCTCTAAGGGTCGAACTCTTCAACGAACAAGACTCTCTCGAAGGTCTGCGACTAGACAACGACCTCTTAGAAGAGGACAGAGAAGAAGCGACCTCAGCCATCAGCAAGTACCAAGGTAAAGTCACTGAATACTTCAACAAACGGGTAAAGCCGAAAGAGTTCAAGGTCAATGACCTAGTCCTACGAGAATCCACTTCATCCCAACCCACAGTGACGGGCAAGTTAAGGGCCCCACGGGAGGGCCCATACAAGATCACAAAAGTCATCCGTCTTGGCACATACGAACTAGCTCAACTCGATGGCGAGCTGATTAAGAATGCATGGAATGGTGTCAATTTGAGAAAATTTTATCAGTGATTGTACTTTATTTTTAGAACAACGACAAACTCTACTCTCCAACCGCATACAAAATTGTTAAAGTGCAAAGGATCTTAAATGAGGATCCCACTTTAGCTCCACTAAGTTATTTATCAAATTAAAGTTTGTCATAATTCGTTGCTCACACTATAAGGTCACAATACCTCGATCTTCACAAATACACCACTGTCTCGAGATAATTAGACAAAAAGTCCATTATTCCAAAACAATCTCTAACTATGTCACATGTCTCAACGCGACCTATAAGTTTATCTAGCTCCAACCAATTAAATTAAAAATTTAATCTCTAACTCTCGACTACTTAAGTTACTAGTTCTGATCGCAAATTATACCATAATTATCATCAACACATTGGCATTGAAAACGTCTTTAAGACAATCAGCCAAATTGCCGAAAATTCATGCTAATCCATATCCATTTTTAAATCAGAGCTACAACGAGACGTATCTTATTATAAAACACACATACCAATCAACAGGGTATATCCTTCTCTCAAAAACAAAACGAGCATGAGAACAACACTTTCAACCCATACTGCCATTACTCAGCAAAAAATGAGAAGAAAGCTAGAAACGATAAAACTACGTCTGAAAAAAGAAACCCAACAGCATAAAAAATAAATAAACAAAAACTAAGCCATATAGCAAAAGCATGCATAAAAATTTCTCAAACCACAGCAAATACGAGTTACGGGATAAAGGGGGAAAATGGAGACAATTCCAAAACATACGAAACCGCAAGGTTCAAGAAAAGATTAAAATTCAAAAGTTACATAATTAATGGGGCATTCCCCACCTTCACTTAGTTGTTAGGATTCACGACGTCAGCATTGCTGGGAAGAGTTTTCGCTAAGTCAGCACAGTAATCATCAAAGCTATGACCAGATAGGTCGATCCCGGCCTGCTTCAAACGATCATAACAGCTCTGATAACCAGTCCCAATTCCTTGGGCCACATCGCCAATACTTTTTTCTAAATCCGACTTCAAATCAACGATACTCTTCTCAAAAACCTCATTTGCACCCTTCAAAATAGACAACTCGCCTCTCAGGGCGTCCAGTTCCTTACCTTCAGAAGCAACTCGTCCTCTCAGCTCATTAGTTTCCTTAACACCAGACTCGACAATCTCCTTCATCTTCTCGTTCTCTAGCCGTAACTTCTTCAACTCATCAACATACTCAGCTTCCTTCTTTGTCAATTCTTCAATTCGACGATCAGCAATGGCCTTTTCACCTTTCAGATCAGAAAACTCACGAGCACTAACCTCTCTCCACTGCCCGTCCACATCAGCTCGATAATCCTTCACGATATGAGCAATATCTGCCAAGAACTGCAAAACAACATTAACAAATAAATTACATAAAAATAAAGAGAAAACAAATAAAAACAAAAGTAATTATTAACATTGAGTTAGACAGATTACCCGGCCTCCGCGCGCTAAGCAACGCTCAGTGATCTCGTCACGCGTCTTATCAACGTAAGAATTAAAATCTTGTGGCAAATTGAAGGCTTTGAAAACTTGCACAGGAAAATTAGATCCGGCGGACCACTTTTCATTGGGCTGCACCTCGATTTGGAGAGGGAGCGCAGGGCTAGAACCTTGCATTACAGGGGGAAGAGATTCCTTACGAACTCCAGTAATAGTCAAAGACTTACCTGAACCAAAACGAGCTGGATCCAAAGTCCTTCGTAAGATAGTTCGGCGTGAGCCATCATCATCTCCTTCTCGAGTTCTCTTGCTAGAACGTGTCACCAGCTCACCACTACCGTCCGGCACCTCGACAACAGACTCAGAATTAGGATCATTAACGGTCTTGGTAGTACCTGGGGACTTTGTCACCTTCGAAGAACTCCCACCCGGACCTGATTGAGTCGCGACCGACCTCTTAGCAAGCAAAGCCAAAGCTTGGTTCGTATCTCCAGGAACTCCCTTACAGAGGATCTTTGTTAAAGGTGGCCCTGCCACTGAAAATAAACAAAAAAAAGAGTTACACAATTTAACAAACAAACAACACCCCATCAGGGATAAAGTTAACGACCGAATAATAAAACCTCACAATCATGCTCTTCTAAAAACTTTGAATCTTTCAGTTGATAGTGGGTATAAGAAGGCTCAAGACCAAGAAAACGAGTAACAGTCAACATATCAAACTTCTTAAGCCTAGCAACCCGGTCAACCACATCCTCGTTAACGCGCTGACAAGGGCGCACGAGCTCCAAATCAGGACCGTAATAGTACATCCATTTACCATGCCACCCCGAATTAGAAGACTTAACATCAACAATCTTTGTGAAACCCTCTCGTTTACTAAAGTAAACTAAACCCTCTTGGTATTTCATACTATAAATTGAAAAGAACAAACTTAGAGACGGCACAAAATTCTTTTCTGAACAGAGAGCTACAAAGCCGCTAGCCTGCGCTATCGAGTTTGGCGACAACTGCGCCATACCACAACCAATAAATTCATAAAGACTTAAATGAAATGGATGCATCGGCAAGCGCAATCCATATTCAAAATGACACATCGGAATACCATGTACCCCAAATTCCGGCATTTCCCATATCTTATCATCTAATTGAGGATTGAAACATCTATAACCACAATCCAATCTTACCCAGGCACTAATATCGACATCTAAAGGACGGTTCGAGTAAATACTTGGATACCATAGATTCGATTCCTTAAACTCCTCAAGTCCTTCGGCAGCGGCCTCAACCAAAACCCTCTCACGAGCAGCAATGGTGCGAGGACTCAATGGAGATGAGAATACCGGAACTCCAACATTTTCAGACATTTCCTCATCAAGAAACCCAAAACTTCCTCCTGAAATATTTTCAGGAATCTCCAAATGCCCTAAATCTATGGGGTCATCTAATAAACCTACGGTAATGGGTCTTTTTTCCGGATTCCTACCGACCACACGGGAAGAAGAAGAATCGGCAGACATACTTAGGGACTTAAAACAAGAACTCTCAGAAAACAGTGATACAAACAAAAGGACGTAAAAAGGGAAACAAGAACAAAAGTAAACACTTACAAAGAAATTAGTGAATGGCCGGGAAGTGCCTCTCCAACTCCTTTAACCTGCCCCTTGGGAACTGAATCGTCCAAAGCCCAAATAAGCCAACTATCAAAATAGTTACGAGCGAGTGTCTATTTATAGACCTAAAAAAAAAAAAAAAAAGAAGAAGAAAAGAGAAAAGAAGAGAAAAGAAATAAATCAAATAAAACTACCCTAGTACCATCTCTCTCTTAATAATAAAAACAAATATATGTTTTTTTTATGCAGGTCTTAATCAAGGAATCTGAAGATGTCCTCTAAATTAGGGGGGGGACAAATGTTGGACCATGAAGCCGAAGTGGGATAATTTGTATTTAAATCAATAGAATGATTTAGATTGTATTAGGCCCATTAACACATGTATCCACAATAGGGCCCAGAAGCCCACAAATGTAAACTTAGTGATTAAGTAATTTAGGGGACCCACTAGGAACCCCCTATATATATTAAACAAACCCCACTTGTAGAGGGGTTGGCAATTTGATATTAAAGAGTGAATCTCTTATTTGTAGAGAGAAAAACATTTAATTAATAAAAGATCTATTTCGATCATCTCATACCGTTATTACTATCGCAATCATTGTCATTATTGCCTTCTCCCTCATTAACTCTCTATCAGTTCTCTTTCTTTGTTCTACACTTTTAACCAACACACCCACCAGGAACACTACACAGACAACCTACGCCTCTGCACAGCCTCTCCAAACTCACTCCCTTGCACTTCCTTAATCACACACGCTGCCTCCTCCTCATACCTTTCTCCATCCACCTCCCCTTTTTCTGCCCCAATTCCTACAACATACACATACATCTGCGGACACAGACCTCCCCATCTATCTTCTCATTTCCTTCACTTCTCAGACACTACACCACATATACACATAATAATCTCAGCACAACTCCCAAGCTCAAAATCGACCAACACCTTGACAATAAAATAGCTCAGATTTGCAACATCACAAAAGCCCCCTTTTTAAATTCACTGTTCACGCAGCAACATCACTCGGCAATACACCCACACATCAAACATACAATCGAACCCAGCAGTAGCATACACACACAACACCCAGTATCCTGGCACGACCAATTGAACTCCAAACTCAGAGGAATTTCGAGAACCGGCTATACACACACACAGACACTGCCACACATACACACGGTCACATATCTGCCCAAACAATGGCACAACCACTTACCCAGTTCGAAACCAAACTCACAACAGGAAGGAGAAGATCGACAGTGATGTTTCAAAGGAAACCAAACAGAACCCACCATTTCTCAACATCACATATACACGATACACAAGCGGTAGATACGGTTACAGCAACATCGATGGCAAGAATACAGCCGGCAGAAAACACGAAGGGAAGAGAGGAGAGTGCGAGAGAGATTTGACAGAGAGGTGTTGAAGGAGGGAGAGAGATTACAGAGGTATGCTTTTGAGAGAAATCGGGAGGCTTCTAGAGAAGAGCCGAGAGATTGAAAAAAAATGGGTGGAGCTGCTGGGTTTTGGAATTAAAAGTGATAAGGGACAATTTCGTAATTCCAAATTCCATTTCTACTAAAAACAATTTAAATCACCTTGTAAAATATAAAATAAATACATAATATTTTAGAAAAATCTCAAATAAATTTTAAAATGTAGAGAATGAGATTATCTATCTCCCCATATTTTTAAAATATTTTTAGGATCAAAAATAAATTAAATATGAATTTTACAAGTTTGGATCCTTAAAATGCAATATAACTCTTAAAAATCAATATAAAATACTTACACACCCAAATTAATCCTCCCGATAATTTTAAAAACTAAAATAAATATGTACAGATAATATTACAAAAGATTTCGTAATATTTAATAACTCCAATGATTTTATAAAAATCTTTGAAGATCAATAATGTATGATTTAAATACATTTAAATCATCAAAAATACAAATAAAAATCCACGAGCTTACACTGCACACATAAATCATTATATAAACACATGAACCCAATATCACATTCTCAAAAATATTCACATCATATAAATCACATTTAATATTAAATAAGAAATTTTAAATATGCGATTTTTCTAGGTCGTTATAATATCCTACGTTGCCATCTCCATTGGAAACTTTTGGGTCAGCCTTCTCCACATACTCTCATAGCAGGGCTTTATTTCCAGTCATGTGTCCTGAACATCCACTGTCCACGACTAGGCAGTGTTGTGAAAAGCGCAAATCGGACCTAAGCGGCGGGATGACCTTCTAGCGCTTAAGCGGTTAAGCGGACGCTTAAGCGGTTTTAAAAGCGGATCATTAATCGGATTATAAATAATCATATATTTATAGAAATAAATATAATATTAATTTTTTTATAAAAAAATCTAACATTCACATATGATATAACATATTATGATAAAAATTAAAACTAGTAATCTCTACATTCACAAAATCATACTTAGTCATAATTAACTTTGAAAATACAAACATCATAATTATCATAATACGAGATCCGAAAGATAGAAAGATAGATTGTAGCATTCTTTCAGAAAGACGGAAACATATGCATTCTTTCACCATCCTTTATAATTTTTTAAAATTTTTTATAATTATTTTATAATTTTTATAATTTTATAATTTTTTTTTAAATTCATCCGCTTAATCCGCCTTTGACCCGCTTAATCCGTCTTTGACCCGCTTAATCCCTCTTAAACCCGCTTAAACCCGAAAAACGCTTAAAAACCCGATTTTACTAAAAGCTAGGCGTTTTACCTCCGATTCCGCTTAAGCGGCCGGCCGCTTAAGCGGCCGCTTAATGCGCTTTTTACAACACTGCGACTAGGGTACTCTCCGTGATGCCCTGCAATCACAAACATTCACCGAAGGTCAGTTTTAAGGATCCAGACTTGCTTGGATCCTTTGGCTTTCTTAAATTTTTTAGCTTTTGCAGCGGAATTCACATTATCAGAGTTTAAGCTAACACTCTCAGAG
Source organism: Kitagawia praeruptora (assembly GCA_037693485.1). Taxonomy (NCBI): domain Eukaryota; kingdom Viridiplantae; phylum Streptophyta; class Magnoliopsida; order Apiales; family Apiaceae; genus Kitagawia; species Kitagawia praeruptora. The sequence goes on from CM075345.1 coordinate 104,183,802, forward strand.
TTTACACTTGCAGAATTAACCTTAACCCATTTCAAATTGGGTTTAAGTTCATAGTAATTATGATAAATAGCATGTTAATCCCTGCAAATATAAATAGAATGCCAAGTACTTCCACAATGTTTGCATAAAGTCTGTGGTCTAGCTCTAACATTATCTTTCTTTACTTCAGACTTTGAAGGTAAAGAATTAATATTTTTATTCTTCCTGCAAAAGCTAGCAAGGTGGTTAGTGCTACCACATTTATGACATGTCTTTCTTGGAGCAAAAGTAGCAAGCATTGGATAATTACCTTGAGAAATGCCTACTTTACCATTTATGTTCTTTCTAGACACTTTCTGTTTCTTAACAGATTTTAACTCCTTAAGCCTATGCTTGAGTAATTTATCTGTCATTAAACCAATATTAACCTGTTTAACACTAGTTTTTAGTGGTTCTTTCTTTACAGTTCCTTTTTCAGCTTCAGACTTAGGTTCATTTACTCCATGAACAAATTTTGTAGTAGGAAGATGAGTTCTAATTTTGACTTGATTTTGAAACCTAAGTTCATCTCCCTCACAGTAACCTAAACCAACTCTGTCTGACTGAAAAACCTCATTAGTTTCTTTTCCAGAATCAGTCCAAGTTTTAATTATGTGTTTTGTCTTCTCCAATTCAGATTCTAGTTGCTTATATCTGCCTAACAACTCCTGTTCTAGATAAACAACATCATCTCTTTCTTTCTGAACTTGTTGCATGTTTTCAAGTTTTTCTTCAACAACTTTATTTCTCTCTTTAAGTTCAGAATTCTCACATTTGAATCTCTCATTCTCTAAAGTCTGATCCCTATAACTGATATGCAATGCTTTAAGATAAATTCTCAATTCAGATATATTATCAGTATTATAAGCATAAGTAGTTAAGGGTACCTTGTTTTCAGACTCTTCTGATTCATTTTCAATAGAAGCCATAAGAGCATAGTTGACTTCCTCATCTGAGTCTGAAGTGTCTGCCCAATCTCTGCCTTTTGTGATGAGTGCCTTTTCAGTTTTACCCTTCTTGCACTCAGGAGCATAGTGACCCATCCCCTTACACTTGTAGCATTGAATCTCAGACTTATCTTTCTTCCCAGATTTAGTCTCCTTTCTCTCAGACTTTCTGAAACTCTTCCTATCTGAAGTTGAATCTCTAGAGAACATGTTTCCCTTCTTAAAGTTCTTGAAACCCATCTTCTTGAAAGTCTTCACCATCAGGAGAGCCATTTTTCTCATCTCTTCATCATCCTCAGAATCAGATGATTCATCAGTGCTTGAGTCAACATCAGAATCTGATGACTCACTTTAAGAATATATAGCTAAAGCTTTTCCCTTAGCTTTCTTCCTTGATGCTTCTTTCTTCACAGGTTTCTCTTCAACCTTAAGAGCAACAGACTTTGCCTTCTTGCTTGATCTTCTGTTTCTCTGTTCCAATTCCAATTCATGAGTTTTGAGCAACCCATAGATTTCATCAATCTCAATATCAGCAAGATCATAATTGTCTCTAATAGTGGTTGTTTTCACATCCCACTTTTCAGGTAGAGCAAGAAGAAATTTGAGATTTGAGTCTTCTAGATCATACTCTTTATTTACCAATGACAAATCATTGATCAGTTTACAGAATCTGTCAAATGTTTCTGTCATGGTTTCTTCAGACTTTGCCTCAAAGTGCTCATACTCCTGTGTGAGTATGTTCCTCCTATTCTTCTTGATAGCAGCAGTTCCTTGACACCTAACTTCAAGAGCATCCCAGATTTCTTTGGCAGTAGTGCAGTTAATCACTTTATTAGACATGACATTATCTAAAGCACTATGAAGTAGATGCCAAACCTTTGCATCCTTGGCAATAGATGAAATATCCTCAGGAGTCAGATCCTTCTTTTCTTTTGGAACTGTTTTAGCCTCTTGACCAGCAGTAGCAGTAGATAGCTTGGTAGGTTTATGAGGACCTTCATAAATTCTATCAAGATATTCTGGATCTATAGCTTCCAGAAACATAGTCATCTTTACCTTCCAGATAGCATAATTTGCTGGTCTCAGAATAGGAACCCTAATAGTCTCATAACGACTCACAGTAGTAGGAGCCTTCTCAGAACCTAAACTTGTTGGAGGAGGAATCTCTGCCATTGATTATTGTTTTGTGTATGGATCTTAAACTGTATTAAGTAACAGATTGGCTCTGATATCAATTGTTAGGCCAAATACACAAATATAATCAAGATTTGTATGAGAGATTAACAAGAACACACGTTTTAACAATTAAAAACTGTTTGGAATTAATAATTCCTCTTTCAGTGATGTAAACTATCATAGAGAGCTGCTTAGGTTACAATGAATGATATTTCGTTGTTCGATACCCTTCTAGGGTTAACCTAACTGTATTTATAAAACATACAGCTACTATACAATCGTAAATTGATTCTCCTATAATTTAGCTATACAATTGATATCAATCACGATTGCTACACGTCTTCTAAGTCAACACAATCTCTTTGACAGCTATCCAATCTTCAAAGATATTTCTTCCATATTTATCTTCAATTATTCTTCAATCACTATTGATAAGTAGACGCTTCCGCTAGACAGAGTTTATCAAACTCTGTTGCGCTTCCATCCGTCAGCGTTTAACTAAACTCTGACCTGCTTCCAGCTAAACTCTGATTTATCACTGTTACACTTAAACACTGATTAATACATACATCAATTATATCTAAAAAAATATATCAAGAATATTTGAGAGTAAAACATTTAAGAACAACACTCTATTAAATATAAATCAAACAGTTTGACTCATAAAAGCAGTGTTTAAAATATCTCGATATTTGTGCCTTTAGCCGAATAACGATTTTCTTTTGACATAATCAACCTAGAATATAAAATACCATTAACATAATATTCTCATCCTAAGTCTATGTCGAAAACATGTCGAAAAACATGTTTGGCTCGGTTTGACCATTTTTGACTTGATTCCCGAATTATGTCGTCCCCTGGGGAGGATTCTAAGTGTAATCCTAAATCTAATTTAATTTCACTTTTATTTTGACAAATTCCAAAACCTAAAGAGCGAAAGTACTGACCTTGTCAATCTTCCTGTTTTTGTTATTTGTCAAAACTGATTGTGAGAATTAAATTTGTGTGTGCGATCTACTTCCCCTAAGTGTATGCATGATACAAAATAAAAATTTGAGGTTACTTCCCCTAAATCTATGCACACCATCATACAAGCATACAATCACACACATAGCCACATAGAATCACATAAGCACATAGAAGTGTGAGTTAGAATTTTACCCCATGTGATAAGTGTCGGTACCTATCACAAAATTCCAACGCCGTCTTTACTTACTTACAAAAGTAAGTTAGTGGGAGCACACAATAATTTTCATTTTAATATTCCCGTAGAATATTCTCTTCCCCATTTTGACATAATGCCAAAAAAGTGAAATTAATATTGAGGGAGAGAGCAAGGGATTAAGGAGTTGTTGTGGAATAAAAATTAGGGTTTGTGTGTAATTAATGCTAGGGTTGTTGAGCTTCAAGCTTTAATGGCTGTTTCCGTGTTTCGAGACTGATCGGTCCTCACAGAGTGCCTACGTATCTCGTTATTGAGAATCAAGCCAAGACGTAGTTCTGAGAATCAGGGGTCAGGCCCTTATATAGGCCGCGGGAGCCTTAGAATCGTAATAGGGTTAGAAGACTTGGCTGGCAAGCCACCGCCTTGAGGAAGGTTCTAGACTCCTTCCTTGTAGGAATCAGTTTCCATGTTATAGTAGATGCCTTGGAGGCTAAGTCAGGTAAGAGTAATACCCTTGTTTGACTCTTATTGCTGAGCTGGTTATTACCCTTAATATTAATTACGAAATTAATATCATAAATAGGGTTTGGGCTCGTCTGGTGGGCCCCACATTTGGACCATACTGGGTCTAATTAATGCCACATTAAATGTGCCTTTAGGGCTTACTTTTAGCCCATATCATTTTCCCCCCAACTTCTAGGAAAACTGATCAGGTTTTCCTTGAAGTTTTAACGGCCTTTCACGAGACTCAGGTCAGGGTTTGTCGTTGTACACTAGTGTTTCACGAGTATTGTCTTGATGTAAAGTATGGAACGATCGACACATTTACGATAATGTTAATTCGATGCTAACCGGCACTAATTAGCCTCAACGATGTTTAAACAATGTTAAACAACGTTTAAACAGCATAAAATGGCACTAGACGGTGCTAAACGACACTAAACGGCGCTACTCAACCTTAAACGACGTTTAAACAGCGTTAAACGTTATTGAACGGCATCAAATGGCACTAATCTGTGCTTTATCGGCACTAATCGGTGCTTATCGGCACTAATCTGTGCTTATTGGCACTAATCGGTGCTTATCGGCACTAATTTGTGCTTATCTTGGAGACCTTTTTTTTTAACATAACGGTCAACTAGACACACCTTAGACATCATCCTTTGATATTCAAAGGTTGTTGGTCACGTTTGAAGGTTGACAGTCACTCTGAAGGTTGACAGTCACTCTGGAGGTTGACAGTCACTCTGAAGATTGACAGTCACTCTGAAATGTCAAAGATCAACGCTGAAATGGCCAACTGACTGACAAACTGACAGGCAGTCGGCCGGAGCCTTCCCCTGCAAGCTGCTCGGCTGACAGGTGGTCGGCTGGGCCTTCCCCTACCAGCTGGTCGGCTGACAGGTGGTCTGGTCTTTAGCCGGCGCCTCGTCATGCCTCCCGAAGCTTCTTTCGTGGTATTTTTCAGTTTTGTACAACATATAGACGTTGTTTAAATGATGTTAAATGACATAAAATGGCATTAAAAGGTGCATAATTCTCATATCTAACTTGGCGTTCAGAGATTGACAGTCACTCTAGAGGTTGACAATCACTCTGGAGGTTGACAGTCACTATGAAGTGTCGAAGATCAACGCTGAAATGGCCAACTGACTGACAAACTGACAGGCAATCGACCGGAGCCTTCCCCTGCCAGCTGCTCGGCTGACAGGTGGTCGGCTGGGCGTTCCCCTGTCAGCTGCTCGGCTAACATGTGGTCGGCTGGGCCTTCCCCTGCCAGCAGCTCGGCTGACAGGTGGTTTGGCCGGCCTCCCGGCTTCTTGTCGTGCCTCTCGGAGCTTTATTCAACCGTATTTCAATCATTCCCCTGCCAGCTGCTCGGCTGACAGGTAGTCAGCTGAGGCCTCCCCTGCCAGCTACTCGGCCGACAGGTGGTCGGCTGGGGCCTTCCCTATCAGCTGCTCGGCTGACAAGCGGTCTGGATGGCCTCCCGGCTTCTCGTTGTGCCTCACAGAGCTTTTCCGTGACGTTCGAAACCTTTTTATCAACATTCAAATGTGATAAATTCTATCAACCCTTCTCTATTTCAAACATAAATAATTTCCTTATTAGCACCGCTAATCTCTGATCATTTATCTTCTTAAGCGTAATTAGCTTTTTAAGCTCAGTTAATTGCTTTGACACAGCTTTTTGCTATATCCCCGCTTAAATCTTTCTTTTCTTTTCCAGAATCGTATGAATTATCACGGTTCTTTCCATACGTAACAGATGAAATTCATCTTTTTTTTGTATATAAACGATAGATGACCTGTAAATGCGAACCGAGCTGTGTTTCAACCTGGTATAGGAAGTCACCCATCTTCTATAAAAGAATGGGAGTAGCCTTCATTTTCATTCACTTCACTTCTTCTTACTTCTTGTTTTCAAGCTTTCAAGCTCTCAAGTCATCAAGGTTCTAGGTTGAAGTTCAAGTTTTAAACATGCCGGACAACAGCCGTGCTCCCGCTCTTCCAATTTCCATGGCCGAGGCGATGACCGAGAGAGGCAAGGCAAGATCTCTTAGAGGTAAGAATAGACTGAGACCTCCTTCATATATTGATCATCGTTTTGATTCTCTTTTAGATTTGTTAAGTACCATGGGGGAAGCATTCCCTAATAGCTCAGAGCTAGAATCATATCATAGTCCATGTAAGTTGTCCAAGGCTCAAGTTGAAGAGATTGCCAACACCTACAGCTTTCCAGACGCTATTAAGGTTTGTTCCCCGGGCTTAGCCGACAGAACGTGCAATTGGCACCCGAAGAGGTTGTGCATAACCAAAGGTGCTCTTGAGGGGGGTTTGAGGTTCCACGTTGACCCGTTCATCATCAGACTACTAGCAGAACTTCAAGTTCATCCTTGCCAACTGTATCCAAATGGTTGGATATTTGTCATACTCTTCATCATAAGGTGCCGAGACTTGGGCTTTCCTCCCACCACTGCCATGTTTCGAAGTATATTCACAGTGAAGAATTCTTCTGAAGTTAAGAAAGGATGGGTCATTATTCAACATAGAACCCGACTTCCTCAGATGGTGAACACACTTTCCATCCCGGATTCTCATCATTTCTGGCCACGAGAGTTTGTAATTCTCAAGTGGAAAGGGGGCGATTGGAGCCAATTCTTTGTGACCAAGTTTGGAACTGTGAAAGATAGTTCACATTTCGTATGTGACCTTAGTGTGGAAGAGCTCCTAAATCGTGATAGACTATTAGCGGACAACGGCCGTTCTCATTAAAAAGTTTTCTTGACCGAGAGAAAGCTTATCGAAGCTGGACTCAGTTCTCTTTCATTTGAGAGTAATTTATTCTTGTTATCCATTACTAGCTTCGTTTGTTTTTATTCCGATATTTTTCATTTCTTTGTTTCAGCTGCTGATGAAATTGACAACAGCCCTGCAAACCAGCCGAATCCTACAAAGAGGATGCTTAAGAAAGCAGAAGCCATGGAAAATCCGGTTGATGTGCAAATTCCTCAGTTCCTAGTTGGATGCTCTCAGAAGAGGTCCAGGAATATTGATGGCGACATCAGAACACCCTTCACCCCTGAATGGGGTATCTGCGAGCAAGACTCTGTTTTGGGGCCTTCTTACTTAGGCTTGGATTGGTCCCAATGCTCTATCACCCCTACTGACTTAGCAACGGTGTGTGCCGGGGATAAGATGGAAGAGTCTGAGTGCCTCGGGGCACAGGCTTTGTATCAGGTATGACTTTCATACTTCAAGCTTGATATCTTTGTTCATGCTGGCACTATAAAATGCCTTACACATTCTTTCGTTTCAGGCCAATGCCTACCTCCAATCTGCTACCCGTCAGGGTCGGGCCTCAGGGATGACAAGATAGCCTTAGAAAAGGAGAAAGAGCAATGGAATGAGGAGAAATTGGGCTTAGAGTCTATGGCCATCCGTTCTGAGGTAGGTGCGCGATCCTACCAGAAACAATACAACTCTTTGAACAAGAAGAAGGCAATTGAGTTCAACAAGGTGGTTGAAGCTTATCAACAGTCAGATGCCTTCCTCCAATTCGTGGATGATCATGATGATGAGATGCGCCCTGTGAACATGTCCATTGGCTAGGACAAAGCCATCAAGACTGTGAGCAACAAGTACCGACTATGATCGACCCGAGTCATTTCCCTTGCCCTAACTGGGCTGCTTCTGGGTCTGGCGTCCCGACTACTTCTTAGCCATCAGGTTCTGGTCTTAAGAAAGCCGTTCCGTTTGCTTGCCATGGTTCAAGCACCTCAGGCTCTTGTGGGAAAAAGCCCACGCCTGCAAGAAGAGATGGAGTGATTCGGGAGCCGATCCCGGGGAAGAGGGTGATTCAGAACGAAGGCAGTCCCAGCTCATCTTCCGGAGAGGAAGAGACAGAGGTTGTGAACACTACAGCTCAGCCAATGGTGATGGCCGAATCAGGCAGTGGTTCCGAGGAGGAAGATTCAGAAGAAGAAGGCTCGGACGAGGAGAGCGGTGAGGAGGAATCCTCGGAGGAGTAGGTTGGGACTACCCCATGGCCTTGCATGACCTTTCTAGCCGCCTGTGGCTCTATCTTTTAGTTTTCAATCAAGGTCCTTCGGGACATAACTTTTATTTGATTAAGTATTGTAACCTAACTTAAACTGTAGCCCTTCGGGGCGCTTTTTATTTATGCACTCGTTTCCCTTATTCGTATGTTCACTTATTTTCGGTACTTGGTCTTCCTAGACTTACACTCAACAGGTGCTTTGCACATAAGTAAAATAAAAGAATATTAGAATCATATAATGGAAAACAAACTTGTATTAACAATTCAAAATGGGTTCAACCCTTACATAATCTACTGCTGTCCTACTCGGGGCACTAAGCCCTGGAATGGTTTCATCGAACCTTATTTTTAATTCTCCTAATAAATAGATAGAAAGCTAAGTCCTTACAAGGATAGCTCAAACATAATAAATCTTCAGGTTCAAAGCATGCCAAGTACGTGGCACTTCGTTCCCATCCAATGTCTCCAACTTGTAGGATCCCCATCCTAGTGTCTTCTTGACTCGATACGGCCCTTCCCAGTTAAGGGCTAGCTTTCCCTTCTGTCCAACTCCATAAGCCTCTATTTTCCTTAGAACCAAGTCTCCTTGTTGAAAGAACCTCTCCTTAACCCTTCGGTTGTAGTGGAAGGATGCTCTCTTTTGATGCTCTGCATTCCGGGCATTTGCTTCATCCCTAACTTCATCAATTAGGTCCACGGAAAGCCTCATGCCTTCTTCATTAGTTTCTGGTTCAAATGCCTCCACTCGAGGTGACGCATGCATTATCTCCAAGGGCACAATTGCCTCGGCTCCGTAAGCCAGCAAGAACGGGGTTGCTTCTGTTGTAACTTTACAAGTGGTGCGATACGCCCAAAGAATAGGCAATAACTCATCCACCCAAGTATTTCTAGAACGTTCGACCCTCTTCTTCAGTCCATCAAGGATAATTCGGTTGGCTACCTCTGCCTATCCATTAGCTTGCGGGTGTGCTACTGAAGTAAAACGAAGCTCAATAGCATTTTCCTCGCAGTATTTCTTGAATTCTTCATTGTTAATCTGTGTCCCATTATCCGTCACAAGGATTCGTGGGATTCCATACCTGCAAATTATGTTCTCCCAAAAGAACTGGGCAACTTGTTTGGTGGTTATCTTGGCTAGAGGTTTAGCCTCAATCCACTTGGTGAAATAGTCAATGGCCACTATCAAGAACTTTCGTTGTGCCGAAGCTACGGGAAAAGGACCAAGTATGTCCATTCCCCACATTGCAAATGGAATGAGAGAGTTAACTGATGTCAACATCTTAGGAGGCTACCTTACAATTGGGGCGTGCTTTTGACATCTATCACACTTCTTGACATAATTCTGCGCATCGGCCAATATCTCTGGCCAATAGAATCCCAGACGAGTGATCTTATGAGCTAGGGCTCTGCCCCCCAAGTGTTGCCCACAGATCCCTTCATGAACTTCCTCCAATGCCTCCTTTGCCTCTTGGGGCCTCAAACACTTCAAATATGGGATGACAAAAGACCTCTTGTAAAGGATACCCTCGATCAAGGCATATCTCAATGCTCTCACTGACAGTTTTCGTGCCTCCAAGGCATTGTCAGGGAGCCATCCAGTTTCGAGATGAGCTCTGATAGGGTCTATCCAACAGCTTCCTAAATCAATCGGTGCCACCAACTTAGAATTGATGGTCGGGCCTTCAAGACCTAGAAGTAAACACTCCCTGCATAATTCTCTATCTCAGAAGAAGTGAATTTAGACAAGGCATCAGCCTTAACGTTCTCTTATCTTGGAATGTGCTCCACATAGCACTCATCAAACTGAGTCATAATAGCCTTCACAACTCTCAAATACTTCGTCATTGTTTCATCATTGGCTTCAAATTCACCATTCACTTGCGATACCACTAGTCTTGAATCCCGACAAACTTTGAGATTCTTGACCCTCATGATTCTGGCCAAGCCCAAACCGGCTATCAAGGCTTCATACTCAGCTTTGTTGTTGGTTGTCAGAAAGTCCAACTTCAAAGCATATTCAACTGTGAACCCATCGGGGCTTTGCAAGACTAAACCTGCACCACTAGATTTTGTTTTTGATGCTCCATCAAAATAGAGCACCCAATACTCCTTCTGATAAGGTATGTTAACTCGAATAACTTGTAGAAGGGGGGGTTGAATACAAGTTATATAATCGTGTCTGATTTTTGCTTGATTATATAAACAAGAACAAACAAATTAATCAAACTCTGTTTGTATTAAATAAATCAAATACAAACTCTACCAAAGGTGTACAAATACCTTTAGCAGCTGCTGACAAAATAAATCTCTCTTTCTATTTGTTTTGAACTTTCGAATACAAACCTTATACAGAGCTATGCACACAAACTCAATCGCTCAACTCACAATTACTTCACACTTTTTACAATGATATAGAGAGAGTATTTATAATGCTTCCTATCAACTAATAACAGAAAGATAATCTATACATGACAATGTTCTGCCGTCCAGTTGATAGTTTCCATCAATAGAAAATTCTTTCATTCATGATATCTTCTTGCTTGTTCTTCAAACAAAGATCTTGTTTTATAGCACTTGCCAGTTTATATAGCATCCATATGACATCATCAATAACATGACTGATATCAGGATTTCATCTTGCATCAGGAACTGACCATCCCATCAGTACTTGACTTGCTCTATCAGGATTCGATCTCAGTTCCTGACATGTAGTCCTCGATGCACTGTTCCTGACTTAAATTCTATAGATCACTGTCTAATACATATATCCTATACAAAGTGCTAAATCCTTTATAAATCAGGATATACAAGAAGTATAAGTGAAATTCTATTCTTAACATCACAACTCATGAATTATTCCTAACAAGGTACAAGTTCCTCGTCTTTATCCTCTTTCCCAGGGGTAGTCACTATCTCCTGCCCCCCGACTTCTTGGTTGTTAATAGTACATTCAACCACGAAGTTAGCCAATGCCTGAGCCTTGATGGCTGTTCGAGGCTTATACTTGATTTCAAATTCTCCAAGTTCTATTACCGACTTGATTAGCCTTCCACTGGCCTTCGGGCTATGCAATATGTTTCTCAGCTGCTAGTCCGTCAGGACTTCAATCTTGTGTGCCTGGAAGTAAGGTCGCAGCTTCCTCGAGGCTGTTCCAATGCCAAAGCAAACTTCTGAATGGGAGAGTAATTCAACTCAGCCCCGTGCAACACCTTGCTCACATAGTAAATAGGTTTTTGAACCTTACTCTCTTCTCGAATAAGGACATCACTCAATGCTTGTTCAGATACCTCCAGGTATAGATAAAGAGTCTCTCCGGGACTAGGCTTGGCCAACAACGGGGCTTCAGCCATGTACTTCTTCAGCTATTCAAAGGCCTCTTGGCTCTCAGACGTCCACTCAAAATTTTTAACCTTCTTCAATACTTGAAAGAAAGGCAAGCACTTGTCACTAGACTTGGAAATGAATCTCCCTAGGGCTGCAACTCGATAAGTTAGCTTCTGTACATCTCGTATAGAATGAGGTAGATCCATGTCTAGAATCGCTTTGATTTTATCAGGGTTGGCCTCTATGCCTCTCTTCAAAACCATCAATACCAAAAATTTTCCTGATCCAACTCTAAAGGCACACTTTGATGGATTCAACATCATCTTGTGATGCCTCAGCACTTCGAATGCCTCTCTGAGGTGCTTAATGTGGTCTACCTTGAACAGGCTCTTGACTAACAAGTCATCAACATAGACCTCCATGGTTTTTCCAATCAGATGGGCGAATATCTTATTCACCAGTCGTTGGTAAGTAGTGCCTGCATTCTTTAGACCAAAAGCCATAACAAGATAGCAGAAAACACCAAAGTCAGTTATAAAAGATACCTTCGGGATGTCATCCTTGTGCATCTTAATCTGATTGTAGCCGCTGAACCCGTCCATGAAGCTCAACATCTCATGTCCAGCTGTGGCATCTATCAACATGTCTATCCTTGGCAAGGGAAAACAATCCTTCGGACATGCATCATTCAAATCAGTGAAGTCTATACACATCCTCCACTTCCCATTCGCCTTTTTGACCATCACGGGGTTAACCAACCATTCGGGGAACTGAATCTCTTCAATAAACCCGGCCTCTAGGAGCTTGTCAACTTCTTGCTTAATGGCCTCTTGCCTTTCGGGAGCAAAATTCCTCTTCTTCTGTTTTATATTTTCCGTTCAGGATCAACATTTAACCTGTGAGTTATGACTTGGGGATCAATCCTTGGCATATCAGCTGCGGTCCAAGCAAACACATCACTGTTCTCTTGTAAGAATGTCGTCAACTTGCTCTTCAAGGGTTCCTTCAGTGAAGCTCCTATATAAGTAACTTTCTCAGGGTTGCCCAGCTCTAGAGGTGTGGGGACCAAATCCTCTGCTGGCTTCCCTCGGTGTTCGTCATCACCACGGACATCCATGTCTTCAATCGGGAGTACCTGCCCCCCGGCTCCATCAGCCCTTAATGTAGACACATAACAACTTCTTGCCATCTTCTGGTCGCCCTTCTGTTCTCCAACACCATTCCTGGTTGGAAACTTAATCTTCATGTGCTAAGTTGAGGCAACAGCCTTGAACGCGTGAAGCCCAGTCCTTCCCAGGATTGCATTGTAAGTCGAGGATGCCTTGGATTACCAAGAAATTCAGCATCTGAGTAGCCTCCTTAGGTTCTTGCCCGATGGTCATAGGCAACTTAATAGTCCCTTCAACTTTGGACTCAACTCCGTTAAACCCGTAAATGGGCATGTTGGTTGGGGTCAACTGAGAGTCAGTGTACCCCATTTTTACAAACGCGTCGTGAAACAAAATATCAACAGAAGCTCCATTGTCTATCAAGACTCGCTTCACCTCTGAGTTTCCAATTACAGGAGTTATGACCAACGAGTCGTCATGGGGGAACTTCACCCCTTCAAGATTAGAGTCATCAAAACCAATTGCAATATCAGTCCTGGAACGTTTCGGGGCCTCTCCCACGATGTGCATCACCTTTCTAGCATACGCCTTTCGAGAGTTTCGAGTTGTGTCGGCCGTTGTCGGGCCTCCCTAGATCATGTTGATAACTGTCCCTCGGGGCTGTGTGTTACGATCACGATCATTATCCCTTCTATCATTGTCTCTCCTATCGTAATCCCTTCTTTGGGTTCCACGATCTTCACCCTTGGCCTTAGTGAATTTATTCAGTTTTCCTTTACGGATTAAGAACTCAATTTCGTCCTTCAACTTTCTATAATCATCCGTATCATGTCCCACATCTCGATGGAACCTACAGTATTGATCCTTGTTCCTCTTAGCGGGGTCACCCCTGAGTGGCTTCGGCCATCGAAAGTCCTTATCCTTCTCGATCTCTAACAAGATTTGGCTCCTAGGGGCGTTCAATCTTGCATAGTCAGAAAACCTTTGTCCCAAACTCTTTTTTGGTGGTGATTCAGAGTCTTTGCTAGTACGGGGATACTTGTCCCTAGCATCATACTCTTGGTCTTGCTTTCGCTTCTTGGAGTCGTTGTTGCCATTGCCATTACCTCCCGCGGCTTCTTTCTTCATGCTACCCTCAGCCATGATATACTTGTCAGCCCTTCGTTGGAGCTCAGCCATGTTTTTAGGAAGATGCTTTGCCAATGACCTTTTAAAGAATAGATCGGTGGTTCCGTATTCCAGGGCTACCATGGCCACCTTATTCTCCAAATCAGTGATGTTCAATGTCTCCTTAGTGAACCTCTTGAGGTAGTCTCTCAAGTTTTCATTCTTCCCTTGCACCACGTACATGAGAGATGCAGAGCTTTTCTCATGAACTCTCCGCTAATGAATTGGCTGACAAAAGCGGTGCTCAACTCCTTAAAAGAGCCAATCGAATTCGCAGGTAGGCGGCTATACCATCTTTGAGCCATGCCCGACAGGGTTTGAGGGAATGCCCTACACTTCAGGGCATCACTTGCAGGCTGTAGCAGCAGTGCGTTTGAGAACGTCCTTACGTGGTTGGCGGGATCACCCGTTCCATCATAAGCCTTAATTGTCGGCATCTTGAACTTCTTTGAGATACGATCATTCATCACCTCCTCAGTAAACGGGGGTGTGGGATCATCGGGATCCCCAAGTGGCACCAGATCCTTGGGGTTGCTCCTGGGGGTTTCCACCCTTGTTGTTCTTCCAGTTGGGGCGTCAACCCTTCTCTGCCTTCTTGAAGACCTCTATAAGTCTATAATGGGAATCGGTCCTGAGGTTGGAGGAGGTTGAGTTTGATTCAACCTAGCTTGTTCTCTCGCAGTATCTTCCTTTATCCTTAAAATCTCGGCCTCATGAGCCTTGATTCTCTCAGCAGCTGTCAAAGGGGGTCCATCATGGATAGTTTGTGTTCTCTTTCTAGGTTCTCTGCTAGCACATCGCCTCCTCGGGGCTTCATCACGATCATCATCATCAGACGATGAATCATCAGTATAGGGGCCGGAGTAGTCAACATACTCTCGATCTCGGATCTGCAAGGCATGACCACTTGGTCCAATACCTTGAGTGATTGGAGGGTAGTTAGGCAGACCATACATCAGGTTGGTATTCATGGGGAGATTCGTAGTATGGATCTGTACCCCCGGTGGTAACGGGTGATTGGGATTAACCAGAGGAGAAACCATCATCTGAAGAGAGCCGGTTTCTTGACTTGGGTGAATGACCATGGGTAACGTTCTCTCAGCATGGGGATTCGTCCCTTGAGGTTGAGAAACTTGAGTTTGAGTGATCGCCCCTGTTGTTGGGGGTACTTGCTCAGTGGCAGGCGGAGCAGAGCTTAGAGGCAAGGCCTCAGTAGAGGTCGGTGTTGTTCTTCGTGTGGTCATCATGGTTGATATCTTCTTCCCACAGACGGCGCCAAATGTTGTGCAATAAAAATTAGGGTTTGTGTGTAATTAATGCTAGAGTTGTTGAGCTTCGAGCTTAATGGTTGTTTCCGTGTTTCGAGACTGATCGGTCCTCACAGAGTGCCTACGTATCTCGTTATTGAGAATCAAGCCAAGACGTAGTTCTGAGAATGATGAGTCAGGCCCTTATATAGGCTGCGGGAGCCTTAGAATCATAATAGGGTTAGGAGACTTGGCGGGCAAGCCACTGCCTTGAGGAAGGTTCTAGACTCCTTCCTTGTAGGAATCAGTTTCCATGTTGGAGTAGATGCCTTGGAGGCTAAGTCAGGCAAGAGTAATACCCTTATTTGACTCTTATTGTTGAGCTGATTATTACCCTTAATATTAATCACGAAATTAATATCATAAATAGGATTTGGGCCCATCTGGTGGGCCCCGCATTTGGACCATACTGGGTCTAATTAATGCCACATTTAATGTGTCTTTAGGGCTTACTTTTAGCCCATTTCAGAAGTATAGGTGATAAAGTCCTACTTATTACAAACAATTTCCACCAACTCCTTATCACTCCGAAACCAGTCAAAACGTCCATATATCTTCACATAGTGGACTGGTTTTGAATTGATTACAATTAAATAGGACTAGCCTATAAATACAACCAAGTCTCCCCACAATTACAAGAAAAATGGATACAACTTGTTACTCTATCTTGTATTTCCATTCATTTCCTTTGAAAAAGACATGGCCTTAAAAATGTTCCATTTGATCGTAAGGGATCAATAATTGTGTAATTGTAAAATATGAGTTGAAAAATGATTCGAATTTTTTCAACAATTAGGATCAACAATTGTAATTGCTTAAAAGATTAGCAAATATGAGTTGAAAAATGATTCGAATTTTTTCAAAATTTGAGTTTTCAATTTGTGTCCAGTCCACTCAATTCCTTTTGTGGTTTTTTGCAAAAATTTTAACAAGTTAGATGATTTTTGAAAATATTCGCATTTACAGAATTCATATTATACGAATTTTAAGATTAAAGGAGTATTTCAATTTTTTTTAAAGGATCTGATTTAGTCACCCTGCAGAAAATTTGCTAAGGCATAAGAAATTAACATCACAGTGCTTAACTGCACATGTCCTTAACCAAATAAACTAAAGTGTATAGTTAATCAACCATACAGAAATCCATGAGGCCCATCCTGTTTGTCAATGTAATTACATAAATGTAATTAATAACACAAGATTCGAATAACTAAATCTAGCTAAGAAAATGAAAATTCTGTCTAAGGAATGAAACTCAAAGCTTTTAAATTGACCAAGTAATTGAGAATAGACTTTCACTTCCTACACACAAAAACTTTAGTTAGAATCATCAACATTTTTATGATAACGACAATAAAATAGAAAAGATGATTTAGGGAAGGGAAGGGTAGAGCTCAGGCTAAGCTCATCATTGCTCTCTAAACAAGCAAACTGTTAGTAACATTCTGAAAAGATAATAACAATTGCAAGAAAAAAAACTTCAAGGCAAAGTGCAGATATAGAAATAAGAAATCAATTTAAGGCAGAGACAACAAACAATGCACTTGTGCAGTGGAGAGCCAAGTCAAGACAGGCTCAAATCCAAGAAAAATTCCAACCAGCAAAAACTGCAAAATACCACTAAGACACAATAAGCTAAGGTCAAGTGCAGAAATGATCTTATCATAAATTAAGTGATTTATAGTGGTCATAAAGGCTAAGGACTTCATTTAAGAAGTTTTAGCAAATATGTGGCTATCAGCTGAGTGATATATGATATCATAGGGAGATCAAAAACAATAGTGACTGTCTTTTAGCATCACTTAGCCACCCCTTTTTCAAGAGGGGACCTGCAAAACAGATAACCAAAAGAAAATAGTTAGCAAATATCATGAAGAAAATACAGTGGCTATCAGTCTAATAAAATTAATCAGAGTGATGTCATAGTAAGGGTCATGTTTGACATCACTTAACCACCCCTAGGAAGGGGAGTACCTGCAAAACAAACAAAGAAAACCATGTTAGTTAGGGTTCTTTTGCAAGTATAAAAAACCATCAGCAATCTCTCTTTATCTCAAATAAATTAAGACAAAGAGACTGGCATCATCTGGCATGGTCTCACCCAACCTCAGGATAGATCACTTAAGCTCAAGATACATTTAATATCAATCTGCAAGGTTAGTAAAGTGACAACAATTTATGCTTTTTAAACAGTGACGGGTTCATCCTAGGTTCAAATCAAGAATTCTCTAAGGGAATTCAGGCAGTCCATGGAATCAGCAGTATTGTGAGGCCAAAGTGTCCTAGTTGTGCAGTGCTTATACTACAATACAAGTTTTATAACTACTAGAACAAAGTACTGTAAAGATTTTTGTAAAAGAAAATACTACATTGAAAGGAAATCATTACAACAACCAACTAGGGACCATTACTGTAACACCCCTATACCCGCTAACCTAGTGAAATTTTATAAAAATTCGGCATGAAGTATTCGTAAATCGGACTATCCACCTATAATTCAACCCAAACCAAATTCCAACTTAACAAATACAAAACTTCAAACATTTCATGGGTTCATACATGCCCATTATTGACACACTCAAAACACAATATAAAACTCAAAAATAACTCATGACTGGACCTACACTTGCCCATTATTCATAAATTAAAGTTACATATTCAAAGTTTAAACAACTCATGATCAGGCTCATACTTGCCCAAAGCATACACCTTCTTATCTTTTCCGACCGAAACTCGATTATTATAAAACCGCACTTCCAATCCATTCTTAAGCAGTGCAGGAACAGAAACTAGATTGCACCTCAATACAGGAGCAAACATCATATTCTTGAGGACCATCACACTATCCCCAAGATTTAACCTATAACGTCCTAGAAAATTTCGTATTTATAAATATTATTATTTAATATTAAATGTGGATTATAGGGTGTAATTTTTTTTAAGATAAAAATATTTGACATCATGTCTACATGTTTATATGGTGATATATATGTGAAATGTGAGTCCGTGTATTTTTTTTATTCGAATTCTTGTGATTAAAAATTTATTTAAATATGCATTATTGATCTTCTGAAAATTTTATAAAATCATCGGGGTGATTAAAAATCACGAAATCTTTTGTGTTATCTTCTATATGAAATTATTTAGTTTTTAAAATTATTGGGAGAATTATTTTGGGTGTTTAAGTATTTTAAAATGATTTTAAGATTTTTATTGCATTTAAAGGTTCAAAACTTGTAAAATTCATATTTAATTCATTTTTGGTCCTAAAAATATTTTAAAAATATGGGGAGATAGATAATTTCATTCTCTACCTTTTAAAAATTATTTTGAGATTTTCTTAAAATATACCCAATTATTTTATATTTTACAAGATGGTCATATTTCATTTTTTTTTTTAGAAATTGGATGGATTGTGAAGTTATGAAATTTTCCTTTATTCTTTTTACACTTACAGCCTGTTTGGCAAAACATGCTTAAAGGAAAAACATGCTTTAAGTTGTTTTGGGGCTGTTTGGCAACATTAGCTTTAAGCCGGTTTTAAGTTAAAAAACTACTTTAAGTCATAAGTTCCATTTAGGTACTTTTGACTTATGACTTATGGAGTTTTTTTTTGTTTCACAATTCTTGTAAAGTTTAAATATTATGAATTTAAAATTTTTTTAAGTCAAATTTCACTTTAAGTCAAAATTATTAAACTCCCATTTAACTTTAAGTAAAATTACCCAAACACTTTCATTCAACTTAAAGTAAACAATTTCACTTTTTCCTTTAAGTTAAAAACACCCCCATTAAATCAAAAGTAACTTATTTTAAGCAATCCCAAACACCCTCTTAGAAACAAGTCCCCTGTTTTTTTTCCTCAATCCAGTCGACTGCTGTCTCTCTCTCGAATTGTCTAGAGTCTCCTCTCCCTCTCTCAATTTTCTTTCACTCAAATCTTTCTTCCCCTTTCTGTTAAACTATTTTGAATAAAAATTAATAGAATTTTATTTTATTGATTTGTAACTCATAGTTTTTAATTTTGTAACCCCTATAATTATTATTTGGTGGAGGTTACAAATTAATTGACTTGGGGGTTACAAATTAATTGTATGAGGGAGTTATATTTTTCTACTACTATATAAGTAGACATTTGCTTCTATGTTGGTGATACAAAATCTACAAGTTTTCATTGTATTATTCTGAAGAGTTCTAGGGTCATTCTTCTTTGAGATAGAAAGCGTATTTGTTCGATTCGTAGAAGCGGATCTTTAAGTGCTTAAGATCACCTTTGTTCGTTGTATCCTGGGAGACGGAAGCCAACACACCTTCAAGCACCACACGGAAGGGGATTATCTGTTTTAAGGATAGCGTGGTTTTCACGTGCCTCGAACTATTTTTCGGTAATTTTATTCTCGATTTCTTGATTTAAGGTATATCTCTAGTCTATGCTTCCTACATGCTTAAAACAGATCATATAATTCGTATGAATTATTTTTTTTTCTCGGGAGCATAGTGAATATTGATTTGCAGGTGTTGGATTAAAACAAAATGATTTGTTTACTTTTCCACTATAACATGCATGCTTTTACTTTCCTGGATTGTGTTTAGCATAAAATATATGTATGTTATATGGGTTCATTAATAGTTTCTAATTTAATTTATCATGTGTAGCACAATGATTTTCTCTCTCCTATGTTATGTGGCTGGTTTTGTGTCTGTTCCTTTTTGCTTCCATATCATGAGTAGATATATAGTAAATATTAGCCTTTACTTACTTGGTGATTCGTGATTAGTTTGATGATACATGTTTTGTCTCTTAATTTGGACACTAGAACATGATTTTATTGGTTAGTGGCACCCGTCTAATTTCTTTGCCTCTGATATGATATAATTTGGTTTTAATAATCTATGCGGGTATCAAATGCTAGGCTTGTATCTTTGTTTGGGGAAAAAAAAAACCTTGAAGTTCTGCTTACTAAATTTCATGTGAGAAAAAAAAATTGATGAAATTTCTTGCATGAATATATATTGATTGGCATTATTAATTTTGTAAGTTTATCTTTTGATATTCTTGCATGCTCTTTATGATTGTCTTAATTGACAATTGATTTATTAATTGTTATTTCTGTCGTAAATAACATGTAAGTGGTAATTTTTTGTTAATCGGCTTGGTTTACATGCTAACTCGTAATTATTAGAGCAATAATTTTTTTTATTAACGGTAGCTTTTAAAATGTAATTTGACCCGCTTTTAAAGATGCGTTCATTTTATTTTAAAAGATGGTTGTTTAATTGAGAGGCCTATTACGCATTTTGTGACCAATTTTTAATGGCATGATTTGTAAGTGAAATTAGTTAATTTCATGTGAATTAAATATGATGCCATGATATTATATGTATTTTTGTGTGGATATGCATGTATATTAAAATATGTTATATGCTTGAAAATAGTTTGTTTAAGAGGTTTGAACCCATAATCTCTTACATGGAGGAGTCACACACTTACCATTCTAGCAATAGGTTAATTGTGGTATTTATTGGCATTAAAATTGGGGTTAATAATCAAGTGAGTCACTCGAGTGGGCCAAATGTATCAAGTTGGTCACTGATTTCAAATCGGTATCAAGCAGGTCACTTTAATCACATAAGAGTACATTTCGTTAGTTTTTCAATTACTTAAAGATGAAAAACTAATTTTTCATCGAGGTCTACACATTTTTCTTAAATGCTACTGTAATCAAATGAAAGGTTATGAACTTTAGTATGTTTGATAATATATTTAGAATTTAAAAAGTTTATTTATTATTTATTTTTAATTAAAACAAGGAAAATGACAATAAAATTAAAAAGAAATAGTAAATGAATTTTTAAAAATCTAAATATATTATCAGAAATACTAGAATTATTAACCTTTCGTTTGTGTATATGCCACATCAGATATTTCTTAACACGTCAGCATTTTCTGTCTTTTAAGTAATTGAAAAACTAACGGAGTGTACTCTTATGTGATTAAAGTGACCTGAGTGTACTCTTATGTGATTAAAGTGACCTGCTTGATACCGGTTTGAAATCAGTGACCAACTTGATACATTTGGCCCACTCGAGTGACTCACTTGATACTTAACCCTTAAAATTTATTAATGATAATCAGTTTTTTTTGTAACTGATATGATATGTATGCATTAATATGGATGTTATGAAATTTATTGGCATTAAAATTTTTAAATGCTGGGTAATATTTTGTTTCATAACTGATGGAGATTATGAATATATTTATGTGAATCAAATGTGCTAATTTGATTATGAATTTTTTTTTTTGAATTTTTTTTTGGACAAATATATAAGTATATATATGTTATTTTGGATATATTTTTCTGGAAGAATATACTATTTTTTTTTTATATTGATAGAAAATAATTCTGTCTAGGAGTTGGTTATTAAGTGGGACCAATGTGACCCCTCCAACCCCTGGGAATTATTTATGGAGGTATCAAGTTTGATGTATTTAATTCGGAAAAAATATAATCCCTATTTTAATATCAAGCTAGTGGTTTTTGGGGTTTTTTGTTCCCTTGAGAAAAAAAAATTAGCTTTGATGTGTTTGATAACTGTACATGGCAAATTTGTTTTTTTTTGAAAAAAAAATTATATATTTTTTGTGGAATTTTGCAAAGTACAAATTTTATATTTGTTCTATATTTGTCTTGTGATGGGCGTGTGACTGCAGAGACAGTTAATGTGCCTAATGCGGCGACCCTTGTGGTGCCAAATACGGCTGTACCGGTAACCGCTCAAGCGTCAAACCGGAAAAATTTAGTGGGTTGAATTTTGTGAGGTTCTTGACCGAGGATGCACTTAAGCTAAAAGAAGATGAGTCTGATGTTCAGCTTGTTAGTGCAGTCCAAGCATGGAATCACTCGGATTTCTTGTGTAGCCGTTATTATTGAGAAAGTTCATTGGAACTAAAACCCTTTGTGGATATTCAGTACGTTAAAAACCTAACGAATCTTGTACCTATGGAGTACGGGTTGTGGGTCGGCATGAAATATATATTTTTCAACTAGATTAACAAAAATTATTATATCTCATGTTGGTGTCGGTCTGTTGAGACATTGACACACGAGCCTATTATGGTGATCCGTGTGATACCTAATACGGCATTGCGGTCAGCTCTGTATGCTAAAATTTGGAGAAATCCAAAATGTTGTTAACCCTAACGCATCAGTTGATCAAGGATCACTGAATGGGGGTTTATTGAAATTTTATGTTCTTCCTCGAACCTCTTCTGGTTGTACCAGTTGATGAGCCAGAAAATTAGGTTCTTTTGTGAACCAAATTGGGGGAAAAAAGAATATTCAATAGTTGAATTTTTCAAAAATAGAAAAGTTCTTTGAACATGATATTAAAATCTGAGAGATTTTAATGAGCGACGTGAAACCTGCTCTAGTGAGAGGTAATAACACGTTGTATGATTACTTTATAGTAATACATTGATAACATGTACTCGTTAAAGAGTATAAAATGAAGCATTACAGAAAAGAAATACTCTATAAGCTTGAGGTTGAAAACCAACTTAATAAAGAAAATTAAGATGGTAATTAGTGATTTTTGTGGTGAAAGTTCACTGGGTAAATTTGTGAGGCCGCTGCACGTTACTCGTATTAGATGAATGGAGTAGCTACAGGCATGAGTTGCATTCAAACGGGAAATGCAAAAATGATTGTGATCAGTTGCGACTATCACTAAATATGAGGATATTAGTTATGAAGAGACTAATCATTCCTCAAAGAAGATACCATGAAAGAAAATAATTGGTTCCTATTAGTTTTGGAATGCATTTTGAATTTCTTAGAAATATTCGAAATGTGGGGGTATCTTGAAGATGTCTTGATACCTATACCTATTAAGGTTAAAAGAGATCCAAAAACCAATTGCGGTATTTGGGATGGATATATAGACAACGTTTGAGTCTAATGATATCTTGTAGTATGCAGATGAATCTAATTTGTGAGATCATTAAAATGCAATTACGGAATCTAGGAATGCTTCTTTGATGAGCTAGTAGTTCCTTGTAAATCTGTATTAAAAATTTATCCGAATAAACTTATGAGTTATTGGATGAAATGAGGTTGAACCTAGAAAGAGCAAAAGACTTGGAAAATTTGTTAATCCAAAAAAGTCTAAAAATAGACTGATAATTAGAGATTACAGTCAAAAGTAAAGATTTAACGTACTTTATGATTATTCTTGAGTTACAAGAATATGGTTCATCAAGATGTTACTTAAATTATCGACATTGCGAAATTTGAAGTACATCAATGAACATTGAGACAGTCTTTCTAAATGAAGAATTGAAGGAAATCTACGTGAGATAACCTTAGAGTTTCTTTGCTAAGGCAAATGTAGAAAAACAACATAAACACGAAAAATGGCATATGAAATGCTGATATTGTTGCGAAATGCAATGGCTTCATAATAAATAATAGCTGCCATTTTGAGGACGCTCAAATTTGGTAGTTAGGTGCATGAGTATTGTCAGTTTAGGGATGCTTAAACTTGATAATAAGATAATTTGACGTTATTATTTTTTGGGACGCTAAAAATTGGTAATGTCAATAACAAATTGAAGCATTGGTTGATGGTTGGTAAAGTGATTACCAAAATGTGACATATGCCAAAGTGAAGATACACAAGTGTAGTGAAAGTGTTTGTAATGGAATGTCGAGGCATATTTGTCGGTGACAAAATTCCGTTAGACAACTACTCTCAACTGGAGTTATCACTATTGATCATATTAGGTCAAAAAGATAACACTGCGGATCCGATAACCAAAGGGTTAACAAGAGAGTTAGTTGAGAAATCATCAAAAGGAATGGGACTAAAGCCCATAATAAAAGTCGATACAAAGGAAACCCAACCTTGTTGACTGGAGATCCCAAGATCTTGGTTCAATGGGACAACCTAACTGTAAAGACTTAGTGTGAGATCACTGTGGGGGTTTTACTCCCGGGTCCATTCCTATGATGAAAAACAGTGATAAAATTTGGATAAGGTTAAGCTATGCTTTTAATGATCCTTATGTGTCGATATGTCAAACAAATAATACTTTTGTATTGTTCAAGAGATCACCTATGTGAATGAAGTGGGGTCGCTTCAAGAAGGAATTGTGGGGCCAATTCTGGGAAAAACTCACAGAACTAGGCTAAAGCCCAGGACCAAAATGGGCTTAACAGTGAGAACTGAACAAATATAGGGAAAGACTCCAGTGGGGGATGTATCATCATTTCATAATACAGAATGGCAGTTCAAGGTCAACGCGACTACTGAAATTCTAGAAATGTAAATATGTTCTTACAAGGGAAGGTTCAAGGGTGTACGCCTACCTATCCTATGCTGGTTTCTACCGTGCGCTCTATCTCCGTGTCAAAGAGTCATTTTGCAATGTCAATTTTTATTCATGTGGGGGATTGTTAAACTATTTTGAATAAAAATTAATAGCATTTTATTTTATTGATTTGTAACTCATAGTTTTTAATTTTGTAACTCCTATAATTATTATTTGGTGGAGGTTACAAATTAATTGACTTGGGGGTTACAA
The DNA here is from genome assembly GCA_037693485.1 of Kitagawia praeruptora. Taxonomy (NCBI): domain Eukaryota; kingdom Viridiplantae; phylum Streptophyta; class Magnoliopsida; order Apiales; family Apiaceae; genus Kitagawia; species Kitagawia praeruptora. Next base: position 104,208,158 of record CM075345.1, read on the forward strand.
ATTAATTGTATGAGGGAGTTATATTTTTCTACTACTATATAAGTAGACATTTGCTTCTATGTTGGTGATACAAAATCTACAAGTTTTCATTGTATTATTCTGAAGAGTTCTAGGGTCATTCTTCTTTGAGATAGAAAGCGTATTTGTTCGGTTCGTAGAAGGCGGATCTTTAAGTGCTTAAGATCACCTTTGTTCGTTGTATCCTGGGAGACGGAAGCCAACACACCTTCAAGCACCACACGGAAGGGGCTTATCTGTTTTAAGGATAGCGTGGTTTTCACGTGCCTCGAACTATTTTTCAGTAATTTTATTCTCGATTTCTTGATTTAAGGTATATCTCTAGTCTATGCTTTCTACACTTTCTTCTCAGTTCAACTCGGAGTCTGTGTCAGATATGGGTTTGCTGTATGTGTGCTAAACAGGTGTGTGTACGCTTCAGCCGGGTGGGTGTGTGGTTGTGTGTATAAATTGATCGTGTGTGTGTGGGTGAGTAATTGGGTGAGTGTATTTTATTTAAGTAGTAATTGTTCTGGTTGTTGATGGGGTGAAACATCGAGAGGAAATGGTTGGGTTCGATGGTGTCACTGTGGTAGGAAGAACAGTGACATAGCCATGGTCAAGGGTAGTAAAGCTGTTAGTATATGAGAAATGGTGGAAGATAGGTCGAAGCAGTTGGGTATACGATGAAGACATAAAGGGGTCCTTCAATTTCCTATGTAAACCGGGTTCGGTTAAGCTGTTGTGGTGATGTTTCGCAGCGTGTTTGTGTCTAGTATGTAGTCGCGTGTTTGTGGTTGGGCTGGTAAGGAGGTGAGAGTTAACAACGGTGTTGTTGCAGGGAGGAATATTTGTGTATTGGGTTGTGATGTGAAGAGGGAAGGAGGCAGTAGTGTTGTTAGTGTTGTTAGTGGGTTTCCTTACATGTAGTGTTAGTTGAATTTGCAAATGAGTGTGTGATACAGAGGTTGCAGGGAGGTTGAGACAGAAGAAAATTAAAAAGGAAAGCGAGTTGTGTTGGTGCAGAGGTATAGTGGCTGTATTCGGGAGTGTGTTTTGTATTAATAAAATGGTGGAAGAATTAGAGCAAGGGGAGGACAAGAACTAGGAGCTATGAAAAAGGTTGGTGTGAAGATAAACGTATGATGGGTATATGGTATACGATGGTGTTATGGGTGTAGGGTAAGGAAACCGAGGGCTAAAGAGGGTGGTAGGTCTGGTGTTGCTATGTGGGTAATGGGTTGTACCAATGCGTGGTTTTATACATGTATGTGTTGTGTTCTTGGGTGTAGTTGATTATGGTGTTAGAGCAGGGAAGAGGTGAGGTCGAGAATTGAGAGATGTTAAGAGAAGTGATAATAGAGAGATCAGTTGCGTTGGTGTGATTGCTGCACGGTGGGCTGTGAGGCTGTGAAGCCGAGAGAGAGCCAGAGTAAAGGGAGGGGAAGCCACCACCTTTGTGTAAGACTATATTTTTATTTTATTAATTGGATGTTTAGAGTAAATTTTGGAAATTTTAGTTGATAATTGGAGAAGAGTTTGTGTTTGAGAATTTGTTGATAAATTGTGAAAATGACATAGTATTTGATTAGTTTATTAGGTGATGAAATGGATTTTTGGATGTTAGTTTAAAAAAATTGGTAAAATGAATAAAATATAGGACTTGGGATGATTTTATAAAATAGTGGGAAAGTTGGATTTTGGAAATTATAATTTTATTTGGCTAGAGGATTTTATGAGGAACATTATGATAATTTTTGGATAATTTTATGAGAAGTGAAAATGGAGATATGAATTTTATTTTAAGAATATAATAAAATGATTTATTAAATAACTTTGTGGAAATTTGAAACTTGGTTGAATTATATTAAATAATGGATATTTGGTTTAATTATATTAAATAATGGATATGGTGAAAAATTCTGAAATTTGATTATTAAATCAAGGAGGAAATGTAGTAATTTCTAAGATATTTGGGAGTGGTAGGAGTAATTTGATGAATTAGTCTATAAATTTGGAAAATGATTAAAATGGAGACTTTGAGGAATTCTTATAAATGGTGGGAGGTTTTATTTTGGGAGGAAGTAATTTTATTTAGATTTGGGATAATATTAGGAGTTTTATGGAGATTTTTGTTTTGATTTAACCATGAAGATCAATGGAGTTATGGATTTTACTAGAAAATTGATTATTAAATGGTCATTTATAAGGAGTCAAGAGTATTTTAATTAATTAAAATACTTTCTGAACTCGAAAATTTGCGTATAATATATGGACACGACTAGACCTGGCAAATCGGGTAAACGGATCGGTTTCGGATCGGATCTACTTCGGATCGGATCCACTTTCGGTTAAGGTACTATTTAGAGCCTGTTCGGTTCGGATCGAATCTGATTCGGTTCGGATCCACTTTCGGTTAAGGTACTATTTAGAGCCTGTTCGATTCGGATCGGATCTAATTCGGTTCGGGTAAAATTCGGATTAAAATCGGATAAATTTTGGATTAAGATCGGATCAAATTGGGTTCGGTTCTCTTTCAGATTTTTATTGTTCGGACCGGATTTTGTTTGGATGTAGGAACATTCGATTCGGTTCGGATCGGATTGTCGAGATATATCTAATTTTTTGATGTACCCAAATTTTCCGAAAACCAAAAAATTATTTTGGCTTGATATAGTAGCAATGAACAACTAAATTGACTAGTACAAATAACTAGTGCTTTGTTCCGGCTTTTTGTTTAGTTTTAAAAAAAAATCTCGACGATCTAACTGTCGGATGTCAAAATATATCTAATTTAGTGATATTCGCAAATTTTCAAAAATAAATAAATAAATTTGGTTGGAAATCTTAGTAGTCAACTACCGAATTGACTAGTACTCGTAACTAGTGTTTTGTCACAGATTGTTATTCTATTTTTTAAAAATTATTTCTCGACGATCCAACCGTACGGATCTCAAGATATATCTAATCTAGTAATATTCCCAAATTTTCATAAAATAAAAAAGTAATTTGGTTGGAGACCTTAGTAGGCAACTACCGAATTGACTAGTACTCGTAACTAGTATTTTGTCACGGATTGTTATTCTATTTTTAAGAATTATTTCTCGACGATCCAACCGTACGGATCTCAAGATATATCAAATCTAGTGATATTCCCAATTTTCAAAAAATAAAAAATTAATTTGGTTGGAGATCTTAGTAGTCAACTACCGAATTGACTAGTGCTCGTAACTAGTGCTTTGTCACGGATTTTTGATTCTATGTTTTAAAAAATATATCTAGATGATCCAACCATACGGATCTCAAGATATATCTAGTTTAGTAATATACCATAATTTTCAAAAAATAAAAAATTAATTTGGTTGGATATCTTAGTAGTCAACTACCGAATTGACTAGTACTCGTAACTAGTGCTTTGTCACCGATTGTTAATTCTATTTTTTAAAAATTACTTCTCTACGATCCAACCATACGGATCTCAAGTTATATATAATCTAGTGATATTCCCAAATTTTATAAAAAATAAAAAATTAATTTGCTTGGAGATTTTAGTAGTCAACTATGGAATTGACTAGTACTCGTAACTAGTGCTTTGTCACGGATTGTTGTTTCTATTTTTTAAAAATAATTTCTCGACGATCCAACCGAAAGATCTCAAGATATATCTAATCTAGTGATATTACCAAATTTTAAAAAAATAAAAAAATAATTTGGTTGGAGATCTTAGTAGTCAACTACCGAATTGACTAGTACTCATAACTAGTGCTTTGTCAAGAATTGTTGATTCTATTTTTTAAAAATTATTTATCGAAGATCCAACCGTACGGATCTCAAGATATATCTAATCTAGTGATATTCCCAAATTTTCAAAAAATAAAAAATTAATTTGGTTGGAGACCTTAGTAGTCAACTACCGAATTGACTAGTACTCGTAACTAGTTCTTTGTCACGGATTGTTGATTCTATTTTTAAAAAAATATATCTCGACGATCCAACCGTACGGATCTCAAGATATATCTAATTTAGTGATATTCCCAAATTTTCAAAAAATAAAAATTAATTTGTTTGGAGATGTTAATAATCAACTACCGAATTGACTAGTACTCGTAACTAGTGCTTTGTCACGGATTATTGATTCTATTTTTTTTAAAATTATTTCTCGACGATCCAACCGTACGGATCTCAAGATATATCTAATCTAGTGATATTCCAAAATTTTTAAAAAATAAAAAATTAATTTGGTTGGAAATTTTAGTAGTCAACTATTGAATTGACTAGTACTCGTAACTAGTGCTTTGTCACGGATTGTTGATTCTATTTTTTAAAAATTATTTCTCGACGATCCAACCGTACGGATCTCAAGATATATCTAATCTAGTAATATTCCCAAATTTTCAAAAAATAAAAATTTAATTTGATTGGAGATCTTAGTAGTCAACTACCAAATTGACTAGTACTCGCAACTAGTGTTTTGTCACGGATTGTTGATTCTATTTTTTAAATATTATTTCTCGACGATGCAACCGTACGAATCTCAAGATATATCTAATATAGTGACATTCCCAAATTTTCAAAAAATAAAAAATAAATTTGTTGGAGATCTTATTAGTCAACTGCCGAATTGACTAGTACTCGTAGCTAGTGCTTTGTTACGGATTGTTGATTCTATTTTTTAAACATTATTTCTCGACGATCCAACCGTACGGATCTCAAGATATATCTAATCTAGTGATATTCCCATATTTAAAAAAAAGAAAAAATTAATTTGGTTGGAGATCTTAGTAGTCAAATACTGAATTGACTAGTACTCGTGACTAGTGTTTTATCACGGATTGTTGATTCTATTTTTAAAAAAATATATCTCGACGATCCAATCGTACAGATTTTAATATATATCTAATTTAGTGATATTCTTAAATTTGTAAAAAATAAAAAATTAATTTGGTTTAAAATCTTAGTAGTCAACCATCGAATTGACTAGTACTCGTAACTAGTGTTTTGTCACGGATTGTTGATTCTATTCTTTAAAAATTATTTCTCGACGATCCAACCGTACGGATGTCAAGATATATCAAATCTAGTTAGGGATGACAATTTGTACCGACCTGATGGATACCCGATCCGTTTCGACCCGAATGGGTCCAACCGAACCCGTATTTTTCGGGTTTGGATTCGGGTTTGGGTTTGATTTTTAAACCCGAATCATTTTCGGGTCGGGTTTGGGTTTTTGCCAATACCGACCCGAAAACCCGAAACCCGTATCAAACCCGATCAGAACCCGAACCCGACCCGAAACTCAAATTAATATATGTTATTATTTCTATTATTTTATACATAATATTTAACATTTATTATATATTATCTATTATTATATATATATTTTTAATATTTAATTTGTAATAGAAATTAAAATATTTTATATATTTATGTTTTATATTATTTTTAATATAAAAAATTATTATTTATTTATTTTGTTGGATTTCGGGTTGGGTTTTGGGTACCCGAAACCCATTTAGTATCCAACGAATTCGGGTTTATAATTTCGGTATTTTCGTGTTCGGGTTCGGGTTCGGTCAAAAGAATCGGGTTCGGGTTCGGGTTTGGCAAAACCCGACCCGATTGCCATCCCTAAATCTAGTGATATTCTCAAATTTTAAAAAAATAAAAAATTAATTTGGTTGGAGATCTTAGTAGCCAACTACCGAATTGACTAGTACTCGTAACTAGTGTTTTGTCACGGATTGTTGATTCTATTTTTTAAATATTATATCTCGACGATCCAACCATACGAATCTCAAGATATATCTTATCTAGTGACATTTCCCAAATTTTCAAAAAATAAAAAATTAATTTGGTTGGAGATCTTATTAGTCAACTACCGAATTGACTAGTACTCGTAGCTAGTGCTTTGTTACGGATTGTTGATTCTATTTTTTAAACATTATTTCTCGACGATCCAACTGTACGGATCTCAAGATATATCTAATCTAGTGATATTCCCAAATTTTTAAAAAAGAAAAAATTAATTTGGTTGGAGATCTTCGTAGTCAAACTACTGAATTGACTAGAACTCGTAACTAGTGTTTTATCACGGATTTCTATTTTTTAAAAAATATATCTCGACGATCCAACCGTACGGATTTCAAGATATATCTAATTTAGTGATATTCTTAAATTTGTAAAAAATAAAAAATTAATTTGGTTTAAAATCTTAGTAGTCAACCATCGAATTGACTAGTACTCGTAACTAGTGTTTTGTCACGGATTGTTGATTCTATTCTTTAAAAATTATTTCTCGACGATCCAACCGTACGGATATCAAGATATATCAAATCTAGTGATATTCTCAAAATTTTAACCACACGAACGCTTTCTTGAAGGAATTGCAGTGTACTAGCACCAAGAACTCGATTTTCTCCTCTCCTGCTCTCTCCTCTATTGCTGTTAGGGTTTTAGTATTTTTATCACAAATAAAAACGTAACCCTTATCAGATCACTAAATAGAGTTATATAGATGGAGAGAAAAACGAGTTTTAACTCTAATCCTTTTAGAGTTTGTATCAATCCGAATTCTAATCATTTTTATCTTATTAAGTCTTACTTAATAAGCAAGATACTGAATTTCGAATTAATAATAATTCGAATTTTGTCTATTTAATTAATCAAGTCTATACTTAATTAATTAACTAACAATTCGATTTATCATCTTAATTTAAATCCGATTATTTAAATTAAATTATCCTTCAAGCGCTATTGTGTGTGATCCTATAGGTTATTATTATATTGGCAAATATTTTATTTAATAAATAAAATCGTAAACAATAAGCGGCATCTAGTAATACATCATTGTTACCCAAATAATAATAATTAAATCGGTGAATCGATTTCGCCTTTCGTGAACAATGTTCTATGTAATATAATCCCTTTAACCATGATATTATAGATTAAACTGGAGGCATGGAATGTGTCATCCTCGTCATAGTTTAATCTTTATTTTCTTGATCGATGAGTAGACTATTCAAACAAATCACTATTTGAGCACGGCCATGCATTTCATAGTCTCACTCAAACAAGAGGCCAATAATATCACTCCCATATATTTATATATATATTTAGGAGGGTTAAATTCCATCTAGATCATTCACATTTCTCATACGATTCATAATATACCCAAGACTACCTTTATCATTACCCGACTAACGATAACTTTTGATAGAATCAAAATATATTAATTCTCGTATAAAATGTAAGGACTTCAGGTCTAAGGATCATTACATCATTATCACATTTGAGATTCATAATGACACATTTATTCATTCCATGTCGAATCTCATAGTGGGTCTATCCAGTACATCGTACTCATGCATGTACCTATGCATTGACTTTAGTATCATCATACTTATGATCAATGAGAAATGATCATCAATCAATCAACATACTAGTCTCGATGTATTATTATTGTCACAATAACAATAATACTTGACTAGGGATATTTAAGATTTGTTGAGTATTGAATACAATAAAAGAATACAGAGGGGGGGGGGGGTGAATGGATTCTTGAACTTTTCTTTGTTCTTGAATCTGTGTAGCAGATAAGTGTCTATGTGTGCAAATATGTAGGTGCGGATAAAGAATGACACAAGACAAAATATCACTTTAATCTAATATACTATTAGATAAAGGTTGCTACAATCTGTGAATACAAATGGTAGTATTCTCAGCTTTGTTTTTCTCAGAGAGATATATCTTACAGTGTATGAAAAACTTATCTACTTCTTAAGAAGTGAGATTGTATTCTTATAGAACATGAATACAACTCGGTTACTACAAATAAGGTTACAGGATAAATTAATTTCTTGTATGTCTATCCTTTTTGAGTAAGCATCCAAACGGCTACAGATTTGACTTTGCAGAGTTCTGTTCAGATCCACTTCTTTAGCTCTTTGTCTCTTCTATATCTCTCCAAGCTTCCTTGTAGGCTTTCCAGAGCACGCTACAGATTGTGGTCCATAAAGTGCATTGGCTTGTTGCAGGTTTCAGACTTGTACAATTTCTTCAGTATTTTGTCTCCAAGAATGTATTCGAGAAGTGGCTAAGTGATTGACTAGAGAACTAGGATTAGATAACTCTGAGTTCTCGAATACTGTTTGATTGACATATCGAATCACTTCTCGAATAATGCTTTTCTCCAGGATTCCTTGAGTTATCTAATAGAACACTTAACTTGTCGAATCCTTGAGATATCGAATAGTTTTCTGAGTCCTTGAGATATCGAATGGAACTTTGACTTGTTGACTCTTTGAGAACTCGAATACCACTTTGACTTGTTGACTTCTTGAGTTCTCGAATAGAGTATTTAGACATGTCGAATCTCCGAGATATCGAATGAGATATCGAACAGTTCATTCAGAGATATCTAACAGTTCATTCAGAGATATCGAACAGTGTCTTCTTAGATATCGAATCTCTGACTTCTCGAACGCTAGACTTCTCGAATAGACAAAGATACTTCTCGAATTGGTACTTAGGCAAATTCTTCATTTCTTCAAATCCCAACTGTGATTATTTGACAGTCTTTATCTCCTTGCTTGAGGCATGAACCTTGGAACTTCTTTCAAGCATTATTCTTGACTATATAAGTACAGTTACACAACTAGGATTTGATGCCTATTACAAGTACAAAACAAGTAGAGACTCTACAACTAGAGGTTCCCTCAGTTAAGAGGTCATGTACGTAATGCAAAGCATTACAAACAATTAGGCTTGTTATTAGATGTAAACAGACATGCCTCTGTGACTAACAATCTCCCCCAAATTGTGAGTGAGACCCTTAGTCACAATTTCATGTCTGATAACAAGCCTAACATACATAAAGATAAAACTTGAAAAAGTACAGGTATGTAGATTGATTGAAGAAAATACATAGAAGTATTCTTACAAGTTATGAGGGACTACTAGCCATATCCTTTTGCATTCATCTCTTGACCTTTGGCTTGCAGATTCTCATTTTTCATCTTCTCGTCAGCTTCTTTAGCTTTCTTCTTTGCATTTTCTTCCATGGCAAGAATAATGTCTTCCATTGCAGTGAGTTCTTCAATTAGAGGGGAGCCTAACAAATCCTTGAGTACTTCATTCAGCTGTTTCTCAGAATAGGAACTAATGTAGTCCATTCTAATCTTTACATTTCTACCATATTTCTTGTATTCAATGATGTAAGGATTAAACTTGACTCTACACAGACCCATAGCCCTCAATTCATCAGCCTTAGCTTCCATTGCAGCAAACTCCTCCTTTTTCTTTAGTAGCTCTTCACTGTTCTTTTCCAGTTCTGCCTGGTGATCTCTCTTCATTTTGACAAAGTCAATTAACTCCAGCTTCCATACCCTTTCCACTCTGCCTTCAGAATCCAACATTGCAATTATCCTTTCTATATCATATAACCTGCCCTAGTGCTGACATGTCCTTTGTCTGAATTTCTTCTGTCTTCCATCAGTATATTTAATTTCAAGAAAATCATCAACAATGGCAACATGATAGATTCTTTGAGCCCATAGGAACTGCAGTTGGTCTTCATCATAGTTTTCATCCCGAGGTGGTAAGTTTAATCCTGGAATTATTGTCAGCCCCTTTGACTCGGATAACTTCACCCTTCTTGCAGCATGCTTGAATTTAATCCTTTTTACATGGTTGCCTGGCAGTAGCATGTGACCTTTGCTTGTAGACCATTGTAGTATTCCATTAGCAGTTTGCTTTTCGAAACACACAGATGGTTTCTTGACTTGAATATTCTTCTCTTCTTGAGGTGAGAAAACAGTTGCAGAAGCCATAGATGTAGATTTTGCTAGGTCACTACTAACAATATTCACCCTAGACTTAGAGTCTTGTGTTATGGTGAGGTTACCGCTAGCAATGCCTAAGGCTTGCTGTTTTCCAATTTTCCTCTCATAGACTTTGCCTTGGTCATCATCATCTTTCTTTTTCTTGTCCTTGTTATCTTTCTTCTTCTTCTCATCTCTATCACCCTTATCACTCATGTGATGAATTCTCCTCCCATCACTCTTTTCATCATCTTTATCATCCTTATTCCTCCCAGGCTGAGCCATTTCTGGAATTATACTAGTAGCAATGAATGTTCTTAGGATGTGTAGTGCTTCCAACTCTTCAGCAGTTAGGACTCCACCCTTCTTTTGTAGCTGATCAGTAACAGCAATGATGAGTCTGTGGTTTCGAGGGGTGAGATCACTGGGGATAACCAACTGATTAACATCTTGAATTTTAGTACCAAACTGATAGAAGATGGTTCTTGGTTTGATGCATACTTCAGGAAGCCTAGCTTGTTGACCTTCTCTCAGTTTAGTGTACAGACTCTTGTTGTTCTCCCCTTTCTGCTCAATTAGTTCCAAAATAGCATCAATCTCAGTGAATTTTAAGGCTTTCAAGGTGTCAATAGATAGGTGCCATATCTTGCCATTGGTCACCATCATGATTTCCTTGAGAAAGATTTGATTTAGCTTTCTTGGAATAACTGTTAGATATTTAATTTGGTCTTTGAGGATTCTTCTGTATAGCAAAGTATCTCCTCCAACCTTTGCCTTTGAGACTTGCAGAAACTTCAAGAATGCAGCATCATGATAAATCTCTGAATTTGCGACTTCTATCAGCTTGGCCTCTGTAATCACACTAGCTTCCACTGGGTCATCTTCATGTCTAGAGGCTTGGACTAGATCACTTGGCATGGAACCTGCCACCACTGAAGTAGTGACAGTTTGCTTTTGGCCACTTGGTGTAGTGATGTGCACATGTGGTAGAGTGACCAATGGCAGAGAGGATGGAGGTTCATCAACCTTGGATTTGCCTTTGCCTGAGACATGAGGTATAGATTTTGCAATTCTTTGATGACCACCCTCATTTAACTTGATGCCTTTAGCTTGAGGTTTCTCCCCCTTTGGATTTGAGTTCCTTGATGTCCTCTTCTCCCCCTTAGGCTTGTTGTCAGGCACAGAGGCTGTAGGAGTGACCTTTGGGGTTGAAGATTCTTCAGGTAGAGGGAGGCCCATGTGCTCCATCATGGCAGACAACATTAACTGTTGATGCAGAAGAACATCAGCTGTGGTGGTGGCTTGAGTGTCCAACTGTGCAGTTAGAGTTGTAACTTTGTCTGTTAGCTGAGCATTGGACTTTGTGAGAGAGGCCACTTCCTGTTCAAGAGATTCCACCTTTGTGACCAACTTAGTGGCTTTAAAACCAGATAGATATTGATCTTTCAGTCTTTCCACTTCAAATTTGGTCATCTCATGCACAGGGACCTCAGTCACTAGCTTATCTCCATATTGATTTTTGAACATAGTCCTCAGCATGGCATTGTCATCTGTGGTCTGATCAGATAGAGCTTGAAATTTATGCCCCAGACCTGTGACAGTATCCTTGAGTAGAGCTAAGCCATTATCCACCTTGGTACAGGTAGACTTGCATGCTAGAATGTCCTTGATTACAGTCTCCAATTGAGGGAATTTGGCATCAAAAGTCCACTTTATCTTATGCACCTCTTTGGTTGTGGCTGAATACACTTCATGAACTTCTGTTTTTAGACTCTTGCCAAGGTAGTGTGCAGCCTTGAGAATGCCCTTGTAGTTGTCATTTACTGCTTCATAAACATCAGTAGGGGTGAGAGATTTGGCATTGGACCCTAGTGAAGTGATGTACTCTTCTCTGATGTACTGGAGACCTTCTGAGAGAGAAATATCAAATTTTCCTTGTAGCCAGGCATCTATATTTCCATCTCTCTCAGTATCATCTACTATCTTTGCCTTTTGCATCTCCACATCATCTCTGTGGCATAAGAGAATAGCTTCATAGTCTGGATTTTGCATGTTTGCAGTGAGAAGGTTCTGAGCAATCTTTGTGAACTCAGGGATCTGATCCACAATTAAGCTTTGAAGTGCTTCAACCGTCAATTGAGGTGGAACAGACCCTGATCCTGAAGCACTGTCATGTTGCACAGGCTTCAGCCATTGAGACATGAAGTTAGAGCTAGAGCTAGGCAAGCTAGACTCCTCAGTTACAGATGCAACTTCTGTAACCGGATGGAATGACTCTACTACTGTTGTCTCCATAGGAATGGGATGAGTTACAACAGTAGTTGACACAGGCACAGAGTTTCTAGTAAAAACTAGTGAATCCTCTATGTTTGTGATGGTGTCATCAGGATATGCCCCAGCTAGCATTCCCTCACCATCTGAATGTGGTTTCTAGGTAGTGAGCAAAGTGTCATGCTCTAAGTCACTTGAGTCCATTGGCTCACCAAGAGGAAGGAATTCCTGGTGATCAATGCCTTGTTCTTCAATTTCTTGAAGTACAGGCTCCAAAGAAATTTGAGATGTAGATTCTGGAAGTGAAGTGTCTTGTAGAATGGATTTTGGCAACTCCCCCTGAGAAATAGAGGGAGTTTCAAATGTGATGTGCTCTCCACTCAGTGTTGTGCCAGCCTTATCACTCCCAGGTGCTGACTCTTTACAGATAGGTGCATTGGGGAGGATGCTTGATTCTATAGATGCACCCTGTTGAGAGCATACACCTAGTGAACTGTTTGCCCCTGATTTTACAACTTCAGCCATTTGTGTGACTGAATAGGTGGTTTTAGATTTCTTCTTCTTTGGTCTGATTAAGGGTGACTCAGGTTCCTCACTTTCTAGACCTAATTCAACAGCCAGTGCTGCTTCTGATAATATGGTCAAAGGTGCAGAAGCAACCTGTTTTCTCTTCTTCTCCTTTTTACTAACATCACCCTTTTGAGAGGATGATGCAGTTGGCTCAGTGTTTGGTAGAGTGTTTGGTTGAGAGGGTTGGTTAGTAGGCCCTGGGTTAGCATTGTGTTCTACTTGCTTGGGCTGTGCTAACTGTGACTTTGAGTCAAATGTTGGCATGTTGTGCGGGTATGTCCTAAACAAACCCTCCATATGGGGAGTTATGTTAAGTCTTACATCCACATCATTCCTAGTCTCCAAATTACCAAAAATGAGTTTGGTCATGGATTTAGGATAGCCTATTCGATTTCTATCTATCCCAGGTAATTCAATCAATTTAGCATTTTTATAATTAAGTACAGATTGAATAAAGCGAGGGAAGAAAATGTTAGTACCTCTTTTGGTTGTGTTCTTACCAAGTCTCCCGTACAACTCCTGTAGAATGATCTGTCCAACATCAATCTTTCTCCCATAGGCCAAGGCATAGCCAATTTGCTGCGCAGGTGCACTGATTTGGTCAAAACTCGACTTCCTAGCAGTGAAGACTTGAAGAAGAGTTGCAAACACATAGCTCCACTCCTTTATCAGATTCTTCCTATTCAACTTTCCAAGATTAATCACATCTGAGTAGTTGATAAATTCAAAGAATTCTTCTAACTCTGCATTTGTGGCCAGTATGTCATATGCCTCTTGTTGTAGACCCAGTGCTTGATTCATGTCTTCAGTAGTGATAGTAATTTCCTTGTCCTGAATCTTGCAGTAGATTATATATGACGTTATTGCGCTTTCTAGGGCTACAACTTCCACAATAGCAGTTCCCCAAAACTGTTCCAGGATGTCTAGATACAGAGTTGGGTTGACAGAGAGTGCATCCTTGATGTATGACTCAGACATCCACTTTACAAAGCATTTGAAGTTCGCGTTGGGTGCCTCAACATCACTAGTTAGGGCGATAAAGTTGGTGTTGAATTTCATGGTTGCCATTGATACAGAGAGAAGAGAGAGAAGAGTAAGGGTTGAAGAAGAAATTTAGCTTTTGGCAGTTAGGGTTTTCAGAGGTTTTGGAAGTTTAGATGCTTGAGTAATCGAATGAAATGAATCGAATAAATGTAGAATTGTATAAGTATGAAGTACTTGAATTGTCGATTAGATATATGTTTTGTATCGACAAGTTAGGCATTCGAGAAGTAGAAAACAACTGTTCGATAAGTTAAGAAAGGCTTATTCGATAACTCAAGCAGATGGTAACTCGCAGCTGGCAGTTATCTAACTTAGAAATAATTCTATATTAAATAAAATGTGTTTTTATGAGTGAATTAAAATTTCAGACAAAAATCCAAAATCGGTTGAGATTCAGGGAGAATTCAGCCTTTTCAAATGATTCGAGAACTCAAATATAGTATTCGAGAACTCAGTCATTAGAGAACTCAATTACCATATTCGAGAAGTCAAAAATGCCTTTATTCGATATCTCTAAAAGACTCTATTCGAGAACTCGAGAGTGCTCTAATGAGACTTGTTAGAGATGTCGAACAGTGAATCATTCGAGAAGTCTGACTTATCGAAATATACTCATCACTCACAAAAATCAATTTTCACTATCTTTTAAAATTTACCAGTCATATTCAATGAAGAATATTCTAGCAAATTACACAGTGATTTTCTCAAAATTTCATAGAAATTTCAAGTTGACAAAATATGATTTTCCAACATATGCAACAGATTTGAAATATTTATAACTCATATTTCAGCCAACACTTACTCCAAAAATATTGAGAATTTAGATAAAGTAAGTGTTTACTGCTGCAACAATCTAGATGATATATTCACTTAGCCAGAATCTGAAGAATTCAGCATTCCAATCTCACTAACCAACCTTGTGAAGGTGGCTTCATCTAATGGCTTAGTGAATATGTCAGCTAGTTGTTTATCTGTAGAGACATAATGCAACTCAATGGTTCCATTAGTTGCATGTTCTCTAATGAAATGATATATGATGTCAATGTGCTTTGTTCTAGAATGATTGACAGGATTGGCAACTATAGAGATTGCACTTGTGTTGTCACACATGATTGGAATTCTTTCCAACACAAGTCCATAATCTCTAAGTTGATTTCTAATCCAAAGAACTTGAGCACAGCAACTTCCAGCAGCTATGTATTCAGCCTCAGCTGTAGAAGTTGACACAGATTGTTGTTTCTTGCTATACCAAGAAACTAACCTTTGTCCAAGAAACTGGTAGCTACCTGAGGTGCTTTTCCTATCCACTCTGCATCCAGCATAATCAGCATCAGAATAACCAACCAGATTGAACCCTGTGTCCTTAGGATACCATAAACCCAAGTTTGGAGTGCCCTTCAGATATCTAAAGATCCTTTTTATAGCAATCAAATGTGATTCTTTTGGATTTGATTGAAACCTTGCACACAAACATGTAGCAAACATGATGTCTGGCCTACTTGCAGTAAGGTAGAGTAGAGAACCAACCATGCCTCTGTAGACTGAGATATCTACTTTCTTGCCTTTAGCATCTTCATCCAATTTAGTGGCAGTGGCCATGGGTGTCTTTGCAGGTGAGCAGTCTTCTAAGTCAAACTTCTTCAATAAATCCTTGATGTACTTGGTTTGACTGATAAAGATACCATCCTTCCTTTGACTGACTTGCAACCCAAGAAAGAATGTCAACTCTCCCATCATACTCATCTCATATCTGCTCTGCATGAGTTTAGAGAATTTCTCACACAGCTTCTCATTGGTAGAGCCAAATATGATATCATCCACATAAATCTGAACTAGGATAATATCATCACCATGCTTCTTGTAAAACAGTGTTTTGTCCAATGTGCCTCTAGTGAATTGATTTTCAAGGAGAAATTGTGATAGAGTATCATACCATGCCCTTGGAGCCTGCTTAAGTCCATACAATGCCTTAAGCAATTTGTAGACAAATTCTGGGAAATGTGGATCCTCAAAGCCAGGTGGTTGTTGCACATAAACTTCTTCTTCCAACTCTCCATTCAGAAATGCACTCTTGACATCCATTTAATAAACTTTAAAGTTTGAATGAGCAGCAAATGCCAAGAATATTCTGATGGCTTCCAATCTAGCAACAGGAGCAAATGTCTCATCATAATCAATGCCTTCCTGTTGAGAGTATCCTTTTACAACCAACCTTGCTTTGTTTCTTACTATTACACCATCTTCATACATCTTATTCTTCAGAACCCATTTTGTTCCAACAATGGTTCTATTCTTTGGTGCAGGCACAAGTTCTCATACTTTGTTTCTTTCAAATTGATTCAGCTCCTCTTGCATGGCAATAATCCAATCTGGATCCAACAGTGCATCATCAAGTTTCTTAGGCTCAACCTGAGATTGAAAATAGCCATAGAGGCACTCATTCTGAGTTGCTCTCCTAGTCCTTACTCCTGCATTAGGATCTCCAATAATTTGCTCTGCAGTGTGTGATCTATCCCAATTTCCTTGAATGCTCAGTCTGATTTCTCATTCTTGATGTTGCCTCATCATCCAAGTCATGATCATTCTCATTTCCTCCCCCTGTGATGTTGCCACTAATCACAGATGTGTCTTGGATGTTTGTTTCTCCACTATTGATTGGCACAAATTCTTCTCTTGTATCATCATTCACTTGAGTTTGTTGAACTTGAGTTTCAACTCCAGTTTCAATCTCTTCATCAGAATCATCGAGATTATCAAACTTTAATGGATCTTTATCTTCATCATTGGCTTCTTCTAATCCAGGTAGTTTAATGTCATCAAATGTCACATATATGCTTTCCATAATTTTCTTTTGACTGATGACATAAACTTTGTATGCAATTCTTTCCATAGAGTAGCCAAGAAAAATTCCTTCAAATGCCTTTGCATCAAATTTTCCAACATATTCTGAATTATCATTCAATACAAATCATTTGCTTCCAAAAATATGAACATACTTTAGAGTAGGCTTCTTTCCAGTCATCAAATTGTAAGGTGTTTTTCCAATGTTTTTTTTATGAGGGTTCTGTTCTGGATATATCATGCAGTGCTCACAGCCTCAGCCCAAAAACATGTTGGCATCTTTGCATCAAGTAACATTGTTCTAGCAGCCTCAATTAGAGTTCTATTCTTTCTCTCAACAACTCTATTTTGTTGTGGAGTCTTTGGAGCTGAGAATTGCTGAGAAATTCCATTCTCTTTGCAGAATGCTTCAAGTATAGCATTTCTGAACTCTGTTCCATTATCACTTCTCAATGCAATCACACTTGCATTGTTGGCCTTTGCTTCCTTGTCAACTTTCTTTATGTGCTCAATGATTACTTGTGGAGCCTCATCTTTTGATGCTAGAAATTCCACCCATATATACCTTATAAAGTCATCAACCATCACCAAGGCATACTTCTTTCTTCCTAGTGACATAATATTGACAGGCCCAAACAAATCCATATGAATGAGTTGCAGGGGCTTGGTTATTGATGTCACTGTCTTTGACTTGTGGCTTGATTTTTTCATTTTTCCTTTTTGATAGGCCTCACACACTCCTTCTTGACAGAATTCAAGTGTGGGCATGCCTCTCACTAACTCTCTTTTGACTAGAGAATTAATGGTTTTAAAGTTCAGGTGTGATAACCTCTTGTGCCACAACCAACAATCTTCATTTGATGCTTTTGAGTAGAAGCAACAAATTTTGTTCTTGTTTGCAGAGTCCATATTGGCTACAAACATGCTTCCTTTCCTTACTCCAGATAGAGCAAAATCACCAGTCTTCTTGTGGGTGATCAAACATTCATCTTTGTCAAAATCCACTTTAAATCCTCTATCAGTAAACTGACCAACACTTAGTAGATTATGCTTGAGTCCCTTGACTAGTGCTACATCTTCAATGATGACATTACCAACTTTTAACTTGCCATATCCCAATGTGTTACCCATGCTGTCATCTCCAAAAGCAACCATTGGGCCAGCCTTCTCCTCATACTGTGATAACAGGGCCATATCACCAGTCATATGATTTGAGCATCCACTATCCAAAATCCGCATGACCTTCTTTTCACTTTCTTTGCCCTACAAACACAAAGGTATTACTTCTCCTTTGGTACCCAAACAAGTTTGGGTCCATGTGACTTAGAAACAGTTTTATCATAAACAACATGCTTATCAACTTTCTTGGTGTTAGTCTTCTTGTCACTGTTAGAAGTCTTAGAACCTGAGGTTTCAGACTTAGGTGACAGAGGTACCTTCCTAGCTTTAGGAGGACTTGAAGACTTTGGCCTTGTGTAGTGTGTGTGAGAATTGTGACTGATACAACCATCAATGAATTGCCTTCTCAAATTGAAACAACTAGTCATAACATTCATATTGCATGGCATACAGTCAAATTTGTCACAAAATGGAGCATCTCTATGTCTTACAGGCATAGAACAATCATAGAAAGGTTTGGGCACACTACCAACAGGTTTCTTGCATGCATGAGTTAAATGATTGGTACTGAAACAATTCTGACAAGTCTTTCTAGGGGCATTAGGCATATAAGCATAGTTGTTATCTTTGTTAATCCCTAACTTTCAATTTCTATTCTGTTTCTTCTTAGTCACTTTCTTCTCAGATTCATTCTTCCCAGCTGAAACAAACTTAACAAACTTCTTAGGTCTTGACCTATCACCTACTGGCTCCTTGGATTTTGACTTGACACTCTCACTCTTAGAGGATGCTTGTTGTTCACTGGATTGTGCCTCATCCTTATCATTCAACATTTGCTTGATGAGTAAGGCATCCTCATCAATTTCAAATGTTGATTCTTTAAAAATTGGAGTCTCAGCCTTTTTCAAAATGTGAGGCATTTCCACCTGAACAACTATGTCATCTTCAATGATATCATAGCCTTTCCTCTATTTAAGAGTGTCATAGTCAAGTCCAATGGCAGCCTTGGGTTTAGCTTGAATTTTCTCATAATAGGATTGCACTAGACCAGATGATTTCTTAAAAGCTTTCAGTTTGAATTCATTTTCAACTAGTTCATCCCTAAGAGCCTTTTCCACTTGACTAGCACATAGAACCTTATTCTGCGGATATTTAACTTCTTTCTTAAGGTTTTCTACTTGCATAGCAGTTAGCTCAAGTTCCTCATTCTTTTTTATTAACATTTCATTTCTAGTAGACAATTTAGCAATCTCCTCATTAGCAGCAGTCATACTAGTATGAACATTAAACATTTCAACAGATAGTTGTTCAATCAAACATTTGTACTCAGAAACAGACATGTCTATGGTAGTGAGAGATGGTACCTGAGAGTCTGATGAAGATGTGTCATCCTTGGAATTGGCCATCAAGGCATAGTTGCAAAATTCTTGCTCTTCTCCATCACTAGCAGAATCATCCCAACACTTCCCTTCAGCTATGTAGGCCTTACCTTGTGTCTGCTTTCTCAGAAGGGCCTCATACTTAGCTTCAAGCTCTAGAAACTCTTTATCCATCTTTTTAGGCTTCGTGCATTCACCGGCAAAATGCCCTAGGTCATTGCATCTATAACACCTTATAGATGACCTATCCACATGGCTGGTTTTAAATTTATTCTTGTTTGGTTTCACAGGTGCCTTGCTTTTGTTGAATGAGTGGTTTTGGGTTTTAGGTTTGAAGGGTTGGTTCCTCTTGAATCTGATGTTTGGAAATTTTCTGGCCATGAAAGCATATGAAGTGTTTTCCATTCCATATAGTTCTTCAAGAGTATAGAACTCTTCTTCCTCCTTCTTCTCAATAGGTTCACTTACCTCAGCTTCAGTTTCCTCATCATCTACTACCTCCTCTATCCTTAGTTGGCTTGTAGATGCTTCTAGGTCTTGGATAGATTTGTTGACAATCAAGGCACATGATGTGTTTATCATTCTGCCTTGGTTGGCTTGGATAGCCCTTTTCTGAAGCAACTCAAGCTCATGAGTTTTTAAAACCCCATAGAGCACATCATATGTGATTTTGTTCAAATCTCTTTCCCTCAGAGAAATGACCCTTTGCTCTAGATGATTTGGTGAAGATAGCAGAAACTTCATGTTCAACTCTTTGGTACTGTATACCTTGCCATTCATCTGCAACTCAGTAACTAGCTTGTGAAATCTCTCAAACATCTCAGTGATGCTTTCCTTGGGCTGTGCCATGAAAGCTTCATACTGTGTGACCAGTATCTGTTTCTTGTTTTCCTTGACCTCATCAGTTCCTTCACATAGAACCTCAATATGATCCCACATCTCTTTAGCAGATGTACATGATGCAATGTTTGCAAACATTGACATATCCATGGAATCAATAATTAGCAACATGAGATGACTGTCAAGAGCAACCATCTCCTTTTCTGATTCTGTCCATTTGGATGGTTCCTTGTCCACATAAGATCTTGGAATAGTTATGGTTCCAACAGTCTTTTCAGGTATCTCCTGTTGTGGAACAAAGGGACCATTCTTGAGAATGTCAGGATACAAAGGATGAGAGGCTTTGATGAACAACATCGTCTTTATCTTCCAGAGGTTGTAATTTTCTTTGTCAAACTTAGGGACTTTCACCGTTCCTGTGGTCTTTGGTGTATTCGAACTCATGATCGTTTTTCTATTTTTGAATAAACAACCCGCTCTGATACCACTTGTTGAGTATTGAATACAGTAAAAGAATACAGAGGGGGGGTGAATGGATTCTTGAACTTTTCTTCGTTCTTGAATCTGTGTAGCAGATAAGTGTCTGTGTGTGCAAATATGTAGGTGCGGATAAAGAATGACATAAGACACAATATCACTTTAATCTAATATATTATTAGATAAAGGTTGCTACAATCTGTGAATACAAATGGTAGTATTCTCAGCTTCGTTTTTCTCAGAGAGATATATCTTACAGTGTATGAAAAACTTCTCTATTGCTTAAGAAGTGAGATTGTATTCTTATAGAACATGAATACAACTCGGTTACTACAAATAAGGTTACAGGATAAATTACTTTCTTGTATGTCTATCCTTTTTGAGTAAGCATCCAAACGGCTACAGATTTAACTTTGCAAAGTTCTGTTCAGATCCAATTCTTTAGCTCTTTGTCTCTTCTATATCTCTCCAAGCTTCCTTGTAGGCTTTCCAGAGCACGTTACAGATTGTGGTCCATAAAGTGCATTGGCTTGTTGCAGGTTTCAGACTTGTACAATTTCTTCAGTATTTTGTCTCCAAGAATGTATTCGAGAAGTGGCTAAGTGATTGACTCGAGAACTAGGATTAGATAACTCTGAGTTCTCGAATACTGTCTGATTGACATATCGAATCACTTCTCGACTTGTCGAATCCTTGAGATATCGAATAGCTTTCTGAGTCCTTGAGATATCGAATGGAACTTTGACTTGTTGACTCTTTGAGAACTCGAATACCACTTTGACTTGTTGACTTCTTGAGTTCTCGAATAGAGTATTTAGACATATCGAATCTCCGAGATATCGAATAGTTCATTCAGAGATATCGAACAGTTCATTCAGAGATATCGAACAGTGTCTTCTTAGATATCGAATCTCTGACTTCTCGAACGCTAGACTTCTCGAATAGACAACGATAATTCTCGAATTGGTACTTAGGCAAATTCTTCATTTCTTCAAATCTCAACTGTGATTATTTGACAGTCTTTATCTTCTTGCTTGAGGCATGAACCTTGGAACTTCTTCCAAGCATTATTCTTGACTATATAAGTACAGTTACACAACTAGGATTTGATGCTTATTACAAGTACAAAACAGGTAGAGACTCTACAACTAGAGGTTCCCTCAGTTAAGAGGTCATGTAAGTAATGCAAAGCATTACAAACAATTAGGCTTGTTATTAGATGTAAACAGGCATGCCTCTGTGACTAACAAGATTATTTTACTGTATATTATATCATAGTTATATAGTTCGTATCAATAATCTAGGGACATTTATTATACTAACAATTATATCGCAGTAAATACTAAGCATAATAAAACATCAATATAATCAAAATAAAACATAAATGTCAATGACGAAGTTTAAATAAACTGAAATGTATTGCCTCTAGGGCACCTACACTAACAGTATTACTGCGACGTTACGTGATAGCTAAGGACCAGAGGCAAGTATTCTATCCCTCACTTATTGTTCAAGTGAAGTGAAATTCTCATGTGTTAGTTATATTTCTCTCAAATTCTTTCTTGCAAGCATCTATACCTTTCGTTTCTAGTGTAAATAATGTGAACCTGTTCCTTTAATTATATTTTATTCTTTTCAAATTTTTTTGCTAGTGGTTGTACCATTCATTTTTATTTCCAGTGACATTCTTTTTCTATTAAATTACAAACCTTTATTCTCAAATTATTCTATCATTGTTTATTTTCCTCACCTATCGTTCAGGTGTTGATTTCTTTTAAAATTATTTTATTTCAATATTCCTCGTCTATACTGATATTCTTTAAAGTATGTTTTCCTTCAAATAGATGTAAACTAATTCGAGGTTTATACTGTTGTTGAGGCATGTGTTGCTCAGTAACGATTAAAATCGAGAATGAGTTGAGATCTTCTTATTATTCAAACTCATGATTGTCAGGCCGGTTCTGGCAGCTAAAGCCTATGAGTGTTTAGCCGACAGGAGTGAGACCTTGAGTAATTGAGAATTTCTTAAATCTTCTTTTGAACTTCAAATATTCTCTATTCCATGATTGCTTTATAAATTGTTGTTCAAATTCGAGAACTTTAGCAATTGCTTGTTCTTTAACTTATTAATGAAACCTTGTTGATCTATTGATTCATAATTCTGTCTTGCTAAACTATACCATGCTTAGTTTAATCCTATTGCTTTGTTGTTATGATTCTTTATATCAAATGCAAACCTGAATCTTAATCTTGTTGCTGTGTTGTTCATGATTCCTTACATCAATTGCTTCCCTGACCCTTAATCTTTTATTGTTGCTCATTAAAAAGGCTTAATTAATTAAAAATGTTTTTAAAATTCTTTATACTGGGCTGATATGTTATTAGTGATTAAAAGGACTAGAAAGTGAAATGTTTTTAAAGGTTATAATGTGGGGGAATTCCGTTAAATGTTTTCCACATATTCCTTCAGATTGGAGGCATAAGAGGCTAGGGTGGTCCTAATCCAGCATTTTTTTTATTTAGCGTAAGAGGCTAGGGTGGTCCTGGTCCAGCATTAAAGGCCAATGTGTTGACTAATTGGGAACCCAATTTCAAGGTCCAGAGGGACTTCGTGTCCGGTATGTGGACTTTACGTGGCTGATCACCCGAATTATCCGATTTTAAGGGAAAAACTCCAATCAATTTAAATGTTTTAAAAAGGTTTTATGAAAAGAATGTTTCGGTGAAAAGTGATGAAAGAAAGGAATGTTTTGATGAGATATATATGTTTCAAGGTAAATGGTTAGTTTCGAAATTTTAGATATCATAGTTAGTTGTTTTCTATCTTGATAAAATTGGGAACTCAATAAAATAATGGGATTAAGGATGGATAGAAGTTTCCCGGTTATTCCCTTCTCGAGTAACATTGTACGTGAAAGGGGAGTAAGAATGATTGGAGAATTTCTTGATATTCTTGTTCTCAAAGTTTTATCTGAGGCAGTATGGTTGAAGAAAATGGAAAATTATTACTCTGTGATGGAAATTGAATGTTCTTGAGATAATTATTCATTGATATTCTTCATCAATGAAGTGTTGAGATATTATTGTTTCACTATATTATTAACTTGTTGAGCATTGTTGACTCACTCTTGCTTTGTTTCACCCTTCCTTTTCAGTTAGGGTTAAGGATTTAAAAATTCGAATGAGAGCGATGAGGCACTCTAAATAGAATAGATTTCAAAGTCAGCCTGGATGCATATGGTAATGGACCGCGCTACGGATAAGAGGTATAGTGGTTATGATTAATGTTGTAATTTAGATTTTTGTTTCATACCATAACCTGAGATCGATCCTCGGTGAGGTTGTTTGTATAATTAATTTATACTTAGTTGTATTGGTTTGTGGCACCAAATCATGACCCTGGATTTGGGGGGCGTCACACAACCTATAAGAACCAATCCCCACCACATCCAAATAGGTGTTATTCCCCATAAAAATTCTTTGTTCACCCTTTTTCAACTCCTCGAACTCGGTCAAGCCTTGCTTTGTTTTTGCAATATGACGAGTTGCTCCAGAGTCAATCCACCATCCATCAATGTCTGTGGCTACATGACCATTCAATAACCCCGACAAACTCACGTTTATTTTTCCCCTTTTGATCTTGGTCCTTGCCCTCATCTCTTTCTTGATTCTCGGGACATTCATTTTGAAATGTCCATACTTTCCACAATTAAAACAACTTCTAAGTGGAAACTTCTTCTTTTGCTGATGTGGCTTGAAAACTCTTCCCTTTGAAGGACCTTGCCTTCCTTGTCCCTTGCTTTGATAGCTTGGTTTAAATTTTCCTTGAGCTAAGTTAAGCTCCTCATCTTGAGCCAAGTTCAACTCCAACTGCATTCGACTATTAACCAGATCATGTTCCATAGCCAAATCCGCAGAAAGCTGAGATGCACTCTTGATAGTTCCATTCAACCTCAAAGTTGTTGCAGCCATGTTAAGTGAGCTCGGGAGACTATTCAAAATCCCAGCAATTTGCATATTCTTGGATAGCTCATTTCCAGCCGCGGCCAAATCCTTGGCCATCACCAACATTTTGTTACAATGGTCAATCACATTATCGCTCTCACTCATCTTGCAAGTATTGTACTTGTGTAAAAGAAGTTGCACATTCACATCAGAAATGGCATCATATTTTTCTTTGAGCGAATCCCAAAGCTTTTTGGCACTTTCATACGTCTCAAATACTTTGATCAAGTTGTCTTCCATAAACATCAACATGAGACTTTTCGCCTTTTTGTCACAAATTTTCCATTGCTCATACTCCTCCTTTTCAGCATCACTAGATTTTTCTCCCAAAGTCGGACCATCCTTTTCAATGGCACTTTCCAAATTATCATGAATCAAACCATATCTAATTTTTCGGCTCCACATATCATAATTAGTGCCATTCAATCTTTCGATTTTCGCCAATTCGGATGCAATCAATTTGCTCATCATTTCCATCTTAAAAAAATTATAATTTAACATTGATTAAAATTGTGTAAAGATAGATAAGCCAAACACTTAATCAACGACATGCTTCAAAAAAATGAAGCATAACTATAAAAAAAATTACCACAATTTAAAAAATATAAACTAAAGCACATAAATTATTCAAGAACGCTAAACAAACAACAAAACCATGTACTAATTCATGCGACTTAAAAATAAATGACATGGACTATTTTATACGAATCTATATAGGAGGCAATCATGACACAAAATTGGGTACTAAACATGGCATGAAAAAAAAAACATATATGAAAAATATCACCAAAAAATGGTAAACATTTACCTTACACGAAAAATCTGGATGCAAAAAAAAAATCGCCACAACAATGTCAAGTCACATAAAATTAAACAATATATATACATGCAATGTATAAAACAAAAACAAAATCACAGTAAATTAATCTGGAAAACAAGTCGGATGGCTTATTATTAAGACAAAACAATAAGAGTAAGTTAGCAGGAGAAAACAAAACCCATGTGCTCTAGTACAAAAACAACCATAAACAAGTATAAAATATCTAATAATAAATTATGGGTGGATACTATTCACAAGCAGTCAAGATGTATGGAGCCAACACAAAAATAAACAAAGACAAGAAAACAGAGGTGGCAAGAAACGTGTGGACAAGAAAATAGGACAGCCTAAAGCTTTCGCCAATTCAAACAGTCACCTGTATGCTCTGATACCAATGCTAGATAATAAAAATATGTATGAATAAATTCAATTTATTTACTAAAGAGAAAAGTTGAAACTAAGGAAGGGGGTTCAAATAATAGCTAGGAACAAGCAATGTTAGGTGTGCTTTTTCATTGAGAAATACCTCACAATTTATAGGCATGTTTAGCACTATTTCCACCCCCTTCAAGAAGTAACCGCCCCATGATTCTCTCCATGTAATAAAGAAAATATTTGTAACTCCTAATATTTATTATTGCAACTCCTACAATAATAAATATTGTAACTCCCACAAAAAGATTTGTAACTCCCAAATCAAATATATTACAATAATTATATTTGTAACTCCACACAAATTATTACATTTTATAATTTATATTTTCAAACTAAGTCAAATTTACAACAATGAGACGAGGAACGACAACAAGAAGTTGGTTACCATTGATGTCGCTGTGGGGTAACCAGTGTTGTTAAATGCGCGCATATGTGCGCGAATATGCGAGAAGCGACGCGATGCGCACCTGAAGCGCATTGCTTTGGAGATATGTGATGTGCCTTCAGTGATGTGCTCGTTTTTCAGCGCTTCTATCGATTATGCGCAGTGCGACATGCGCAAGAGTGCGAAATGCGCAAGAAAAGCTCGCCTTTGTTAACATGTTGACCGGGTCATTTTTACAAAAACAATTATAAGAAACGGGCCTAAATAAATAGAGCAACTGTCATATACACACAGAGCAGCAGCAGACAAAGAAATTTTCGTGGTAATTATCTTCTCATCTTTTTATCTTCACACACACATACACACACAGATATATACACATATACACACATATATACACACATACATACACATATATACACACATATACAGTTATACATACACATACACATACACAGTTATGTATGATTCTTGTAGATATACTATTCTTGTATATATATATACGATTCTTGTATATATACATACAATTTTTTACTAAATTTCTTTCCCCCTTACTAAACTTATTAACTGATTATAGTATGTAATTACATACTAATTATAGCTGCTCTTCATTTAATTGCAGTAAGTGATGGCTGATAGAAAAGATGTGGCATGGAAATATGCACAGGCAGTGAACGAGGGTAGTTCGGTTCGACTTCGTTGTAATTTCTGTGAAAAAGAAACAACTGGAGGAGTATTTAGGATGAAGGAACATCTTATTGGAGGAAAAAGAAATGCTAAAGGCTTTTAAATGCCTTCTTATCTATAAATTTATAATATTCTGAATTATATACCATATATATATATATGAATATTTAGTTGTCTTCGATGAATTCGTGCGTTGCGCGTTGCGCTTATGTCCCAGTATGCTTTTGCGCTTCTATGCGCATATAGCCTTTAACAACACTGGGGGCAACACAATTCCGAAAAAATCAGGGATGGAAGAGGATATGGTAATAACCAAAAACTTGATATGTCAAATTATACCTAACCGCAAGCGCACGGTGTCTAATGCTAGTACAAATGGCAAGCGGGTCGAATCCACAAGGAGACATGTTCTACTAATTCCTTTTCAGTTATCGCTAATTGTTTCAAGGGTCAGACGAATATGTGAAATTATTAATTAACTAATTAAACTAAATTAACACTAATTAAATAGATGATAAACAAATTATTTAAAACCTAGGGCAATCAGGTCCACCATGCTTACACAATTGGCTCTTAAGCTAAAGCAATCAATGTGATCCTATAACTAGAGTATGTTAATCTCTTTCAAACATTAACACTCTCGAAACATTCAACACAATTAACCACTTTTAGTAATTCAATCAATCAGGTAATTAGAGTAAAGTTAATCTCTTCCAAGAATTAACGCTCTCATAAATCCAATGATGCTTCCGCACTCAAATTCAATTCTGCTAATCGTATGTGTGCCTCTAGTAAGTAAATCTCTCGATCCATACCCCTATTTGCATATAATTAATCCATGATATTGGCCAATTACACAAATTAATGATTAAAACATATCAATCAGAATTAACCATAACCAATCAAACCACTATGGAAATCATGCCAATATTAGTGCAAACATGGCTTCCCTTTAAGCCCTAGAAATAACTACTCGCTAATAATTAAACAAGTAAAACAACTAGTAAAACAAGAAAACATAATTAAACTAATAAGAACAAAGAAAATATT
The DNA here is from genome assembly GCA_037693485.1 of Kitagawia praeruptora. Classification (NCBI taxonomy): domain Eukaryota; kingdom Viridiplantae; phylum Streptophyta; class Magnoliopsida; order Apiales; family Apiaceae; genus Kitagawia; species Kitagawia praeruptora. The sequence goes on from CM075345.1 coordinate 104,235,896, forward strand.
AAGAGAACAAAACCTTCAAACTTCAATGTTGTCACCCAAAAGAAGAGTCATGGTGTTTCTCTGCATCTCCAACTAATAATAATACTAATCTACTCTAGACTATATTATCTCATCTAATATTACATCCTTCTTCTTCTTCTAAAATAATACCCTAGATGTGTTTATATAGGCTCTAAAAGTCTTGCCCAATAAAAGTATTTTAATACTCTAAATAAATTACAAGTAGGATTCCATAACTGAATAGGATTCCTTAATTAAAATTCGTAACTATATTTACTCCTCTGTTTCTGGGCTCTTCTAACTCGATTTTGCTTATTGGACCACCTCTGAATTAAAGATAATTCCACAAGCTTCGCGTGGATAGCTTACGGGCCTCAAACGGACTTCTAGAACTCAAGATATGGCCAAAACAGTGTAGCACAGCCCGTGTAGCCCAATAATACGAATTTTCTCCTATTTTATCTCCAAAATAGCTCTTTTTGCTCCAAATCCTTCCAAGTCATGAATTCTTTATTTCCTACAATAAAACAATCAAATCTATTAAATAAAAATCCAAATCAATGCAAAACACAATAAATATGAGAATAAAATCATCTAAAATATATATAAAATATATTCTATCAGCGATAATCATGGGAAGAGAGAAAAGTTGGATGTTAATCCCGCTTTTACTACAGCTGGTACAATTTTGAAAAAAAATTCAGCGAGGGAATCTATTGAGTTAAATGAAGCAAATGGGCTGATAATTATGGATCAAAAAAGGCGCAGGGTGGAGGAGCCTAACTCAAATGGGCCGAAGGACAAACAAAATATAATAGTAGTAGATGCAGACATGATAGATATACAGAGGACTAAAAATATGGAGGCAAAAAACGATTTGAAGGCGGGTGTTGGCAGTGCAGGCCCGCCAATCATCATAAGTATCATTAATTGGAACTGCCGTGGGGTTGGGCTCCCGCGGAATTTACAGTTCCTAACGGACGTTGTACGTCAAGAAAAACCTAGTTTTATTTTTTTTTTGTGAAACATTTGCTAAGAAGTCGAAAATGGAGTGGGTGCAAAGGAAATTAAGATATGAAGGGTTATTTGTAGTTGAATCTCAAGGTAGAAGTGGCGGTCTAGCGTTATTATGGAGGGATAAAGACCAGGAAGAGTTGATAAGTTTCTCTCGTAATCATATCGATGTTAAAGTTCACATTGAAGATATGAATGATTGGCGTTTGACGGGTGTGTTTGGGGAACCCGATAGTTGGCTCGAGATGCAAATTTGCCTTGGTGTGTAATAGGGGATCTTGATAATGTAACATCCTTAAATGACAAGTCTGGGGGAGCTCCTTATCCTAGTTGGCTGATTGATGGGTTTAAGGAGGCAATGCAGGATGTAAGGCTCATGGATATGGAACTAGTAGGACATCAATTTACGTGGGAGAGGGGCAGAGGTACAGCAGAAAGCATGGAAGTCAGATTGGACAGGGCGCTTATGACAGATGAGTGGCTGAACATGTTCCCATTGGCAAAGTTACATAACCTGGAAGGATCAACCTCCGACCATAGCCCTATCTTTTTTGTCCCATAAGTTAAAACTCATATTTCTGGTTCATATCGATTCAAGTTTGAAAATGCATGGTTGACAGAGCCTTGTGCGAACAGCTAGTTCGAGATGGATGGAATGAAAATGTCAGGGTGGATATTCAGCAAAAGGTGAAGACTTGCAGCGATAAATTAACAGTATGGGGAAAAGAGATAACTGGGAATTTCAGTGGTCGAATTAAGTCCTGCAAGGAGATTTTAAAGCAGTTTTGAGGTGGCAGAAATATGTAATCAATAAGCAGATATAAAGAAGCAAAATTTCAGTTGGATTGTATTTTTAACCATTATGAAATTTTCTGGCGGCAACGCTCGAAGCAGCTCTGGTTACAAGCAGGGGATAAAAATAGTAGATATTTTCACAATTCAGCGGACAATCGTAGAAGGAATAACCAGATTCATAAGCTTCAAGATGCAACTGGGCAATGGATACATTGGGAGAATGGGTTAAATGATTTAATGATGAGATATTTTACTGAGCTATTTCGAGAGACTGAATCTAATTTGTAAGAGGTAATCGACTGTGTGCCTAATACCATAACGAACTCTCAGAATGAAGAGCTGTTAAAACTGGTAGAAGACGAGGAGGTTAAGAGGGCTTTATTCTAAATGCATCCGGATAAAGGCTCCGGGTCCTAATGGAATGACACCGACTTTCTTTCAAAAATACTGGAATATTGTAGGGAAGGATTGTTAGGTAGCCTACCATTTCTTTGCCAAACTCCATCTACCACCACCTACCACCAACCACCTACCACATCTTATCCCTCCTATAAATACCTCCATCTCCCTTCATTCTAAATTACACCACAATTCTCTCTTCTCTCTCTATAGCTGCTAGATAGTCCGTCTAGTAGGGGAGCCGGTTTAGCCCGCTTTCAGGAAGTGTCGGGATAGAAGGTCCTCGTGCCTAAACTATTCCTTAGGGTACTTGGGTTTGACTGCAGCCATCGGAGGTGGTCCCGCTGCATGGGTCTTTCTATCAGGTTGTGTGGCACTGTCCGGGTTGGGAGATGGAGAGAAGGAAAGGTTGTCGGGAAACAGTGATAGGGGAGGTTTTGAGATAAACACTTCAGTGAGTTGGGGATATACATAATAGGTATTGTAGGGCTGAATTTTTGTATGAAATTCAAGGGGCCGGATATTGTAATCTCTTTTATCTAGTGTGAAGTTGTTGCTCTTGTGGATGTAGGCTGGGCTGAACCACGTTAAATCTCTTGTCTCTTTTACTGTATTGGTTGGTTTGTTGCGTCATTACTATCACGTATATTTGTGGGATCTAAGTGCACATATTTACCAAATCGCTTCCGCATTCGCAGGGAATCGGGCAGATTCCTAACAGTTGGTATAAGAGCTAGTTGTGTCTAAATTATTGGTGCCGAAGGAAAGTCGTTAAGAAAAGTGGTTGTCTAATTTGGCGCCGTTTTTACGGAAGTGCTCCCATTGTTTCTTACACTTATCTGGCCAATTGATTTAGTTGTTTAGATTGGTTTGTGTGTCCAAATCGAGATCATGGCAAGTATTAAAGGATTCACGGTGACTCCATATGATGATAAAGGAAGTTTTACTCTTTGGCAGAGAAGGGTAAAGGATATCCTAACCCAACAGAAGCTAGCAAGGGTTTTGAAGGGGAAGGAGGGAAAACCAACAAAGATGAGCGATGAAGATTGGGAGGATGCTGAGTCGCAATGCATGAGTACCATCAGGCTATGCATTGCTGATAACATTATCAATAATGTTGTTGACGAAAGCACGCCGAAGGAATTATGGTCAAAGTTGGAGACATTGTATCTCGGGAAGAACTTGACTACAAAGTTAAATCTAAAGCGCGAGTTATACAAGCTGAAGATGGCAGCTCAAGGCAATGTTATTGAGCACATGAATGTGTTTAATGGTATTGTTGATCAACTTGAAAAGGTTGATGTAAAATTGGAGGAAGAAGATAAGGCCCTTATTCTTCTTAATTCGCTTCCGGAGTCATTCGATCATTTGGTCACAACCATTTTGTACGGGAAGGACACGTTAAAAATGGAGGAGGTTCAGTCAGCACTTTTGTCAAATGCTGGAAGGAAGAACTAGGATGGTGACAAGGACGGAATGATAGTTTTGGCTTTGCGTAGTCAAAATAATAGAGGAAGGGGTGCTGTGAGAGGATCTACCAATAGCAGGGGTAAATCCAAATACAGTGAAAAGGGCATGCAGTGCTTTGGTTGCAAGGAGTGGGGTCATATTAGGCCAAATTGTCCGCTTAATAAGAAGGATCCAGATGCATCATTGGCTGTGGTTACTCTCGATTGTGAAGATGTTTGCACCGTATTCAATCGAGGCACTAGTTCTCCAGGAGAATGGATATTAGACTCAGGGTCATCTTACCATGTATGTTCCGAGAGGGGGCATTTTGACAAATTCCAAGATACAAAGAATGAAACAGTTTCTTTGGCTGATGGATCTACTTGTGAGATCAAGGGGATTGGAATTGTGAAAATTAAAATGTTCGATGGAATAGTTCGCAGCTTGAACGGGGTAAGATATGTGCCTAAGCTGAGGAAGAATCTAATATCTATCGGTCGGTTAGCTTCAGAAGGCTACAGATGCTCTGTAGTAGGGGGAGCTATGAATATCAAAAGAGGCCGTGTGGTTCGGATGAAGGGAGAGCTACGTGGGGGAATATATCGTCTGATTAGTACGTGGCCAGAACGTACTGGAACTTCGAAAATCTGGTTATCTCGTGCACGAGGGAAGAGTGACTTGAAGGATACTGTTGCGGTTGTATTGCCTTCCAGTCTAGACGATGGTGCAAAGACTGCTGGGATGGATGCTTGGTCGAAGGGCTTCCACGACATCAACGAGTAATTGGTGTGTTGCAGCTGCATATGGGCATCGATCAACATGAATCAAGTGAGCAGTGAACCATGAAACAGATTGATTTGTTTGATATGCAGTTGGGGAGTAAATGAAAGATCGATGGTCACACTTATGTGTGTGATGGTCACACTTGCGTGTGTGATGGACTACATATGGGATTGACCGACGTGAATCAAGCGAGTATGTGTGTATACAACAGATTGCTTCACATGTATGTAGTTGGACAAATAGAGGTCAATGGTACACTTGTGCGTATAGCAAGTGGGCATTCGAGAATGAATGTGCAAACTAGGGTATAGTTTGGAGTCTTGGACTCGGGGGGAGTTTTGTCGTATGGAATGATACGGATCGAGGAAAAGTTAGAGCTGTGCAAACAGGGCACAGGTATGGAATGCAAGTGAAGAGCTGTGAGTTTGGAAAGAAGGGGAGATTGTTAGGTAGCCTACCATTTCTTTGCCAAACTCCATCTACCACCACCTACCACCAACCACCTACCACATCTTATCCCTCCTATAAATACCTCCATCTCCCTTCATTCTAAATTACAACACAATTCTCTCTTCTCTCTCTATAGCTGCTAGATAGTCCGTCTAGTAGGGGAGCCGGTTTAGCCCGCTTTCAGGAAGTGTCGGGATAGAAGGTCCTCGTGCCTAAACTATTCCTTAGGGTACTTGGGTTTGACTGCAGCCATCGGAGGTGGTCCCGCTGCAGGGGTCTTTCTATCAGGTTGTGTGGCACTGTCCGGGTTGGGAGAGGGAGAGAAGAAAAGGTTGTCGGGAAACAGTGATAGGGGAGGTTTTGAGATAAACACTTCAGTGAGTTGGGGATATACATAATAGGTATTGTAGGGCTGAATTTTTGTATGAAATTGAAGGGGCCGGATACCCGGATATTGTAATCTCTTTTATCTAGTGTGAAGTTGTTGCTCTTGTGGATGTAGGCTGGGCTGAACCACGCTAAATCTCTTGTCTCTTTTACTGTATTGGTTGGTTTGTTGCTTCATTACTATCACGTATATTTGTGGGATCTAAGTGCACATATTTACCAAATCGCTTCCGCATTCGCAGGGAATCGGGTAGATTCCTAACAAGAATATTATTGAGATGGTTAAAATATTCTTTAAGGATGGTGACATGTGTAGGAGTTTGAATGCTACTAATATCGTCTTGATCCCTAAGAAGAAATGTCCTTCATTAATTACTGATTTGCGTCCTATATCATTATGTAATGTTCTAGTCAAAGTCATTACGAAAGTGGTAGCGAATCGTCTAAAAGGAACGCTTGAATCAGTTGTTTCGGAGAATCAAAGTGCCTTTATGGCAGGTAGGCTTATATCTGATAACGTCATGGTTTCCTATGAAGTTATGCACTATCTGAAAATAAAGAGACGAGGAAGGGAGGGGCATCTGGCGCTTAAACTCGATATGAGTAAGGCCAATGACATGATCAAATGTGCTTATTTGAGAGCTATTCTGCTTAAAATGGATTACAATGACCGGTGGGTTCACTTAATTTTACAATGTGTTTGCTCTGTTTCGTACCATATTACTCATGCAAGAAGGGAGATTGGTCCTATTTTTCCTGGCTGTGGTATCCGCCAAGGGGATCCTTAATCCCCTTATCTTTTTATTCTACGTGCTAAAGGGCTGTCAGCGCTACTTCAAAGGTCTGAACAACAGAAATTAATTCAGGGGATAAAAGTTTGCAGGCAAGCACTACACACATGCTTTTTGCAAAGGACAGTTATTTATATTGCAAAGCAAATGAGGAAGAGGCTTGGCATGTTTTGAGGCTTCTTCAGGTCTTTGAAAATGGTTTTAGACAAAAAGTGAATTTATCCAAATCGTCTGTGTTCTTTAGTAGGAATACCAGTAGAACAGATTGCAGTTGTGTCAGGTTTTACAAATGGAGGAAGTGGGTAAAAACAGTAAGTACTTGGGACTGCCAAACATGATGGGTTGAAGCAAAGTGGCTACTTTTGGTTTCCTTAAAGATAGAGTAAGAAAAAGGGTGCTAAGTTGGGACAGAAAGCTCATTTCGCAAGGGGGCAAGGAGGTGCTAGTGAAGTCAGTTGCTCAATCATTGCCAACATACGCTATGAGTGTTTTTCTGCATCCGGTGGAAATAATGAAAGATTTGGAAAGAACAATGTCACGATTTTGGTGGAATTCAAAGACAAATGATAGCAGAAGTATTCATTGGATGAGCTGGACTCGGTTGAGCAGACATAAGTCGACAGGGGGTATGGGATTTTGGGATTTTAAAGATTTCAATCTGGCTATATTGGGTAAACAAGGATGGAGATTCATTACCAAGCCTGATAGTCTCGTTAGTGAAGTGTACAAAGCCCGCTATTTCTCAAATGGGGAGTTTTTGGATGCTTCTATTGGCAATAATCCTAGTTACATATGGCGAAACATCTAGGAAGCGAAAGACGTTATTATTGCAGGCATGTGGTAGAGAGTGGGTTCAGGGGAAAAAATTAATATTATGGGTCAACCATGGTTATAGGATGATCACAATCCTTTTATCACTTCGAACTCTCCCGCTTTAACTCATAACAAGGTTTCTTCTATAATGGCGTTGGATCGTAGCTGTTGGGATGAAGATAATCTTCGAGATTTGTTTAATGACAGAGATCAAGCTTGTATAAGAAGGATTCAGCTGAGTGAGGATGGGGGTCAAGATGGCATTTACTGGAGTAAAGAGCACTCAGGACAATACTCAGTCCGTAATGCCTATAGGATGTTGCAAGCTCAAAAAGACTATTGAGTCAGGAGGACAATGCTAGTTTCTGGCGAAAGATTTGGAGGATAAAAGCCTCATCCAAGGTTTTGAATCTTATTGGAGATCATTATCTCACTACCTTCCAACAATGACAATGTTGCAGCAAAAATGTGTTCCGGTAGAGAGTTTATGCCCAGTCTGCAAGTGTGAAGATGAAACAGTGAACCATGTGTTTCTGGGATGTCCTATGGCTGTTCAATGCTGGAATTTGACAAGCCCAGAATTGCAGGTAAACGAAGGGGAGGATATATTTCAATGGTGGGAGAAGATCTTAATTAGATGTGATATTGACAAAAGGGCGGAAATTGCATCTATTTGTTGGTCGATATGGAAAGCCAGGAATGAGGTGGTGTGGAACAAGAAATTGTAGAAAATAAAACGTATATAAGACACCTATATCTGTATGTGTATGTACATGTGTAGAAAAAAAATTGAAAGACTACATTGTATTCTCTTCTTCTCATTTTATTACTGCAAACACCTCACAATATATAGTGCAATACAAGAAAATTGCAAGCTAGAAAACAGAACACGACATACACTACTTTCCTAAACAAACTCTAACAACCCATGACTTATTCCACGATCCTAAAATCAAGGAAACAGACATCCGACCAAATCAAATCAAATACTACAAATCATAATCAAATCAAACGTTAACTTATTTAAAATATTGTTTGAGATTATCTCTAACAATCTCCCCCATAATCTCAAACACCGCAGCACTCTCTCTGTCGTTCAAATACAGAGTCGAGTTCATTTTTGCCCATATGGCAACTTCAACTTCTTTATCAGCCCGTATGGCTTTTAAACTGAGCCCGTATGGCTGATTCGACTGAGCCCGTATGGCTAATCCGACTGAGCCCGTATGGCTATTAAACTGAGCCCGTATGGCTATTACACTGAGCCCATATGGCTATTGTTTGCCCGTCCCGTATGGCTATTGTTTGCACGTCTGGCACTTCAACTCATTTTTCATCTTTCAATGTCACGTCTCCTTGCGCTCCACGAACGACGGTAACGTCCTCATCTCCTAAACTGACTCCAGCAAAAAAACATCACCAACTACACAAAAGAAACCACAAAGGGACACAATGGCCACCCCCGGAAACTCATTGCACTTCTCCAAACGAGAACATGGCAAACAGCAAATCTCAAACGTGGGCAGTGCAAGAGAACACCATATGCATCCCATACTGCACATGATGATCTCTCCCACTATTCAAATACACCCGACACTAACACCTTCATTTGCGCAGCCATACACCCATACATCGTCAAAAACCCAAACAAGGAGCCATCCGCATTAACAGGCTCCTCCGAAGATAAAATCTCCGGGACTCCAGGTAAACACGGCAGCGCCCCAGAACATCGTCACCACGCCTCCACCAGCAGTGGCTTCACCACCGTCAGCGGCTTCACCACCGCCGGTGGCGGAACAACAAAACCTCGCTCTGATACCAAATGTAGAAAATAAAACGTATATAAGACACCTATATCTGTATGTGTATGTACATGTGTAGAAAAAAAAAATTGAAAGACTACATTGTATTCTCTTCTTCTCATTTTATTACTGCAAACACCTCACAATATATAGTGCAATACAAGAAAATTGCAAGCTAGAAAACAGAACACGACACACACTACTTTCCTAAACAAACTCTAACAACCCATGACTTATTCCACGATCCTAAAATCAAGGAAACAGACATCAGACCAAATCAAATCAAATACTACAAATCATAATCAAATCAAACGTTAACTTATTTAAAATATTGTTTGAGATTATCTCTAACAGAAATACACTCGAATTCATGTTGTGATTGCAAAAGCTAAACAGACAATGGAAGTATGCCCAAAGCAATTTATCTCAGACTCTGTTTCCGAAGATAGTTGAAGGGGACGGAGATACTCTTTGGGTTAGGCCACAGATTGGAACAATCAAGGTATCAGTGGACGCAGCAACATTTCGAGAGTTCAATTCTTCTGTATAGGGATGGTAGTCTGAGATGAAAGAGGTGATTTGATCTTAGCTAAGACTTGTAAGCATGGTCTGGTCAGTGGTCTCTGCAGAAATGGCAGAAGCTTTGGCCATCAAAGTGGCCCTCAGCTGGACCAAATCTCGAACTGGTCAAAGGTTATCTTGGAGTCTGATTGCTTGATGGCAGTGCAAGCAATTCAGAGTAAGGCTCCAATGGTGTCTCCTTTTGGTCTAATTATACATGAGTGTTGAACGTTGTTACAAGATCAAAACACAGTATCATTGTTTTTCATTAAACGGTCTACTAATATGGCGGCTCATGAATTAGCTCGAGTGTCATATTCTTCTCTAGATCGAGGAGTTCTATTCCTATTGGAGTAGATAATGCCTTTAAAGTTGATTCAGCTTATTAATAAAATTTGCTTGTTTATCAAAAAAAATAAATTAATTCTGAATATTACTTTTATAGTTTTATTCTGTATTTTCTTTTGTTTCTTTGTTTCCTTTTCTTTTTCTTTTTTGACAATTTTTTTTTCAAATGTAAAGAGCTGAGCAGGAAATTTTGTTATGTCAAATACTAGGTGACTTGCCAAAGCCAGTTGGTGGGAAAAGAGTTAATTAGATTTACAAGTTGTGCATATAGGGAAACCTCTTGTATTGTTTTTTTAGGTTGATAATAGTAATGAAGTTATCTTAATCTCTCATCTCTTTCTTTCCATTATCTCATCTCTTTCTGAATGATAATACTTGATCCTTAACAACAAAGCATTCGATCGAAATTTAACATCTCAGAGAAGTAAAGCTTGATAGAATCCGCAAACTTGTTTTTATTTTGTCAAAAGTGGCAACAAAGTTAACCATTGAATGAGAATATGAGTGTAGTAAATGTGGAACAAGGGTCAAGGAGCTGAAAAAACATTTTGAACGGGTTCAATAGCATGACAGTGATGGTAATAAAAGGCCAAACATAGTTTATAATGGGTGCTGATACATGCACAACCTTAATTAATATGATTGCACACCTTAATAAAATTTTAGACTAAAATGTCCTTGCTAACATTTCAACTATACTTTGTTTGTTAGACATTTATTTTTTATAATTAAAATCGAGGTGTAATGGAAAAAAAAAACAATATACATCACAATGTATAAGCATCAAAATTTTTATAATCTTAAATCACCAATGCATTTTAAATTAATCCTCTTCTGACTAGTTTCCACATAAGATAAAAATATAAAATTAGAAATTAAAGTATCATAATTAATGAGTTTAATCAACAAAATTAATATAACAGCCTGCATAATTTAAAAGTAAATTTTATCTACTTTAAAAGAAAAGGATATAATTAATATGTATTATGAGATTTTAGAAAAGTACTAAAATAATAGAACAAATAATTGATAAATGATTAGAGTATGCGAAAAATAAGTAAGACTCCCCACAAAAAAAAATTTAAAAAAAATAAGTAAGACTGAGGGGTATTTTGGACAGAGTATATTAATAGCAAGCATCAATTGAGGGTGTGCATATATCACCGACCTTTATAATTTGGCAGAATTTGATTAAATCGAAGGCCAATTGTGAGGGTGAACAGGGAATACAGCTTACATTTTGTGCTGGTCAATGGTGGTGGTAATTGTTTCAATCATGGTTCTAAAAATCCCCGATTTAGCCGATTAATCCCCGATTAATCCTTTGTAAGGTAACCAACCGATTCGATTTTTGAAATCTGATTAATCCTGTGAATTTATTTAAAATGATATGTTTAATTGTAAATTAGACTAATATATTAAATATTATTATAATATCCGATTAGTACTCCGATTAATCCTTCCGATTAATCCTTCCGATTAATCCCCGATTACCCGATTAATCTTAAATCGGTACCTCAACCGATTTATACCGATTACCGATTTTTACCACCATGGTTTCAATTGTGTTTCCGGCACCCAGTTTCTAGTTCGTTTTTAGTGATCTACCTTTTGTTTAAGAAATTAATGAAACAATGACATAAATATCCCATTTTTTAACAAAATTGACGATAACAAAAATCACGGATGGTGACCATAAATACCACTCTATTACGCATTTGGGAGAGGGGTAATAGATTTTATACATATTACGCATTTGGTAGAGGGTAATAGACCTGCCAGGGGAGCCTATTACGCATTTGGAAAATGGATAACCCCTTTTACCCATTCTCCAAATGCGTAATAAAAGAAAAATTTATACTAGTTACCCAAATATCAAATACATAACCCTATTACTCTCATATGAAATTCACTCTCATATGAAATGTGTAATAAACGGGTATTTATGACCATCATCAATGCTTTCTAGTATTCTTGTTATGTGATACTCCGTATATGTTTTTGAGGTATTCTTGGCTAAAGCCCGAAATTAACTCCTACCTCATTTCATATCCCGCATTTCATATCCCGTATTCTGCGTGTTTTACAAAAACTTTAAATAAATACCACACGATGAATTGAATTTACAAATCAACTCAACTCTGGTCTCTGTAGGTCTAAAATATTAGAAACGTTACATACATATAATAATTCAAACCTAAATTGCAAGGGCTCGACCTCACAAACATAAATGAGTGACCCATTTCGAAATTATATTGCACATCACTAACATTAATACACATTTGTTCATCTCATACTTGTAAACAAGTAACCTAGTGACTTTAAAAGCAAAAGTTTAAAACTAGCTTTAAGCAATCTATATCTGCCTGTACAGTCCCAAAACAAAACATATCAATTTCAAATTTATTTCGTCACTCAAGCTATGCTTGTAGCTGTCTAGCACCTTCTCTCCTGTCTACATAAAAGAAGACAGCTCAGTCCTATGCCTCCTCAGTACCTGTCAACACACCATAGATTATTTCAGAAACCAAATGGAATCCTGATCAGGAAAAAGATGTGGCCAAAGTAGAAACGTGAATGGTAGGTTTTAGTTTGTTTAAACAAGAATAAATGTAAACGTCTGCAAAATCTTGTTTGTAAAGCACACCTTTTTCAAGTGAATATTGAACTTACATAATTAAAGGAAAAATGTAATCAACTGAATGGGGCGGGGGGTTCATAAGATGTCAATTACTTATTACAATTACATCCCTGCAGTAAGGTAATGCAATATGATCAAAGACATACTCTTACCAAGCGTGCAACTACCGGTAGAAAATGCCAAGAGTTCAGGCTTCCTTAACCAGTACTGTTGAAATCGTTGTCTGGCATACTCCATATAGTTAAAGTCTATTTCATTAACAAGTTCCTGGAACAAAAAAAATTACACTATTTTGAAGAGTTCACAAAAAGAAATTGATTCTTAGTGCAATTTTACCTAACGTAGTAATACATAATTAGGTAACAAATCATAGAGATGGGCTTTATTGTTATGCAGCACTACATGTAGACAATGCGTTGAAATGCAACACAGAAGACGTTCATAAATATATTTATATTAAGCTACATATAAGCGTAATAAAATTAAAGTATCCTATACCTCTCCTAATACTGATATGCACAACCATATTTGTAAGTACAATAGAGTAAAAACCAAAAACCAACACCAGACAAAGAAAAAATCACTAGCAAGATAGCTACCAAAGGAAAGAAAATGCTTTGCTACTCGCCGAAATAGAAAAAAGTGTATCCTAGCCAGAAAATGATTAGAAGGGATAGAGCTTCCTCTATCATCAAGCAATTTATGTCTTTGTGCTCTGCAGAATCCATCCCAAGCATAGTGGATGAATTCCACCCATTTATAGGTACTTCTCTGAGTACCTGATTGCCGCAACTAATTCCATTGTCTCTTAGCATACCAAAAATTTAGAACTTATTGACACAAATCCTAGATAACCTTTCAAACAATTATAATATGCACATAGTCTGTTTTTTGTAAATGTAACCAGTAATTTGCTGTTTTCTTACAGTAACTTTTATGAGAAAGAAATAGGTTAAAGTGGGGAGATATTCTCCAACTTTATGTCAGTAAAGAGCTAAAAAAAGAAGAAAAAAAAAATCCTCTGGAAGACTTCAAATTCTTGTCCCAGCCAAAAATTCCTCGTCTTGTTCCATCATTGTGATTAAGGCAACTCTACATAGATATTTCTACCTCTTAATGAAACCTAAATATACTTCCCAGACTTCACACAACATATCTCTTTGTCACAAAATTATTTCACACTTCAGTAAATCCAGTAACAAGATTTTTACGTAAGAACAAAAAGCTCAATTTAGTCCACTCTAGTAAGATAAGCCACCTAGTAAATGATTCACACATCTTATGATATTACGATTTCTGGAACTAAATATTAGACTTTAATGAAGGTAACATATGGAAATAGTGAATATTACCGATATTAATCCCCATAATCCCCAAAACAGATGACTGGCAAGAGTATACTTCTCGACTTCTTGCACTAAGCATTCCATTTCAGAATCACTGGGCTCTTTACCTGCATGGCAACAAAAATTGTCAGGCCTAAAAACCAAAACAGTCCAGAGTCCAGACTCTCCATCACTGTACTACACTATTTTACTTGCAATGCGACACATGCTTCAGTTAGAAGCAGACAGATAAGATAGCTACAACACCAACATCTTTGTTTTGCTTCTATTTTGACAAGTAAATCTTGTCAACTAAGGACTTACAGATGCCGAGAGTTCAATAAATTAAAAAGTTACCTATTTCACTTTTATCGACAATATAACATAAACAAAACTCTTTCACTACATATGTTCTTTCGTTTTCTGTTAAGTTGCTAAATTTCTTACCTGAACAACTCAGATACACCTGCAGAAATCTTTTACGCTCATCATAACCTGAAATAATATATAGATTAAAAGAGCTCAGTGAAATTTGAGGTTCATAACACAATATTAAGTTATAAACTACAATTTGGATCTGTCGATGTGGTTTGTGCAAACAATAGCAACGATGACACTCACCCACCTGGATATTTACTATAGTCCATAAGATGAGGTGTCTCTGTATGATAGTCAGCAGCCATCTCACAGAAGTGGTTTGCAATATCAAAGGCAATGGGGTTGTAACAAGCATACTCGTAGTCCTACAGTCAAATATAAATGAAAAAGAAAAACAACAAATAATTTAAAGAAGCAATTGCATTACCAGAAGATGATGTACTGAAGAGATGAAGTTCACATATTGCAACATACATAAAAATAATCAGAAATTTGTTTTATTTTTCTTATTTTACTTCCGAGATGGTTGACTACCACTTCATTATAACTGTTCTGCATTTTTAATGCAGGAGGTTAACTTCAAGGTAGAACTCTCGCAAGTGTGAAGGCCAGGGATATTTCTCAGAGAAAGGAGAAGAAAAAGGCAACAAAGTCAAGCAAAAGATTAAGTTACTGAGTAACCACCAATGAACCACAAAAGGGTCGTGACATTGGACCTTTGGAAGACTCGTAATGTTTTTAATACAAGATCAACAATTAGGTGACCAGTGAACTATACTACGGCCTTCTTTGATTAAACCGAATGTGAGGAATTGGAACATAACTATATAAGTACAGTAGTGTAGTAGCGGATGTGAGTAAGGGCCGCGGCTCACCCTGAAATTTGAGAAACTGTTTTTTTTTTTTTTTGAGCAACTAGGTTAGTAATCTACTGAACATAGTCCACACTGCATAAGGTCAAAGAGCAGATTCAAAGTTTGAAGACATGAACTAGGCGTAATTTAGTTTTGTGAGTATAATAATTTCAATCATTTACAATAATTTGTTCGTGTAGATTAATAATTATTTATTTATTTTTTATAGAAATTTTTATCCTATTGATTTCATTAAACATATCAATAAGAAGAATTTTTAATATATATTAAAAAATTGCCATAGAAAAATATAGTAGAAGATTGATTTAAATTTTACAATATGCCAAAAACAGTTTTAGAATTTTTTTTTCGGACTTTTAATTTTTTCGCTCACCCTCAACTCCAATCCTAGCTCCGCCACTGAGTAAGGGTACTATAGTCTTTTCAGGAAGTTAGTTACTGAACTATTATGAATAGAAGATGTTGTAAACTTTCATTATATTGCAGATTATTCATATAATAGAAAAATTTTCCACAGATCTTTCTGTCTTTAGGTTTTCTAACTACTTTCTCTCTCTCTAACTGATTCTCTCTGCATTTCTTCTCTCTTAAGCTACTGTTCTTCTCTGTTTCTTAGTTAAATCTCTCTGAATCTCTTTCTTTTGATTCTTTGTGAATCTAATAATCTATCCACATTCTTACTTCTAAACTGTTCTCTACTGCAATTATTATAAGAAAACACAAAAACACTTACTTTTCTACATTGAGAAACAACCCTAGTTCCTGACACCGAATGAAAAAATTCGACTAATATATCCTAATTAAAAGTTTGCTGACTGAAACATACTGTTGCTTAACATTTACATAAAAAAATTCTGAATGACGTTAGATTTACATTTTTGTCATAAAATATGTTCAGCTTCCTACAGCAAGAAACATGACTCTCATATAAAAGGGTTACATGTTTTCTCTAAATAACAAACTAATTATCTAATTCAAATAAGGTATACTCAACTAGGCAAAAGTTCAGTGTAGACCACTTAATAGTTAGAACTTAGAACCATTAGACCATTACATAGTGCAGAACAATGTGAATTTTATAATATTACTGAAAATTGCAGTATAATGAATCCGAAAATTGCAGTAAAAAGAACTTGATTTGCTAAACAAGTTCATTTTAACCATGAAAATTCTTGGAAAAGATATTGTATGTGTCCGTAGAAAAAATTGTAGGAGAGGATCTAACGTTCAACTGGTCTAAGAGTGATTAATTTAATACTTTTAAAAGGTAATGTACATTACGTTTGAAAAAAAAAATATAGGTTTCGGTGTCATGTTGCAAGGATAAAATAGGAAAACAATCATTCAGCGTGGAAACTGACCGACAAAGGCAGACCTCAGTCACTTACTGACAAAAAGAGTTCTGCTCGCATTCACTATGTTTGCTAACGCTTTTTAAATAAATCTCTTAATCAAAGCAAAATGAATCATTAAGAGATGAATAAGTGTTACCGAACACCCCTTGAATATTTATGATTAAAAGCTCAGTAATCTTTCATCAAATTAGTTTCAAGTATCAAAAGCTCATTACTTTGTGATCAAATTAGTGTAAAGTATCAACATCTTAACACGAAAAGTTAGACTATTTTTGAACTTCTGTTGTAATAGGACGATGAAATCGGAACACACTAAAGAAATATAGCACACAACAGATATGGATCACTGGAAAACCACAGTTTTTCAATCAATTAATAGATTGTGTTAAAAATCATAGACAACTACCAAAATAAGATAACAAGAGTAACTACTTACAATTATGGTTATGAAGCTTGTCTCTTCATCTATCATTATGTTACCATATTGCAAGTCATTGTGGCAAAATCCTGTAGCTTGATCCGAAGAGAGAGCATTCTCCAAAAATGATATTTCCTGTTCGATTAAGTTTAAGCCAAAGTCCCTAGCTTCTTCAGTTGAAGACATGCGTTTGGCAACACCAAGGTAATTTCTGAATCACAAAAAGTCACCATTCTATATTAGATCAACGATAATAATCTAGGTGACTATTACCACCGAAAACGTTGCAGGAGATAATGCTGACTTGAATCTCTTTTTATTAAAGGTTCTTACCGCAGTCTATCCCAAAGTAAGACGGTCTTTGAACCAGGCATGTCAAGGTTGTGAAATTCCTTCATTTTAGTTGCTATAAGGGCAGATATCTCTGGATCACGCAAATCAACTGCTGATAGTGTCTGGAATTCCCATAAGAAAGTTATATATACTACTTACAGTTTCAATGCTTAAGAAACTCAACAATTTGTTTAATAACTTCTTAAACTTCATAGTAGGGGTGTGCACGGGTCGGTTCGGCTCGGTTTTTACCGAAAACCTTTACCAAACCGTATATGTCGGTTCGGTTCGGTTTTTACTTATTAACCGTAACCAAACCGTTCGGAACGGTTTTTTTCGGTGGTTTTTACTTATTAACCGTAACCAAACCGTTCGGAACGGTTTTTTTCGGTTCGGTTAACCGTTTGTCGGTTTCGGTTTTTTTCCGGTTTTTTATTTTTAATACTTAATACCTTAATATTATGCTAATATCTATGAAGTTCATAGATAAACATTCCTGAACTGCTATACTCAAAGACAGTAGTACTCCATATATCTATTGAATTACTAGATGCTCAATTTTTTTAGTTTAAAAGGCTTGTGAATGCTATCGGAAACGGTCAAACCCTGAGCACTCCAGCCCATCAGGCAGATATGGGAAACCCAATTTTGGCATATGGATACAAAATATCAGTTAGTTCACATATGAATCTGCATCATAAGAACCAAGAATTGATGTATAAGTTAACTAAGAGAAATCTTGGCTATACTTTCTCGTTATCGGTTTGTCAATAATGTGAAGTACAACTAATCAGCAGAGAAAACCTATGTAAAAAGTTAATTTACTATTCAAAATATTAGCAACAGCAATAACCATCACCAATCACAGGTCATGGTTACAAGAGTAGTCAAACAGATGCTAAAACAAGACAATTAAAGCCAATTATATCAATTCGCGGGGCAAAAAAATAAACAAGCTTCATATTTCACCAAACAAAGAACAATCACAAAAATTTAGCACAAGTGCACAACTTCTACGAGACTTTGATTCATAGTTTCTTCTGGGGTATGGTAAATTAAAATTGCTTCCTCGACTGAATCACAACTACATATCAGGTTTACAACTTACAAGGTTTCCAAAGTTTTTTTTACCCTACTAAATACGACTTGGAGCCTTTTCCATGTCTACAGTCCAAAGCTACAATACAGATTCCCGCCCATCCACCCCACCGGAATTTCAGTAATAGAACAATGAAAACTTCATGCTTACAGTAACAATGAACTATCATATAATACCCTAAAAGGGTAAGTTCGGACCTTTTCAAATCCAAAACTACAACATAGATCTCCCTAGAATAAAAAATCTGCATGCTAACAATCACATTTGAAAGAATAATCTATTATACATATACATATGCATACACATTTATAACAGATGTATATGTTAAAGAAAAAACGGAGAAATGATCATACCCTTGCATGAATGAACTCCTCAATTCTGCCAGTGGAGAACCTGCCCAACAACCTAGGGCCACGACCCATTTTAGACATGAATTCAAATGTTCTAATTTCATTTTCCCTATCAAAGAAAATGTCTACTCCTTCACCATAAATCCTAACCAAAACTTTTCTTGATCTCTCTGATCTTGTGGGCCACTTAATCTGAAAAACCTGATTTGTCATAGCGCCTTTAACTGGAATTACCTGTAAAGCATTTGGATCAATTATATCATCCCATCCAGAAGCCAACGATTGAAGAATCTTTGTTGCTTCGGAAGGTAAACGATCCTTTTTCTTCTCATTCTCCACAGAACCCATTTCTACAACAGCTACACCCAACCTTTAAATTTCAAGAAAAATTAACATTATTTTAGTATCTACTAGAGATAAGAATACAAAGAAAATCTAAAAAAGCTTAAGATTTAATGAACATAATTTAAGAAGTACAAAGAATGATTAAAACTGGTTGATACCCATCTAAGAGATATCAATGAAAACCTTATTTATTTAAGAAAAAAAAACTCAAGGTTTAATCCTTTGAAATTCAAGAAGATTAAAACTGGTAGCATTCAACAGAATTTAAAGAAAGCTCAATCTTTAAAGAAAAAAGTGAAGAAAACCTATAAAAGCTTAAGCTTTAATCTCTGAAATTCAAGAAGATTAAAAAAAATGGTTGAGATAAATTGAAGAAACCCCAATAAAACTTAAGCTTTAATTTTTTAAATTAAAGATTAATAAAAAAAAAACTAGTCCCTATCTAAGAAATTAAAGATAGCCTAATAAAGCTTTAATCTTTGCAACTCAAGATGATTAGAAATTATTAAATTGATTGGTACCCAGAAAAGTCAATAAAGTTTAATCTTTG
Source organism: Kitagawia praeruptora (assembly GCA_037693485.1). NCBI lineage: Eukaryota > Viridiplantae > Streptophyta > Magnoliopsida > Apiales > Apiaceae > Kitagawia > Kitagawia praeruptora. The sequence goes on from CM075345.1 coordinate 104,255,157, forward strand.
ATCTTTCAACATTCAAGAAGATTAAATTGGCAGGAACCCATTTAAGAAAAGTGGATGAAACACATAAAGCTTTAATCTTTAAATACTTATAATCAAGAAATATTAAAAGAGAAGAAAAGAGAAGAGGGGTTTTCTTTCTTACCTAGATGGAGAGAAGAAACGGGTCGGGTAAAGTGGATGGGGATGAAATATAGAGAAATCTAGATTTTGGGGGAAAGATTTTGAGGACCAGGGAGGGATTGTTGTGAATACAGAGATGAAAGACAGCCGTTGGATGAGAGATGCAGTGCGGGAGATACGCTGCATTGAAAGTATGACACAGCACTGATACTAGTACTGCCTTGGTCTTAGAGTGAGTGAGTGATATGTTGACAGGTGGGCTGCATTACAACGGTGACTCATTGGAGTTGTATCAGTGTCTTTTCATTGATTTTTAAAATAATCCGGATTTAAACCCGATGCAAATTAGACCGGATTTCGATAAAAGCCCTGGCCTATTTGATAAAAATCCAAATTTTATATGTATTTTTCTAAAATATTCAATTCATAATTTTTTAAAATCCATAATTTATATATAGAATATTCGATTTAGTTTTTTTTTTTTTTTTTTGTGAAAAATATTCGATTTAGTTTCGAAACCACTGATGTTGAAGAATCGGTGAATGAAATGTGGTTAGGGATGAAATGTCACCAAGTATAAGGCTAGTTGATTCATCCCAAAATGCATTCAGGCACAATACTTGATTGACATCCAGGGATAAATCACTGTTTGGGTATGAGTCACGAGAATGGTACCAAATCGAAGCAAACCCTGAATACTATATACGACTTCAAAATAAAATAACAACTATCAAAGTCAGCCAATAAAATGATGGGGATAGGTTATATCGTCGAGAATAAACATCCTCGATTACTAGTTAAGGCCCCTAAATGACTGTTTGGTGATAAAGGAGGTAGGGGTGTAAAGGCAACTACGAGGTTTGCTTGGAAGTAATCACCCTCGAAAGAGTGTGTAATAGCTCACTAATCAAGCGCTCTTGCACCAACGGAATTAAGCGATTTATCAAAATTGAAAAATTCAAAATTTTTAAAATTCAATCCGTATTTGACCCAGCCCATTTTAATGCATCTCAAGGTAAAAAGGAATGTTCATCTTGAAACTAGACACCTACAGGGGTGAAAAGATGTATACAGCTAACAATATTCGATTTTAAAATTTATCAAAAACAGCTTATTGAATTCAGTTTATGCAGACACAATTGGTAAGCTGAATGTAACTAAATGCATAACAGTAAGTAAGGTGCAGAGAAAATGAAGAACACCAAGATCTTTTCGCCAGGTTCGACCCCTAATCTCCTAATATCTATGTCTTGGTCCCTTACCAACCTGGTATGAATATAATATTGATCAATAATAAAACAATTACAAGATACAATAATATATCACCCTACCTCCCAGCAGTTGACATTTATAGACCTGTTTCTGAACTTGCTCTCTAAGCTATACTACCTAGTATACTTCAATAGCACAATTCACCAAACCCTACTATTCACAACAAAGTACCCAACAACTAATCGATTACAATCAAAACAATACAATTAATAAAAGTTACAACTCATACTATAGACTCTCTAAGTAGATAATACGAATATGATATATTATGAGCTCAAGAGAATCGGATAAAAGATTTTGCAAAGAAAGCACTGAGTTTTTTGTTGTTGTTCATTTTGTTATTAGCAACCGAAAAAATCACACAACAAGTATTTAAAGCTATACATGTTAGACAATCTGTGAAAAATAGTACAAAATAATAGCAATCGTGTGTGTGAATAACAGAACAATTAAAACAAATAAAGAGGAGGCAGGAACAGAAAAACCCGAGTCCAGTGCGTGACTGTCTCCTTAAAGCGTATTAGCCCTCACCATATGTGCGAGCGAATCGCCTCCCAGAATAAAACGAATTGCAGCGAAGCTATAAAAGCGTCACTCTCAGCGAGCATGAAACGAGGAAGAATATCACCGAAGGAGAAGAGGTTGTATATGAGAAGAGGATGTGTTTTCAAATAATAACCCTAAGGCTCTACAAGAGTTTATATAGGATAGGAAAACTTGTGCGCTACACAATTGCCCTAATTAATTAGCTGTGCTAATTAAAAAGTCGGTGGCAATTTTCCTTTATTAATTAACCGCGTTAATTAATTAAGGTAAGGCGGTGGCAAAAAATTCGTTATAAAAACGGAATTGATTTTACCTACACAACAGTTAATTCAAAATATATTCGAATTAATTTAAGTCATATTTTAAGCATTAGCCCAGTGGAAATAATTAATTTAGCAAAACTAGTCCGGGTTTATTCGGCACAATTTTCTGCTGCATTCGAGTCCGCAGGTCGCACACGCGGAAATCCCGAAGGCTTGCGAAGCCTCGGTTTTCCCTCGAAATCCCCACAATTCGCACCCCCCCTGCGCGCCCGCGTAAGAGATAGAGCAACACTTAACCAACACAAGTGAACACTCCTCTTGAGTTGTACTATATAAAGCAAAGGAAACTCCTTTTCCTTATCAATGTGGGACTTCAAGTTTAACAACAAAATTTCCACTCTTAAGGGACCAACTTTGAGTAATCATAACTCATCCATCCCTTAGTCGTTTTGAGTGTTCAAATATGCATTGGAAAGCTCTCGCGGAGGAGAACACTCTCCAAGCACGACTTGTTGCAAACACGCACACAAGGCACACTCAAATCGGAGCTCAAAATGACTCAACAATGTGGGTCTAAAACCCACATTTTCTAACAATCTCCCACATGGATGAGATTGATATCGTAGTAGCACACACCAGACAGACAGACACGAAATTTGATGTGGTGATAATTCTTCTATCAGATATAGCATATGATAGGTAGAGGTTTTCTCCTTGAACCTTCGCTTGAGTAAGCATACCGACCTTACTGGTAGACAGTGGAGGTTTGCTCTTTGAACTGTTCGACCGTTTGTGTAAGCGATGATATACTTATCACTATATCCTTTCTGACTCGTTCAGCTCTCATGTTGATGTCCATTTTGGCCATGGAATATCGTCCTGGTTCTGCAGGAGTTTCTAAAGAATTGTGCCTCGCAATTTTCCTTTAAAGCGGCCCCACTTCTCTCCCACATAGGTGATCTTTATCTTATAGAGTAACCCGCGTTTACTAAACTGATTTCCATGCGTTCAAACCTTGAACTCCATGTAACCACCGAAAGATCATTAAAAGCTTAATAGCTTACCCTCGTACCTTACAGGTCTCACTGTTTCTCATCACAGGAACAGGCCAGGGGTTACCCCCACAGTGATTTGGTCATCATGATTTAGTTGGCCCATTGAGCCAAGTTCTTGGGATCTCCAGTCAGCAATGGTTGGGTGTCCACCATGACGCCGTTAAGCAATAGGCTTAAGGCCCATCCCTCTTGATGATTTGTCAACCAGTTCTCTTGATAATCCTTTGGTTAGCGGATCCGCGATATTATCCTTTGACGGTTTAAAGTCAATAGTGATAATTTCGGTTGACATTAACTGTCTAATGGAACTATGTCGTCGTCGTATGTGACGAGACTTTCCATTATACATTGTGCTCTGTGCTCTGCCAATAGCAGACTGACTATCACAGTGCAGTCCTATTGCAGTCACAGGCTTTGGCCATCTTGGAATATCCTCCAGAAATTGGCGTAAGTATTCAGCCTCTTCGGTACATTTATCTAATGCCACAAACTCAGCTTCCATCGTGGAATGAGTTATTACCATTTGTTTGGAGGATTTCCATGACACTGTTGCTCCAGCTAGTGTAAACACATAACCATTCGTAGACTTTAATGCCTTCTTGCTAGATATCCAGTTTGCATCAGTATAGCCTTCTAGTACTGCTGGATAACTGCCATAATGCAAACCATAGTCTCGAGTTCCCCTCACGTACTTTAGTACTCGTATGATCGCTTTCCAGTGATCAGCTCCTGGATTACTCGTAAATCTACTCAACTTGCTAATTGAATATGCAATGTCTGGTCTTGTACAACTTATAAGGTACATCAGACTTCCAATTATCCGTGAGTATTCCAGCTGCGAGACTCCTACACCTTTATTCTTGGATAGATATATGCAAGGTCAAATCCACAGGTGTTCTTGCTGTCTCGACATCATCCTTGAGAAATTTCTCAAGAATCTTGTCAACATAATGTGGTTGACTTAAGGCAAGACCCTTCGAGGTTCTAGAAATTTGAATTCCCAGAATTACATTTGCTAGACCCATGTCTTTCATGTCAAATCTTGCCCTTAACATGTCCTTAGTAGATTTGATCACCTTATCATTGCTACCGGCAATAAGTAGATCATCTACGTACAATGTCATCATAACATATCCGTTTTCGTTATCCTTGTAATAGGCGCAACTATCACATTCATTGATCTTGAAACCACTGGCTAACACAACCTCATCAAATTTCTCATGCCATTTCATAGGCGCTTGCTTCAAGCCATACAATGATTTCACCAATCTATAGACTTTTCTTTCTTGTCCAGGGACGACAAACCCTTCAGGTTGTTCCATATAGATTTCCTCATCTATATCCCCATTTAGAAAAACTGTCTTCACATCCATTTGATGTACAGTCAACTTTCGCATTGCAGCGATAGCAAACATCATCCTTATAGATGTTATTCTCGATACTGGAGAATATGTATCAAAGTAATCAAGGCCATGTTGTTGCTTGTATCCTTTGATTACAAGTCTGGCCTTGTACTTATCGATGGTGCCATCAGGTTTCAATTTCTTTTTGAAAACCCACTTGCTACTGAGGGTTTTACTACCTGCTGGTAAGTCCACTAACTCCCAAGTATGATTCTGTAAGATAGAATCAACTTCACTTTTGATGGCCTCTTTCCACATAGGTCCATCAGGTGACGTTACCGCTTCCTTATAGGTTTTCGGATCACCTTCTTCGAGCAAATAAGTCAGAAACTCTGACCCATAGGATTTCTCCTTCCTTTATCTTTTGCTCATTCTCACTACCCCCACATTTTCGTCTTCACTGTCATCATTCTCATTGTCGTCTTCTAAAGACTCATGAGGTCGTTTAGACGTCATAGGGCGTTCAATTCCAGGATTACAAGGAAATACATTCTCAAAGAATGATGCATTCCTTGACTCCATAATCGTATTCTTTTGAATCTCAGAAATCTTTGATTCATGTACAAGAAACCGATATGCAGTACTATGTGGTGGATATCCGATGAAGATACAATCCACAGTCTTTGGACCAATCTTCACCTTCTTAGGTGCAGGGATTAGTACCTTTGCAAGGCACCCCCACACTTTCAGATTTTGGTAACTTGGTTTCTTTTTCTTCCACATCTCAAAAGGACTTTCATCCTTATTCTTGCGAATCATCATATTTAAAATATGAGTTGCACTTAAGATGGCTTCCCCCCACATCGACTGCGGAAGTCCAGAGCTTAACAACATCGCATTCATCATCTCTTTGAGAGTGCGATTCTTCCTCTCAGCTACTCCATTAGACTGAGGGGAATATGGTGCAGTGACCTCATGGATTATAACATGTTGTGAACAGAATTCCCCAAAATGTTCAATATACTCACCTCCACGATCACTTCGTATCATTTTGATTTTCTCATTTTGTTGTGTCTCAACTTTTTCCTTATAGATTTTAAATTTATCTATAGCTTCGCACTACAAGAAAAGGGTCAATAGACATCAGTTTATGGCCGATGTCTATGTTATTTTGCATGTGATGTCTAGGTCGGAGAGGTCTATTCTAGACATCGGCCAGAAACTGATGTCTGTGCTAACATAGACATCGGTATTCACTTCAATACAAATCAGTTGTTCTACAAAATAGGTTACATATAATTAATTTTTTAAACAACTTGCATGCCTTATATTGTAGAAAACATATAATAAACTAGGTTATTTTTCACATACACATCATTTTCTTTTTTTGAAAAAGATGTCTATTTGGATGTTAGACATCATAATTTTAGCAAATAAAGTGATGTCTATAGATATCTTAGACATCATCCTAGACCGATGTCTAATGTAATTATAAACATCAATTTGTTATCAGACTAAACGATGTCTATAGGTATATTAGACATCATCCTAGACCGGTGTCTATAGTAGGTATAAACATCAGTTGTTTCTGAAAAATCTCATTTAAATGCATCTCTTAGACATCAGATTTTTAAATAAAAAGTGATTTCTATTTGGTTTTTAGACATCGGACATTGTAGAAAAAATGCGATGTATATCTTTGTTTTAGACATCATTATTTGGTAAAACTTTCGATGTATTTGTTAGAATTAGACATCTGTTTCTGAGTGTAATTAAATAAACCATTGCATTGAATAAATATAACCATCCAAAATAAACTCATTCAAAAGGACTCAAGGATTACTATCATTTAGATTACAAAAGGACAACACTTGCAGGCACAGGCACAACATATATACAAATACAATGTCATCCATGCAAATGTAAACAACGGAGATACAATAACAATGTTGACTGTATCTTTCATTATTGCTAAATAATGTAACAAAATTTTGCTATTCAACATGACAAATTAGTATTTATGTATGATGAACTCAAAAGATCAGAACTTGATGCACACGTACAGCTCGCCCCTATTTTTGAGTTTCTTTACCTTAGTAGACCTAATATGCTTCAAGGATTCATCCAGTTGTAGTTCCAGATGCTCGAGGTGCTTTATATTTAGAGGCCCTAGGTCTTCCCCAAGAAGGTGCCTGCAATATATATATAATTTAAAACTCAGAGTAGATAGACATTATTAATGATCATAATTAAAAACCATATTTGTACAAGATTAGAAATTAAACCAACAAAGAGAAATTGGTTAGCTAGGTAGTTGATGGTAAAGAGTACTAGGAACATATGTATGATCTGTAATTCTGTATATAACAATGAAACACATATAAACTAAGTGTTCTATGAAGGGAACCGTATGAACATATTTTCTAAGATGTACATATAAACACGTATGAACATATTTTCTAAGATGTACATCATGCTTTTGTTGTTCGGCCAGAACCTGCAAGTCAAAGAAGAAAAATGAGAAATGCTATTTACCTGCAATAGTTTTTGTTCAACCGAAAAAACTTAACTAACTGGGAATTCACAGATTAACTTCTTTAAGAAAAGAAGTACTTCTGTTTTCTGAGGTGGTGTGAATTCCGTTAAAAAAGGACATGAAACTAACATTTCTGATTTAGACTGGCATAGCTGTATATTAGAATTTACAGTTACAGAAATAGAGTTAGACAGCTTTAGAGTATAATTTCTTAGCCAGCTGAACACAAACCTATAGCTGAATGTCCAAACGTGGGATCCATCAATTTCAGCCATGTCAATAGAAATCCCACTTCTCTCTTCTAATTCAGGAAGATAAGCCTCAGCGGGTTTCTGAAATCAGTTGATGTACCAAAACTAATTAATTTAATTAACTTAGATATACGATTTAAAATATATATAAACCAGTAGCATAACTACAAGTTGATTGTCACAACTGAGAAAAAATCAATATCTCCTAGATAAGTGCATGATTCATGTTAAATCTAAGCACGAATTTGGAATAGTTAAGAGTGCAAACCTTAGGGATTACCATCCTCTTTGCATCACATCTTTTTCTCTTTGAGGAAGAGCTGTGTGTATTAAATTTGTTTAACAATTTTCTGTTGGGAATGAACTCCAGTAGCATCAGAGGTATTTCGGTCATAGAGATGCTATAAAAGCACAGTACTTTAGCAAAGTATTGTATTAAATCAAGTAAAGGATCAGCAATGAATAATAAAAAAGGAATAACACATGAAGATTTTTTCATAGAGAGAAAAGAGGCAGACACAATACCTGTTGATCCATAAAGATTCTTGGGGGAGTATACCAGGCACCTTTGTGTTGCAAGCCCATTCCATGTGATCTTCTTCCACTAATGACAGTGATAGCAGAACTCACCGGTGAAGATTGACAGCTTTCTTGATCTCCACCATCTATAGAGGGCCCATGAGGTTCACTTTGGGTCCTCATGGCAACAACATAATCATATGTTGAGATACCCTGAAGAGATACTTTAATTAGGTTATTTATGTTATCTAACCTTATTGAAGATTAAAAGGGAGAAATCCTAAATATACACACCTTACAAATCAGAATCATGTGGAAGAAGAACAGTTCTCCAAGTGGCATTGTAGACAGGAAGGAAACAATTGTACATAAAGCCTAGAGCAAAGGAACAAACAATAAATTGAAATAGGATAAATGAAGTGAAACAAGGAGCATTTGAGAGCAACGATGAGCATAAGAAAAACAACAATCAGTTCGAAATATCAAAGATTTCTAAACCAACTAAAAACAATAGTCAAAAAAGGTTAGAGGTCTCGAAATTGGAATCCCAAATGCATGCATCACTATTACTTTAACATTATGTGTACCACCTAAACCAAAGTAAATGAAAGTAACAGACTACACTAAATGTCACGAAAGACAATCTACAATATTGAAGTCAAAATCAGACGTCCAGTCCAAAGCAAAAGAATTTATGAAAATCTATGGCCAGATTAATGGCTACGTGAAAGATCAATAGAAAGCTAAAGGTGAGGTAAGCAATGGAAACAGCATACCACTACAGTAGCAAACAGGGGCCGCGTAAAAACATCTCCAAGTCTCTCAGAGATCAGGTGTTCTATTGCTTTTCTCTTAGCAAAGCATCGAACAAGGACAGCTATGCCAACTCCAAGCTCAAAAATGAGCTATAACAAATATGAAAAATATAGATGCCATGAGGTAACATCGTAAACCAACCATAGATGATAACTATATATGCATACTTATTATTATTATTACTATTATTATCTAAATATATAGCATGCTCTTCACCAGCACTGGAACTAGTTATTTCACAAGTACAGGGTACAAAAACATACATGCGCCCCAAAGCAAGCCTTCCATCATGATACTCTTAACAGCTTCCTCAAGCTTCTTCATGTCGGTTTCATCGTCACATGGTTTCACATCCAACAAAGAGAGAGGACTCCTCTCAAAGAAAAAACGGAACAAACCGCCCAGAACAAATATGTTTGTTTTGTACATAAACAAGAATCAAGATATTTATCAGCATCAAGGGAGACTAAATTAAAATCAGCAGTAGGAGAAACTTATAAACCTCAAAACACCAATCGAAAATTGCATATTAACGTAGTAATATATACAATACATGAGCTTCTTGAAGCAAAATCAACAACTTTGAGAGCTTAAAAACTTACAGTGATGCTTCCTCTTGTGAAAAAGACCAAGCCACTTAAGCCTCACATCAACATCATCCTTAGTAGTTTTTAATTTATCAAAATCTTCAATAGTTGTAGATAAGACATAAGCCGCACATAGACGAGTTGTCCAGGGGATAACAGGACATCAATCAGCTTAAATTGTGTTCCTAAATACAAATAAAAAGATAAACTAAGGGGATATAATAGAATACAAATGAAGTAACACATACGAAACAATGAGGGGACGGTGGCTTCCATCAAACTCAATTAGAGAGTTTAAAATCTAATTATCGTGTAATAATTAGAGAGAATAACACAATTTAGGCTTTATTTCGCCTAATTAACACAAATTGACCAATTTTCACCCACGCAAAAGCTGGGTTCCGTGTTATTGAAATTGGTTTACCTCTTTTCGATCTAGCGTTTTGATGTTGCAGAGAATAGATCGTGAATTTGTGAAGGTGTGTGAATAGATTCATGAATTTGCAGAGAATAGATCTAGGGTTCAGTCGGGGGGAGCGGAGGAGTTTTGTGAGAGTGAGAGACGAGAGAGTTTTGTGAGAGTTTAATTAGTTTTTGATTTTATTATTTTGTTTGTTGAAAACCGGGGGAAATAATTGGAAGGGGGAAATATTTGGAAAGGGTGGGAAATAATTGGAAGGGTGGAATATTTGGCATAAAAGAGGGAAATTTTTGACTAAGGGGGAAATATTTGGAAACCGCCCGGATTCAATTTTTTTAAGTCGAACTTTAGACATCAGTTTTAATAGAAATGATGTTTTAGAACTAGAAAGACATCACATTATTTTAGGGTGATGTTATTACATCTTTTAACATCAGTGGCATTAGTAACTGATGTCTAATGTGTGATGTCTATTCAACTTTTTCTTGTAGTGTCGTCTTTGCTTTTCAGCAAATATACATAGCAGTATTTTGTACAATCATCTATAAATGTTATAAAATACTTATTCCCTCCTCTAGTTGGAGCGAATTTTAAATCACATATGTCGCTATGTATAAGGTCTAGCACCTTGGTGTTTCTTTGCACGTGTTTAAACGATGCTCTTGTTAATTTTGCCTCAACACAAGTTTCACACTTATGTTTCGAATCAATATTCAATTTTGGTATGTAATCTTTTGCACTTAAACGTCGTAAAGTGTCAAAATTAACATGTCCTAATCTAGCATGCCATAAATTAGGAGACTCAAGCAAGTAAGCAGAAGAATTCTTTATTTCATTACTGTCCTTAACGGACATCACATTGAGCTTAAAAAGCCCATCGGTTACATAGCCCTTGCCTACAAACATACCATTCTTAGACAAAATAACTTTATCTGACTCTATTACAATACGAAAGCCATGCTTATTCAACAAGGAACCAGACACAAGGTTCTTGCAAATATCAGGCACATAAAGTACATTCTTCAAAGTCAGATCCTTCCCAGAAGTCATCTTCAGAATCACCGTGCCTTCCCCTTCAATGGTTGAAGTTACTGAATTCCCCATGTAGAGCTTCTCACCAGCATCAGAAGCTTTGAGGCTAGAGAAAATCGCCTTGTCCGAACAAACATGCCTTGTAGCTCCCGTATCAATCCACCATTCCCTTGGATTAGAGCCAACCAGGTTCACCTCAGAGACCGTAGCACAGAGGTCTATGTCACCCATCTCCTTTGAGATATCATCGACCATGTTTGCTTCTTTCTTCTTGTTGGTCTTCTTAGGATTCCTACACTCAGAAGACCTATGACCCACTTTGTCGCAGTTAAAGCACTTCCCTTGAAACTTCGTCTTCGAAATTCCTCCCTTGGGTGCTAGCTTTGCCCCTTTACCAGAATTGTTCTTCTTGGGCTTATGTTCCACCATGTTTGCCTTTTCAGTGGCAACATTCATCTTCTTCTCGGATCCCCTGTTATCTTCTACAATACGAAGTCTAACGATCAGATCCTCCATAGTCATCTCCTTTCGCTTATGCTTAAGGTAGTTCTTGACATCTTTCCATCCAGGTGGCAGCTTCTCATTCATAGCAGCAACTTGGAAAGACTAACTTATGATCATCCCTTCAGCATGAATATCATGGATGATCACTTGCAGTTCTTGCACCTAACTGACCACAGTCTTAGAATCCGCCATCTTATAATCAATAAAACGGCCAACAATCCACTTCTTAGCCCCAGCATCCTCGGTTTTGTACTTATGGTCAAGTGACTCCCATAAGACCTTAGATGATGGCTTTGTACTGTACACGTTATATAACGAGTCAGCCAAACCATTCAGCACGTAATTCCGATAAATATAATCGGCGTGCTTCCAAGCATCAATAGCATAAACAGCTTGCGTGTTACTCTCAGTAGTGAGCAACGGTGGATCCTCCCTAAGGTAGCGATCCATATTCAACGTGGTCAGATAAAACAGCATCTTTTGCTGCCGGCGTTTGAAGTTCGTACCATTGAACTTCTCAGGTTTCTCAGCATGTGCAGCAGGCACTGTAGGAACCGTAGGCACAACAGGTGCAATATGTGTGCTAGGCACGATAGGCATGACAGGCGTTTGTACTACCGATGTTTGCACACCAATAGGCACCGCATGTCCGTTCGTAGGAACGAAACCTGACGGAGTCGATCCAATCGGAACATTAATCTTTCCCACAGGCACATGTCCCGGAAGCACATGTCCAACCGGCGTTGCACCCACATCAGATGTTACAATCTGTGCGATAGGGTTTAACGGAGGCTGGTGATCCCCGTCAGATGTTACAATCTGTGCGTTGGGATCAACCACCATGTTTGTGTTGTTCACGTTTTGGTTCTCCATTGATTCTGTCACTCAAATAAACAAGTAAATACGTAAGTACAGATCACAGATGTAAAAATACTACGCTTTAAGATTGTTAGAAAATCTGTGAAAAATAGTACAAAATAATAGCAATCGTGTGTGTGAATAACAGAACAATTAAAACAAATAAAGAGGAGGCAGGAACAGAAAAACCCGAGTCCAGTGCGTGATTGTCTCCTTAAAGCGTATTAGCCCTCACTGTATGTGCGAGCGAATCGCCTTCCAGGATAAAATGGATTGCAGTGAAGCTATAAAAGCGTCACTCTCAGCGAGCTTGAAACGAGCAAGAATATCACCGAAGGAGAAGAGGCTGTGTATGAGAAGAGGATGTGTTTTCAAATAATAATCCTAAGGCTCTACAAGAGTTTATATAGGATAGGAAAACTTGTGCGCTACACAATTGCCCTAATTAATTAGCTGTGCTAATTAAAAAGTTGGTGGCAATTTTCCTTTATTAATTAACCGCGTTAATTAATTAAGGTAAGGCGGTGGCAAAAAATTCGTTATAAAAACGGAATTGATTTTACCTACACAACAGTTAATTCAAAATATATTCGAATTAATTTAAGTCATATTTTAAGCATTAGCCCAGTGGAAATAATTAATTTAGCAAAACTAGTCCGGGTTTATTCGGCACAATTTTCTGCTGCATTCGTGTCCGCAGGTCGCACACGCGGAAAGCCCGAAGGCTTGCGAAGCCTCGGTTTTCCCTCGAAATCCCCACAATTCGCACCCCCCCTGCGCGCCCGCGTAAGAGATGGAGCAACACTTAACCAACACAAGTGAACACTCCTCTTGAGTTGTACTATATAAAGCAAAGGAAACTCCTTTTCCTTATCAATGTGGGACTTCAAGTTTAACAACAAAATTTCCACTCTTAAGGGACCAACTTTGAGTAATCATAACTCATCCATCCCTTAGTCGTTTTGAGTGTTCAAATATGCATTGGAAAGCTCTCGCGGAGGAGAACACTCTCCAAGCATGACTTGTTGCAAACACGCACACAAGGCACACTCAAATCGGAGCTCAAAATGACTCGACAATGTGGGTCTAAAACCCACATTTTCTAACAATACATATAAAGGTCATAAACTATACTAACAACTTGAAATGGTTGAATCAATTCAACGTTCAAATTAGATAGAAATGTTTATAACGTTAATGTAAACGTTTGACAGAAGTGAGATGAAGAGTACAGAGTTAATAGACCAGTTTTTCTAGTAGGAGAGTTTGTAGAAGAAGAAGTTTTAGGAAAGAAGTTTTGAAGATTTGGAAATTTTTAAAAAGAGCCCATATATATAATATATGTATGATATATTTTAGAAGTCCTTACAACTGATTAGAAGACGTTCCTATAATATCTCCATAAATTTCGCACTTCTGGTAATACTGGACAGTTGACAATGGCTTGTTGATTGTTTTCCATCTCTGTGCAATTGGCTTGCCAAACTGTCTTTGGCTTGCTGTTATGAGATACTGATTTATCAATCAGTACGCTGAATTATCATGAAACACCAAGTTAGTACAGACCAAAAAACATGTTATTTTATATATAAGCTCAAGCCTTTTGGCTTGCTGTTTGTGATCATCAAAACTATAGGAGTATCAATCTCCCCCTTTTCGATGATTACAACTTATTTAGGAGAATTAATTAACTCCCCCTAAATACCTGCATTTCAGAGTTAATAATAAAACTTTTATCTAGCAAAAACAATTATATCACTAGGACAAAATATGCTCCGTTCTTGAGTGATTCACCGGATTCTTTAAAACATTTATGGTGCTAGTGGTGTCACAATAGATTGGTATCTTTCCACACTTGATATCAAAGTCCTGTAGTGTTTGAATCATCCATAAAATCTGAGAAAAATAGCTAGCAGTTGCTAGATATTCTCCTTCGATCGTGGATAAAGCAACAGAGGTTTGTTTCTTGCATTGCCATGAAATCAAACTTTATCCAAGAAATGCACAAATACCACTTGTACTTTTTCTATCAACTTGACAACCTGCATAATCTGCATCATTATAACCAACAAGATCAAAAGCATTTGTGAGAGGATAGAACAAACCAAGATTAATACTACCACTTAAGTATCTAAAAATTCTCTTAACCGCATTTAAGTGAGACTCTTTAGCCTTGGATTGAAACCTTGCACAAACACACACACTATACATAATTTCAGGTCTAGAAGCAGTTAAATATAGCATGTTAGGCCGAATACACAATTATAATCAAGATTTGTATGAGAGATTAACAAGAACACACGTTTTAACAATTAAAAACTGTTTGGAATTAATAATTCCTCTCTCAGTGATGTAAAATATCACAGAGAGCTGCTTAGGTTACAATGAATGATAATTCGTTACACGATACCCTTCAAGGGTCAACCTAACTGTATTTATAAGATATACAGCTGCTATACAATCGAAAATTGATACTCCTATAAATTAGCTATACAATTGATATCAATTACGATTGCTACACATCTCCTTAGTCAACACAATCTTTTTGATAGCTATTCAATCTTCAAAGATATTGCTTCCTTAATTATCTTCAAGTATTCTTCAAACTCTGTTGACCAGTAGACACTTCCTCCAGACAGAGTTTAACAAACTCTGTCGAGCTTCCAACTGTCAGCGTTTAACTAAACTCTGACCGATTCCAGCTAAACTCTGATATTTCACTGTAACACTTAAACACTGATTATTATTTACATCAATTATATTTAACAATCTCCCCCAACTTGTTCATTAGCAAAAATGCACAAGTTAACAATAATTGATGATGTCAAAACAAAATAGACAAATGCAGTGTTTAACAAATAATCAGAGTTCAAACTTCTACTTAAACAAAATCTACAGAAAGCAAGAAATTCTTACAGAGCATTATTCACTTAATTTCTTCAACATCTGGTGTTGTCCTGAGAAAGTCAATAAGCAATCTTTTTTCTGCATTGAGAAGTTCTCTCTGCATGATCTCCTTGATCTCTTTAAGCTTAGGATCATCTTCACCAGTTTGGTAGATAGCAGATCTCAGAGAATAGATTTTGTTTTTCCTCATTTCATTCCCCAGTCTGATGAAATGTGCTTTCTTTGACTCAGAATTAAAATCAAGAACTGTTATACCCAAGTCTGTCTTCAGCTTAGCACTATTCTTCTTCATCTCAACAATATTCCCATGATAATCTCTGTACTTTGGGACATACTCACTTTTGTATTTCATTCCTCTGACTGCCAAATTATGTTGCATCTTCTTTCTTAACACATTTGCAGCTTGTTGAGTCCTTTGATTCTTCACTTGGAAAATATATAGAACATATTCTAATTCCTCCCATAGCTTCAAATCAAGATCATACTCACCAATTTTGTACACAGTCCCATCAGCCATGAAGTACAAAAGAAAATCCTTCTGTAAACTCTTCTGATGAATCAACTGCACTGATTCCAGTCTATCTAAACTCTCTTGAGTAACACCTTGACCTGGAACATCCAGTGATGAAGGATCTTGAGGACTGGTAGTCATTCTATTTTCTCTATGGGAGCCCAATCCAGCTTTATCTCTTCCTATTTTACCCATTGAGGCTCTTCCTTGTAAAGAATCAGTACCTCTAGACATCAGATTTGGATCATGAAGTGTTGGTTTTCCAAAAACCATTTGCATCTGGGTAGATAAAGGTTTCTGTACAACTTGTGTAACAACAGAGGTTGTATTCACTTTCTTTGAAACCTTCCCTTCTTCAACAATGCCTTTCAGCTTTTGTTTAGCCTCTGCTTCTGTTGGTTTTCTAGACACTTGTGACCTTTGATCAGCACCAACATTTTCTTTGATAGTAATGCCTTTAAGAACAGGCCTAGGAGTTTTCACATTCTTTTTGAATTTGCCAAACTTCAAAGCTTTCTGATGTTCTTCTTGTAGATTCTTCTCTTCAGCTTGAATGTCTACAATAGTAACTCCTTCTACATTTTCTTCAAGAAATATTCTAGCAGCCAATTCTTCATCTGTTTGTGGATTGGTAGTTAATAACAAACTCTGAGTCTTTGATGTACCCTGAGCATCAGTATTTACTCCATCAGACTTTGAATTAGAAGTTTTGCCAGATTGTAGACTCATATCAGCTTTTGATTTTAAATTCTTTTGTTCTTTTGCTCCGCCATCTCCTGCATCATCCTTGTGAGTCAGAGGTTGAGATTGCCTGCATTTTGACTTAGCAACTCTCTCCCCCTTTTTGACATCATCAGGAATTAATATAGATGTAATCAGCTCCAGGGAGGTAGCAATAGAATCAATCTTACCAGATAAGACAGTTTTATTCTGTTCAACTTGACCTAGCCTTTGAAACAGAGTTTCTTGAGCTTTAGAGAATTTCTGAAACCTCATTGAAGTATCTCGCTGCATAGTCATGTATCTGGTAACAACCTCAGCTCTCAGATCAGTAATTGCCTTTTGAGACTCATCAAACCTTTCATTCAAATTCTTGACTTGAACAACAGTTGCTTGAAGATTCGAGAGAATATCAGGATTTGAAATCTTTTTGGTAGATTGATGCACAAATTTAGCTATCCTTTTTCTTGGAAAAATGCAATCCTCTTTATACCAATTCTCAGAGAATTTGGCAAAATATTCTGCTTCAATCTCATTCTGATGTGAAGGTTGAGAAAAAGGTGTGTGCTTTGCATCAGTTTGAACTGGTATGCTCTGAGAAAAGTTAGACTCTGCACTCCCTTCAGCTTCAACATCAGCATTTTCATCAATCTCATCAATATGCATTTCAGCTTCAACAACATTCTCTACAGTTTCTACAACATTCTCTGCAGGTTCATCAGCTACATTCTCTGCAGGTTGCTCTTTAGGTTCATCAGACTTTACAATATTACCTTGTTCAACTTCTTCACCTTTTTCAATAGTTTGGTGAGCATCAGAGAATAACTCAGTATGAGTTGCTACTGTTGAGTCAAGCACCACAGTAGGCAGATCTGCTGCACCAGTTTCTCCAGAATTAACAATTATAGGTGAGATAGGAACATTAAATGGATCAGAGAATGGTATGAATGTTTCAACAAAATCATCCATATCAGCAAAACATCTCTGTTTGTCTCATCCATTTGTACAGTTGCAGGTGTATGAACAGCTTCCTCTGCAGTATGTACCTCAACAGTAGGTATTTCCTTAGAAATCACCTCTGGAGCTTCAATATTCTCTTCTTCATCAGATTAATCAATTATCAATTTTCTCCTCTTTGACTGAGGCACCTCAACTACTACTTCTTCTTCATCAGAGGTTGAGGTTGAATCTTCATCTACAATAGATGGTGATGAAGGCATGTTTGCCCTTTTCTTTGGAGCCCTTTTAACCTTTTTGATAGCAATATGCTTGGTTCTACCTCTCTTCTTTGGTTTACCCTGTGGAAGAGATGATTGTTGTGCAGGTTGAGATTGAGTAGTTACTGGGGGTTCAGTGTTTGTGTGTTGTAGAGGTTCAGTATTTGGTTCATTTGTTTCAGGTTGAATGGGTTGAGGTTGACCAGTTTTTGTGAGTTGTACAGGTTCAGAGTTTGCAGGTGGTGATAGTGTAGGCTCAGGATGTTGTGGTTCTTGTGGTTGATATAAGAAGTTTTGAAGATCAAGGGGTAAAAACAAAGCAGGTAATTCCCCCTTGGTTGCATCCTTGTTTGTCAAATCAGAGAATATTCTCTTATTGACTTTAAAAGGCTGAATAACATCATCCTCAGCAATTGTAATACCATGCACACAAGCACTAAACAATAATTGATAGAATCTAGTAAAGTAGACAGTAGTAGACTCTGACAATCTATCACCTAAGTTCATTAAAACAAGTCTACCAAAATCGAAATTACTTCCATAGAGAAGAGAATACCCGATTTGAAGACTATCAATAGGAATGGCATCCCAATTTGTGACTTTTTTTCCAAAAGCCCTTGTTATACAATCGAAGAAAAAAGCCCACTCCTTCCTTATCTTTGGCCTTTTCACATTACCAAGTCTTGCTAGAGAATCTAAATATCCAAGTTGCTGCAACATCTCTTTTAGAGTATTTTCACAAACAACACTGTATGAAGTGTGTGTATCAAAACCCATGGTTTCTCTGACAGTAGTTGGAGTAATGACATACTCTGACTCCTCATGGGTGAAAATAATAGACGGAGTCCCATTCTCTCCTTCATCATCATAAGCAGAGTTCTGCCAGAAAGTAGCAATCTGCGTGGCAGAAAGCGTTGGTGGTTCAACTAGAGCTTGACCTATTTCGAAATCTTTCAAGAAGTTTTGAATCAAATGAAACGCGTCTGGAACATTTTCATTGTTCAATGGAGCTACATAATTATTGGAAACAAACAATAACCCTTGAGCAGTAAAAGCTTTGGTGGCCATTAGAATAGATTTGAGAAGAAAATATGAAAGAAAATGATGTGTATGAAAGGTGTTTGCAAAAATGCCCAAATGAAAAACACAAAGTAACTGAGTGGTTGTGTAAAATGTAATTGTGAGTGGGTGAGTGAGTATGAATCGTTTAAGTGATATGTAATTAAAAATTAAAACCAATCGTTTTAACATTGATACACGCAATAAGTTACCATGTGTAGGTGGGACACGATCCTAGAGAAATGGGACACGCGGCACATATCTAATGGAACGCTTTGCATTCTCAGTAATTATAGCAATAATTACTGCTACTCTCTCTTCTATTACCAATACACTTTACACTCTAATACTGATCAACAGTTAGCAGTTAACACTTTTTACTCCAAGTACAGAAATTATCTGAAATAAAATATACCTTAGAGTATTAGACAAAATTCATCAGTGTTTGTCAATTCTCCAACTTCATTACCGTAACTAGGGCTGAGCAAAAAACCGAAATAATCCGAAACCGAAACCGTTAAAAACCGCTAAAAACCAATCTGTATAAAACCAATCTGAAACCGAAACCGAAAAATTAAAAACCGAAACTGAATCCGATTATGCGGTTTCGGTTTCTTGTCAGAACCGATCAGAAAAAACTCGAAACCGATCCGATTAAAATAAATAAATAAATTATATATATATATAATTAGTAAATACACATATTTTTTGAAATATAATTGCTAAATATATTTTTTCAGGTGTTATACTTATATGTGCTTTTAGTGTTTAAGTTTTTTCTTTATCCTGCTAAATGTGAGGACTACTGGTTAGTCTAATCCATCTGCTGTAGTAGATATGAGATGAGAACTTGTCACAGTCTGGTTAGAAAGGTAACTTGTAAATATTACTGATAAGTGTTTCCGTAAGGAATATAGTGATAGAAATCTTTTAAATTTAAGTTTATTTCTTTTATCTAGTTACTTATTATCTTTCTTTGTTATAAGTTTCACCCGAGCAATATCTTTCCTATACTGTTTACCTGTTGTGCACTTTAAAATGCATGTGAATCCTCTGCAATATCCTCCTCTGTATCATTCCCTCATTATAATCCTCTACAAATGTAGTAATGGGGAAGCAATTGTACTAAGTCTTTTATGTGTGCAGGAGAAGACAATTATTTTATTTGGGGCGGTTTTAAAACCGAAACCGAACCGATTGCAATCGATCCGACAATTTTGAATCCAAAACCGAACCACCGGTTTCGATTGCGGTTTCGGTTTTAGATTTTAAAACCCGAAGAGTTTCGGTTTCGGTTTTGGTTTTACCATAAATCCGATCCGATCCGTGCTCTCCCCTAACCGTAACCCTTTCAAAAACTGCACAGGTGTGAATATATGTGTGTGTATAGCGGAGTTTACTAATCCAATTTTTAGAGCATCTAATATTTCATAAAATCCATAAAAAAAATCAGTAAACACTGGATGCACAAACTCTAATAGTAAACACTGAATGTATGATGAATGCTAAACTTTGTTGAATATGATATACAGTAACTCTGAAATAACTTATACCCCCTTTCTAACTGCTTTTTTTTATCAGAGATTGTAACTAGTCACCAAAAATCCTATAATTTTAGCCCTTATTAGTTTGATAAGTTCCTGGGTCTTCCTAATATCTGACCAGTCACCAAAAATCCTATAATTTTAGCCCTTATCAGTTTGATAAGTTCCTGGGTCTTCCTAGTCTTTGACTAGTCACCAAAAATTAGAGAATTTTAGCCCTTATCTTCTAATAAGTTCCTGGTTCTTCCTAGTCTTTGATTAGTCACCAAAAATTAAAGAATTTTAGCCCTTACTTTTTACCAGCAAGTTCCTGGGTCGTTCTAGATCCAACATAATTAGAAAGAAATTCTAGCATCCTATATACAATTTCTTTGGGGGTTTACTAACTACAGCATCTAACTAAACAGAGTTTAACTAACAGAGTTTAGAAGTCATCAACATCAGAAGTTATTCATGAGAGGCAATGCACACAGTATTTACAGACTCAGAGTTTAGGATAAATAAACTAAGAGATGCTATAAATATGAAACAGTATCATGTTGTGTTAATTTTCTGCACAGTCTAAGATTAGATCACAAATAACTTAGAAAGATTCATGATTAATTACTGAGAATCATGCTTTATTATAGATTTCTTCATCGGTGTTCATATCAGACAATAACATTATCAGAGTTTATCAGTGTATATGCAACATGTCAACAGTGTATGGCCTATAGAGTATGCTGACAGAGTTTAACAGTATATGAACAGAGTTTGCATAGCAGAGTTAATCAACAGAGTTCACATAGCATTTAACATATCACAGAAATATGAGCAACATATTACATAAGTAAGTTTTGAGTCTAACTATAATCTCTAGTCAAAACCAGAGATCAATCCTAGTTCATTTACCAGTCTTGTAAATGTAGCTTCACTCAATGGCTTGGTGAAGATATCTGCAAGCTGTTGTTCTGTAGACACAAAATGAAGCTCAATGTTTCCTTCCTCTACATGTTCTCTGATAAAGTGATACCTTATGCTGATGTGCTTGGTCATCGAATGTTGTACTGGATTTCCTGTCATAGCAATAGCACTTTGATTATCATAGTAAATAGGAATCTTACTGTACCTCAATCCATAATCCAGCAATTGATTCTTCATCCATAGAATCTGTGCACAACAGCTACCAGCTGCAATATACTCTGCTTCAGCTGTAGATGTAGAGATTGATTTCTGTTTCTTGCTGTACCAAGAAACAAGTCTATCACCCAGAAATTGACAACTTCCACTGGTGCTTTTTCTATCTATCTTACAGCCTGCAAAGTCTGCATTAGAGTAACCAAGTAGCTTGAAATCTGATTCTCTAGGATACCATAGACCTAAGTTAATGGTGCCCTTGAGATATTTGAAAATTCTCTTCACAGCTGTTAGATGTGGTTCTCTGGGGTCTGCCTGAAATCTTGCACAGAGACAGGTTGCATATATGATATCAAGTCTACTTGCTATCATATAAAGAAGAGACCCTATCATGCCTCTGTAGCTTGTCATATCTACTGAAACTCCTGTGTCTTTGTCCAACTTTGTTGCTGTTGCTATGGGAGTTGATGCAGATGAGCAGTCAAGTATACCAAATTTCTTGAGAAGATTTCTGGTATATTTTGCTTGATTTATGAAAATACCATCATTTGTTTGCTTCACCTGTAGGCCTAGAAAATAACTAAGCTCTCACATCATACTTATTTGATACCTGAACTGCATGAGCTTGGCAAACTCTGTTGAACCCACTTTTTAGAAGAAATTGAGCCAGAGTTTCATACCATGCTCTTGGTGCCTGCTTAAGTCCATAGAGTGCCTTATCTAGCCTGTAGAAAAAATCTGGATATTTGGGATCCACAAATCCTGGTGGTTGTTCAACAAACACTTCTTCTTCAAGTTTTCCATTCAGAAAGGCACTTTTCACATCCATATGAAATACCTTGAACTTCTTGTGAGAGGCATATGCTAGAAAAATTCTTATTGCCTCCAATATTGCAACTGGAGCAAAAGTTTCATCATAGTCTATTCCTTCCTGCTGTGAATAGTATTTTGCCACAAGTCTTGCCTTGTTCCTTGTAACAATTCCCTTACTATCAGTTTTGTTTCTAAAGACCCATTTAGTACCAACAACAGATCTATTCTTTGGTCGTGGTACAAGGGTCCAAACCTCATTCCTTTCAAATTCATTCAACTCCTCCTGCATTGCTGTTATCTAGTCAGTATCTTGAAGAGCTTCTTGTACCTTCTTTGGTTCAGATTGAGACAAGAATGCATGAAACAGGCATTCATTTGTTGTAGCACTCCTTGTCCTTACTCTTGCATCTGGATCACCAATAATCAAATCAGGTGTGTGAGATTTGGTCCATTTCCTAACTGAAGGCAAATGGCTTCTCTCAAAATTTGATCCTCCCCCTTGATCCATGCTCTCCTGATTTTCTTGTTGTCTTTCTTCATTCTCTGAGGCTCCCCCTGAATTTGACTGCTCAGAGTTTGAACTGTCAGATTTTGGACTTTCAGAGTTTGAGTCATCAGAGTTTGATCCAGATTTTTCAGCTGACTCATTATCTGTATTTGAGTCATCACTTTGAAGTGATTCTTCATGCTCCCCCTCAACTGGTTCTCCCCTTGTTTGTGTCTGAGAAGTTTCTTCAGTGTTTACCAGTAGAGGTTCAGAGTTTGCCTCATCAGAGTTTACTTCATCAGAGATTAAGTCTTCATTTTCAAAGCACAGTTGATCATGTTCATCTACATCTTCTAGTCCAGTTATTTTCTTGTCATCAAATGACACATGAATTGACTCCATGATCACCTTGGTTCTCAGATTATAAACTCTGAATGCCTTAGTTGACAACGGATAGCCAACAAAAATTCCTTCATCAGCTTTTAACTCAAATTTTGTCAACTGTTCAGGATGAGTTTTCAGCACAAAGCATTTGCACCCAAAAATATGAAAATATTTCAGGTTTGACTTCTTTTCCCTCACCATCTCATATGGTGTTTTTCCATGCTTGTTGATCATAGTAGCATTCTGAGTAAAACAAGTAGTTTGAACAGCTTCTGCCCAGAAATAGGTTGGCAATTTTGCTTCATCTAGCATAGTTCTGGCAGCTTCTATCAAGGTTTTGTTCTTCCTTTCAACTACACCATTTTTTTGTGGTGTACCAGGTGCAGAAAACTCTTGCTTCACTCCTTTGTTCTTGCAGAATTCTTCCATTGTTGCATTCCTAAATTAAGTTCCATTATCACTCCTGATTATCTTGACTTTGTGTTTAGATCCTTTGTCCAGCAGCTTTACATGCTCCATCAGAGTTAATGCAGTTTCATCCTTGTTTGCTAGAAAATACACCCAAGTGTATCTGGTGTGTTCATCAACAATGACTAGAGCATATTTCTTTCTTCCAATTGACAAGACATTCACTGGTCCAAAGAGATCAACATGTAGAAGATGATAAGGATCAACAATTGAAGATTCAGACTTGCTCTTGAAAGATGACTTCCTTTGTTTGGCCTTTTGACAAGAATCACACAGGCCATCAACATTTAATAAAGACTTTGGAAGTCCTCTTACAAGATCCTTTCTTATCAACTCATTAATGTTGTTCAGATTCAGATGAGAGAGTTTCTTATACCACTTCCAACTCTCTTCACTAGACATTCTTGTAGACAGGCACACAGCTTTTCCATCAGAGTTTGTTGACAAACTTATTTCATAGATATTATTGCGCCTGTGTCCAACTAGAACAACTTTCCCTGTAGATTTACTGATGATTTCACAGTATTCAGGCTAAAAATCTACATGATATCCTCTGTCACAGATTTGACTCACAGATAACAGATCATGCTTGAGTCCTGGAACCAGAGCTACATTCACTACGCCAAATAAGTCAATAGACATCAGTTCTGGACTGATGTAAAAACTGTCAAAAACCGATGTCTAGGTGGGTGTTGTTAAAAGTCCATGTGTTTTACATCGGTTCTGGGCCGATGTTAAAAAGACTTATTACATCAGTTCTGAACCGATGTAAAAAGTTATCAACAACATCAGTTTTTAGGTCAGAACCGATGTCTCAACTCATGTACTACATCGGTTCTGGGTCGATGTTGTACATTTAAAAATATCATGTGTTTTACATCGGTTCTGGACCGATGTTGTACATTTTATACTACATCGGTTATAAACCGATGTAAATGGTATACCACATCGGTTTTAGATATAAAACTGATGTATGTACCCGGTATACCACATCGGTGCTTAACTGATGTCTATGGGCAAATTTGTAGTAGTGTATATGCTTGATATATATCATTTTCCAGCACTATTTGTGCACACAACAATCAACTCAATGACCAAATAATTGAAACAATTATCCAAACCAAAAGAACAACTAAATGAACCAACACAACACATATATTAACCAACATGAGTACCAATTATTCTTACAAAGTTAATCAACCAAAACAAACCAACGTACTAGGCACCGGTTGCCAAATATAAAGTACATTAATAAAAATATCAAGTACTTCACTAGTTAGCTTCTAAACTGGCCATCCCATCTTCAAATTCAATTTCAAAATCCCAGCTACGCCCCCAGGATCTGCTAGTGTTCTCTTCAGATTGAAATGCTCTATCATACTGTCTTCTAGTTGCATCATTAGATAATGTCTGCCAATAAAGAAGGCATTCAATTAATCTGCATATCAAATTTTAGCCCAAAACTGAATCACACAAGCCATACTCAAGTCTAAGTGAAAGTGATGCACATATAATTATGTCACTCATTGCAAGATATCATGGTTAATCAGCACATTATAAGGATGTAAAACTTGAGCCCCTGTTTGAGGATCTTGCACAAGATAGTGTACTGAAAATGTTAAGACTTATTACAGTCCTAGCAATATTTCCACCGCAATTAACATTAATATGGCAACACTATGACAATAATAGTAAAGTATTAGGAACAACATCAACAACATAGTAACATAGATCTTTAAAGTTATAATTAAGAATATTATATATCTTATAATATGGACTAAAACTAGTACTAATATATACGTAAAGAATAATTCTTTAATAATCTAAATTACATAAGATTATGTTTCCAAATTTGACCTCTATTTAATTAATATTTTGTTTTTTTAGTTTGATTGCTATTAATTTTGACCTGTTTACGTGGCTAGGCAACGTTATTGGTCCAATTTTCTGACTTTTTACGTATTTCTTAAATTTATTTTGTAAGTACTTGACAGGAAAAGGTTTTTTCACAAAGGTATGATGATGCCTCACCATCTCACCTAATCGAGGGTAAGCGGTAGGCGTTTGCCTCTTAAAAATCACCTCACCTGGTTCAAGCAAGGCGACAAAGCCTTGCCTGTCAATTAATTGATCGATTAATCGTGCCTTCAAAAGCACTGTTCCGATTAGATTCAAAGTAATTCATGTACATCGCAACTGAATTCATGTCCATTATATTCTGTTTCAAGTACTAATGAGTAATGACATGTTGCTCACTGTGGCTTGTTTTGGACAACAATATCATTATTATTTATTCTTTATAAACCAGTGAATTATAAATGTACAAATAATAATATTAATAAAGTCAATTTGCTATTTAAGCCCATATCATAAGCTCTCCAAATATCACAGGGGTATGCACATTACACAAATATTGGGGACATAAACTAGACATTTACCATCAGGATGAGGCTCTGTCATGTGATATGCATCAGAAGTAAAGCTTCCACCAAGAAATTCTGCATATATTTTAGCACCTCTTGCCTGTTTATAATATCATTAAAGATATAATTAGCATATGGGTCAACTAAAATCTGCCAGGAAAGATACATCAAACAAAGTCTTATTCTTGTGTTGCAGATATAGTTATTCAGATTCCAGTGTACCTTAGCATGTTCAAATTCTTCCAGAAGCAAAACCCCAGCTCCTTCTCCCATTACAAATCCATCACGATTCTAATCAATACCAAAATATATAAGTTTAGTAAAAAATCATACGGAAATATATTAAAGACAATATTCATGCATAATGTACAGATCAATAATAAAGATAATATACCAGATCTCATGATCTAACATTTTAAGCAGTATCATTCATCAACAATCATACAGATTAAAGATAACTTTCTCGAATAAGTGATTGATTTCCGCATTTTGGAATTTTAGAACCAGAACTTCTTATTTGTACATTATTTTTGTGATATTCTGTTAGAAACTGGTCTAACAAGATGTGTACAAAACATAAACTCATGTTCTTAAAGAAAATATTATTATAGAGGAACAATTAAATGAAAGAAACAGAATAAAAGAAGAGTCACGGTGTTCCAAACATTACATTATCCCAAGGACGAGAAGCTTTGGTTGGATCGTTATTTCTCTGAGAAAGTGCTCTACATGCCACAAAACCACCCAATCCTGTACCAAGTTATCTGGTAAGCTAATCATTTGATAGTGTCCAATATCAAGTTAAATGCACATAAAGAGGATTTTTACTACCAATAGGTATGATAACTGCATCTGAGCCTCCAGAAAGCATCATGTCCTGCATTTTTAAGTATCAGATACACATTACTGTGGCTTGTAATATAATACAACTTTCAAATGGTTAAATAATTACAATTATTCGTGTTCAAAGAGAAAAGAATATTCATTGCATTCAAAACAGAAAATTGACACATACAGCTTCCCCTCTTATGATGTGATTTGCGGCATTTAATATGCAGAAGTTGCTTGTTGCACAAGCAGTAGAGATCGAATAGTTTGGACCCATCCACCCCTGCAATGTAATTTTAATAGGTATTTATCATAATTGTTCATGAACTCTAATAGCTTTCATACAGATCAAGTTGCCGCACCAAATTAGCTTACCAGATCCATAGCCAGAATGGCAGAGCCCATGTTTGTAGTTGCAAATGGTACACAAAAAGGATTCATCTTTTTGTATGATATCCTTAAAGCTTCTATTGCACAAGACTCATCACCTTCTCTTATTAATCATCAGGCAGGGACCAGCAAGAATGCAAGCACTTACGACTAAACTTAAAGATAACCTGTAATCATATGACCTTGCGACTTTTATGGTATTAATGAGACTAAACTTAAAGATGCTATCAGCAAAATGTAAGTATGTAACTGACAAGGATAAAGAAAGCGCATGATGTTAATGCTACATGTTCTGAAACACGTATTCCCAAGATGCTAGTTACAACCTCCATTTCGAGACACATTGTTTGGAAAGATGAGACACGAGGCATACCACATGAACAGGTAATGAAGTAAAATCAGATTAAGTTATTATCAAGGAATAATATTGACAGCAAAATAACCAGCAACATAGTTTTTTATTCAACAAACTTAAATTAAGATGCAGCTACACACTAACCAATTTGCTTAGATTTTTAGAATTTTAAATTTAAACCAGTGAACTCTTTAACC
Source organism: Kitagawia praeruptora (assembly GCA_037693485.1). Classification (NCBI taxonomy): domain Eukaryota; kingdom Viridiplantae; phylum Streptophyta; class Magnoliopsida; order Apiales; family Apiaceae; genus Kitagawia; species Kitagawia praeruptora. The sequence goes on from CM075345.1 coordinate 104,282,699, forward strand.
AAAGACATCAGCCAACAAGAAAATATTTACATTTCATTTAAAATCAAACCACAAACCTAAGAGAACAGGATGCTCACATCATATGCCAGACGTATGGTTTTGAACACCTCGTCGGCTTGTGCCTCTTTGCTAACATCAGGATGATACTGTCACAAAGAAAACAAGATATGTTAACTCCTCATATCGAAGAATAAAGTCATCATAGAACAACCTCAATGACACATGTGGACAAACGATATAGCATCAAAAATAAAAAAATATACAGTTACATAAATAAACACCTTAAACAAAGATGACAAACTAAATTATACACTTCTACTTTAACAATATGGCATACAGATATAACATTGAAAAAACAGGTAATTATGTACAGGTTACTTAACTTGTAATCAGTACAAGTGACTCGAAGCGATTGAAACACCAACTCACTGAGTTCCGAGTGAGTTCAGTCAAGAAAGCCATTTCCATCAACATAACTCACACACGTCGTCAAGTAGCACTCCAATCAAGGGGGCTTCGATGTATGATGTGTAAAACATCATAATAGAGACGATTCCTGTAAGAACAAACCAAGAACTCGTCGAATCAAACTCAAATTGAAAGAGGCAAAACTAGAGTTTGAGGGTCGAAAATTTTGGGATAAAACTCATGAAATAAGAGTTGTATAGAATGTAATCGAGAGTGTAGAGCTCGAAAATGAAGTCGGTAACGAATTAACGAATTAACAGAAATCGAAAGCTAAGGGTTCGACCTAATTGGGATTCGACCTAATCGAAATCATACTGAGAATGTGGGTTTTGAAAAGGGTTTGAATTTGGGGGTTTGTAAGTTAGGGTTCTTCACTGAGTTTGTGGGTTTGAATTTGGGGGTTTGGAAGATAGGGTTTGAATTTGTGAGTCATGAGTGAATTAGTTTGACTTGGTTTGAGGAGCTAGCGGAGAGAAGAAAATGTTGAAGGCGGGGGAAATGAAAAAATGAAAGGGGGGAAATTTTTTTAAGTAGCAGAGGGAAAGTGGGCTGTGGGGAAAAATTACTAATATTAGAGGGGAAACGGGGATCCGCGTGTTTTTTTATTTTTTTAAAAAGTGGCTGAGACATCGGTTTAAAGTGCAACTGATGTCTAAAACCTATTTTAACATCGGTTCTAGTAAAACTGATGTAAAACAAATCTTTAACATCGGTAAAAAATGCAACCGATGTTAAAGGGGCGATGTCTATTAACTGTTTTCTTGTAGTGATTTGTGATGATGACACTTCCAAGATTGATATTTCCATATCCCAGAGTACGACCTATGTTGCCATCACCATAGGAAACTTTTGGGCTAGTCTACTCCACATACTCTGATAGCAGGGCTTTATTTCCAGTCATATGTCTTGAACATCCACTGTCCACGACTAGGGTACTCTCCCTGATGCCCTACAATCACAAACATTCAATGATGATTAGATTTAAGGATCCAGACTTGCTTGGATCCTTTGGCTTTCTTAACTTTGTTAGCTTTAGCAACGGAATTCACATTATCAGAGTTTAAGCTAACTTTACCAAAGTTTACACTTGCAGAATTAACCTTAACCCATTTCATATTGGGCTTAAGTTCATAGTAATTATGATAAATAGCATGATAATTTATATCCACTTGGAGCGCTTCATATCGGCTTAAATTGATTGTTTTGGACTCAAGTTTGTGTAGTTTTGATGTGTTTTGCTTAGTTGTGCAGATTTACGAGAATGTTGATTAAGGTTGATGCTTCTATCGTTTTTGGAGATTAAATTGATTAAAATTCGGATTTTCCGGGAAGGCTGCGCAGTCTACACTGTTTTGGCCATATCTGGAGTTCTAGAAGTCCGTTTGAGGCCAATAAGCAGTCCACGCGAAGCTAACGAGATTCTCTATCATTCTAAGGTGGTCCAGAGGTCCAATTACGATTGGAACGTTCCAGAATATCTGAATAAAAGTCAGCCACGAATTTTCCTTAAAAACATACTCAGTTTAGGAAACGTATTTTGCAGAAATTCTATTATAATTCTATTTTGGTATTTTCTTGATGGGCAAGACTTTTAGAGCCTATATAAACACATCTAGGGTATTATTTTAGAGAATCGAGAGAGAATCAAAAAATATATTACACAGACAAATTTGTAAACACTTTCTTTTGGGAGATTTTTGGGAGAACTATTATTTTCTTTGAAGATTGAAGATTAAAGGTTTTTCTATAATTTTCTAATTATGAGTTCTTCTATTTCTATTGATTCTTGTTTGGTGAATTTAATTATGTGTAACTAAATCTCTAATCTGAGGATTGGGTAGTATTCCTTGGTATTCATGTGTGTTTAATTATCTGTGATTTTCTTGCTTTGCTGATCTGTTATTGAGGGCTTAACACAATTATGGGTGTCATGAACCTTTGATTGGATTTTAGGGATTGTAATAACTTGGAAAAGGAGTTGCAATTTTAGTACAAGATTTAACAGACATAACTCGAATATTTGATTGGAAGATTAATAGGAGAGTTGTGAACTTATAATTCTTGGTGCGTAATAGTTTATGATTGTACTTTGATTGTATCATGGAAGTGACAATTAAGGTGTGGTTGTAGACATTATATTGTATCTTGGAAGGGAACATTATAACCTTAGAAGAATTGTTTTCAGCAGAGTATGAACGTAGATGTTACATAGATATTGAATGTGCATTGAAACCAAGTGAAGAACCCCAGTTATTGGAATGTTTTCCTCATATATTTTATTCTCGATTGATAAATAGTTTAATTTAGTTTATAAACAAACCAAACATTCTTCTACACTTCTAAATTGTGAGAGATAAGATACTTGAACTTGATATTACATTCAGTCCTTCCCTGCGAACGAACACATAAAAATACTATTAACAAATTGGCGCCGCTGCCGGGGAAGGCAGTATATTTGAGTTTAGGTTAATTGTTTCTTATTGTTTAGATTTTAATTGGTTCCACAAGTTGTTTTGTTGGTGATTTTCAGGTGTATGCGACGTTCATCTTGCGCTAGAAAATTGGAATTTGACCCTGAAATCGAGCGTACTTTGAGAAAGCTAAGAAAAGAGAAAGCTAAGATGGGAGAGCCGGCAGTTCAAGTTGTTGTTAATGTTGATGAGACTTCTATCTGGGACCATGAGACACCGAATCCTGCTAATTACATGTACAAAACTCCAGAGATTGGTGCAACCCAGTTCAACATTAATCCGACCTTAATACAGATGATCAACAATCAAGCTTTTAAAGGAGACATTGAACTAGAGGATCCACACAGACATCTAGAGCGTTTTGTGCAGATGTGTGGCTCATTCAGAATCAATGGTGTTACGAGTGACAAGATTCGTCTCCATATGTTTCCCTACTCTATTAAGGGAAGAGCTTTGGAATGGTTTCAACAACTTCCAGACACCGCGGTTGCTACATGGGAGAGTCTTTCTACTGCATTCTTGTCCAAGTATTATCCTTCTGACAAGACGCAACAATTGAGGACTATGATTATGAGTTTTAAAGCACAACCGGGTGAAGGTCTATATCAGGCATGGGAGAGATTCAAGGCACTATTGAGGAAGTGTCCACATCACGGCTTAGAAGATTGGCAGATCATTAGTACTTTTTATGGGGCCATGAATGCAGATATTCATTTGAGTTTGGATGTGGCTGCTGGTGGAAATTTCAAGAAGGCACCAACTACACAGGCTAAAGCACTCCTTGAGGAATTGGCATCTAATAATTATTCATGGGCACCTAGTGGGACGAGCTCAGCAAAAGCAGCACAAGAATCTGAGATGATCAACATGCTGGCTCAAAAATTGGATACCCTAACTCAGGAGGTGCGAGGACAAAGGGTAAATGTGAATGCTATTTCTTCACCTATGGAAGGGTATAATGATTATGGTGCTAGTCAGAACTCCTATGTGCAACAATTTCCAGAAGAAGCATCTTTTATTCAGGGAAGACAGCCGTGGCCTGTTCAGAATAACTCCTACTACAATCCAAATCAAAGGCCAAACAATAATCTTTCTTACAGTAATAATCATGCAGCTAATCCTTCTTATTCATTTCCAAGGCAGAATCAACCTCCTGGTTTTCAGTCACGACCACCGTATCAAGAACAGCAGCAGTATCAACCACCGCCAAAGAAAGAACCTACTGATTGGGAGGTTGCACTAAATAAAATAATGCAAGGAACCTCTGGGGCATTGGCTAATATGGAATCAAGAATAGATCAGATGGCATCATCTCAAAAGATGCTAGAAACACAGATTGGATAGATTGCCTCAAGAATGGGTGTTCGTGAGCAAGGTTCACTTCCAAGTCAACCCGACCAGACTGGTAAGGAACAATGCAAAGCAATTACTTTGAGGAGCGGAAAAGAGTTGCCCGAGGTTGAGGCTCTTGAACCTAAAGAGAGGGATGCTGAAAAAGAAAATGAGATAGTAGAGATTGATGTAAAAAAGTCATAAAAAGTAGATGAAGAGAAGAAGGAAGAAGAACCAGAAAAGCCGTATGTTCCTCCACCACCTTATGTTCCTCCTATTCCATTTCCACAGAGACTTCACAACAGGCAGTTAGAGAAGCAGTACGAGAAGTTCTTGACTATGTTCCGGCAGTTGCATGTCAATATTCCTTTGGATGAAGCTTTGAATCAAATGCCACTTTATGCTAAATTTCTTAAGGAGATGTTGACAAAGAAGAGGAAATTTGAGGATGCAGAAACCATTACTCTTAATGCGGAATGCAGTGCAGTTATCCAAAAGGCCATTCCTCAGAAATTGAAAGATCCGGGAAGTTTTTCTTTGCCTTGCACTATTGGGAAGATGGAGAACATGAAAGCCTTGTGTGATTTAGGGGTAAGTGTGAGTTTGATGTCATACTCAATTTGCAAACGGCTTGGTCTTGGAGAGCTTAAAAAGACACGGATTTCACTTCAGTTGGCGGATCGTTCTGTTAAGTATTCGTTGGGGGTCATTGAAGATGTGGTAGTCAAAGTGGATAAATTTATCATACCTTATGATTTTGTGGTGTTAGAGATGGATGAAGATGTCGAGATACCCATTATCTTGGGAAGGCCATTCTTGGCTACTGCTGGCACTATTATCGATGTTAAAGCTGGAAAATTGACATTGAATGTTGGTAAGGACAAAGTGGAATTTGATCTGAACAAAGCAATGAAGATGCCTCCTTTTGGAGCAACTTATTTTACTATTGACATAGTTGATGAAATTGTGCAGCTCGAAAATGAACACTTCGTGGGAGCAGAACGGGTGTTAGATGATGTAGTAGAAGAAGAAGCAGTTGTTGTTCGAGACACAGAAGTTGAGATGGTTTTTACACTTTCAGAGGCACCACAGGTTGAACTTAAACCTCTACCTACTAATTTGAGGTATGTCCTTTTGAATAATGAGCTAGTGATTTTTGAAGAGGAGCATGATAACGTGTTGCGAAGGTGGAAAACCGATGATAAGGAAGAAGAAATTTTTGTTCAGCCGGTTGAGTCGGAGAAGCATCTTAGAGGTGTGAAGAAGAAAAAGAAGAAAATTTGGCCGTTGGGTAGTAAAATCAAGTTGAAATCTGATGGAAGAGATTTGTGGAAAGCAAGCAACCATGATGTCAACGTTCGTATGAATGGTCTTTCTGTTGAGGATGGTTCAGTTATTCTTTTGAAACCGCCATGAGTTGAGGAAGTAACGTCAAGCTATTGACGTTAAAGGAGCGCTTCGTGGGAGGCAACCCACGCATTAGTGTAGGAAAAAAAAATTGAGTGTTTTCAAAAAAAAAAACGAATTTTGTTGTGTAACGCAGGCTGCGCCTGCGTTTCTGTTCTTTATGCAGGTTGCCGCTCTGTAGCGCAGGCTGCGCGTGTGTTACTGCCCTGGACGCAGTTTGCAAGGATGTTGCGCAGGCTGCGCCTGCGCGTCTGATCATTGTGCAGGTTGCCCTGTTGCGCGCGCAATCTGCCTGAAGCACTGTTCACCCGAATTTTTTTGTTTTTTTTTTCAACTGTTGTATAAAAAAAAAATTGTTTCTACCCCATTCTTTTTATATCTCTTATTATCTCATCTCAACACCTAATTCTTTTCCTATTTCAATTCCAAAACCCCCCATCTTTTCTTCAAATCTCTAACCTATTTCTATTCTAATTCATATTTATTATTATTATTATTATTATTATTATTATTTTATTTTTTTTATTTTTATTTTTTCCCTAAATCCTATTTCTATCATACATCATACCTTCTCAATTTTTTCCTTTTCCCATTAAATTTTTTTTATTCATCCTATCACTCCATTATATATATATACCCACCTATACATACAAATCCAATTCCTCTTCTATTTCTTTTAAAATCTCAAAAATTCAATTCTAAAGCGGAATTAATTGCAAGTTCACCTCTTCGATTCGTATTAGGTAAATCTTTTTCTCTAATTTTATTTTTATTACGAATTTGTGTTCTTGTCAATTGGGGGTTTTGTAGTATTCAGGCAAGGTGGCCAGTCTATGGAGCTCGTACGTCGTATCCACCGCCAGATTCGCTTGAGGAGGATGATGATGAGTTGGTATGTTTTCTGCTATCCCTCGTATTTACTTCCATTCAATGAGGACATTGAATATTTTATGTTTAGGGGTGGTTTGAGGGATTAGTAATTGTTGTTGTATTATGTGTTCATGTAGGATTTCATGCTTTGCATATTATTAGTAGTAAATCATGCATATATGTTAGTGTTATCTACGTTTGTTTCATATAGGACATTCTGTTTTTTTAGTACAGTATATCATGTGAGTTCATAATAGTTTGCATTTGCACCCATGCTTGATAGGAATTTTGTGTTGTTGACGCTTTTGATTGAGAAGTGATATGCTTTGTTCTTGTGCACACACATACACTAGTAAGTTGAAGCTAGTAGACTTATTGAATGTTGTAAGTAATTAGAAGGACATGAATATGTGCAAGTTGATTTAGTTTGCATGCTTTGAATACAAGTCGGTGCATTAGAGAGATTTTTGCTTGGGATTGAGTATGTTTTTCCACCAAGTGAGATTTTGAGCCATATTGCATATTTTTTGCAATTTATTCGTTTGCTTGAGTGTCCACGGATTGTTTGCATTGCTAGCAGTTGTTTGAGGTCTTTCTTGAAACGCATGACATTATTTGACGATTAAAATGATAAAGGCATTTAGGAATAACCGCATATTTTCCCATATTACCACACCATATTTACATAATCAATTAGTTAACCCGTTGAGCTTAATCCTATTTTTTCGGTGACATACCACATTACTTGCCTAGACCTTTTCTTGTATTGGCCTTACATTAATTTGAACCCATATTGTCAAAGGCTAGTAGAGTGCTTAAGGGAGTAATAAGGTGTGCAAGGAGGGTTTATTGTTGGTCTTACTTTTGGGGGAAATATTGAAAATTGGGTTTGGTTGTTTACTTGGTAGTCGGCATGTGTAATAAAATTGTGGGATCATTGTTATTGTGTATATTATTGTTTGTGTTATATTTAGCTCTCGAAAAAAAAGAGAAAAGAAAAAAAAAGAAAAAAAAAAAAGAAAAGAAAAAAAATATATATTATGAGAGCATGTTTGTGTTTGTTGTGATCCTATTTCAGCCGACTAGTCGAGTGTTTTGTTGAAAAATAGTAAAATCATGTGTGGGGGGAAAGTAGGGTGTTGTGTATGGTATTATGGTACTTACTAGCTTTTGACACTTCACCTATTTTGGCTTACTTGTCATACCTTGTCCCTAGCCCCGTTACAACCCAAATAAAGACCTTTTGATTTTTGTCATTGATGTATGTTGTGTTAAGAGTTAGATTGATACCAAATGTCAAGCATGTTTATGATTTTGTTGGAATTGAGTGATACACTTACCCTTGTTCTTGAGTGAATATTCTTTTGTGAGTGGATTGTAAGTGTTTGCTTATTTTTGCGTATGAGATCCCGAGTTTTGTCTCAAAGATGTACTCTTGTAGGCTTAGCATGTTTACTAATTTATTCTTACACTTGACATGGACTTGTGAGAACTTATGCATGTTCATTGAGTAGACTATGTGAATACTTGTACTTTCGACACCAAGACATTGCGTTTTACTTTGATTCTTAAGTTGATATGGCATGAGAGGATTTGAAGGTATGGTAGGATATTAGTACTAGATTATTTGCATTTTCATATTAGTTGCATTCATGCATTGCATTGCATTGGATTTTGTGGGTACATTCGCTATAGGCCCTCACGAGACCTTACTCGTCCACTAGGGCTGCCTAGGGGTTTAAAGGGCTTGTTGCATATGCCAAATGCAACCGTGATCATCTACGGAAGTGGTACTAGTTAGTTAGTTAGTTAGTTAGTTGTTTATGCTTGAGGACAAGCATCAATTTAAGTTTGGGGGTGTGATAAGTGGATTTATATCCACTTGGTGCGCTTCATATCGGCTTAAATTGATTGTTTGGACTCAAGTTTGTGTAGTTTTGATGTGTGTTGCTTAGTTGTGCAGATTTACGAGAATGTTGATTAAGGTTGATGCTTCTATCGTTTTTGGAGATTAAATTGATTAAAATTCGGATTTTCCGGGAAGGCTGCGCAGTCTACACTGTTTTGGCCATATCTGGAGTTCTAGAAGTCCGTTTGAGGCCCATAAGCAGTCCACGCGAAGCTAACGAGATTCTCTATCATTATAAGGTGGTCCAGAGGTCCAATTACGATTGGAACGTTCCAGAATATCTGAAGAAAAGTCAGCCACGAATTTTCCTTAAAAACAGACTCAGTTTAGGAAACGTATTTTGCAGAAATTCTATTATAATTCTGTTTTGGTATTTTCTTGCTGGGCAAGACTTTTAGAGCCTATATAAACACATCTAGGGTATTATTTTAGAGAATCGAGAGAGAATCGAAAAATATATTACACAGACAAATTTGTAAACACTTTCTTTTGGGAGATTTTTGGGAGAACTATTATTTTCTTTGAAGATTGAAGATTAAAGGTTTTTCTATAATTTTCTAATTATGAGTTCTTCTATTTCTATTGATTCTTGGTTTGTGAATTTAATTATGTGTAACTAAATCTCTAATCTGAGGATTGGGTAGTATTCCTTGGTATTCATGTGTGTTTAATTATCTGTGATTTTCTTGCTTTGCTGATCTGTTATTGAGGGCTTAACACAATTATGGGCGTCATGAACCTTTGATTGGATTTTAGGGATTGTAATAACTTGGAAAAGGAGTTGCAATTTTAGTACAAGATTTAACAGACATAACTCGAATATTTGATTGGAAGATTAATAGGAGAGTTGTGAGACTTATAATTCTTGGTGCGTAATAGTTTATGATTGTACTTTGATTGTATCATGGAAGTGACAATTAAGGTGTAGTTGTAGACATTGTATCTTGGAAGGGAACATTATAACCTTAGAAGAATTGTTTTCAGCAGAGTAAGAACGTAGATGTTACATAGATATTGAATGTGCATTGAAACCAAGTGAAGAACCCCAGTTCTTGGATTGTTTTCCTCATATATTTTATTCTCGATTGATAAATAGTTTAATTTAGTTTATAAACAAACCAAACATTCTTCTACACTTCTAAACTGTGAGAGATAAGATACTTGAACTTGATATTACATTCAGTCCTTCCCTGCGAACGAACACATAAAAATATTATTAACAATAATCCCTGTAAGTATACATAGAATGCCAAGTACTTCCACAATGTTTGCATAAAGTCTGTGGTCTAGTTCTAACATTATTTTTCTTTACTTCAGACTTAGAGGGTAAATAATTAATGTTTTTATTCTTTCTGCAGAAACTAGCAAGATGATTAGTGCTACCACATTTATGACATGTCTTTCTTGGAGCAAAAGTAGCAAGGCATTGGATAATTACCTTGAGTAATGCCTACTTTACCATTTCTATTCTTCCTAGACACTTTCTGTTTCTTAACAGATTTTAACTCCTTAAGCTTATGCTTGAGTTGTTTATCTGTCATTGAACCAATATTAACCTGTTTAACACTAGTTTTTACTGGTTCTTTCTTAATAGCTCCTTTTTCAGCTTCAGACTTAGGTTCATTTATTCCATGAACAAATTTTGTAGATGGAAGATGTGTTCTTATTTTGACTTGATTTTGAAACCTAAGTTCATCTCCCTCACAGTAACCCAAACCAACTGTGTCTGACTGAAAAACCTCATTAGCGTCTTTTCCAGAATGAGTCCAAGTCTTAATTATGTGATTTGCCTTCTCAAACTCAGATTCTAGTTGCTTATATCTTCCTAGCAACTCCTGTTCTAGATAAACAGCATCATCTCTTTCTTTCTGAACTTGTTGCATGTTTTCAAGTTTCTCTTCAACAATTTTATTTCTCTCATTAAGTTCAGAATTCTCAGATTTGATTCTCTCATTCTCTAAAGTCTGATCCCTATAACTGATATGCAATAGATTCTCAATTCAGTTATATTATCAGTATTATAAGCATAGGTAGTTAGAGGTACCTTGTTTTTAGAGTCTTCAGAAACATTCTCAATAGAAGCCATGAGAGCATAGTTGACATCCTCATCTGAGTCTGAAGTGTCTGCCCAATCTCTGCCTTTTGTGATGAGTGCTTTTTCAGTTTTACCCTTCTTGCACTCAGGAGCATAGTGACCCATCCCCTTACACTTGTAGCATTGAATTTCAGACTTGTCTTTCTTCCCAGATTTAGTCTCCTGTCTCTCAGACTTTCTGAAACTCTTCCTGTCTGAATTTGAACCTTTAAAGAACCTGTTTCCCTTCTTGAAGTTCTTGAAACCCATCTTCTTAAAAGTCTTCACCATCAAGACAGCCATTTTCCTCATTTCTTCTTTATCATCCTCAGAATCAGATGATTCATCAGTGTTTGAATCAACATCAGAGTTTGATGACTCACTTTCAGAATGTATGACTAAAGCCTTTCCCTTAGCTTTCTTCCTTGATGCTTCCTTCTTCAAGGGTTTCTCTTCAACCTTAAGAGCAACAGACTTTGCCTTCTTGCTTGATCTCCTGTTTCTCTGCTCCATTTCCAATTCATGAGTTTTGAGCAGCCCATAGATTTCATCAATCTCAGTATCAGCAAGATCATAATTGTCTCTAATAGTGGTTGTTTTCACATCCCACTTTTCAGGTAAGGAAAGAAGAAATTTGAGATTTGAGTCTTCTAGATCATACTCTTTATTAACCAGTGACAAATCATTGAGCAGTTTACGGAATCTGTCAAATGTTTCTGTCATGGTTTCTTCAGATTTAGCCTCAAAGTGCTCATACTCCTGTGTGAGTATGTTCCTTCTATTCTTCTTGATAGCAGCAGTTCCTTGACATCTAACTTCAAGAGCATCCCAAATTTCTTTTGCAGTTGTGCAATTAATCACTTTGTTAGACATTACATTGTCTAAGGCACTATGAAGTAGATGCCTTACCTTTGCATCCTTAGCAATAAATGAAATATCCTCAGGAGTCATATCTTTCTTTTCCTTTGGAACTGTCTTAGCTTCTTGACCAGCAGTTGCTACAGATAGCTTTGTAGGCTTATGAGGACCTTCATAAATTCTGTCAAGATATTCTAAATCTGTAGCCTCCAGAAACATAGTCATCTTCACTTTCCAGATTGCATAGTCTGCCAGCCTGAGAATAGGAACCCTAATTGTCTCATAACGACTCACTATTGTAGGAGTCTTCTCAGAACTTGAACCTGATGGAGGAGGAATCTCTGTCATGATTATAGTTGTGTGTGGATCTTAAACTGTATAGAGTAACAGATTTGCTCTGATACCACTTGTTATGCCGAATACACAATTATAATCAAGATTTGTATGAGAGATTAACAAGAACACACGTTTTAACAATTAAAAATTGTTTGGAATTAATAATTCCTCTCTCAGTGATGTAAAATATCACAGAGAGCTGCTTAGGTTACAATGAATGATAATTTGTTACACGATACCCTTCTAGGGTTAACCTAACTGTATTTATAAGATATACAGCTGCTATACAATCGATAATTGATACTCCTATAAATTAGCTATACAATTGATATCAATTACGATTGCTACACGTCTCCTTAGTCAACACAATCTCTTTGACAGCTATTCAATCTTCAAAGATATTGCTTCCTTAATTATCTTCAAGTATTCTTCAAACTCTGTTGACCAATAGACGCTTCCTCCAGACAGAGTTTAACAAACTCTATCGAGCTTCCAATTGTCATCGTTTAACTAAACTCTGACTGATTCCAGCTAAACTCTGATATTTCATTGTATCACTTAAACACTGATTATTATTTACATCAATTATATTTAACATAGCAAGCATTCATTCATACCTCGATACCGTTTGACATCAACATCCTTACCATTTTCATCTACAGTCAGCTTGCTTTTTTTGTCATGGGAGTTGATTTTACCCATCCTCATAGCCAAATCTCTTGAGCAGATTCTTTGTATACTTAGATTGATGCACAAAAATTCCATCTTTGCATTACTTGATTTGAAGATCCAAGAAATAATTGAGCTCACCCATCATGCTCATTTCGAATTCACTATGCATACACTCAAATGAATCTATTTTTGAGTAGAAATTTACTCAGCCGTTTGTACCAAGCTCTAGGAGCTTCCTTTAAACCATAGAGAGCCTTCTTTAGCTTGAATACATAATCTGGAAATAGTTAATCTTCGAAACCAGGAGGCTGTTTGACATAAACTTCCTCTTCCAGCAAGCCATTTAGAAACGCACACTTAACGTTCATTCTATATAGCTTGAATTTCTTGTAGCAAGCATAAGTAGGAAGCATCTTAATTGATTCCACATGAGTAACAGGAGAATAAATTTGATTAAAATCAATGCCTTCTTGTTGATTATAGCCTTGAGCCACAACTCTTGCCTTGTTTCGAATAACGGTTCCAAATTTATCAATCTTATTCTTGAACAGCCACTTTGTTCATATAACTGAAGCATCCTTTGGTGGCTTTAGAAGTTCCCAAACATCACATCTTTTAAATTGATTGAGTTCTTCTTGCATGGCCATGATCCAATTTTCATCTTCTAATGCTTCGTTGACATTTTTGGGTTCTTCTTGAGCTAGAAAGGCAGCATGAGCACAAAAATTTGCCTTCCCTTTCCTTGTATTGATTTCATTTGTAATATCACCAATGACCAATTCTGGGGGATGATTCTTGATAGTCCTTGTTGACCTCGGTAGTGAATGTTGAGCTATTTCTTCATGTATGGGCTTTCTCATCTTTGCTGGTGGTGAATGATCTTCTCCATCATAGAGAGGCAGTTTTTAAGTGGACTTGAACCTATAGGACCTTCCAAAATCCTTTTTACCATTTTAAAAATTGCATCTTCAATTGGATTGACCACTTCAGCTTGCTGATTTGAAGTTCCAGCTTGCTGATTACAGTATCTGCATCCTTCTTGGCTTGCTGACTTCCAGTTTCAACAGTGCTATTAGCTTGCTGATTTGATCCAGTGACTTGAGGTTGCATGCTTTCACTTTCACTTGCAAATTCATCATTATCAATTGTCTTGAGCAGAAAACACTTTGAACAAAAAATCTTGAAGTAATTGATATTTGGCATTTTCTTCCTCAATAATTGACATATAGTTTTGTCCAAGATAGGCCTGATTAGAACTCAATTTAACACATAGCATGTTGTATTCACCGCTTCGGCCCAAAAACTTCTAGGCAGATTGCTTTCTTGCAAAAGAGTCCTTGTTGTTTCTTGAAGTGACCTACTCTTTCTTTCCACCACTCAATTTTTTTGTGGAGTCCTTGGAGTAGAAAATTCATGAGTGGTTCCTCTTTCTTCACAATATGTAATGAAGTCCTTTTTGAATTCACCTCCTCTATCATTTCTTATACCTACAAGTCTTATATCAAGTTTGTTCTCAAGAAATTTAATCAGCTTGTTCTCAAGCAATTTAATCAGCTTCTTTAACTCCTTAAAAGCACAATCTTTAGTACGAACAAACAATACCCAAGTAAATCTAGAATAATCATCTCCAATTAAAAAACAATATTGTTTACCTCCAATACTTTAATAATATTTTGGACCAAAAAGATCCAAGTGCAGAAGCTCTAAAAATTTAGAAGTTGATACCATATTCTTTGTTTTGTGTGTAGTTCTAATCTGTTTGCCCAATGCCACGCTAAACACACCTCAGTTTTAGCATACTTTATCTCGGGTAGCCCTCTGACTAATTTATTGCTTGACAATTTGTTGAGCAAGTCCATGTGTGCATGTCCCAATCTTCTATGCAAAACATAAGGATCATTGTTCATTGTAGCCAAACAATAAGCTATTTTCTGCATATCAAAGTCCAATATATATATATATATATATATATATATATATATATATATATAGAGTAGGGTTCAAGGGAGAACCTCCCTATCAAGAGAACTAGGAGACCCTCTTCTACACCATTGATTAAAATGAATAATCATAAAATAAATTTTACAAAAGATAATGGCAATTTTGTGATTATAATAAAGATTCATGGGTAGTGATACAAGAGTATCAATCAAGTCGATCGGTCTGATTTGTATATTTTTGGAAAGAACAAAACAATAATCAATTCTATACTAATGTCAATCACGATTGTAGTTATAGAAAGAATTAACAGCTGACATTTCCTTTTAGTAAGCCGATTGTAATTTATTCATTGCATATCAATCACCATCTTCATATACATCTAGAAAAAGAAAGCAGATCAAGAAATAATGGAGAAAATGAGCACCAACCATGGAGTACGATTCTGAAAAGTTCTCTAATATGTGTTGCATGATATTTTCTCATCTTTCTTTATATTTTTAAGATTCATGTATGTGTACGTTCTTATAATCAATAGCTTTTCAAGTATTTATAAAAATGTGTTGCATAGTGTCCTAAACAACGTTCCTGGACTTTAAGTTAAATTCTTTTATGTGGAGTATTATGAGTAGTTCTTTGATGTGATATAATCTCTTTCTCTACTTCAACGATAATGGGTTATTGTTACATATTTGAATCTATATCATTTTGTAATCGTGAAGACTTTTCAGTACCTTTGTGGTACCTTGCGCTCCATTATGTATGGTGATGCATTTTCTTAAAATGTTTCAATCTCCGTTAGCTTGGTTTGAATTTTTCTGGATGGTCTAAGAATTTTAGACAACTGTGTTTTATATGCACCTCTGTTTTGCCCTTATTAAGTGACATCATATGACATTTGGTGGTGCTAGTGTTGGTTTTCAGGATAGAATCTTTTGTGGTGCCTATTTATGTTAAAGTATTACTTGGTGCTTATGCAGGAATGCTAACAAGGTTCTAATCTTAATGCAGGGTCATAAACTTAGAGAGAACACATTTACGAGCTCGTGTGAATTTACGCATTTGCATCATCCAAATTGTTAATACACAAGGCACACAGGACCAATGCTTCAAGGATCAAAGATTCCAATTTCTTTTTCATTTCCATCTTTTTGTTGTTACTCGTGCTGCGATTTCAACTATAGTGGTTGTTTCAATGTCGAAATGTAATGCGAGCCCAACTGTAATGGTTGCGCTTGCACCAAAGTCCAAGTTGTAGTTCCTTTTCCTTGAACAAAATGTGGGTACGCTGAAGTTTATGGTGGAGATGGTAAAGATGAGGTTAAGAATCTTTAAGAGATTTCCCATTAACCAAATGTCATTGAAGGACTCATACAACCCAAATGCCACCCCGCTATGAATCTGCCTGTGATATCACATCCCACCGCATGATGTCCTTTTAATTTAGTAGTGTTAAAAAGTTTAGTTATGTATCTTTTTTTTTTAATTTCACAAGAAATTTGTTACTTTTTCTCCATCAAAGACACGGATGAGTCTTCTGAAGTTTGAAGATGTTTGATTTTTTATTTTCTTAATAATTACGGTTCTTCTTATATTCATATACCAAAAGTAAATTAGATTCGTTAAATCCTTATAATATTTATAATAATTTTGAGATTCTTTAAAATGTTTTTTAAGTATTTACTTGAATTTTAGATTCATTCTAGAGTTCAATAAATATAAATTTGAAATTTCTTTCTTTTTAAAATTTATTTGTTTCAATATATTTTTCTCGGACATGAGTCATCCAACATTTTTGTTTACTTGATCTTTTCACATGTTCTACTTATCAAAAAGCTTAAATTTTTTCATTAATATCTAAAAAATGTGAAATGAAATACAAATTTAAACAGAAAACTAATGAAATTACTTGAATAAATCTTTAATTAATTAATGAAATTACTTTAATTAATTAGGAAATTACTAATGAAATTAAACAGAAAACTAATGAAATTAATTTAATTAATTAGGAAATTACTTAACAAAATCTTTAATAAATTAGTTAGAATACTTACTTGAATCTTAATAAATTAATAAAAATACTAATGAAATCTTTAATAAAAATATATTTTTTTAATCTCCTGACTTTTTTAAAGGTATCATTGAAACCTTTTTTTCAGTTGACCTAGTGAGATTTCGTTAAATGTTTTGTATCATTTATTTTTTTATTATTATTTTTTTTTTTTGAAATAAAACGTACTTGCTTGTATTAAATAGATTCTAAATCAATATTACATGAGATGAAATCCGGAGCAGAATCAATCCACTCCATAGGACCTGACATAGAATAAGCAGCCCGAGCTAACTCATGAGCTACACTATTCGCAGATCTACTGGCAAAGACAATTAACACTTCCTCAAAGTGTTTAAGATTATCACTACAAGCTTCCACAATAGTATCAAAGTGTGATCGCCCTCGATCTCTCTGAAATGCGTCCACTAGTAGTTTGGCATCTGATTCGAAGATGCACTTTGTAGTTCTCCAGCTGCTCACCCACTCGATAGCCTCTTTCAAACTCCAAGCTTCTGCCTCCCGAACTTGACTTGTACCATTCAATACATTGTTTCTGGCTCGAAGAAAACTACCTGCACTATCACGAACCACACATCCAACAGCAATACTATCCCCTCCTGCACGACATGCTGCATCAATATTAATCTTTATCCAATCCGGTGGAGGCTTTGTCCACGTTTTGCATTGCCCAGCACTAACACTTCGGCTTGTTTCATCCTTTTGTCTAGCTCTTCTCCAGTCTGCTACTAAATTTAAAGCCATTGATTTAATTCCAAAAGCCGATGTATTCACCTTCTCCCACACCCATTTGTTCCTTCTTGACCATAAGCTCCAACACAACAGTCCAACCATGACAAACTGATCTCGAGTACCTGTGGTACTAACTCGTTTAAGCACCGACATAACTGTATCGTTGTCCAAAACTCGAACAGCATCCTGTAAACCAACTGAACACCATACCTCTCGAGCAATACTGCAGTCAAACAACGTGTGAACTGCATCTTCCATACTCACATGACACCATGAACACTGAGGATTAATGTCTACCCTTTTCGTCTGCAATGCCACTGCAGTTGGTAGAACATTTAAACAGGCCCTCCATAGAAAATTAATCATCTTCCCTGGCAATTGCAATCCCCAAACCTTTTTCCAAAAACCACGATCCACACATTCATACTCTCCCCGAATCAGTCTATAGCAACTTTTTACAGAAAAAACCCCTTATCTTCCAGAGCCCAATACCATGAATCCTCTTTATCACGTAAAGGAATTGGTATTTGTAAGATTAGCTTCTTATCACGTTCTGTAAACAAGTCTGAAATAATGTCCACATCCCATGCTTTCTGATCTTCAGCAAATAAACTTTTTACCTTAACATCCTGCAGCTGTGCATATTCCTCTGTCGTAGGATAACCATTTTCCAAATCAGGTAACCATGGCACCTTCCATATCGTGGTTGTTAACCCATTTCCAATTCTTCTCCGTATTCCTCGTTTCATCATCTCCTGTGTCGCCATCAGACTACGCCAAAGGTAGCTTGGATTTGAACCCATAGTTGCATTCAAAAACTCTGAATTTGGGTAATATCGAGCTTTCATGACTTGACTAACTAAAGGGTTACATTCCACCATCAATCTCCATGACTGCTTTGACAACATCGCCAAATTAAAATCTTTTAATTTCCTAAACCCCAACCCACCTTCTTCCTTAACTGTACAAACTCTATCCCACGACAACCATTTTATCCCACCATTCGAACGTCCTTTCCCCCACCAAAAAGCATTCATACGCTTCTCTATTTTATCACAGATCATATTTGGAATCAAGAACAGTTGCATCCAAAAGTTTGGGACAGATTGCGCTGAAGTCTTAAGCAATATAGCTTTACCACTTCTCGAAATTAACTGATTATTCCAGTTCTGCAATTTCTTATCAACTTTTTCTACCAGAAAACTAAAATCCTCCCCCTTATTTCTACCAACTTGCATCGGAATACCTAGATACCGACCTGCTACTGCTGCTTCTTGAACCCCAAGCTCGTGGCACACATTACTCCTGCTAGTCTCAGATGTATTAGGCGAGAAGGTAACAACAGACTTGTTGTAATTAACCATCTGTCCCGAGACTTGCTCATACCGATTCAAAATTCCTTTCATCATACCTGCTTCTCCTGCATTTGCACGGAAGAAAAAATAACAATCATCTGCAAATAATAAATGAGAGATTGTTGGAGCTCCTCTTGCAACCTTACAACCATGCAGTAACCCAACTTGTTCACTTCTCCTGATCATAGCACTCATCCCTTCCGCACACATGATATAGATATATGGCGCAATGGGATCCCCTTGACGTAAACCCCTTTGAGGTATAATATTACCAAACTCACCATCACTGTGCAAGAAGCTATATGAAACCGACTTCAAGAATTTCATTATTCGCAGTATCCATAACTCATGAAAACCAAATTTCACCATCATGTTATATATGAAATCCCACTCTAGCCGATCATAAGCTTTTGAAATATCTATCTTCAAAGCAGCCCACCCATTTTGCCCCTGCGTTTTCCTTTTCATATGATGATTAATCTCAAACGCCAACATTGCATTATCTGTAAGTAGACGTCCTTCTATAAAAGCACTCTGTCTATCCGATATAATTGACCCCAAGCACCTCTTTAATCTGTTAGACATAACCTTAGACAAAATTCTCACTAACACATTACAGAGTGAAATAGGTCTAAGATCGGACATGGTTTGAGGAACTTTAACTTTCGGGATCAAACAAATAAGTGAATGATTAATACCTTCAGGAAGCTCACCCGTTTCCATATATCGTTGACAAAACTGCACTACATCAACACAAACCACGCTCCAAAATGACTGGAAAAATGCCGGATTAAGTCCATCCGGACCCGGTGATTTGTCCGGATGCATAGAAAAGACTGCATCTTTCACCTCTTCCAAAGTAACCGTACTTACTAAGTCTTCATTTTCCCTCTCAGATACCTGCTTTACCGTTTCTCTATCCGATAGCTTTCCCCCTCTGTTTCCTTCTGTAAAAAGATTAGCAAAATATTCCTCTACAACCTCTTGTACCTCCTGCTTCGTTTCCTTCCATATACCATTAGCATCCTTGATTCTTTGCACCTGATTAGATTTTCTTCTCCCAGCAGCAAAACTATGAAAAAACCGTGTATTACTATCTCCCTCCCTTAACCAAAAATTTTTTGCCCGTTGCTTCCAGTAAACTTCTTGCTTTTCTAGGAGATTCATGTATTGCCATCTGACCTCATTATACATATTTATACCACACGTATCCCTTCTTGACCGTAACTTTCTCAATTTCTCTCGAAACATTTTGCCCTGCTGCTTGTACTCAGCTGCTATACCCCCTCCCCACTCCTGCAAGCGTAAACTGCATAACTTCACCTTGTCTACAATTCCCAGACCTCCTGCTTCGTTCCATCCATTTCGAATCACCCCCTCACATTCTTTCTCCCTAAGCCAAGAATTCTCAAATTTAAATCTACGCTCCTTGGGTCTATAAACCTGTTTCTGCAGATGTAGGTGCAAAGGCAAATGGTCGGAAGTGGCAACCTCCAAAGTTTGAACCTCTGCATTAGGAAATAAATCGCACCAGGCTTGATTTGCTAAACCCCTATCAAGTCTTTCTTGAATCCAATTCGGCTTCCCTCGAGATCTTTCCCAAGTAAACTTATCTCCCACAAAACCCAAATCCCTTAGACCACATTCATTCACTACATCTACAAAACCTTGAAGCAAATGGAAAGGATGAGATCTCCCACCTCTTTTTTCATCCGCACTCATCATATCATTAAAATCCCCAATAATACACCATGGCAAATTCGACCTAGCAGCCAACTCTTTTAAAAGATCCCATGATTCTTGTCTCCTTCCTCTCTCCGGGCAACCATAAAACCCAGTGTACCGCCATCTCCCTAATTGATCATTAACCACTTCAAAATCTATATAATGCTTACCTCCTCCCTTTACTTCACACCCTCCCTCATTTTTCCAGAAAAGGGCCAATCCTCCACTATGGCCTTGAGCATCAATCGACCAACAATCTGCGTAATTTAAGGTTCTACAAATTTCAACTATTTTATTCTGCTTTGAAAAAGTTTCAGATAGGAAAATAATATTAGGTTTTATTTGGTGGGTAAGTTCTTTTAAAAAACGAATTGTACGTGGTTTACCCAACCCACGACAATTCCAAGCTAACAGACTCATTGTTGTAGGCGGGCCTGCACCACAGGTCCCGCCTCTAGCAAGTTTTTTGGCCCAATATTTGACATATCCAGCCCATTTGAAGTTGCATTTGAATCTACCCTTAAATCCACAGTATTTTCCTCATTCCCCCGCTTACGTTTTGAAAACTCAATTACAGTGTCATTTTTCCCGCTCGTCTCTATCCCTTCCTTAATTATAGCACCTGTATCTTGCAAATCAATCCCTTGATATCCTTGATTAAACCGAACTGCACCTAAATCTCCTGTAATTTCGGTTATACGTCCATCTATCTCCATGAATCTCTCACCTGTATCCCTCCCCTGGCTCACGGCGGTTGAGGACTGGTGGAAGCCACCGGAACTCGAACTCCCTCCTCCTTCACCTCCATTACGCAGCCAACGTGCTCCAATATTCTGACTTTTCCCACCTCTGACGGGGGCTCGTAACCATGCCCCATATGCTCTTTCAATAATCTTATCAACATTTGCATAGACAATTCCACAATCTCTATCCGAATGACCCATCAAACCACACACAAAACAGAAGGTGCTCAATCGTTCATATTTAAAAGTTACCCATGTCCATGCACCACCCTCTCGTTTAACCTTCATTCTTCGTTTTAATGGCTTATCAATATCCATTACAACTCGAACACGATAATACGTCTTCCAACCTCCAATCAAATTCTGAGGATCGACCTTTACAAAGGAACCCACATAATTTCCTATACTCTCCAATAATTTATTTGACATCATCCCTATGGGTATATCATAAACTTGGACCCATATCTCCATTTTATTTAACTTAACCAGATGAGCATCCTCATTTTCCTCCAGTTTATGATGCAACAGTAGACTTTGTTCAAAAGTCCATGGTCCTCCATCAACCACCTTCTGAAGATCCAGAACATGATAAAATATGAATGAGTACCGACGTCCTCCCAAGTCATGAACCTCCATACCCTCCCTTGGTCGCCAGATAGATGCAAGAACATTCTGCATAGCTTGAAAATTTATAATTTTCTCAGTCAAAAAACTCCCAATCAATACAAACTTCGGTTGTTGCACATTATCCGTTGCCCCTACAATCACTCCCTCACGATCATCTTCCTCTAATGCCAGTTGAGCATACATCTCCTCCAAACTCATGGTGTTTGACGCCATTAATTTCCGTATATGAAACAGAACAACAAAAAAACGAAATAGATTAAAACCTTGTCACATGAACAAGACCCTTGCAATTATGCAAGACATGACAGGCAGGTAGTAATATTAAAACCTTGTCACAAAAAAATCAATTATTATTAGGATTCTTTTTGCTCATCTTTTTGGAACGGACCTAGATGCAGATAGTACAGTAGGAGTCCCAGAATTGGTTATATACTTCCCATGGTTTAGGGATTTATTTTTTTATTAAATACTCAATATAAAATTAAAAATTAATAAAAACATTTAATTGAATCTTCAATAAATTAATAAAATATCTAACTTCTAATAAATTAACAAAAACACATAGCGGAATCTTTAATAACTAATAAAAACACATAGCGGAATCTTTAAAAACTAATTAAAACACATTATGGAATCTTTATTAAATTAATCAAAACGTTTACCAAAATCTTTAATAAATTAATAAAAACAAATTAATAAATCTTAAAAAGGCAATATAAAATAAAAGAGAAGTAACATATAATTTCAAATGCTAATAGAGAAGATTATTTGAAATTTCGAGTCTTAACGAATCTAATTTAAAAATCTACAACATCTTTAAAAAAAACATCTTGAAGAATCTAAATATAAAAAAATGCATATATTAATTTTTATGAAGAAACAATTTTTTTTTAAATATATAAACATATTTCTTAAAAGTGATCAATAAATCATAAGACATTTGAAAATTATTCGAATATAATTTTACGATTAGACAAGATTTTTTTTAAGTATTTTATTAAAAAATTCTAATAATTTGTAAATAAAATTTTTGTATCATTTCCATGACAAGATTTTATTAAGTGTTTGATTAAATATATTTTTCAATTTGCTGTTAGTACATACCAATTGTACAAAAAAAATTATAATTATGTATAGAATTTTATTTCTTACCAATTTTTTTAAATTTATTTAGGCTCAGATTTGGTAAAAAATAAAATGAGACAAATTTAATTTTTTTAATTAAATTTTTATGTATGTGTTTTACATGAATTCTTTTAAATATTTAACTAAAAAAATTATTATTAAAAAAATACGTTCTTGTGTCATTTCTTTCGGATTCTCTTAAGTGTTTTACACGATTTCAATAAATTTATTTTTTCATATTTTTTAAGTATACATCCAAGTATGTTTTGTTATAACATTACATTATATACGAATAAATTTTACAAAAATACTAGTTACAAAACTTTATTCAATAAATTTTTTAACTACGTTGATATATATTTCAAAGTTTTACATTGGGCAGATAAATTTTCAACAAAAATTAAAAATAAAAATTTTGTATTTTATATTTAATTTTTTGTGTACGTGTTCTACATAGATTCTGTTAAGTGTTTCTTTAAAAAAATAATTTAAAATAACTTACTTGTGTAAATAAATTATTTTTACGTCTAGACAATGTTCTGTTAAGTATTTATTAAAAGAAATTAATTATTTAAAATAATATTACTGTATCATTTTCACGACCAGATTCTCTTGAGTGTTTTGTTAAAAATATAATAATAATTTAAATATCCTATTTGTGGTAAAAAAAAAATAGTACAACTAGACGAGTTGACGAGATACTCTTAAAGTGTTTTTTATAATAATTATTAATAATTAAAAATTACATAATGTTTCACAAAAAAT
Organism: Kitagawia praeruptora; assembly: GCA_037693485.1. NCBI lineage: Eukaryota > Viridiplantae > Streptophyta > Magnoliopsida > Apiales > Apiaceae > Kitagawia > Kitagawia praeruptora. The sequence goes on from CM075345.1 coordinate 104,306,177, forward strand.
TTAATAAATTTAATCCTTACAAATTTTTAATATTCACTCAAGTGTGATATGTTCAAACGGTGTACTATTTATAATTAGTTACATAATTTTATTTTTTACCAAGTTTTATTTATGTTGATGTATTTTTCAAAGTTATATATAAAATACAAAAAATTTATATTTTTTGTTTAGAATAATGTGTTTGTATTTTATATGGATTCTCCTAAGTGTTTCACTTAAATAAGATATATTAACTATTTAAAAATGACTTATTTTCATAAATAAATTATTTTTACATATAGACAAGATTGTGTTAAGTATTTTATTAAAAACAATTAAATAAGCGTCTATTTGCATAAGATTCTCTTCAATATTTTTGAACGAAATATAATATATGAGTTAACATTTTAGTTATTTTATTATATGAAACACACAAGATTCTTTATTATATAAACTTTAATTTAATTTTGTTTACCAAAAAAAGATTTTTTAAGGTGTGTTAAGATTTTTTAAAGTGTGTAAAAATTTTAAAAATCTTTTAAGTATGTTCCAAAAATGAATTTTTAACAAATTAATTAAAACACTTAACGGTAACTTTAATAAATTAGTGAAAAATATTTACGGAATCTTTAATAAATTAATGAAAACACTTAACAAAATATTTAATAAATTAATGAAAACACTTGATGAAATCTTTATTGAATTAAAAAAAACAGTTAACATAATCTTTGATAAATTAATATAACACATATTAGAATAAATATATTAAAAAATTTGAATTATAATAATTTTGAACTGATCATTAAAAAATATTATGAAATATCATAAAAAAATCTAAAATATAGTAGAAAATCGAAAAAAATCTAAATAAAACTAAAAAAACAACTAAGAGAATCTTGGTGTATTACATAATGTTTCTATATATTTATTTTTTCAAAAAACAAATATACATGTTTTTTAAAATTAAGTTACATGTAGAAATATTATAAAAGACACCAAGATTATCTTACGTGTTTCAAATCAATGTATGAGTTAATTTACTTTTATTATCTTTTTATGGTTACTTCGAGAATTGTCTTAAATGTTGGATAAATTTTTTATAGTGCACAACGTGTACATAACTATATCGAAACCTATTTATACTAATAAAATATTTAGTAGAATCTAAATGTAAATATCTAATAAAATTATTTTATAATTTTAAAATAATTAACAAAATACCTAAAGTAATATTGGTGTATTACATAATATTTTTATATATCTTTTTTCTTAAACAAATAAACATTTATTTGAAAATTAAGTTACATATAAAAATATAATTTAATATACCAAGATTATGTCTCAGTTTATTTCCTTTTATTATCTATTTGAGATTCCTTCGAGAATTGGTTTAAAAGGCAAGCTATAAAAAATTTTAAATTATAATCTGAAAAAGTATTTTAAAATGTTCCATGAATTATTTATAATGTTGTACTTGTACATAATTATATTCAAACTTATTTTAGATTAATAAAATATTTAAACGAATCTTAATATAATTATATGATAAAGTAATATTTTGATTTCAAATAATTAACAAAACACCTAAAAGAATCTCGGTATTACATAATACCTATATATAAATTTTTAAATAATAATGCAATTTTTTTAAATTTAAATTATATTTTAAAATATTATGTAATACACCAAGATTCTTTTACATGTTCCGAATCAATAAAATCTAAATAAAACTAAAAAACATCTAAGAGAATCTTGGTGTGGTAAATAATATCATTATATACTTATTTTTTCGAAAGAATATTTATACATTTCTTTTAAAATTAAGTTACATGTAGAAAATATATAAAATGCATCAAGATTCTCTTACGTATTTCAAATCAATATATCAATTTAATTTTTTTATTATCTTTTTTAGATTTCTTCGAGAATTATTTTAAAAGATCGACATCCTATAAAAATTGAATTTTGATTTGGAAAAATAATATTTAAATTTTCTTAAATGTTGGATAAAATATTTATAGTGCTCTACTAGTACATAATTATACCGAAACTTATGTAAATTATAAAGTTCTATTTTTCACAACAATTTAATTGTGTTGATATATTTTCAACATTTAATGTTATTATTTAAAACATCTTGAAGAATCTTTAAAAATCTTAAAACACCTTAATGTTATTATTCAAAACACCTTGAAGAATCTTAAAACACCTTAATGTTTTTATTCAAAACATCTTGAAGAATCTTTAAAAAGGTTGAATAGACATAATCTAAAAATAAAACACTTTAAGATTTTCCTACGTTTTTTTAATACGAAATATTATAAGGATTTCTACTAAGATACCTATAAAATTATCATATAATACACCAAGATTCTTTTACGTGTTTTAAATCAATAAAATATTTAGTTAATTTTTAATATAATTATCAAATAAAGTAATTAACAAAATACATAAGAGAATGAGAATGTAGGTGTATTACACTCGGATTCTCTTACGTGTTTCAAAGTCATTATATCAATTGATTTCCTTTTATTATTTTTTTGAGATTCCTTTGAAAATTATTATTTTTGACATCCATGCAATTTTTATATTGGTATACCAAGATTCCATTAAATTAAGTGTTTTATAATATCATTTTAATTGTTTAACTTAAAAACCAATATTTTTGTGAAATTTTAAAAAATTGCAAACAAATAAATTATTTCATAAAATATATCTACCACAAGTCAACAAGAATATTAATATATTTGAAAACTGTCACAAGCATTTAAACATGAACATGACTACCGTGACATTATTATTCATTGAATAAAATAAGTAATCAGTCGTGCCATAACTCATAAGGCGTAAGCAAGATAATGACCAGATCAATTATAAAAAAAAAATAGCTCATATTCAGCTCTTCATCTTCTAGCTTTGAATCTTTTGTCGAGTCACTAATTGTCTCATCACTTACAAAATCTAAATGTAGAAATTACAAATTCGATGAAAAAAAACAACTAAAACACCAAAAGGATACAAAATAGAATCAAAAACACTAAGACGTATATTTCAAAAAAAAACACTAAGACGTCATAACTAAAAAATAATATGTTAAAAATAAATTATAAATAGTGTACCGGTTCGTCCAACAAGTTGGTTCTCCATTGTAAGCTTCTGTGGAAGAATTGATACAGGTTTAATAAGATTCAAGATTTCGTTTATGGCAAGTCATTATTTTTATTAACAAAGATGATTCAATCTAATATTTATTTCCAAAAAAGAACAGAAAATATGTTAGATATTGTTTGGTTTGATTTGATTCTGGATGGTATATGCTGTCAATCTTATTTTTGTCCATCAAACAAATCTGACTGATTGATTGAAACTAGTATACAGATTGATATGTAAATACAATTGAAATACTATGTACAATATATTATACCTGATCTACCCTTTTGTTGTAAATAAGGTATTATTGAATTTTTTTTATATTTGATCCGCATAATTCCTAGGCCATTAGATTGATATCTAATCAATGGTTTCTAGTATGGTCTCTTGGTTCTCCCAAAAAGAAGGGTTCCCCCTCGAGCGCGAGCCTATATATATATATATATATATATATATATATATATATATTTCCTTTCCTTCTAGCAACTAAGGTGACTTTGTTCGTACCAATATTAATAATACATTTATCAATGCCAAAATCAACAAGATGCTTATCATCAAACATTTGAGTGATACTAAGCAAATTGTAAGTAAGACCTTTGCCATATTTAACTTTTTCAATTGATATAGTACTATTACCAATAGAACATGTACCAAGGATTCGAAGAGTCTTGCTATGCCCAATTGTAACTCTTCTACCCTTTTTCATTTGGAGACTTATGAACTGAGATTTGTCTCACACATATGCCTAGTGCATTCGTTGTCCAAAATCCATTTCTTTTCTTTCACTTTAGCAACAAGACACATCTACAAAACAAATAAAAAACAATTCATTGTTTAGTACCCATATAGGTTTGCGTCAAGATTGGTTAGCAATAAGAATATATGAAGCATTTAAATTAGATTTCTTGATCCACATTTGAACCACTTTTGGTGACTAATTCTGCTTTCTGCAATTCTGTTGATATGCTGTTTGCCTTCTGTCATTTACATTCTGGTATGCTGATTTGTGCCTGACTGGTCCATTCTGATATGTTGTTTTCCTCAACTGATTCACTTGAGCAACACAATTCCTTTCCAGATGACCATTTCCTCCATATTCATTGCATGTCTTCTAAGGCATAGCATAATTATAAGGTATGCCATTCTTTCCTTCATATTTAAGTGCATCATCCTTTTTGTTGAACTTCATGCCAACTCCCTCTCTGACCAAGGGGACATTTGTCTTCTTCATCATTGTCTTTAAAATGTCTTCTCCTTGAACAAAAGTTCCCATGCCTTGCTTGAGATCTTTGACTTCCTTTTCCAGGAGAGTGATCAATTCAACTTGCTGATTAATAAGTTCAGCTTTCTGAGCTCTTTTTTCAGCAGATTTGGAAGACTCGGCTTGATTTGATTCTTTAAGTTTGAATGTCTTATGGCATTCACCTCTTGCATCTATCTCTGATATTAGCTCCTTGAGTTCTTTCATGAGTACTTCATTTCTCTTTAGAATCACCTTGTTGACTCCTTCAAGTTGTATTATTATTCCCTTTAAATCAGCAATAAGATCATCATAATTGTTTGTGGGAGTCTTCTCAGCCATAAGATCATAAATGATTTTCCTTAGATGATTATTCTTTTTTTTTTCAAGCTCATTATTCGCATTCTTCAATTCCATGTACTCGATATTAGATGCATTACTTTGTACCTGCATGGTTAGCTCATTTAACATAGGAATATTAGAAGATAAATCAAAATCAAATGAGTGTACTTCACTATTATCGCCATCCGAATCCAACACATCACTATCTACAAGGACTTATTCTGTATTTCCTCATACGGTATCCTCATTATCAATACTAACAAGAGCTAGGTTGACCATCTCATCACTTGATTCATCATCAGAAGTTGATTCCTCATCATCATTCCATGCCATATGTGCCTTAGATTTATTTGTGTCACTTGAGGGAGCTTGCTTTTTCGGATTGACACATACTTCATCTAATTTTGTTGTTGCGTGATAATGGATTTCTAAGGTATCCCACATCTCCATTTCTATGATGCATGAAGAGACCTTGTCAAAACCTAAATCTGAAAGACCACCTATTAGTGTGTACTTTGCTTTCCATCATAGTTTGGTTTCATCAATTCCTCCCCGGTAAGATCATCAACGTCTTTTGGCTTGTCATTTTCATCCAGAAATGTAAATGGACCATCTTTAACAACCAACCATTTAAGTGGATTTCTGCTCAGAAACACCTTCATCCTTAGTCTCCATGAATCATAATTTTCCGTGCCAATGAGAAGTGGTGGCTTATTTGATGATTCTCCCTCTACATAAGTGTATGCCATAGGTAACTATATTCGATTTTAAAATTTACCAGAAACAGCTTACTGAATTTAGTTTATGCAGACACAATTGGTAAGCTGAATGTAACTAAATGCTGAACAGTAAGTAAGGTGCAGAGAAAATAAAGAACACAAAGATCTTTTAGCTAGGTTCAACCCCTAATCCCCTATGATTTACGTCCTGGTCCCTTATCAACCTAGTAAGAGAATATATTATTGATCAATAATGAAACGATTACAAGATACAATAATATAGAGTAATGCTAGTGAACCAAAGAAACTCTCCGAAAATGTTTCCAAAATGATGTGGCATGTGACTTGGTAAAATAGGAAGTTTTAATTGAGAGATTCATATGAATGCACTCGGGACCCATCACATTAATTATTTAATCAACCAATAATAAGAAAACATGTGTAATTTTGGACACTTTTATGGAACTTTTATTTTGTTCTGTAGAAATTTTCAACAATGTATCACCCTACTTCCCAGCTGCTAACAAATGGCATGCTGAATAGACCTGTTTCTAAATTTGCTTTCTAAGCTATACTACCCTAGTATATTTTCCTAGCACAATTCACCAAACTCTACTATTCACAGCCAAGTATCCAAACAACTAATCGATTACAATCAGAACAATACAATTAATAAAAGTTACAACTCAAACTTTAGACTCTCTAACTATATAATACGAATATGATATATTATGATCTCAAGAGAATCGAATAAAAAATTTTGCAAAGAAAGCACTGAGTTGTTTTGTTCTTGTTATCTTTGTTATTAGCAACCGAAAAACTCACACAAGAACAAGTATTTAAAGCTATACATATAACGGTCATAAACTAAGCTAACAACTTGCAACGGTTAAATCTCATTCAACGTTTAATTTACTTAGAATTGTCTATAACGTTAATGTAAACGATTGACAGAAGAGAGTTAATAAACCAGTTCTTTTGAAAATTTGGAAGAGTAAAAACGTATAGGAGAGTTTGTAGAAGAAGTTAAAATCATATCTAACTCCTGTATTTAAGGAAAGAAGTTTTGAAGATTTGGAAATGTTTAAAAAGAGCCCATATATATATGAGAATAATGAGCCCGAGGATGTCCTCAGGTAACACCCTGAGGTTAAAAGAAATTTGTACTTATAATTAAGTGGGCCCCACAGGGGCACTTTTGTAAATATAAGATCCATCCCTTGCATTTACAAAAATGTCCCTAATTTACTACTATAATTGTTTTAACCTCAGGTGTGTTACCTGAGGACATCCTCAGGCCCAATATACTCTATATATATAATATACATATGATATATTTTAGGAGTCCTTACAACAGATTACAAGACGTTCCTATAATATCTCCATAATATTCGCACTTCTGGTAAAAGTGGACAGTTGACAATGACTTGTTGATTGTTTTCCATCTCTGTGCAATTGGCTTGCCAAACTGTATAAATCCATCAAATTTGGCTTGGTGTTATGAGCAACTAATCAGTGCGCTGAATTACCTTACAACACCAAGTTAGTACAGAACAGAAAAATATGTTGTTTTATATCCGAGCTCAAACCGTTTGGCTTGCTATTTGTGATTATCAAAACTATAGGAGTATCACATCTTTCAAGGGGACAAGAATCTAGGATGTACTATACTTCAATTTTATTGTTTCAAAAAATTATTTCTATGAAAATTATAATAAATGATAACAAGAATAAATTAAATTAAATAATTGATAATAAAATAAATTAAATAATTGATAATGAATGATAATAATATTAAATTAAATATTTGTATATTTACAATCATAAATACAATTGTGAAGAAAAAATTGTAAACTAACATGTTGTCATATATCGTAATAAAGACAATAAATAACTTATTCAATTAAATATTTTATTATATATATTATACGATAATTTATCTTAATGAATTTACCAAAATTTAGAGATTTATTCAATTTTTATTATTCAATTTACCATAAACATTATAAGTTACATTAATGATATTTGAATTTATATATAGACTTTCTGTAATTATAAATTGGTCAAATAGGAATATGAATCTCTTGCAAAACTAAATATGGATACTAAATCTGAAAATGAATCGTCCATTAGGTAGAATTAATGTAATCTAAGTATGAATACCAAATTCGAGGAACGGACTATCTATTAATATAACTAGAGATCACATCCATATCCATTGATTTCCTTTTCATCCGATGGCTTGATAATTCAGCTATAAATTATTAACAATTAACATCATTTCCATGTTTGCATCAAAAGGACATAATTGGAAAATAAAAAAAAAAACCACTAGTTTATATATTAAATTGATTAACTCAGATATCGAGGCAATTATGAACAAATCTTTTTCAATATTCACTAGAGTAATGCGGTTGACAAGATTGATTGTGTATTCTGGTAAGATTGATTGTTTCCATATTTTAATGATTCAAATTATTAATAATAGATTTGTTTCCGTATTTTTATTAATCAATTTTTCTAAAGTAAATTTTCTAAGGTTGCATGAATGTAGCATTCCACCAAGAAAATCTACACTATACATTTAATTCTCGTTACGTTATATTTTTTAAAATTGTATTTTTCATACTCTTTGTAAATCTATTGGTGAAAATCTTAGAAATTTTTAATATTACAAAAACCTTATTTCCTAAATAAAATAAAGTCTTCTCTATATTAAAATGTTATGGTGAATACTCTAGGCACTCTTAATAGTTAAGTGAGTATGCTCGAAAATCATTAAGAATTTAGATATTAAAAATGAATAAAAATTTTCTTACAATTAAAATATTAAGATTATGTAATGGGATGCTTTATAGAATGCTTGTCAGAAATATCTTAAATTTAATGTACCATCTTCATTTTAATCTATAATATAAAAATAAATAAAAAAATCTTTCATCTGCTTAAATTATTTTTCTAATTTTTAATAGAATAAAGTATCATTGCTTTTTTTCAATAAGTAAAACGATATACAACACATTGAAGAATCTTATCTTAGCAAATAATACTAAAATAATTATTATATTAATATACAACGGTTAAGAATCTTACAATTCCATTAAGTGTTTTTGTTAATTTAATAAAGATTCCGTTAAGTGTTTTTATTAATTTATTAAAGATTCTGTTAAGTATTTTCATTCAATTATTGAAGATTCTCTTAAGTATTTTTTTTAATTTATTAAAGATTCCATTAAATATTTTTAATAATTTGTTAAAGATTACATTAAGTGTTTTTATAAATTTATTAAAGATTCTTTAAGTGTTTTTGTTAATTTAGAAAAGATTTCATTAAATATTTTTATTAATTTTATTAAAGATTCCGTAAAATGTTTACAAATAAATTACCATATTAGTATTTTATTATTTTTACTAATATATGGATGCAATCTTCCTAAAAATAAAAATGTTCTATTCAACTCAGCTGCCGTCAATTAACCATCAAATCTCATTGTATCTATCAAAGCCGAAAATACTTGAATTTGTAATCTAAAAAACAGAAACAAGTACAAATATTCGTTAATAGTACAATGGTAATCTCAAATTCATGAAGTTTTTGACATTCAAATTCTACTAAAATCAACAAAAATGAAGTGGCCAAGTACAAAAATGTTAAAAATTTAAGGAATAATAAATATTTAAAATCTAAAAAATAATAAATATTTTCTAGCTTTTTTAAATTCAAATTGCATCCGACAAAATCAAAATATTCATTTTGGGTGAATGTGGAAATTGTTTACATTATTCAAATTTGTATTTTACACACTAATCAGATTTTTTTAAATGTTCTTTTACAAATGTATTTTTTCTCAATTTATTTTTGCATTTATGAGATTCTTTAAAGTGTTCTAATAGCAATATCTATAAATCACCAAAAATATGTAGAAAGAGAATTACTGAGTTTTAGTTACAACATTTTTTTATAATTTTTTCAAAATGTCTTCGAATATTTTGATATTTTTTAAATTTAACTTTTTATTTTAATTTTAGGTATTTTTAAGATATTAAATGCACCCATCTCAACAACTGTTTATTTGGTTTTTCATATCCAAATTTATAGCAATCTTGTTTGCACAAATATGGCATGTCTTTTAAAATAATTCTTAAAGAATTTTCAAAAAGATAATAAAAGAAAATAAACTAATATAATGGTTTGAAACGCATAAAAAAATCTTGGTGTAATACACCTAGATTCTATTAGGTATTTTGTTGATTACTTTTAAATTCTAATACTATTTTATTTAATAGTTATATTAAAAATCAACTAAATATTTACGAGATATGAAACACGTAAAAGAATGTGTATTATATAATATTTTTATATGTATATAGAATCTCTGCTATATTTCATATTAAAAATACGTAGGAGAATTTTTTAGAAATTATTTTTTGTAAGTTTTTTGAAGAATATAAAATATGTATCAGATTTTCCTAGAGTACATATATTAATAAATTTGTACAAAATATTGATTCTCGAGTTTTCAAAATTCTTTTGCATATAAAATCTTTTTATCATTATTTTTATTCAACTTTTTAGAGATTCCCCAAGGTGTTTTGAATAATAAATATACTATTTTTGAGAATCTTTAAAGTATTTTGAAAATTATTTTTTATTCTATTTTTTTTAGAGATTCTTTAAGGTGCTTTTGGTAAAATAAAATATAAAAATTTGAGATTTTCTTAAGTGTTTTGAAATATTTAAAAAAAAAATTGGAACATAAATTAGTAAGTTTTGTATACAATAATTTGAAACACTTAATTGAATCTAGTACCATATTAGAAATGGTACATCTAATTTGAAATTATTAATTTTTTTAATAAAACACTTAGGAGGATATCACCTGAAGGAATTTCTACACATGCGGAAGTATTTATAACATTTATTTGCATAGAAATCCTAATTAATCATGCATATATTTCAAGAAAAATAAGAGAATTACCTTGAATGCTTTCCGGCAACAGCTATGAACTTCAAAATAAGCACTTGTTCTTCTCCTTGCAATCACCCCTCAGTATGTGGAGTGCTCTAATGGTATCCACCAAGAAATTTGATAAAGGAAGAAAAGAGAGAAAAATTTGGCTAATTTGATTTAAATTCAAGAAACTCTTTCTTGAACTTATTTTGTGTTTGCCGGGGATATAATCTGAAATCTGAGAAGCATGCCTATTTATAGAGAAACCTTGGGTGTGGTTTCTTGACTTTTGCATTATTTAATTAATTAATCTTTATTAATTAAACAATTAATCATTAAAACTATTTTAATGATTAAAACATGTTTCTCATTGATTTCATTTAAAGCTATTCTCTCTATATATTTAATATCTCAGATTAAATATATAATTATTATATTAAGAACTTTTCTTAATATTTATAATTAATTAAATCATATTTATTTAATTATTTAATTATTTATTTCTCAAATAAATAATTATTAGCCAAAATAATTTTTCTTCATCTTCAACAATATTTCCTTTTATGGTGTGACCCTTTAGGTTCATAATTATGTCGGTAGTAGAAATAAATAATAATAAACTATTTATTATTATTTATACGAATTACAATTAATTCGTTAAAATTAATTATCGTTATAATTAAATTCATTCTACATCGTGAGTGATACTTTTGAAGGTATATCGCGACTATCCGAATAACATGAATTCATCGCTAGGAATATAGAACCTATTCAGTGACTGGTTACCGTACAATAAATTCCTTCTGCCCTAACAATATCCCGATTAAATACAAGGCATAGATCTCGTGTCAAGCCTATCTAATTTAATCATATGATTTCTTATTCCTTATGTATAGTTCATGTTAATGCAAATTAGAAACTACTTTCTAATTTCATTCACTCTGGCCAGAGATTCCTGAACTACCATATTAAGAATAGCATAGGATATTCACTTCCTTTACTGGAAGGGGCAGATCCTTTATTAATCGTTAACTATCTCCATATATAAATTCCAATGCCCAGAATAGAACTTATTAATTGCCCTTAAGACTAAGGACTAAACCAAAGCATTGTTCATTATATACAAGATGACTCTAACAATCTCAAGTCTAAGGATACTTGTACAACCATCACTATATGAACAATTAGTGACACGTGAGTAAACTCTATTAATTGTTCAAGTGATCGAGTCATGTTCAGTGAACTCATTCCCCAATGAGCACCTACATACTAACTATAGTGTCACCACACAAATGCCTATGAGAACAGACATCCTTCGTAGGAAGCAAGTATAGTATGTACCGATCTTTACGGATTGACTAACTCCCAATTAGTTATCCTATGATCAGGAACAATTTAAGTTTAGTGTTATCATCTTCTAGATCTCACTATTATAATCTCATTATAATTCTAGAAGCTTTACTCTAAACTATGGAACATCTTATTTAATACACTTTAAATAGATAAAGCCCGTTAATAAAAACAAACAAGTCTTTTATTAATATAAAGAAAATCAAATAAGATTACATGAAAGTTCTTCCTAACTCATCTTACATGATTGGATTTAGGACATAACCTTTCAATCTCCCACTTGTACTAAAGCCAATCACTCTGGTATCTAATACCCATCTTATCCTTATGCCGATCAAAGTGATCCTGAGACAATGGCTTTGTTAGCGGGTCTGCTATGTTGTTATGTGTGTCAACTCTCTCGATATTGACATCTCCTCTTTCAATGATCTCCCTGATCAGATGAAAACGCCGCAATACATGTTTGGAGCTCTTATGTGATCTAGGTTCCTTAGCCTGCGCTATTGCCGCGTTGTTATCACAATACAACACAATAGGCTCCTCAATGCTAGGAACAACTCCCAACTCAGAAACAAATTTCCTCATCCAAACGGCTTCTTTTGCAGCCTCACTTGCAGCTATATACTCTGCTTCCGCTGTGGAGTCAGCTGTTGTAGACTGTTTGGAACTCTTCCAACTAATCGCTCCACCATTTAGAGTAAACACATACCCTGACATGGATTTGCTATCATCACTTTCTGATTGAAAACTAGAATCAGTATAACCCTCTATTTTCAACTCAGATCCACCAAAAACAAGAAAAATATCCTTAGTCCTTCGCAAGTACTTAAGGATGTTCTTCACTGCTTTCCAGTGATCTTCACCTGGATCGGACTGATATCTGCTTGTCACACTAATTGAAAGAGCAACATCAGGCCTAGTACATAACATCGCGTACATGATAGATCCTATTGCTGAAGCATAAGGAATCTTACTCATACGCTCTCTTTCCTCAGGTGTCTTAGGAGACATCTTTTCGGAAAGGGATACTCCATGGCTCATCGGTATGAGACCTCTCTTAGAATTTTCCATGTTAAACCTTTTAAGCACTTTTTCGATGTATGTACCCTGGGTAAGACCTATCATTCTTCTAGATCTATCTCTATAGATCTTCATCCCGAGAATGTAGGATGCTTCTCCCAAGTCCTTCATAGTGAAGTTCTTTGATAGCCACACTTTGACTGATTGCAGCATCGGTATATCATTTCCTATAAGTAGTATGTCATCCACATACAATACAAGAAATGTTACCGCGCTTCCACTAACCTTCTTGTAGACACATGGTTCATCTATGTTTTTGATAAAACCAAACTCTTTGATTGTCTCATCAAAACGGATGTTCCATCTACGAGAAGCTTGCTTTAACCCATATATGGTTCGTAGCAACTTACACACTAGGTGTTCATTCCCTTTGGAAATAAAACCCTCTGGCTGTGTCATATACACTTCCTCTTCAAGTTTCCCATTGAGGAAGGCCGTCTTCACGTCCATTTGCCAGATCTCATAGTCGTAGTAAGCAGCAATCGCAAGCAAAATCCGAATTGATTTTAACAGGGCTACAGGCGAAAAAGTTTCATCAAAGTCAATCCCTTGCCTTTGTCTGAATCCTTTTGCCACGAGCCTGGCCTTATAGGTCTCCACCTGGCCATCTGCTCCAATCTTTCTTTTGTATACCCATTTGCACCCAATAGGTTTCACATCCTCTGGTGCTTCAACCAAAGTCCATACTTGGTTGGTATACATAGAATCCATTTCGGATTTCATGGCACTCTGCCATTTCTCTGAGTCAACACTACTCATAGCCTCATTATAGGTCATAGGGTCATCATCATCAATGATTGACAACTCATTGTCATTCTCAATGACAAGGCCATAATACCTCTCAGGTTGGCGAGACACCCTATTTGACCTACGTACAGGCTGTTCTACAGAAGGTTGTTCTTTCTGAATAGGTACTTCCTCTTGAACCGTAGTAGTTTGTGCTTCTTGAACTTCATCAAGTTCAATCTTGCTCCCACTGTTCCCTTCAAGGATAAACTGTTTTTCTAAGAAGGTAGCATGTCTGGAGACAAACACCCTATGATCAGTGTAAAAGTAATACCCTAAAGTCTCTTTAGGATATCCCACAAAACTACATTTTACGGATCGAGATTCCAGCTTATCTGGGTCAACTTTCTTAACATAAGCTGGACATCCCCAAATCTTAATGTGTTTAAGACTCGGTTTCCTTTCTTTCCATATCTCATATGGAGTTTGAGGAACAGATTTGGTAGGCACCTTATTCAGTAAATATGCTGAAGTTTCCAATGCATAACCCCAAAGGAATACTGGAAGATCTGCATAGCTCATCATGGATCGAACCATGTCTAACAAAGTTCGATTTCTTCTTTCAGATACCCCATTCAACTGTGGAGTATATGGAGGAGTCCACTGAGAAACTATACCATTTTCTTTGAGATAATCTAGAAACTCTCCACTCAAGTATTCACCACCTCGATCTGATCGAAGAGTTATAATACTATGTTTGGTTTGTTTCTCCACTTCATTCTTGTATTCTTTGAACTTTTCAAAGGCTTCAGACTTGTGTTTCATCAAATACACATATCCGAATCTAGATCGATCATCTATGAAAGTAATGAAGTACGAAAATCCACCCATAGCTTGCGTAGACATTGGTCCACATACATCTGTGTGTACCAATCCTAGCAAATCTGCAGCTCTCTCTCCATGTCCACTAAATGGAGATTTGGTCATTTTACCCAATAAACAAGACTCACATGTAGGATATGATTCAAAATCAAAAGGGTCAAGTAACCCTTCCTTATGCAATGTTCGAAGTCTATTTTCACTAATATGACCAAGTCTACAGTGCCACAAATAGGTTATATTTTCATCATCTCTTTTTCTTTTATTAGTGTGTTCAATTTGTAGTAAACTATGTTCTACGTCACATACATACAGACCATTATTTAAAATACCACTACCATAAAGAACGTTATTTCTAAGAATTGAACATTTATTATTCTGAATAACAAACGAAAATCCATCCAAGTCTAACATGGGAATAGAAATAATATTCCTTACAATCGAGGGAACAAAATAACAATTATTTAAAACAATAGTCTTGCCCGTAGGCATATGTAAATCAAATGATCCTACGGCTTCAGCGGCAACCCTTGCTCCATTTCCCATCCGTAGAATCACTTCCTCTTCTTCAAGAGTCCTACTTTTCCTTAGTCCCTGCAACGAATTGCAAATGTGAGAACCACAGGCGGTATCTAATACCCAAGTAGAATTTTGACTTAGTGACATATTCACTTCAATCATGAACATACCTGAATCAGAAGCGGTAGTCTCACTTCCTTTCTTCTTCTTCAATTCTGCAAGGTAAATCTTGCAGTTCCTCTTCCAGTGCCCCACCTTGTTACAATGGAAGCAAACATGTTTGCTCTTGGGGTCTTCTTTAGCCTTGGAAGGATTAGGCTTCTCACCACCCTTCTTCTTCTTGGGAAAAGTCCTCTTCCGTTTCTTGGAAGTAGAGCCTTCACCAATAAGAAGAACAGAACTCTTCTTAGAAGGAAAATTCGACTCAGCAGTTTTCAACATGTTATGAAGTTCAGCCAAGCTAACACTCATTTTATTCATGTGAAAGTTCACAACAAACTGCGAGAACGAATCTGGAAGCGATTGCAAGATCAAGTCTTGACATAGCTCCCCATCCATGACAAAACCAAGTTGCCCCAAACGTTCAATCAAATTTATCATCTTGAGCACATGGTCATTCACAGATGTCCCCTCTGCCATTTTACTACGGAAAAACTCTTTTGATATCTCATATCTAGCTGTCCTCCCCTCTACATCATACAATTCTTGTAGATGTATAAGTATAGTGTAAGCATCCATTTTCTCATGTTGCCTTTGAAGCTCAGGGTTCATAGATGCCAACATTACACATTGGGCAACATTTGCATCATCTATCCAAGTCTGATAGACTTGATGCTCATCATATGGTGCATCATCAACAGGGGTTTTAGGTAATGGTGAGTCTAGCACATAATCCAACTTCTCTGATTTAAGAACAATTCTCAAGTTTCGAAGCCAATCAGCATAGTTGGGACCAGTCAACTTGTTAGCATCAAGAATGCTACGGAGTGATAGTGCAGAAGACATGATATATATATAGTAAATCTGTAAATGATAAACACATAACAACACTCAGCAAATATTCAATTTTCATTTTAAAACACTATATGAATCGGGTCTTTATTCATAAGTGGCTCCCACTAATTTATCTAATTTATACAACCCTCTATATGTATAAATGAGTATTCACAATACTAGTGAGAATAGGGATCCTACTTTCCATCACACAACCTCGGCTGTGGCACGAAACGCCATGTGATGTTCCATAGGCAGACAAGCTCTTGTCAATTACATCTCATGTTATTCCCTAAAACTTTAGCCTCTTGAATCATTGAGTCACGGCTGTGGCACGACAAACTCAATATTCTAAGTCAAGTCGAACCCAACATCTCGTACAATTGAATCAATCTCTAACGACCCACGGCTGTAGCACGTAACGACCATTAGATTCTAATTCATTGTACACATCTCTATGTAATAGACAAGTATTTCTAATTTTGAAATCAAAGCCCTCGGCTGTAGCACGAAACGACAATGATTTAAAAATAAGAACTACTTTCTACCATGTTGGAAGGCTATGACCGACACAAGCCCGTTGTGTCTTTGACCATTTACTAACTTGATATTTTAAAAGAGGGGTTTTAATCATATTAAGGTTACGAAACATTTTCGTTATAACCTAGATGTCTAACATGCTTAGTATGTTTAAGGAATCATCCTAAATCTAACATCTCATGTTCAACCTAGACATATATCATCTATATATTCATTCAATAAAACATAGGTAGGCATGTTAGATCATGTAGTACTGTTTTAAACTTATGTATGGATCATTGGTTATGTTTAAAAGTCGTTAAACAGTTAAAACGGACCTTAAAAACACTTCCGGAAGCTATAATCGTTTCAAAATTATTTTTATAAAAATATTTGACCCCTCAATTAGAACCGCCTCGTCAATACGAATCCGATGGCACCAACCATGCCCCGAAAGAAGCTTACACGCGCCCACACGCGCCTTCCGAAGGTTCTATTGCAAATGACGCCTTGTAACGCATACGGGTTATGCGTTACAGCCTGTTGCGCTACTTCAACATGCGTTACAATGCTGTAACGCATTTCCATAATGCGTTATAGACCGTGTCCAGCGCGCGGTCCCTTTCCTAGCGTGTTGTCTTGGACGGTGGAGTTTTAAAAATAACAGCAGCCCACTACTAGATAGTAGGCCCAACATAATAATTCAAGCCCGCCATACTATTACAAGTCCACCAATTTATATTTTTATATATTATTTATTAACAGATTATTATTTATAAATTCAAAACTCTTTAAAAATTCATAATAAATAATCTGTAAGCTCAAATAATATAATAAAAATATCCCCACGTTCTACAACACTTATAGAATTTAATTCCAGAGTCAATTTAATTTAAAAAATTAATTTCGAATTAATTCATAATTAATTTGATTATAGCCTCCATGAACTTCAAAAATTCATAATAAATCCATACTAGCTTCAAAAATTCTCAAATTTTTTCTGTGATCTATATGCATCAAACCTAGGCTTTGATACCATTGAAGGAATTTCTACACATGCGGAAGTATTTATAACATTTATTTGCATAGAAATCCTAATTAATCATGCATATATTTCAAGAAAAATAAGAGAATTACCTTGAATGCTTTCCGGCAACAGCTATGAACTTCAAAATAAGCACTTGTTCTTCTCCTTGCAATCACCCCTCAGTATGTGGAGTGCTCTAATGGTATCCACCAAGAAATTTGATAAAGGAAGAAAAGAGAGAAAAATTTGGTAATTTGATTTAAATTCAAGAAACTCTTTCTTGAACTTATTTTGTGTTTGCCGGGGATATAATCTGAAATCTGAGAAGCATGCCTATTTATAGAGAAACCTTGGGTGTGGTTTCTTGACTTTTGCATTATTTAATTAATTAATCTTTATTAATTAAACAATTAATCATTAAAACTATTTTAATGATTAAAACATGTTTCTCATTGATTTCATTTAAAGCTATTCTCTCTATATATTTAATATCTCAGATTAAATATATAATTATTATATTAAGAACTTTTCTTAATATTTATAATTAATTAAATCATATTTATTTAATTATTTAATTATTTATTTCTCAAATAAATAATTATTAGCCAAAATAATTTTTCTTCATCTTCAACAATATTTCCTTTTATGGTGTGACCCTTTAGGTTCATAATTATGTCGGTAGTAGAAATAAATAATAATAAACTATTTATTATTATTTATACGAATTACAATTAATTCGTTAAAATTAATTATCGTTATAATTAAATTCATTCTACATCGTGAGTGATACTTTTGAAGGTATATCGCGACTATCCGAATAACATGAATTCATCGCTAGGAATATAGAACCTATTCAGTGACTGGTTACCGTACAATAAATTCCTTCTGCCCTAACAATATCCCGATTAAATACAAGGCATAGATCTCGTGTCAAGCCTATCTAATTTAATCATATGATTTCTTATTCCTTATGTATAGTTCATGTTAATGCAAATTAGAAACTACTTTCTAATTTCATTCACTCTGGCCAGAGATTCCTGAACTACCATATTAAGAATAGCATAGGGTATTCACTTCCTTTACTGGAAGGGGCAGATCCTTTATTAATCGTTAACTATCTCCATATATAAATTCCAATGCCCAGAATAGAACTTATTAATTGCCCTTAAGACTAAGGACTAAACCAAAGCATTGTTCATTATATACAAGATGACTCTAACAATCTCAAGTCTAAGGATACTTGTACAACCATCACTATATGAACAATTAGTGACACGTGAGTAAACTCTATTAATTGTTCAAGTGATCGAGTCATGTTCAGTGAACTCATTCCCCAATGAGCACCTACATACTAACTATAGTGTCACCACACAAATGCCTATGAGAACAGACATCCTTCGTAGGAAGCAAGTATAGTATGTACCGATCTTTACGGATTGACTAACTCCCAATTAGTTATCCTATGATCAGGAACAATTTAAGTTTAGTGTTATCATCTTCTAGATCTCACTATTATAATCTCATTATAATTCTAGAAGCTTTACTCTAAACTATGGAACATCTTATTTAATACACTTTAAATAGATAAAGCCCGTTAATAAAAACAAACAAGTCTTTTATCACCATGTCGTAAAAAGTTTCCATTAAATTTTTAAAGATTTTCTTATATGTTTTTAAAGATTTTGAGATTTTCTAAAGTGTTTTGAGATGATTCAGTGTTTTTGTTCGAATATGATCAAATGAGTTTGGTATAGAACTTTTCTTTTATAGTTTCTTCCAAATGTCTTACAATATCATATTTTCCTAGAGTACATATATTAATAAATTTGTTTAAAATATTGATATGTATCATATATTTTCCTAGATTTATTAATATTTTTAGTTATTAAACTTTATTTTAGGAATATAAATTGATTTTATTAGTTATATATATATATTTCTTTTTTACATTTTTCACATTCTTTAAGGTGTTATAATATTTTTTCAAATGTATTTAGATATATTGATCTTTTTAAGTATTATTTTAAGTTTTATTAGAACACACGACTGAATAGAATCTCATCTCAAATGACACAAGAATATAATTTTAAATAATTAATATTTTTTAGTAATGCATTTAACAAATCTTCTTTAGTAGTTAAAATAATTTGAATAATTTTTTATAAGTCTTCCATTGGTCACTTCAAGTAATATGTTTCAATTTATCAATTTTTTTCTTTTTTGAGATTAGTATTTTAAAAAAAAACAAAAAAACCTTAATTTATTAAATTAAGATTTAAGATTCTTAATCATATTGATCCATCTTAATCATATTTTTTTTATTAAATTTAAGATTCTATAAGGTGTTTAAATATTTTTGGTTATTAAGATGTTTTTAGTTACAATTAAATAAAATTTAAACTATAACATATTTTTGAAAAAATTTCTAAGGTATTTCAAACAAAAGAAAGTACTAAATTTCTTGTTTTTTAACTTGTTTTAAAATATACTTCTTCACTTTTATTTTTCTAAGAATCTCCGTGATTCTATTTTTTATATGAATTTTTTTTTTTGAAAAAATCCTTTGTGATAAATAAAAAATGTGCTCACTTAATGAAATTCATGAAAAAAATTAAAATTCAATTAGTAATTTATTATACAATACACAATGTAATGTTATTTTTTCCTACATATGATTTCTTAATATTATTTTATTTAAAACCAATAATAAAATTTAAATCAATATTTGGATATTTTTTATGAAAAAATAATTGAAAAAGTTTAGATGCAAAACACAATAAAACTGAAAATTTTATTTTGTCACAACACAAAATAGGGTTTATTGTTTTTTTCTAGTTAAAAAATTTGTTTATTTACTAAGTTAGTTATTTTAAATAATTAACACATTTTTAATAAAAGAATCTATGTAAATACTTAATAAAAATACTTATTTTAAGATTTTATTAAGTGTTGTAGGATTCGTTTTATCATTTTAAGATTCTCTTATTATTATAAAAATTTGTGAAACACTTAATAGAATCTCATCTCAAATGACATAAGAATATAATTTTAAATAATTAATATTTTTAGTAAAACACTTAAAGAGTCTTGTCTAATAATTAAAATAATTTGAATAATTTTTCATATGTCTTAAGTTGGTCACTTGTGCATAGTATGTTTCAATTTTTCAATTTTTTCTTTATTGAGATCAGTATTTCCAAAAAAATAAAAAACCTTAATTTATTTATATATAGTCCATATAATAAAATATAAATTAATATTATTTATGTATCAACTTTAAAGTAAAATAAATATTGATCGATCTTAATCATATTTTTTTATTAAACTTAAGATTCTTTAAGGTGTTTTAATAGTTTTAGTTATTAAAAAAAATTTAGTTACAATTAAATAAAATTTAAATTATAACATTTTTTTGGGAGATTCTCTAAGGTGTTCCTTTAATTAATAAAGATTCTTTCTTTTAGTTATTTTTTTTTAATGTTATTTTGAATAATATGAAATATACCATTTTTGAGATTCTGTAAAGTGTTTTGAGGTTTTTTAAAATGTTTTGATCTTGTCAACTTTTTAGAGATTCTTTGTGAGATTCATTTTAATTTGGAAATTCGTTAAGGCGTTTTAAGGAATGTAAGGTATTAATTTATCATTTTTAAAATAATTTTTAGATTCTTTAATATGTTTGGAAAATTCTCTTAAATGTTTAAATTTTATTTTAAGATTCTTTTAAGTGTTTTAATATCCTTTTTAAAATTTCTAAAATATTTTAACATTTTAATAATATTTTCTAATACCATTTTGAAATTTTCTAAAATGTTTTAAGATTTTTATGATATTTTGAAGATTCTCTAAAGTGTTTTAGACAAATTGAATTTTAAATTATTAACTTCAAAATTAATTATATAGAATATTTAGTAAAAAACAATAAAAAAAACCTTCACAAAATATTTGTAAAGACACATAATAAAATTTTAATAGTTGCAAAAAAAAAACCATATTAAAGGGCGCAAAAAAAAGGAACATAAAAGAGAACTAATGGAAACCACCACACTATCAACTTCCTAATAACAAGAGAATCCAAGGCTGCATGCTACTACTAATGAACTACTACTTCATAGTTTGTCTTCCTCTTCCACCATGATATCATAAATTTTTACCACGTTTCCATTATATGCACCCAGCATTAACACCAAACTCAATCATCGAATCCTCCATTATATCATATTTCCGTGGGTTGTCGCTAGTTGCCTTTAGGTAGACTATGAATTCCAA
Source organism: Kitagawia praeruptora (assembly GCA_037693485.1). NCBI lineage: Eukaryota > Viridiplantae > Streptophyta > Magnoliopsida > Apiales > Apiaceae > Kitagawia > Kitagawia praeruptora. The sequence continues at coordinate 104,327,924 of CM075345.1, forward strand.
GAACAAATGTAATTAAATGGAACAACAAGAAGTGCCTGAGATGTCAAAGTTGAGACTTTCACTATTAAAAATTGACATGAATCATGGCTCCTGAGGGAGGCTTCTTCTGCACATTATAACATCTAACAAAACATTTTAAGGAATCTTGAGGACAAGAAACCTGAACAGATAACTTTCATTTTACAAAGAACACCTTAACAAATTACATCCTCAACAAAAATTAAGGCCTTGTACTTCACCCTCTACTAACATGCATAAATTAGATGTCCTACCGAAGAAATACGTAGATTGATCATGAATAACACAAATCCCTACTAGCTCACGAGCACAACTTCTTGTCAAGTTTCTGGTCAGTCTTTCAAAAAAAACAATCAACACAAGAAGAATTGCAAAGTAAAAATAGAGAGTTGGAAACATATGACAAACCTGATCACATTAGAAAATCCTCAATAAATGAACAATTACACTGTAAAAATAAAATTCAATCAAGTGTCAGCCATCACCAAGGCTCACAATCACATTTAACTTCATTTAGTCTAGCTCTCATTATAACTAGACCTCTAATGTTTGTCTAACAACTATGCATCTAAACAACGTAAACTTGAAACAAATAAGTAACTGATAGAGTGCAAAACCTAGCTAAACTTAATCCAAATTAGACTGACATCCTTTCTCTACAAAATGAGCTGCTAGAATAACCAAGTCACAGAAAGAATAAGATTGCTCCCTTTCTATTTTTTAACCAGAAAATTAGTTGTTCTGTGGTTAATAAAGAATTTTAGAACCTCCACAAAACAAAACCATACCAGAATATCACTATGTGGAGCATGAATACGAAAAACTTACACCACTTTTGTCCCTGGACTTCCAAAAGTGTTTCATAATCAGTACACATAAACTTCCAAAACTCCACAAACATCAAAACACTTAAGAGAATCATCAAAAGTAAAAATTAAATATTATAATTCTCTTGGAATCCAATAGAACACTTAAGATCATATGTTACCACACTTAGTATAATTTAAACAGAACAAAATCATGCAGGATAGCATAATAGAACACTTAGAAAAATTTAAAGTATTAAACAACAATGATCCAAATCATGTTTCCTTTACCTATTTTTTCTGGTCTACGAACAAAGTAGATAATACATCAATCATCAAGATAGGGTTAATTGTCAATAAGAAGTGTGAATGACGACGTTCTTCATCTTGCACACTAATTAAATCATGTCTACAAAGTAACAAAACTGCACCAATATAGACTATAAGAACACATACAAGAATCTAAAAAATTTACATAAACGCTGAGAAACTCCCCAGTTACATGACTTAGAGAACTCTTCGGAATCGTACGTACAATTCAAAAATGATAATTTTTAAACAATTACCCAATGATAATGTTGTTGTTCTCTGTTGTTTCTCGATCTGGTTTTTCTTCAAACTGTATATGGAGATGTATGTAATGACATGTATTCATGATAATTATAGACGTCTTATAAAAGGAACTCTGTCAATCAATTCTTTCCATGTATACAAGGATCGTGATTGGTATCGATCAAGAAGTAATTGTCAATGTTTCCAAAATGAACCATAGCCGTTACATGAATAAATTGATCACGTAGTATTTCTGCCATGAATCTTTAAAATAATCACAAAATTGCCATTGTCTTTAATTATTTTTGCTTCATAATTATTCTTAATAATCAATGGTCTAGGATAGGGTCTCTTGGTTTTCTTGATAGTGAGGTTCTCCCTCGAACTCTTCTCTAGACGGATGCTCAACAGAAAACCTTTTTAACTAGAAAACTTAAGATACCTTTCTCAACCTTGATCCATTTTCAATCTAATGGTTGACATTACTCCATTAAAATTATTAAAATTTAAATAAAAGGGCACATCACAGGAACTTAACTATATTGACATATATACATAACTACACCATTAAATGTTATGTTTCAGTTACACCCTAAATTTTGCACAGACTCGTTGTAACCTTTTTATTAAATGCCAAAACTTTCTTTATTTCTTGTGCAATTACAATCAAATCATATCTATATAATTTATAGAATCTACTTTTTTCGAAAGTAATATAGAAATATAATTAATCAGATTCCACTACTGTTTAAATATTTTGAAATGTCTCGTCTTTCATCCCAGTAATATTTATAGCAAAAAAATTTTACTTGGCGAAAGACTTGCTGTCGGAGCAATATTTTTTGGTTATTATATCATGATCCTTCCCATATTCAACAATCAATACATATGGATTTTAATATTTTCACTTTTTAAAAAGAGTAATGTTAGGTGTTAGGTATCCAATATTTAATAGAACACGTAATAGAACACCTAATAAAATACGTAATAGAACACGTAACAGAACACTTAATATTATTGTTTATTTAATATAATTTTTTTTCTTGGTTGTATACATCAACATATTGTCTGATAGTGATATCATATAATATACAATTTTTTTATAGGTATAATTCTTGCTCTGGGAAAAATATGGAGGTTCATCAATGGAGCATTTCAGCAAATCCATTCAAATTTACCATTTTGTGTTTTAAAAGTTTATTTTCCTTTTTTTTTCCAGGTTATTTAAGAGTACTTCATTGATTTGATTGTTAAATGAATTCAGCTGTCAAGAAATATATATGACGCTAGAAAAGGGCAATAAGATGGCATGAACGATACAATTGCAACTTGCAATTAGAACAACACAAGTTTCTAACAAGATGCTAGAAGAGCCAAGATGGAATGAATGAGATACTGGAAAAGGCAAACACAAGTCTGGAATCTTGGAAACACATAAGGGAACTCAGATCATAGGAAATTGTTTTAATGTTTTTCTTGTTCTTCATACTATTCTTCACTTATTAAAAAAATAATTAAAATACTACGTGTTATTAAAAACAAAAAAATAATTCAAATTTAATTGAAATATTAATTAATGTTTTTTAAGTGTTTTTTCTGAAATAATTAAATTTTTAATATTCTTCCAAATATTCTTTTAAGTGTTATTTTAAGTGCACCACGAAATAAAGGAACGTGTTATTTTGATGGTTTCAAAATTCTTATTAAAAAAATAATTAAAATACTAACGTGTTTTCTAAGTGTTCTAATTAAAATTAAAAAATAATTAAAATATTAATAAATGTTCTTTTAAGTGTTCCAATAAAATAAATATAAATAACATAATAAATGAAAAAATAACATAAATTTTCAATAAGTGTTCTTTAAAAAAGGTAATAAACTAATAAAACAATTAAAGTGTTTCCGAAATATATAAAATTATTTTTTCAAGAATTTTATATTCTAATAAAAAATCAATAAGGTGTTCTTTAATTAAAAAATTTGTAACATTCTTTAAAGTGTTCTTTGATGATTTTGATGATTTCAAATTCTTATTAAAAAATTATATCCTTATATATAATAATATTAAGAGGAATAAGGGTTCGATACTTCTCAATAACGTATTTAATTCTAATATTTTTTAACTTGAATTATGTTATATCATAGCTATATATTTATAGTATATTAAAATTAAATATCTAATATATTCATTATGAAAACAAAAAAAACAAGATTAAAGATTTAAATTATATAATATAAAATAATATATCAAGATCATATGTGATATGTGGAACAATATTTATGCATTACAGCGTTGCTCATATAGTTATTTGTTGCGTTGTAAATCGAAGCCCACTAGACCACAAGATTACAAGATTTGGAAGATTTTTGTTAGCAAAAATTCACGTTTTAGGAATATTAAATTTTTTTAACATAAAAGTGTAAATTTTTGAAGATTAATGAATTTTTGATAAATTCAATAAATTATTAAAAAAAAATTATTTTTAAAATCTTATTTATATGTAAAAAGTGTAAGATGAATCTTATCATAATTTTGTACCTTATCATCAAAACGATAAAGACTGTAAGATCTCAACGTACTAGCAATATTGCCCGTGCTACGCACACGGATTTTTTTAATTTTTTTATCTAATCAATTGATGATAAAATATAAAATATGATAATTATACGAAGAGGCATTGAGATTAACATTTAGTTATATCACATACCTACTAAAACAAATATTTACATAATTGTGCAATATAATTAAGTTGTATCCTCTTAAAGTTTATGATACCACTTATTTGTCACACAAAAGTTGATCCTCCAATCAGTTAATGTCCAATGACGAAAGTTGATTGAACATAATTATACAAAATTAAGTGAATTAAAATTTAATTACAAAACATTTAATGGATAAAAATAATCTTATTGAATAAAAGAGATAATATTGCAACAATTACTAATTATTCAATAGTAATAAATAAAGATCTACAAAAATCAGAAAAACAAATAATTAAAATATAATTCTCAAGGACGTAGATGTAGGAATTTTTTGAATGTTTGCAGACTAAGTGGTTCATTCCTTAAAGAACGGAGGAGGCGGAGGAGGCTGATATCCTTCATTAATTAGAGGAGGCTGATATCCTTCATTAATTAGCCTAAAAAAACAACGAAGTGTAAATTTCTATCATATATAAAAACAAAATATAATTCTACGTGTGTAACGTAAATATTCATTTTTTTTAAAATACCTCTGCTTGAAATAGTAAACATCAGGATAGTCAAGGTTAATATAAATCCTCGAATAAGGGAGATTGGAGATCTGAAATTTATCTGCAAAATAAAGAGGTGTAAATTTGGTTAAATTTATAGCTTAATACCAATTTAATAACAATTTTTTCCCATCTCAATTATGGCATAACAAATATTTACCCTTATATTTGGTAACTCTAGTACTTGCCAATATAAAAATTATTGGGAGTTCCAAATTCGGTTGATTATATAATGGCTCTGTGTTTGAATTGAGTGGTCCAAAAAAGGAAATTGTGTGTGCCGCCCTGTTTTGAATAAAAAAACCAATAATAAGTTATTGATTTGCAATTTATGAATGATATGAATGTACTTTTTTCGCAATATAAAAAAATATTACGCACAGATAATTAAACAAAATGTTACCTTCCATCAGAAATTGTGAATTTTACAACTTGTTTCGGGCTAAATCTTGTTTGAATCGTCTCAACCGGTTGAAGGTTTTCCATGACTCCAATAATATCTACAATAGTAAAGTACGGTTAATTTTGTTCACCCGCAATTAGTAAAATAGTTGAGCCTAGAGTTTAAGTTAACCTGTGGAATACAGTAGCTTCTCTTCTGCTAGAAAATCAGTTGAATGATCATGCAGATCTCTAACTTGGACTATATCAAACTTGTGCATCGGAAAGTCAATATCTTCAGGCAAAATATTCACTACGGTTGAATTTAGAAAAATCATGATCTTCTGCATTGGATATGCAGGCATATAATGACCAAGGTTTTAACCATTGCAATACGTTGCACGATAAAGATTCCTACTCTCAGGCCTTCTATGAAAATGGTAGTACACATGCTGGAGGATGTAGAACCTTGTTCATCAGGTGAGGTAAGTGTCAAAAGTGAAGGTCAAAACAGCAAGCAATAAGAAGTTGTAAAAGTTCTGTTGGTACACAAACATTTTGAGATATTTGCATAGTATTGCAATAGTAAGGGGTGTCGTTAATGGCTTTTGCAGGAGCTGATCAATGGATAAAATAGTATGCGTAACTAATTTTGTGTAATAGACTGTTGCAGATGCAGGGTACTCTGTAAATGAACCTGTAGGCTGTAGCTTTTTATGACTATAAACTTCCTAAGAGTAATATGATCCCCGGTTGAAGACCTTTTGTAGCTGTTTATAATTTTTCCTGACTTATATACCACATCTTATAATCTTGACAGGCAAAATCAGGATACACATGTGAGACTTGTGTATCACCCGAAAGAGGTAAGGCACATATCTGAGATGCGCATTCTCTGATTTTGTGATCTGGATCACACAAACATATCTTCGGGAGATGCATCAAACTACTCATGTTGCGTATTTATGCTGTGGTTTTTTCTACATGATTTCTTATATGAATACTTAGATGTAGTAGTATTTTGAACCTATTTTAAGTTTAATGTGTTTCTTTCAGGGTTAATTGGCATTTTGGTCACTCAACTGACAGGAAACTTGCAATCGGGTCATCAAACTTAAAAAGTTTTCAATCACATCATTGTACTCTTAAAAATTTTCATTCAGGTCACTAGCCGTTACACTTCGTTAAAAATTTGACGGAAAGTTGACTAAGTTTTGTGAGTTAGCTTGAATAAATCCATTGTTGCATGTACAGTCAGCTGAAGTAGCGTTTTGATCACCAAACTTACTAGAAACTCAGCTGACTGCACATTAGTTGAGTGACGAAAAATGCCGCTTCAGCTGACTGTACATGCCACGGTGGATTTATTCAAGCCAACTCACCAAACTTAGTCAGTTTTCCGTCTAATTTTTAACGAATTGTAACGGCCAGTGACTTGAATGAAAATTTTTAAGAGTACAATGATGTGATTGAAAACTTTTTGAGTTTGATGACCCAATTGCAAGTTTCCAGTCAGTTGAGTGACCAAAACGCCATTTAACCCGTTTCTTTCAATTGCCAAAGTCCAAACTAATTTGTAATCTTCTCAAGTAATGTACCCTTCTCAAGTTATGTTTTGTGATGTCTATAAAACAAAAATGTCTATAAATATTTTCGATCTGGTACCTGCCAGACGGATTTACTTTCCAATATGTCAGAGCCACTTTCATAAATCCCTGAAAATGAGCATTTTTGAGGAGTGGTGTCTTCTAAATATTAGTAAGGGAGTTTTGGTGGACAGCAACTTTCCTGTCACTACATTTTTGAGTTGTGATATTTTGTTAAAGTGAAACTTGGAAGAGAACCTTTTGCTCTCTTATGTTCCTAACTTAAATTCTCATCTTTTTGCAGTGCATCTAATACTCTTTCACTGGTGGGGCAGATGATAGATTGTCTCCTTCACGAAGGGTTAACGAATATGATGCTTTTGTGAGTTGCTTTCTGGAGCTCTTTGTGTGGGACCTTGTTTCTTAAAGCTACATGCAGGGAAGAACCTGAAGCTATTTTTGTTTATTCAGGAATATGTAAAATGAAAGGATTTCTAGGTTTTACATTTATTTACAGCAGTGTTTGCACCTCCAAACGGAGAGATGACAGGATAACATTGGCCAGCACACTTGTATCATTACCACTACATGAGAAATTTTTTAAATTCTATACATTCCAAATGTAGAAGACAGGATATCTTTGGCCATCAGACTTGTATCATTACCGGAAAATGATAAATTTTCAAATTCTATTACACCATGATTCATATCATTGTACTACAGAATTTTTAAATTCAATACGATGTGAGAGACTACCTGGAAGAGGTGGAGCTATTCTTTTCATGTTGACCTCGAAGTGGCAACGCATCACAAAAGTTTATTCATCTGTGCGATTTGGCGCATTAGTTTACCGATCTCCTGCCCAAAAAAGAAATTCCAGCAGAACACCGAATCAGTCTAAGCAATTCTTTACAAACAGTGTCAAGGCAAAATCAGGATACACATGTGAGACTTGTGTATGAGCCGAAAGAGGTAAGGCACATATCTGAGATGCGCATTCTCTCATTTTGTGATCTGGATCACACAAACATATCTTCGGGAGATGCATCAAACTACTCATGTTTCGTATTTATGCTGTGGTTTTTTCTACATGATTTCTTATATGAATACTTAGATGTAGTAGTATTTTGAACCTATTTTAAGTTTAATGTGTTTCTTTCAATTGCCAAAGTCCAAACTAATTTGTACTTTTCTCAAGTAATGTACCCTTCTCAAGTTATGTTTTGTGATGTCTATAAAACGAAAATGTTCATACCTTATATAGAGAAGCAAAACACGGAAAATGTTCTGTTTGACATCAAGATAAGTTGAGTGTTCATTGAATATGTATAATGTATACCTTGTATACTTCACGATTTTGTAACGTGATTACACCAATAGCAAACCTCTGAAAATCCCCAGCAGAGATAAGTGCCAAGTTAAGGTCTAAAATGTGTTGGTTATTCAACCACTACCTATGGTGGAGTAATTATAGTAGGAATTTCAGTATAGGCTACCTAATCCTGGTTCCCCTGACAAAGTAATCTATTAACATAATACTAACAGAACTACAGAAATTCAGAATGACAGAAAGACATGAAAAGTCACAGGTGACTCCTGGCATCAACAACTTTGCATATATTTCGTTTGCAAATGACAAATTTTTGTTCCTTGTATTTGTACAATTCCAAGTAAACTTTCTCATATCTCCAACTCAAGTTTTAATCACAGTCGGAACAAAACACATCCTTCACAAGATACTAACCAGTTCTGAGTTGCCGATCATATGCAGGTCCTTCAAACAATGTTTACCACTCGAGAAAGCAGAAAGGCTGGACATACATTTCCTGGACCCTGTACATAAATACAATAACTCGAATGACTTTTCATAAAAATGAGAAAACAAACAGAATCTCTGAAACAAAAGTGATCAATGAATATGTTGAAAGAGTGAGCAGTATGAGAAACAAAAGTCTTCATTTAAAAGCAATATGCCTAACAATTATCTAATACCTAATAATTTGATCACTGACCAAAAATAACTAAATTAAAAAGAATTATAGCCTGAAATAGCTGGCTAATAATAAATTATCTGTTCTTAAAAAGTGATCACCAGGCAATATGATCCTAGGAACAACAACAATCTCATAAGTTTATTTAAGCAATATACTATCCTTTCGTAAATAGCTCCCTAAAACTAATATGAGAAAAGAAAGAAACATACAATAAAGAAGAATAAAATTGTTCTTACATGCTAGTAGCTGGTTCACTGCTCATGTTTGTATCTTCGGGAGATTATAGAAAACTTCATCAAACACAACATTAGCGGTGTAGTTATTACGATTCCCAGCATCATCTTCAATTAAAATATGGAGTCCACGCGGGGAAGTCACCCGAGACACTGCAACATAATATTGACCATGTGAAAATACTGGTCGTGGAAGATATAAACCGACTGAATCCAACGATTGTCCCTGACTCTTATTGATTGTCATTGCAAAACAATTTTGCAATGGAAATTGAATCCTTTTAAACTGAAATGGCAACCTTGTATCAGTTGGTTCCATCTCAATCCTAGGAATAAGATGTCGAGTTCCAACTTGAGAACCACAAAGAATTTCACATTCGACACTATTAGTCAAACATTTTGTAAGAATCATTCTCGTACCATTACAAAGACCCATAAGCTGGTTCAAATTTCTCATAAGCATAACGACTGCACCCACTTTTAATTTTAGCTCATGCTTTGGTACACATGGAATATTCAAAGAGTTCAAGTACTCAACTGGAAATGCAGTTCCATAATCATCATCTTCACCACTATGGTCATCCATAGAGTCTTGACTATAGTATGTATAGGTGGCACCCGGAATAAGATCAAGCACATATGAGTTAATGTCATCTACGATAACATTTGTCGGGGTAAGAATAGCTCTTTGTCTCAAATATGTTTCTGACGCCATATTTTGTACAAAATCTGGGTATGTTACGTCTACAATGCTCTTTACTGGATTGCCAGAACCATGTACCAAGAATTCATCTGGGATGACAATTTTGGCATCAGATATAGAGTCTTCAGGATGAATATTGGGTAATTTTCCATCGCCAGCATCAAGTACCCATTTACTAAATTGAGCAATTTTTTGATTTTCAATCTCTGAATCACCAGAAGATAACCGCATATTTTGTTTCAATAGAAATACTTGGCAATAATCCCACAATCTCGACTGATTCAACGAAGCAGCACAAGTTTGTGCTCTTGTAGCTTTGGGAATTACCGGTAATATTTGACGAAAGTCCCCGCCAAATACAACTGTAATTCCACCAAATGGTTGCTTCCTTCTGGCTGGATGCACTGCAGACATTATATCTCTAAAACATCTATCAACACATTCTATTCCATGTCTATGTTGCATTGGTGCCTCGTCCCATATTATTAAATGGGTGTGCTGAATTAGTTGTGCAATATCAGAACCATGCTTAATGCCAGCAACTGAATACTGGTCAAGCTTAAGAGGAATGTGAAATCGTGAGTGAGCCGTTCTTCCTCCAGGTAACAAAGTTGCAGCGATACCAGAAGAAGCAACAGGAAGCACTATCTGTCCTTTACTACGTAATCGACAAATAAGAGTCTTCCATAAGAATGTCTTGCCACATCCACCACTCCCGTAAACAAAAAATAGACCTCGTTTTCCATTTTCGATACTACTAACAACTGTGTTATACACTTTCAACTGATCTGCATTTAGATTTGAATATAAGCTATCATGTTGGACTTTCATATCATCTCTGTCATATCCTGTTTCTTCATCTATGAGATGATTGCGAAGAATATGCAAGTATATATCCTCAGGATATGGCAAAGTTGGATGGTCTTTGAGACTTTTTCCAACCTCGTTAAGGAGTTTTTCAACCTCTGCACATAAAATGTGTTAGTTAATATATTAAGGACTGGTAATATTCAATTTCTCTCTAAATTTAATGTTCTATATTATTTAGAAGTACATGTAAAATAAAGTGAGCAATAAATTTTAAAATGATAATAAGAATATTAATAAAATTACATGGTGCTAATGTACTAAGTTGGATGAATAAACTGTTTCAGTGTAGAATGTTGTAGGCACTGTTCCATAGAGCAATGTGAAACTACAGGGCACTACTTTTAATTAAAATTTACCATATCGTCAATCCTAATAATACAATAAGACAACACAGATGTTTAATATAAATAAACATTTAAACATTTAATTGGGTTAAATTATAGGGGAAATCTTCTAGGTTCAATGCTCCAGTACAACAAACTGTTTTATGCAGTTATATATGTATAACCATCCTCTTGCTAATATAAATATCATGTTCTATGCTGTTACATTTTAATGTTTATACAGAACTCTACTTTATTGCAATTAGCCATGTAGTCATATTAGCAGGACAATCTGCTGTTAGAAGTTTATTATCAGGTCTTTAATATTGCAGGTCCATGTACGCACACATTTAACATCTTACAAACACAAAATCTGTAGAAGGAGTTATAAAACAATTAGTAAATCTTTAAGAAAGGGAAATCTGATATGATGACTGAACGTTGCAAAAATAAAAAATGCTTTAGTTTAGGATGGTACAGATACGTTGGATGTCATATGCCAATAAAAATTAATATTTAAGTTCCTTAAAATATCTTGTAAAAAATTACCTGCTAGGGTGTAATTCTCCAGTTGAGAAGAAGAAAGCTGGAGACTTTGATTTCTTGATAATTTACGTCTCAAATATATAATATCTTCAGACATGCATTGCCAATGTTTTCTCCAAAGTGTCAGGGGGTCAGAGACTGGACAATTTGTCAATATATGTACAAATAGAGCTCTGATCTGATGTGGCATTGCTGAATATGAATTCTCCTGAAGTGCTAAGTGCCACTGATTGTCATCTTTAAGTAGACCAAGTGCCATGCAAGCTTCCTTGTAACTTTCATAAACCTGTCCATCTACAGTTCGCAAGTCTTTAAATGATGTTGCACCTTTACTCCGCATCAAGATCATACGAAGATAAAATAAGTCTCCACTGGAAGTATGGATGTCAATCATTCTACCAATGACACTGCCACGCTCCCTTCGCTTCCATTTTCCAGGACCTGGTTGCCATGTAAAGTATTGAGGGAAGTTGGGATAAGTGATGTCTGGAGCTTCTGGAAATGTCTGGTTTGCAACAAACCATGCTTCAAGTTTACTTTTTTTGTTTGTTGCTTTATCAGCAACCTCTTCCAAATTATCACATGTCTTGAAGGTTACACTTTTTCCGCCTTCAACATGAACGGGTAACCTTTCAACAGCAGGTATACGATGATGAACATCAAACCCAAATAATCTCCATGCAGCCTCGGATGCACAAACATATCGGCCATCAAGATAATGTTTTATCTCATCGACAGGATTGTCTTTCTTATTTGAAGCACCTCCAGAAGAATTATCCTTCTTCTTTCTCAACAACATGGTTGCTGTATCGTGACCCTTCAAACAATACTTGAATAGATACTTATGCGATCTGGAAATATTACAAACCTCCAGATTTATATGACATTGGAAACGAACCAATAAACCTCTATTGTATGGAACAACAAATTGATTATCCAAGGAAATGTTATTCTTCTCAACGGTCATATTCATTTTTCGTCTACGATAAACAGGAAATCCTTGGTCATCAAAGAAAGTATGACCGTTGTACCTAAACATAAAACATAAGTCAATAGTAAAAATAGTATCAAATGGAAAAAATCTAGAGATCCTGGTATATTATTTGATTTGTTATTATTTAAAAAGATACGGCATTATAGATATTACCTTTTTGGAAAATGCCTGACACAATTACCCTTCACCATGCATGGAGAATTTTCACGATCTTTCCCACATGGACCATGAATCATGTAATTTTTTACAATTTCATAAGCAACTGGATCAATTTCTTTATCTGGAATCTCAGCCGATACAATCTGATCAATATGTTCAACCCTTTTGGGCCTATCATTTGGATGTAACCACACCAATATATGAACATGCGGAAGACCACGTTTTTGAAACTCAATGACATGCATGGCTAATGAAAAAAAAACGATCAAATACTATAAAACATGCGCACTTTTATAGTTAATGTGAATATTAAAGTAGTATTAAACTGATTCAAATAAATTCACATTGCATACCTCCTATGCATCTCCCAAAGTAATTTTTATTCTTGATTAGATCGATCGGTTGGTCTAATTTTAATTTAAATACCCTTGATACAATGTCTGGCGCATCAACAACATCTACACCAGGCAAGTGCTCAAGCATTCTTTGTATCTCTGGCCATTTTGAATTACAGGTCATTATGAGAAATAATGAAGGGTGACCAATTGTTCGACATATAGCAAGTGAGTCATGGTAATACTGAGACATGTATCTCTGTGATCCTGTAAACGTAGCTGGCAAGATTATATTTTTGCCGACATGAGCTGGATTACTGTCACCTTTTCTAATACAATCCCGAATGGACCTATATAAATCAGATCGAATGACATTTTGATGATTCCTTATCCAAGTTAATCTGTACTGCTCAACTGCAGCAAATGCATCAACAACGAATTGTTGCCACAAACGACCTCCAAGATGCATTGTCAAACCTAGATATAGGAAGAAAAACACATTAAAAATAATGAAATAATAAAATGCAAATTATGAGATACTTAAATTTAATCAATCATACCTTCGGAAGGTCGTATCATTAGTTTATAGGCATAGTATTCACGCATTGAAACATTATCTATGTGCTTAGGTTCTCCTGAACCTTCTTCATGGTCAGCTTCATTTTTATTGGTACGTGGCTTACCATACCTCGGAATATTAAGATGAAATCCATCATCTCCATACGGGAAAAGAAGGGGATACTGAAGTTGCATATAATGCACAAAAGTCTCTTCAATCCTTTTTAAGAAACGATCCTTAGTTTGAACAACTATATCTTTATAACCGTCGGTTTCCTCAACATCCCCCACAATTAATGCCGTAACTTCATTGGATTGAATAACATGATTAGGCCTTCCAGACGCTACCTTTGAGGAAAGTAATACCAAGCTAAACTCTTCAGGACATTTGAGGTCAAATCGATCTCTAGCCATACGAAAACCCTCAACCAATTTGTTATTTTCATCGAGCATTTTCAACAATCCTTCAACAATGTCTGGATCGGTGGAATCGCTACCAGGAACAGCATTGAGTCTATTCTGGATCTCATTCTCAGTATCATAAATATATAACTGGCAAAATTTTGGAATTTCACCATCTTTAGGAAGCATGCTACCAAGTACTCCCTCCGTCCCATTTTATATGACACTTATTCCTTTTTGGGACGTCCCAAAAAGAATGAACCAACTAAACTTACTATTTTTGAACATTACTTTTCACTATTACACCCACTACTTCTCTATTTTATACTTCCTTTTTATTAAATAAACACTATTACACCCACTACTTTCCTACTTTACCCATTTTTTATACACCCACTTTCACAACCAACCAACCACATGCTACCACCTAGCAAGTCAAATAGTATTTTCTTAATCTCCGTGAAAGTCAAACCATGTCTTACAAAATGGGACGGAGGGAGTAAATGATAATTTTGTCCACAAAGCTTGAAGCAGTATGGAGCTCCTCCATTATTGATTTTGTGATCAATTTTACCACCGAGTGAAGTAAATGCAAACAGTGAATTGTATGTCCGTATACATTGCTTGAAATGAGATATTTTCGGACCTCCAGCTAAAAGAGATGCCAGAAACTGAGGAGGTTGTCTTTCTTCGGGAAGTTTTATCTGTCCATCTTTACAACATATCGAAAACGTTGGTGTACCATGTTTTGCAGACTTGTTGTTACGCTCCTCATTCCACATATAAGCTTTACACTTTGTGCAAATTTTATCGGGTTTGCCAAGGTCCATGTATTCAGCCCATAAATTTTCTGCTAAGATATCTGCTCCAACTTCACAATCACTTTCATACTCTCCACGATGATCTGCAAAGAAGTGTACATGCAAGAGGTAAGCTTCTGAATGCACCATTATTTGTGTACATAATGATTATGTCAATTATTACATTCTGAAGCCTCATTGTTATGTCCCATGTCATCTGCAAGTGTATCATGCATTCGGTTAGACAATATAAAACAATGCAGGTAAGTTAAAGGTTTGTCAATAAATTTGAACATTACCAGCATCATTAAAAGATTCCATTAAATTTTTCCCTGAACCTGAGCCTACATCGTGAGGTTTTTCAGATGTCGTATCCTTAGTAATGCCTGAGATAATTTATTAGAAAAATTAAAAAAAACATGTTGATTATTCATTACTAACAATGTAGCATTATGTGTTAGCCAATATATGAAACTGCGATAATAGATTAAATTCATATGAAACTGCTCATAATTGTTTATTGTAATATTTACCTTTGTTTCCAGAACTTGAAGCACCGTCGTCAACATTATGAGATGTTGCATTTTGATGGATACCTGAAAATCCCACCAATCTTCATAAAGTTTTAAATATGATAATGCAAGAGTACCATAATACAATAATGACAATGAATATCACCAGTTTTGGGTTGACGTTCCTGTTCTGAATACCAATCTGTATATTTAGTTGGAAAATGTGAGGAAAAATGAACGGATAATAAATTATCATTTTTTATTGAATAAAATTAAATTATTACCTGGAACTGGAATATCAAGGGAGGATAGAGAAGGTACGCATATAGAAATACCTCGTCCAATTTCCTTATCACATGGTTTAGAATTGATGCTTCTAATTGTGTTAGAAGGAATATCAATGCTTGGTGGGATTTCCAAACTCGTAGCTGATGGGAAATTATTTGGTTTCCAATTACTCATAATACTTCTTCGTCTACCGACATCTGAAAATTGTACATTATATATGAAAATATGCGTATATAGCATGTCCAACATTCATCATAAGATACAAAAAATTACCAGTCAGATTCGAAATATCAGTGAGCGGAGTTCTATTAATTTTGTCTGCATGCACCATTGAATGGGTAATCCTCGTACCTGTTAAAACGTTTTAAAAGCATTGATAGATAGTCATCCTAATATATTGGACTATATTCAAATGAGCATATTATGTACATTGATCGAGTATTACCAGTAACGTTTGAAGTGTCCGTCAATGGCTGAACATCATTGTTGCACTGTTTGAAATTATTAAGACCTTGCATCCACACATTCTATGTCAAATTTTAATAAAAAATAAAATGGAATATAGTGCTACGATTAAAAATTATAATTGGTTAGCAAAGTTTATGTGAACATCGTATGACCTGTCTTTTGAATAGAAGACGCAAATCTTAGATCTTTGTGTGAAACAGTAGATCTATCGGTATGTTGCAACTGCTCAAATGTTGGTGTAGCTAGAATTGACATTATTTAGATATAGAGCAAATATTAATTTAGCTGCCCAAAAGACTTATCAAGCAACGGTTTTGGAGACTTTAAATAAATGAATAACACGTACCAATGGTCAGTAGAGGTGTCAATGGAGTAACATTACCCCTGTTCGAATATGTAACACCTGTGCAGACAACATTCTATATGTTTGGATGTAAACACATATGGATACACGAATTTGTAAACAGAAAATAATTGGAGATAATAAATGAATATGATACATGACCTTGTATGCCAAAATGGGCCGAAGATGCAGAATGTTGTTCACTGGAGGACAGTTGTCCTACATAATTGTGTGATTGTTGGATCTTGTGCATGTCAAATGCATTCTTCATTGGCCTCCCACGTTTTTTAATTAAAAGAGAAGCGGGAGTTTGTATATCTGTATGTTTAAACTATAATATTAAAATTTAAAGAAAAGTAGTACATAATATGATTGTATAATATGATAAAATCATATTCATGAAGGTGCAAATATTATACCTAAGTTTGTAGAACAATTTTCAGAACCTCCTAGGAGATTATTGCATAAATTCTCCTTTCTCGGTCGTCCACGCTTCTTATTTGGAATAGAATTAGGAGTTTGATTATTCTGATTCTCATCCATTTCTGAAAATGCATAAACATCAATATGAGAAAAAATATACAAAAAATTGATTTTCACCATCCGCACCGCGATCACCCTGGCTGATAATAACTTTAAAATAGGTTTTCACCATTAAAAACCATAATACTACTATTCGAAACTTCTTGGGCTGGTGGTTAGGGATTAGTTAAAGAAGTTCTGTTTGCGTGCTTGTGTCGAAACTGAATACACAACAATCACATATCCAACTCTGTCACTCCTAAACAATCAGAGTACAGCGAGTAGCACGGAAAGGATAACAGAAGTTTAACTGCTCTACCAGTATGTTCACATATCCTCCAAAAATAACCATCCATCTTAGATTTGTTGTTCCATTTATTCGATGAGAACAACAGTTTTTAAATTACAGTTGGAATCAATGGAAAATGCAGAACATAATATCAAGAATTAGTCTTTGATTTTACACAACGACACTAATAATCCAATATTATACATGCTTTCTTATGAATTCACAAAAAAAGATATGTATAACATCGATATTATATATTGATATTTGATTGCCCAAAACAACAATAGTAATACACATATACATATACATATATACATATAAATACAATGAGATTAAGGTTCATACCTGCTTAGCCTCTCTGATCTTAATAGTAATACACATATACATATACATATATACATATAAATACAATGAGATTAAGGTTCATACCTGCTTAGCCTATCTGATCGTAGCCTCTGTGATTGTAACGTGAGCGTGCAAAAAATTTGGGGATGTAATAAGATAATATCTATTGCTAATTAAGGATGATGATGTTAGATGGCATAATTTGGGGATGTGATAAGATATTATATTTTGTTAATTAAGGATGAAATTACATAAATAGGCATTAGTTTATTGTGTTGATAAATTATCAAGGATATTGCCAGGAATTATTCGAATCTTTCCTTAATTAAGGATGATGATTTAGGGATGTGATAAGATAATATTTATTGCTAATTAAGGATGATGATGTTACACGACATAATTTGGGGATTTATTAAGATATTATCTTATGCTAATTAAGGATGATGATGACATAATATTTTAAAAGTGTAAATTTTTGAAGATTAATGAATTTTTGATAAATTCAATAAATTATTAAAAAAAAATTATTTTTAAAATCTTATTTATATGTAAAAAGTGTAAGATGAATCTTATCATAATTTTGTACCTTATCATCAAAACGATAAAGACTGTAAGATCTCAACGTATATAGGGACCGGATATAATATTAAGAATTATAATTGATTGTTACTAAATATATCATTAAAATCTAATACTAAACTATAATAAGTAAAAAGCATTAATCTAAAAATTGATGATTAATACCGATTAATCCCTGTTCCATGGGTTATCGTACTGATTAATAACCTGAATATCCCATTAATCATTCCGATTAGTCTCCAAATACCCGAGTAATCTAATTTATAATTTAATTAACATTACATTTTAATTATCCTTTTTAACCTCAACCATTAAAATCATTCAAGTCAAATTAATCAAAACCGTTAGATTTAATACTAAAAATTAATTTTTATAAAAATGTAAAGATTGAAACCCAACAAGAAGATATCAAAATTAACATTTATTAGATTAGTTCCAATAACTTAAATAAAGTAAAAATATCAACCACATATAATTGTATTTTACTTTATTTAATTTTGAAAACTTAAAATTTTAAAAATAAAATATTCAAAAAGTAACCTTGCTTACAAGCTATTATATCCTTATATAATAAAGAAAATAAAATCTTATCCAGATTTTTCGTCACTATACCACCAAAAAAGCATATGATACGTTGAATTATAAAACTAAATATTAACCATTGGATTGTAAATGTGTTTGGATTATAAATCAAATTATAAATTAAATATATTATTGAGTAGATGTCCCACAATTTCATTATTATATTAAGACAATTATATATAAGGATATAATGTATTTGGTTGTTAGTAGAACTATCTTCGAATAATAAGAAGGGTTTTGATGATCAAAACGAAATATAAGTAGATTTACTAAATCGAATAGCATTTTCAACTTAAGAAATCATCAATTTCTTCTCTTTTTTGTTTTTGTGTATAATTTCAATTGAAAAATAATTGTTAAACTATCACTAAATTAAAGATTATTTTGTTAATTTCACGTGGGCTGTAAAATCGTTCTAATCAAATTTTAAAAATTCAAGATAGAACACAAATAATAAATTGAACGTGTAAAATCTTAAATATATATAATAATTTTTTAACAATAATTTGATATGTAAATTAATATCTAACATACAAATATTAAAAAATTAATATAATTATAAATATTAAAAAAGGAGCCGTGCATTGCACGGGTTATAAGCTAGTAATTAAAATACTAATAACGTGTTCTTCTAAGTGTTCAAAACTAAAAAAGAATTTAAATTTAATTAAAATATTAATAAGTGTTCTTTTAAGTATTTTTCTGAAATAACTTAATTTTAAATATTCTTCCAAATATTTTTTTTAAGTGTTCTTGTAAGTTTTCCATGAAATAAAGGAACGTATTTTTTTGTTGATTTAGAATTCTTATTAAAAAAATTAAAATACAAATAAAGTGTTTTTCTAAGTGTTCTTCTAAAAATTAAAAAACAATTTAAATTTAGTTAAAATATAAATAAGTGTTCTTTTAAGTGTTTGAATAAAATAAATATAAATAACACAATAAATGAAAATAACACAAATTTTCAATAATTGTTCTTTAAAAATGTATTAAACTAATAAGAAAATTAAAGTGTTTTCGAAATATATAAAATTATTTTTTCTAGAATTTTAATTTTTCTAATAAAAAAATTAATAACGTGTTCTTTCATTAAAAAATTATAATGTTATTTTAAGTGTTCTTTATGAAATAATTTAATTTTAAATATTATTTTAAGTGTTCTTTTAAATGTTTCATGAAATACATGAACATGTTTTTTTGATGATTTCGAATTATTATTAAAAAAATAATTAAAATACTAATAATGTGTTCTTCTAATTGTTCTATTAAAAACTAAAATACAATTCAAATTTAATTAAAATATTAATAAGTGTTCTTTCTAAAATAATTTAATTTTAAATGTTCTTTTAAGTGTTCCATGAAATAAAGGAACGTGTTTTTCGATGATTTTGATGATTTCAAACTCTTATTAAAAAAGTAATTAAAAACTAATAACACGTTCTTCTAAGTGTTCTATTAAAAATTAATTTACAATTCAAATTTAGTTTAAATATTATTAAGTGTTTTTTAAGTGTTCCAATAAATTAAATATAAATAACATAATAAATGAAAAATAACTTAAATTTTCAATAAGTGTTGTTTAAAAAGGTAATAAACTAATAAGACAGTTAATGTATTTCCGAAATATATAAAATTATCTTCTCTAGAATTTCATATTCTAATAAAAAAAATTAATAATGTGTTCTTTAATCAAAAAAATTGTAACATTCTTTTAAGTGTTCTTTCTGAAATAATTTAATTTTAAATATTGTTTTAAGTGTTCTTTTAAGTGTTTCATGAAATAAAGGAACGTGTTTTTTTTTTTATGATTTTGATGATTTCGAATTATTATTAAAAAATAATTAAAATACGTGTTCTTCTAATTGTTCTATTAAAAACTAATAAACAATTCAAATTTAATTAAAACATTAATAAGTGTTTTTTTAAGTGTTCTTTTAAGTATTCTTTCTGAAATAATTTAATTTTAAAAATTCTTCCAAATATTAGTAAGTGTTCTTTTAAGTGTTCTGAATATTAAAATAATATTATTCTTTTTAAATATTAAAATTATGTGTTCTTTTGAGTGTTCTATTTATTATTAGACGTTTTATTTTCTATAGTTATTTAAAATTTTAGTACTAGATTACCTTATGTACCAAATTATGTGTTCTTATGATTCATAATTTGTTTTTAATTATGTTAACCGTAATATTTTGTTTCCAAATTTATGTTTGGACAGTTCATTGGAGTAATTAAGAGAATGTGATAAATACCATGATAAAAAGAATCATTGATTCCTCAGTTACGATTTGGCACAATCAATTATAGAATTTTGTAATTAAAGCTGTTAAAACTCTAAAAGATAATTTCCTTGTTTGTGTAATTTTATCTTTAATAAATGTTCTTATATTTGTAAAATATTACTATTTTGCCATTAAATATTCTATATTTAAAATTTTAATTATAGAGATGATCAACAGTGTAGATTAGTACCTTAAGTTTTCTATTTAAAAAGTTTTCTCTAGATCCCTACTCATCTAGAGAGAACCCCTTTAAAAGGAGAACTTAGAAAACTAAATTAAAATATAACACATATGGTATGCAAACTGATCGTTGGAAGATGGAGAAAAATGTGGTGAAATTAGATTTTAAAAAAATATCACCGATTGACGGAAAAAATCAAATTAAAAACAGAGGGAATTAGGTGTGATTGTGTGTGTGAGGGTGTATTTAATTAGTGTGTGGGTGCCCCTGGCGGGGCCATTGATTATAATACATTCAATGGTTAGGATTAGTACCTTAGTTTTCTTTAAAAAATGAGTTCTCTTTTGAGCCACACCCTATATATATATATATATATATATATATATATATATATATATGTGTGTGTGTGTGTGTGTGTGTATGTCAAGTGTGTACTGTTCATGCCATATTTGTATCCAAAGTGTAATTTTTTTTCAGAATTTAAATATTCTCTTAATTTTTACAATTTTTTTTTAAGAAATTAAAAAAAAAACTGAGATGTGTGGCATGTTTGGCTGCTCCTGAGACGGTTTTTCATTGCTTAGTTTCTTGTCCTTTTGTTTGGAGTTGTTGGGTCAAGTCTGAGTTTGTAAGTTGGGTGTTGCAAGAATCTAATTTCATGTGTAGGCTTCATAATAAATTTCAAAAATTGGAAAAGGAGAAAAAGGAAGATCTGGTAGTCATATGTTGGTACATCTAGAAAGTTCGTAATGATTTGGTATGGAAAAGGAAAGGTGCCACGATCTATGAGGTAGTTGTATCTGTAAAACTTATCTTGAATCATTGGAGGTCTGCTCAGAGTAGTGTTTTCGACTCATCCTTGGGGTTTCTGTTCCTTGAAGATGGTAAAGAACGATGCGAAAAATCAATGAAAAATAGGATCAAGATTAACGTGCATGTAGTTATTTTTGAAGATAGTGATCACTTTAGTTTTGGGGGAGTGGCTAGGGACTGCCAGGGGAGGTTTATAGCATTTATTTTTGTTATCAATTCGGGTGAATAGAACCAGAAATTGCCGAAGCAAATGGAGTTCGTGATGTGCTTAGTTGGATAAAAACGCAACCATAGGGCGAAATCACAGTGGAGACGGATTGCCTAGTCTTCATTCAAGCTGTACAGTGAAATTTTGTGATCAGAAAGGCATTGTTAGACACTGGACAGTCAGAAAAACAACACACCAGAATGGGGTTGTGGAAAGGCTCAACTGTACATTGCGGGAAAAATCAATGTGTATGCGATACTATGCTGGTTTGGGTAAATATTGATGGGCGAAGTCAATTCATACAGCTCGCTATATTTTCAACCGATCACCTCATGCATCTCTAGATGGAGATGTACCTTATAAGGTATGGTTTAGAAAATTTGCAGATTATTGGAGACTTAGAATTTTTGAGTGCACGACCTACTACCATGTTGACGAGGAAAAACTTGATGTGAAGGCCAAGAAGGATATATTCTTGAGGTATGCAACATGTATAAAAGGTTATCGTCTTTGGTGTATTGATGATTCTAAGTTCATAATTAGCAGAGATGTTACGTTTGATGAGGACACTATATATGGTAGCTTCTTTGAAAGCTAAGGTGATTAGTGGTGGTGACATTGAGACTTCTAAGTGTCAAGTGGTTGAGATAGAATCTGTAGGTCATCCAGGTTCTAGTCCTGTTCAACATGAAGATGAAAATGATGGGTTTGAATATGAGACTATTGAACATGAAAATATGCAGGCACGCGAAAAACAACAGTTTGAGGAAAGAATTGGTTCCGGTAGGTCAAAACGGGCATACAAACAAGTTCAAAAGCTTGGGTCAGATAAGCTATTAAAACACTACGGGTAGGTTAATGCAGTAGAGTATGTACTCTCGGTGGAGGATGGTGAGCCTATTTCCTTCAAAGAAGCTATCCGAAATTGTAACAGTGAGAGTTGGTTGGCAGTGAAGGAAGAGGAGATGGAGTCTCTGAAAAAGAACCAAACTTTGGAGTTTGTCTCATTGCATGCAGGGAGCAAGTTTCAACATTGTTTGGAATTGCTAAATATCATCCGGTGTTGATTGCCCTTCGGGGTGGTGTTGGGTAAGGTGAAGATTTCACCCAAGAGTGTGAACTACGGTGGCTTGATCCCGGTTAAGGGTACGTAAGCGGGTATGGTAATATGGCGCAGCTGGTTGGGATTTACATATCAAGGCTTTCATGATATTTTCGTTGTTTGTCCATAATTTGAGGTTTATCAAATGATGTCCGAGGTGGAGAATTGTGAGGTTGAAAGGTTGGGTTAATTTTTGGTGCTAATGTGAAAAATTCGCAAAAATTTTCTGGTTGCGTTAGCTGTTTTGTTTTTAGTTTCCCGAAGTTCCAACGGTCGGATCGCCCTGAATTTTGGAAAACATCTTCCTTCCTCATGTATCTAAAGTCTGAATGGCGGAGATCGAATTTAGAGGTGCAAAAGGCTTGTTTATTGAGTTAGGGGCAAGATTGTTGCACCATAGTATGGATTAAGCTCCCGTAATGAGACGACTTTGAGCGGGTATTTTTGGCCCAAAAATGTTTTTGGGTTAATTCTTAAACTAGGCCCATAGTTAATATGATATGTAAATGGTAGTGAATTAGCTAGGTTTTAAGGATTGTGATATTTTATACAGAAAATACATCAATATATACAAGAAAAAGGTTCTTTCACTTAGTAAACATAATCCTTCTTCTTTGTGTTTTCGGTTTATGTAACACCCCCATATCCGGGATCAGGGATCGGGTCGTTACGGTCTCATATTCCATACATCACACTTTACTTGAGTCAAAAATAGATAAATAACATGCTGTGACCCCACAATAATATCCACTCACACACACAACAGTTATAGTCCCAGAGATGAAATTGAAATAAGTCTCACATTACGGTTCCACGAATATAAGTTATTACAGACCAAAAGGATAATATCATAAGTTTAAGAGTTTTGCCATTGATTAACATTATTGATACATATAATTAAACTAGTACACCAAAGGCTGCTGATCTATGCTACCTCAGCAATGGCAGCAATGATATCAGCGGGTAGTCCTGTGGGGCGGGTAACCTGCTTGCGCCGAGTGCGCCTGATGCGAGCCATCTGTCCTAGCTGTTGTTGTGACATAATAAATAAGCAAGGGGTGAGCAATAGCCCACCAACAATAATATAACTGTTGAGTATTGAACACGATAAAAGAATACAGAGGGGGGGGGGGTGAATGGATTCTTGAACTTTTCTTGATTGAGTCTGTGTAGCTGATAAGTGTGTATGTGTGCAGAAATTAAGGTGCGGATAAGTAAACAACACAAGACACAATATCACTTTAATCTAATGTATATTAGATAAAGGTTGCTACAATCTGTGAATACAAATGGTAGTATTCTCAGCTTCGTTTTTCTCAGAGAGATATAGCTTACAGTGTATGAAAAACTTGACTCACGAAAGTTACTAAGTTATGAAGTGAGGCTGTGTCCTTATAGAACATGGATACAGCCTGCTTACTACAAATAAGGTAGCTAAACAAATTACTTTCTAGTCTGTCTATCCTTTTTGAGTAAGCATCCAAACGGTTACAGATTTGACTTTGCAAAGCCTGTTTAGATCCACTTCTTTAGCTCCTTGTCTCTTCTATATCTCTCCAAGCTTCCTTGTAGGCTTTCCAGAGCACGTTACAGATTGTGGTCCATAAAGTGCATTGGCTTGTTGCAGGTTTCTGACTTGTACAATTTCTTCAGTATTTTGTCTCTAAGAATGTATTCGAGAAGTGACTAAGTAAGTGATTCGAGAACTAGAATTGACTTGATCGATAACTCTGAGTTCTCGAATACTGTTACAGTGACATATCGAACCACTTCTCGAATAGCTCTTTTTCACCAGGATTCCTTGAGTTGTCGAATAGAGCATTTGACTTATCGAATCCTCGAGTTGTCGAATAGCTTTCTGAGTCTTTGAGATATCGAATGGAACTTTGACTTGTTGACTCTTTGAGAACTCGAATACCATCTTGACTTGTTGACTTCTTGAGTTCTCGAATAGAGTAGTAGACATATCGAATCCCTGAGATATCGAATGAGATATCGAACAGTGTATTCAGAGATATCGAATAGTGTCTTGAGATATCGAATCTCTGACTTCTCGAATGCTGGACTTCTCGAATAGACAAATATACTTCTCGAATTGGTACTTAGGCAAATTCTTCATTTCTTTAAATCCCAACTGTGATTATTTGGCAGTCTTTAACTCCTTGCTTGAGGCATGAACCATGGAACTTCTTTCAAGCATTATTCTAGACTCTATTTGTACAGTTACACAACTAGGATTTGATGCCTATTACAAGTACAATACAAACAGAAACTCTACAACTAGAGGTTCCCTCAGTTAAGAGGTCATGTAAGTAATGCAAAGCATTACAAACAATTAGGCTTGTTATTAGATGAGTACAGGCATGCCTCTGTAACTAACAATCTCCCCCAAATTGTGAGTGAGACCCTTAGTCACAATTTCATGTCTGATAACAAGCCTAACATACATAAAGATAAAACTTTAAAAGTACAGGTATGTATTTTGATTGAACACATAAATGAAATTACAAGATAAATACTCTTACAGTATGATGAGGTACTAGCCATTTTCTTTTGATTGCATCTCCATTGCTTTGGCTTGTAGATCATCATATGCTTTCTGTTTCCTTTCTTTCTCCTTTCTTGCAATCTCATCTACTGCTCTCATGATTTCTGTCATAGCATCCAATTCTTCAATCATAATAGAGTTTTTGAAATCTTCAAGCACTGGCTTCAGAATGTTGGCAGGATAGTGACTGAGTAGGTTCATTCTTATATTGACATTATCTCCATTTCTCCTCCTATACTTCACCACATAGGGATCAAACTGAACTCTACACAATCCCTTTGCCCTTAGCTTTTCTGCTTCAATCTCCAGTCTATCAATTTCTTTCTCCCTTTCTAACCATTTCTCATAGCAGCCCTTTCTTATCTTCTCAGCATAATCTTTCTTCATTTTTACAAAGTCAATCAATTCCAGCTTCCATACTTTCTCCACCTTGTCCTTAGAATCCAGCAATGCAATGATTCTTTCTATCTCATACAATTTACCCCAATGTTGACAACCCCCTTGTTTGAATTTCATTTCTTTCCCATCAGTGTACTTGATTACAAGGTGATCATCCACAATTGCAGCATAGCATATCTTTTGAGCTCTTAGAAATAGCAGTTGCTCTTCATCAAAGTCTTCATCAAGTGGCTGGAGCTTTAATCCTGGAATGATTGTTAGGGCTCTAGATTTGGATAGCTTCACTCTCCTTGCAGCATGTTTAAATTTTGTCCTCTTGACATGGTTGCTGGGCAGAAATCTTTGACCTTGGTTGGTAGACCATAGTAGTATTCCATTAGCAGATTGCTTTCTGAAACATACACATGGTTTCTTGACTTGAATCTTCTTCTTTTCTTGAGATGGTAAGACAGTTGCAGAAGCCATAGATGTAGATTTTGTTAGGTCACTACTAACAGTATTCACCCTAGACTTAGAGTCTTGTGTTGTGGTGAGGTTACTGCTAGCAATGCCTAAGGCTTGCTGTCTTCCACTCTTTCTCACATATGTCTTACCCTGGTCATCATCTTTTTCATCCTTATCCCCCTTTTTCTTCTTATCTTCATCACCCTTATCTCTCCTTTGATGTCTTCTCCTCCCATCACCTTTGTCTTCAGAATCATCATCCTTATTTCTCCTAGGTTGAGCCATCTCTGGAATTCCACCAGTTGCAATATAAGTTCTGAGGATATGCAGTGCCTCAATTTCTTCAGCATTTCTGGCTCCAACCTTCTTCTGAAGTTGATCAATAATAGCAATGATCAGTCTGTGATTTCTGGGGGTGAGATCATGAGGAATGACCAGTTGCTTGATATCTTCAATTCTGGTACCAGACTGATAGATAATTGTCCATGGCTTCTTGATCACTTCTGGTAGCCTTGTAGGTTGACCATTCCTCAAGTCATCAAACAGACTCTTGCTGTTGTCATTTTTCTTCTCAATGAGCTCTAGTATGGCATCTATCTCTGAGTGCTTTAAGTCTTGTAGAATCTGGTATGTTAGATGCCATATCTTTAGTTTGGACACCATCACTATCTCCTTGACCTATAAATTGTTGACTTGCTTGGGGATGACAGTGATGTAGTCTATCTGCTTCTTCACCTCCCTCAGATAAAACTGAGTGTCACCAACCTGTTCCCTTATGGCTTTCAGAAACTCCAAGAAGGCTTTATCATGATAGACATTGGAGTTAGCAACTTCTTGTAGCTTGGCCTCAGTAACAACTTTGACTTCTACAGGCTTGGCACTCTCAGCTATAGAAATTTGAGGTTTGTCAGATGGCATACTCCCTGCAACCACTGTGGTAGTTATTGATTGCTTTTGTCCTCCAGGAGTAGTGATGTGCACAGTTGGTAAGGTGACAACTGGCAAGATAGATGGAGGCTCATCTACTTTGGCTTTTCCCTTGCCAGGCACATTTTCTAGAGACTTAGTAGCCCTTTGTTGTCCACCTTCTTTGAATACTATGCCTTTCTCCCTCTTTGGCTCCCCCTTTGAATTTGAGTTCCTAGCCTTCTTCTCCCCCTTAGGCTTGTTGTCAGGCACAGAGGCTGTAGAGATGTCCTTTGGGATTGAAGATTCATCAGGTAGAGGGAGCCCCATATGCTTCATCATTGCAGCTAACATGGATTGTTGATGCAGAAGGACATCAGCTGTGGTGGATGCTTGAGTGTCCAACTGATCATTTAGCAATGCAACCTTTTCTGTGAGATGAGCATTGGTCTTGGTGAGAGTAGCTACCTCTTGCTCAAGAGTGTTGACCTTAGTGAAGAGTTCATTGGCCTTGAAACCAGATAGAGATTGTTCCTGCAGTCTCTTCACTTCATATTTAGACATTTCATGCACAGGAACATCAGTCACCAGCCTATCTCCATAGAGATTCTTGAACATTACCTTCAGCATGGCATTGGCATCTGTAGTCTGGCTAGATAGATTCTGAAATTGATGACCCAGACCTGAGACAGCATCTTTTAGCACAGCCAACCCATTGTCCACCTTAATGCATGTAGAGTTGCAGTGTTTGATGTCCTTGAGCACACTGTCCAAGTGGGGAAATTTAGCATCAAAGGCCCTCTTGACTTCTGCTACTGAAGTGGCTGTCTTATCACATACCCTGTTGACTTCAGTTTTTACTCCTTTGCCAAGATAGTGTGCAGCCTTGAGGAAACCCTTGTAGGTGTCATTGACAGCTTCATACACTTCACCAGGTGACAGGGATTTAGCATTGGAGCCCAGTGAAGTGATGTATTCCTCCCTGAGATACTGAAGTGCTTCATCGAGAGTAATATCATATTTTCCTTGCAACCAGGCATCTATGTTGCCATCTCTCTCAGCATCATCAATGATCTTTGATTTCTGCACCTCCACATCATCCCTATGGCATAACAGAATAGCCTCATAGTCTGGATTGGGCATGTCTGCAGTGAGAAGGTGCTGAGCAATCTTTGTGAACTCAGGAATCTGATCCACAATTAAGCTTTGAAGTGCTTCAACCGTCAATTGTTGTGGAACAGACCCTGATCCTGAAGCACTGTCATGTTGCACAGGCTTCAGCCATTTTGACATAAAGTCAGAGCTAGAGCTAGGCAAGCTAGTCTCCTCAGTTACAGATGCAACTTCTGTAGCCGGATGGATGGACTCTACTACTGGTGTCTCCACAGAAGTGGGATGAATTACACCAGCAGTTGACACAGGCACAGAGTCTCTAGTAAAAACTAGGGGAACCTCTGTGTTTGTGATGGTGTCATTAGGATATGCCTCAGCATGCATTCCCTCACCATCTAAATGTGGGTTCTGAGTGGTGAACAAAGTGTCATGCACTGAGTCACTTGAAATTATTGGCTCATCAAGAGAAAAGAATTCTTGATGATCAATACCTTGCATCTCAGTTGCCTGAGTTGCAGGTTCCAAAGAAATTTCAGAGTTAGATTCTGGAAGAGAAGTGTGTTCTAGAGTAGATTTTGGCAACTCCCCCTGAGAGATAGAGGGAGTTTCAAAAGTGATGTGCTCTCCACTCAGTGTTGTGCCAGCCTTATCACTCCCATGTGCAGACTCTATACAAGAAGGTGCATTGGGGAGAATGCTTGATTCTATAGGTGCACCCTGTTGAGAGGATACACCTAGTGAGCTGTGTGCCCCTGATTTTACAACTTCAGCCATTTGTGTGACTGAAGAGGTGGTCTTAGTTTTCCTCTTCTTTGGCCTTTGTAAGGGTGACTCAGGTTCCTCACTTTCTAGCCCTAATTCAACAGCTAATGCTGCTTCAGATAAGATATTTAATGGTGCAGACATTACTTCCTTTCTCTTCTTTTTACTAACATCACCCTTTTGAGAGGATGATGCAGTTGGCTCAGTATGTGGGAGAGTGTTTGGTTGAGAGGGTTGGTTAGCAGGCCCTGGGTTAGCAGTTTGTTCTACTTGCTTGGGCTGTGCTAACTTAGATTTAGCATCAAATGTTGGCATGTTGTGGGGGTAAGTCTTAAACAAACTCTCCATATGGGGAGTTATGTTCAGTCTTACATCCACATCATTCCTAGTTTCCAAGTTACCAAAAATGAGTTTGGTCATGGACTTAGGATAGCCTATTTTATTTTTATCAATCCCAGGCAATTCAATCAACGAAGCATTTTTATAATTAAGTACAGATTGAATAAAGCGAGGGAAGAAAATATCAGTACCTCTCTTGGTTGTGTTCTTACCAAGTCTCCCATATAATTCTTGAAGTATGATTTGGCCAACATCTATCTTCTTTCCATAGGCCAAAGCATATCCAATTTGCTGCACAGGTGCACTGATTTGATCAAAGCTTGATTTCCTGGCAGTGAAGACTTGAAGAAGAGTTGCAAACACATAGCTCCACTCCTTTCTCAGATTCTTTCTGTTTAGCTTTCCAAGGTTAATCCCATCTGAGTAGTTTATGAATTCGAAGAATTCCTCCAACTCTGCAGTAGTGGCCATTCTATCAAATGATTCCTGTTGTAGTCCTAGTGCTTGGTTCATGTCTGCAGTAGTGATAGTGATATCCTTATCTTGAACCTTGCAGTAGATGACATAGGATGTGATTGCATTTTCCAGGGCTACAACCTCCACAATAGCAGTATTCCAGAATTGTTCCAGAATATCGAGATATAGAGTTGGATTGGCAGAGAGTGCTTCTTTGATGTATGATTCAGCCATCCATTTCACAAAGCACTTAAAGTTTGCATTGGGTGCTTCAACATCACTAGTTAGAGCGATGAAGTTGGTGTTGAACTTTACTGTTGCCATTTGTATAAAAGAGAGAAAAGAAATTGAAGGTTGAAGAAGAAATTTGGCTTTTCGCAGTTAGGGTTTCAGGGGTTTAGAGAGTGTAGATGCTTGAGAAATCGAATAAAATGAATCGAATAGATGTGAGATTGTATAAGTATGAAGTACTTGAATTGTCGATTAGCAAACTGTTTTGTATCGACAAGTCAGGCATTCGAGAAGTAGAAAACAACTATTCGAGAAGTCAAGAATGGCTTAATCGATAACTCAAGCAGATAGAAACTCACAGCTGGCAGTTATCTAACTTAGAAATAATTCTAAATTAAATAAAATGTGTTTTTATGAGTGAATTAAATTTTTTTAGATAAAAATCCAAAATCGGTTAAAATTCAGCGAGAATTCAGCCTTTTCAAATGATTCGAGAACTCAAATATAGTGTTCGAGAACTCAATCATTCGAGAACTCAGTTGCTATATTCGAGAAGTCAAGAATTCCTCTATTCGATATCTCAGAAAGACTCTATTCGAGAACTCAAGAGTACTCTAATGAGACTTATTAGAGATGTCGAATAGTGAATCATTCGAGAAGTCTGACTTATCGAACTATACCCATCACTCATAAAAATTTGATTTTCACTATCTTTTAAAAATTTACCAGACATATTCATTGAAAAATATCCTAGCAAATTAAATAGTGATTTTCTCAAAATTTCATAGAAATTTTAAGTTAATAAAAATATGATTTTCAACATATGCAACAGATTTGAAATATTTATAAATCATATTTCAGCCAACACTTACTCCAAAAATATTGAGAATTTAGATAAAGTAAGTGTTTACTGCTGCAACAATCTAGATTGATGTATTCACTTAGCCAGAATCTGAAGAATTCAGCATTCCAATTTCACTTACCAACCTTGTGAAGGTGGCTTCATCTAATGGCTTAGTGAATATATCAGCTAGTTGTTTATCTGTAGAGACATAATGCAACTCAATGGTTCCATTAGTTGCATGTTCTCTTATGAAATGATATCTGATGTCAATGTGCTTTGTTCTAGAATGATTGACAGGATTGGCAACTATAGAGATTGCACTTGTGTTGTCACACATGATTGGAATTCTTTCCAACACAAGTCCATAATCTCTAAGTTGATTTCTAATCCAAAGCACTTGAGCACAGCAACTTCCAGCAGCTATATATTCAGCCTCAGCTGTAGAAGTTGACACAGATTGTTGCTTCTTGCTATACCAAGAAACTAACCTTTGTCCAAGAAACTGGCAGCTTCCTGAGGTGCTTTTCCTATCCACTCTGCATCCAGCATAATCAGCATCAGAGTAGCCAACCAGATTGAACCCTGTGTCCTTAGGGTACCATAATCCCAAGTTAGGAGTGCCCTTCAGATATCTAAAGATCCTTTTTATTGCAATCAAATGTGATTCCTTTGGATTTGATTGAAACCTTGCACACAAGCATGTAGCAAACATGATGTCTGGCCTACTTGCAGTGAGGTAGAGTAGAGAACCAACCATGCCTCTGTAGACTGAGATATCTACTCTCTTGCCTTTAGCATCTTCATCCAACTTAGTGGCAGTGGCCATGGGTGTCTTGGCAGGTGAACAATCTTCCAAGTCAAACTTTTTCAATAAATCCTTGATGTACTTGGTTTGACTGATAAAGATACCATCCTTCCTTTGACTGACTTGCAACCCTAGAAAGAATGTCAACTCTCCCATCATACTCATCTCATATCTGCTCTGCATGAGTTTAGAGAATTTCTCACACAGTTTCTCATTTGTAGAACCAAAAATGATATCATCCACATAGATTTGAACTAGAATCATATCATCACCATGCTTCTTGTAAAACAGTGTCTTGTCCAGTGTGCCTCGAGTGAATTGATTTTCAAGAAGAAATTGTGATAGAGTGTCATACCATGCTCTTGGAGCTTGCTTAAGTCCATACAGTGCCTTAAGCAATCTGTAGACAAATTCTGGGAAATGTGGATCCTCAAAGCCAGGTGGTTGTTGCACATAAACCTCTTCTTCCAACTCTCCATTTAGAAATGCACTCTTGACATCCATTTGATAAACTTTAAAGTTTGAATGAGCAGCAAATGCCAAGAATATTCTAATGGCTTCCAATCTAGCAACAGGGGCAAATGTCTCATCATAATCAATGCCTTCCTGTTGAGAGTATCCTTTTGCAACCAACCTTGCTTTGTTCCTTATTATTACACCATCTTCATCCATCTTATTCTTCAGAACCCATTTTGTTCCAACAATGGTTCTATTCTTTGGTGCAGGCACTAGTTCCCATACTTTGTTCCTTTCAAATTGGTTCAGCTCCTCTTGCATAGCAATAATCCAATCTGGATCCAACAATGCATCATCAAGTTTCTTAGGCTCAACTTGTGATAGAAAACATCCATAGAGGCACTCATTTTGAGTTGCTCTCCTAGTCCTTACTCCTGCATTAGGATCTCCAATGATTTGCTCTGCAGTGTGTGATCTATCCCATTTCCTTGAATGTTCAGCCTGATTTCTCATTCTTGATGTTGCTTCATCATCCCCATCATGATCATCCTCATTTCCTCCCCCTGTGAAGTTGCCATTACTCACAGGTGTGTCTTGGATGCTTGTTTCTCCACTATTGATTGGGACAAATTCTTCTCTTGTATCATCATTCACTTGAGTTTGTTGAACTTGAGTTTCAACTCCAGTTTCAGTCTCTTCATCAGAATCATCTAGATTATCAAACTTCAATGGATCTTTGTCTTCATCATTGGCTTCTTCTAGTCCAGGTAGCTTGCTGTCATCAAATGTTACATCTGTGCTTTCCATAACTTTCTTTTGACTGATGACATAAACCTTGTATGCAATTCTTTCCATAGAATAGCCAAGAAAAATTCCTTCAAATGCTTTTGCATCAAACTTCCCAACATATTCAGAATTGTCCTTAAGTACAAAGCATTTGCTTCCAAAAGTATGAATATACTTTAGTGTAGGCTTCTTTCCAGTCATCAAGTTGTAAGGAGTCTTTCCAGTGTTTTTGTTGATGAGGGTTCTGTTCTGAATATAGCATGCAGTGCTCACAGCCTCAGCCCAAAAACATGTAGGCATTTTTGCATCAAGTAACATTGTTCTAGCAGCCTCAATCAGAGTTCTATTCTTTCTCTCAACAACTCCATTTTGTTGTGGAGTCCTTGGAGCTGAGAATTGTTGAGAAATACCATTCTCTTTGCAGAATGCTTCAAGTGTGGCATTTCTGAACTCTGTTCCATTATCACTTCTCAATGCAATCACACTTGCATCGTTTGCCTTTGCTTCCTTGTCAACTTTCTTTATATGCTCAATGATTACTTGTGGAGCCTCATCTTTTGATGCCAGAAATTCTACCCATGTATACCTTGAAAAATCATCAACCATTACCAGGGCATACTTCTTTCTTCCAAGTGACATTATGTTGACAGGCCCAAACAAATCCATATGGATAAGTTGTAGTGGCTTGGTTACAGATGTCACTGTCTTTGACTTGTGGCTTGATCTCTTCATTTTTCCTTTTTGACAAGCCTCACACACTCCTTCTTGGCAGAATTCAAGTGTGGGCATGCCTCTCACTAACTCTCTTTTGACTAGAGAATTAATGGCCTTAAAGTTCAGGTGTGATAGTTTCTTGTGCCACAGCCAACAATCTTCATTTGATGCTTTTGAGTAAAAGCAACAAATTTTGTCCTTGTTTGCAGAGTCCATATTGGCTACAAACAGGCTTCCCTTCCTTACTCCAGATAGAGCAAAATCACCAGTCTTCTTGTGGGTGATCAAACATTCATCTTTGTCAAAATTCACCTTGAATCCTCTATCAGTAAACTGACCAACACTTAACAGATTATGCTTGAGCCCCTTGACTAGTGCTACATCTTCAATGATGACATTTCCAACTTTCAGCTTGCCATATCCCAATGTGTTACCCATGCTGTCATCTCCAAAAGCAACCATTGGGCCAGCCTTTTCCTCATACTGTGATAGCAGGGCCATATCACCAGTCATATGATTTGAGCATCCACTGTCCAAAATCCACATGACCTTCTTTTCACTTTCTTTGCCCTGCAAACACAAAGGTATTACTTTTCCTTTGGTACCCAAACTAGTTTGGGTCCATGTGACTTAGAGACAGTTTTATCATAAACAACATGCTTGTTAACTTTCTTAGTGTCAGTCTTCTTGTCACTGTTGGAAGTCTTAGAACCTGAGGTCTCAGACTTAGGTGACAAAGGTACCTTCCTAGCTTTAGGAGGACTTGAAGACTTTGACCTTGTGTAGTGTGTGTGTGAATTGTGACTGATACAACCATCAATGAACTGCCTTCTCAAATTAAAACAACTAGTCATGACATTCATATTGCATGGCATACAGTCAAATTTATCACAGAAAGGTGCATCTCTATGTCTTAGAGGCACAGAACAATCATAGAAAGGCTTAGACACACTACCAACAGGTTTCTTGCATGCATGAGTTAGATGATTGGTACTGAAACAGTTCTGACAAGTTTTCCTAGGGGCATTAGGCATATAAGCATAGTTGTTATCCTTGTTAATCCCTAACTTGCCATTTCTGTTCTGTTTCTTTTTAGTCACTTCCTTTTCTGATTCACTCTTCCCAGCTGGTACAAACTTAACAAACTTCTTAGGTCTTGGCCTATCAACTACTGGTTTCTTGGTCTTTGACTTGACACTCTCACCCTTAGAGGATGCTAGCTGTTCACTAGATTGTGCCTCATCCTCATCATTCAACATTTGTTTGATGAGTAAGGCATCCTCATCAATTTCAAATGTTGATTCCTTAAAAATTGGATTTTCAGTTTTTCTCAAAATGTGAGGCACTTTCTCATGAACAGCTGTGTCCTCTTCAATGACAGCATAGCCTTTCCTTTGCTTGAGAGAGTCATAGTCAAGTCCAATAGCTGCTTTGGGTTTAGCTTCAATTTTCTCACAGTAGGATTGCACTAAACCAGATGATTTCTTGAAAGTTTTAAGTTTGAATTCATTCTCAGCTAATTCATCCCTAAGAGCCTTCTCTACTTGGCTAGCACACAAAACCTTGTTCTCTAAATATTCAACTTCTTTCTTAAGGTTTTCTACTTGCATAGCAGTTAGCTCAAGTTCCTCATTCTTTTTGGTTAATACTTCATTTCTAGTTGACAATTTAGCAATCTCCTCATTAGCAGCAGTCATACTAGTATGAATATTAAACATTTCAACAGATAATTGTTCAATCATGGATTTGTATTCAGAAACAGACATGTCTATTGTAGTGAGAGATGGTACCTGAGAATCCGATGAAGATGAGTCATCCTTGGAGTTGGCCATCAAGGCATAATTGCAGAATTCTTGTTCTTCTTCATCACTCTCAGAATCATCCCAACACTTTCCTTCAGCTATGTAGGCCTTACCATGTGTCTGCTTTTTCAGAAGGGCCTCATACTTAGCTTCTAGCTCAAGAAAATCTCTATCCTTCTTTTTAGGCTTCTTGCATTCACTGGCAAAATGCCCTAGGTCATTGCATCTATAACACCTTACAGATGACCTATCCACATAACCGGTTTTGAATTTATTTCTGTTTGGTTTCACAGGTGCCTTGTTCTTGTAAGCTGAATGGTTTTGGGTTTTGGGTTTGAAGGGTTGATTTCTTTTAAATCTGATGTTTGGAAATTTTCTGGCCATGAAAGCATATGAAGTATTTTCCATCCCATCAAGTTCTTCCAGAGTGTAAAACTCCTCTTCTTCTTCCACCTTTTCCTCAACAGGTTCACTTACCCCAGCTTCAGTTTCTTCATCATCTGCCACCTCCTCTATCCTTAGTTGGCTTGTAGATGCTTCTAGGTCCAGAATGGATTTGTTGACAATCAAGGCACAT
The DNA here is from genome assembly GCA_037693485.1 of Kitagawia praeruptora. Classification (NCBI taxonomy): domain Eukaryota; kingdom Viridiplantae; phylum Streptophyta; class Magnoliopsida; order Apiales; family Apiaceae; genus Kitagawia; species Kitagawia praeruptora. Next base: position 104,364,134 of record CM075345.1, read on the forward strand.
GATGTGTTTATCATCCTACCTTGGTTGGCTTGGATAGCCCTCTTCTGAAGCAACTCAAGTTCATGAGTCTTTAGGACTCCATAGAGTACATCATAGGTGACTTTGTTCAAATCTCTTTCTCTAAGGGAAATGACTCTTTGCTCCAGATGATTTGGTGAAGACAACAGAAATTTCATATTTAATTCCTTGGTGCTGTAAACCTTTCCATTCATCTGCAACTCAGTAACTAGCTTGTGAAACCTTTCAAACATCTCAGTGATGCTTTCCTTGGGCTGTGCCATGAAAGCTTCATACTGTGTGACCAGTATCTGTTTCCTGTTTTCTTTAACCTCATCAGTCCCTTCACACAACACCTCAATGTGATCCCACATCTCTTTAGCAGATGTGCATGATGCAATGTTTGCAAACATTGACATATCCATGGAATCAATGATGAGCAACATGAGGTGACTGTCAAGAGCAACCTTCTCCCTTTCTGACTCTGTCCACTTTGATGGATCCTTGGCCTCATAAGTTCTAGGGATTGTTAGGGTTCCAACAGTCTTCTCTGGTATCTCTTGTTGTGGAACAAAAGGACCATTCTTGAGAATCTCAGGATACAAGGGATGAGAGGCTTTGATGAACAACATCATCTTTATCTTCCAGAGGTTGAAGTTTTCTTTATCAAACTTAGGGACCTTCACTGTTCCTGTAGTCTTTGGTGTATTCGAACTCATGATCGTTTCTCTGTTTTTGAATAAACAGCCCGCTCTGATACCACTTGTTGAGTATTGAACACGATAAAAGAATACAGAGGGGGGGGGGTGAATGGATTCTTGAACTTTTCTTGATTGAGTCTGTGTAGCTGATAAGTGTGTATGTGTGCAGAAATTAAGGTGCGGATAAGTAAACAACACAAGACACAATATCACTTTAATCTAATGTATATTAGATAAAGGTTGCTACAATCTGTGAATACAAATGGTAGTATTCTCAGCTTCGTTTTTCTCAGAGAGATATAGCTTACAGTGTATGAAAAACTTGACTCACGAAAGTTACTAAGTTATGAAGTGAGGCTGTGTCCTTATAGAACATGGATACAGCCTGCTTACTACAAATAAGGTAGCTAAACAAATTACTTTCTAGTCTGTCTATCCTTTTTGAGTAAGCATCCAAACGGTTACAGATTTGACTTTGCAAAGCCTGTTTAGATCCACTTCTTTAGCTCCTTGTCTCTTCTATATCTCTCCAAGCTTCCTTGTAGGCTTTCCAGAGCACGTTACAGATTGTGGTCCATAAAGTGCATTGGCTTGTTGCAGGTTTCTGACTTGTACAATTTCTTCAGTATTTTGTCTCTAAGAATGTATTCGAGAAGTGACTAAGTAAGTGATTCGAGAACTAGAATTGACTTGATCGATAACTCTGAGTTCTCGAATACTGTTACAGTGACATATCGAACCACTTCTCGAATAGCTCTTTTTCACCAGGATTCCTTGAGTTGTCGAATAGAGCATTTGACTTATCGAATCCTCGAGTTGTCGAATAGCTTTCTGAGTCTTTGAGATATCGAATGGAACTTTGACTTGTTGACTCTTTGAGAACTCGAATACCATCTTGACTTGTTGACTTCTTGAGTTCTCGAATAGAGTAGTAGACATATCGAATCCCTGAGATATCGAATGAGATATCGAACAGTGTATTCAGAGATATCGAATAGTGTCTTGAGATATCGAATCTCTGACTTCTCGAATGCTGGACTTCTCGAATAGACAAATATACTTCTCGAATTGGTACTTAGGCAAATTCTTCATTTCTTTAAATCCCAACTGTGATTATTTGGCAGTCTTTAACTCCTTGCTTGAGGCATGAACCATGGAACTTCTTTCAAGCATTATTCTAGACTCTATTTGTACAGTTACACAACTAGGATTTGATGCCTATTACAAGTACAATACAAACAGAAACTCTACAACTAGAGGTTCCCTCAGTTAAGAGGTCATGTAAGTAATGCAAAGCATTACAAACAATTAGGCTTGTTATTAGATGAGTACAGGCATGCCTCTGTAACTAACAATAACTGTACAGTGATATATATGACAGTTCAAAGATATATTTTGAAACCATATGCCATGCATTAGCGAAAATATTGCCAGATCAATATAAAGGATGAAGTTACAAGGTAACTCAAAACATATATATTTCGTAGATGTATCTGCTATGTCAAGATAAGCAAGATGGCATCATTTTCATAAAATAGGAACTTGCAGGAAAGATATTGCAATTCCAGTTTCAAATACTTTTCAACCCTGCCAACCATGATAATGTTGCAGAATATTTCAATCTTGGATGATGAACTAGCACTGGAGTATTCACCGCGCCCGCTGTTCCAATCCTTAGGATGATCAGTCGCAGATTGTACAGCTCAAATTAGTTTTACTACCGGTAGAAGGAAGAACTGGTAGATTTACTTGTCTACCGCCCTGCTAGATCTCCCCGGCCAACGGTTGGGCCAATGGGATGGACCGGCACTACTCGGCCTCTTACACGACTCCTAGTTCACATAACATCCATAACTCTGAAACGTAAAGATCTTCCCCCTTTCCCCAAGTGTAATACTTGTTGATAAGACTCCACAAAGTAGTCGTATCTAGTTGGAAAGGAAGATTCACCAATATTTCCCAAGCTGCTGCTTGTTAATGGATATCAACTTGTTCCAACACTCTTACCCCTCGAATGATGAGTGGGTACACAAAGATTCAATGCATAATAGCAACCAAGTTGCGAGTGAAAAGAATAGTTTTAAAGAATTTATGACCGGGAAGTCCACAAGATAAATAACATTTCTCAAGTAAGGTTCCCTTATAATAGAATCGAATGTAGAATGGAATTAGTGAGAACCTTCCTTGATAATATAATAATAATAATAATAAGGCTCTGAAATAATCTACATAATATTTGAAGGTCGAAGAGGATATTTGGATGAAGTAAATCATTTCGAAAGGAGTTATCAGATTTAAATAAATATTCCAAGGAATATTTCTTCAGTTATAAGAATTGAAAGAATATTGCCGGAAATAATCATTGAATAATGGTCCATAATAATATCCATTGAACGAATAATGAATATTCAAGTTAATAATAATACTTATCAGCAAATGGATATTCGAGATAATATTCATTAAACAAATAATGAATATTCAATTTAATAATATTTATTGAAGAAATGATTATCGAATGAATATTTGAAATAATATTCAATAATTGAATCGACTTTACATGAATTTTAAAGATAATATACGTTGTCTCAAGGGAATATTTAAAATAATATTTATCGAATAACTCGAGTTCGAATAAATGTTCAAACTAATATTTATAAAATAAATAAAGTTTGAATGAATATTCGAAATAATATTCATTTAATAAATGAGGCTCGAATAAATATTAAAAATAATATTCATTAAATAAATAAACTCGAATGAATATTCAAAATAATATCTATTGAGTAAATAAGCTTGAATGAATATTCTTTAAGTAAATAACTTAAATGAGGGTTCGAAATAATATTCGAATATTAAATCAACCTTAGATGAATATTAAAGATAATATTCATCGAATAAATAAATATCGGATGAATATTCCAAATAATATTTGCCAGATAATAGATGAAAATATTTACTTAATTATTTTCCTCTGGAAATAATATCAATATATCAAGGAATAACGACTCCCGGTCTATAATCAAAGAATAAGATTCAACTGCCCTTCGCTAAGGGTCTTAGTAATATCCGGCTTATAACTGATATATTAACTATCTAGCTTATAAGCCAACAATAATTCAGGGAACAAGTATATCAATATGACTTTGAAAGTAGGCATGCATGCTATGGCATATGTATAACAGAAAATATATATATATATATATATATATATATATATATATATATATACATATATTCACAACAACAGCCTTTTAAAAAGGATTCGAAACTTGCCTGGAAATCGAGTGCGGGTGGAGGTAATGGTAGCGTGCCCCGGGTCAGCCTGGCGATCTATAAATAGCCAAGGTATTCGGGATTAATCACTTAACACTTCTAAAAAGGTTAAGTATAAACTTTACTTAAGTCGAAACATGTTTTCGAATTATCTCGTTATACCCTCTTAGTGCACTCTTTTTATCACCGATGCGGTTCGACATTTATTCGCTATTATGACATGTCATCATACCCACACTTGATACATATTTAAGCCATGTAAGTTTTAAGGTCGATCAATTTCGAATCAAGATGGTACTACGAGTTTTATCGTCCGTTTTCTAAGTCATTTACCAAAGTCATAACCAAGTATGCTTTTAGGGGTTCGTTCGCGTTTAACCTTGATTCTAACATTTATATAAAATCAGAAAACGATCCATTCGACATGTGGTTTTCTCCCACACCTTCCTTTTTACCTCTAATATTTAATTATTAAGATTCGTCACTGATTTTGTAATACTAAAGGAATCCAATTTCAGTTACGAACTTTGGTTTACGGTTCCGACCACTTTTACAAATTTAATCATAACTCCTAAACCGTAAGTCCATTTCATACTAAATTTATATCAAAACGAACCTTATAACATAATCTAGCTTGTCATGGCAGGAAACGAAGCTTAACAGTGAGTTAAAGCTACTGTGATGCACGGTTTCTTAAGGTTTAACGAAAATCGGACATTACGACGGCTATAAATCGAATATTTCTAAATTCCAAACCTTCCAATAATCATTGTATCCACTCCAAATAACATATACATGTCATTTAACCATGAACTAAGGCCAAGAAATGCCTTTCCGTTCATCTAAACTATTTTAACCTTTACCATAATTCAATCATAATCATGCTTATAATCACTAATAACATAACTAAGCTTAAATCACCAAGAACATGCATAGATCTCAAGACAAGAGCTAGGGTTTTGATATGGGCTGAAAGTAAGCCCTAAAGACACATTTAATGTGGCATTAATTAGACCTAGAATGGTCCAAACGTGGGGCCCACCAAATGGGCCCAAACCCTAATTATAATATTAATTTCGTAATTAATATTAAGGGTAGTAAAACAGCTCAGCAAATAAGAGTCAAACAAGAATATGATTCTTGCCTGACTTAGCCTCCAGGATACATATTCTAACATGGAAACTGATTCATACATGGAAGGAGACTAGAACCTTCTACTAGTCGGTGACTTGCCCACCAAGTCACCAAACCCTACTACGATTTTAGGGCTTCTCATCCTATATAAAGGGTCTGACCCCTCATCTCAGAACTACGTTTTGGCTCAATCCTCGAATAAGGACATACAAGCCACTGCGTCCTAGGTGAGCTCTCGCCGCCATAGCCTCGAGGGCACCATCACCTAGAACTACGTTTTCTTGGCTTGATTCTCTAATACAGAGATACGTAGGCATTCTGTGAGGACCGTTTAGTCTCGAACGCAGAAGCAGCCATAAGAGCACGAAGCTCCCGAACCCTAGCCGTCATAATCATAACCTAGTTTTTATTCCACAACATTTGGCGCCGTCTGTGGGAAGAAAACATCAACCATGGTTCACACACGAAGAACTGCACCAAGCTCTACCGAGGCTTTACCAATCGCTACTGAGGCTCTGCCCCTAAGCTCTGCTACACCTGCCTCTGAGCAAGTACCCCCAACAACAGGGACGATCACCCAAATTCAAGTTTCTCAACCTCCAGGGACGAATCCCCATGATGAGAGAACGTTACCCATGGTCGTCCATCCAGGCCAAGAAACCAGCTCTCTTCAGATGGTGGTTTCTCCTCTGGTTGATCCCAATCGCCCGTTACCATCGGGGGTACAGATCCATACTACGGATCTCCCCATGAATACCAACCCGATGTATGGTCTGCCTAACTACCCTCCGTCTACTCAAGGTCCTGGACCCAGTGGCCATGCCTTGCAGATCCGAGATCGAGAGTATGCTGACTACTCTGGCCCCTATACTGACGATGCATCGTCTGATGATGATCGTGATGAAGCCCCGAGGAGGCGACGTGCTAGTAGAGAGCCAAGAAGGAGAACCCAAACTATCCATGATGGACCCCCTTTGACAGCTGCTGAGAGAATCAAGGCTTATGAGGCCGAGATCTTAAAATTGAAGGAAGATATGGCAAGGGAACAAGCGAGGTTGAACAAGAATGGACCTCCTCCAACTTCAGGAGGGATCCCTTTTGTTGATTTGGAAAGACCTCCGAGGAGGCAAAGAAGGGTTGATACCCAATCTGATAAAACGGCCAGGGTAGAAACTCCCAGGAGTAACCCCAAAGATTTGATGCCACTAGGAGATCCGGATGACCCCACACCCCCGTTTACTGAGGAGGTAATGAATGCTCGTATCTCCAAGAAGTTCAAGATGCCAACTATTAAGGCTTATGACGGAACGGGTGATCCCGCAAATCACGTCAGGACGTTTTCAAACGCACTGTTGTTGCAGCCTGCAAGTGACGCCTTGAAGTGTAGGGCGTTCCCTCAAACCCTGTCGGGTATGGCTCAAAGATGGTACAGCCGCTTACCTGCAAATTCGATTGGCTCTTTTAAGGAGTTAAGCGCTGCCTTTGTGAGTCAATTCATTAGCGGGAGAGTTCATGAGAAAAGTTCTGCATCCCTTATGTATGTGGTACAAGGGAAGAACGAAAATCTGAGAGACTACCTTAAGAGGTTCACCAAGGAGACTTTGAACATCACTGATCTGGAGAATAAGGTGGCCATGGTAGCCCTGGAACACGGAACCACTGATCTATTCTTTAAAAGGTCATTGGCGAAGCATCCTCCTGAAAACATGGCTGAGCTCCAACGAAGGGCTGACAAGTACATTAAAGCTGAAGATAGCATGAAGAAAGAAGCCACAGTAAGTGAGGGAGGAGGTAACAACGACTTCAAGAAGCGAAAGCAAGACCAGGAGTATGATGACCTGGAGTATGATGCTAGGGACAAGTATCCCCGAACTAGCGAGGACTCCGACTATGCCCCTAAGAAGAACCGAAGAAGAGTTTGGGACCAAGATTCAACGACTATGCAAGACTGAATGCTCCTAGGAGTCAGATCTTGTTAGATATTGAGAAAGACAAAGATTTTCGATGGCCGAAGCCACTTAGGGGTGATCCCGCAAAGAGAAACAAGGATCAGTACTGTAGATTCCACCGCGATGTGGGGCATGATACAGATGATTGCAAGCAACTCAAAGATGAGATCGAGTTCTTGATCCGTAGAGGGAAATTGAGCAACTTCACTAAGGGTGAAGATCGTGTTAATCAAATTAGAGATTATAACATAAGGGATGACGATCATGATCGTAACACACAGCCCCGAGGGCCGGTTATCAATATGATCTGGGGAGGCCCGACAGCGGCTTGTACAACTCGAAACTCTCGAAAGGCGTACGCCAGAGAAGTGATACACATCGTGGGAGAGGCCCCGAAGCGGGCTAGGACTGAAATCACACTTGGTTTTGATGATTCTGATCTTGAAGGGGTGAAGTTCCCCCATGACGACCCGTTGGTCATAACTCCTGTAATTGGAAACTCAGAAGTGAAGCGAGTCTTGATAGATAATGGAGCTTCCGTTGACGTTCTATTTCATGATGCATTTGTGAAGATGGGTTACAATGATTCTCAGTTGACCCCCAATAACATGCCTATATATGGATTTAATGGAGTAGGATCTAAAGTTGAAGGGACTATTCAATTGCCTATGACTATTGGACAGGAGCCCAAGAAGGCCACTCAGATGTTGAACTTCTTGGTAATCAAGGCGGTTTCAACGTATAACGCTATCCTCGGAAGGGCTGGACTTCATGCATTCAAGGCTGTTGCCTCAACTTATCATATGAAGATCAAGTTCCCAACCCGGAATGGTGTTGGAGAACATAAAGGCAATCAAAAAATGGCACGAAGCTGTTATGTAGCTGCATTAAGGCCTGACGGAGTCGGGGGGCAGGTCCTTTCGATTGAAGACATGGACATCCGCAGTGATAAAGAACACCAAGAAAGTCCAGAAGAGGACATCACACATAAGCCTCGAACAGCCATCAAGGCTAAGGCGTCAACTGACTTCGTGGTTGAATGTAACATTGGCAACCAAGAAGTCGGGGGGCAGGAGATAGTACCCCAAGAAGAAAGTGAACTTCAGAAGAAGAATGAGGAGACTAGAAGGAGTAGTAGGTGCTCTATTTTGATGGAGCATCAAAAACAAAATCAAGCCATGCAGGCCTAGTCTTGCAAAGTTGGACTTAGCTTCATATTTATCTAGTAGAAGTAGAAATAAGGTTCGATGAAACCATGCAGAGCATGTCGCTCTGAGTAGGACAATAGTACTCTACGTAAGGGTTGAACCCATTTATGTTATTAATGCAAGTTTGCTTTTCGTTCTATGATTCTATTTATGTACCAAACACCTGATGTGTGTAAGTCAAAGATGACCAAGTACCGAAAATAAAAGAATATATGAATGGAAACAAACAAACGCATAAATAAAACTCTGAAGGGTCGAGAGTTAGGTTACAACACAACCAAATAAGTGTTTCAAGTCCTTGAAGGATCCGGGATAAAAGACATCTGGCAATCAAAGCCATGCAAGGCTGTGGAGGCTAAAGACTAGCCACTTTTTAATGTTTTCAAAAATGACTTGGATGGAGAATCTAAGGTAGAAGACCAATAGAGAACCTTAAACAATGATCAAGAAGTTCAAGCAAACTCTCGGTTTAAAAAGTTTAAAAGGCGAGAAGCCCACATGATTGTTTAATTTGAAATCTAATCGAGGAATCAACATTGAATCCTTGAATTAGAATCAAGAAAAACAAAAAAAAAATGATGGAACCAAGACAAACGTTGAAGTCCTGATGGACCACCCGTTGAAGAAACATATTGCATAGCCCGAAAGCCAATTGAAGGAACCCCTTGAAGGGCAAGTTGACAGCATTATTACAAGAGAATAGTGATGTGTTTGCTTGGACAGCAGCTGATATGCCAGGGATTGATCCCCAGCTCATAACTCACAAATTGAATGTCGATCCTAAACGAACGACATTAAAGCAGAAGAAGAGGAATTTCGCTCCAGAAAGGCAAGAAGTTGGCATGCTCTTATAAGCTGGGTTTATTGAAGAGATTCAGTTCCTCAAGTGGTTGGCTAACCCTATGATGGTCAAGAAGGCAAATGGGAAGTGGAGGATGTGTATAGACTTCACTGACTTGAATGATGCATGTCCTAAGGATTGTTTCCCTCTACCAAGGATAGATACGTTGATAGATGCCACAGTTGGGCACGAGATGCTGAGTTTCATGGATGGTTTAGTGGATACAACCAGATCAAGATGCATAAGGACGACATCCCTAAGGTATCTTTCATAACCGACTTTGGTGTTTTCTGTTATCTTGCTATGGCATTTGTGCTAAAGAATGCAGGAGCTACTTACCAACGATTGGTGAATAAAAAATTTGCCCATCTAATTGGAAAAACCATGGAGGTCTATATTGATAATATGTTAGTCAAGAGCCTATTCACGGCAGATCATATTAAGCACCTCGGAGAGGCATTTGAAGTACTGAGGCACCACGAGATGATGTTGAATCCAGCTAAGTATGCCTTTGGCGTTGGATCTAGGAAGTTTTTAGGACTGATGGTTTCAAAAAGAGGCATTGAGGCCAACCATGACAAGATCAAGGAGATCTTATACATGAAGCCACCACGCTCTATAAGAGATGTGTAGAAGTTGACAGGCCGATTTGCGGCCTTGGGGAGATTCATCTCCAAATCTGGTGATAAATGTTTGCCGTTCTTTCAAGCATTGAAGAAAGTGAAAAATTTTGAGTGGACACCTTAGAGCCAGGAGGTCTTTGAACAGCTGAAGAAGTACATGGCTGAAGCCCCGTTGTTGGCCAAACCAAGTCCTGGGGAGACTCTTTATCTATACCTGGCGGTATCCGAACAAGCATTAGGTGCTGTTCTCATTCGAAGAGAGCAAGGTTCAGAAGCCCATCTACTATGTGAGCAAGGTGTTGCACGGGGCTGAGTTAAATTACTCTCCCATTGAGAAGTTTGCTTTGGCATTGATAACGGCCTCGAGGAAGCTACGACCGTACTTCCAGGCGCACAAAATTGAAGTCCGGACGAACCAGCAGCTGAGGAACATATTACATACCCCAAGGCCAGTGGAAGGCTAATCAAGTGGGACATAGAACTTGGAGAGTTTGATATCAAGTATAAGCCTCGGACAGCCGTCAAGGCTCAGGCATTGGCTGACTTCGTGGTTGAATGCACCATTAACAACCAAGAAGTCGGGGGGCAGGAGATAGTAACCACCCCTGAAAGTGGAGATAAAGATGAAGAACTTGTAGCTGATCAGAAGGGATATTGGGTGTTCTATTTTGATGGAGCATCAAAAACAAAATCTAGTGGTGCAGGATTAGAAATCTAATGAGGGTCATGAACCTCAAGATCTGCGGAGACTCAAGGCTTGTAGTATTACAAGTGAATGGCGAGTTTGAGGCCAAGGATGAAACCATGGCAAAGTATCTAAAGATTGTAAAGGGTGTTATAACCCAATTTGAGGAGTGCTATGTGGAGCACATTCCAAGAAATGAAAACGTTAAGGCTGATGCCCCAGGAGGTCTATGTTGTCATCCCGTACCTAAAATGTCTAAGGCCCCAAGAGGCAAAGGAAGCACTGGAGGAAATTCATGGAGGGATCTGTGGGCAACACTTGGGGGGCAGAGCCCTCGCTCCCAAGATCACCCGCTTGGGAATCTATTGGCCAGAGATGCTGGCTGATGTACAGAGCTATGTCAAGAGATGCGGTAGATGCCAAGAGCACGCACCGGTTGTGAAGCAGGCACCTGAGATGTTAACATCGATTAACTCTCCTATCCCATTTGCAATGTGGGGAATGGACATGCTTGGTCCCTTTCCCATAGCTTCAGCACAAAGGAAGTTTCTGATAGTGGCCATCGACTACTTCACTAAGTGGATTGAGGCTAAGCCCTTAGCCAAGATAACCACCAAACAAATTTCCCAGTTCTTTTGGGAGAGCATCATCTGCAGATAGAGAATCCCCCGAATCCTTGTGACGGATAATGGGACAAAATTCAACAACGAAGAGTTTAAGAAGTACTGCAAGGAGAATGTTATTGAACTTCGCTTTTCTTCAGTAGCTTACCCTGAGGCTAATGGACAAGCTGAAGTAGTAAATTGAATTATCCTTGATGGACTGAAGAAGAGGGTCGGACGCTCAAGAAACACTTAGGTGGATGAGTTGCTGCCTATACTTTGGGTATACCACACCACCTACAAAGTGATAACTGAAGCAACCCCATTTTTGCTGGCTTATAGAGCCGAGGCATTTGTGCCCCCTAGAGATTACACATGCATCGCCAAGAGTGGAAGCATATGATCCCAAGACCAATGAAAAAGGCGTGAGGCTCGCCCCCGATCTGATTAACGAGGTCAGGGATGAAGCGAATGCTAGAAACGCAGAGCGTCCGAAGAGAGCATCTTTTCACTGCAACCAAAGGGTTAAGGAGAAGTTCTTTCGACAAGACAACTTGACTCTGAGGAAGATAGAGGCCTCCAGAGTTGGCCAGAAGGGAAGACTATCCCCCAATTGGGAAGGGTCGTATCGAGTCAGGAAGACACCAGGACGAGGATTCTACAGGTTGGAAATCTGGGATGATGAACACATTCCAAGATTAAGGATTGAATCCTTGAACTTCAAATCTCAACACAACATTAATTAAGCCTCGATGGCCAACAAGGCTGTCTGCCTCCAATTGAGCTTGTCGTTTGAGTTTAAGGACTCGAACCTAGAGTTGTCAATCAAGTTGAGACCTAAGAAAGGTTATATGAGCATAAGAAAATAAGGTTGGAAACCTAGAATCAAGCTAAAGGGTTGAAAACCAACAAAGGCATACCAGGCCTAAAGTCAAGTGCTAAGGAGCAAGTGAACTACCTGAATGATCAACCGAGAAGGAAGACCTCCTCCATGAGAAACAAAGATGAGGTAAGAACTAAAGAACTTCATCACAAGGATGAGAGTCAAGGGTTGATGATAACCAACAACCATGAATGAACTCAAGGTTCAAGACCAAGCTCCGAGGAGGGCGTCAGCCGACCAAGACTGATTTTCAGTCCTACACGGACTGTTGACGCTGTTTGGGCCATATCTTGAGCTCCGGGTATCAGATTTGGACGATCTTACTGTCCACGCGAAGATCTCTGAGTTTTCTATAGTCTTGGAGACCCCGGCCGACCAGGTCCCGGCCGACCAGCTCCTTTTTAGGAGGTCCAGCCGACCAGCTCCTGAACCTGGATCCGGCCGGTCTAGGTTCAGTACTTGGTCCTGGATCCCAACCTTTTCAGCAAGTGTTTTCAGACATAAATCTCAAGATTAGCCAAGATTAGCCATTAAGGCCAAGGTTAGCCATGAAGTTACGAATGACCAAACTGACGACCCAAGATCAAGGTCAAGATCCTTGATCCTGAAGATAACAAAGTCATGAATGGCCAAAATGATGGTTTAAGATTCAGATCAAGGTTTTTGATCCTCAAGATCATGAATGATTTTCACGTCCGGGTTAACTAGCTAGCCGAGAAGCAATCGACCGTGACGCACTAGAGGCTCAGCCGACCAGGTCCCGGAAGACCAGGTCCCGGCCGACCAGCCCATTTTAAGGAGGCTCAGCCGACCAGGTCCCGGAAGATCAGGTCCCGGCCGACCAGCCCATTTTAAGGTGGCTCAGCCGACCAGGTCTCGGAAGACCAGGTCCCGGCCGACCAGGTTGTTTTGAGGGGGTTCAGCCGATCAGCTTCTGAACCTGGATCCCCCCGGTTCAGGTTCAGTTCTTGGTCCTGGATCCCAACTTTTTCAGCAAATGATTTCGGACATGGTTCTCGACTTTTTCAGCAAATCTCGGATGATTATCAATGCTAAAGAGAGGCCAAAGTTAGCCATAAAGTCACATACAACCAAACTAACGTTTTGTGATCAAGATCAAGATTCTGGATCCTTAGGACCACGGATGGTTTCTGATCCTAGATCCACACTCCCTTTTAAAATCAAGAAGGAGTCTAAGTTCAGGTTTTTTAGGCCAACTACTGACTAGTTAGCCCTGGAAGAGGAATTTCAGCCAACCAGGTCCCGGAGGACCAGCTTCTGGCCGACCAGCTCCCCTGGAGGAGGGCCAGCCGACCAGCTTCTGGCCGACCAGGTCCCAGCCGACCAGCTTCTGGCCGACCAGGTCATTTTCAGGGGGTCCAGCCGACCAGCTTCTGAACCTGGATCCCCCCGGTCCAGGTTCAGTTCTTGGTCCTGGATCCCTACTTTTTCAGTGAACTTTTTAAACCTAAATTTCGACTTTTTCAGCGAATATCGGATGATTTTTAATGATAAAAAGAGGTCGAGATTAGCACAGATTAGTGCCGATTAAGCACAGATTAGTGCCGATTAAGCACAGATTAGTGCCAATAAGCACATATTAGCACCAGTTAGTGCTGTTAGTGCCGTTTTATGTCGTCCAACATCGTTTAACATTGTTTAAACGTTGTTTGAGACTGATTAGCGCTGTGTAGTGCCGTTTAACGCTGATTAGTGTCGTTCAACATCGTCGTAAATGCGTCGGTCGCTCCACGCTTTACATTAAGATGATATTGTTAAAAATACTCGCGTAAGAGCAATAAACCCTGACTCAAGTCTCGAATAAGGCCGTTATAACTTCAAGGAAAACCTGATCAGTTTTCCTAGAAGTTGGGGGGCAAATGATATGGGCTGAAAGTAAGCCCTAAAGACACATTTAATGTGGCATTAATTAGACCTAGAATGGTCCAAACGTGGGGCCCACCAAATGGGCCCAAACCCTAATTATAATATTAATTTCGTAATTAATATTAAGGGTAGTAAAACAGCTCAGCAAATAAGAGTCAAACAAGAATATGATTCTTGCCTGACTTAGCCTCCAGGATACATATTCTAACATGGAAACTGATTCATACATGGAAGGAGACTAGAACCTTCTACTAGTCGGTGACTTGCCCACCAAGTCACCAAACCCTACTACGATTTTAGGGCTTCTCATCCTATATAAAGGGTCTGACCCCTCATCTCAGAACTACGTTTTGGCTCAATCCTCGAATAAGGACATACAAGCCACTGCGTCCTAGGTGAGCTCTCGCCGCCATAGCCTCGAGGGCACCATCACCTAGAACTACGTTTTCTTGGCTTGATTCTCTAATACAGAGATACGTAGGCATTCTGTGAGGACCGTTTAGTCTCGAACGCAGAAGCAGCCATAAGAGCACGAAGCTCCCGAACCCTAGCCGTCATAATCATAACCTAGTTTTTATTCCACAACAGGTTTCAAAGGGTTATACCTTCCTTGGAGTATGCTACAACTTTACTAAGCTTTTTTTGGTCCTTGCCTAACCTTAATGAACCTTAGATCAACCAAAGAAACAAGAAAATCAAAGTTAGTTCTTGAAAAATACTATTCATCATCTATTTTGATGATTGTTTTGAAAATGGAAAAAGAAGAGATTGAAGCTAGGATTTTTAGGAGATCATTTATATGAAATATAGGTCTCACAATAAAAATTACAAGATCAAATGATGGTTGGAAGTAGGATTTTGATTCTTGAATTTCAAGAGGAGCCGAATGGAAGGTTTTGTGGAGTGGTGGTGTATTTTGCTTGCTTTCTCTTGTTCTCATGTGATAAAATGAATTATTAAGATGAGGTTAGGATAATATCTTGGCATAAAGCCACTTTATTAAAGTGATGATGCATGGGATGATGAAAGTGGAGAGACAAGTGTTGATCTTTTGATGGTTTTCATGTAACTAGTGGTTTGATTTTGCTAAGTGCTAGTTAATCTCCAAACATGCTAGTTACTTATGTAACTAAGTAGTTACTAGATATTTTCTAATGGCACATGCATGCATCTTGCCTCCCCTGCTTGATTCTTTGTCCGTTTACAATTCATTGATCGTTCGAGGGAATTACTCAATCGTTTCTAGTTAGGGTTTTACCGAAAACCTTCTTAATATTTATAATACTATTCTCCATCTTTCTTAATACTTCTTGAATTTAAATTCCTTAAATTGCTTTAATAAATCCCTATGTCTTGCAGTGTCCAGGGAAATCTCGGAGAAAATAAAAGTGCAATTTTCTAGAATCCGATATCGTTTACATACACTTATTTCCCCCCCGGATCATGAATACGAACTCCGAAATCCGTTCTGAATACTTCTATATAGCGTCGTCTAATAATATTCTCGTTTCCACAAAAAACACTATTCATACTTTAATCTTTCTTTTATTCCTTATATTTATTAAAAATGCCCTGGTCCTCTTTCGGGCGTTCCTTAACCCTTTTACGGAACCACTGGACTAATAACAGATATTGATTTGGATGACATAAGAATAATCTTCCTATTTGAAATTAATATAACTTATATCCCTAGGAGATAGATTATTCTTATTTCCTATTTGGAATTAATATAACTTATATCCCTAGGAGATAGATTATTCTTATTTATGCTGTCAACTAAAAACATCCTTCATGACATATAAATATTTGAATCTAAATCCATCCCATATATTCATTCAATATATAGTCGTTACATCGCAGTTATAACCACTATTCACTCCTATATTATTACATAATAAAAAGTTTTAATTCTATAAAAAATCTGGGTTCTTATAGTTTACTATTTACTTTGATTACTGTTTACTTTGTATCTAATGTCATCAAACATGTTCCTAACAATAATAAGTGTAGTGGTTGAGGTCAAGTTATGAAACTGATGTAGAATCTTTATTACACATCTAACTTATATTCTTTTTTACTTGCTAAATTTCTAATGGTTTATGTACACTTGGATATGAATATCTATTATTATATATAATACCACAACATGTACTATTTTAATCCATCCTAAATTACCATGTTAATCCTCTACATTCATTAATACACATCAATTAAAATTCATATTTAATATGTGTATTCATTAATATACATTAATCCATCCTAAATTACCATGTTAACCCTCTACTTTCATTAATACACATCAATTAAAATTCATATTTAATATGTGCATTCATTAATATACATTAATTAATTCATATTTAATATATTTATTTAATACTATCTACTTAATTATAACACTTTCGTTACATTGCAATTAACTAAGCATTTGAAGAAGTTTGTTTCTCGCACGAGTATAGAAGCCTTGGAACTCATTATAATTGAAGAAATAATATTGGAACATTAACTTCAGATTGCTAATTACATATTTTTTCTATGCAATCTACAGATTTTGTGTACTGTAATTTAGTATTTTTACTTTATAAAAATGTGTCTAATACAATATTTCTTAATACTTTCTTGGCCTTGGCGCACTACTTGACATTTTGTCATATCAAATACAAAAAATATATGACGATGAGCACTTTGGAAAAATAAAGAGTGCATTTGAATGTTTTAACCAAAATGGGAGATCTTGAAACGAGAATAAAATTAACATTGATTAAAAAAGAACGCGCTAAACTAAAAAAAATTTTAATCATCACAATATCAATTTCTAATATTAATATCAAAACATAACGAAAAAAACTGCAATATCAATTATAAAATAGAACAATCCCGTGCAAGCACGGGAATTGAAGCTAGTTCCTTTTAATTGTGTAGATCATTATAAGGCTAGTCCTCGAAAAGTCGTATTTTGCAAATAGATATAAAATAATAGTATTTTTACAAAAAACATTAATAAAAAATGTCATATTTTTACAAGAATAAATTAAGAAAAATCTTATTTTTGTAAAAACCTTATTTTTTATATATAGAAACTTTCATGCTTGTATTGTTAAATTTTTATCAAGACAATTAATTAGTTTAATTCAAATTTGGATATAATGCTTAATTTTTGTCTAAATATTTATTGAATTTTAATTTATCAAATTTATCGAACTTATAATTTTTCTAAACTCACAGGATATGTGTTGGCACCAAAGGCATCATAAATATAAAATTTCCGAAAAACATAGGGTGAAGGCCCTAAATGCCCACCTCCCAAAATAAACGGTCCAATATACCAATATGCGCGAGGGAGGGTCCAAAATACCGACCAGACACGCATCTGGGAGATGCGTGTACAGTACACGCATATTCCAGATGCGTGTCTTTCGTTAGTTAACAAATCAGCTGCATATGTGTATCTCAGCATACGCAACCTGATACTGCGTATCTGCCGATACGCATCTGTAAGATGCGTATGCCCCTGCGGGGCCCACATCTAGAGAAGCAAAGCTCTGGCGACAATGGCGATTGAGGTGCGATTTCCGGCCATGTTCTTCCCCTCTAGTTCAGCCATCAATACTCATTTTCCAATCAAGTTCTGTATAGCAATCGAATCGCCTTCCGATTCTCTACAAATCTATACTAATTTTTAAACCATTATAAAGACATATTGTATACACCCAAATCAAACCTTCCGATGTCATTTTCCGATTGTTTCAAACTGCAAGTCCCCATACCATTTCAGTTTTGCGATTCGGCAAGTCAAGTGAAAGAAGATTGATATTTGATAAACATTTTAATCTTTGTACATGACTATGTATTGGTGCTACCTAGTCATCGATACAGTAGACGATGAAATTCCAAGAGAGGAGGCAAATATCGACGGAAAGTGGTGATGAACAGTGAACAGGAGACACGCATGTGAGAGTCGCGTGTCTCGTAGGTAGATAGGGCCACTGTTCCCGCAGATTAGTAATTCGGGCCATGGGGCTCCAAATCTAGGCATTTTGGGCATTTTCTCAAAAACATATTCCCTGCATTCCATCAATATATGTTTCTTTTAAAAAAATTATGCATCTTAAAAAAATATTAATTAAATGATATATTTATACTTATACCCATCATAAATGTATTGATTTTTAAGAACGTAGGTAATTTTATATTCTTAGTCATTTCTCATTAATTACTATACAATTTTCAAAAATGATCACAAATTTATATTAAAAATTGGAAATGGTTATATATTAAGTAAAAAAAAAATTCTCTCAAAATTAATTATTATTATGGGACGGAGGGAGCAGTTTCGTAAATCAAAATTAAAAACTTTCAAAAACATATGTCTCTAAATCATAATTGAATAACCGCATTTCATCGGCACATGAAATTAGTGATACTAGCTTATAATTCGTGTGATGCATGATTTCTTTTGATATGAAATAAATTTAATTTTATACTGTAATTATATTTTTATACAATTATTATTTTTGTTAATTATTTAAATTTTAATTTAAATATTTAATATAAATTTATTTAATGAAATGCATGGTTTAAAACTTATATTATGAAATTTTAAATTAAATATGTCGTTAACGGAATTCAAAACTTTTTGCTAAAAATCTAACGGTAATTATTCGCTGTATATGAATTTCTATTATATATTTTTATTAGTTATTGAAAGACATGTTGTGATATTTTTGGATAAATATATTAATGATTGAAAGATTATATTTTAAATTAAAAGGTAACATGTTTTAATTAGAAAAGAAATATTAAATATTGGAAGATTATGATTGCAAAATTATGTTTAAAATTAAAAGATAACGTGTTTTAATTGAAAAAAAATTATAATGATTGGAAGATATGATATTTTAGGTGTTTATAAAGAGTGATATCTTCAATTAAAAATAAACATCTTTTAAATTGATCGAAAGATATGACATTTTATGTGTTTATAAAAGGTAATATCATCAATTAAATTAATGATTTTAAGATTACTTTTAAATAAAAAAGGTAACGTGTTTTAATTAAAAAAAAATATTAATGATTTGAAAATATGGTAAGATTGATGTTTTTAGGTGTTTATAAAAGGTAATATCTTCGACTAAAAGTAAATGTGAAAATGAAAGTGGCTAATTACCATTAATTATATTATTGATATGGGCTAAAAGTAAGCCCTAAAGACACATTCAATGTGGCATTAATTAGACCTAGAATGGTCCAAACGTGGGGCCCACCAGATGGGCCTAAACCCCAATTATAATATTATTTTCGTAATTAATATTAGGGGTAATTACCAGCTCGGCAATAAGAGTCAAACAAGTATATTACTCTTGCCTGACTTAGTCTCCAAGATACATATTCTAACATGGAAACTGGTTCCTACATACCAGGATCTGGAACTTTCTTCTAGGCGGTGACTTGCCCACCAAGTCACCTAACCCTACTACGATTCTAAGGCTTCTCAGCCTATATAAAGGGTCTGACCCCTCATTCTCGGAACTACGTCTTGGCTTGATTCTCAATAACGAGATACGTAGGCACTCTGTGAGGACCGATTAGTCCCGAACACGGAAACAACCATTAAAGCTCGAAGCTCACCAACCCTAGCATTAAATACAAATCGTAACCTAGTTTTTATTCCACAACATTTGGCACCGTCTGTGGGAACAAGACATCAACCATGGTTCAAACACGAAGGACACCGACCACTACCGAGCCTCTGCCACTCAGTTCTGCTCCGCCCACCACGGATCCGGTGCCTCCAACAACCGGGACGATCGTTCAACATCAAGTTTCTCAACCCCTAGGGACGACTTCCCATGTCGAGAGTACGTTACCTCCGATCGTCCACACAGATCCAGGGACTAATCCCCTTCAGATGGTGGTTTCTCCCTTGGTAGTTGATCCTAACCACCCCCCACATGGGGTCCAGATCCATACTACGGATCTCCCCGTGAATACCAACCCAATGTATGAGCTGCCTAACTACCCTCCTCCTCAAGGAGCTGGACCTAGTGGCCACGCCTTGCAGATCCGAGATCGAGAATACTATGACTACTCTGGCCCCTATACTGAGGATTCATCGTCTGATGATGATGATCGTGATGAAGCCCCGAGAAGGCGACGTGCTAGTAGGGAACCAAGAAGGAGAACACAAACTATCCATGATGGACCCCCATTGACAGCTGTTGAGAGAATCAAGGCTCATGAGGCTGAGATTCTAAGGATAAAGGAAGATATTGCAAGGGAACAAGATAGGCTGAATCAAACTCAACCTCCTCCAACATCAGGACCGATTCCCTTTATAGATCTGGAGAGACCTTCAAGAAGGCAAAGAAGGGCTGATGCCTCAACTGGAAGAACCACAAGGGTAGAAACTCCCAAGAGCAACCCCAAGGATCTGATGCCACTTGGGGATCCTGATGATCCCACACCCCCGTTTACTGAGGAGGTGATGAATGCTCGTATCTCAAAGAAGTTTAAGATGCCGAAAATTAAAGCTTATGATGGAACGGGTGATCCCGCAAACCACGTTAGGACATTCTCAAATGCACTGCTGTTGCAGCCTGCAAGTGACACTTTGAAGTGCAGGGCATTCCCTCAAACTATGTCGGGTATGGCTCAAAGATGGTATAGCCGGCTGCCTGCAAACTCAATTGGCTCCTTTAAGGAGTTAAGTGCTGCTTTCGTTAGTCAGTTTATCAGCGGAAGAGTTCATGAGAAAAGTTCTGCATCCCTTATGTATGTGGTACAAGGGAAGAACGAAAATCTGAGAGACTATCTTAAGAGGTTCACCAAGGAGACTTTGAACATCACTGATCTGGAAAATAAGGTGGCAATAGTAGCCCTGGAGCATGGCACCACCGACCTATACTTTAAAAGGTCGTTGGCAAAGCATCCTCCCGATAATATGGCTGAGCTCCAACGAAGGGCTGACAAGTATATCAAGGCTGAGGATAGTATAAAGAAGGAGGCCGCAGTAGGCAATGGCCGAGGTAACAATGATACAAAGAAGAGAAAGCAGGATCAGGAGTATGATGCTAGGGACAAGTATCCTCGTACTAGCAAAGACTCCGACTCACCACCAAAGAAGAATTTTGGACCGAGATTTTCTGATTATGCAAGGTTGAATGCTCCTAGGAGTCAAATCTTGTTGGAGATAGAGAAGGATAAAGACTTTCGATGGCCGAAGCCACTAAAAGGTGACCCCGCAAAGAGAGACAAGGGCCAATACTGCAGGTTCCACCGAGATGTGGGGCATGATACAGATGATTGTAGGCAATTGAAGGATGAGATCGAGTTCTTAATCCGTAAAGGAAAATTGAACAAATTCACTAAGGGTGAGGATCGTGGAACCCAAAGGAGGGATTACGAAAGGAGAGACAATGACAGAAGGGATAACGATCGTGATCGTAACCCACAGCCCCGAGGGCCAGTTATCAACATGATTTGGGAAGGCCCAATAACGGCCGATACAACTCGAAACTCTCGAAAAGCGTATGCCAGAGAGGTGATGCACATCGTGGGAGAGGCCCCGAAACGTGCTAAGACTGAAACAGTGATTGGTTTTGATGATTCTGATCTTGAAAGGGTGAAGTTCCCCCATGACGACCCGTTGGTCATAACCCCTGTGATTGGGAACTCGGAAGTGAAACGAGTCTTGATAGACAATGGAGCTTCTATTGATATTTTATTTCATGATGCTTTTGTAAAGATGGGATACACTGATTCTCAGTTGACCCCGACCAACATGCCCATCTACGGATTCAATGGAGTTGAGTCCAAGGTCGAGGGTACTATTCAGTTGCCCATGCCATTGGACAAGAACCTAAGGAAGCTACTCAGATGTTGAATTTTCTAGTAATCAAGGCAGCCTCGATCTATAATGCAATCCTGGGAAGGACTGGACTTCATGCGTTCAAGGCTGTTGCCTCCACTTACCACATGAAGATTAAGTTTCCAACCCGGAATGGGGTCGAAGAACAGAAAGGCGATCAAAAGATGGCAAGAAGTTGTTATGTGTCTGCATTGAGAGCTGATGGAGTCGGGGGGCAGGTACTCCCAATTGAAGACATGGATGTCCGTGGTGACGCTGAACACCGAGGAAAGCCAGCAGAGGATCTGATCCCTATTCCTCTAGAGCAGGGCGACCCTGAGAAGGTTACCTATATAGGAGCTTCTCTACAGGAACCTCTTAAGGGAGAGTTGATAGCATTCTTACAGGAGAATAGTGATGTGTTTGCTTGGACAGCTGCCGACATGCCAGGGATTGATCCCCAACTCATAACTCATAAACTGAATATTGATCCCAAACGGAAAACAATAAAGCAGAAAAAGAAGAACTTTGCTCCTGAGAGGTAGGAGGCCATTAAGCAAGAAGTTGACAAGCTCTTAGAGGCTGGGTTTATTGAAGAGATTCAGTTCCCCGAATGGTTAGCAAACCCTGTGATGGTCAAAAAAGCAAATGGGAAATGGAGGATGTGTATAGACTTCACCGATCTGAATGATGCATATCCAAAAGATTGTTTTCCTCTGCCTAGGATTGATATATTGATAGATGCTACAGCTGGACATGAGATGTTGAGCTTCATGGATGGTTTCAGCGGCTACAATCAGATTAAGATGCACAAGGAGGACATCCCTAAGGTATCTTTCATAACTGACTTTGGTGTTTTCTGCTATCTTGTTATGGCTTTTGGTCTAAAGAATGTAGGAGCTACTTACCAACGATTGGTGAATAAGATATTCACCCATCTGATTGGAAAAACCATGGAGGTCTATATTGATGACATGTTAGTCAAGAGCCTAATCAAGGCTGACCATATCAAGCACCTCAGAGAGGCATTCGAAGTGCTGAGGCACCACAAGATGATGTTGAATCCAACCAAGTGTGCTTTTGGTGTTGGATCAGGAAAATTTTTGGGATTGATGGTTTCCAAGAGAGGCATAGAAGCCAACCCGGACAAGATCAAGGGAATTCTGGATATGGAACCACCCCGTTTTGTGAGGGATGTATAGAAGCTAACTGGCCGAGTTGCGACCCTAGGGAGATTCATCTCCAAGTCTGGTGACAAGTGTTTGCCTTTCTTTCAGGCATTGAAGAAAGTGAAAATTTTTGAATGGACTGATAAAAGCCAAGAGGCCTTTGAACAATTGAAAAAGTACATGGCTGAAGCCCCGCTATTGGCCAAGCCAAGTCCCGGAAAGACTCTTTATCTATACCTAGCAGTATCTGAACAAGCATTAAGTGTCGTCCTCATTAAAGAGGAGAACAAGGTTCAGAGACCTATCTACTATGTGAGCAAGGTTTTGCATGGAGCTGAGTTGAATTACTCAACCATAGAGAAGTTTGCATTGGCTTTGGTAACGGCCTCAAGGAAGCTACGACCATACTTCCAGTCGCACAAAATTGAAGTCCTGACGGACCAGCAGTTAAGGAACATATTGCATAGCCCAAAAGCCAGTGGAAGGCTGATCAAATGGGCAATTGAGCTCGGAGAATTTGACATAACGTACAAGCCTCGGACAGCCATTAAGGCTCATGCATTGGCTGACTTCCTGGTTGAATGTACCATTAGCAACCAAGAAGTCGGGGGACAGGAGATAGTACCCAACCAAGAATGTGAGAATAAAGATGAAGAACTTGTACCTGATCTGAAGGAGTATTGGGTGCTCTATTTTGATGGAGCATCAAAAACAAAATCCAGTGGTGCAGGTTTAGTTTTCCAAAGCCCCGATGGGTTCACAGTCGAATATGCTTTGAAGTTGGACTTTCCGACAACCAACAATGAAGCTGTGTATGAAGCCTTGATAGCCGGTTTAGGCTTGTCCAGAATCATGAGGGTCAAGAACCTCAAAGTCTGTGGGGATTCAAGATTGGTAGTCTCGCAAGTGAACGGTGAATTTGAGACCAAGGATGAAACTATGGCAAAATATCTGCGAGTTGTGAAAGCTGTCATGACTCAGTTTAATGAGTGCTATGTAGAACACATTCCAAGAGAAGAGAACGTTAAGGCCGATGCCCTCTCTAAGTTCGCTTCTTCTGAGATAGAAAATTACGCAGGGAGTGTTTACTTTCAGGTCTTGAAGGCCCTGACTGTCAATTCTAAGTTGGTCGCACCAATTGATGTGGGAAGCTGTTGGATAGATCCTATTAAAGCTCACCTTGAAACAGGTTGGCTCCCTGACAATGCCTTGGAGGCACGAAAACTGTCAGTAAGAGCATTGAGATATGCCTTTATTGAAGGCATCCTATATAAGAGATCGTTTGTCGTCCCCTACTTGAAGTACTTGAGGCCCCAAGAGGCAAGAGAAGCCTTGGAGGAAGTTCATGAAGGGATATGTGGGCAGCACTTGAGGGGTAGGGCCCTGCCTCACAAAATAACTCGTATGGGATTCTATTGGCCAGAGATGCTGGCCGATGCACAGAATTATGTCAAGAGGTGTGATAGGTGCCAGAAGCACGCTCCGATTGTAATACAGCCACCTGAGATGTTAACATCAGTCAATTCTCCCATCTCGTTTGCAATGTGGGGGATGGACATACTAGGTCCTTTCCCTATGGCTTCAGCATAGAGGAAGTTTCTGATAGTCGCCATTGACTACTTCACCAACTGGATTGAGGCTAAGCCTCTAGCCAAGATAACCACCAAGCAAGTTGCCCAATTCTTTTGGGAGAACATAATTTGTAGATATGGAATCCCACGAATCCTTGTGACGGATAATGGGACGCAGTTCAACAATGAGGAGTTCAAAAAGTACTGTGAGGAAAACGCTATTGAGCTTCGTTTTACTTCAGTAGCACACCCGCAAGCAAATGGACAGGCCGAGGTGGCCAATCGGATCATCCTTGATGGACTAAAGAAAAGGGTCGAACGCTCAAGGAACACTTGGGTGGATGAGTTGCTACCTATACTCTGGGCTTATCGCACCACTTGTAAGGTGATCACCGGAGCAACCCCGTTTCTGCTAGTTATGGAGCTGAGGCAGTTGTGCCACTGGAGATCATGCATGCATCACCTCGAGTTGAGGCATTTGAACCTGAGACTAATCAAGAAGGCATGAGGCTCGCCCTAGATCTATTTGATGAAGTCAGGGACGAGGCAAACGCCAGAAATGCGGAGCATCAAAAGAAAGCATCCTTTTATTACAACCACAGGGTTAAGGAAAGGTTCTTTCAGTAAGGTGACTTAGTTCTAAGGAAGATCGAGGCTTCTGCAGTTGGTCAGAAGGGAAAACTAGCCCCTAACTGGGAAGGGCCGTATCGAGTCAGGAAGACACTAGGACGAGGATCCTACAAGTTGGAGACTTTGGACGGGAATGAGGTGCCCCGTACCTGGCATGCCTTGAACCTCAAGATTTATTATGTTTGAGCTATCCTTGTAAGGGCTTAATTCATTATCTATTTATTAGGAGAAGTAGAAATAAGGTTCGATGAAACCATTTCAGGGCTTAATGCCCCGAGTAGGACAATAACAAGTTATGTAAGGGTTGAATCCCATTCTGAGTTATTAATACAAGTTTGTTTTCCGTTCCATGATTCTATGTTTTATTTATGTACAGAGCACCTGTTGAGTGTAAGCCTAGAAAAGCCAAGTACCGAAAATAAATGAACATACGAATAAGGGAAACAAATGCATAAATAAAACGCCCCGAAGGGCCACAATTCGAGTTAAGTTACAACACAGTAAGATAAAGTTTAAGTCCCGAAGGACGTTGAATAAAAGATGATGAAAGTACAAAGCCGCATGCGGCTAGTAAGGCCATGCAAGGCCGTTCCCCTCTACTCCTCGTCTGATTCTTCTTCGTCTGAGCCATCCTCATCTGAGTCCTCCTCCTCGGAACCATCATCAGGCTCGGTCACCGCCATCGGCTGAACTGTAGCAACTTTAGTTTCTTCTTCTTCAGAGGAGGAACCAGAAGAAGAACTGCCCTCATTTCGGATCAATCTCTTACCAGGGATTGGTTGTCGAACCACTCCAACTTTCCTTGCTGGCGGGGGTTTCTTTCCACGAGAACCCGAAAAGGATGAGTCCTGGCTAGCAACTGGGATAGCTCCCTTAGAGTTGGATCCAGAACGTCGATGACTGCCCTTGGAGCCGGATCCTGATGTCTGAGGAACAATTTTAGTTCCCGAACCAGAAGCTAGGTTAGCTGGGTTGACACCCCAGTTAGGGCAAGGAAAATCAATCGGGTTGACAACAGAAGGATGCCTATGGCTCACAGCGTTGATAGCCTTATCCCAACCAACAGACATGTTGAAGGGACGCATCTCATCATCATGATCATCGATGAACTTAAGAAAATCTTGAGTCTTATGATAGGCCTGGATCACTTTGTTGGCATCATCCATCCTCTTTCGAGCTACAGAAGCAAGTTGCTTTCGGGAGGATAAAGCATTCGCTTCGGCATGGGCAACCTGAGAATGTAGGTCATCAATCTCTTCTTTGAACCTTGCTGAATCATTTTTCAAGGATATATTCTCATCCCTGAAAGCCAAACCTTGGGTGGAAACTGCCTGAAAATAGGCATTAGCCTGCAACGAAAAGTTGACAAGGCATAAGAAATTTTTAAAGCCTAAATCACACTGAACTTACTAAAAGGAATGTCATACCTGATATAAGGCTTGAGCGCCCAGAAGCTGATTTTCGTTCATTTTGTCCCCGGCATGCAAAGTCACTTTATCAGGAGGAGTAATCGAAAGCTTGGACCAGTCTAGAGCTAGGTCAGGACTCCCACAAACCGAGTCTTGCTCACATATGCCCCATGACGGTATAAAAGGGGTCCTGATAACCCCATCAGCATTACGGGATCTTTTCCCACCTTGGGTGCAGCGCTCCAAGAAAGTAGGGATATGAGGCTTAGTTGGATTACGGGATCTTTTCCCACCTTGGGTGAATCCCGACTTTTTCAGCGGACCTCGGATAGTTTTCAGACCTAGATCTCGACTTTTTCAGCGAATCTCGTATGATTTTCAGTGCTAAAAAGAAGTCGAGATTAGCACAATTTAGTGCCGATTAGCACCGTGTAGTGCTGTTTAAGCACCGATTAGTGCCTGTTAGCACAATTTAGTGCCGATTAGTACCGTGTAGTGCTGTTTAATCACCGATTAGTGCCTGTTAGCACAATTTAGTGCCGATTAGCACCGTGTAGTGCTGTTTAAGCACCGATTAGTGCCTGTTAGCACAATTTAGTGCCGATTAGCACCGTGTGGTGCTGTTTAAGCACCGATTAGTGCCTGTTAGCATAATTTAGTGCCAATTAGCACCGTGTAGTGCTGTTTAAGTACCGATTAGTGCCTGTTAGCACAATTTAGTGCCGATTAGCACCGTGTAGTGCTGTTTAAGGCACCAATTAGTGCCTGTTAGCACAGATTAGTGCCAATTAGCACCGTATAGTGCTGTTTAAGCACCGATTAGTGCCTGTTAGCACAGATTAGTGCTAATTAGCACCGTGTAGTGCTGTTTAAGCACCGATTAGTGCCTGTTAGCACAGATTAGTGCCGATTATCACCGTGTAGTGTTGTTTAAGCACCGATTAGTGCCGATTAGCACCGTTTAGCATCGATTAGTGCCGTTAGTGCCATTTTATGCCATTTAGCATCGTTTAACACTGTTTAAACATTGTGTAAGGCTGATTAGCGCTGTGTAGTGCCGTTTAACACTGATTAGTGTCGTTCAACATCGTCATAAATGCGTCGGTCGCTCCACGCTTTACGTTAAGATGATATTGTTGAAAATACTCGCTCAAGAGTAATAAACCCTGACCCAAATCTCGAATAAGCCCGTTATAACTTCAAGGAAAACCTGATCAGTTTTCCTAGAAGTTGGGGGGTAAATGATATAGGCTAAAAGTAAGCCCTAAAGACACATTCAATGTGGCATTAATTAGACCTGGAATGGTCCAAACGTGGGGCCCACCAGATGGGCCCAAACCCCAATTATAATATTAATTTCGTAATTAATATTAGGGGTAATTACCATCTCGGCAATAAGAGTCAAACAAGGATATTACTCTTGCCTGACTTAGTCTCCAAGATACATATTCTAACATGGAAACTGGTTCCTACATACCAGGATCTGGAACCTTCTTCTAGGCGGTGACTTGCCCACCAAGTCACCTAACCCTACTACGATTCTAAGGCTTCTCAGCCTATATAAAGGGTCTGACCCCTCATTCTCAGAACTACGTCTTGGCTTAATTCTCAATAACGAGATACGTAGGCACTCTGTGAGGACCGATTAGTCCCGAATACGGAAACAGCCATTAAAGCTCGAAGCTCACCAACCCTAGCATTAAATACAAATCGTAACCTAGTTTTTATTCCACAACAATTATGTCATTATATATTTTAATAATTAGAATTATCGTACCGAAAATCAAACCGACAAACTTCTAATGTTTCGGTTTTAATATAATAGTATAGATGCATAATGTTATCAAGTATTGTAAAACATCTATATTTAATATAGCAGGGATTGGAGAATTGTATTAATTTATAGAGATATTAGTTAATCGATAAATTAATAATTATTAAATTATAGGGAATTTTTGACATAAAACAAATTAGGGCTTTTTTCATAAAAATCCATGACCAAAAACTTTTTCGTAAAAATACTTTTCCTAAAAAAATTAATTTGCAAAAATTCCAAAATATTTGCAAAAATATGGAAGTTGCATATGTAGTTGCATCCTATGTGGTTGTATATGCAACTGAATGCAACCACATATGCAACTGAACCACAAATGTAACTAAATGCAACTAAATTCAATCTGTTGCGTAGCCACAAAATGTAAATTCAACTTTCTTTTATATAAATAAAGGCAGCGCAACCGCATATGTAAATTCAATTTTCAATTACGCATAAGGTTAGTTGCAACCACATATGCAACTGGACGCAGCCACATATGCAACTGAATGCAACCAACCACATATGCAACTGAATTCAACCTGCTACGCAGCCAAAAAATGCAAATTCAACTTCATTGTATATAAGGGCGGCGCAGCCGCATATTTAAAATCAATTTTCAATTACGTCTAAGGTTAGTTGCAAGCAACCACAGATGCAACTGAATGCAACCAACCACATATGCAACTGAATTCAACCTGCTGCACAGCAAAAAAATGTAAATTCAACTTCCTTGCATATAAGGACGACTTCCATGTATATAAGAGCGGCTGCGCCGCATAATTAAATTCAATTTTCAATTACGTATAAGGTTAGTTGCATGCAACAACTGGATGCAACCGAATGCAACAACCACATATGCAACTAAATCCAAGCTCCGTATTTTTGAAAATAAATTAGTATTTCTGCAAATATTTTGAGAAATATTAAAATTGCAAAAAAAAAAAACTTTAAAAAAGTATTATTTTTTGTAAATACCCAACAAATTAAACTTTATTTATATAAACTAGTTTTATAGCCTATGCAAGACACAGGCTTGCTAGACAATTGGATTAAATTGTCTTGCCAAAATCCCATGTTGTGCTATTAATAATATAATAGATTTAAATAGAATGAATCATAGTACAATTCATATTTTATATTTAATCCAATTAATTCAATGTACATTAATTTACAAATTCATTATGTATTAGCAAGATTGAAAGTAAAAATTCATATATATATCTAGATGATATCAAAGACAATACAACACTTTTGAAATCTGTTGCATTAAAAAAGCACTCAAGACATCAAAAATATTAATCGATAACTTTTTGATGCAATACGAAAACATCAAATTCGGACTTTTGGATGCAACAAAAAAAGGTAAGAGATAAGTTTAATATAAATTTAAAATTTAAGAATGCTAGAATCATATTTTACAAAAGTGTAGTGCATATTTTTTTATGATTATAAAGGGATTATTAGTCTATAATATTATTGGGACCATAAATTTATATAGGATTTTTCAAAAAAAAATATTATCTTATTATCTTATCAAAATTGGAACCGGAAAAATTATTAACTTAAACAAGTTATTAATTAATCGAATATTAATTTGAAAGGATGACCAAATTACACTACTTTTGGGAACCCACTACCCAAAATACCTACCGGCGGGAGAGACCGCCTTTTTTACCCACTAAAGACGCATGTCCAACATGCGTACTCTCTCAACACACGTCCATGATGCGTATTGCTTTTAAGAAATTGACAAAAGATTTATTTGATCAAGGCACATGGTCAGTATTGCGTGTCGTGTGCATTTTTTTTCCCAATTTTGTAGTTTGTAATTTTGTTTGCGAAATTTACTTTTTAAATAATCTTAGGGATCCAATAATTAATTTTTGGGTTCAACGTTTCCATTTTGGGTTTAGAAATATTCAGAACGACGAATAAAACGTGTACGAATTTAGGGTTTAAGGTTTAGGATTGTACCCTAAATCCTAGACCCTAAACCCTAACTTATCCCGATTTTTAAAAAATCGGGACTGGTCCCCGATTTTTTAAAAATCAGGCCGCCGGATTAAAATTTTTAATTAAAATTTTTAAATTTTATCTGTATTCTCTTGGGGTCTGAACATTTAACCTTTGGGGTTCAACAGTTAACCTTTGGGGTTCAACAGTTCCATTTTGGGTTTATAAATATTCAGAACGACGATTAAACAGTATACGAACTTAGGGTTTAGGGTTGTTTACAACCCTAGGGTTGTTTACAACCCTAAACCCTAGACCCAAAACCCTAATTTATCCTGATTTTTAAAAAATCGAAGCTGGCCCCCGATTTTTTAAAAATCAGGCCGCCGGATTCAATTTTTTAATTAATTTTTTTTTAATTTTATCTGTATTCCCTTGGGGTTTCAACAATTAATTTTTGGGGTTCAACAGTTCCATTTTATTTTAGAAATATTTAGAACGACGAATAAACCGTATACAAACTTAGAGTTTAGGAATTAATATCTGACAAAAAAATAGTAGAACAAATACGCATAAGGAAGATGCGTACCAGCCTATACGCATGAGCTCAATGCGTACTCAAGTTAACTAAAACAAAAAAAAAAAATACATAAACTGATCACGCATGAGGCTAATGCGCACCCATGCACCTTAACTAGAAAGAAAAATGATCACACAAGAGATCACGCAAGAGCTTAATGCGTACCTTCAGCCACGCAAACACGAAATGCGTTTACAGAAGGTATTTTGGACGGTCCATTCCATTGGTGGGTATTTTGATTGTTTGGTTTGAAAATGTGGGTATTTGGGAATTTCACCCTATTAATTTAGGAAGATTTTACTTATGCCATGATATACACCTACTATTCATTTTTACGTGCACGGGTTATATTTTTGTGTTTCCTTCTCATCAGTGTCGGGGAAGAAAACAAAAATAGTTGTACTAGTTTGTTGATGTAAGGAAGAGGAATTGTGTTACTGATAATCATAGGGAAAGTGTTTAATCCAAGAATTATAGAAATAACAATAATAATAAAATGATTCTTTATTAATAGAATATCTCTCTCTCTACGCCGGAAGCCCCGGAACCAGAAGTAAAAATTTTGGTAGGAGGTTTTCTCTTTTTTTCGTCAATTGCCAACCTTTTGCAAGTAACTTTTGCAAGTAAAACAAAAGGATTATATTTATAAGGGAAGTGGGCTTCCTATCCCCCTTCTAAAACTTACTTCTTCTTAAAACTAATTATACAAGTGGGCTTCGTAACCCTCTAATATTTACAAGGCCTTTGATTCTAATACAATCTAATTGGGCCTCTAAGCCCAATAACATTTACAAGGCTATATAACCATTACATTCTAACTCAAACCTCCAACAGTTACTATATTCGAAAAGTTTTACTTAATGGTCAAAAGTGTATTATGCATGCATGACTAGGTAAAAGTTGTAAAAGTTTTGTTCAATGGTCAAATGAGTTAATATGATAACTGATTGCCCTCCTTAAATTGAAAAGATGATGTTATAATTAAACAAACTTGTTGGTTTAATGTGGGGAAAAAAATGGTAGATGGGTTTAAATTTTAAATTCAAAAAAAACAAAAAAAAACTGACAAGATGTTTTTGTATAAAAACATCACCTTTTGCTCATTTCTCTGCCGAAGACTTCATGTGTTCTTATAAGTTTCCTGCGTTCAACAAGTACAACATATACCAATTGCAACATAATTATGAGTCAAGGCACAAACCAGGTTCAGATTACCTATAGATATAATACATATATGATCTATAGACTAATCAACAGGTTCAGTGATTGATTTCGGAACTAGCCGTTGTTGCTCGACTCAACCGCTTCTTCCTATATCTCCATGCAACTTGAATACGAGCCGCTGCAAGTCCACGCCAGTAAGGAGATTGATACCTGCAAGGTAGCCAATCATTGCATGAGAAAATGCAATTAACTACATTTTTTTTTATCAATATTTTACAAATCAATGTATCATATAGCTCCTGTTTTTATATAGAGAAGGGATCCCCAAAAACTCCATGAGTTCCCCAGCAAACAGTTTTGTGACTTCCAAAGTGACAGCTGCTTAAAAGTGATACATACCTTGAGCTGAAATTGTCTCTTTGTCGAGAGAACTTGAATTTTCAACTCAGGATAAATAGTTTAGGGATAACTAATATCTAATGATTTTTGGTACGACGCTAAGCTAACTTCTCAACTCAGTTGGATAACTATTTTACGCGCAACTTTTTTACCCATTGTTTCTCTTTAGATTGTTACTGTGCAGACTTATAGCACTATTCTGACCAATAGGGGCAGAAAATATTTAGACGATAATTGGTATGCGGTAAATTCATACAAGTTCTGGACAACAAAAGGAAGCTAAAACTGGAGAAAGGGCCTGTACTTCGTTAGTTAATGAATGTAAAATTAACACTTCGTAATAAAGCTATCGATGATCTAATAAAATTTATATGGTTCAAAAAATATCAACTATGACACAAGATCTATAAATTTGTAAGCAGAAACAAACAAGCAGGATGGTTGAACTTATGCACTAGTACAATATTAGACTTCAGCTACAGAAGACCAAGGAAGAGACAGGCAGATGCAATGTGGAGCCACTGAAAATACATCATTCTCAGGAATTTCAGATTTATTGTTGTCGAGTCTAGCATAACCAATGAATTTTAGTTAATTATGTATGGTTCAAGGTCCTATCTTTTCCAGTTACAATAAGCCTGGGGGTCTACATTCATTCACATGTAGGAAACACATTGTAGCAGAATCAGATCCGAGCAAAGCTTAGAGAGGTCTTCCGTTCAATGTATAGAGAAGTAACATTGCTGAAAGCAAATCAATTTTTTAATGTGTACACTTTAGGGATACTTGTCAAAGCCACTGCATCATTTTTATATTAAAACATAAGTTGGACTGTGATATACGCGATTACGCGTTGCAAGTTGCAACATCTGAGTTAATTAACAATTGGAATTTTAAGAGGGCTCTACGCGTTGCAAGTTGCAACATCTGAGTTAATTAACAATTGGAATTTTAAGAGGGCTCTGAAAGTCGAAGAAGCTACCGCAGCCACAGTTCAATAATTTCCAGTCAAGTTGCTCATATTTGTGAAGACAACATGGACAAAATAAAATGGAAAATTTCATTAAAATTACCTAAGGGCACCCTGAACACGAGGATTTCTCAAAAATCTGGAGAAAAGACTGGTGACTTCTTCAAGGTCTGCAGCTCGGAGTGTAAATGCCTCTACATTTGTTAAGCATCTTACCAGTCTATTGCTTAGCAACTTGGGTCCAGGAATCCTGATTCTTCTTCCATCTGCAGAGAAACAATTTGGTTTTTCGAATTGAAATGTATATTTTTGCAATACTGACTACTGCTAATGACCGGTAAACCCCCTAAAGAATACTTCTATTTAATACAACCACTATAAATTCATAACATACATAAAATTAAAAAGAATTAGACCAAACCAAGATACCCTACATGTCCCACTCTGAAGTAGCGTTTGGCCAACTTACCTCCACACTTGATAGTATAGGGTAAGCGATACAAACTCTTGAAAACAATTCATCACAAAATCAGATTAGGGCTTAATGAAGATCAACCAACCAAGGCTCCCAGGACGTTATCTATAACTTACGTTGTTTTCTCAAAATCAACTTAGACAAAAATTTAGACTTGTTAAACTAGAAAAGAGGTTTAAGATAAGCTAAAAGAGGCTAAAGGATGCAAGTATTGAATCTGAAAAGATATTTCGAGACTTCAACAATGATAAATACAAGAGTATTATGACATATTGATGGATGTGGTTAAGAAAATCCAGTTGATGAGAGGAGATTTACTTGATAGCAAAACTGTAGAGAAACTCTTGTCGGTTTTCCAGAACGGTTGACGCAAAAGTTTTGAAGATTCAAGAGATGAAAGCAAATTGCCTTTATCGGAGCTAATCAAGTCTGTGCAAGATCAAGAACTAGAACAAAGAAGAACAATAAGATATAAAACATTGAATATGTGGTTGAAGGGGAATTTATAGTAAAAGGAAGGTCACGAAGAAAAGGAGAACAAAAATTTCTCAGAGTGGGCATTGCAAAAAGCAAGGTCATGAAGAAAACGCTTGGTGGCAGTGATAAGTGGCTTTTATATCCACTTGGAGCATTCTAAATCGGCTTAAATTGATTGTCTTGGACTCAAGTTTCTTGTAGTTTTGATGTGTTTTGCTTAGTTGTGCAGGTTTAAGAGAATGTTGATTAAGGTGGATGCTTCTATAATTTTTTGGGAATTAATTGATTAAAATTCGGATTTTCTGGGAAGGCTGCGCAGCTTACACTGTTTTGGCCATATCTGGAGTTCTGTAAGTCCGTTTTCAGCGATCTTACTGCCCACGCGAAGCTTGAGAGATTTTCTACAACCTGGGATAGGAATCACGTGCAAGTAAGGTACTGAATTAATTCGCGCGTGCAGTCTTTGTGAAGCATGGCCTGGAAATTACTGTTTTGCCCTTTTCAAGTTCTAATTATATTCCGGG
Source organism: Kitagawia praeruptora (assembly GCA_037693485.1). NCBI lineage: Eukaryota > Viridiplantae > Streptophyta > Magnoliopsida > Apiales > Apiaceae > Kitagawia > Kitagawia praeruptora. The sequence goes on from CM075345.1 coordinate 104,398,897, forward strand.
CAGGTTTTAGCACCTTAATTAAATTCTAATTGTAATAGAAGATAAAATTCTTGCTGGGCAAGAAATCTAGAGCCTATAAAAACACATCTAAGCATTGTAATAGATATACAGATTATCATAGCATTATTATTGTAACCAGCTGAGATCTGCAAGAGAGAAAAGGAGAGAAGGATTCAACGCTCGTGACAAGCAAGGATCTAGATCTACTTCATCTTTTGTATACGTTGGATTATAGATTTGTTTTCTCAACTCTTTATTTTTATAATATTATTACGTCTTTCTTCCATATCTTGTTTTATATCATGTTTTCATCAAATCCCATGACGATGAACGGTTCAATTATGGGCTAATCGTTGTCATGGGATCCTAGTGGATTTATCTATGTAGCTTAGTAGTTGCATGCCTTAAAGATTTGTGTGTGGTGTATAATTGATATCCTCGTATGGTTATGCTTAATAGATAGATGCGTCGCGAACATCTAATTTGTTAATCTCTTGTGAAGTGAAAGTGGATCTTGAGATTTAGAACTTGCCATGCTAGCATAGGTTCATAATTGTTATCAATATGATTGTGGTGTGAGATGAAAATACTTATACCGCCCTATGTGATCTTTATGGATAACTTGTTCTTCAACCATTATGTTTTCAAATTCTATAGACATATAGGGTCTAAGCATAATTGGTGTCTATTCATCTTCTATCTCTTTTGTGGATGTATGTTTAGTTTGGTATGCGTATGCTGACAGGTAGCGTATACTTGTTTCGTGTTATCCGATCATATATCAAAACCATTGCACATAGTGATTAAAGGCTGCAACTCTAAGTGAAGTAGATGATGAAACTAGGATTCCATGTTTTATCTCATATAAGTAATTCGATTTTAATTCTTGTTAATTAGTTAATTCTTAGTTTAATTATTGCATCTTAGTATAAATTAGATAATCAAACCCAAATTGTTACTTTTCTTAGCAGTGAGTTAAAACCATACATTGTTGCATAGGCATATTTACTGAATAGAACTATAACCAGATCTCTGTGGAACGAACTTTAATTGTATTACTTGTGACTACGTGCGCTTGCGTGAAATTAGCATAACAAGTTTTTGGCGCCGCTGCCGGGGATCATCGGTGTTTTTATTTTAGTTTATGTGCTTGTCATCAGTGGTCGTTAGCGTTCACTGACTCGGATTCTTACTTAGTTTGTTTGTTTCGTGGTGTTTCAGGTACTTGAGTTTGTATGCGAACACGCTCGCAAGCTCGTCTGGAAGAACTGGCAGAAGACAATCTTGTAGAGAATTTGGAGAATAAGATAGAAGAAACTGAGACTACTGTAGAGATGGGTGACGCAGCAGCAGCAGCAGTCAAGGCTTTGAAGGACTATTCTCAGCCGAAGCTCAATGATATTCAGTCTAGCATTGTTAGGCCAGCTATTGCAGCAAACAACTTTGAGATCAAGCCGGGCACAATTCAGATGGTGCAGAATTCAGTCCAGTTTGGGGGAGCTTCTACGGAGGATCCTAACATGCATGTTCGGGACTTTATTGAAATCTGCGACACTTTCAAGTGTAATGGTGTGACGGATGATGCTATCAGGTTGAGGCTTTTCCCATTCTCTCTGAGGGATAAGGCTAAGAGTTGGCTACACTCTTTACCACCTGGTTCCATTACTACATGGGAAGATCTTGCTCAGAAGTTCCTTACTAAATTCTTCCCTATGGCGAAAACTGCAGCAATAAGGAACCAGTTGACTCAATTCCAACAGCAATCTGGCGAGTCATTATGTGAGGCTTGGGAACGCTACAAGGAGATGCTAAGGAAGTGTCCTCATCATGGCATGCCTGATTGGATGGTTATTAATGGTTTTTACAATGGATTGGGAGCACAGTCTAGGCCTCTGCTTGACGCAGCATCAGGTGGAGCTCTTTGGGCGAAGAGTTATGATGAAGCTTATGATCTTATAGAGATGATGGCTGCCAATGAATATCAGAATCCAACCCAGAGGCTTTCTCAAGGCAAGGTAGCAGGAGTTTTGGAAGTAGATACAGCTTCGATGATTACAGCTCAGTTGAAGGCTCTTGCTATGAAAGTGGATTCTCTTGCTAATTATGGAGTTCAGCAGGTGGCTAGTGTTTGTGAGTTATGTGCGGGCGCACATGAGACGAATCAGTGTGCTATCTCTTCTGAATCAGCACAGTTCGTGAGTAATTTCCAGAGACCTGCTGCACCAGTTCCAGCCACTTATCATCCCAACAATCGGAATCATCCTAACTTCAGTTGGAGCAACAATCAGAATACTCAACAGTCTTATCAGCAAGTGAAGCCATACAATCAGGGCTATCAACAACCTTATAGGGCACCATATCAACCTCCGGGATTTCAGCAGCAACAACCTCAGACTCATGCGGGGCAATCATCTAATGATAAATCTGATGAGATGTGGATAGCATTAAAGAACTTACAAGCTGGTCAGAAGCTCTTGGAAACTCAGATAGGACAGATTGCAAGTGCTTTAGGTAGTAGGCCACAAGGAACTCTTCCCAGTGATACGGAAGCAAATCCAGGTAGGAGGGACTTCAAGGAGCAGGTGAAGGCCGTAACTTTGAGATCGGGAAAGGTTATATCAGATCCTAAATCAGCCGCTAAAGAAGATGAAGAAGTGCAGAATCAGCAAGTGGAAAAATCTGCAATGCCTGAATTTGAAAAATCTGACTTAGTAGCTGATGAGCTAGATGGTGACAAAGAGAAGAGCAAGGAACCTGTTAAAGCTTCAGTGGATCAGTCTACTCAGATCTATCCTCCTCCTCCATATCCTAGAAGACTCCAGAAGCAGAATTTGGATAAAAAGTTTGCTAAGTTCCTAGAGGTGTTCAAGAAATTGCATATTAACATACCTTTTGCGGAAGCTCTTGAAGAAATGCCAAGCTATGCCAAGTTCATGAAGGGAATTCTCTCTCGTAAGTTGAAGCTCGATGCATTAGAGACCGTTGCCTTAACGGAAGAGTGTAGTGCCGTTCTGCAACAGAAGTTGCCTCCGAAGCTAAAGGATCCGGGTAGTTTTACTATTCCATGCACTATTGGTAATCTATTCTTTGAGAAGTGCTTGTGTGACTTGGGAGCTAGCATTAATCTCATGCCCTTGTCAGTATTCTTGCAACTTGGTCTACCGGATCCAAAGCCAACTAACATCTCGTTACAGTTGCCTGATCGTTCAATTACTTATCCTAGAGGCATAGTGGAGGATGTCTTGGTAAAAGTTGATAAACTCATCTTCCCTGCTGATTTTGTTATCTTGGATTTTGAGGAAGATAAGAAGATTCCCATAATCTTGGGAAGGCCATTCCTAGCTACGGGTAGTACCTTGATCGATGTGCAGAAAGGAGAGCTCACCATGAGGGTACAAAATCAGAATGTCACCTTTAATGTGTTCAATGCTATGAAGCTTCCATCTGATGAAGAAGAATGTCTCAATGTTGATTTGGTTGATTCCGTGGTAGCCAAGGATCTTGATCATTTGTTGCTAACAGATTCTTTGGAAAAAGCATTGAGTGGGAACTCTGAGGTGAAAGATGAAGATGAAGTGATGCAAATTCAGATGTTGAATGCAAATTCGTGGAAGAGAAAATTTGACATGCCTTTCGAGTCTCTTGGGTTAAAGGAGCTGGAAAAGTCACAAATCCGTCTTAAACCATCTATTGAGGAGGCTCCTACTCTTGAACTCAAACCTTTGCCTAATCACTTGAGGTATGCTTTTCTTGGTGATACCTCTACATTACCTGTTATTATTTCTTCTAATCTGTCAGATGTCGAGGAAGAAAAGCTCTTGCGTATTTTGAGGGAGTTCAAGTCAGCAATTGGTTGGACCATAGCAGATATTAAGGGAATCAGCCCTTCTTATTGCATGCATAAAATTCTGCTAGAGGAAGGAGCTAAGCCTACTGTTGAACATCAAAGACGACTCAATCCGATTATGAAAGAGGTAGTGAAGAAGGAAATTCTAAAGTGGCTTGATGCGGGTATTATCTATCCTATCTCAGATAGTTCTTGGGTGAGTCCGGTTCAATGTGTGCCAAAGAAAGGAGGCATGACAGTTGTTGATAATGAGAAGAATGAGCTCATCCCTACTCGGACAGTAACGGGGTGGAGAGTTTGTATGGACTATCGGAAGCTCAACAAAGCCACGAGAAAAGACCACTTTCCTCTTCCTTTTATTGATCAGATGCTAGACAGATTGGCAGGGCACGAGTATTATTGTTTGCTTGATGGTTATTCTGGCTATAATCAAATTTGCATTGCTCCGGAAGATCAAGAGAAGACCACATTCACATGTCCTTTTGGTACTTTTGCTTTTCGTCGAGTTTCTTTTGGACTTTGTGGTGCTCCTGCTACTTTTCAAAGGTGTATGATGGCTATTTTCTCAGATATGATTGGCACTAATGTGGAGGTTTTCATGGATGACTTCTCGGTTTTTGGTACTTCATATGACGAGTGCTTGCATAATCTTGGCTTGGTATTAAAACGTTGTGTGGAGACTAATTTGGTTCTTAATTGGGAGAAGTGTCACTTTATGGTGCAAGAAGGAATTATTCTTGGGCACAAGGTATCTAGCAAGGGGCTTGAAGTGGATAGAGCCAAGGTGGAGACAATTGAAAATCTTCCTCCACCTATCTCTGTTAAAGGAATTCGTAGTTTTCTTGGTCATGCGGGATTCTATCGGCGATTCATTCAAGACTTCTCGAAAATCTCTAAACCTTTGTGTAATCTGTTGGAGAAGGATGTTCCGTTCAAGTTTGATGATGAATGTCTTGCAGCTTTTGAGCTTTTGAAAAAGAAGTTGACATCTACTCCTATCATTACTGCACCTAATTGGGAGGAACCGTTTGAGCTAATGTGTGATGCTAGTGACTATGCTGTTGGAGCTGTGCTTGGGCAAAGGAAGGACAAAATTTTTCATGTGGTTTACTATGCTAGTAAAACCCTCAATGAAGCTCAGCTTAACTACACCACTACAGAAAAGGAGTTGCTAGCAGTTGTCTATGCTTTCGAGAAATTCAGATCTTACTTGCTTGGTACGAAGGTGATTGTTTACACGGATCATGCTGCTATTCGATATCTCATGTCGAAAAAGGATTCAAAGCCTAGATTGATTCGATGGGTGCTTCTCTTGCAAGAGTTTGATGTGGAGATCAAGGATAGGAAGGGCACGGAGAATCAAGTAGCTGATCATCTTTCACGTTTGGAGGACCAAGGTAAGGATTCACATGCTAAATCTCTAATTAATGAATCTTTTCCGGATGAGCAACTTTTTGTAGTGCAAGATGAGGAGCCATGGTTTGCAGATTATGTGAACTATTTGGTGAGCAATGTTATTCCTCCGGATCTTTCGAGTGCTCAAAGGAAGAAGTTTCTACATGATGTGAAGTGGTATCGTTGGGATGAACCGTTTTTGTTTAGACAAGGAGCAGATCAGATGATCAGACGATGTATTCCGTATAGTGAGACGGAGAGTGTTTTGAGAGATTGCCACTCAACTGTGTATGGTGGTCATTATGGTGGAGAAAAGACAGCAGCTCGTGTGCTTCAAGCAGGTTTTTATTGGCCTACCTTGTTCAAGGATGCTCATCAGTTTGTAATAAGTTGTGATCGATGTCAAAGGGTTGGCAACATTTCTAGAAGGAACGAGATGCCTCTTAACATGCTTCTTGAGGTAGAGATCTTTGATGTTTGGGGAATTGACTTCATGGGACCTTTTATTTCTTCATGCAATAATCAGTACATCTTGCTAGCTGTGGATTATGTGTCTAAATGGGTTGAGGTGAAAGCCTTACCAACAAATGATGCTAAGGTTGTGCTGAATTTTCTTCACAAGCAAATTTTCACGCGTTTTGGGACACCAAGAGCTATAATCAGTGATGAGGGGACACACTTCTGTAATCGTCAGTTTACTACGTTGATGGCGAGGTACAACGTGACGCATCGTGTTGCCACTGCTTATCATCCCCAAACTAATGGTCAAGCGGAGGTCTCGAATCGTGAAATCAAAAGAATTCTGGAGAAAGTGGTGAATCCGTCTCGTAAGGATTGGTCATTGAAGTTGGATGAAGCTGTGTGGGCGTACAGAACTGCCTACAAAACTCCTCTAGGTATGTCTCCGTTTCAGTTGGTTTATGGTAAAGCATGTCATTTGCCTGCAGAGTTAGAACACAAGGCATATTGGGCATTGAAGAAGTTAAATTTGGATATTAAGGCTGCGGGTGCAAAACGGTTGCTTCAATTGAATGAACTTGAGGAATTTCGTGAGCAAGCTTACGAAAATAATAAAATGTATAAGGAGAAGGTCAAGAGGTGGCATGATAAAAGGTTGAAGCCCAAGGCATTTTTACCGGGACAACTAGTGTTGCTATTCAATTCTCGCCTCAAGCTTTTTCCGGGGAAACTCAAGTCACGGTGGTCGGGTCCGTTTATTGTTAAGACGGTGTATCCTCATGGAGCTATTGAAATTTATGAAACAACACCGGATCATACTTTCAAAGTAAATGGACAGAGGTTGAAGCATTACTATGGAGGGTCGTTTGATCGCGAGAAGGTTTCTGCCATTTTGGCGTCGACGTGAATTATCGGAAGAATGTCAAGCTAATGACATTAAACGAGCGCTTCTTGGGAGGCAACCCAAGTATTGTTGTATAATATTTTTACTTCTTTATTTTTTTAAAAAAAAAAAAAAAAAAAAGGCTGAACAGGAGGCTGCAGCGCATGAGGCGCCACAACCCGCGCAAGTGCGCCAGACACGCAACAGGATCCCGCGCATGAGGCGCCACATCCGTGCACCTGCGCCAGGACAACACGCGCAACTGCGCCCAGGTTCCAGGAGGTTTCCGCGCTTGATGCGCCACCACACGCGCCTGATGCGCTAGTTAGACAGAAGTGGTCCGCGCGTGATGCGCCCCATCATGCATCATGCGCCCGTTCCAACTGTTTGTGCAGATTGTTTTTGTCCCTTAATTCCAAAATTCTTCCCTCTTTTATTCTATTATCTTATATCCTATTTCTAATTCATCTCTCAATCTTAAAACCTATCCTCCCAATTCCTATTCTAACTACAAATCAAATCCTAAAAACAACCAAAATCCTTTTCCACATCTAATTTCATCTCTATTATTATTACATCTCCTATATATACACCCACATCACCTATACATACACAAACCCAAAAATTTAAATCCCAAATTCTCAACTTTTATTTATTCAAGGTGCAAGGGGGATTTAATTTCGAAATTGTGTGGATTCAACTAGCAAGTTCACCTCTTGGATTCAATTGGGTAATATCCTATCTAATCTTTTAATTGAATTTGTGAATTTTGCAAATTAGGGTTCTTGGTGTGTAATTTGGGGGTTCTTTATTTGGTGATTTGTTTGGAGATTTTTGTGCCTTGCTTGTTATTTGTTGATTATGGCTCCTAAAAGGCAACGGTTAATGGGTAGTGGTAGTAGTGCTCCTCCATCTTATAATGAGAATGATGTTGTGGGAGATGGAGTGGAGAGATTTGTGAATGAGGATGCTAAAGCGGAGTATGTGCGGTTAGTGTCAAAGGGAGTTATTCAGGAACGGAGGCTTGTGCCTCATAAGTATACAGAGATGAGAGCTATGATTAGTGAGAGGGGTTGGACGTTATTTTGTGAATTTGCTAATGATGCTTCGTTGGATGTGGTTCGAGAATTTTATGCTAATGCGTCAATAGCAAGGAATAATTCCACGGTTGTGAGGGGTCGGAAGGTGGATTATTCGCCTCGTGCTATTCGTAATTTGATTAGGCAACCGCCTAAGCCTCGAGATGCTACAGATTGGGGACAAAAGGCTAATGATGATGTTGATCTTGATGAACTAATTGATGAGCTTTGTGTTCCGGGAACGGAATGGAAATGTAAGTTGGGTACGGACAAAAAGTGTAATTTTCCGGCTTCATCATTGTCTAGTGTTGCAAAGGCATGGTTTTTTTTCATAAGTTCTAATATCATTCCGACAAACCATGTTACCAATGTTACTGTTGATAGAGCCATCTTGTTATGGGGTATTATTAAAGGCGAGTATGTCGACATTGGGCATCTTATAAATCAACATATTCTTCGGTTTTTGGGAAGCAATTCGTCGGTGAATATTCCTTATGCTTCTATTGTTACGTATTTGTGTGATGCATCAAAGGTCAAAGGGTATCCAGGTGAGCCGATGCAAAAACCTATGGCTTCTATTACGGATGCTACCATTGATCGGTTGAAGTTGAAGGAGTGGTCGGGCGGCACTCCTCATCCTAGGGGATTAGGCTTTGTTGTTGATGGTGCTAGTGGTCAGCGAACGGGCGTTCCGCCACATGTTTCGAGGGCACCGAGGGTGGCTAGAGCAGGTTCTTCGCAGAGTCAGGTGGATGTGTCCGTTTTCGAATCTTATTTTCGTCGAATGACTAGGCGGATGGATGCTATGCATGCTAGCAGTCGCCAGTATTCTGAGGACATGGGCATAGCTTTGGAGGCAAAGTTTCAGTCACCTAGTACTCCTATGCAGTGGCCTATATTTGGAGCTCGGACTCCGTACCCTCCACCGGATTCTTCTGATGAGGATGAGGACGAAGAGGGTGACGAAAGAGAGGACGAGTAGGTATGTTTCTGCTATCCCTTGTATTTACTTCCATTCAATGAGGACATTGAATATTCTAAGTTTGGGGGTGGTTTGAGGGATAAGTAGTGTATATATATGTGATTGTTAGTCATTGTGTTCATGTAGGATTTCATGCTTTGCATATTAGTAGTAGTAAATTATGCATTTATGTTCGTGATATCTACGTTTGTTTCATATAGGATATTCTGTTTTATGCTCGTATATCATGTGAGTTCATAATAGTTTGCATTTGCACTCATGCCTGATAGGAATTTTGTGTTGACGCTTTTGTTTGAGAAGTGATATGCTTTGTTCTTGTGCACACACATACACTAGTAAGTTGAAGCTAGTAGACTTATTGAATGTTGTAAGTGATTAGAAGGACATGAATATGTGCAAGATGATTTAGTTTGCATGCTTTGAATACAAGTTGGTGCGTTAGAGAGATTTTTGCTTGGGATTGAGTATGTTTTTCCACCAAGTGAGATTTTGAGCCTTATTGCATATTGCATATTTGCAATTTATTCGTTTGCTTGAGTGTCCACGGATTGTTTGCATTGCTAGCAGTTGTTTGAGGTCTTTCTTGAAACGCATGACATTATTTGACGATTAAAATGATAAAGGCAATTAGGAATAACCGCATATTTTCCCATATTACCACACCATGTTTACATGATCAATTAGTTAACCCGTTGAGCTTAATCCTATTTTTTTTCGGTGACATACCACATTACTTGCCTAGACCTTTTTCTTGTATTGGCCTTACATTAATTTGAACCCACATTGTCAAAGGCTAGTAAACTGCTTAAGGGAGTAATAAGGTGTGCAAGGAGGGATTTATTGTTGGTCTTACTTTTGGGGGGAAATATTGAATATTGGGTTTGGTTGTTTACTTGATAGTCGACATATGTAATAAAATTATGGGATCATTGTTATTGTTTATATTATTGTTTGTGTTCTATTTAGCTCTCGAAAAAAAAAAATGAAAAAAAAAAAGAAAGAAAAAAAAGAAAAAAAAAAAGAAAAAATATATATATATATATTATGAGAGCATGTTTGTTTTTGTTGTGATCCTATTTTAGTCAACTAGTCGATTGCTTGTTTTTAATAAAAATTATGGGGGGAAAAATAGGGTGTTGTGTAGGATTTATTATGATACTTACTAGCTTTTGACACTTCACCCGTTTTGGCTTATTTGACATACCTTGTCCCTAGCCCCGTTACAACCCAATTAAAGACCTTTTGATTATCGTCATTGATGTATGTTGTGTTAAGAGTTAGATTGATACCAAATGTCAAGCATGTTTATGATTTTGTTGGAATTGAGTGATACACTTACCCTTGTTCTTGAGTGAATATTCTTTTGTGAGTGGATTGTAAGTGTTTGCTTGTTCTTGCGTATGAGATCCCGAGTGTTGTCTCAAAGATGTACTCTTGTAGGCTTAGCATGTTTACTAACTTATTCTTACACTTGACATGGGCTTGTGAGAACTTATGCATGTTCATTGAGTAGACTATGTGAATACTTGCACTTTCGACACCAAGACATTGCGTATTTACTTTGAATCTTAAGTTGATGTGGCATGAGAGGATTTGAAGGTATGGTAGATTAGATTAATTGCATTTTCATTTAGTTGCATTCATGCATTGCATTGCATTAGGTTAAATGGATTTTGTGGGTACATTCGCTATAGGCCCTCACGAGACCTTACTCGTCCACTAGGGCTGCCTAGGGGTTTAAAGGGCTTGTTGCATATGCCAAATGCAACCGTGATCACCTACGGAAGTGGTACTAGTTAGTTAGTTAGTTGTAATTGTTTATGCTTGAGGACAAGCATCGGTTTAAGTTTGGGGGTGTGATAAGTGGCTTTTATATCCACTTGGAGCATTCTAAATCGGCTTAAATTGATTGTCTTGGACTCAAGTTTCTTGTAGTTTTGATGTGTTTTGCTTAGTTGTGCAGGTTTAAGAGAATGTTGATTAAGGTGGATGCTTCTATAATTTTTTGGGAATTAATTGATTAAAATTCGGATTTTCTGGGAAGGCTGCGCAGCTTACACTGTTTTGGCCATATCTGGAGTTCTGTAAGTCCGTTTTCAGCGATCTTACTGCCCACGCGAAGCTTGAGAGATTTTCTACAACCTGGGATAGGAATCACGTGCAAGTAAAGTACTGAATTAATTCGCGCGTGCAGTCTTTGTGAAGCATGGCCTGGAAATTACTGTTTTGCCCTTTTCAAGTTCTAATTATATTCCGGGCAGGTTTTAGCACCTTAATTAAATTCTAATTGTAATAGAAGATAAAATTCTTGCTGGGCAAGAAATCTAGAGCCTATAAAAACACATCTAAGCATTGTAATAGATATACAGATTATCATAGCATTATTATTGTAACCAGCTGAGATCTGCAAGAGAGAAAAGGAGAGAAGGATTCAACGCTCGTGACAAGCAAGGATCTAGATCTACTTCATCTTTTGTATACGTTGGATTATAGATTTGTTTTCTCAACTCTTTATTTTTATAATATTATTACGTCTTTCTTCCATATCTTGTTTTATATCATGTTTTCATCAAATCACATGACGATGAACGGTTCAATTATGGGCTAATCGTTGTCATGGGATCCTAGTGGATTTATCTATGTAGCTTAGTAGTTGCATGCCTTAAAGATTTGTGTGTGGTGTATAATTGATATCCTCGTATGGTTATGCTTAATAGATAGATGCGTCGCGAACATCTAATTTGTTAATCTCTTGTGAAGTGAAAGTGGATCTTGAGATTTAGAACTTGCCATGCTAGCATAGGTTCATAATTGTTATCAATATGATTGTGGTGTGAGATGAAAATACTTATACCGCCCTATGTGATCTTTATGGATAACTTGTTCTTCAACCATTATGTTTTCAAATTCTATAGACATATAGGGTCTAAGCATAATTGGTGTCTATTCATCTTCTATCTCTTTTGTGGATGTATGTTTAGTTTGGTATGCGTATGCTGACAGGTAGCGTATACTTGTTTCGTGTTATCCGATCATATATCAAAACCATTGCACATAGTGATTAAAGGCTGCAACTCTAAGTGAAGTAGATGATGAAACTAGGATTCCATGTTTTATCTCATATAAGTAATTCGATTTTAATTCTTGTTAATTAGTTAATTCTTAGTTTAATTATTGCATCTTAGTATAAATTAGATAATCAAACCCAAATTGTTACTTTTCTTAGCAGTGAGTTAAAATCATACATTGTTGCATAGGCATATTTACTGAATAGAACTATAACCAGATCTCTGTGGAACGAACTTTAATTGTATTACTTGTGACTACGTGCGCTTGCGTGAAATTAGCATAACAGGCAGAAGGTAATACCTCATGTTATGCAAGAAATTTGGACATGTAAAAATGTTTGTAAAATAAAACTGAAGGAAGTGCCAATTAGAACATATTAATGAAGAACTACTATTTGAATATTGAAGAAATGTGCACCAATAATTTAAAATTGGAGGAATTGATAAGTAGTGCATCAACAAACGAAAGGATTTCGTGAGAAGTGCGCCAAAAAAAGTTTTAGCGAGAAGCCCTCTAACATATATATTCGAAAGGATATGTAGATTCAAATTTTGTTTTTCTTTTTTTTTTTAAAAAAAATAATAGGGATTCGGTTGTGGGGAGATACGAACACAATAAAATATAATTTTTTATAGGGTTTTTTCATAAATACCCAAACCCAGAAACCTTTTTGCATAAATACCTTTTTAAAAAATACTATTTTGCAAAAATACCAAATTTTATAAAATATTTGCAAAAATATGTTCTGCAACTTTTGCAACCATATTTGCAACCGACATCAACCAAAATCAACCATAAATGCAATTTTAAAAATTTAATAATTGAAATCATCTTTGGTTGCATACTAGGTTACTTAACAAGTTGCATCGATAAAACCAAATGCAACCGAAATCAACTTCAAATTATTTTCCAGAAAAACGTAAAAACAGGTTGCATTTGGTTGCAGGAATTATTTCTGCAAATATTTTCAAACAATAGTAAAATTGGAAAAAAAAACATGGAAAAAGTGGTATTTTTGGTAATTTCCATTTTATATATGTATAAAACATATTTATATATAGTTCACTGAAGACCATCATTTCCTTGGAAACCATATACATTCTGCATTTATGACATTACAAAACTTATTATTTTGCAAAGCATGTTACATGAAAATCACTATTTCGTTGAAAATCTTCAAAATCATCTATGTTCCGCAAGCAGGATATGTATGTTTGGCAAAGTTCTGCAAACAGAACGTGATTTGTAGAACAATTAGTTTTGCAATATTTTGTTAGCAAAACATGCATAATTTTCAAGATTTTCAGTGAAATAGTGATATACATAGAACATATTTTGTAAAATAACTCATTTTGCAATGTTACATTCGCAGAACATATATATATTATTTTATTAGTGACATAGAATTTTAATTACAACAGATCTATTATTTTTATTCAAAATAATATATATACATGGGTCATGTTCTCGAAGAACCCTAAGAACTCTTACATATATTTCATAATAATATATATTTTTTATATATAAGATATATAAAAACAAAAGATATATATATATTTTGGGACAATTCATATTTGATTGACAACTATAATCATACACCAAAATCTATCACAAAATCCTCCATTAACATCATACTCCCTCCGTCCCATTTTGTTTGACACTCTTCTTTTTGCACGCATTTCAATGTGCTTGGACGGGATACCTATAATTAATATTTTTTAAAATTTTTTGTTTTGTATAAAAATATAGAATCTATATTTTTATACAAATCGAAAAAAATTAAAAAATATAATTAACAAGTATCCGATCTAAGCACATTGAAATGCGTGAAAAAGTCAGAGAGTCATACTTTATGGGACGGAGGTAGTAAAATTTTCCACTATTTTCATCAATTTTTGTGTAAATACTCAAGTTATGGTATAAACACAATATGAGATTAAATGTTCAATAGCTAAACATTCAAATACAAGTAAATTCAGTTGCAGAACTTTAAAATTCATGCGCTTGACTTCAAAATTCGGGTGCATAACTTTTAAGTTCGGCTGTAGAGCATTAAAATTATGTATAAATGTAATACAAGATAATAGTGACAACAGAATGTTGTTAAAAAGTAAGTTCAGTTGTAGAAAATCGTAAAAAGAACAAGTTCAGATATAGAACTTTTAAGTTCATGTGCATAACTTTGAAATTCAGTAGCAAAACACTGTATTTGTACTACGAAACAAAATAGGTTCTGCAATAGAATCCTATTATCTCAAGAATTTGTTTTTTGTAAAATAAGTTTAATAAAAATAATTAAATTTTTTAAACAAAGAAAACTGAAAAAAAAACATCCAAAAGCTATTTGAGATAAAAAATATTAATAAAAATTAAAAAAATAATAATAAATTAGTTATTGATTAAATTTCCTCAGTTCAATTAATTGAACTAATAGTGCATATTTATTTCCAACAATATCCTTACAAAATTTTGTATTTAAAAATGAATTGAATCTGAAAAGTTGATTTAGAAGTAATCCAACGGTTAATGATGGTTTTACAACTCTCTTTCAGTATTTGGTTCTCTATTGATCCAAACCCTACATATATATATATACATACATACATACACACACATATATATATATATACACACACATACACACATATATACATACATATATATACATAAATTTACAAATTTAGTTTATTTTCGAATTACGGCGCTTTGTTTGGTGCATATTACTTCAATAATTTTTATGGTATCAAAAGCATTGAAACACATAGTACTATAACCTTATGTTGACTCGATTCATTATATTAATACTATTTTACTCGAAAATATGCACCCCATGTGATCGTTGGTCATTACACAAAATTTAAGTATTCTAATCACCTGGTCCCTCTGTCCTTTCCCCCATCATATATTACATTATTGCATACATACACCGACATATATATAAGTGTACATAGTTTGGGCATCCACGAAGAAAAAAATATGACCGGAGATCGAGGATGTTAGAATATAATATAAGATCCAGTTGGGGCTCCCTCTAGCACCTTAAAGTTTTAGATGAGTTGGTTACTTAACATGGTGACAGAGCTCAGACATGCAAAGGTCTCATGTTCGACTCCCTGCGATCCCCAATATTCTCAATATTTAATATGGACACAAGGCAAGTTATGCTCCAAAGATGAGCGTCCGTGATCCACTTTTCGACCCGAAAATAGGCTTTCGAGTTAAGAAAAACTAGCTTATATCCCGTGCAAAGCACGGATACTTTTAATTTTTTATTATAGATTTATAATATAGTATATTATTATAAATTTTAATTTTAATATGTTATTGGAAGAATTCGAACTTAACATTTTTGTATATAATAATTATTAGTATTAAATATAAATTAATATATAATCACTTTTAGTATTGTGTATTTGACGTTTTGATCTATTTGAGCCCGTGCAAAGTACAAGTTACTTTTAAATATTTTTAAAATTATATGATTAAACAAAATAGAATATATTATGGATATAATTTAACTGTATAATATTAATTAATAAAATTATTAGTAATAATAATAGTTATATAATAAATGACATGTATTGTTTAAAACTAATAATATAAAAGCTTAATGTAAATTTGTTGTTGACGGGTCGAACCTTGGATCTTTAGAAAAGATATTTAAATATAGAATATTCCTTATTATTAGATTTAACGGTCATGATCTATTTGATAAATATCTAACGGTCACTATTCTTTTTAATGGTTGGTTGAACCAAACAACCAAACTACCAATTATCCCCTAGTTTGCTTATTAATATAAGCTCCATATAAGGCCTCCCTCTAACACCTTAAGGTTTTAGATAAGTTGGTTACTTAACACTAGAAAATTTAGGCCTTACTATCCTCTCCCAATGATAGCGACTAAAGAAATAAGGCCTAAGATACAAACAGCAAGTAAAGATATGAATTGGGACCAAAATATATGACCGTGCCCTTACTGCACCCCTTAGCACCTCGCACCACCATTGGCCTGAAATACGGGGATACATCGTGTGGACCACCTCGTACGCATTCAGTGGCACCCCGTACAAAAGGATAGGACAACATGCTTTCTAAGTGTGCATGGAATAAATATCAAAATGTGTATATAGATAAAACCCTAAAGATAAAAGAGTGATGCACTCAATTTTTTATATTAGGATCCGCCTTAAATTCCTAAATAAGCTGAGAACTCTAATATGAGTAGAATTCTTTTTTTTTTTTCCTAGTAATCAAGGTGAGTGTTATTTTGCAAGAAAATTAATTGTAGAAGGATTTTATTTAAGACATGAAAGTTAGGAATTATCATAAATACATTAAAATTTGAATAGTTGTGGTGCCTCTACATAGAAATATTTGTAGGGTTTTAGATAATGCAAAAGCTAGAGAGTTGTTTGAGAGATACACACGAAAAAGCTTTTTGTGTCATGGTGATGACTTATTCAAGAGTCTTGAGTGAGCGATTCCATTCTTGTATTACTTCATATTTAGTGGATTAGTGGTTTTACCCTCCCCTCCCCTATGTGATTAGTATGTTCATTGGTTGTGTCTTTACTTTAGTGTTTGTTATTATATTTTATTAGCTTCAATTTTTCATGGATGAGAGCCTTGGGCCATAAAGCTAGCAAAAAAGATAAATTAACAACATTACACTGGAGATGTAATCCTATTTGCTTACATTCTAAAACAATCACTAGGCAAATCTGACCTCTTTGCTAACAATTCATAATCTGTCTCAAACAATCGTGTGCAACTATGTTACCCGGATTCGGCTAAAAGTGTCCAACATGGATATGTGTCCAAGTGTCGGACTCGGCAATATTTTGAAAATTTTACATATTTTTGGCCTAAAACAGTTGTCCCAGTGTCCATACCCATGTCCGAGTATCGAGTGTCCAACACGAGTACTTGAGGAAAATTGAAGAGTCATGGTAACATAGGTGTGCAGCTAGGTTCAAGATTATATATGCCAGCAATAAAAGTTAAAACTTAAAAGAAACTAAAGAAAATGCATTTGCACCTCTATTCACAGAAGAATGCTCGAGGCACCACGTAAGAAGTTCTTCACCACAAACATCCCCTTCGGACAAAGGAACACTATTCTTATCTTCTCCAATGCTCTGAAGCTTCCCACGAACAACAAACACCATCTTATCAATCAACCCTCCAGGAACTAAAATTCTGCTTCCTTTGATATATGTTTTTGTTTTCAGTCTCTCACGCATGGCATCTAAGATGGGTTCATCCATCATAGCAAAGATTCGGACCTATTAATACAAGAATTTTTTAGGAAAATGACTGCAGTTTGCTGTCAGAAAAATCTAAACCAATCTATAGCACAGGATACAAATAAGATATTGAAGCTCACTTTTTTGACAAATTTAAAGAGGTGTCGACGTATATCTCTTTGAAGATCTTCAGGTAGATTCTCCAATAGCATAGTTTCATTTACCCCTCTGGTGGCAGCCCAATTATAACGTTCTGATTCACGAATCTGCCTGCGTAAGCGCTCAAAACAGGTCAACTTTGATGAAAGTTGATAATTATTAGTTAAGCAATTACAATTTTTAGCTATAATGAAGTTAATTTACACATTAAAAGGGAAGCAGAGCGTGTTTCTGAGGGAAAGAAACGAAAGAATTTACTGGTCAGGAAAAAACAGACTAAAAACACTACAGTATGTAATTCAAGCTACTGAACGAATTAAAACTTTTGAGAGAAACCGAAATAATGTCAAAACTGAAAAGGCCTTAGTTCCATCAAATGTCTTTTTGAAAATGTAAATTTAAACAGGCTGGGTCATCATGCTTCATGTGAAAAAATGCTACAGAACTAATGGCAAACACGCAAAAAAAGATATCTCATATATTTGATTTTCACAAAACTCAAATACTTAAAATGTGAGTGTGTATGTTTACTTGTTACATCTTGGTAACCAATATAGTTGCTTAAAATACATTTATTTAAAAGGCAAGTGTAGTTAATGACGAGTTAATAAAAAAAAACAATTATGTGCTTTATATATTCATATTAAAACACATGCATTTTTTAAATATGATGCGCTGACTTTAATGAAATATATCATATACATGACAATTGATATGTATAACCAAATAAATCAGTTATACACAAGATAAGATTACGAAAAAAGTCACTGAATCAAGATGAGCAAGTTAACATTCAAAATGCAGCTCGACATAGTATGAAGAAAGTAAGAATCAATTTGCTTAAGTTTGGATCTATTTAACATCAGTGGTCAGGTGGAAAACTATTATTCTTATACAAGTTGTTTGGTCACTGGACAGTGAGATAAGCATTATTTATTCAGATAATCAATAATTGTTTCTGTTTGGTCTAGAAGAATATCGACATTTGAGGAATTAAGAGTTAAATTTACATTTGAGAAATTTAGAGTTTGATTTCATTAAAAGGATGATTATTAGAATGACGAAACCGAAGAAAGGAATAAAATTTGAAAAAATTCACCTTCGATGTTCCTCCGGCAAGCGTCGATGCCTCATCCACTGCTCAACATCCCGACGCCTTAAAGACATTTCTAACCTCCTAAAAAAAAGTTGGAAGAAGTCATGTTAAATTATTTCTAAGGATCAGATTTAACTTGCACAAATTGTAGAGCAATTCTGTACAGCATTTGAAACCCTACAATTCCTGCAATGAGATTAATAATATATATACATGTACAGAAACAAAATTTTTACAAACATGCAACCTAGATGAAATTGAACACTTTGACGCCTAACCGGTGTCAAAAATGCATTGAAGTCCTATTACAAGTGTATACTTTCATGCTAGTCGTTTGTGAATATCTATAGGACAAATATAGTAACAGAAACATCATCGTTAGATAATTTCACAGTAGATGTCAAGGTTACAGGGATGGGTACTCTCACTTCATCTCTTTTAGTCATTTAATTTCCATTTATATCATTCTTACCAGTACTTTCACTTAGATAGCAATCATTGCAGTGACCAATAGGTTGTCCGCTGCACTGATTGTACCATTTATGATGTAGTGATTGCCACAATGACTATAATCGATTATTTCAAATACTCAATTTATGAAAAGAATTACCTCCAAAATTCAAAATTTCTTTAATTTCTAAATATTCGCTTAATGACTATAAAATTTAACTTCAAACAGCTAACTGAGGCAACACATATGTCTGTCCTATAATATCGCAATACAAAATAATGAAATATATACAATGTCTGAAAGGGTTTTATTTCTAGAGTCTGACTATTCTGTTGGTGCAATGAGAACCAAGAAGGTTAAACACCTGATATTCCTGCAATTTTAGTGTACTGCAAGCAAAACAGATTCTATTCTGTTTGTAATATTTTAAATGTACTAGACAATCAGAATACAGATACTTTTATAAAGTAAGGTTGGTATGTATAGTTCTAGTAATCAGCTCATAGAAATTGAAGTCCCTATATTAGACTAGTGTAGGCAAAGATGTTCCAATGCTCTTAATTAAAAGAATATTTCAGACTTTTATAGGACCTTTCCAAAATCAATCACTAATAAAAATAAAATACTAACCTACGTCCTAGAGCCTGGAGAAAGTTCTGCATATTCCCAATGAGAAGAGCAAAAAGCAAAAGACCCAGGCCAATGATAGCCATAGTGAAGAGTACTTCCCAAACAAAATAACTTGGAGTTTGATTTCCAGCCAGAGTACTGATTTGCTTTGTAAAGAACAAAGATGCATTACCTCAATGAGAAACATGCCAATTTATCATTACTAAAATGAAACTTCAATGAAAACAAGTACTTTAATTTAAACTAGTGCAAATTTCGGCCATTTATTAATGAACAAAGTTGCACTTTCCAGGAATTCTCCAATGCAACCATTGTACAAGTCATAATGCCAACATAGTGTACAACACTAAATCGGTCAAAAGAAACAGAGACGGATATAATAAAATATTCTTGTGACCCGATCAGGTTTTAAGATGTTGTTTATCTTGAGAGTTAAAATTCTAAAATAGTGGGATCCAACATAGGTATGAACACTCAATACTTCCTTTTGGGCAGAATAACATGCATAAATTTCAAAATTGTTGAATAACATAAGATTCTGTTTAGGCCTTCCTCTGACACCTTAAAATTTTAGAGCGAATGGTTACTTAACAAAAATATTGTTAAGTGTTTTAGAGCGACTGGTTACTTAACAAAAATATTGTAAAGTCCACACCTGTATCGATGTTGGACAATTCCGGGAAAGGAACATGGAGTACTAATATCAAAAACTTACTACCAAAATAATAAAAATTAAGTTTGTTTACTATTGAAAGGATCTCACTATTCAACAAATCAACCCCCATTGTTGCATACTTTGAAAAGCTTAAAACCTTGTGAGTTAGTTAAGGAAATCTATATCTATATATATCTATCTAAATATATACATATATATAGCTGTATAAAGGAATAAGAACAAGTATCAGATTAGATGCTTTAGCCTGATTTCTTCTTCTTTGAGTTTTTCTCATTCCTTTTGGATGTCTTCCCTTCTAGAAGGATTAGCATCATGGACCTAATAATAAACCACTTAACACTCCCCTTCCTCTATCTACCTAGTACCTACACAAGTTCTTCATCTTACAAACTTTATTATCAATGCTACCACTGGTTACATTTTAATGGATGCATGATATCACAATAACAACTAAAGAACTCGGAAACCAGTATATTGCAAACACATGTTTAATAAGTTCAGGATTCTTGATTTGATAGGAGCTTTTCTGAAAGTACACCATATTGGAATGTCCCATGGTTCGACTGGACATGAGATTTTCTGAAAGTACAAAAATATTACAATTTCTGCTATTTTACACCATATTGGAATGTACGGTCGGAAATCATACTAAAACTCGTGTCAATTATGACATCCACTCTCAAACTAAGACCATGTTTATGCACATAGGAGATGAACACATTTGAAAAAATGGAAAATGAATGAATCGAGAAGGATACCTGGAAACCCCAAAATAATGAATATATGTATCTCGTGGTAAGATCAGACCTTATGGTAAGATTAACAGTTTGTTTGTAGATTCCATACGAAAAACCGTCTTCACCAAAACAAGCACTAGCGTTCGTGTTGTTTGTCCATACATTCCATGCTTGATTACTACTGAACCTCTCATCTTCGTTTCCTCGCCCACAATCTATAAAATCTATGCACGTGTCATTACCACATGCATCTCTAAGACATTGATTTACCCTCTGCATTTGGTAGTAGTACAGAAAACAAGATCTTAGAACAGATAAGGACTGGGAAAAGATATGATACTACAAAAGAGACATATTAGTTTGTCATTCTCGAAATGTTGGACAAAACAAAGAGTCTAAAGTGATGGTGACAATGAGAATTAGTCACAATGTGAAGCATTGAAGGCATATTAAGTTGTTTTGCTTGAGTTGTTGATCAGAACAAGAACTTGAATTTTAATAGGTGCATTTACAGATAAATTTGCCACAGCCTCCAAATAAAATGTCAATGTCGAAGTGACATTTATAGAGTTTCAAAAGAACAGTGGTGCAAAATACTTATGAGTATGAGAATCAATTTACTTTAAGTTGCATGGCGAAGGGCACAAATGCGATGCATACCCTGTTAAAACTTAAAATATTCTCTACCATTATAAATTCTTTAAAACCAGAGCATATATTGTACTGTTGTTATTTTAATGACTTAAGAAAAAGTTACTATTAAATTAGAGAGACCATTTTTAATTTTCAATTTGTATATATAAAAAAACAATTATAGCAACTTGACTACGATAAAAACAATACATATATTAAAGCATATTTGAATTATATAAAATGAACTGACTCAATATTCAACTTACCTGTAATCCAAAGAGATACCAGCATGACCCGACCACATGGCCAGACAACACAAAAGTGAGGAGATTGATAACAAAATTTGCCCATGCCGACTCAAATATGAAGCCGCTTGCAGACTGACCAGCAAGCATAGGAAGAATCCTATACAGCCTAGGAATATACTGAACGAGAATTGCTGCTCGCAAAAAGTTTTTTGCATAATTCGCCCCTGATGATCCTTTAAACTTTTCGAGGACTAGCCATATAATGATCTACACAATTAAAAGGACTATTCATATCCAAGTGTACATAAACCATTAGAAATTTAGCAAGTAAAAAAGAATATAAGTTAGATGTGTAATAAAGATTCTACATCGGTTTCATAACTTGACCTCCTTACCACTACGCTTATTTTTGTCAGGAACATGTTTGATGACATTAGATACATGAAATAAAAAATCATTTTGTGTATGCTTATCAAATGATGTGTGCAATTAACATTAATACATGAGAATACTTAAATAGTTACTTTGATATTTAATATATCTATTTGTAAGTTTCTACATCGATGGATATCACTATAATTGGGTCATGAACATCTTAATTTGTTCATATATCAAACTTAATCCCCCCCCCCCCCCCTCCAAAGACCGCATTTGGGTTAAATAGTTGATTAGTTTGTTGAAAGATTGTGCAAACTTCCTGATGGTTCTAGAAAAATTAAGGAGTTAATTATGCATTCATGGTTCATGCATTAGAAAGTTCCTTGTACTCTTCTGCTATCAATACATAGAACCTGAGTAGGCCATGCATCTAATAATCATCTAGAATATTCTACTGCTATTATAAAATGTACTCTGTAGATTTGTATCAAATCAGTTTCAAAATTTCAGAATATATTTATAAGCATTTCTCTCAAATAACCAGCAGTGTTGTGTGTGTGTTCTGTGCTATTTCTGCCTAGTTACTTAAGTCTGATCTTGGGCCTATAGTTAGTGGTTCTAGCTACAAATAAGAGAGTGTTCTGTAATTCTCTCGACTTAGTATCAGAGCTGTGTATCAGCTATTGTTCTCTGGAGGCTGTTCGTGACAAGGTAGGCAGGAAATTGGTTTGAGGCACAAAATTTGCTGCTGTTGCTGGTATTTGTTTTCCAAGAGATGGATATCAATGGAGGAGCACTGAATCAGTTTGGAATGGAAAAACTAACAAATAACAACTATCAATATTGGAGGATGTGCATGAAAGCGTAGACAAGATCTTTGGGATATTGTTGATGGAGGTGATACGGATTTGCCTCAGGATGCACCAGAAAATTCTGAAGCAAGAAGAAAATGGAAGATTAAGTGTGGGAAGGCCTTGTTTGCATTGTGAGGCTCTATTCACAAAGATTTGATCGTCACATTCGAGATAAGGAGTCTCAAAAAGATGTGGGATACATTGGAGAAGCTTTTTACAAAGAAGAACACGGCCAAACTTCAAGTTTTGGAGAACGGATTGGCAATTACAAATCAGTGGAACATGACAATAGCTCAATACTTTCAAAACGTAAAGAGCTTGTGTGCTGAAATTTCAGAACTAGATCCGGATGAGCCTATCAAGGAGGCACGAATGCGAAGATATCTTATTCGTGGCATTAAAAAGGAGTATACACCATTCCTGACATCCATTCAAGGATGGGCAAATCAGCCCAACATCGTCGAGTTGGAAAATTTACTTACTAATCAAGAAGCCCTAGCTATGCAGATGGCAAAAGCTTCGATTTCAGAAAAGGACGAGGCATTGTTTGCTAGAAAACAAAGGCATAACAATTATAATTACAAAAGCTGGAAGCAAAATAATCCAAAAGGAGCAGCTGATTGGAAAAGAACGAGTTCCAGTAGGGGAGAGCAATGGAGGCTGAAAAGTTCAAATGAATGTGGAAGCTAGTCAGGGAGGAACTTCAATAAAAAAGAGAATAATTCTGAAAATTCGCAATATGAGGCCATGAAGAAAATTGTATGCAACAGGTGTGGTAAACCTGGACATATAAAGAAATTTTTCAGGTCTAAAATTGTCGAAGAAAATGCAAGTATCTCTGTAAATGAAGACGAAAATCGTGCTTGGGAAACATGTCTTTCAACGGAAACAACAAGTTTAGAAAAATTTTATGCACTGACTTCTTGTGATGAAGACACTTTGCAAAGAGGCATGGCAGCCATCAACTATTCACGAGATTGGATCATCGACTCCGGATGCTCTCATCATGTAACAGGTGATGTTTCATTGCTTTCGTCACAAAAGGAACACAAGGAAAATAAAGCTATTGTAACAGAGGATAATTCCATTCATCCCGTGAAGAATGAAGGAAATGTTAAAGTGAAGACCAGGGATTCAAAATCTGGCCAGGTCACTAAAAATCTGATCTCAGTTTCTCAACTTTCAAATTCTGGTAGATATATTTTATTTGGCCCAAATGATGTTAAGATTTTGGAAAATGTTCGAAGCATTAAGGCTGATACAGTGTTAGAGGGGAAGAGGGTTAATTCTCTTTATGTTTTATCGGCAAGTGAAGCCTTTGTGGAGAAAACAAGCCGACAAGATAAAGCATCTTTATGGCATGCTCGCTTGGCTCATGTCAGTTATGAGAAGTTGAAAAATATTTCAACACGGGCTGCCAAACTTGCGAAATGTTCATCAGGATGTGGTTTGTGAAGGATGCCAAAACGGTAAAGCACATCGTCTTCCATTTGGAAAATCTTCGATTAGAAGTACAAAACCATTGCAACTTATTCATTCTGATCTACTAACAAACAATGCAGCAAGTTATAGTGGTCTTCACTATATGCTTGTGGTTGTTGATGATTATATGAGGTATTCATGGGTGTTCTTCATGAAAGAAAAGTCGACACATTCTCAATTTTCAAGCAATTCAAGAGGAAGGTTGAAGAAGAGTTTCGAAGAAAGATCAGGTGCTTGCGATCTGATAATGGAGGGGAATTTACATCCAACGAGTTTGCTGATTTTTGTGAAAGACATGGATAAGAAGACAATTTACATGTCCACGTACATCGCAACAAAATGGGGTTGCCGAATGCAAATTAAGGCATCTACAAGAGGTAAGCATAAGTTGGATACATGCAAAAAATCTTCCTCAACAGTTATGGGCAGAAGCTATGCGATATGCTTGTCATGTAATAAACCGATTGCCCTCAAAAGTTATCCACATGAAAACTCCCTATGAACTTCTCAACAAGGAGAAACCCTCGGTTTCATATTTCAGAATCTTTGGCTTTACATACTATGTCCATGTTTCAGATCAGCTGCGTGCTAAAATGGATGCTAAGGAAAAGAAATGTGTGTTTGTGGGTTATGATCCTAATAGAAAAGGATGGCATTGTATGGATCCCGACACACTTAAAGTTGTGACATCTAGAGATGTTATCTTTGAAGAAACATCATCATACTATGTGCAGCCTATACTAACACATATTCCCGATCCTTCAAACAACGAAAATGAAGATGTCACTGATAAATCAAATCCTTCAAGTCCAACTACATCTCACGATGATTCTGCTAGTGAAAGTGAGCCAATTCATAAAGAAAATGATGGAACTCAAGAAAGTGATCAGTTGCCTCGAAGGTCACAAAGAGCACGCAGGAATGAAAGATACAAGGACTACACTATAGGAGCTGATTATGATAAAATAACAAAAAAAATTTGCTGGCCCATTTGATGAATCTGAACCATCAACGTATATGAAGATGCTAAAGACAATCAAAATTGGGAAGCTGCTATGGAGGAAGAAATATCAGCACTTCATAAGAATGAGACATGGGATCTAGTTCCTAAACCTAAAGGAGTTAAACCGATTTCTTGCAAATGGTTTTACAAAGTCAAGCGTAAATCTGATGGAAGTATTGATCGATATAAAGCAAGACTTGTGGCTCGTGGTTTCTCTAAAAAATATGGGCTGGATTATGAAGAAACTTTCAGTCCAGTTGCAAAGATGACGTCCGTTCAAGCTATTTTATCCATGGCTGCCTCAAAGGGATGGAAACTTTGGCAACTAGATGTGAAGAACGCATTTCTTTATGGAGACATTGATAGGGGGATTTATATGGAGCAGCCTTTGGGGTTTAATTCAAAGAATTTTCCACGGTATGTATGTCGGCTCAAGAAAGCTCTTTATGAGCTCAACAAGAACCGCGGGCCTGGTTCAGAAAAATTGCTCAATATCTAAGCTTCTGTGGTTATGCTTCCTCAAGGGCTGATGTGAGTTTCCTCGAGGGCTGATGCGAGTTTATTTATAAAGAAAGATTTGAAGGTGCATGTTCTTGTGTTATTATATGTCGATGACATGATAGTAACCGGTAATGATGAGAAAGAAATAAACAGGTTGAAAGATGAACTTGCCATCCGTTTTGAGAAGAAAAATCTAGGAGAACGAAAGCATTTTCTCGGAGGTATCAAGGTGCAAGGAAGGTATTTTTGTTTCTAAAGGTCAGTATGCTAAAAAGATCCTCGAGAAATTCAAGATGATCAATTGCAGACCAGCAACTACTCTAATGGAGCAGAATTTGAAGTTAAGAGCTAGTGTTGGGAAAGAGCTCAAGAATGGAAAAACATATCGCACTTTGGTGGGAAGCTTAATATATTTGACTACTACTAGACCGGATATTTCATTTCCAGTCAAAGTTGTTAGTCAAATTATGCAAAAGCCAAGGAAGCCACATTTGGTGCAGCAAATAGGATCCTTCGTTATCTTAAGCATACAATGAATTATGGGATGATGTATAAACAAGGCGCAAAGATTTTTCTTAGTGGATTCACAGATGAAGATTGGGCAGGTGATCCCTCCTCAAGACGTTCTACATTAGGCTATAGTTTCGACCTTGGTTCAGCTGCTATCTCGTGGTGTAGCAAGAAGCAAGCTACTGTAGCGTTATCAAGTACAGAGGTAGAGTATAATGCTGCTAGACTCACTGCACAAGAGTGTGTATGGTTAACGAGACTGATCAAGGACATTTTTCATTCTAAAATGGAAGTAGTTGAGCTATATTGTGAGAATATGAGTTCAATTCGCCTAGCCTCAAATGCAAGGACTAAACATATTGAAGTGCACTATCATTTCATACGGGAGTCATTTCATACGGGACAAAGTGTTGCATGAAGAGATTGATCTCATCAAAGTTAATACAAGTGAACAAATAGCTGATATATTTACAAAGGCCTTACCTAAGGCGGTTGAGTTTCTTAGAGCACAACTTGGCTTGGTATCCGAAGTTCGCACAAAGGGGGAGTGTTGAAAGATTGTGCAAACTTCCTGATGGTTCTAGAATAATTAAGGCGTTAATTATGCATTCATGGTTCATGCATTAGAAAGTTCCTTGTACTCTTCTGCATTTAATATCTATACATAGAACCTGAGTAGGCTCATGCATCTAATAATCATCTAGAATATTCTACTGCTACTATAAAATGTACTCTGCAAATTTGTATCAAATCAGTTTTAAAATTTCAGAATATATTTATAAGCATTTCTCTCAAATAACCAGTAGTGCTGTGTGTGTGTTCTGTGCTATTTCTGCCTATTTACTTAAGTCTGATCTTGGGCCTGTAGTTAGTGGTTCTAGCTACATATAAGAGAGTGTTTTGTAAATCTCTCGACTTAGTTGAGAATATGGGGGTAAGAACTCGAGACCTCTCCTAGCATGTGCAAGCTTAACTGGATCACATATTACACTTAAGATATTTGATGTCCATGTCACAGGTTCTGCAGTAGGATTCAATGGTTCTCCGGTTCTCTTTTAGGCAGTGGTTCTCATTTGATCTACAGAATTCAAAGTTATGCACATAAAATAAAAATTTCTACAACTGAACTTGCTTCTTCTACAAATATCTACAACCGAAGTTACTTACCATTGAGTTCTACTGCAAATCTATTTTATTTTGTACAAAAAATATAGTGTTCTGCTACTGAATTTTAAAGTTATGCACATGAAATTAAAAGTTCTACAACTGAACTTGCTTTTTCTACAAAGTTCTACAAATGAACTTACTTTTTTAACAAACATTCTGATGCTAAACTTAAAAGTTTGAATTTAAAGTTATGCACATGAAATTAAATTTCAACAAATGAACTTGCTTCTTCTACAAAATTCTACAACTGAACTTACTTACCATTGAGTTTTAGTGCAGAATCTATTTTGTTTCGTACTAAAAATTTAATGTTCTGCTACTGTTTGTTTCGTAATAAAAATATAGTGTTCTGCTACTGAACTTTAAAGTTATGCACATGACATAAAAGTTTTACAACCGAACTTGTTTTTTCTACAAAGTTCTACGACTAAACTTACTTTTTTCAACAAATATTCTGTTGCTGAACTTATGCATCTGAATTTTGAAGTCACACACATGAATTTTAAAGTTCCGCTACTGAACTTATTAGAGTTCTCAGGTTTTCAGTTTAGTGTGGTTCTCCATGAAGCGTGACCCATATAGGGAGCTACTCTAGTGAGAACCTCTTAGAATGAGAACTTAGTCCCTAAAGCAAATCACCAAAATCCAGCAGAATCACCAAATCACAAAAAATATTATTTTCCACTGCCACATCATCATGCTGATGTCAGCAGTGTGCCGCGTCACTGTTGACATCAGCATGATGACGTGGCAATGGGGCCCATCAAAAAAAATTTGGGCCAAAAAAAAGTTTTTGGGTGGGGAAAAAATATTCTGGTGGGAAAATTTTCCAAATCACCAATTTTTTGGCGGGGAATTTTGCCAAATCACCAAATTTTTTGCGGGAAAATTTGTCAAATCACCATTTTTTGGCGGGAAAACCTGCCAAATCACCATTTTTTTTGTGGGAAAAAGCGTGGCCAAAAAAAATTTAAATTTTTTTTGGCGGGATTTTTTTTTTGGGAAATTTTTTGGTGGGAAAAAATTTTGGCAGGAAAATTTCTGCCATGTCAGCATGCTGATGTCAACAGTGACGTCATCATGCTGATGTAAGCACTGACTTGATTTTTTTTTATTAATTTTAACGATTTGGTGATTCTGCTGGATTTTGGTGATATGCTTTTGGGGACTAAGTTCTCATTTGAGCACTTGCCTATATATATATATATATATTTGTGTGTGTGTGTGTGACTATTTGTAAATTATCCTCATAACTTACAGCTTATAACCTATGCAATGCAAAGGTTTCCTTCGGTTTTTTTTTATGCTTTTCTTATTTCTATTCTAAATACTTTTTAATATTTTGACGACTTTATATATTGTTTTATTTCTAATTGTGTACATAAAAAATTAATAATAGATGTTAAATATTCATAAGGATAAGAGAGTTTGAATGTAATTTTTATTAAATCTAATAAACAACTAATTCAATATACTACTATGACTTCTCTTATATTATTTACTAGTTTTTAAACCATGCAAAGCACGATTTTTTATCAATATTTTTTAACTTCATACGATTCAAAATCTAAATAGTTGTCAACTATTAGAGTTGATAATATAAATATCATACTTTAATATGTTATTGTTGTGATTCAAACTTTAAATTTTTTACATATTGTTACAATTATTAGATTTAAAATTGTTGTCGATTGGTATCGAATCCTCGATCTCTCGTAGAACTTCGATATTATCCATGTTACGCTTATTATATATAGGATATAATTTGTTTTATAATATATACTAGGTGATAACTCGTGCTCAAGGAAGTTCATTTAAATCAAACATTATTTTAATTGATCTTATAATTTTATATTATTGTATGTTATAATATTAATAATAGGTTATTAAAAAGTTTGGCTTATTTTTGTTATATTTATATTGTGTTTTTTATATGTAGTTAAAAATTGGGTTTTTTCAAATTATTTATTCACGGAAACATTAGTGTTATCCAATAAAATATGAAAATATTTTATTTTATTCTACTTGAACCATAATGAAACAATTACATCGACATCATTATCTAATACAAAAATCAAAATTAAGGTCAATAAATACTTTATAAATTTATAAAATACAACAATCATGAAATTATAATAAAATTACATTGTATAACTCAGTCTGTTATAATAAAATAATTGCAATTACAACAGAATTCTAACAATTTTTATTTTTTTATTAAAAACAATATAAAATTGTAGGGGAGAAACGAAACTTTGGGGGAAACCAAAATAGGGATGAATGTAAATTTGGTACGTTACATGTGCAACTTATAAAGGAATGGTACTTTTGTACTAAATTTGGTTCGCACAATATTTTGTTTTCACCCCTAGAATCCTATCTCCGTTACAAATCTATGTTGTTTTTCTTAAAAACTAATGAAATAGAAATCATGTCCCTAGAATCCTACCTCCGTTATAATTTTGTTTTGTTTTATTTTAAAAAATAAAATAAAGAAATCTTATCCCTATAATCTTATCTTCCTAATAATTCTATATTGTTTTCTTGAAAACATAATAAAATAGAAGTCCTATTAAAATTATAATTCTTTAATTTGCAATTTTTTTAGGGGAGATAGGATTTTAGGGATAGGATTTCTATTTTATGTTTTTTTAACAAAACAACATAATTATAATGGAGATTGGATTCTAGGGGTGAAACCAAAATATGGTGTGAACCAAAATTTGGTACAAAGGTACTTTTAAAAAGGGGTTTTCCTTATTAATAAAGGTTATAGATTTGATTAATTGTTAACCAATCATATTCTACTAACGAATCAAACTACCAGCAAACCAAACTTTTAATAATTCGGCTTTAATATTATAGTATAGATAGTAGCCAAAAGGGCACATGCAGATATAGAAAGTTATCTAAAAGTTTTGATTTGGTAATCTAAAATGTTAATAATAAATTATACTTAAAGCAAAGATTTAACCCAATCGTATGATTATGATTTCTAGAAGAACATATATCATGAGACTATGTTGGGGTTTATGATACTAAGAATCATACATCAAGTGTACATGTCTAAAACTTACTTGGGGAAGTGGTAACACAACAAAGAAGTCAATAAGAAAGTATCCAGAGAGATAATTGAGAGCTATTCTTTTAGGATGGTCAACTAGATCACCCGAACCCACAACTCTAGTTTCAGGAGCAACATAAGCCAATCTAAACTGCAAGATGCAAATGAACAGCCATCAACCTCTTTAGTATATAGACCAGAATCAAATAAGAAGAACAAGAACAAAGCTATGTGTGCATCAATGTTTTCATAATTTCTTGCACAACTTACATGCACTAGGACTAGATACAACATATTATGATGTTATCATGTGCTTCAGTTTGTGGCGCATTACTCTCATATTTATAACCTGTAATGCTATAAGTTTGCCAGTAACAACACTACATACCAAAACTTACCTTATCCCAACTCTTTATTTTACCTCAAGTACCTGTCGCGATCAGTTGACACTAGGACATGAGTATGGACACTAGGCCACTTGTTTTTGGTCAAATACATGACAAATTTTCAGAATATTGCCAAGTAAAACACTTGGACAGATATTCATGTTGAAAACTTCCAGCAGAGTCCGGTTTAACAAAGACCAAAACTAGTAATTAGAAATTACTGCTTGAACAAAAAAAAAATCAGTTTGGTTGCATTCTGCTATTCAGTTTACAGTTTTCATTTATACAGTATCAGATAACACACTACAAATATATTAAGTTCTGACACAGCCCATGTCTTCATTTAATCTGTCATGTTACTTTGGTCTTTAATATTTAACGCTGGTCCATGACATGTGGAAAACTTAACAACGATGATAAGAAAAATTAATAGATTTCTATAAAAAGAGAGATAATAGGCTTACCTGAAGAAGCATGTGCAATAAGTAAATAAAGTCAGTCAGGCTTCTTAACGATATCAGTACTTTCGTCAAGGTCCGATTGAATACAATGCATTTGTGTTTCTGTTGAAATAGAATGACATGTAAAAGGTAAGTTATTTTGCTCCATCAAAAAATCCTAAAATAAAAAACAAGCATGTACAAGAAAGCCTTTTTGACTAAAGATGGAGGTGAAAACCGTAATTGATGTAGTTAAAGTTTAGTAACATGTGTGGTAATTGTTAGTAGGATATGTGCTTGCCTATGAAGAACAATGAGTAAGTATATGGCGATCAACTTGCAATATATTAACTCATAAGATACAGAAAATTCTAATAGGCCATCTTAATTAAAGCATAGAAGTATACTAAAATCTGGTAAGTTGTAGCAGAAAATGACATCAATTCTCATGGTTCACTAGCACATCTAAGGAAAGTAAGAAAGAATTTACATCTAAATCAATAAGGCAAGACTTCTTGAACAATAATTCATAAAGACCTCAGGGAGTAACGAGAGAACACCAGTAATAAGTAAGAGTTTATAACTCTAATCATCTATAGAAAAATGTCCCTACCTCATTTACGGACAGCAGAAAAAAGAAGAGTGGGTCCAAAAACACTGCAAATAAGCACGAGATGACGAAGAACTTATTCCACTTCTGAACAATTTTAGCATGAGGATTCATGACCCCAGGAATATATTGATACAGTGAAGAACAGGTTCTCCGCGCCCAACCCTTAGCATCTCCATAGTTGATATTAGGAAACTGCTGCCCAAACGCAAGTAGTGAACTTTTGAGAATATACAGATTAAATTTATGCTAAAAGTAAAATAAGAAAAGAAAGTGATTTCTGAGGGTCGTTCCATGTATGACAATCAATGTACAATCAATGTCCAAAATGCTAGTTTAGTTGCAATAACTTCTTTCTCTACATATTAAAGATTGAGTTCTCAGTGTTTCCCAGTGTTTATTGTCTAAATTCTAGCAAACAGAAAGCATGTGATGTACTTCAACCTATCCAATCTTGTCTGCAAACATGAAAACCTTAATGCATACCCACTAAAGCAAAACACTGCCAACAAGACAGCAACAATACACCTCATACCTTTACTAAAGATAATCTACCATGAAATGCTTTAGAGGGTTCAACAATCAA
This sequence comes from Kitagawia praeruptora, assembly GCA_037693485.1. Taxonomy (NCBI): domain Eukaryota; kingdom Viridiplantae; phylum Streptophyta; class Magnoliopsida; order Apiales; family Apiaceae; genus Kitagawia; species Kitagawia praeruptora. The sequence continues at coordinate 104,431,471 of CM075345.1, forward strand.
CAGTGTTGCACAAAACTTGTACACAAACTAAGCAATGCAGTGTGCAGTGTGACCTGTAGTGATGAAAGCACATAGCCCCAATATATGTACCAACGTCATCAGTGCTAAAGTTGTGAAGTACAAATTTTGGAAAAAAAGTGAAGATTTAAACACTCAGGCAAACAGGGCGTAAATAAGATCAAGTTTTTTTAGACAAGGGGAGGATCAAACCTTCTGGTCAAATACACTAGATGCTTTTACGTTCTTTCGCTGCCCCTCAAAGTAAGTTGGGCATGTCGTGCAGTAAGGATCACTACACATTCCCAGTGGACCAGACCTTAATAAATGTTCATTTGTCCTCTCATGGTTTCTATCTGACCAATCATTCTGATCCACTCCTTTGACTGAAGGGTAATTATCAAATGTAGCCTCCATTGCATTGCTCCCCATTGCACCTTGTGCAGGCTCAAATAAGTTCTCATTGCCGCGGTTTGCATATAGAGGACCACTCATTTGTATGTATGGTATTTTTTTTTCACTACGCAGCGGACCAGTATGACCTATAAAAGTATTTACTTTATCACTGGGATCCAGAGAAGGCATTGGAATGGATATTGATGCACTACGCATTCTGGTTGTGGACCTTCTAAACTGAGGTTTCTCATTTTCATCCATTTGCATGTACCTGGATGATAGCATCGGTACCTCATCTTTTTCTGAAGCATCCATTACTCAAGTTGTTCACCTAATTCAAGAAAGAGTAGATTAACTACCAGTGTCTTTCCAACAAATGCAATACGTACTGACCCATATCTGACAAGAAGAAATCAAACTAATCATGTTTGAAGCATTGTTCAAAATGAGAAACAACTGTCAAAGACATGAAGTATGATATGACTTAAAATGCCATATGGAAAATGAACGGAATCAATTCTAAGATCAGTGGCAATTCATCTGAAGCAAATTCTGGCGATGCTAAAAAAATGCAGTCTCTAATGCTAGAAGACGTAAAACCGGTACATAAAAAGTTTCATCTGAACATTAAAAAGGAACCAGCATCTGGTTTTGATTTTTTCCAACCAGACGGATAGAGTCCGATTCTTTAAAAGAAAAAATGCAAAATAGTGCCTTTTATATACAGCATCACGTAAACCTTAATATAGACTACTAACTTCCATCTTTATTTCTTCTAAGGATGTGATATGCATATATGCATACCACATCCTTAGAAGTCACAACTGAATTTGCTTGGGGAGGGGCAGACATAACCCCCTGCTCCAAGCAATAGAGATTTTCGGGAGGCTATTTCCGAAGAAACCCGGTTTTATCAATTAAAAGTAAAAGTATGAATACATAGCTAAACCTGTGAATTACTGTAAAACCCTAAGCATTAGCAAAGATACTTAGCAATTACTCTTGATTCTGATCATCTAAAGGCAAGACTCCTTCCCTCACACCCCATTTCTTAAAAATCAAAGTCACATAAAAATATGTTAACCAACAAAATGAGTCATAAATTCAAAAACAAGATAAAGGGGTGTCATAATTTTCAACATAATGCTAAATTCAGCAAACATGGTCAAAAACAATTACATAACCCTGAGAAGAAGAAAAAAGAATCAAACACAAAGAATTCAAACTACAAATTCACAAACCTGTATAAAGCTAAAATGGTAAGCTAAAAATTCAACAAGTCAGTATAGTGAGTAATATATGATACAAACATAATATATAAAGTGAAGTAAAAAGTGGTGAAGACCAAAAGACTTGACCTGTGCAACAAACGAAGTTTCCAAGTGTTGAGTAGCGGAAAGAAGAGTCTTTGGTGAGCAGGTAATATACACACATGTGTCTGTGTGTATATTTAGACCATTAGTGCAAATAAATACAAGACAGTTGAACGACTTTATTATTATTATAGTTAGAATGGTGGGAAAGAAAGAACAACAAGGCCCCGTTGAGAAATGTTCATTTGTTTTTTTTCAACGGTCTACGTTTTCGGAAATGTTCATTTGTTTTTTGGGAAAATAAATTATTTCGTCCTTCAACTTTATGCTATTTTTGGTTTGAGTAAACCTTAGCATACATCCTTATTCACTACTAACACACTACTAGTATTAAAATAGAGTCCCTGGTGATATGGGCTAAAAGTAAGCCCTAAAGACACATTTAATGTGGCATTGATTAGACCTAGAATGGTCCAAACGTGGGGCCCACCAGATGGGCCCAAACCCCAGTTATAATATTAATTTCGTAATTAATATTTAGGGATAATTAACAGCTGGGAGATACAAGTCAATAAGGACATTATCTCTACAAAGAGTAGCCTCCAAGCCACACAGTCATACAAGGAAACAGACTCCTACAAGGAATGGATCCGGAACCTTCCTAGAGGCGGTGACTTGCCCACCAAGTCACCTAACCCTACTACGATTTTAGGGCTTCTCAGCCTATATAAAGGGTCTGACCCCTCATCTCAGAACTACGTTTTATTGGCTTGATTCTCTTAATACAGAGATACGTAGGCATTCTGTGAGGACCGTTTAAGTCTCGAACGCAGAAGCAGCCATTAAAGCACGAAGCTCACGAACCCTAGCAATAAATACACATAAACCCTAGCCGCAATCTAATAACCTCGTTTTTATTCCACAACATTTGGCGCCGTCTATGGGAAAAAGACATCAACCATGGTTCAAACACGAAGAACTGCACCAAGCACTACGGAGCCAATCGCTACCGAGGCCCTACCTCTTAGCTCTGCTCCGCCCCTTACTGAACAAGTGCTACCGACATCTGAGCAATTACCTCCAACATCCGGGACTATCGTTCCATATCAAGTTTCTCAACCCCTAGGGACGACTACCCATGTTGAGAGTACGCTACCTCCGATCGTCCACACAATTCCAGGAACTAACCCGGGGATTTCTTCCCTGATTGTAGACCCCAACAACCCTACACGAGGGGTTCGGATCCACACCACGGATCTCCCCATAAGCACCAATCCAATGTATGGGATGCCCAATTACGGAGCTGGACCGAGTGGTCATGCCCTATATATTCGAGATCGAGATTATCGCGATTTTTCTGGTCCTTATTCAGATGAATCATCTTCTGGCGATGATTACGAGCGTGATGAAGCTCCGAGGAGGCGACGTGCAAGTAAAGAGCCTATGGGGAGAACTCGAACTATCCATGATGGACTCCCTTCAACAGCTGCTGAGAGGATTAAGGCTTATGAAGCCGAGATCTTAAAGTTAAAGGAAGATATGGCCAGGGAGCAAGCCAGATCAAATCAGACTTTGCCACCTCCCACGTCAGGACCGATTCCCTTCATAGATCTGGAGAGGCCTCCAAGGAGGCAAAGAAGGACTACCGTCCCACCTGAAAGAACTACAAGGGTGGAAACCCCTAAAAGCAACCCCAAGGATCTGATGCCACTTGGGGACCCTGATGATCCCACACCTCCGTTTACTGAGGACGTGATGAATGCCCACATATCAAGGAAGTTCAAGATGCCGACAATTAAGGCTTACGATGGAACGGGTGATCCCGCAAATCATGTTAGGACGTTCTCGAACGCACTATTACTACAGCCTGCAAGTGACGCCTTGAAGTGTAGGGCGTTCCCTCAAACCTTGTCGGGCATGGCTCAAAGATGGTATAGCCGACTCCCTGCAAACTCAATTGGCTCCTTTAAGGAGTTAAGTGCTGCTTTTGTTAGTCAATTTATCAGCGGGAGAGTTCATGAAAAAAGTTCTGCATCTCTCATGTATGTGGTACAAGGGAAGAATGAGAATTTGAGAGATTATCTTAAGAGGTTCACCAAGGAGACATTAAATATTACTGATTTAGAGAACAAGGTGGCCATGGTAGCCCTGGAGCACGGCACCACTGATCTTTACTTTAAAAGGTCATTGGCAAAGCACCCACCCGAGAATATGGCTGAGCTCCAACGAAGGGCTGATAAGTATATCAAGGCCGAGGACAGCACCATGAAGGATGTCATGATAAACAATGGAGGCAACGGGAACTCCAAGAAGCGAAGGCAAGACCAGGAGTATGATGACCAGGAATATGATGCTAGGGACAAGTATCCCCGAACTAGTGAGGACTCCGACTCTGCCCCTAAGAAGAGCCAAGGACCAAGGTTCACTGAGTATGCAAGGTTGAACACTCCCAGGAGTCGAATCCTATTGGACATTGAGAAGGATAAGGATTTCCGATGGCCGAAGCCACTCAGGGGTGATCCCACAAAGAGGAACAAAAATCAGTATTGCAGATTCCACAAAGACGTGGGGCATGACACTGATGACTGTAAGCAACTCAAAGATGAGATCGAGTTCTTGATCCGTAAAGGGAAGTTGGGCCACTTCACTAAGGGTGAAGATCGTGATAATCAGAGAAGAGAGTATGATAGGAACGACGACGATCGGGATCGCACCCCACAGCCCCGAGGGCCAGTGATCAACATGATCTCAGGAGGCCCGACTGCGGCCGGGACGACAAGGAACTCTCGGAAGGCTTATGCCCGAGAAGTGATGCATATTGTCGGAGAGACACCAAAGCGTGCAAAAACCGAAGTAACAATCGAATTTGATGATTCAGACCTTGAAGGGGTGAAGTTCCCCCATGATGACCCGCTGGTCATAACACCCATGATTGGGAATTCAGAGGTGAAGCGAGTCTTGATAGACAATGGAGCTTCAGTGGACATTTTGTTCCATGATGCATTCGTGAAAATGGGATACAACGACTCTCAGTTGACCCTATCTAACATGCCTATATATGGATTCAGCGGAGTAGAGACTAAAGTTGAAGGAACTATTTTGTTGCCCGTCACCATCGGACAGAAGCCAACAGAGGCCACTCAGATGCTGAACTTTTTGGTTATCAAAGCGTCTTCCACCTACAATGCCATCCTCGGGAGGACTGGACTCCATGCTTTTAAGGCTGTGGCCTCAACCTATCACATGAAGATCAAGTTTCCAACCAGGAATGGTGTAGGAGAACAAAAAGGCGACCAGAAAATGGCTAGGAGCTGTTATGTAGCCGCGTTAAGGCCTGATGGAGTCGGGGGGCAGGTCCTTCCGATTGAAGACATGGACGTTTGTAGTGATAAGGAACATCAAGAAATCGAGGGGCAGGAGATTGTACCCCAAGCTGTAAGTGAACTTCAGAATAAGAATGAGGTGACCAGAAGGAGTAGTGAGTGCTCTATTTTATTGGAGCATCAAAAAGCAAAATCAAGTGGTGCTTGTATAGTCCTACAGAGCCCTGATGGCTTCGCGATTGAATGTGCCTTGAAGTTGAATATTTTTCGACAACCAATAACGAGGCAGAGTATAAAGCCTTGAAAGCCGGACTAGGCTCGTCTTTAGCCATGAGGGCCAAAAATCTTAAAGTCTATGGAGACTCAAGGTTGGTGATAGCCCAAGTGAGTAGAGCTCTAAAAGCCAAAGATGAAACGATGTTGAAATATCTGAAAATTGTAAAATCACAGTTGGTATGGTATGATTCGAGGAATACCAACTTGTATAACCACCGATGCCTTGTCCAAATTCGCCTCGTCTGAAATCGAGAACTACACTAGAAGTGTTTACTATCAGGTCTTGGAGACCCCACTATAGAGCGCAAATTGTTGGCGCCCATCGACGTTGGAAGTTGCTAGACAGACCCCCATCAAAGCTCATCTTGAGACTGGTTGGCTCCATGATAATGCCTTGGAGGCACGAAACTGTCAGTGAGAGCATTGAGATACGCATTCGCCCTGATGGCCAACAAGGCCGTTTGCCTCAAATTAAGCTGGTTGTTTGAATTGAAGGCCTAAAAATCAGGAACTAGTAGCTAAATTCAAACCAAGGCAAGGTCCTACAAACCAAGGAAAGACCCGAAAGAAGAGGGAGAAGGTCAACCGGCTGTAGCCTATTGGAAACCTTTGTGGGCCATCAACACAAAGTGGACTTTAAAAAGGCCAAACAGCACCAGGCCTGTTAAGGCCCAAGTCAAAGTCAAATAGGGTTCCAATAAAGGAAAGCCCAAACATGTAATTAGGGCCCACGAGGAGAGGTCCCAAATTCTCATGAGCCTAAGGCCCAAAACCAAACAAGAGTCCCCAACAAAGTTGACTGAGGTCAAAACCAACGACCTCACTTTGTAGTACATTTCCGAGCTCAATCAAACGACCAGAAAAGTCTTAAATTCGAGGTCGAAAATATGCTATGGCTAAGTCATAAATTTGAGGTCGAAAAAGAACAGAAAGTCACGAAAAATCCATACGACTTGAAATCCATTTGAGGTCGATATTCCTTAGAATTAAGATCGTGAGTCTGAGCTCGAAAATGAATTAGAAAATATGGAAATTCCTAACGACCTAGGATTAATTTTGAGGTCGTTTTAACGTTATTTGAGCTCGATAATTTCAGGTCGAAAAAACACTGGATTTCTACGAAAAAAGCCACGATCTGGCCCCTATTTGAGCTCGTTTTTTGAGCTCGAAATTGAACAAATTGAGCCTAAAACTTCCAGGTCGAAAATGACTTGAAAAATAGGTCAAAAGGATACGACCTGGGACTGTTTGAGCTCGTCCATTGAGCTCGAAATTGTACTAGATGAGCTCGAAAAGCTCAGGTCGAAAATGAACTAAACGAGCTCGAAAAAAGCCACGACCTGGGACAGTTTGAGCTCGAAAATTGAGCTCGAAACTGAGCTCGAAATTGAGCTAAAAAAAAAAAAAAAAAAAAAAAACATGCAATTTTGGAAGCAAAATTAGTGATAAAATTTTAGAAAAATAAGTCGACCCCAGCCAGGGGCTCTGCCCCTTGGACCCCGCCCGGGGGCTGCCGCCCCTTGGACCCCGCCCGGGGGCTGCCGCCCCCGGACCCCCGCTAGCACCATTTAATGCCGATTAGCACATATTAGTGCCTGTTAGCACCGATTAGCACCGTTTAGTGCCGGTATAGCACCGTTTAGCGCCGATTAGTGCCGTTAGTGCCGTTTTATGCCATTTAACATTGTTTAACACTGTTTAAACATTGTTTAAGGCTGATTAGCGCTGTCTAGTGCCATTTAACACCGCTTAGTGTCGTTCAACATCGTCGTAAATTGCGTCGGTCGCTCCACGCTTTACATTAAGATGATAAGTTGAAAATACTCATGTAAGAGCAATAAACCCTGACCCAAGTCTCATGTAAGGCCGTTATAACTTCAAGGAAAACCTGATCAGTTTTCCTAGAAGTTGGGGGGCAAATGATATGGGCTAAAAGTAAGCCCTAAAGACACATTTAATGTGGCATTGATTAGACCTAGAATGGTCCAAACGTGGGGCCCACCAGATGGGCCCAAACCCCAGTTATAATATTAATTTCGTAATTAATATTTAGGGATAATTAACAGCTGGGAGATACAAGTCAATAAGGACATTATCTCTACAAAGAGTAGCCTCCAAGCCACACAGTCATACAAGGAAACAGACTCCTACAAGGAATGGATCCGGAACCTTCCTAGAGGCGGTGACTTGCCCACCAAGTCACCTAACCCTACTACGATTTTAGGGCTTCTCAGCCTATATAAAGGGTCTGACCCCTCATCTCAGAACTACGTTTTATTGGCTTGATTCTCTTAATACAGAGATACGTAGGCATTCTGTGAGGACCGTTTAAGTCTCGAACGCAGAAGCAGCCATTAAAGCACGAAGCTCACGAACCCTAGCAATAAATACACATAAACCCTAGCCGCAATCTAATAACCTCGTTTTTATTCCACAACACCTGGCGGGGCCCATTTTAATAAAACAAAAAATAAAAAAATTATTTACAGTATAATATACTAGTCCTATAATTTAGGTAGTGAGTTAGTAGTGAATAAGGATGTATGCCAATATTTATTCTTTTGGTTTAGGTCTCTGAACTATGAAAAATAATATACGGATACCTAAACTTTTAAAATTTCTGATTGACATCCTTCCTTTCGCGGAATTAAGTGAAAATTTAACATGTTAATCTTCGAGTGATTATAAGAACATGGGTGGTGAAAGTTTTCAATTTCGAGTTCACTAACATATGCAAATCTGCAGATTTTAGTAAGTTTTTTTTCGTGTTCTTGAAATTAAAGTACAGATTTCTATATGTTAGTGAATTCGAAATCGAAAATTTTCACCACCCATGTTCTTATAATCACTCGAAGATTAACATGTTAAATTTTCACTTCATTTCGCGAAAAGAAGGATGTCAATCAGAAATTTTAAAAGTTTAGGTATCCGTATATTATTTTTCATAGTTCAGGGACCTAAACCAAAAACAGCATAAAGTTGAAGGACGAAATAATTTATTATCCCTTGTTTTTTTCATGGATTTCGAGTGGACACAATTGATTTAGTTAATTTTTTTTATACAATCCAAAAATTTCTTCCGCTCATGTGGTAAAATTGGAAATTTTTATTGATGATATAAATGTTATACACGAGATTATTTTATTTATTACTTTTACAATTATGTATATGGAAATATCTGCCATTTGACAAGTTAACATTCTTTGGATGAAAAACCAAAATACCCACTTTTTATTTTCAATTGCCCAAAATATCGATCGGGAGAATCGTCCACCTTTTTTACCCACAGGCCACGCATGTTTAACATGCGTGGAGGGTATAGGCATATGTCCAATGCGTACAGCACATATACGCACTTTCCTAATGCGTACACTTTGTTAAATGCAGTTGTTGGAGTCCATGAACAGTACCGTAAATACGCATGTAGAACATGCGTGGACCACGATACGCATGTCCAACATGCATATTGGATACTATTCATCGTCCCCTGCGTAAGCTCGTCAGAGCGTTTTCCGCCCAAAAAATCATAAACCTCGTTCAGTCCTTTCCAGACATCTTTCATTCACAAGCCATATATCAAAATGATCGCCTTTGTGTACTCTACAAGCCTATACCAACAATTTCTCATTTGTTTCGCCGGAATCCAATGCCCCAAATCGAGTTTTTTTCCCGATTTTGTTCTCAGATCAGTTCGAAGTCGCCCCTGCGGGGCTAGAATCTACAAATCAAACGGGTGAAAATGAAGAGGGAGTTCTAGGCTTCATTTTGATGCCCTCACGAGCAGTAGAGTTAGTCGGAGTGTCGAAAACGGAATAGGGACGACTGGAAGCGATTTTGAGGGGAAGAACGATGCCGGAGTTGCAAGTGAATAAATGACATCATTGCGCATCCCTCAGATGCATGATGAGGGATACGCATTCAAGGAATGCGTATCGTGGATCACGCATATGGAGAATGCGTACTTGGTGGATAAAAAGGGTAGCCTTCACCGCAAATGGATATTTCGGGCACGTTGTAAGAAAATGTGGTGTAGTTTGGGCATTATTTCACATTCTTTTCTATATAGGTTAAGCATGATAAATTTTGCACATTTTTCTTTTGTATATAAGTTAAGTATGAAAAATATACTTAGAAAAAAAAAGTATGAAAAATATTACACATAAAAGGGTAAATGATTATGAGGGTGTTTGGGATTGCTTAAAATAAGTTACTTTTGACTTAATGGAGGTGTTTTTAACTTAAAGGAGAAAGTGAAGTTGTTTACTTTAAGTTGAATGAAAGTGTTTGGGTAATTTTACTTAAAGTTAAATGAGGATTTAATAATTTTGATTTAAAATGAAATTTGACTTAAAAAAAAAATTTAATTCATAATATTTGAACTTTACAAGAATCGTGAAAAAAGAAAAAAAAAAAAACTTCATAAGTCATAAGTCATAAGTCAAAAGTACCTAAATGGAACTTATGACTTAAAGCATTTTTTTAACTTAAAGCCGGGCTTTAAGCCGTTTACCCAAACAGGTCGAGAACAACTTAAAGCTCCTTTTTACTTTAAGTGCATGTTCCCAAACAGGCTCTATATCAACAACTAAAATTTTTGATTTGCAGTAATTTTTCTTTTATATTATGATTAACTTTTAAATAATTATTTTTGTAACAGTTATTTTATTTACAATTTAATATATATTTTAGTCATGTTAATTACTTTTCATAAAGACAATGGTATTAATAACTTATATTGATTAAATTTATATTTTTACAAGATTATAATATTAATAATAATAGCAATTGTGTACTCCCTCCGTCCCAGCCGGTTCTTTACATGGCGGCGGGGCACGGAGGTCAAGGATAGTGGGTGTAAAGTGGGTGTAATATTGTTAAAATAAATGAGGTAGTGGGTGTAATAGTGATTTTATTGTTAAAATAAGTGAAGTAGTGGGTGTAATAGTGATTTTATTGTTAAAATAAGTTAAGTAGCGGGTGAAATAGTGTAAAGTATTGTTAAAATAAGTGAAGTAGTGGGTGTAATAGTGTTAAAACTTACTATTTTGGGTAATGTAAAGAAATGGTGGGACGGCCCAAAAAGGAAATTGTAAAGAAATGGATGGGATAGAGGGAGTAATTAACATCATGTATTATCTAGAATTAATATAAATTATTAATTGTAATATGTTGTTTAGAAAATTTTAATCTATCGTTTTAATGAAATAGTTTATATATAGAATATATTTTAGTATTAGATTAGTAATTATTCTATATTTACTAAAAATTTAGTGATTATTAAATTTTTTTTTTACGATTTAACTGTTAAACCAAATTACAAACTATTATACCTATATATGTTTGCTTAAAATAGTTTAATATGGATAGAAAACTCATTTTTAGATATATTTATATATTTTTAATATCATTTTGAACAAGAAAGGATTAAGATTTTACTAGTTTATATTATTGAAAACACGCTTCCTCAATTAAAAGTTCAATTTTATTATGAAAGACGGATAATTTCTTATACATTCAAACTTAAAAGATTAAATATACGGTTATGAAATGTTAATTTCAAACTCGAACACAATTATACGGCACCATTACACTAAATAATACTAATTTTATCATCGTAAGCAACAAACAAAATTCAATAAAATGAGTAAATATTTATGATTAATACAACATTTGTATAAAGCCAAAGGTGATGAATACCTTAACTGACTTAACAAGCTCAAATGACATATTTTTACAATGGATTTCATACAACATGTATTGACGCGTGTAATGCCTTAATTTGTTGAAAGCCAAATGTATCACTTTTACGTATCTATAAATAGTTGTTTGTTCGAAGACATCCAATTTTGAAATAATCATAAAGGTATAATTAGCCTGTTTGGCTCAGCTTATTATATGGATTTATGGACTTATTTTCGGATAAAAATTTTATATTTTGATAAAAAAAATTTATACAAGTAGTTAATGTATGTTTGAGATTCAATAAGTTTAAAAAATAAGTTGGAAAGTTAGGAATCTCTAACTTTGTCTTAAAATAAGTTAACTTATTTTGAAAAAAAGTTCCCCAACCACCCCCAATATCTTGGCTCTTAATTTTTCTGAAGTTTGCAAGATATTCACCCTTGTCGAAAACGTCCAAATCAACAAATTGTATATGGAAATTTACATTTTCAAAATACTTTATATTCAAATTTTACCAAAAACACATCCATGTCATCAACAAAATAAATTGAAAAGGCACTTGTCAATGATATATATGGCATGTTTGGCATAGCTTAATTATGTCGATTTATGACTTATTTTCGGGTAAAAAATTTATATTTTGATAAAAAAAAAATATACTAATGTTTAATGTATCTTTGAGATTAATAAGTTGCAAAAATAAGTTGGAATGTTAGAAATCTCTAACTTTATCTTAAAATAAGTTACCTATTCTGGAAAAAAGTTTTCCCAACCACCCCGTACTTATGTGATTACGTTACCTTGACATTTAAACCAAACCAAACCAAACATACCCAGTATATCCCGCATAGAGCAGGATCTGGGGAGGGTGAGATGTACGCAGACCATGCCCCTACCTTTTACGGTAGGGAGGCTGTTTCCGTGAAGACCCCCAGCTTAGTGCACGACAGAAAAATAGTGAGTGATATTTACAAAGGCTTCACAAATTTTTGAAAAGATCGCAGCCATACATGAGCCCATGGCTTAGATCACATGGGACTTACCTACGTGGAGGTTATCCATTCCGAACTCGAAACACTCTGATCTAATATGACACTTCGCACAAATCCCTGTGCCCATGGCTTTGAACACATGAGCTAAGCTCCCTGTACCTGTAAAACTAAAAAACAAAGGACAATATAAAACGAAAAATGAGATCGATAACGCCAAACTTCTAGAATAAAGCTAACCGGGACAACCCAACTCTGAGGCTCTCAACAACAGAGCCGCTCCCTAACAGAGAATCCACCACTCTGATCCGACGCCTCCAAGCACACCTATCCGCGGTCATGGTCTCATTTAAGTTTAATGCCTTCATATCCAACCTAAGCTGCTCTTCCCATGATCTCCTCGGTCTACCTCTCCTCCTCACCCCCACAACCGAAAGACTCTCGGCCCTCCTCACTGGGGCTTCAGCCCGCCTCCTACTGACGTGGCCGAACCATCTCAACCTCCCTTCCCTAACTTTCGCAGACAAAGGTGCCACTTCCAGCTCGCTCCTAAAAACCACATTCGGGATTCTGTCCAACATCGTGCGTCCACAAGACCACCGCAACATCCTCATTTCTGCCGCTTCCAACTTGCTCTCGAAAGCCTTCTTCGCTGCCCAACACTCAGAACCATACAACATCACAGGACGGATTGCTGCTCTATAGAACTTCCCTTTCAACTTTAAAGGTACTTTCTTGTCGCACATCACCCCTGACGCTGCCCTCCACTTTAGCCAGCCAGCCAGCCACTTTGACATATATTTATCTTTATTCTACACTATAACTATAATATCTGGTTATTTAATAAAAACGGTACCAAACTAATGCGGATGCTTAACTTGCACCTTGACTTGGTATTTGGTTTATATACCTCGTCTGAAGACTTTTATGTACGTAAATTTCTGAACAGTAGCATTATTTTTTGAGTAATTTGTATACTGTGGCGTGATGGTGAGCCGTGCAGGAAAGGGGAACTCTACGTGTGTCACATACTATTTTATGAAAGGGTCCTGGTCACTGACAAATGATTGTCAGGGACCGGTTATTTAACAATCGGTTCCACAGCCGTTGGATTAACGATTCAACGGCTGAGATTAAAAAAAAAAAAATTTACTGTCCGCTATAATTTTCCGCGGATAGGCAAATTGCCTGTCCGCGGAAATTAATTTACTGTCCGCTATAATTTTCCGCGGATAGGCGATTGCCTATCCGCGGAAAATTTCCGCGGACAGGCAATTTGCCTATCCGCGAAAAATTATAGCGGACAGTAAAAAAGTTTTGTAATCCAGGGGGGCCGTTGGATCAACGATCCAACAGTTTAGGAAGTTGATCCAACGGTTTAGGAACCGATTGTTAAATAACCGGTCCCTGACAAATGATTGTCAGGGACCAAAACCCTTTATGAAATGCCAAACAATTATTGTAGGTGTAGTACTAATACAGAGTAATACTTACATACTTCACAAAGTATCTTCTTGGAATGAAATTAAATGGGAATTGACACATTTGGTTGAGATTGCTAAGTTTACAAATCAACGGATGATAAGGGAACAATTTGGTACTCAATTTGTATTTTTGTATGAGAATATTGTTCCTGAAATTACCTTAACTTACCTAAGCCGTAGTTCTTATAAATAAGTGGTCCCGCAAGAGCATTTTTGTGAAATCTAAATTACCTATGAGATTTTTCTTTGATTTTTGGAAATATCTCAGGGAAAATACCTGAGATTACATCATTCTCTTTTTGTATCATCTTAGAGCATCTCCAATGGGGTTGGTTAAAGTGATTGGCTAAAATGATAGAAAATATTGATTATGTAAAATTTATTGAACCTGTAAGGCGTTGTGCTTCGATGGTATTGGCTATATTGATTGGCTATGGTATGTTATTATTATTTTAAGTTATTATAAATAGAATATATCATTTGAATATGGTAAGAGATGATGTGGAATCTTCTTACAGGTCTCTAGAGGTTCGACAAATATAGCCAACATGGCAAAAAATATAGACATTGGCTAAAAATATAGATAAGGGAAACGATCCATTGGAGTTGATTTTTTTTTTTTACATAATCTCTATAATTTTTATTTATAATATGTTTTAATTATTTTTAGCTAAGGGCTCAACATGATTGGAGATGCTCTTATACACTACAAATTCAAAATTGAATTCAGCAACTTATCGTTAAAATAAATCATTCACTTCTTTAATGATTCTGTTTTGTAAAATTATTCTTTATCACCAATGGAAGTCAGCACATAAAGCTTATAGAGATGTATAAAAAGCTCGAACCCGAAAATCTGGCCCAACCCGATTCGGCAAAGCCCGGTCAAAGTCCGGCCCGAGAGCCTTAAACGGTCCCTATATTTTTGGGCAAAGCCCAGCCCGGCCCGGCTCGGCAAAAGCCCGGTCTTAGCCCGATCTTTTAAAAAGCCTGGTCTTCGGCCCGGCCCGATTAAAAGCCCGGTTCGGCCCAAAAAAACCGGGTAAAATTCGATTATTCTAGTATACTTACATAAATATTTATGTATTTACACTTCCTATAAATATAAAAATAATTTAAGTACATATATATTTACATATCTATCTATCTATTCTATTATATTAAAGCCGAAACATTAAAAGTTTGGTTGGTTGGTTGGTACCTATTGAATTTACCTAATTACCCTTACTTAACTATTAACTAATTACATAATTTCCTTTTTCATATTAAACATATTACCTTTTCTATTTGTCACTAACTAATTAATTTCCCTTTTAAGGTAAAGCACAATAACTTTTATATTTTATCTAACTAAAATTTCTCCTTTCTTATAAACACTACAAGCAATTTTGAAAATAACATAATTATATTATAATTACTATTAACTAATCAATTACCTTTTTCAGCCAAAACATGTTACCTTTTCTCTATTCTATAACTAAAATATCTCTTTAACTAAAATATCTTTTTTTACAAATATATCACGGGTGGTTCTATTTAATAAATAATAATATTTTAATACTAATAATTATCAATTACCTTTTTCAACTAAAACATATCATCTTTTCCATATTTTATAATTCAAATTCCTTTTTTCTAGAAATATCATTGGCAACATTAATTTCTCACAATCTAAAGACATTATGAACAATTTAATTTAGTGAAATAACATAAATTAAATTATAATTATTATAAACTAATCAATTACCTTTTTCACCTAAAACATGTCATCTTTTTAATTTTCACATTACATTTTCTATTTTCTCAAAATAAAATCTATCTTTTTTCAATTATATCACGGGCGGTTCTATTTAATAAAATAAAATAACAATATTATAATGTTAATAATTAACCGATTAAGTTTAAGCTAAAATGTATCATCTTTTCTATATTTTCTAACTAAAATATCTCTTTTCTTTAAAATATCACGGGCAACACTAATTTTTCCTTTTCTTAAAACTTTACGAGCAATTTTATTTAGTAAAATAACATAATTGAATTATAATTACTATAAACTAATCAATTACCTTTTTCACCTAAAACATGTTTCCTTTTTAATTTTCTCTAACTAACACCTCACTTTTTTCAGTTAAATCACGACATTCTATTTAATAAAATAAAATTATAATTTTATAAGTACTTATAATTAACCGATTACCTTTTTGAACAAAGATGTATTTTCTTTTCAATATTTTCTAACTAAAATCCCTCTTTTCATAGAAATATAACGGATAACATTTATAAATATTTTTTCTGCTAATTAACATTTATGTAATTATTATCAAATCATCTCATTTAAAAATTTAAACCTCTAAAATTCATATTTTAAAAAAATTAAATCGAATTAATAAAACATATCATATAATATTAAAAGAAATCCGTGCATCGCACGGGTTTTAAGCTAGTTCTATTATATTAAAGCCGAAACATTAAAAGTTTGGTTGGTTGGTTGGTACCTATTGAATTTACCTAATTACCCTTACTTAACTATTAACTAATTACATAATTTCCTTTTTCATATTAAACATATTACCTTTTCTATTTGTCACTAACTAATTAATTTCCCTTTTAAGGTAAAGCACAATACCTTTTATATTTTATCTAACTAACATTTCTCCTTTCTTATAAACACTACAAGCAATTTTGAAAATAACATAATTATAATATAATTACTATTAACTAATCAATTACCTTTTTCAGCCAAAACCTGTTACCTTTTCTCTATTCTATAACTAAAATATCTCTTTAACTAAAATATCTTTTTTTACAAATATATCACGGGTGGTTCTATTTAATAAATAATAATATTTTAATACTAATAATTATAAATTACCTTTTTCAACTAAAACATATCATCTTTTCCATATTTTATAATTCAAATTCCTTTTTTCTAGAAATATCATGGGCAACATTAATTTCTCACAATCTAAAGACATTATGAACAATTTAATTTAGTGAAATAACATAAATTAAATTATAATTATTATAAACTAATCAATTACCTTTTTCACCTAAAACATGTCATCTTTTTAATTTTCACATTACATTTTCTATTTTCTCTAAATAAAATCTATCTTTTTTCAATTATATCACGGGCGGTTCTATTTAATAAAATAAAATAACAATATTATAATGTTAATAATTAACCGATTAAGTTTAAGCTAAAATGTATCATCTTTTCTATATTTTCTAACTAAAATGTCTCTTTTCTTTAAAATATCACGGGCAACACTAATTTTTCCTTTTCTTAAAACTTTACGAGCAATTTTATTTAGTAAAATAACATAATTGAATTATAATTACTATAAACTAATCAATTACCTTTTTCACCTAAAACATGTTTCCTTTTTAATTTTCTCTAACTAACACCTCACTTTTTTCAGTTAAATCACGACATTCTATTTAATAAAATAAAATTATAATTTTATAAGTACTTATAATTAACCGATTACCTTTTTGAACAAATATGTATTTTCTTTTCAATATTTTCTAACTAAAATCCCTCTTTTCATAGAAATATAACGGATAACATTTATAAATATTTTTTCTGCTAATTAACATTTATGTAATTATTATCAAATCATCTCATTTAAAAATTTAAACCTCTAAAATTCATATTTTAAAAAAAGTAAATCGAATTAATAAAACATATCATATAATATTAAAAGAAATCCGTGCATCGCACGGATTTTAAGCTAGTACTATTATATAAAAGCCGAAACATTAAAAGTTTGGTTAGTCGGTTGGTCGATCTGTACGATACCTGTTGATTTTACGTATTTAGCCTTACTCAATTACTACTAATTAATCAATTTCTTTTTCCAAATTAAACATATTATATTTTCTACTTTTCAATAATTAAATAATTTCCTTTTTCAAGTAAAATACAATATCTTTTATGTTTTATCTAACTAAAATTTCTCCTTTATGAATCAAATTTCTTTTTCAGGTCATATTACCTTTTATATTTTTCAATAATTAAATAATTTCCTTTTTCGGGTAAATTAGAATATCTTTTACATTTTATCTAACTAAAATTTCTCTTTTTTAAAAACATTACGAGCAATTTTGTTTAATAAAATAACATAATTATATTATAATTACTATTAACTAATCAATTACCTTTTTCATTCAAAACACGTTACCTTTTCTCTTTTCTCTAACTAAAATCTTTCTTTTTCCAATTATATCATGGACGATTACCTTTTTCAGCCAAAACACGTTACCTTTTTTCTTTTCTCTTACTAAAACCTCCTTTTTTCCAATAATATCACGGACGTTTCTATTTAATAAAAATAAAAAAACATTAAAAGTTTGGTTAGTCGGTTGGTCGGTCGGTGCGGTACCTGTTGATTTTACGTATTTAGCCTTACTCAATTACTACTAATTAATCAATTTCTTTTTCCAAATTAAACATATTATCTTTTCTACTTTTCAAGAATTAAATAATTTCATTTTTCAAGTAAAATACAATATCTTTTATATTTTATCTAACTAAAATTTCTCCTTTATGATTCAATTTTCTTTTTCAGGTCATATTACCTTTTCTATTTTTCAATAATTAAATAATTTCATTTTTCAGGTAAATTAGAATATCTTTTACATTTTATCTAACTAAAATTTCTCTTTTCTAAAAACACTACGAGCAATTTTGTTTAATAAAATAACATAATTATATTATAATTACTATTAACTAATCAATTACCTTTTTCATTCAAAACACGTTACATTTTCTCTTTTCTCTAACTAAAATCTTTCTTTTTCCAATTATATCATGGACGGTTACCTTTTTCAGCCAAAACACGTTACCTTTTTTCTTTTCTCTTACTAAAACCTCCTTTTTTCCAATAATATCACGGACGTTTCTATTTAATAAAAATAAAATAATAATATTATAATACTAATAATTAACCAATTCAACTAAAATATATAATCTTTTCAATTTTTTCTAATTAAATTCCTTTTTTTTCTAGAAATATAACGGACAACTTTAAATTTCTCAATTTCTAAAAACTATGAGCAATTTTATTTAGTAAAATAACATAATTAAATTATAATTACTATAAACTAATCAATTTTTTCTAATAAAATTCCCTTTTTTCTAGAAATATAACGGGCAACATTAATTTCTCATTTTCTAAAAACTATGAGCAATTTTATTTAGTAAAATAACATAATTAAATTATAATTACTATAAATTAATCAATTGTCATTTTCACATAAATCATATCATCTTCATGTTATTCTTACTTAATTATTTATAATTACTAATAACTAATAAATTTCCTTCTTCAGGTAAAACATGTTACCTTTTCTATTTTTCAATAACTAATCTTTTATCACATCAAATATGAGAAATTCTTTCCTTTTTCAAGTAAAATATGCTACCTTTTCTATTTTTCAATAGCCAATTTTTCTTTTTACGTAAAATACAGTTTATCAAGCTAAAATTTTTCCTTTTCTAAAAAAACTATGAGCAATTATGTTTAATAAAATAAAATATTCTAATTACTAATAATTAACCAATTACCATTTTCAGCTAAAATACATTATCTTTTTTATTTTTTATTTTTTTTTTCAGAAAAACCTATTTGGTTTGCTTTATTTAAGTACAATAAAATAATAACAATATAATAACTAATAACTAATCGATTACGTTTTTCAGCTAAAATATTTCATCTTTTCAATATTTTCAAACTAAAATCCATCATTTTCTAAAAATATCACGGACAACATATATATAATTATATCAGAACATATTTTTCTAAAATTTTAAGTCAAGAAAGTTTATGTTTAAAATTTTTAATTCAAATAAAAAACATTCTGTTATATTAAAGAACATCCGTGCATCGCACGGGTTTTAAGCTAGTTAATTATTAATTATAAGATTATTTATATGTATATATTACGATACATGAACGAAAACAAGTTAAGTACACGTGTAATTAATCAATATATCATCAAATCAAAAAGTAAATCGATAAATGTAAAATTTGTATCGGCAAAATAGATTATTTAACACATGTATACCATTATTACATAAAGAACATTCTTAGGTAACATTAAATCTCAATCCGATTTGATCCCGGAAAAAGCCCGATCCGGCCCGGCCCGCTTCAGGCCCGAAAAAAAGCCCACCGCGATCCGCTTCGAGGGCCTAAACGGGCTCACATTTTTCAGAGAAGCCCGATCCGGCCCGGTCAAAGTCAAAGTCCGGGCCGGGCTTTGACCAAAAAGCCCGGTCCGATGTGCCTTTTATGCATCTCTAAAAGCTTATCTAAAAACTTATTTCCTACTCAATACTCCCTCTGTCCCATCCATTTCTTTACAATTTCCTTTTTGGACCGTCCCACCATTTCTTTACATTACCCAAAATAGTAAGTTTTAACACTATTACACCCACTACTTCACTTATTTTAACAATACTTTACACTATTTCACCCACTACTTAACTTATTTTAACAATAAAATCACTATTACACCCACTACTTCACTTATTTTAACAATAAAATCACTATTACACCCACTACCTCATTTATTTTAACAATATTACACCCACTATCCTTGACCTCCGTGCCCAGCAGCCATGTAAAGAACTGGCTGGGACGGAGGGAGTATATAGTTATATACACAAGTCGTGCAAATAGTATTAGATGGTTGGGTTGAATGATCCTATAGTTAATAACTACAGTATAGGATAATTTCTTAAAATTAACCACTAAAATCAAGACACATTACATAATTTCCTAAAATTCTTGCGAGACCCTTATAAATAAAAGGTAACAAATATTTAAAATCACATGATAATTTTAAAGATTAACTTTAGGAAATCCTCCTAAATTTAACTTTAGTAACATTTCTCTCTAGTTATTATTACTATTACGAAACATATTATGTTTTTGACCATTGGATTTTGCTTGGCTAAAGTGAAAAAACAACCAACAGTTTTGTGGTCAAAACAGCACCAATGTTCTTCCGAATAACAGTGATTCTTACGAACTATACCTCCCCAACGACAATTAAACCCTAAAAGAATTATTCTTCTGTTGCAAAACATGCATCGTAGCTACTTGCTCTTGCCCCACCAAACCTGACCTTTTTAAGTCTAAGAGCTACTGTATTGGTAGTAACATTCTGATGAATTCACTGCTGGTGCTCAAACGTGTACAGTGGTATTAAATATATGTATTTAATTGCTTAAAACAATGTTTTGCAATATCTTATGTACCTCTGTAATGGCTTCAACTTCTTAACACCCAAACTGTACTTTACTACAAGCTCATGAACTACAATATTGACACTACAGATAAAGATGAAAAACCACGATACAACAAAAACACATACATTAACAATCAGTAAATCTCTTTGTTTTGAAATGGATGAAATACATATGCATCTTACTGGTCCCTTCCAACTCCAAGAATCAACTGTCCAAGATGAGTTAGGTATGGTTCCGCTTGGGCACTGCTACTCAAAATTGGTCTCAAACTCCGTAGTTCACTGGTAAATTCCTTTTCAAATTTCCTGCACATGGGCTCAAAATGTGAGTGACAAGACGTGCATACACAATTACACATGCATAAACAGGGGATAAGATTTTAACGTACAGAATCGGTTCAACAAGAGATTTGTCTTCACTGGCTAATTTTAGCTTTTGAGATGGGTTTCTTCGTTTTACTGGTTTTGATTTCTTTGTCTCATGTGAGGTATTTGATTGTGCGTCCGTCTTAGGTATATCAATTGAAGACGTAATCAACCATTGAGTTACGGCCGCATACTGAAGACATATTGATTTCAGCTTCTCCATTTTCTGCTTATCAAAACCATTTTCTGTTATAAGACTATTACTGATTGATAAGTGCAAAAGAAAAGAGCTATGTAAATCATTTTACATAAACTATGATACACTATGCTCTGTACACTGCAAAAAGATTAAAGGTAGATCTAAAGAGAATTGCTTAAAATACGATATAACAGATGATAATGTTATATCGTGTGCAGGATGCATAATATAATCAGCCTGAATACTAAAATATAAATCTAGTTATCTCTTGTTTTGTGTGTTGGTATAATGATATGTGCTATAGAACTTTTACAAATTTTAAACTTAAGAACCAACTATAACTGAAAAAGAAATTATAATTTATTTTTTTTCAAATTTTAATCAACAATATGAAAGTGATAAAGAAATATGCTTCCCGGCCAAATTTCGCAAAAGGGAGTGATAATAACCAACCATGAGTAGGACAGGGGAAAGCAGCAAGCATTCTCTGAGACACTTGTCAAGAAAAAAATCATGATACTGGATAACCTGAAGATAAAATAAATCGTTTAGAAGTATCCAATAACAAACCAATAGGGGAGGGCAAAAAACGGGGTTTCAGTTGTATGTTTGTCAATCTAATACACTAGCACCTTTACAGTAGAAAAAAAAAACATACCTCATCTATACTCTTTGCACCTTGAAGTCTATTGTGCATCACGTGCCAATTGGGTTCAAGAACCTAAAAACATTATCAACATGAAAATATTAAGATGTCGAGGAAAACAGAAAATCCTCGCTGTAAATGTTGTTTTGAAATCATGCCTACCAACAACACCACCAAAACATAAAACATTAGGATAAGATGTATACCTTGGCTCCTGAAGCATTAGAAAAAGGAAAAAGGGAACAAGGCAATATAATATTTTTAACAAAGAAACAGTGAGACATATATGAGAAAGGAAAAATTGTACTACAGCGATAGAAGGTGGTAAACTGATAAACGGAAATGGCAGAAAGAGAAGGTTTGATGAAACGTTTGAATAGTGTTTTGTTAAATAAAAAGATGAAGAATTACAAGAAGAATAGCAGGGCTAAGACTTGCCTCAAATGTTAGATAGTGTAGAAGACTATTAATAAACTTAAGCATACTGCGGCACAACAAAGAAGATACAGAAACTGCTGTTCCTTTCATGTTCAGTGCACGGATACCCTACAAGGAAAACAAATTAGACTCGTCTTAGAAACACAAATAGTGGAGGGTGCTATAAGACAATAGCTGATAATGAATGAATCAATTTTCCTTTTAAATAATAATTTAAAAAAAAAGATAAATAGTAATTTTGCCAGATCAGCAGTGTACTTGATGGATTTGCCACGCCTCACAAAGTTGCCGGTTCACGTGCTTACAATGAAACAAGAAGTGGAAGATCAACTGGTATTTTGTTAATGCTTTTCTTGATATGACTAAAGATAATGGCCATTGAACCTGAAACAAGTAATATTCAACAATGTCAATAGATCAGATAAAAAAAGTAGTCGATCAATTACCACGAGAAAGTATCGATTAATTACCACTTGTACAGATCAGATTGTTCTATCAACATATGTTTAAAAATAAAAATAAAAACTTGATGAAGTACACACCACCATCAACTGCAGGAAACGAAAAATATCCCATGCGCAGGATGGAGCAAAAATATGTAAAGAAGATATTCAAAACGTGACACAAACACAAGTTATATCTTTATACAGATAGCAGAATGAGAGCCTATCTACTACCAAAAGTAAATATAAAACACCGATATTCACGATATTCGATCAATTATATGCTGGAATGATAGATAACAAAACGACAACACTGTTATTTTTCTCAAAGGTGCATGTATGTAGAAAACTACTATAGATGCCAAGTCAAGTTCTACCCACTTAACAAGGTAGGTTAGAATAGCTTGACCTGGACCAGGTATACAACAGTATGATCGCGCGCGTGTGTGTGTGTGTACCTTATAACTCAAGGTATATGTATCCATCCCAGTAATGTTCACAGGTTCATCCATGTCATCTTTCTCCGAAACAGGCCCAATGAACTTGAGGTCTTTAAGTGTGCTCAACCTTTTTAGCAAAGTAGTTCTCTCCTAAAGTATATGGAACATAGGTAAGTGTGGTGAATGTTGTTTCACATCACCTTAATTAATGTAAATCAAAGAGGTCACTCACCACACAGCACGTTAAGTCCTCATGAAAGGGATCTGCTGCGGCCGCTGTGGTGCGCAAGGCAAGCTCCAAAAGAGACTATGAAATAGATCAAAGGCAATATCAAACTGATTACAGCACCAAAACCTCTCATTTACATTATATATCTAAAAAATTACTTTAAATAATAACATTAGAGCAAAAAAAATAGATACATTACTAGGAAAAGAATACCTGCAATTTCTCTACAGATATTTCATCTGGCCTTTTGATAAGCTCATCTCGAGCTATATCCATAAAGTGAACCAAGAAATCACCCTAGATAAATATGTAAGAAAATATGGAATAAGGTCAGCGTGACAAAGAAAGCCTCTACACATATATATACAAATACATAGATAGAAGTGGTCATATGCTACTT
Organism: Kitagawia praeruptora; assembly: GCA_037693485.1. Classification (NCBI taxonomy): domain Eukaryota; kingdom Viridiplantae; phylum Streptophyta; class Magnoliopsida; order Apiales; family Apiaceae; genus Kitagawia; species Kitagawia praeruptora. The sequence continues at coordinate 104,455,349 of CM075345.1, forward strand.
CATAATTTTGGGTGACAAACAACTAATTCTGATAACCTATGACTCTAAATAAATATAGCAAATCTGCTCTTTAGTTGTACCTGATCAAGAAGAAGATAATGCTTGATAGATCGCAGCTTTCCCATCAGGTCATACTACCATTTGCAGAAACAAAATACTAGGCATCACAATTGATCCACAAATTTACATGCCATGAGGCAAAAATGGAGGTGATACAAGATATTCTTTAGATAATAAGTTTAAAGGTTGTCCTTGAGCGTACCTTTTCCTTTAGAAGGTTTAAAAGCTCGCTGCTGGAAAATTCATAAGCCGCTTTGATGCACTCAAGATAATGATGGCTTGATCCTGAGCTCATCAATTTTGTATTTTCTGACATGGGAACCTTCAACCAGTATGTTCGTACACATTTGTTAGCATTGGCATATATATAGGGAAAAAATCTTCTTAGCTACGAGTGGTAAGGAATCATCTTAAAACCTGAATAGTATGCCCACATTCTCTCATGACATTTAAATATTTTCCGGTGGTCAAAATTGTTTCAGCAGCACTAGCAAGGAAGCTAGGAATTTCATCCTTGAGGCTGTAACGCTGCCGCCAATACTTAGCATCATAATCTTGACAGAGACTCTCCTGTTAAAAGTACAGTATCAGCATCTGAAACAAAAGTCACTGCTGACTGCATCATGAGCATAATGAAAGAGTACCTTCTGTAGAGATTTATCTTCGGCAATGAAAAATTCACCATGGGGATCATCAATCACTCCTTCATACACCCATCTAAAAGGATTGTCCCAACCACCTTGAGTAATAATTTCATACAATGTTTTTTGGAACAAAATAAACAATGGTAGATATATACATATATTTAAGTCTAAAAGAACTTAGCCAAAGATCTTTTGCACAAGCCACAACCGATGGTCCAATAGTGATGTGGAACAAGGTCTGAACTTATATGGCAAAAAGATGACAAAACAGAATGGCGAAATGACACTGTCTGTTGCAACTTGCAAGTCATCCAAATAAACTCTCTAAATTCTTTAAATTAAAAAACGAAGAATTTATGCTCATACATATTGATTTCAAGGGCAATTCATCATGTATCTACTTTTTCCCCGAGTCATTTTCATAAAATTGATGCATATATATGGTATACATGGTCATTATATATCTAAAACAGAATCCTTACAACAAGAGAATAAGATATGACTATGGACCACAGAAAAGAGCATGAAAATATATTTCAAATAAATTTACTAGACCCTCATCTCACCTTCAAATGTAATGTTGACTTCCTCTTTTTCTTCTAATACATAACCTCAATATTTAGAAGACTGAAATTCTTCTTAGAGATCACATATAACCATGTTAACTTTCGGTTATAAGTTCTTATTTTCAAGAACATTCAATACTTTACCTACTCTTGTCATCTGTTACTTCTGTCAGAAAGTACCTTTCCAGTATGACGAGATAAGCAGAGCTTGCAGATTGTATCATTTTTTCCAGCAATGACCTCACTACGTGATCACCAGCCATTGATTTAGCCTGGAACAGAAACTATGGCTAAACAACTACTACAGTATCAACTGATTGATAAAATCATAGCAACACCAGACAGTTGCAAAAAAATAGTGTACTGGGAACTCCCAACTTTCAGAGATAAATGTTAACCACTGATTATATACCTGACTCTGCAAGAGGTTTAGCACTGCTGAACCCACTATACTCTTAGCTGAGGCCTTCTTTATAACAATGGAAAGCACTTGCATTGACCCCATCATTGGCTGAAGCAAATATAAAAACTTATGACAGTACTCTATGAGATACGCATAAGCGCCATCATAAAAAGGAACAGATTATGTCTACCTGACAATAAAACCATAATCCTTGTATAGAAAGTCTTCCAAGTCGAAATTGATGCTCAAGCTGTGCCACCATAGCTTGGTAATCCTAAATTACATAATAGTAATCACAATATTAGATTTAATCACAATATTAGATTTGGAAAAGGTTTCTATCTGCAGTGCATGATCTCGCAGAAAAAAAGAAGAAAAATATCACATAATCACAGCATCAGTCACTCAAGTGTTGACCAGAAGCAAATAACAACTGAACGTTATGCAAAACATGTGAATTCATATACATGTACAACATGAAAGGAAATTTAAGTTTATATTTGATGGTTACGAAATTAGCAATTAGCAAAGAAATGCTATCCGTGCACACTTGATGCGCCGGCCCATAAAACAAAATGATGGAAAAACTATTTGAAGTGCAATAAATTTTATTACAAAGTATATAAAGTTAACAAACATATAATCTACCAATAAAATGGATACGGTAACATTACACTTTCACCAATATAATGTAGACCTATATCACGATTCGTATAGTATATACATTTGTGTTTACAATATCTGTACTAATATCGGTTATGCACGAGTAGAAACACACGGCTATAGACGAGTATAAACACGACAATAAGAGTGATTCCCTCACATGACAGGTACATCAGCATGATCTTGTCATCAAATTTTATTTGGCCTTCATATTAGTTTATTGCGGCATTGCACTGTAGCTTAAAAATCTACTCTCTCAGTGTTGAAGTTTTTCTGTCCCTGTGACGCTAAATAAGTTCTACATTTTTCCACTGTGCATTATGTAAATTTAATGAACCTTTCAGGTTTAAAATCGAATCGAACAAATGTTTAAAATTATTTGCCACTAATAAGCAAACTGATTTTAACATGAGTGTTTACTCTATCTTCTAATAACAACTGATGCTAGAATTTAATAGTAACTAATACCTGATTCTGTATATTGATAACATTCCAAGCTTCGCAGACGATATCAAATAAGTGCGACATTCAAAGATATAAAAAAAATTCTGGATACAGCTGTATAAAGATGCAGCTACGGTAGCAGTATTAAAAAGTAAAATTATTAAAAAGCAAAGCTTATCATCGATCTTATGAAGGGGAAAGGGTGACCTACTAAAAGGAGAGCTCTCTGCGCAGCAGCAAAAGATTGATTAACTAAGCCAGCCTTAAGTTGAGACTACAGTTATATAGCTACCATAGCAGAATAAGAAAGTAAAATTTTCAAAAATCAAATCTTATCATCGATCTTATGAAGGGGAAAGGGTGACCTACTAAAAGGAGAGCTCTCAGGGCAGCAGCAAAAGCATGATTAACTAAACCAGCCTTAAATTGAGACCTTGACTCCACAAACTGATAAATCAACAAATAACTCTCACACAATGGAAATATCCGCTTAGCTGATTCCTGCAATAAAAAAAACAATGATCAGTTCTACTAGGAGTTTCAAACATCGATATAAGTGAGGAATAATAAGATATTAAGCTTCAGCAGATCCTAAGTTCTTACATAAACATATCAGTTTGTAGTAGTTATTTTCATCAAGTGAGCTGCCAGAAGGAGCTATAAATGATTAAATTAATATTGTGAAAAGTATATGGCTCCACATAGATGCATTTCTTTCGTTCTTCTATAATTTCAATTATCATTTTTTTTAATAATTACATTAAACCACTGACAAATGATACTTTGTAGATATTGACCAATCTGCCAAATGACATTGTAACAAAAGTTAAAGGACACTGATTATAGCAGTTTGGCTATCAGAAATCAGTTTCTCGATTACCCTTTTTAATTTAAGTATAGACACAAAAATATGTTATAATACCATAGAGTCATAGACCCACTCGTATATATATTGGTTCAAATACTCTGATAAATACAGACCACACTTAAATTGCTAATTCAAAAAGAGATCAAAATTATTTTTAAGTTGAAATAACGGGACAAAAATCATACCTGAAGTGCCAAATCCATGGTTGCAACAATTTGAAAGCTAATACTATCCTCATTACCACTGACTCTTTTAATTGAGATATATCGTCCTTCAATTCCAACCAAAGATGACAGGAGATCATCTATAACAATCAGTTCCTGCACGTTATAACGAAACACTAACAATTCAACCAAGTTCCTAAACGTCAATCAAGATCAAAAAAAGCTTCGGATGAAAGTGAACATTACATGGACACACATACCTGAAGCGAAGCTTTGTAGCAAGCAATAGTCGTGTCCAATCCAGGACTACGTAACAAATAGTTTTAAGTACAGAAACAAATTCACACATAATCAATCAACTAATACAATTAAAACATCACAACACTCCACTCTAAAATTACGAAAAATGGTGAAAAATACCTAAATGACTCCATCGCAAGGCATTTCGATTCAGATAAACCTGATGCTGACTTTGTTTCCTGAAAAAAAAAATTATGTCATAGCGTAAAACCAAAAGCACAAAAAATCATCTCTAAATAAAGTGTATTCATCTCTAAAAGTCTAAAACCCTAATTAACTAAAGAAAAAAAAAGAAATTTTAATATATCTTCAGTTACTACAAATGCTATGAAAAATGAAAAATGTATGCATAGGTATATGGTGTATGTATGTATACCTGGTGGAATCGGCCGGTGAGGAAGGGTCTATCGACGTTCCAGGAGGGAGTTGAATCCATCTTTCAATTCAGTAGAGTGGAGTGTTGCACTTTTTTGAACTTTTGAGACCGCTACTCGGTCAGTCGGGTCGGGTCTCGCTTTTATATTTGGCTTTATTCTTGATGTTTGCCCATATATCACAATTTGAAAAGTTTGCTCCATATATCACTCTAAAACAATACATCGTGTAACGTTTTCATTTTTTTTATGAAAACGCTACATAGTGTAACGTTTTCATTTTTTTTTTTACTGTAAATGCTACTTTAAGTTTGGTTTTGGGCTAGTAACACAACTTTAAGTTTGGTTTGGGCTAGAAACGCTACTTTAAATTTGGTTTTGGGTTTTTTTTTTTGAAACGTTACTTTAAGTTTGGTTTTGGGTAATTTTTAAAACCCAAAATAGAAACGTTGAACCCCAAAAGTTAATTGTTGAACCCCTAAATTTAATTAAAATTGTATTTTTTAAATTTAAAAATTTTAATTAAAAAATTGAATTAGACGACCTGATTTTTAAACGCTAACGCATTTAAAAATCAGGATAAGTTAGGATTGTTTACAACCCTAAGTTCGTATACGGTTTATTCGTCATTCCGAATATTTCTAAACCCAAAATGGAATTGTTGAACCCCAAAGGTTAACCGTTGGAACCCGAGGGAATACATATAAAATTTAAAAATTTTAATTAAAAAATTGAATCCGACGGCCTGATTTTTAAACGCTAACCCATTTAAAAATCAGGATAAGTTAGGGTTGTTTACAACCCTAAGTTCGTATACGGTTTATTCGTCATTCCGAATATTTCTAAACCAAAAATGGAATTGTTGAACCCCAAAGGTTAACCGTTAGAACCCGAGGGAATACATATAAAATTTAAAAATTTTAATTTTAATTTTAATTTTAAATTTAAAAATTTTAATTGAATATTTCTAAAACCCAAAATGGAAACGTTGAACCCTAAGTGTTAATTATTGAACCCATGAGAAAAAAAAAAAAAAAACTAAGACGCCACATAAAGTGGTGTTCCCACCCCCAAAACACTTCTTTAACTAGTATCAACCAAAACAATACTTCAATTAGCGTTTAAAAAAAAGAGTAGAAACGCTACACGAAGTAGTGTTGTTCAACAAAAAAAGAGAGTGAAGACGCTACACGAAGTACTGTTTTGACCGAAAAAATTAAAACGCTATACGATACTATGTTTTGGACTAATATTTGGGACCAAGTTTTTGAGCTGTGATATTTGGGACCATTTGCTTTCAAATTGTGATATTAGGGGCCTTTATTCTTTATTCTTAAATACCGAAATTCACAATTTTTTTGTAAAATTAACTTTTTTAAAAAATATATTTTATATTATTTTAGTTATTATAAAATATTTATAGAAGTACATTATGTAACTTTTAATTTTTACAATCATATTTGCAATCGACATCAACTAAAATCATTCATAAATACAATTTTAAAATTTTAATAATTAAAATCATCTTGGTTGCATAATATGTTGCATCGGTTAAATCAAATGCAATTTTTAATGCAACCAAATTAATTTTAAATAATTTTTCATAAAAAAGTAAAAATAGTTAAATTTGGTTGTAAAATGTATTTTTGCAAATAAAAATACAAAAATAAGTAAAATTTAAAAAAAAATGTAGAAAAAGTAACTTCCCTTTATATTGTTACTAAATCACACGATAGTTTAAAATAGGCCTCCGTTCATTAGCAAACATTTGTCAAAGAACTGTTACCAAACAGATGATTTCAGACCCGTTGGATCAACCATCCAACGGTCCAGGTTTAAAAAAAATCAACACCATACCGCATAAAGTTTCTACGGTACGGGCTAATTATCAAAATGTCCCGCCTACGTACCGCATAAAGTTTACACGGTACGAGGCAAATTTGTTTTGTCCATCCTCTCGCAAGTAGCAGTTTAACACATAAACAAACACACAAAACACACAACACACCCTAACACAAATACGATTCTGAGGCGATTTTTGCGATTGAAGAGGCGAAATCAACACTAACAAGGCTCTTTTCATCGTTTTAGAGGTATTTTTATCATTCTTTCTCTATTTTCTGCTATAATGTGTGTATAAATGATTTTGTATGTATACTATCTATTTTAGAGGCGATTTTTCTATGTTTGATGCATGATTTATGTGTATAACTTTTGTAATTCGAATTGAGGATTTTTTGTTTAATTAGGGTTTAATTTAATTCGAATTTATGTGTGTAATTAGGGTTTATTTAATTTAATTACTTAAAATTTGAATTGTGGAATTTAAATTAGGGTTTCTTAGTTTTGGTCGTATACGCGATTTGAATAATGTATATTTATTTTGAATTTAAAGGGATTGTTTGTTGCATTTAGGGTAGGGCTTAAGAATTATTAGAGTTTTAAACGAACCGAGTTGGACCGAGTTTCTACCGAGTCGAGTCGATCCCGAGCTTTTTCTGACCAAGTCGAACTTGAGCTCGATTATCTTAACGAGCTTTTTTTTTCTTGCCGAACTCGAGTTCGTTAACGACCGAGTCGAGTCGAGTCGAGTCGGTAACGAGCCTACCGAGTCGATCCCGAGTTCGAGTCGAGTCCGAGTTTTTCGAATTTTTTTATTTTTTTTTATTTTTGTAGGCTTATTTTTTTTAATTTCTTTTGGGCATATTTTTTAAAAAAATTTGGCTCTGGTTAGGAAAAGATACAGGCTAGTATTTGGTTGTCGGTTTTGTACACCCAATAACAACCATTAGATTTTAAGATAAATAAATAAGAATCATTGAATCTAACTAAAAGAATATTCCTTTTCTAATAATGAAATACTCTTATAGGTTTCAAATTCGAATCCTACCAACAACATACAGTAAAACCTCTATAAATTAATAATGTTGGGACCGAGAAATTTTATTAATTTAGCAAGATATTATTATATCGATAAATTAATAATTTATTAATTTAAAGAGGTTTTACGTATGACCTTTAAATTTTCAAGTCCAATGTACTATTTAAAATGTATATTAGTTAGAAATGAAAAATAAATTACAAAAACAAGTTTCAAGGCACATTCTATTAATGTACATTCACAAATAAATTGAATTTAAAGATGATTCACTAGCTTGGAACCGGTCACTCGGAAAGAAGCGTTGCAAGCGGAAATAACTATTCACAATTTTTTGTTGAAATATGAGAAGACAATGCCCCAACTCTTAAGTGCAATGAGAAGATTTAAAGATGAACTCAATATAGATTTAAAGTTCAACAAAAAATAAGTGACAATAGATTCATTTTTTACTAGATAATCTTAGAATTTGGAATCTTTTAATAATTATTAATTTATAGTTTCGCTGGGACCAATATAAATAGACTGGATTTCAAAAAAGTTATTATCTTATTATTTTATCGATTGGGTGTAAGAACCCTAATTTTTGGTAATATTTTATTTTATTTAATATCTTGTGGCAATGTCAATGTGGAACCTTTCTGGTCATCCCTGTTGATTAATATAATTGATTGTCTGAGAAACTGTGTTGTTGTATTCACTATGTAAGATAAAAAGGGAGATGGTGAAGGCAAGAGTCGTATTGTTAGTGAGATTTATAAAAGTTGGGATTTGAGAATGATTAGAGTGTTAAAAGATTTATTAAGGATTATGACAAGGAATTATGGACATTAGAGGAATTTACACAATTAGTACTTAAGGAATTATAAGGGAAATCTCTACGCGACAAAATATTATTACGAGAGATTAATTAAGATACGATACGAATTAAATAACAAGCATTGGTGGGAGAATAATATTACAAGGGAAGGAATTACATGCAAGTGCCATGTAACTAGATAGTTAGAAAAAGGAACTAGAAAACATAAAAGCAAAAGTGAATAGTGACTAGCATGATGGGTGATGTACTTAGGGGACAATAGGGCATGGATGCAACCTAGGCTAGCTTGGCAACATGTGACTACTCCTCAATAATACAAGTCATTCTAGCATTTCTTTTTTTTACCATTCCAAAACAAAACAAAGCAAAGACACTCTCCCCCCCCCCCTTTGAAGAGCTCTCGGCCGAACCACCTTGGGAGAGAGGGAGAGATTTTCTCTCCAAGATTTCTCCATCTACAACCTTCCTAGGGCTTCCTTGCATCATAGTAGAGGTATGGTATCAATTTCAAAGCCTTCCATCCATTGGTTCTTGAGTTATAATTGTTGGAAGTTTAGAGAAATGTTAACATAAGTTTGCTATCTTTTAGATCTTGCATTGTGAGTGTTGTAGGAGGCCATCTAAGGTGTTTTTAAGTTGTATAAAGATTGTTCAAGGTCTCTAGGAGCTCAAGAAGGTATGAAATCTCAAACCACCCTTGGTTATGTGTTGTTCATGTAGTATGGTAGTAGATCCATGCATTTTAGGGGTTATCTTGAATGTATATGTATTGGATAACATGGATCTTGGGTTTTGATGTTGAGATGGTGAATTTTATGACTATGGTGAACATATATATCTCCATGAGTGTTATGAGTCATGATCTAAGTGTTTTAAGTGGTGTTTATGTTATGGAAGCATGAAAAATGGTTGATCTAAGTGAATTGAGCTTGCTGATTTTGTCCAGGAACTTTGATCTGTGTTGTAGCACGATTTTGAACACCCAAATGATGTCCCCTGATGTCCTACCTTATATTGTTGGAAAGATAATTGAATGTAGTTTCTGGATATGTAAGATTCATAGCTAGGTGATGTGTGGATTTTTAGTTATGGCCGGAGGAGTGAATGTTGTTTCTGGACTATGGACTGCATAAAGTGACCCCCTTGTGAACCTTGTTTAAACACCTTAAAAAATATTTGGGATCATGGAAAAATTAGAGAAGCTAGGAAATATAGTGGTGAAGGCTACCCAAAAAGAATTGGATTAAAATACGAATTTTTGAATTTTATAAAAATGCTAGAGTAAATTTCGCGCAAGGGAAAAAGTCGTTAGTGGAGCATAATTCTAGGAGTAATGGTTATAGTTCAAACGTGGTAACTAAATTAAGTCGAGTAAGTGACGAGCGTAAACGAGTGATGTCATGGACCTATAGTGAGGCTAGGGAGTCATAAGACGAAGTCGTTAAGTTAATCTCGTATCCCCTTAAAACCCCGTAATTAGAAAGAAATTGTTAAGGTACTAACGAACGATTATTGTTTATGTATAGATCGTTCGAATTCGCACGCTCGACCACCCCAACCCAACCAAGGCAAGTTTTCCAACCCTAAGTATTTAATTTCAAAAGATTATATTCTTGATTTTACCCATGCAAGTTTACTTTTCAAAACTTATATATAAGGATTTTTCACTGTTGTGTTTGTAGTTCCGAACGTATTATATGCGTACGCTTTATGAGATTATGTTGAAGTTTGAGATATATGCATATGTGTTTGTACACCCTTGAACTTAGAATGAAAATGTTTCTTCGGACAACGACTCTAGCAATAGAGGTCGTAGCGGTCCAAATATACTATTGACCGGGGAGCGGTATATTATTGTATCATGATTAAATTACAAAAACCCGAAAGGTCATTCGGGAAGTATCGTATACTTACGTATTTATTATTTTTACGTTGTTAAAAATACTCAAAAATATCTATCTTGGATTAAAAGCTTATTTTAATTAAATAATTATTTTACTAATTGTTTATATATTAAATCTAAAAATATTATTTATTAATTATCGTTCATTATTTTAAAGACAAAACTAATCCAAGATACCTTCAGCGTTTTCAAACTTGAACTCTTTCGGACCCAAAACATTTTTCGAAAACCCCCGGTCAGCATTTGCTTCTTGTACGTTTTTCAAGAATTATCGAACGACTGAGGTCGAACTTCAACTACTCAAGTTTTCTATCAAAATGATTTTGAAAAGAAAAGAAAAAGGGGACTCTGGCAGGTGTGGGAATCGTTGACGAACGATTCCCGGGATGTGTAAGCGGCCGTGAGCCAGGCGGTCCATCAATTATTATTCCGGCCCAGGTGTTGCCGAAGGATGATTACAGATGTAGTTTTCATCGAGGGTGATTACGGATGTAGTTTTCACCCGAGGATAGTTACGGATGTAGTTTCTATCCTTCTACCGGTAGAGAAGACCCGCGGATTATTGGACTTGGATGTGGCGACTGATCATCGTCAATCCTTGTCAGGTTTTCATGTTTTCTTCCAGTCCCATCCTCCACTTTGGAAAAATACTCAAACATTGCTTCTTGGGCCTAAGTGCCAAGTTGCCGATAGTGTGGTTTTTTATGAGAAAATATTGATATTGTGCAGTATCTAGAACTGCAAGATTTTCTATAAAGATTGACACGTGTTAGTGCACTCTTGCAATTATTTCAAAGAATGAAATGTTTTTGAATGAGAAACCTCCTAAGCTAATGGAAGGAAAGAGGTTTTGCAATAACGTATTCCCTGTACAGTATGATAACCGTAGAGTGTTTTGCCGAAAATGATATGCTTATATATATATATATTCAAACTTGAGATATATTGAAATGAGAACCTTGTAAAGGATTCATATGTTATTCTTAAAGCTCCTTAGTGAGTATAAATGTTTTATACAAACTCGGGCATATATATTGTCGAGTTATGTTTTGTAATCTGAGATATACACCCATACAGTTGGGAACGTTTTCAAAATAAACCACTTTATTATTTTCCAAAATGGTGAACTTGCTGAGCATTATGTAGCTCATTCTTGCTTTATAAAAACTTTTCAGAAAGGGAAGAATTTGGCCGATTAACTCCGCACCAGCAAAAGAGGAGTAGAAGAATTACCCGGAGATGATTTAGTCCATGATAAATACTACAGAGTAGTCTGATAGGTTTTCAACTGTAATAGTAAGACTGTCTTCAAGTGTAGTTGTATAAGTGGAATTGCGTAAGACTCTGGATGGTACAGATGAATTGTAATATTTAGTGTTACTTTTGATTATCGTTTCTGAGGCTCTAACTTGTATGTGCGTAAGATTGAGGTCTGGATGGATGTATTGTTGAGTTGTAAAGTTAATACAGGTATGATATGGTTGAATGGTGATGTGACGACCCGAATCTCTGACCTCGGATTTGGGGGCGTCACAGAAATGGTATCAGAGAGATAAGTTACAGTACTCAGAAACGAGAGTGTTGAGAGCTAAGTCTAAGTAGGGGAATGACATAAGAGATCGTAGTAAACTTATGATTGGACTACCGGAAGAGGTACCGGTGAGTAGAATGGACTGGAGTGTTACTGAAGGTATTATACTAGGGTCGATAGAATCCCTAGAGACATGCAGAATGATGAATAGAGATTTGAGAGTCGTACATGACCTATCATAGGTAATGATATAGGAAGCAGAGCGAAATCTCGAGAGCAGCTGAGGTAGAGGCGATATTGCAAATATGATCAGATGACTAGGCTGGCATAAATTTTGTGGCCCATATTCCTCCACAGTTTAGGAGGCGGCATTTTAAGAATCAAGAAGTTTGGACTTCCCTACATAATTAGGAGTACTTAGTACTTGGATTAATGAAAGTCTTTTACTTTGGTTATAAGATCCGATTTTCGATAAGTAACGGGTTTCCTTGAAGGATGGTCACTATGTCGTTGTGGATTCCATTACCCTTGATGGCGAATTTTACATGTGTTATACGAGAATGTTATCATAAGACGAGCGTGCTAGATAATTCCACGCATGATTCGGACGCTAGAGCATAGTAGTTCAACTTAGAGAACAAACAAGCAGAATTAACAAAGCGACTCTAGTGAAGTTGAATATGGTTGCAACGAGCGATACAGTGATCTCAGAGTCTACCAAAGGAAGAGACCAGTGAGCCCATACTGGAATTATTTGATAGAAATTTTAGCAGAGACTACGCATATATACTTGTAAACCTATATATTGCTGGTAACGTATGTTCACGTGCACACACACCGCCACTGAACCTATGGATTGCATTGAGATCCCTGAGAGATCTCTTTGATCTGTTCCCAGGGGGAACTGGCTACTTGTGATTCATGTCGGAAGGCATGAAGTAGGACCCTATGGACTTAGCAGGTGTCCCCGGAATGATGTGAAGCTTGGCCTTCAAGATAAAGCACGGGAATGACAGATATATTGTGAAACCCTAACTCGATAAATGACTTTAAGATGATGATTGAGAGACGTACTAGTTGGTGTCTTGAATTACGAAGACGAAGAGATGGAGTTACCCTTATAGTGGTGATAGTGAGATGCACGAATGGTTATTAACTTATTTTGGTAACTACCGGCTGGAGCACTACTTCATTTTAAACTGTTCACTAACCATGTTACCTCGATTAGTTTATATCAGGTAATCCTTCCAGCTTTCTACTTCAAACTTGTGGAATAACCACCAGTGATATACTTTCTCTAAACCGGGACTCATCCAAAGTGTCTTATTTGATCCCCGAGTATTCTATTTGAAGTTTATAATTATTTCGTTCTGCTCAGGACTATTTACACTTCCTTTCAATTATCCAAGGAATGTTCAACAATCGTTTCCTTAATTAATCAATGAATATTCCTAAGCGAATATTGATATTTGACTACTTCTTTCATACTTGCATTCTTCAGTCGAGCCCATAAATATTTATCCACTTGTTGAGAACAGGGATGATCTAACATCCAGATATTCCTCATGAGTCCTTTCTCCTGTTCAAAATGAGATTGTGCGTCTTACGTTGGAATCATAGTAAGGATATCATTCTGATATTGGTATTCCGAATTTAATTCTATTGTCGGATCTGATAAAGCATGTGTACGGCGGCACCCTTGGGTGGACCATTTCACTGATAAGTAATATTTGATGAGAGGTTATCGATTGTTTCGATACCTAGAACATTCTCTTCAGATTTTATAGTTTTCTTTTTTTTTCAAACTTAATAACTTCTTATTTCCATTCGTTGTCCGAGTAGCCTAAAGTTTCTTCAATGGCTACGATGTTGAAATTCCGTTCTATCCAATTGAAACTGGCTAGTCGTTATGTCAATATGAATGACTAGTTGATTGTTCTAACTACTCAAAATTTTAATGTTGTGAAGAACACCTAGCTAATTGTCCTAGCTGGTGGTGATTTCTCAAACGGGTGAATTAGCAAATTTTGTCTCACTAGTTTCTAGTGTTTCTTGAAAAGGACTAGTTATTGTTCCACTGGTCCAACTCCCAATTTAATTCATTCCGCAATGCATTTTGCATGTGGTAAAGTATGATGATGAAAGTTTTGACGAATAACTTAATTGAGACCTAGTAAGGTCGCCCACTCGACTTGAACTCTTACCCATCTTCGTATCAGACTTTATATCACTTGAATATTTTATTCTTTCATTCATACAACGAGAATTCATTTGAAACCATTGATTACTTGAATGACAAACTACTTCAATCTTTAATTGTCATGGAGTAGAATTTCCTTCTATTGGCTGACCTTCATCAATGCGACTTTAGATTTCCTCTTATTTTTCAAGAGGAAAAGTATTAACCAGATGTAAGAATTGTATAAAGACCGTCTTTATGACTTTTGTATCCAACAATCATTGCCCTCGTGCAACATTCTCTATGATATCACATTACAAGATTATCAGGACATGAAGGAATAAACCTTGTTGTATTCTTTTTGTCCATCCTTACATCTCCGAAAAATCGAGACTCCTAGTATTTGGAACCATCAACATTCTTGGAACATCCAATGTGGAATTCTTATTGAAATTATCTATTGGACCTTGTTATTTTGAAACCATTCCTTTCAAAAGCGATTACTCTAAGGTGAACGGGAGGTACAATTGTGAACCGTTGCACCAATTTGAGATCAGAAACCAAATGTTGTAATTGTGCAGCCAGAGCGTTATGCCGAGTGATTATTTAAAGTAGGATAACATGTCGGGGCATACCACAAGACCTTTAATATTAGTGTGAGGAAAGTTATAGGAAATGATGAGGTGGTTGGGAGTACGTTCCTACCAACCGTTGTCAGGATGTTATAGTAATGAATTCTGGAGTTACCAAGCCTTTTTCTGATCCAAGAAATTCAAATCGATTGTGATGTAAGACATATCCTTAGAGGAAACTAACATGGAAGTGAGATGGACAAGAAATGAAGAAATATCGTGGCAAGAATGTGAAGCTTTACTTAGCTAAAAGGGAGTGATGCACATAGCGAGACATAATGTTTAAAAGGCCCTTAATAGCAAATGGATGCATGGATATATCCCAATGATCCTTCGAGATTACCACCTAATCAAGTTTATTGGGAATCGCAGCAGCATACAGGCCTCAGGTTGATTGGCGCCAGTTGTGAAAAAGGACGAGCGCATGACATCTTACCTATACCATCGAGAACTGAAACCCTTATCGGAAATGGAGGAATTGTTGACTAGTTAAAGTGCGTAGTTGTTTTTCAAAGATAAGGTTAAAGAGAAGGTTTCACCAACTCCAGATCGACCTCTGTACTGCACCAAAGTCGGCATTTCACATTAATGTAAACATTATAAATTTTGGTAGTATCATGTGGATTGACTAATGAGTTAGAAGCCTTTATGGATTAATGAACAAAGTTTTGGAATGAAATGAGATATTAGCAACAACCTCGTTGTTAGCTATACTTGATGATAAAAAAGAGGACTTTAAGAGTCACGATGATGTGTCTTTCAAGAGTTTAAGAGGTGTGCTGATGCAGTAGAAAGGGGATGATAGCCTATACTTCTAAACAACATAAAGGTTACGGGATAGGATATACTAACCGTGAGTCGGGGATTAGTCATGATAGCGTTCACGCATAAAACTGAGACGTTAACTTTATGAGAAAGGTGTGAAAGTTTTCCACAAGTGCCATAAGTATATCTTCATATTAGAACTAAACATAAGAAATAGAAGGTGACGAAAGGGAGCAGGGAGTATAATGGAGAAATTTGTTATTTCCCAGGAAAGGCCAGTGTGGTGACCGATACCTATAGAAGGGATTATTCGAAATTGGAATTCGGTCAGTATTGACCAAGAAAATAGAGTATATACAATAAAGATTAATGTTAGAGGAAAATGAGTAAATTATGGGGAAGGACAAAGATGTATAGAGAATTAAGAGAATGTTTGGCAAACGGAGGTGGAAAATGGTATTGGCAAACTATTAAGTACAAACGCGACATGTCAAAAGCAGAATGATAGGGATCTAGTGGATCAATTCCGCCCGTAGAAAATCTTGAACGTGGGCAGAATCATAATGAATTTCATGAGTAGGTCGCCGAAGACCGAGCCAAGAGATGGCCGTAGTTAATTTATAATTGCTGGACCAAGTGATTTACCTACGAGAGACTTTCCATTTAGAAGATTATCGATTTATATACGGAAGAGATGGTGGTGCAATATAAAACTTCTGCAGTGATTACGTCAGATAGAGACTTAAGGTTAGACTTCGAATATTGAAGGTGCTTTCACGTATAATTAATAAAGAGATTGGGCGTATGTACTAATTTGATCTGTGGCTGACGGACAGGCAAGAAGAATTGTCCAGACGTTCGAATTTATAATTAGTGTCGTGCCTCAGATTTCATGGGGCAGTCGAGAATAAAAACTTATCCATGAAACGAATGTTGTTATCACGATCGGCACCATGCGGACGTAAGGACGTCTCTTGTAAAGCGTACTATGAGAGAAGAAGTTTCGCTTTTCTTGCATTACGAAGAAGTCAATGAACGAGGGATATAGTAGTTGAACTGGTTCGACGTATACCGAAGACTATATAGTATCCACAGCAAGTGGTAACGACCGACGGGAGGCAACATATGCGTGCTAATCAAGCCAAGGAAAATGAGGAATACCGTGCGTAATGACATTGTCTCAGATTATAGAACACGACCACAAAGTATTCACGGCCCAACGATACAAGGACTCAACACGGATACTATGAACAAGGTAGAAGAGTAACGTATAAGTAGTGGGATAACAATTTTCATTCATAGAACAACCGATAAGGAATACAGGTCGAGGAGAGCATGCATTGAGAAGCAACATTAAAGCGTTGGTGAGACTGCAATAACCCTAATTTTCATGAATATTCGAACCTGGATGAAAATTAATTTTATGGGTGGATGAGAAATTTTTGCAATCACGATATGTACGAATTATTAAATGAAGATTTCGAATTGATATTACGCCTTTACGGTGCGAACGAGTATATGTAAAAGTCCTTAGTTTTTACAAAACCCATTATTTCGAATGGTCAAATTTTATGAGATATCAAAGGAGTATGAGGTGGGAGACTTCGTGATGCTAAAGGTATCCCCCTGAGAAGGATTGAGGCGGTTTGGTAAGAAAGGGAAGCTAAGTCTGAGGTTATTGGACCTTTTGAGATTTTGAGGCGTATTGGGAAGTTAGCCTACGAGTTAGCCTTGCCCCCAAGCTTGCAGCAAATTCATAATGCGTTTCATGTGTCTATGTTACGACCCTACCACACCGATCATTGGCATGTGATAGAGTACGACCAAGTGGACCTACAACCAGACTTAACATATGTGGAGCAACCCGTAGAAATCATGGATAGAAAAGAACAGGTGCTGAGGAACAAGGTTGTCAAACTAGTGAGAGTCTTGTGGAGGAACCAGAATGTTGAAGAATCAACATGGGAACTAGAAAGCGCAATGCGTGAAAAGCACCCCCAACTGTTTTCAACCTGATTTTGGGACGGAATCCTTTTAAGGAGGGGAGGCTGTAAGAACCCTAATTTTTGGTAATATTTTATTTTATTTAATATCTTGTGGCAATGTCAATGTGGAACCTTTCTGGTCATCCCTGTTGATTAATATAATTGATTGTCTGAGAAACTGTGTTGTTGTATTCACTATGTAAGATAAAAAGGGAGATGGTGAAGGCAAGAGTCGTATTGTTAGTGAGATTTATAAAAGTTGGGATTTGAGAATGATTAGAGTGTTAAAAGATTTATTAAGGATTATGACAAGGAATTATGGACATTAGAGGAATTTACACAATTAGTACTTAAGGAATTATAAGGGAAATCTCTACGCGACAAAATATTATTACGAGAGATTAATTAAGATACGATACGAATTAAGGATTAAATAACAAGCATTGGTGGGAGAATAATATTACAAGGGAAGGAATTACATGCAAGTGCCATGTAACTAGATAGTTAGAAAAAGGAACTAGAAAACATAAAAGCAAAAGTGAATAGTGACTAGCATGATGGGTGATGTACTTAGGGGACAATAGGGCATGGATGCAACCTAGGCTAGCTTGGCAACATGTGACTACTCCTCAATAATACAAGTCATTCTAGCATTTCTTTTTTTTACCATTCCAAAACAAAACAAAGCAAAGACACTCTCCCCCCCCCCTTTGAAGAGCTCTCGGCCGAACCACCTTGGGAGAGAGGGAGAGATTTTCTCTCCAAGATTTCTCCATCTACAACCTTCCTAGGGCTTCCTTGCATCATAGTAGAGGTATGGTATCAATTTCAAAGCCTTCCATCCATTGGTTCTTGAGTTATAATTGTTGGAAGTTTAGAGAAATGTTAACATAAGTTTGCTATCTTTTAGATCTTGCATTGTGAGTGTTGTAGGAGGCCATCTAAGGTGTTTTTAAGTTGTATAAAGATTGTTCAAGGTCTCTAGGAGCTCAAGAAGGTATGAAATCTCAAACCACCCTTGGTTATGTGTTGTTCATGTAGTATGGTAGTAGATCCATGCATTTTAGGGGTTATCTTGAATGTATATGTATTGGATAACATGGATCTTGGGTTTTGATGTTGAGATGGTGAATTTTATGACTATGGTGAACATATATATCTCCATGAGTGTTATGAGTCATGATCTAAGTGTTTTAAGTGGTGTTTATGTTATGGAAGCATGAAAAATGGTTGATCTAAGTGAATTGAGCTTGCTGATTTTGTCCAGGAACTTTGATCTGTGTTGTAGCACGATTTTGAACACCCAAATGATGTCCCCTGATGTCCTACCTTATATTGTTGGAAAGATAATTGAATGTAGTTTCTGGATATGTAAGATTCATAGCTAGGTGATGTGTGGATTTTTAGTTATGGCCGGAGGAGTGAATGTTGTTTCTGGACTATGGACTGCATAAAGTGACCCCCTTGTGAACCTTGTTTAAACACCTTAAAAAATATTTGGGATCATGGAAAAATTAGAGAAGCTAGGAAATACAGTGGTGAAGGCTACCCAAAAAGAATTGGATTAAAATACGAATTTTTGAATTTTATAAAAATGCTAGAGTAAATTTCGCGCAAGGGAAAAAGTCGTTAGTGGAGCATAATTCTAGGAGTAATGGTTATGGTTCAAACGTGGTAACTAAATTAAGTCGAGTAAGTGACGAGCGTAAACGAGTGATGTCATGGACCTATAGTGAGGCTAGGGAGTCATAAGACGAAGTCGTTAAGTTAATCTCGTATCCCCTTAAAACCCCGTAATTAGAAAGAAATTGTTAAGGTACTAACGAACGATTATTGTTTATGTATAGATCGTTCGAATTCGCACGCTCGACCACCCCAACCCAACCAAGGCAAGTTTTCCAACCCTAAGTATTTAATTTCAAAAGATTATATTCTTGATTTTACCCATGCAAGTTTACTTTTCAAAACTTATATATAAGGATTTTTCACTGTTGTGTTTGTAGTTCCGAACGTATTATATGCGTACGCTTTATGAGATTATGTTGAAGTTTGAGATATATGCATATGTGTTTGTACACCCTTGAACTTAGAATGAAAATGTTTCTTCGGACAACGACTCTAGCAATAGAGGTCGTAGCGGTCCAAATATACTATTGACCGGGGAGCGGTATATTATTGTATCATGATTAAATTACAAAAACCCGAAAGGTCATTCGGGAAGTATCGTATACTTACGTATTTATTATTTTTACGTTGTTAAAAATACTCAAAAATATCTATCTTGGATTAAAAGCTTATTTTAATTAAATAATTATTTTACTAATTGTTTATATATTAAATCTAAAAATATTATTTATTAATTATCGTTCATTATTTTAAAGACAAAACTAATCCAAGATACCTTCAGCGTTTTCAAACTTGAACTCTTTCGGACCCAAAACATTTTTCGAAAACCCCCGGTCAGCATTTGCTTCTTGTACGTTTTTCAAGAATTATCGAACGACTAAGGTCGAACTTCAACTACTCAAGTTTTCTATCAAAATGATTTTGAAAAGAAAAGAAAAAGGGGACTCTGGCAGGTGTGGGAATCGTTGACGAACGATTCCCGGGATGTGTAAGCGGCCGTGAGCCAGGCGGTCCATCAATTATTATTCCGGCCCAGGTGTTGCCGAAGGATGATTACGGATGTAGTTTTCATCGAGGGTGATTACGGATGTAGTTTTCACCCGAGGATAGTTACGGATGTAGTTTCTATCCTTCTACCGGTAGAGAAGACCCGCGGATTATTGGACTTGGATGTGGCGACTGATCATCGTCAATCCTTGTCAGGTTTTCATGTTTTCTTCCAGTCCCATCCTCCACTTTGGAAAAATACTCAAACACTGCTTCTTGGGCCTAAGTGCCAAGTTGCCGATAGTGTGGTTTTTGATGAGAAAATATTGATATTGTGCAGTATCTAGAACTGCAAGATTTTCTATAAAGATTGACACGTGTTAGTGCACTCTTGCAATTATTTCAAAGAATGAAATGTTTTTGAATGAGAAACCTCCTAAGCTAATGGAAGGAAAGAGGTTTTGCAATAACGTATTCCCTGTACAGTATGATAACCGTAGAGTGTTTTGCCGAAAATGATATGCTTATATATATATATATATTCAAACTTGAGATATATTGAAATGAGAACCTTGTAAAGGATTCATATGTTATTCTTAAAGCTCCTTAGTGAGTATAAATGTTTTATACAAACTCGGGCATATATATTGTCGAGTTATGTTTTGTAATCTGAGATATACACCCATACAGTTGGGAACGTTTTCAAAATAAACCACTTTATTATTTTCCAAAATGGTGAACTTGCTGAGCATTATGTAGCTCATTCTTGCTTTATAAAAACTTTTCAGAAAGGGAAGAATTTGGCCGATTAACTCCGCACCAGCAAAAGAGGAGTAGAAGAATTACCCGGAGATGATTTAGTCCATGATAAATACTATAGAGTAGTCTGATAGGTTTTCAACTGTAATAGTAAGACTGTCTTCAAGTGTAGTTGTATAAGTGGAATTGCGTAAGACTCTGGATGGTACAGATGAATTGTAATATTTAGTGTTACTTTTGATTATCGTTTCTGAGGCTCTAACTTGTATGTGCGTAAGATTGAGGTCTGGATGGATGTATTGTTGAGTTGTAAAGTTAATACAGGTATGATATGGTTGAATGGTGATGTGACGACCCGAATCTCTGACCTCGGATTTGGGGGCGTCACATTGGGGTCCAATTTTGTACTGGTCCCAAGTCGGGACTAGACAATTTATTAATTTTATCGAGATTATTAATTTATCGAGTATTAATTTATAGTGGTTTTACTGTATCTCCATTAAACATATATATTATTTTATAAACCACTCTCACGAGTTTAAGATTCATTTCCGTCAACAACATATTATTAATTATTAAAACACTATCGTTAAAAATACTATCAAACAAGTATTATAATATTTTATTATCTTCTATAATTTATTTTCCTACTAATTAAAAAATATATATGAAAATATGGGTAATAAAACAAAAAATATTAAAAAAAACAACCGTGCATCACACGAGTAATAAGCTATATAGTAAAAAATTACACAAAATCTGGAAAACACTTACAATATAGAAAATTTTGTATAAAAATCGAAAAAAGATCTACATGATTAGATAAATTTCACTATTTCTATTAAATAAAAGTTTTAAAAAAACAATTTTTATGTAATATTTATATGTATACGTACGTATTTTAAAGTAATAACTTAAAGCAACTGAAAATAACACCTAGAGGGGGGGTGAATAGGTGTTTATGGCTAACAATGCTTATTTATGACCTGTTTTGAAAATTACCAGAAACAGCTTGCTGTTTGTAATAATACAGTTTACAAATGGCACGCTGTTTGTATCTAAAATGCAATGCAGAATGAAATATGCAGTAAATAAAATATGACACAAGATCTTTTAGCCAGGTTCGACCCCTAATCCCCTATGGTCTACGTCCTGGTCCCTTACCAAACTTGGTAAGAGAATATATTATTGATCAATTATAAACCGATTACAAGATACAACAATATATCTCCCTTACACCCTGCTGCTTACAAATGGCTTGCTGTTTCATGTGCTGAACTAACTCTCTAAGTAACACTTCCCAAGTTTACTTCTCTAGTCTAGTTCGACTCACCCTAAACATTAAGCCAACGTTTGTACAGCAACAAATAAATACAATTTGAACAATACAAATGTTTGAATGATACAACTCAACCTAATGAACCCTCTGAATATATAAGTATATGCGTGTATATATGGGTTTGAAATGATTGGAGAGATTTTGCAATGTAAGCTTGGAGTTGTGTATAGATTCTTGTTTTTGCACTTTGTGTTAGTGTAGGTGCCCTAGAAGCAATACATTGTTTCTCGAATAAACCTTATGTCATTTGATTATTAAATAAATGTATTTATTATGACTCTAATTACTGCGATATTTGTTAGCATAATAAATGTCCTTAGAATAATGATACACATTATATAGTTTAAGTTTACAACTTGAATTTGAGATTATATAATATATATCATATTCTTAAAGGTCCCTAGTCGATTATTATTATTCAGGACAATAATAATACATAAATAGACTAGTATGTTTTTGACTGATAACCACATCTCATTGGTTATAAGTATGGAGATACTAAAGTCAATACATAGGTACATGTAGGGTACATGGTACTGGACAGACCCACCGTGAGATTCTTCATGTTAATTAAGTCATAAGAAAGACTCACAGTGATAATGGTGTAATGATCCTTTGACTTGAGATCATTATATTTCTATACGAGGATAATATACTTTGACTACATTAAAAGTTACCTTTGACCGGGTAATGATAAAAGTGGACATCGGGTATATTGTGAATCGTATGAGAAATATGAATGAGAGATAAAGGATTTAACCCTCCTATCAGATAGGAGAGATATTATTGGCCTCTTGATTGAGTGAGACTATAAAATGCATGGTCGTGCTCAAATAATGATTTGTTATTAATAGTCTACTCATGTATCAAGTAAACCCGGATTAAATTATGAAGAGGATGACTAAACACATGCCTCGAGTTTAATCTATAATATTTGGTTAAAGGGATTATATTACACTGGAACATTAATCACGAAAGGTTTTATCGAATCACGATTTAATTATTATTTAATTGGGTAGCAATGATGTATTACTAGATGCCGCTCATTGTTTATAATTTTATTGGAGAATAAAATTATTTCCAATTAAATAATAACCTATAGGGTCACACACATAGAACATTTAAAGGAAGAATTAATTTAAATTATGAATTTAAATTAATTAATGATAAAGATGGATTTTATTATATTAATTAAGTGGGACTAAATTAAGCTATAATAAAATGCAAAGATATATGAGATATGTTTTTATGATTTTTTAATAATTGAGTATGACTTAATTATTATTATTTAAATAATAGGATTTTATTCTATTATTTAATTAAATCATATATGGGCTAGGTTTTGACATGGATTTTTGGCTTGACATTATCCTATATATATATAAAGATATGGGGTAAAGTTTTGGTACGAAAAAAATCAGAAGAGCCGCATCCCAAAAACCAAAAACCCTAAAACTACATCTCATTTTTCATTAGAGGCTAGTACCTCTCTTCCGGACAAGATCGTGAGGCGTTCTTGAAGGTGTTCGTGTGGATACCGTAGAGGGGGCTTCGAAGAGGAGTGCTCAGTAATCGTGGGAGGCTTGCATCTCCATCATTCTTTAAACGTAAAGCTTCGATAAGGTAATCGTTCTATCTACCATGATTATTCCAGCATTAAACATGGATCCCGAGCTTGGAATTCGATTTAATTTTTATTGTTTCCGCTGCGTTTTGATGCTCAAATTCCTACAATGGTATCAGAGCTTCATGTTTAATGAATAATCTGGTTAATATTTGATTCACACGATCTGTTATTTGCAATTACAGTTATGATTTTCTTGTTTTATTCGATAAGAACCCTAACTGCATGAATAATAAAACTGATCTGCATGCTTCTGATTTTCTTCTGTTTTGTTGCGTACAATGATTTGTTGTTACCTGCCATGTTTTAATAAGATTAACACGTAACCAAATCATCTGAGAAACCAGTCGATATTCAGTTCATGCATGAATATGTATATAAATATACATACGTGTTTATATATATATACATACTAGGTTTTGATTTTAATTCATTCAAAATCAGTGATATATGTTTGTGAAGTGATGCTGTGTAATCGTGGGTCTGTAAACGAAGTCTGGAATGAAAAATCACGACTTACAATGATTAATCGATCGGATTGATATTCTGGAAAAACTGCAAAAAAAAAAAAAAAATCATGTACAGGTGATGCGCATACTGAATATGCGCATCTGCTAGGGTTTCGGACCTACACGCATACGTGGAATGCGTGTCTGATAGAATTAACTGAATAGGTCATATGCGCATACTGGAAATGCGTATCTGCTGTTTTAATAATAATATAAAAAAAAAAATCCCAGCCCGGTTTTGCACGCTAAGAGTTAATAATAAATGTTAATGTTTAACTTGAAGTATGCAAAATTTTATTAATTAGTAATTTTGATTACTAAGTTAATATTTAAATTAATTTTATTATTTATGATGTGATCATATTTAATTTATGTTGTATAAAATTGTGATTATACAATATGTGATGCTCTTAATTGCTATGTGAGCATGATGCATGGTTATGGCCCCAAGACCTAGTTTTCAATTTATTTTATTATAGCTTAATTATGGTTTGTAATAATTAAATACGACTTGCACGTCGTTTTTCTTTTATAATTATTTTATCTCGAATGCAACTCGAGTTCTTTTGTAATATGTTTCAAGAGGAGCTTGGAGGCAATCAAGGCAGCTTTGGAAGCGAAGCAAGAGCTTTTGTAATAATTAGTTATTACCACCATAGATTGACCTTGATTTTTCCATTAGCTTGGAAAAATCGCATAGGATTGGGCCATAACCATAGCATATTAATTTAGGTGATGCACTTTACATATGATGCATGTGTAGAGTAACAAATGTATGCATGTTTTAATTAGATTAATGATGTATGCATGTATTAGATACGTCACCCATGCCATGCTTGCCATGCTAAACAAGATAAAATCTGTAACGATTCGAGATTTTAAAATGAACAAACGATCATGAGATTTCTGTGTTTATGACACACTGAATTAAATACGAATTTTCAATTATTTAGATATGGGGAGATTTTGTCAAAAACAGGTTTTACCTGTAAGGAAGTTGGGTATTAAGTGAGGCCACTTTTGACTCCTCCAACAACCTGGAAATCAAACTATTGATGTGTTAGATATTGATTCAAGAGATGATCAGGATCTGGGCATTACTGATCAGATACTGATGCTGACGTCATCAGGAATGCACCGTCAGTATTGGACTATCAGGATTAGAAGCTGGTCAGTATTTGATGAAGATTCTCATCAGACCAGAGATCAAGGAAGATTGATATGTCGGTTCCTAATTTGTAGGAAGGCAGCTATCATACAAGATATGCATTCAGAGATATATGTAATTGATTTAGAATATCTTGTAATTGATAGTGCAACTGTGTACATTATATAAACACAGTTTAGGTTTTACATTTTGTAATAACTTACACGAGTTATATTGTAACCTAGCAGCTCTTAAGAACATAAGAATTTCTTAAGAGAGTTTTGTAACAGTTTTATATCAGAGTTAATAAAGCTGTTATTGATTCATACTTGTGTTATTTGTTTTAAGTCGAAAATCTTAAACAATTGTATTCAACCCCCTTCTACAATTGTTATTTACTGGACAAAAATTGGTATCAGAGCTAAACTGATTAATTTTAATCAGTAACGATCTTAAGATGTCGACAAGCAAGTATGAAAGCATTAAAATTCCAATTCTCAAGAGGACCGAGTATCCAACCTGGAAAGTGAAAATGTTGATGTATCTAGAAGCAACTGATCCTGACTATCTTGACAGGATCAATGATGGACCATTTCTTCCAACAAAACTAGTTGCAAGAACAGAGACTGTTGCTGAACACTATGTCATTAAGGCAAAGAATGAATGGACGACAGAAGAAAAGGTTCAAGTACTCAAAGATGCAAAGGTAAAGAATATTTTGCATAACAGTCTTGATAATGTCATGTCTAACAGGGTAATAGCATGCAAGACTGCGAAGGAAATTTGGGACACTTTGGAAACTCAATGTCAAGGTACTGAATCTATCAAAAGAAACAGAAGGGCTCTGTTAATTCAGGAGTATGAGCAATTCGATGCTAAATCTGATGAAAGCCTTACTGATATGTACGATAGATTCTTAACTTTACTGAACAATCTATCACTGGTTGGCAAAGAATATGATCCAGAGGATTCGAATACCAAGTTTCTCAGAGCTTTAACTGAAGAGTGGGATACTCAAGCTTCAATCATAAGGCATCAATATGATTTGAAGATGTTGTCTCTTGATGAAGTCTATGGGATGCTAAGAACTCATGATCTTGAGGTTCAACAGAGGAAGAACAAGAAAAATGTCAAAGCAAAATCTGTTGCTTTGAATGTTGAATCAAAATCAAAGGGAAAAGCTGAGGAGGTTTATAACCGAAAGAGTAGAGTGGAAGAGTCAATTCCTGATGACTCATCATCAGATACTGATACTGAGTCTGATCCTGATACTGATGATGACTCTACTGATTCTGATATGATGGAAATGGTTGCTATGATAGTCAAGGGCTTCAAAAAGATGAAGTTCAGAAAGGCTAGGAAGCAAGGGAAATTCCAGAAGAAAACCTTCAATGCTGACAAAGACAGGTACAAGAAGAAAGAAGGCAAAAGCAGCAAGTTTGACAAGTCAAAAATCAGATGCTATAACTGTGATGGGATGGGTCAGTTTGCAACTGAGTGCAAGAAGACCAAAACCAAAGCTCTCATTTCTTCAAGCAAGGATTGGATGGACTCATCATCTGACTCTGAAGAGGAGAAAGTGAATTATGCTTTGATGGCTAAAACTGATGAGACTTCTGCTGGTGAAACCAAGGTATCTGAAGTTTTATTTGATTTTGATACTAATAATGTTTCTGAGCTAAGATCTTTCTTAAAATCTCTGCATATTAGTTTTAGGAGTCAATCTCTTGAAAATACAAGAATAAAATCTGAAATGGCAGAGGTTGTTAAGAGAAATGATCATCTAGAAGCTGAGTTAATTTTCTTGCATGAAGTTCAAGCAGAATGTGATAATGCTAAACACATGAAACTTGAAATTGAGTTTAAATGTAATGAACTTGAAAGGCAACTTAAAGATGCTAATGAAAAACTCAGAACCTGGACACATTCTGGTACAAAAACTCATGAAATCATTTCTGATAAAAACTGGAAAGAGTGTCTAGGGTATAAACCAGAAAATGAGAAAAAGGACAAAGGAAAGGTTGTTTCATCTAACCTTGGAAGAGTTATAGTTAATAACTCAACAAATCCAAAAACCTACAGATATGTTACAGACAGTACCAAAACCAAACTAAAACCAGTTAATTATGTGTATCCAGAAATTCCCAAATCTACTTCAGAAGAGGGATCTACTTCTACACATCATTCTGAGTCTAGAACTGTCAAAAACAAAAATGTAGGTCTTTTGTCCAAGAAGCAATTAAGGGACAGAATTTGTGAGGTAACAGATAGGAAGAGAGTTCCAACTGTCAAAAGGAACAGGAATGGTAAAGTTGGAATAAACAAGGAGAATAATTATAAGTATATTCCGAATGCACCAAGAAAAGTATGTTTTAACTGTGGTAATTCTAATCATCTTGCTATTGATTGTAGGAGGAGTAAAAAGAAGCCAACTGTAGTTCCTAAGTCTGACATTAGGAATAAATCAGTATTCTATAAACCACAGAATCCTTGTTTCCATTGTGGCAGTAAATGGCATTCTATCTATACATGTGAAGAATACCATAATTTGTACTATAATTATTATGAGCCTTTGCCAAAGTTCAATAAAAGTGCAAATTTTGGAAAAACAAAGAACTTGAATTCTAATCATGCATCTGTCAAGATAAAGACTAATTCTGATGGAGTTAATTCTGATAAAAATATCTTTACAAGAAAATCTTCTACTGATAAAGATGTTGAATTGCATGAAAAGAGAACCCAACAAGTGTGGGTTCTTAAAAATTCTAACTGAGTTCTTTGTGATTCTGATTGCAGGGTAAAAAGAAAAATGTGTTAGTCATGGATAGTGGATGTTCTGTGCACATGACTGGAGACAAAACCTTGCTATCAGAATTTGAGGAAAAGGCTGGCCCAACTGTGTCTTATGGGGATGGCAACATTGGACAAACCTTGGGATATGGCAGCATTGTAATTGGAAATGTCATCATTGAGAAAGTAGCTCTGGTGAAAGGACTAAAGCACAATCTGTTAAGTGTTAGTCAGATCACAGACAGAGGTTATCGTGTCAACTTTAATGATACTCATTTTGAAGTAATCAGCAAATCTACAGGAAAGATTGCATTAAAAGGTCAAAGACATGGTAACATTTATGAAGCCAACATTCACACTAATACTAAAAATCCAACTACATGCCTCATCAGTAAAGCATCTGTAGATGAAAGTTGGAATTGGCACAAGAAGCTTTCTCATCTCAACTTCAACAATATAAATGAGTTGGTTAAGAAAGACTTGGTAAGAGGATTACCAAAGGCTCTATATACTCCTGATGGACTCTGTGATGCTTGTCAGAAGGCTAAACAGAGAAGGACATCATTCAAGAGCAAATCTGAATCCTCAATTGATGAACCATATCACATGCTACACCTCGACTTGTTTGGACCAGTGAATATTATGTCCATCAGTAAGAAAAGGTATACTCTAGTTATTGTTGATGAATATACTAGATTTACCTGGGTTTATTTTCTTCACAGAAAAGATGAAACTGCTGAAATACTGCTGGACCATGTTAGACTTATTGAAACTGGTACGGAATACAAAGTCAAGATTCTGAGAAGTGATAATGGGACTGAATTCAAGAATTCAGCAATGGAAGAGTTCTGCAAATACAAAGGAATAGTTCAACAATTCTCTGCTCCTGGCACTCCTCAGCAAAATGGAGTAGTTGAAAGAAAGAACAGAACTCTTATTGAAGCTGGTAGAACTATGTTGGAAGAAGCTAAACTACCTACATATTTCTGGGCAGAAGCAATCAACACAGCTTGTTACACTCAAAATATTACACTAATCAACAGACATGGTGTAACTCCTTATCAGATGATTAAGGAAAAGAAGCCAAGTTTGAAGCATCTACATGTGTTTGGCTGCAAGTGCTTTGTTCTAAGACCTCATCCAGAACAGCTAGGAAAATTTGAGACAAAAGCTGATGAGGCCATCTTTATTGGCTATCCAACAACAAGAGCCTTTAAAGTCTATAATCTAAGAACAAAGACAGTCATGGAGTCTATTAATGTATCTTTTGATGATAGAAAGTTAACAGGAATACAAGAAGACTCTCATGACAGTTTGACATTTGCAAATGAAGCTACCAACAATCCTGATGAAGTCACGGCAGATACTGATATTCTGTCAGATCCTGACGATCGATCAATTCCTGATCAAACACCTGTTACTGATGATGACTCAAATAATGCAAATGTTGAGGGGGAGCAAGAGCGAGACATCACTAGTGATGATTCAACTCATACATCAAGTAGAGATTCATCGGAAACAGACTTAAGTGACAATCAAGATAGTACATCAGAAGAAGACAGCACTATCTCAGGGGGAGCTTCTAGCAACTCTAGTTCTTTTGAAGAAAACACCAATCCAGGGGGAGCATCCAGTTTAAGAAATGACTTACCATCAGCAAGGAAATGGACAAAAAGTCACACTCCTGACTTAATCATTGGGAATCCTGAAGCAGGTGTTAAGACAAGAAGTGCAACTCAAAATGAATGTTTATATAATAACTTTCTGTCAAAGGAGGAGCCCAAGAAAGTTGAAGATGCACTTAAGGATGCTGATTGGGTGACAGCTATGCAAGAAGAACTGAATGAGTTTGAAAGAAATGAAGTCTGGAAACTTGTACCAAGACCCAAAGGAAGGTCTATTGTAGGTACAAAGTGGGTATTCAGAAATAAGACTGATTCAGATGGCACAATTATGAGAAATAAAGCAAGACTAGTAGCAAAGGGGTATTCTCAACAGGAAGGAATAGATTATGATGAGACTTTTGCTCCTGTTGCAAGACTGGAGGCCATCAGAATTTTTCTGGCATATGCAGCCCACAAGAAATTCAAAGTATTCCAGATGGACGTAAAAAGTGCTTTTCTCAATGGAGAACTGGAAGAGGAGGTATATGTTGAACAACCTCCTGGATTTATTGATCCCAAACATCCAGATCATGTCTATAGACTGGATAAAGCACTTTATGGACTAAAGCAAGCTCCAAGAGCCTGGTATGAAACCTTAGCTCAATTCTTACTGGAAAGTGGATTCAACAGAGGTACAATTGATAAAACCTTATTTTACTTGAATCATGGTAAGGATTTGCTGTTAGTTCAAATATATGTTGATGATATCATTTTTGGGTCAACTAATACTAAGCTGTGTGAGAAGTTTTCAAAGCTAATGCAGTCGAGATATCAAATGAGCATGATGGGTGAAATGAGCTATTTCTTAGGTCTTCAAGTTAAACAGACTGATGAAGGGATTTTTATCAATCAGTCAAAATACACAAAGAATTTACTAAAAAGGTTTAACATGCAAGACAGCTCTACAGCTTCCACTCCTATAGCTACAGCTACAAAGCTTGATCCTGATCAAGGAACTGAAGTAGATGTAACCAACTATAGAGGGATGATTGGCTCACTCTTATATCTAACTGCTAGCAGACCTGATATCATGTATGCAACCTGTCTATGTGCAAGATTTCAAGCAAATCCTAGAGAACCGCATCTCATTGCAGTAAAAAGGATTTTCAGATATCTAAAGGGTACATCTTCTCTTGGCCTTTGGTATGCCAGAGAATCAGACTTTAGTTTATGTGGCTATTCAGATGCTGATTTTGCTGGATGTAAAATAGACAGGAAAAGTACTTCAGGCAGTTGTCAGTTTCTTGGAGGAAGACTAGTTTCTTGGTTCAGTAAGAAGCAAAAGTCTATCTCCACATCAACTGCAGAAGCTGAGTACATTGCTGCTGGAAGCTGTTGTGCTCAGATCATGTGGATGAGAAATCAGCTAATGGACTATGGTTTATCATTTTTAAAAATACCTATTTATTGTGATAACCAAAGTGCTATTGCTATGACAGGAAATCCAGTTCAACATTCTCTTACAAAGCACATCAGCATCAGGTATCACTTCATAAGAGAACAAGTACTGGAAGGAACAATTGAACTTCATTTTGTTCCTACTGATCAACAGTTAGCTGATATATTCACCAAGCCACTTCCTGAGGCTACTTTTACAAAGTTGGTGAATGAACTGGGAATGGTAAACTATGGCAGTTCCTGAGAAAAAGAGGTCATCAGATACTGACGACCTGCAAATACTGATGGAAAGTCAATCCTGACAGTGGTCAACATCGAATCCTGATGCAACGATTCGATAATCAGTACTTTGTCAGAGTCTAACTATCTTCATTTTATCTCAATTTCCTGATACAAGTTATGTTTAATGTTATTGAATTCCTGATAATGTGATTACTTTAATTAGTCCTCATATTTAAATGTCAGATAACATGTTCAATCAGGAAAAACATTGAATAGAATAGAATAAACAAAATTTTTCATTAATAATAAGAAAGAGTTTACATTCAAAGATTACATCTTTTGTGTTCTCTATCTACTAATCTATTCAACAGGAAATAAGAGACCAATCCACTCCATTGTTAATAGCCATCCCAGATCCCATCTTTGCCACTTTGTTTGGGTGGAAGTTGACAGGGATAAGGTTATTTTTGCTGACATATTCATTAACAATGGTTGATGGAGTTGGATGAGGATGCCTTAGATGAAAGCCATGCGAATGCTGTTTGGAGGGCAGCATCAATGTCGATCACTTTTGCAGGTTTTTCCTTCTCGATTTCTTCGAGACCTGCATCCATCTGCAACCAGAGAGTCTCCAGTTGTCTTTCCCAGTCGAAAGCATCAAACTCTTCACGAGTATAACTAAATATATCTCTTTTCTCTAAGAGATGGAGGTTTTTCTCAATGATGGTAAGGTTCGACATTGCTAAAACTTTTGATGAGAAGGGTTTTTCTGATTTTTCTTAACAGGAGAGAATGAAGCGTTAAAGAAGTAAGTGGACAAGTCTCTAAGATTAAATAGAGAAGGGTGGAACGAGAATATGAAACGATTCATATTACTGGTGCAAGTACCAGGTATTATTCAATTGTGATGTTTTAAATTTCTTTATTTAAAACAAAATTACCATGTTTTATTTTGGTCACAATTTTATTTTCCGAATAATATGTAGCGCGTGTGCACACTCGATGCTTACACACAGTTATATATGTAAGTCACGACGCGTGTAATCCTCACCACTCTCTCACGTAATTTGGTCCATTACTTTAGCCTAAACGAATGATTTACTGACACCTGTTTTTGAGAAGTTACAAGTATTGTCCAAAATCAATTAAGTTTACTAATTGATTTAGTTTTCTCAAACTATCAGTAAAGCATCGTCTCTCTTTGTCTCTACACTATCAAACCCTAATTTCAAAATTAACACATCTTTTGTGTTTGAAATTGCAATGGAGAACTTATTCATGAACAGCAAGGTGGTAATCAATGGAGTTACGTTTAATACTAATAACTTCATTGCAGTTTTAGATCATCAGGACTTGCCGAGTGATTTCCACATTATTCAGGACTTTTTGGCCTCAAGCCCAATCAATTATGCACTAACACAACCTGCCAAGATATCTTTTAAGTCTGTTATGCAGGTGTGGAACACAAGTGTTTTTGGGAAAAGTCATCCATCAGAAAATCCTCAGATGAGCTTTGAATATGACAATGTTACATACTATGTGACACCTGAGATTGTCAATGCAGCCCTACACTTACCATCAATCATTGGTAACCCTGTGTTCAAAGTTACTGATGCAAAACTTCTTGAGTATGTTGTAAGCTTGGGTTACAATGGAACACCAAAGAAGTTTGGAGAGCTCTACAGGACAAAGCTCAAGAAGGAATGGAATTTCTTCTTTGACACAATCAGCAGATGTTTCTTGAATAAAGTGTCAAACTTTGATGCCTTACCCACTGGTTCAGCCAAAATTGGGTACTCTCTAATTCATGATCTCTCATTTGATTATGGTTCCTTTATACTAAAGGCATTAAGTGAAAGAAAAGCAGATAAATGTGGTTATGTTTGCTTTCTTAGATTTTTTCAATTAATATTTTCTCACTTATGTCCTCATGCTGTTTTTGAGAATGATACAATTTTGCCGATATGTAAAATCTCAGATAACAATATAAAGAGTCTAATCAATTCTGATAAGGCAAATAAGTTTGTGGGATCTCCATACATTCCTGATGAAGTATGGTCTCTTTTAAGAAAGAGAATGCCTATTCAATATGGCCCAGCAACTGGTGCTATGGAACAGGACCTTACACATCCTATTCCTGACACAAGCACACAACCTAAACACTTACCTAAACAGTTAACCACCTCTGATGTCTCACAAAAGGCATCAGTTGTAAAATCAAAGAAATCAGCTAGATCTGATGTGTCTAAGAGGCAATCAGGGTCAAAGGATTTCTCCACTCCAACTCATTCTCAAATGAAGTCACAAGGGGGTGGACAAAGAGTTTTTGAAACATCTGATTTGGAGAAAGGAACAGGAGTGAAAAGGAAAGTTGATCGAGGAACTATTTCTGATTCTGATGATGATTCAATGCCTATATCAGTCTTGTTGAAAAAGAAGGAGATTGATGTTGTTGATACAAGAGAAGTGGCTGTCTCTGAAAAGCCAAAGAAAAGAAGAAGATTAATCATCAAAGGCAAATTTGTTGATCATACAGAATTTTTGAATCTTACTGATGATATGGAAGGCAATCCTGATGTTGTTAATCAGGATGGATCATCAGTTCCTGACGCAACTGCTAATCCTGACATCTCTACTCCAAATAATTCACCTGTGAAGACTGTTGAGATTTCTGATTCTCCAGCATCTGCGTCTCCAAAGAGAAGAATTATTGAGATGTCCGTTGATGAAGTAAATGCTATTGCTGCTCAGCTGGGTGTTAAACCTTCACCTCTTGAAGTAAAAACTGCTGAAGCAAATGTTTTTCACAGACATAAGAAACAGAGGACTACTGTGTCATCTCTGAAAGGATCCAGCCCACAAGAACCTGAACTTCAAAGGAGTTCAGAAGCTATTGCAGATCCAGTCACACAAGAACCACCTACTCAAAGTGTAGGTGCAGACATTTCTGAAGGAATAGTCCCACAAGAACCATCTTCTCAAAGGGAAGGTGAAGACAAGAATATTCCTGCCCCACAAGAACCATCTTCTCAAAGTGAAGATGCTGGCAAACTAAGATCAGTAGGGGAGTTTCCTGACAATGCTCAAGGGGCTTCTGAAATTGAAATTGAACTTGCTAGAAGTCTGGCAGAAAAAGCTGCTCATGATTTGCACATTGCTGAATGTGACAGAGTGATTGCTGACACTGCATTTGAGGGAAGTACACAAGAACCTTTGACTCAAAGTGTTGAAGAAGCTTCAAAACCTCAGACTACACAAGAACCATCAGTAGCAAATACTGATGCAAGTCATGCTATAGTTGCAGTGGTAAATCCTGATGAAAGCACTACTGATTCACTTATTCCATTACTTATTGAGCCTATTTCAGCAAGGCCAATGGATTCTTTAACTACTTCATCAGGTAACATCTCTTTATCTACTTCATTTACTATTGATAGTATGATTACAGATAGACCTGATAAAAGGGATACCTCTATCTGTATGACTTCAGACAACTCTTCTCAGCCACCTCTTATTTCTTCACAATTAATGAGCCAGAACCTTTCTTGTGAGATTGAGAGTGAACATTTAGAGAAAAAGAAGAGTGATGAGAGGCAGTCTCCTGAACTGGCAAAAGGAGAGGTAGAAAAGAGTGAGAAGTTATTAACTTCTAGTGAGGTAGAAGTTGCTATTGAAAGCAACTTAGGTAACATTGTGAGAAGTGATGAGATCACTTTAAAAGAAAAGAGAGATTTAGGACATGTTACTAATTTGTCTGCAGGTCATCAGGATTCACCAGCTGTATCTACTGGTGTTTTGAAACTGAAGGGTATTATGCTTCCTGAGGATGATGTTGAACATAAACTTCCTGAGGCTGGTGGTGGCTCAGATGATGATGATCATCCTGATCTTGAAACAAGGCAAATGAAGGCGGCTATAAAAGCAAGTCTCCAATCTACTTATGGGTCTTCAAGTAGATACATGCAGTCAATAACTGAAGAAGAATTCAGAGGGGAGTATACTTCACTTCTTCCACCTGATACTCGAGCTGCAAGGGGACATGAATGGGATACAGAATGGAATAAACCTACTGCTGAGATGAATTTTCAAAATGCTCTGTTTCATTCTGGTCATATTGTTACGCGGATGCCGACACCTAAACTTAAGGCTCTTCTCAAAACCAATGCTCTTCTAGCAAAGGGATTGAGGAGTGAGATTGAATCAATGAAGGCTGCAACAGATAAATTTCAAGCGGGGATTCAAACATCTGTTTCTATATCTGCTACTGCTTCTCAAGCACGCCTTCTTGCAGATGATATTAAAGCTCTTGACAGGAGATTGGATTCTAGAATGACTGTCTTGGAATCTAAAGTTGATACTATCGATGAAACCCTCAAGCTTATATTGTCGTTCTTCATTCAGGACGATACTGATGTCAAAAAGGGGGAGAAGATAGTCAAAACAAAATGTTCACCTGATCCAGTTGTACAAAAGGATGATAATTCTGGAAATGATGGTGGTGCTGAGTCACATCAGAAAATTGAAACCTCTGATGCTGCTTTACTGATAAAGAGAACGAATACTCAAACTAAGCAGTCAACTCATGTTTCTGAATCTGGAAAGAAGACAGTGACATCTGGTCAAACTCTGTCAACCATTCCTGAGGATGATGTGTATGTGGAACAGGATGAAGATGCTGCTAATCTGTTTCATGAACTTGACACTGGGGATGGTCGTGTTCTTAAATTATTTCATAAAGACAAAAGAGTTCAACAGTATCATGCTGAGAAAGCACTTGTCTTATCTACTGAAGAAAATCCAAACATGACTACTGATGAATTCTTAGAAGAACAGAACAGGATCCTTGAAGAGCTTGCAAAACAGAATAAAACTCTTGCTGCAAGAAGAGGAAGAGGCAGAGGAGGAAGATACAGAAATAGAGGAAGATCATCTGCTCAAACTAGTTCAAGGCAAACAAGATCTAGTGGAATCAAATTGAAAGATGTTTCTGAAAGTGAAAAGAAGAAAACTGCACTATCTCTTGCATCAACTCCAGATAACAAATTTAATGCTCCTGAAGAAATTGTAGAGGAGATATTGCCTTTGAAAAGGAAGAGTAAGGCAGCTGTTCAATCTACTGCATTTAATGAGAAGTCAGTCGTTGTTTCTGATTCTGAAATCTTAAAAGAACTTAAGATTATGATTCTTAAAGTTGTGGTTGAATTTCACAATGTGGAAGTTTCTGAAGATACATTGGAGTATGAACAAGAAAACTTCAGAAGATTTGAAAGAGAAAGTGAAGTCAGAGCTAAAGCCACAAAAGCAGAAAAGATAACAACCAGGGATTACTTAAGAAATGTTCATAGATCTGACAGGAAGTTATGGTATGATAGAGATAGATCTGTTCCTGAACATCAGCAGGATTATCCAACTAATGAGAAGAAGAAGAGTAAGAAGAAGGAGGTGGATAAGGCTGATTATAGGAAACCAGTTGTATTCATATCAGCTGGATTGATAA
This sequence comes from Kitagawia praeruptora, assembly GCA_037693485.1. NCBI lineage: Eukaryota > Viridiplantae > Streptophyta > Magnoliopsida > Apiales > Apiaceae > Kitagawia > Kitagawia praeruptora. The sequence goes on from CM075345.1 coordinate 104,492,090, forward strand.
AAGAGTCTTCTTTGATCAATGAATTTCTGATTGTTAAAACAGAGTCTACTACTTTTATTGCTGAAAATCCACCAAAATGGGTGAGTATGCAATCTGGCTTGAGAGGATGGGAACCTGGCACAAGAGGAGGAATTGGATATAGTCATGCACTGGTTATTTTCATTGCACAAACTGATCAATATGCTCTAGTTGACAAGATTGGGGATGAGTTAACTGTAGATCATCTTTGGAAACTTGAAGCTGTTGCTATTATTGCTGATTGTCATGCTGATGCAAAGAAAATAGAGAAGCTGGTGTACTTCATGAAAGATGGAAGTGTGAAGAAGATTCCTATTCATGAATTGTTGTGTAAATCTGCAAAAGAACTGAAATATGTTTTGTATCTTCTCAGAAGTAAAAGAATAAATGTTCGTGAAAGAGAAGTTTATCAAAATTGGTGTGTCATGATTTACCTGAAGATTAGACAGAGATTCATGGATGGAGGAACAAGGTATGATGGCAATTATATTCCCATGTACTTAAATTTAAGAGATAGAGAGGTTGAAATGAAGAAAGGTACAGCTGTTAAAGAAGTGTATCTAGGCATGGAACAACTGTCTCTAAATCCGGATGGAAAGGAAATTGCTTATGTGTTGCTAAGTGACTTAGATCTTCCGAGAAACTCAATTAAGAACATCAGGGCAGCTATTTATCAGATTAATGAGGAAGATGAAGAACTCAAAAATCTGAAGGAGAAACTGATTCAAATTCTTGAAAGCAAGGAAGAAGAATTGTTATCTGAATTCTTGAGACTAAATCTGTTCTATCAAAGAATTTCTGAAACTGTTCCTGATGATTTTTAGAAGGTATTTTGTTTTGAGTTTTTGACATCTTGAATCAAGGAATTTGTGCTTTGTTTTATAAAGAACAAATTGGGGGAGATTGTTAGATATTGATTCAAGAGATGATCAGGATCTGGGCATTACTGATCAGATACTGATGCTGACGTCATCAGGAATGCACCGTCAGTATTGGACTATCAGGATTAGAAGCTGGTCAGTATTTGATGAAGATTCTCATCAGACCAGAGATCAAGGAAGATTGATATGTCGGTTCCTAATTTGTAGGAAGGCAGCTATCATACAAGATATGCATTCAGAGATATATGTAATTGATTTAGAATATCTTGTAATTGATAGTGCAACTGTGTACATTATATAAACACAGTTTAGGTTTTACATTTTGTAATAACTTACACGAGTTATATTGTAACCTAGCAGCTCTTAAGAACATAAGAATTTCTTAAGAGAGTTTTGTAACAGTTTTATATCAGAGTTAATAAAGCTGTTATTGATTCATACTTGTGTTATTTGTTTTAAGTCGAAAATCTTAAACAATTGTATTCAACCCCCTTCTACAATTGTTATTTACTGGACAACATGATGAATATTGATTTGAAGTATTTAATTCAAGGAAAAATTGGGAATCTCTTTATGATGGGATCATGGTCGTTTTAATTTTGAAACCCCTTAACAAAATATTAAGTTTTAATCGGATGCTTTCCAATGAATGAACACTCATTGAATCCTAGATCGATAAGGGGAATGACTGCCAGTGGCAGGGGACTCCTGTCTATCGTGGTGAGATGTGACGAATATAAGCGGTTATATTCGACCGTTGAATCATTGGGTTTAACTTAACTGAGTCGTCATAATAAGGTGAAAATAAACGGTTATATTCAATTATTATGAACTTAGAAGCATAGAGTTTGGTTCAAAATCTATTAGATAGACAAGAACAATTGTTGTTCACCAAACTATCCAAGAATTATATATGATATAATTGACAACTGTTGTCTACCTAAATAATCATGTTTTAAGGACTACCAGTGGTTGACTTAGGATATGACGAAATATGGATCTTGGCTCACTAGAAAGATTTATGGGATATTCTTTTCGATTTAATAGTAAGGGCTATTAATTTGATAAAAATAGTGGGAGATATATTTTGAATATGTCATAATCACTTGAACATAATTAATGTAACAATCTAACTTATCTTATGCATTTTTATCATTGTAGAAAAACAAATGGCACAAAACATAAACAACACTTTCTCTGTGCGATCAGTCCTTGAGAAGGACAAGCTGACAGGATCGAACTTCCTTGACTGGTCTAGAAATTTGAGAATTGTTCTCATGCAGGAAAAGAAATCTTATGTGATTGATATTCCTCCACCGGCAGCCCTTGCTGCCAATGCCACTCTTGCTCAACAAAATGCTTATCAGAAGCATATTGATGATGCGACTGATGTGGCTTGTCTTATGCTTGCCACTATGGATGCTGAGCTTCAGAAGCAGCATTTTGATATGAATGCTTATACTATGTTTGAACATCTTTCAATGATGTTTCAATCACAGGCTCGTGTGGAAAAGTTCAACACAAGCAAAGCACTCTTCTCGTGCAAGCAGGGCAATGGACCAGTCGGACCACATGTTCTAAAGATGATTGGGTATTGCGATTACCTTGCTCGTTTGGGTTTCCCGCTTCAGCGAGAGGCTCAAGTTGATATAATCTTGCAATCTTTGAACAACGACTATGCTCAGTTCATAATGACTTTTAATATGACTGAGCAAGATAAAACTCCTATGGAATTGTTGGCCATGCTGAGGACCACTGAAGCAAATATGGTCAAGGCACCTGAGAAAGCTCCCATAATGATGGTGGGCAAGAAAGGTGCTAAGGGAAAGGGGAAATGGAAGGGCAAGAAAAAGGTTGCATCAAAAGATCTTGGTCCTTCTAAGCCCTCTTTCAAAAAGGCTAAAAAGCCGAAGGGAGATGTCGCAAAGGCTGATAATGGTGATTGTCACTATTGCCACAAGCCTGGTCACTGGAAGAGAAATTGTCCAGCTTATTTGGAGGATCTGAAGAAAATGAAGGGTGTTCAGATTTCTGGATCAGGTATTTATGTTATAGAAGTCAATCTGTCTATTTCTACATCTTGGGTATTGGATACTGGATGTGCTTCTCACATTTGTATAAATGTGCAGAAACTGCAGAGAAGTAGGACTTTGGCTAAGGGAGAAGTGGACCTACGAGTAGGCAATGAAGCAAGAGTTGTTGCTTTAGCCGTAGGAACTTATTATTTATCTTTGCCTTCTGGGCTTGTTTTAGAACTTGAAGACTGTTTTTACGTGCCTGCGATTCGCAGAAACATTATTTCTGTTTCTTGTTTGGACAAGAAAGGTTTTTCGTTTATAATAAAGAACAATAGTTGCTCTTTTGCTTTGAATGATTTAACCTATGGTGTTGCGCATTTATTTAATGGTTTATATGTTCTTGATTTAGATAAACCTGTCTGTAACATAGAAAACAAATGACTTAAAGTTAATGACTCAAATCAAACATACATCTGGCATTGTCGTCTAGGCCATATAAATGAGAAACGCATATCCAAATTACATAAGGATGGATACTTGGATAAGTTTGATTTTGAATCATACGAAAAATGCGAATCTTGTTTGCTTGGTAAGATGACTAAAGCCCCTTTTACTGGTAAGGGTCAAAGGGCCACTGAACGTTTGGAGCTAATATATACTGATGTATGTGGCCCTATGCGTGTGATGGCTAGAGGAGGCTACTACTATTTCATAACATTTACTGATGACTTCAGTAGATATGGATATGTGTATCTTATGAAGAATAAATCCGATTCTTTTGAAAAATTCAAAGAATACAAGGCTGAAGTAGAGAAGCAAATAGGCGGAGGTGCAAGTATTAAAATCTTACGATCCGATCGTGGGGGTGAATACTTAAGCACTGAATTTAAAGAGTATTTAAAAGAGTGTGGTATTGTATCACAACTCACTCCGCCAGGTACACCTCAATGGAATGGAGTTTCAGAGAGGAGAAATCGTACCCTGTTAGACATGGTACGATCGATGATGAGTCATGCAGATCTTCCAATAAGTTTCTGGGGTTATGCTCTAGAAACAGCGGCTTTTACACTTAACCGTGTTCCAACCAAGAAGGTTCAAAAGACTCCATATGAGATATGGGAGGAGAAACGGTCAAGCATGAACTTTATGAAAGTTTGGGGATGCAAGGCGTTTGTAAAACGTCAAGTATCTGACAAGCTTAGACCTAAATCCGAAGAGTGTAATTTTGTGGGATACCCTAAAGAAACAAAGGCGTATTATTTTTATAGTCCTTCTGAGCAGAAAGTGTTCATTGCTCGAGATGCTGTCTTCATGGAAAAGGATTTTGTTTCCAAAAGAGACAGTGGGAGAACTATAGATCTCGATGAAGATCGAGAACCACAAAATAGCATTGAACCTGAGGTAGAACAAGAGCAGAATAATGATAATGCTCAAGAAACACAGGTTGTTCGTAGATCTGGTAGAATTCGCCATGAGCCAGAGAGATATGGATTTCTTTTGACTCAATGTGGGGATTTGATGCTCATAGATGAGGATGAGCCTCTCACATACCAAGATGCTATGAACAGTCCAGACTCTAAGAGATGGCTTGAAGCCATGAAATCCGAGATGGATTCCATGTACGAAAACCAAGTTTGGGATTTGGTTGATCCACCTGAAGGGGTAAAACCCGTAGGGTGCAAGTGGGTTTTCAAGAAGAAAACTGACATGGAAGGAAATGTTCAGACCTATAAAGCAAGACTGATTGCGAAAGGGTTCAAACAAATTCATGGTATTGACCATGATGAAACTTTCTCACCAGTTGCCATGGTCAAGTCCATACGGATTTTGCTTGCAATTGCAGCATTCCATGATTACGAAATCTGGCAAATGGATGTCAAAACAGCTTTCCTTAATGGGAGCCTAGAAGAGGATGTGTACATGACACAACCTGAAGGTTTTGTCGATCCAAGGAATGTTGGCAAGGTATGTAAATTACGTCGATCCATTTATGGATTGAAGCAAGCCTCTAGGAGATGGAATATTCGTTTTGATGAAACAGTCAAGGAGTATGGCTTTATTCAAAACGAGGATGAACCTTGTGTTTACAAGAAGGTTAGTGGGAGCCATGTGGCATTCATAGTACTGTATGTTGATGACATACTACTAATAGGGAATGACATACCTTCTCTAAAGGCTGTTAAGACTTGGTTAGGGAGCAAATAGACCTATCAGGATAGATACAAATCTAATCCAGGTGAAGGTCACTGGACGGCAGTCAAGAATATTCTAAAGTACCTGAAAAGGACTAAAGATTCATTCTTGGTGTATGGAGGAGAGGAGAAACTGGTCGTAAAAGGTTACACCGATGCAAGTTTCAAAACAGACAGGGATGATACTGTATCACAGTCTGGTTTTGTGTTTTGTCTATATGTAAAGTGCATACAAATGATAACATTGCAGATCCACTGACCAAAGGCCTGTCGCAGCAGAAGCACGACGGTCACACTAGTTCCATGGGTATTAGATACATGGGTGATTGGCTCTAGTGCAAGTGGGAGATTGTTAGTGTAGGTGCCCTAGAGGAAATACATTGTTTCTCGAATAAACCTTATGTCATTTGATTATTAAATAAATGTATTTATTATGACTCTAATTACTGCGATATTTGTTAGCATAATAAATGTCCTTAGAATAATGATACACATTATATAGTTTAAGTTTACAACTTGAATTTGAGATTATATAATATATATATCATATTCTTAAAGGTCCCTAGTCGAGTATTATTATTCAGGACAATAATAATACATAAATAGACTAGTATGTTTTTGACTGATAACCACATCTCATTGGTTATAAGTATGGAGATACTAAAGTCAATACATAGGTACATGTAGGGTACATGGTACTGGACAGACCCACCGTGAGATTCTTCATGTTAATTAAGTCATAAGAAAGACTCACAGTGATAATGGTGTAATGATCCTTTGACTTGAGATCATTATATTTCTATACGAGGATAATATACTTTGACTACATTAAAAGTTACCTTTGACCGGGTAATGATAAAAGTGGACATCGGGTATATTGTGAATCGTATGAGAAATATGAATGATAGATAAAAGATTTAACCCTCCTATCAGATAGGAGAGATATTATTGGCCTCTTGATTGAGTGAGACTATAAAATGCATGGCCGTGCTCAAATAATGATTTGTTATTAATAGTCTACTCATGTATCAAGTAAACCCGGATTAAATTATGAAGAGGATGACTAAACACATGCCTCGAGTTTAATCTATAATATTTGGTTAAATGGATTATATTACACTGGAACATTAATCACGAAAGGTTTTATCGAATCACGATTTAATTATTATTTAATTGGGTAGCAATGATGTATTAGTAGATGCCGCTCATTGTTTATAATTTTATTGAAGAATAAAATTATTGCCAATTAAATAATAACCTATAGGGTCATACACATAGAACATTTAAAGGAAGAATTAATTTAAATTATGAATTTAAATTAATTAATGATAAAGATGGATTTTATTATATTAATTAAGTGGGACTTAATTAAGCTATAATAAAATGCAAAGATATATGAGATATGTTTTTATGATTTTTTAATAATTGAGTATGACTTAATTATTATTATTTAAATAATAGGATTTTATTCTATTATTTAATTAAATCATATATGGGCTAGGTTTTGACATGGATTTTTGGCTTGACATTATCCTATATATATAAAGATATGGGGTAAAGTTTTGGTACGAAAAAAATCAGAAGAGCCGCATCCCAAAAACCAAAAACCCTAAAACTACATCTCATTTTTCATTAGAGGCTAGTACCTCTCTTCCGGACAAGATCGTGAGGCGTTCTTGAAGGTGTTCGTGTGGATACCGTAGAGGGGGCTTCGAAGAGGAGTGCTCAGTAATCGTGGGAGGCTTGCATCTCCATCATTCTTTAAACGTAAAGCTTCGATAAGGTAATCGTTCTATCTACCATGATTATTCCAGCATTAAACATGGATCCCGGGCTTGGAATTCGATTTAATTTTTATTGTTTCCGCTGCGTTTTGATGCTCGAATTCCTACACTTTGATGGGTAATAAGAACTGAGAAAGAGCAACTCTTAAATAGGTAAACAAGAACAATTAAAAACTATTTTGAAAGGCTCCAACGGATAGAATTAATCTTGAAGCCGTTAGAAGTGTTTTTGTGTTTAAGATAATGAAGGAGCTTGTTTATCAGATGATAGTGAAGAGATGGAGCGTGTAGAACATGGAGAGGAATATTTGATATGATGAGGGAGACAAGAGCATGTGGTTGGTAATTAAATAAGTCAAAAGTATCATGCTACTTTTCCTTATTCAAAGCAAAGAATATATTGTCCCCCAATATATTTGAATTATGCTCAGACGTGCTAGAATAATTCAGAGGGCTTTACAATAATCCTAAAGATGTTTCCCACAAATTTCTCCTTGAAAACCGCACTGTTCTTTAAATCTGACAGACACAAACAGCTTGCTGTTTGTGAAACTGGCACGCTGTTTCTGTAACTTGCTTGCTGTTTGTGATATACTGATTATATAATCAGTAAGCTATTTTGTCCTGCAAAACCAAGTTAGAACATTACCGAAATAACATAGCAAGTTCATGTCAGCTTGCTATTTTGGTTCTGGTGAGCTGAACAGATAGATGGATTTATACTTTTGCATTTCCATATCATCAACCAAGTTTCCTGAGAGCATAGATATGTCTAGTTGATCTTTGTCTACAGGAATTCTGAACAGTTGAAAATGGCTTGCTGTTTGAGTCTGATGAAGACAAATGGTAAGCTGACTTTGTATGCACCTGGCTTGCCAATTTTTACTGTATCCCAACTTTGGCTTGCTATTAGATAGACTGATTATACAACCAGTAAGCTTAAGTATCCTGCAACACCAAGTTAGTACAAATACAACTAGCATGTTGTTTTATATCTACTAATAAGCCAAATGGCTTACTGTTTGTGATCATCAAAACTTAAGAAGTATCAATCTCCCCCTTTTTGATGATTACAACTAATTTAGGAGAATTAGAATAACTCCCCCTAAATCCCTGCATCTCAAAATTAGATATAAAACGATGATCTAACATGTAAGAAATATAACACTAAAGATCATATGTTAAAACATGCATGTTCAGAATAATTAGAAGCCATTCTCCTAAAGTTCTCCCCCTTAATCCATCAAAAACTAAAAATCTTAAGATCAAGAAATGATATGCCAGAATATAGTGAAATCAGCATACCAATTGTAACATGCGAATAGAACAAATGGTAAGCTAACCTGACCAGCAATTTCCATCCAGCGTGCTGATTTACAGAGAACACATGCCAAGTTCCATTCGAATGGTTGAAAATCTTTCTTCAGCTAGGGGTTTTGTGAATATATCAGCTAGTTGAAATTCTGTTGGAACAAAAACCAACTCTATCTTGCCCTTAGCAACATTATCTCTCAAAAAATGGTGTCGAACATCAATATGCTTCGTTCTTGAGTGATTCACCGGATTTTTAGAAATATTAATGGTGCTAGTGTTGTCACAATTTATTGGAACCCTTCCACACTTGATATCAAAGTCCCTTAGTGTTTGAATCATCCAAAGTAGTTGAGAACAACAACTCCCAGCTGCTAGATACTCCCCTTCTGCAGTGGATAAAGCAACCGAAGTTTGTTTCTTGCATTGCCATGAAACTAGGCTTTGTCCAAGAAATGTACACACACCACTTGTACTTTTTCTATCAACTTGACAACCTGCATAATCTGCATCACTATACCCAACAAGATCAAAAGTATTTGTGATAGGATAAAACAAACCAAGACTAATTGTACCACTTAAATATCGAAATATTCTTTTAATAGCATTTAAGTGAGACTCTTTAGGGTTGGATTGAAACCTTGCACAAACACATACACTATACATGATGTCAGGTCTAGAAGCAGTTAAATATAATAGGCTTCCAATCATACCTCGATACCTTTTGATATCAACAGCCTTACCATTTTCATCTACAAACAGTTTGCTATTTTGAATCATAGGAGTTGATTTTGACTTAACATCTTCATAACCGAATCTTTTGAGTAGATTTTTTGTATATTTGGATTGATGTACAAAAATTCCATCCTTAGATTGCTTGATTTGAAGACCCAAGAAATAATTGAGCTCACCCATCATGCTCATTTCGAACTCACTATGCATACACTTAGAAAACCACTTACACATAGATTCATTAGAAGCTCCAAAAATAATATCATCCACATATATTTGTACAATAAGAATATCTTTACCATTTTGCTTAATAAATAATGTGGGATCGATTTTACCTCGAGTGAATCCATTTTTGAGAAGGAACTTACTAAGCCTTTTGTACCAAGCCCTAGGAGCCTGCTTTAAACCATAAAGAGCCTTCTTTAACTTGAACACATAGTCTGGATACTGTTCATGTTCGAATCCAGGAGGCTGTTTGACATAAACTTCCTCTTCCAGCAAGCCATTTAGAAACGCACTCTTTACGTCCATTTGATATAGCTTGAATTTCTTGAAACATGCATAGGCAAGAAGCATCCTTATTGATTCCAAACGAGCAACAAGAGCATAAGTTTGATCAAAATCAATGCCTTCTTGTTGATTATATCCTTGAGCCACAAGCCTTGCTTTATTTCGAGTAACGGTGCCAAATTCATCAACTTTGTTCTTAAACACCCATTTTGTTCCAATGATTGAAGCATCTTCTGGTGGCTTGACAAGTTCCCAAACTTCACATCTTTCAAACTGATTTAATTCTTCTTGCATGGCCATGATCCAATTCTCATCTTCTAATGCTTCATTGATATTTTTGGGTTCTTCTTGAGCTAGGAAAGCTGCATGAGCACAATAATTTGCTTTCCCTCTTCTTGTAGTAATTCCATCAGTAATGTCACCAATGACCAACTCTAGAGGATGATTCTTGACCGTTCTTGTTGCCCTCGGTAAAGAATGTTGAGCTATTTCTTCATGAGTTGTCCTTCTTATCTTTGCTGGTGGTAACTGATCTTCTCCATCATAGAGAGGTAGTTTTTCAGTAGCCCTTGACCCTCTAGGGCCTTCCAAAGTCATTTTTGCTATTTTGGAGATTGTATCTTCCACTTCAGCTTGCTGACTTGAACTTCCAGCTTGCTGATTGTCAGTGTCTACATCCTCCTTGGCTTGCTGACTTTCAGTTTCATCTTCATCTTCAATTTGCTATTTTGAACTTCCATCTTGCTGATTTGTTCTTCCTGATTGCTGATTTTTACTTCCAGCTTGCTGATTTTCATTTCCAGCTTGCTGACTTACAGAAACTTGAGGTTGCACACCTGCAAATTCTTCCTCATCTCTTGGTAGATCATTGTTAGGTTCTTGAAAAGTAACATTAATAGATTCTTCAACAATATGCTTATTAATATTATAAACTCTATAAGCCCTACTTGTTAAAGAATAACCAAGAAATATAGCTTCATAAGATTTAGCATCGAATTTACCATCTTTACCAATTGTCTTGAGCACAAAACATTTAGAACCAAAAATCTTGAAGTAACTGATATTTGGTTTCTTGTTTCTCAACAAATGATATGGAGTTTTGTCCAAAATAGGCCTGATTATAATTCGATTCAACAAATAGCATGCTGTATTCACAGCTTCGGCCCAAAAACTCCTAGGTAGCTTGCTTTCTTGCAGTAGAGTCCTTGCTGTTTCTTGAAGTGACCTATTCTTCCTTTCCACCACTCCATTTTGTTGTGGAGTCCTTGGTGCAGAAAATTCATGGGAGATTCCTCTTTCTTCACAATATGCAATAAAGTTCTCATTGATAAATTCACCTCCTCTATCACTTCTTATACCTACAAGTCTTGTATCATGCTTGTTCTCAAGTAATTTTATCAGTTTCTCAAATTCAATAAAAGCACAATCTTTAGTACGAAGAAACAATACCCAAGTAAATCTAGAATAATCATCTACAATTACAAAGCCATTTTGTTTACCTCCAATACTCTTATAAGATTTCGGACCAAAAAGATCTAAGTGTAGAAGCTCTAAAGGTTTAGAAGTAGATACCATTTTCTTTGCTTTGTGAGTGCTTCGAATTTGTTTACCCAATTGGCATGCTGAACATACTTCAACCTTAGAATATTTCAGTTTTGGTAGTCCTCTGACCAGATTCTTGCTTGATAGTTTATTAAGCAAGTCCATGTGTGCATGTCCCAACCTTCTATGCCATATATATGGATCATTGTCAAATGCAGCCAAACAGCATGCTGTTTCCTGCAATTCGAAGTCTAATACATATATATTTCCTTCCCTTCTAGCAACTAGGGGGATTTTGTTAGCTCCAATAGTAATAATAGTTTGATCAATGCCAAAATGAACAAAATGTCCATCATCAAATAATTGAGTGACACTAAGTAAATTATATGAAAGACCTTTGACATATTGAACTTTATCAATCGAAATATTACTATTACCAATAGAACTAATACCGAGGATTCGAAGAGTCTTGCTATTGCCAATTGTAACTCTTCCACCCTTCTTCATTTTGAGCTTTATGAACTGAGACTTGTCTCCACACATATGTCTAGTGCATCCGCTATCCAAAATCCATTGTTTTGACTTCCCTTTAGCGGCAAGACATATCTACAAAACAAACAAATACCAACTTAATGTTTTGGTACCCATATAGGTTTGGGTCCAAATTGGTTAGTAGCAAGAGTATATAACACATTTAAATCAGCTTTCTTGATCCACATTTGGATCACTTTTGATGACTGATTTTGCTTTCTTTCACTCTTTTGGTAAGCTGTTTGTCTTCTGTCAGGAGCATTCTAGCGTGCTGTTTGTCTTCTGTCAGGAGCATTTTGGCGTGCTGTTTGTCGCCTGACTTGTTCATTCTGGTATGCTGTTTTCCCTTTAACATTTACTTGAACCACATAATGTTTTTCCAGATGCCCTTTTCCTCCACACTTGTTGCATATCTTCCAAGGCATGGCATAATTGTATGGTATGCCATTTCTTCCATCGTATTTGAGTGCACCAAGCTTCTTGTTTAAGTTCATGCCAACTCCTTCTCTGACCAAGGGGACATTTGCCTTCTTCATCATTGTCTTTAAGCTGTCTTCTCCTTGAACAAAGGTTTCCATCCCTTTCTGTAGATCTTTGACCTCTTTTTCCAGGAGAGAGATCAATTCAGCTTGCTGTTTGATGAGTTCAGCTTGCTGGATTCTCTTTTCAGCAGTTTTTGAGGATTCGGCTTGGTTAGTCTCTTTAAGCTTGAATGATTTTATACATTAAGTTTTAGCTTCAATCTCTGACTTCAAATTTCTGAGTTCTTTCATGAGCACCTCATTCCTTCGTAGGATTACTTTGTTGACTCCTTCGAATTGAATTAGTTTCTCTTTTAAATCAGCAATAAGATCATCATGGTTGATTTCAGGAGCCTTCTCAGCCATTAAATCAGAAATGATTTTCTTCAAATGAGTATTCTTCTTTTCAAGCTCGTTATTCTTATTTTTCATTTCCATGAACTCAATAATAGATATATTACTTGGTACCTGCATGGTTAGTTCTTCTAGCATAATAGGAGAGGAAGGTAAATTAGAATTAATTGAGTTTACCTCACTTGCATCATCTTCCAAATCCGAATAATCACTATCCACAAAATCTTCTTTTATGGATCCTTGTGAGCTTTCTTATCATTTAGACCTACAAGAGCCAAATTTACCATGTCCTCACATGAGTCATCACTGGAGTCTGAATCATCATCACTCCAAGTTAATAAAGCTTTTGATTTTCTCTTGTCTTTGAAATCAGCGTGCTGTTTTGACTTTAACTTGTAGCAATCCTTCTTAAAATGGCCCGGTTTGCCACATTCGAAACAAGTTTGCTCCTTGGCTTTCTTGTTGTTGGAGAACCCTCCTCTATCTCTTTTCATTCTATTTTTCTTTTCAATCAGCCTCTTGATCTTCTTAGAAATGAGTGCAAGCTCTTCATCAGATTCTTCATCAGAATCAATCAACTTGCTGTTTGCAGCGGCTGGCTTGCTGTTTGTAGAATGAAGAGCCAAATTCTTCATTTTGGCTAGAGGAGCCCGAACACTTTCAACCTGGCTGTTATTTATCTTGCTTTCAAACTGTTCTAGCTCAGCAAATACGACTAGGTGATCCATGGTGTCGATTGTTGAGGATGATTCCAAGGCCGTGACCTTAGCTTCATAAATAAATGGTACCGCACTTAACACTTTCATGTTAATTTCATCTTGTGGAATATCCTTTCCAAGTCTCTTTAAGGAGTTTATAGTGACCTGGAACCTTGCTTGACCTTCCTTAATAGTTTCATCATCTTTGAGCTTGAAGTTTCCGAAATCATTCATTAATTTGCTAAGCTTCACCTTTCTCAAAGTTGTTGATCCTTCATGATAGGTTTCCAATGCATCCCACATTTCCTTTGCCGTCTTTAGAGAAGAAACTTTGTCATACTCAGCTTGATCTAATGCATTCATTAGAGAGTTTCTAGCTTCTCCATTATATCCACATTTGATAATCTCATCGGGAGTGAGATCATCAACATCTTTTGGTTTGTTTTTATCATCCAAGAATTCGTAGTTTCCCTTTTGCACAACTCTTAATACCATTGGCCTCTTGGACAAGAATGTTTCCATTCTACATTTCCACTAGTTGTAATTCTCCGAGCCGATGAGGAGAGGGGCTCTACAATCAGATTTAGCTTCGAGATAATGTTCAGCCATGATCGATACTTTTCTGTTACAGAATTGTTAGTATACCAAGCTCTTATACCAATTGAAAATAACACCTAGAGGGGGGTGAATAGGTGTTTATGGCTAACATTGCTTATTTATGACCTGTTTTGAAAATTACCAGAAACAGCTTGCTGTTTGTAATAACACAGTTTACAAATGGCACGCTGTTTGTATCTAAAATGCAATGCAGAATGAAATATGCAGTAAATAAAATGTGACACAAGATCTTTTAGCCAGGTTCGACCCCTAATCCCCTATGGTCTACGTCCTGGTCCCTTATCAAACTTGGTAAGAGAATATATTATTGATCAATTATAAACCGATTACAAGATACAACAATATATCTCCCTTACACCCTACTGCTAAGCTGCTTACAAATGGCTTGCTGTTTCCTGTGCTGAACTAACTCTCTAAGTAACACTTCCCAAGTTTACTTCTCTAGTCTAGTTCGACTCACCCTAAACATTAAGCCAACGTTTGTACAGCAACAAATAAATACAATTTGAACAATACAAATGTTTGAATGATACAACTCAACCTAATGAACCCTCTGAATATATAAGTATATGCGTGTATATATGGGTTTGAAAGGATTAGAGAGATTTTGCAATGTAAGCTTGGAGTTGTGTATAGATTCTTGTTTTTGCACTTTGATGGGTAATAAGAACTGAGAAAGAGCAACTCTTAAATAGGTAAACAAGAACAATTAAAAACTATTTTGAAAGGCTCCAACGGATAGAATTAATCTTGAAGTCGTTAGAAGTGTTTTTGTGTTTAAGATAATGAAGGAGCTTGTTTATCAGATGATAGTGAAGAGATGGAGCGTGTAGAACATGGAGAGGAATATTTGATATGATGAGGGAGACAAGAGCATGTGGTTGGTAATTAAATAAGTCAAAAGTATCATGCTACTTTTCCTAATTCAAAGCAAAGAATATATTGTCCCCCAATATATTTGAATTATGCTCAGACGTGCTAGAATAATTCAGAGGGCTTTACAATAATCCTAAAGATGTTTCCCACAAATTTCTCCTTGAAAACCGCACTGTTCTTTAAATCTGACAGACACAAACAACTTGATGTTTCTGAAACTGGCTTGCTTTTTGTGATATACTGATTATATAATCAGTAAGCTATTTTGTCCTGCAAAACCAAGTTAGAACAGTACCGAAATAATATAGCAAGCTCATGTCAGCTTGCTATTTTGGTTCTGGTGAGCTGAACAGATAGATGGATTTATACTTTTGCATTTCCATATCATCAACCAAGTTTCCTGAGAGCATAGATATGTCTAGTTGATCTTTGTCTACAGGAATTCTGAATAGTTGAAAATGGCTTGCTGTTTGAGTCTGATGAAGACAAATGGTAAGCTGACTTTGTATGCACCTGGCTTGCCAATTTTTACTGTATCCCAACTTTGGCTTGCTATTAGATAGACTGATTATACAACCAGTAAGCTTAAGTATCCTGCAACACCAAGTTAGTACAAATACAACTAGCATGCTGTTTTATATCTACTAATAAGCCAAATGGCTTACTGTTTGTGATCATCAAAACTTAAGGAGTATCAGCAACCATGCATCGCACGGGTTGTAGGCTAGTACTATTATATTAAAGCCGAAATATTAAAAGTTTTAAAAGTTTTGGTTTTCAGTTTGGTTATCATATTTATTAAAATAAATAATAACATAATATAATTAATGGTAATAAGCATTATATTAAAGCCAAAACATTGAAAGCTTTAAAAGTTTTGGTTTTCGGTTTGGTTATCCTATTTATTAAAAGAAATAGTAACATAATATAATTAATGGTAATAAGCTGATTGACTTTTTAATATTAACTTTTAGTTTAAAATATTACCCTTTATAAACAACTAAAAATATAAATCATACCATATCTTTTAATCATTAATATTCCTATCTAATAAAAACATGTTACCTTCTATCTAACTACTAGCATAAAAATCGATAAATTATAACTAGAAAGTAAGACAAGCCCGTGCAAGGCACGGGCCGGTAGCTTAAATATATTTATAAATCAAATTATGTTAATGTTGTTAGTTAAGTATGTGCAAGTTTATAATTTGAAATTTGATACGAGTAGTATTGATAGCAATCATAACATTTTTTTTTAAATTTGTTGTGGATCATAGAATATGATTGGAGTATTCAGTGGGTGCTTTCTACTTAAGATGACTTTTCAGAACACTTACAATTCTAACCATTGGTTATTCGAAAATGGTTCATCCCTTTAGCTAATTTATACTCCGTAACCACTAACTTATAACACGTGCGATGCACGAGTTTTTTTTGATATATAACAATTTTATTTTATGTTACGGATTTCTAATATATTTAATTAATATTTGGAAAATATAGTGTGATATTTTCGGCTATATATTAATAATTTTAAGATTAGTTTTAAATAAAAAAGGTAACATTTTTTTAATTAGAAAGAAAATATTAATGATTGGAAGATATGGTACGATCGATATTTTTAGGTGTTTATTAATGGTTGAGAGATATGGTATGATTAATATTTTTAATTTAATATAATTTGATATATTCATGTTTAATTATTATACTTATGTTTTTTTTATTATATACAATGTACATTGATTTTTAATATATTTTATTAGAAATTGAAAGATATGATATTTTTGGATATATATTAATGATTGCAAGATTAATTTTAAATTAAAAAGTAATGTGTTTTAATTAAAAAAGAAATATTAATAATTGAAAGATATAGTATGATTCATATTTTTAGGTGTTTATTAATGGTCGAAAGATATAGTGCAATATTTTTGGACATACGTATAATGATTGCAATATTAGTTTTAAAATAAAAGGTAACGTGTTTTAATTAAATAGAAGGTAACATGTTTTAATTAGATAGAAATATTAATGAAGGAAAGATATTGTATGATTTATGTTTTTAGTTGTTTATAAAGGGTAATATTTTAAATTAAATGGGAATAGAATCTTAGACTACTAAATATAATTTTTTTTAATATTGTTGTATCTAACGGTCATGATTTAATTTGAGTTGAAGATCTAACGGTTATGAATAGCTTGGTTAACCAAACTACAAACTACAAAAGATCTCTATTTTGCTTATAATAATATAGTATAGATTTTTAAGGTAAAATCTTAATATCCTTCAAACTATTCCATTCCGAAAGTGTAAGTTCTGGTCTTGATTTTAATAACAATCCTTTGAAACACTGCCCATGCCTTGTTCTTTAAGTTCTTAAAACTCTTTTTCTAAATTTTCCCTCTCTTTTCTTCTAATCTCTTGATATTTAAGAATTCATTGTCTTTGTTTTTTTTCGACATCTATTTATCTTTCAAAATATCATAAAATTCAATTATGAATAATTGACTTAACAGATCTACCTTGCGTAACAAACTTATCATTCTTTCGACCTATGCGCTTGAGAATTGATGAATTACGTCTCGATAGATATTTTTCGTGCTTCCAACATCATGAGCTAAAATTGTTCATGTCTCATTTCCCTATACTTTGACATTGAATTCATCATTATACTTTGTCAAATGTTATATACAATTTATTATTGCAAAATATCCTTATAATTCAACTCTATATTTCATGCAAGTATTTAGCCAATAATTGATAACTCATAATTCCATCTTATATATAAACCACATATTCTATGTAATTATTTATAAATAATGGTTATGTTATCCAATCTTATTTGTATATTATATATTTTGGATAATTTTCTTACTATTCATACTTTTATTAATATGTACTATTCATATATATTACTCCCTCAGTCCCGTTCAAATCTTTACCTTTCAGAATGGGATTTTTGGCACGCATTTTAAGGTGCATTTTAAGAGTAGTTCCATAACTTATTTTTAAAATTTTCTTTTTTGTATAAAAATATAGTGTATATATTTTTATGCAAAAAAAGAAAATTTTAAAAATAAGTTAAGGAACTATCCTTAAAATACACCTTAAAATGCGTGCCAGAAAGTGTAAAAAGAAAGGTAAAGAATTGATTGGGACGGAGGCAGGGGCGGACCTAGGGGGTGGCTGGGGTTGGCTCCAGCCCTGGTGAAAATTTTTGAGACCACTTAGTATATATTCTCCATTATCAATTAAGTCCTGGTGTAGCTCAGTTGGTTTATGGGTTGGAATAAAACATGAAATGCTCAGGTTCGATTCTCAGCTCAGCTGCTACTTTTTTAACTTACAAATGGCCTTGTTCATCTCCAACTATTTGCTATTACCACTACACCATAGATTGGCTATGGCAACCATACTTGTTAAAAAGCGTTGCTATTTCTTGACAAGTTTTTACAAAATTAGACATATTGTAATGCTTTTCAAAACCGTTACAATTGAAGTGAAAAACCGTTACATATTGTAAAAGTTTCTATCTATTGCAATGGTTTTTAAGGCGTTGCTATACGGCGTTGCAATAGACATCACTGTTGGGCCTTAAAATTGGCGGGCTTGTTAAAATGTGTTGAAAAAAGTGAGCGGGCTTCTGAAAAATATCTTCCCGGGCTATGAAAATAACAAAACGAAAGAAAATAAAAATAAGACAGAAAACACAGAGATAGAGACACAAAACACAGACACAAAAACACAAACACAAAACACCAAAGTAGATCTGGAAACTGAAGCTCTCACTGAAGCTCTCGGAGAACACTGAACACTGAAGCTCTCGGAGAACACCGAACACTGAAGCACTGAAGGTAAATCTTCTTCCCAAATCGTACTTCACTTTATATGTTTGAACACTGCATGTTCAATCGAGTATGCATATATGTTAAATGGAGTGTGTATGTTCAATGTATGTTTAATCGAGCCTTTACTTAAGCTTTTAATTGAGCTTTTAATTGAGCTTATGAAAGTATGTATGTTAGTTCAATTTTTTCTGTTTTGTTGGTTTGTGAATTTGGGGTTTTTTTAATTTGGAATTTTGTTAAGAATATTGATTTCAGAATTGAGATTTTATTGATGTTTATCATGTTTTAATTATTGTAATTAGAATTTTTGTGTTTATGATGTTTTATTTATTGAATTTATATGCTTGGGTTTGTGTTTAGTTTGGAATTAAAGTACAGAGTTTATAATTTAGGAACAATATATATGTAGAGTACAGAGTTTAATTTATATGTTCTTAGTTGTCTATATGTGATTTTGTGTAGAACATAAGGTGAATTGGGTTGCAAAGATGAACTGGCTTTTACTTCCTAAATTCACTGAAGAATATAGTAATGGGGCGAAAGATTTTGTTTTGAATGGATTTGATAATTTCGGCCTAGGAAATGAATTGAAATGCCCCTGCAAAGACTGCGGTAATCGTTTTTGGCATTCCAAAGACGATGTGTTTGATCATCTCATATTTAAGGGTCCTTGTCCATCACTTGTTGATTGGATATATGAAATTTCAACCCCCAAGTACCGGAAAAAATGTAATAAGGTGGATTGTGGTAGGGGGTTTGGTTTAGGAAATGATTTTGATGAGATGATCAATAATACATACAAATATGGTTATGATCATAATGGAATGAATAATGAAACAAAATTATTTTATGAGCGTGTGGAGGAGGGGAAACAACCTTTATATCCAGGGTCTGAAAACTTTACTCGTTTAGGTTTTATAGTCAGGCTTTACGAATTGAAGTGCAAACATGGATTCACTGAATCTGCCTTTAGTGGTATTCTAGAGTTGATAAAGGAAGCCATCCCCGATATGAATCTCCCTCCATCTTTTAACATAGCCAAAAAAATGATTAGAGACTTAGGACTTGATTACCAAAAGATACATGCATGTCCTAATGATTGCATGTTATATTGGGCTGAAAATGAAAATGAAAATGACTGCAAAGTTTGCGGAGTTTCAAGATGGAAAGAGTCAGATATTGTTTCTAAGAATCCAGTTGATAATGACCAAGGAAGAGAGTACAAGATCCCCGCAAAAGTAATGAGATACTTCCCACTGAAACCAAGGCTGCAACGATTGTTCATGTGTAAAGAGTATTCTAAACACATGACATGGCATTCCGTGGGACGAACGAGAGATGGCAAGTTAAGGCATCCAGCTGATGCCGAAGGTTGGAAGTCAATGGATGATAGATATCCTAATTTTGCACAAGAAACTAGAAATGTTGGTTAGGTTTAGCAGCAGATGGGTTTAATCCATATGGATCAATGAGCTCATCTCACAGCACTTGGCCCATTGTTCTGGTTAATTATAATCTACCTCCTTTGATTATGAAACCAGAAAATTTGATTTTATCAACAATAATCCCCGGACCTGTATACCCCGGTAATGAGATAGATGTGTATATGCAGCCCCTAATTGCTGAGTTGAAAGAATTGTGGGATGTAGGTGTAGAAACCTATGTGTCTTATATGGTAAGACATTTACTTTACGTGCGAGTCTCCTATGGACCATAAGTGATTTTCCTGGGTATGGAGTGTTATCAGGTTGGAGCACTAAGGGTAAGCTAGCTTGTCCTGGATGTCACTACTGCACCTCTTCAACCTATCTGAAGCATAGTAAGAAAGTTGTTTATATGAACCATAGGAAATTCCTTCCTCCTGACCACAAGCTTAGGTCTGATAAGAGGAGATTCAACGGTGAAATAGAAAAAGATCTCTGTCCACCACCATTATCTGGAATGGACATTGAAGAGCTGTTATGTGGATATGAAAATGATTTTGGGAAGGGAAAGAAAAAGAAAAAAGCTGTAGACTGTCCCTGGAAAAAGAAGTCCATATTTTTTGAATTACCATATTGGAGTGGTAATTTGCTTAGACATAATCTCGATGTCATGCACATTGAGAAAAATGTTTGTGATAAAATATTAGGGACTTTATTAAATATTGGGGGGAAGACGAAAGATAATCTGAATGCTCGTCTAGATTTACAAGAAATGGGAATTCGTAAGGTTCTTCATCCTATAAAACCTGCTGATAAGAATCATTATGAATACAGTGCTGCTACTTTTGACATGACAAAAAAAGAAAAGGAAAACTTCTGTTCAGTGTTGAAAAATGCTAGACTTCCATATGGATGTGCTTCTAATATCAGTCGGTGTGTGCACATGGGTGAAAGAAAAGTGTTTGGGTATAAAAGCCATGATGCACATTTTATTCTTCAATATTTGCTTCAATTTGCTGTGATAAAGACCTTAAAACCAGAGGTTGCAATACCTTTAATAAAGCTGGGTGCATTCTTCAGGGGCATATGTGGCAAAGTGATTAATTTGGAGGATGTTCATAAACTCCAAGAAGAAATCATTGAAATACTATGCGACCTTGAAACGATCTTTCCACCATCATTTTTTGATATTATGGTTCATCTGCCATTACACTTGTGTAAAGAACTAGAATTGGGAGGACCGGTACACCTTAGATGGATGTTCGGCATTGAACGATATTTATGTAGATTAAAATCCTACGTTCGTAACAGGAGCAAACCAGAAGGGAGCATGGCTGAAGGGTACTTGGTTGAAGAGTGCTTAACTTTTTGTTCAAGATTTTTAAGTGATAATGTCGAGAAAAAAATAGGGGAGCAGAAGTCAAATGTGGCGTATCCCATTGGTTCAAGGAGAAACAAGGGTGGAAGATCGGTAAATTTGGTAGATAAAGTATGGACTGATGCTCATCGGTACATTCTCTTTAACTGTGGTAACGTGGAAGTCGAGAAGCTAATTGAGTAAGTCCTCTTTATCTACTTCTTCTACAATTACAAATAGTCTATAGTAGTATTATGCAGTGAATGATGTATATTTTTGTTTATTAAATTGTAGAGAACATCGTACCTTGTATGCTAATGGAAAGTCAAAGAGGTATGATAGAGAAAGAAAACACACAAAAGAATTCCATAACTGGTTGAAGGAGGAGGTTGAAAAGAATAAGGAATGTCGTTCATTGGAATTGTTGTATATGGCGAAAGGGCCTCAACGAGCAGCGAAAAAGTACATTGGTTACGTGATAAATGGGTTTCGATTTCATACAAAGAGAAGAGATGCAAGGTGTACGACACAAAATAGTGGTGTCTTTTTGACAGCCCTGACCACTAGCTTTGCCAGTTCTAAAGATCAAAACCCAATAGTCAGTGAAGTCAATTACTATGGAGCGATTGACGAGATCATTGAAGTCGATTACTGGGGAGCTTTGGCATTAGTTTTGTTCAAGTGCACTTGGTACCAAACGGATAAGGATTGTCATGGGCTGACAAGAGTAAATTTTAGTAAATTATGTCAGAAAGATGATTCATTTGTTCTAGCTAGACAAGTAGAACAAGTATTCTATATTCAGGATTGTACCGAAAATAATTTGTATTATGTTGTTAAGAAATCGCCAAGGGAGCATAATGATCAAGAAGATGAAAATGATGCACTTGAAGATATTTCTGGACCTACAATGCATGATGTTGAAGTAAACTTTGAACTGGAAAATCAAAGTGATGGTGTTAGTTGGTGTAGAGAAGATCTTCCGAGGCAACAAGTTCATGTTGATCAGTTAATTGAAGAGGAAGGATATGATCAAGACTACGAATGAATAGACTTGATAATTCTACTGTCTCAGTTTATTTAGTTCAATATTTTCAACTGCATTGTAATGTTAACTTCTCTAAATTCTAATCTGGAATTAAATTCACTGATGATTGTAATATAATTAATGATTTTAAGTTTTCCTATGTAATGTCAATTTGTGATTTTTTTTCCCTTTTACTTGGTAGTAATTTTAGTTTTAGTTGTTGAGATGTTTATCATGTTTACTTGATATTCTATTGTATTTGCTTGAGTTGTGGACTAACCAGTTTTATGCTTTCATTTAATTTCAGGATGGGAGAGAAACATTTTTTTCTCAGGTTTTATCATAAGGGACAGTTCCTAAAAACCAAATACCATTCTGGCACATGTATCAAAATTCCTGATGTTATGGAGCCTGACAGATTCTCCTACTCTGTTATTATGGAGTATGTCAAAGAAGCAGCTGGATACGCTGAAATAGGTGGGGTTTATGTGAAGAAAGCAGGAGGTGGCTGGAAACTAGTGAGTAATGATGCAGAAGCATGTGAGCTTGGTAATGGGTTAAAAGATGGTTCTATGTTAGACCTTTATATTGACACAGTTGTTGACAAGGCGATACAGCCAGTGAAGCAGTTGCAGCCACATGTAATTGTAAGGCCAAGGACAAGTTTTTTTGAAGGTAAACCTTAACTAAGAGCCTTAATTTGAAGATATTATTCTAATTGTAAGGCCAAGTCTAAGGAAAAGTTTTTTTGATGTTGTCCTGGTTTTTTTCATGATATTATTGTAGGTGAAGATCTTCAAGTGAAGCGAAAGTATGTTACAATACAAACCCTTCAGCATGAACTAAAGGATAAGAAGAAACCAAATCAGCATGACCAGGAGCTGATTGTAGGAGCAGGTGGAGCAGAAATTGGTGGACATGACAAGCGTGTGTCAAAAAATAATGAATTTAAAGGAAACAAAAAGAAGAAAGTGGGAGGAAATGAGAAGGGCATTGAAGAACCAAAGTTGAAGCATCAGCCTGCTAGTCTCGAAACCGGAAATATTTCTAATGTTAAAAAAAAGAAAACACTTGAAGAGGAATGGGTTGATAATGATAGGGGGTATGTTTCTGGACATGATAGCCTTTCAGTTAGTGAGGATGAGCAAGAACATAGGCAACCGAAAATGTTGGAGCTACGGAAGTCAGCAACAGAAATTGTTGGACATGAAGGGGTAACTTATAATATATAAAATGATGTTTGTATGCATTTCAATAATGTCATTATACTTTTTTGAGCTTGTTATAATTTGCATCTCAACTTCAGGTTAATATTATCCCAGCGGAAGAAATGAGAAAGAAGAGAATCGAAGAAAATAAGCAGCGCATTCATGAACTTGGGTTGAAGCAGCTGTCAGATGGTCTCACAACTGGGATTTCAGAAAAGAAAAAAAAAGTAGTTGTGGAAGAAATGTCTGACCAAGAAACTGATAGGGAGTACGTTTGCGAAGATGATATCCTTCCAACTAGTGAGGATGACCAAGAACCAGTTGCCCCTAAGGTACATTATTATTTGTTTAGTAAGGAATACATAATTTGATAGGGACATTATTTATTTGAACTGATAATACAAAAGTACCAAGAACCGTAAAAATCATTAAAACCAAATTTCTTTATTTAGAGGAAGAAGAAAGTTGAAAAGAGGAAGGCTGGGCGCGGGCCAACAACTCGTTCAAAAACAGCATATGCTCTTCTGGGTACAGAGGTATATGTTTTTATTTTCATTTTCTGTACTTTTATTTTCATTTTCTGTATTTATATGTTTATTTTTTGGCATTCTTTTACTAGCCTGCTGATGGAGATATTTTACCACCTCCCCCGCCACTGCCAACTAATATCGAACAATTGAAACAAATACAAAAGGTATATACTAATAATGCAATTGGTTCGATGGCGTCATATCTGGAAATGCAAAAACGCAAAAGGGATCGGGAAGTGGCCGAAAAAGAAAAGATAAATGAGTTGAATGTGGTGAATGATGAAGCAATTAATGAGAATCTCGGTAACACAATTACTGTAACAGGTATGACTTTTCACACATATGTAGAGGAATTACGAATTACCAATCACGATTATAATTATTTATTTATTTGTGTATTTTGATAGATGAACCTAAGATCAAACGGAAGAGAGGACCTACGAAAATGAATGCAGTCTTTACAAGGAGACTAGATGAAAGACCAACTCTGACCTTGAATCATGAATTGCAGCCGGTTTCTGAATGCCGCAAAATAAGAGCTGAATTTAGCAGTTTTTTGGGGGCAGTAGCAAGAGAATGTGTGCCACTTGATTTTCATAGTTGGATTCAAGTTCCTGAAGAACAAAAAAATGGGTTGTGGGAATTTATCAAGGTAAAAACCATCTCGTCGTGTTTTTTTTTATTCCAAAACTTGTTTAATTTGTGGTATGAACAAGAGGCTTGTTTAATTATACTATAATTATAATTAATTTATTTATTTTTCAGACAAAATATATCATTCCCGAGGAGGCTAAAGATTGGGTGTTGAAGGGTATTTGTGAAAATTGGAGAGTGTACAAAAGTCGATTCAAGGCGCAGTATTATTCCAAATATGAAACTGATGAGGAACGGATAAGGAACAGGTCTCAAAGGGTTCCATTAGAACAATTCAAGATGTTGCTGCAGTATTGGGGTGATGAAGATGTGAAGAAAAATGCTGAAACAAATGCTAATAATCGCAAACAAATTAAAGACAAACACAATGCAGGTCGTACTAGTTTTGCGCAGATCCGTAATGACATGGTATGCTAATTTGGAATCTTAATAACTATGTATTTTAATAAATAGCATATTATTGTGAAAACTAATCAATTACTAACATAATTTCTTTTCTTGTTTCACTCTATTTATTTTATGCTAGAAAAAGAAAAAGGCAATGCCTGACACACCCACAAAGAATGATTTATATCCTAAAACCCGCAAGGATTGCGAAAATCAGGTAAATAATAGTATTTTTAGGTATTTACTTGTTCGCTAGTTCTGAAATATATAATATGCATTTGGGATAATTTGATAATATATCAATTAATTTTAGGAAACTGTTGATGGTTCCACTGGTGAACTGAATGAAACAAACCATGGTGTAGAACTTGACTTTGCAGCACATGGCCCAAACTGGCTTGTTGGCAGAAGTGGCATTACCAGGAGGACAAAGAAATATTTGGCAACCAAGAAAGGTGACAGCAAGGAAGAACTGGGAAGGATACGAGAAGAACTTTCTGCTGAAATGGAGGAGAAAATGAACCAGAAACTGAAAAGAATTCTGGGGAAAATAGCCGAGGGGAATCCCACTTTGAAAATCAATGTTGAAGAATTGTGTGATGAATCTGTCGAGGATGGAGATAAGGCAGATTAAGAAGATGCAGATGCTTGACTTGGAGCATTTTCATTTAATTTATATCTAAGCTTTTGGTGAACATTGTAAACCTTAATTGCATGTACCAAGTTTATGTCGTCGTTTGATTACATTTAGTCGTTAGACGTTGAATGGCTATGTTGACAATGTAGTCCGAATGATTATGGTACTTCTTTTGGGCAGGTGATAGTGATGTACCAAGGTAGTCTTTTGGATATTTGGTGTGTATGAAATACCATGTTAATGGTGGAATTCTATATGAACAAATGGGTAATGTCCATTTTTTTTAAAGAAAAGCATTGCTATTGACTCATAATGTGTTGCCATTTATTGTTAATTCCTTACTAAAAGCATTGCTATTGCCTCATAATGTGTTGCCATTTATTATTAATTCCTTACTAAAAGCATTGCTATTAAACAGAAAATTGTTGCCATTGCCACCTTAAACGTTGCAATAAATATCCAAAACATGGTTGTTATAGCCTATTGCAATGAATTTAAATTGTTGCTATAGACTGGAAAACGTTGCTATAACAAGCATTTGCAATGACATTAAAGCATTGCTATACGGTACTATATTCGTTGCTATAGGGACCTATTGCAACCCAAGCAAAGTTAACGCCCAATTTTTGCAAAAGCATTGCCATAGAATCAATGGCAACGGTATTAGGCCCTTTAGCAACAATTTCAAGGTGTTGCTATAGGCAATATATGGTGTAGTGTACCTTGGTAATTAAGCTCGTCAACTTTGTCTACCATCTAAATTGCAATTTTTTTAATCATTTGTAGTCTAATCTTTTTTATTGAATAACTCAAGTTAATGACAGTGATCACCTTCTACAATTCTAGGTTTACTCCCAAGTAACATACGAGATTATGGAAAAGAGATCAGCTGATGTGAAACAAGGATTGTTCTACAAAAGAAACTTGATTCCGAGAATTATTCTTCGATCTGTCTACATGATATTATGTGATTTTTTTGTTGCAATGCTCCCATTTTTCGCAGTCCTTCTCTGGGCGCATGGTGGTGCTGAGTTTGCTCCATCCCCGGCAGAAAAGAAATCCTGGGTCCGCCCCTGGACGGAGGGAGTAGTTGTTTCTAGTTTCACTAACAATAGTTAATATAGTTTAATTCATATAAAAATGTCATACCAAAATTAGTTACAAACAATTATGCGCTCCATTTATGATATTGTTAGCAAAAGTAAATAATTTATCACAAAAGAATAATTATAGGCCTACATCTATACTATACTATTAAACCGAAACATTAAAAGTTTCGTAGCCGGTCGCGGTACTCTTGTCAAGCTTGATTAACATATTCTTAAGTAAAAAAAATAATAAATACTTGGATCTGACTTAATTAACATATTCTTAAACCCAAAATAAATCTATACAATACTTGAGAGAATATAAAAAGTTTGATACTTGGACTTATTAGCTCTAAGTTAGAATCCTATTTTAACCAGACTAATTATACTAAAAATCCATTCTAACTAAACATCTTGGACATATTGGGGCTAAAATTAAAATTCTATTTGAACATGACTAATTATTTTAATCACAACATATATAACTATTTTATTTAATTAAAACACAAATCTAAATCTAATATAATTATAATAAAATATTACAACACAAGTAGTATGATAACCAATATTAAAAATCACCCGTGCAGTGCACGCGTTCTAATCTAGTATGATTATAAAGAGAATCAATGCACACAAGTTATTATGCAAATAATATGTGAGGCTTAATTGAAACACTTGTTTTATCTTAAATAAATTGTAAAATAAAATATTGAATAAAATATAAATAAATAAATATTTATGTATGTAGTTGATGAATTTTAGTATTAACTCAAATGATCACATAGCTCAATCGGCTAGAAATTTAGTGAAACACTTGATCCATCTTAAATAAATAGTGAAATAGAACATAAAGAAAAAAACATTTATGTATGTAGTTAATGAATTTTCTTTTTATCTCAAATGCTCATGTAGCTCAAGTGGTTGGAGGGATGAATTGACCTATGTGAGGTCTTGGGTAACATTGAAAGTTTTAAAAGTTTTGGTTTTCGGTTTGGTTATCCTATTTATTAAAATAAATAATAACACAATATAATTATTGGTAATAAGCTGATTGACTTTTTCACATTAACTTTTAGTTTAAAATATTACCCTTTATAAACAACTAAAAACATAAATCATACCATATTTTTTAATCATTAATATTTCTATCTAATTAAAACATGCTACCTTCTATCTAATTAAAACACGTTACCTTTTACTTTAAAACTAATCTTGCAATCATTAATATATATAACTAAATACATAAATCATACCGTATCGTTTAATCATTAATATTTCTACATAATTAAAACATGTTACCTTCTATCTAATTAAAGCACGTTACCTTTTTACAATCATTAATATATATATCCAAAAATATTGCACCATATCTTTCAATCATTATTGCACCATATCTTTCAATCATTAATAAACACTTAAAAACATGACTCATACATATCTTTCAATCATTAATATTTTTTTCCTAATTAAAACACGTTAACTTTTAGTTTAAAACCAGTCTTACACTCATTAATATATATCCAAAAATATCACACCACATCTTTCAATTATTAATAAAATATATTAAAAATTAGTATACATTGTTTATAATAAGAAAACATAAGTATAATTTTCAAACATGAATATATCAAATTATATTAAATGAAAATTAAAAATTATTGAAAATAATGTTTATATAAAAATCTATATCTATACTCTATACTATCTATACTATACTATAATAAGCGAAAGGGGGTATAATTTGTAGTTTCGTTATCCCTCATTTTTGGTTATCCCCTCATTCACAACCGTTATATCTTCAACTCAAATAGATCATGACTGTTAGATCTAACAATACTAAAAGTTATTGTATATAAAGATATAAGGTTCGATTCCTGCTACCTACATATTAATTTATATTTAATACTAAAAATTATATTATATACAAAGATGTAAGGTTCGAATTTTGCAATAACATATTAAAATTAATATTTACAATATTATACTATACTAGAAATAAATTTAAAAAAAATAATATGTGCTTTGAACGGGCTATAAGCTAGTGTAATATACTTTAGACATGTGGGAACTTATTGGTTTATGGGTGTGGGTCAAAAGAGAACTCTTTTTTTGAAGAAAACTAAGGTACTAATCCTAACCATTGGATGTATTATAATCAATGGCCCCGCCAGGGGCACCCACACACTAATCAAATACACCCTCACACACACAATCCCACCTAATCCCCTTCATTTTTAATTTGATTTTTCCCGTCAATCGGTGATATTTTTTTTAAAATCTAATTTCACCACATTTTTCTCCATCTCCCAACGATCAGTTTGAATACCATATGTGCTATATTTTAATTTAGTTTTCTAAGTTCTCCTTTTAAAGGGGTTTTCTCTAGATCCCAACTCTTTATATGTATATATATAGGGTTGGACTCCATAAAGAACACTTTAAATAAAGAACAACAAAGAACACCTCATATCTAATAGATCCATTGCCCCTGGCGGGGCCACCCAATACAAAAAGTTCTTATTTTTTTAGGCTCTATCCATCCAGCAAAAAAAAAATTGAAAATTTTACTGTTCATCGATGACGTCATCAGTGACGTCATCATGAACAGTAAAATTTTCAAATTTTTTTTTTTTTGCTGGATGGATAGAGCCTAAAAAAATAAGAACTTTTTGTATTGGGTGCCCCTGGCGGGGCCAATGGATCTATTGGAATAAATGATTTTATAGTGTTCTTTATTGTTCTTTATATAAGAGTGTTCTTTATGGAGCAAAGGCCTATATATATATATATAGTTGCACTACATAACAAACACCTTATATAACAAACAATAAAGAACACCTCATATCTAATCTAATATAAGAGTTCCGTCATGGCACCCAATACAAAAAGTTGTTATTTTTTTACCCTCTATCCATCCAGCAAAAAAATTAAAAATTAAAAATAAAAAGTTTTTTTTTACTGTTTATGATGACGTCACTGCTGACGTCAGCATGACGTCATCACGAACAGTAAATTTTTATTTTTTTATTGGATGGCTAGAAAGTAAAATAATAATAACTTTTTGTATTGGGTGCCCCTGTCGGGGCTAAAGGATCTAATAGATCTAAGATGTTCCTTATTGTTTATTATATAAGGGTGTTCTGTATGGAGTAAAGACCTATATATATATATATATATATATATATATATGTATGTATGTATATGATTATGTAATTGTGAACACGCATACATATATACTTTTTTTAAAGAAAGTTTGTACTATTTTTTATGTTTTTGTATTGATTTATACTTGTTTTAAGTGCATTATATTAAAGTTTATTGTTGATTTTAGTTTTATAAATTTATATAATTTTTTTGAATTGGCATTTGTTTAGTAGATAATATTTTGTTGAATTTTGGTGTCATTTCCAATCATGACATGTTTTTTTTATTACTTCTTTAATATCTTGTTTTACTACATATTTTCTTAAAGACTTTTTTATTATTTTGTAATTAAATGTAAATTCTTATTTTTAAAAAAATATTTTTTGAATTGAAATTCTAATGGTATGCTTTGTTTACTTGTTTATTATATATAAAGAATGAATTTGCGACTTATTTTTAATTATGATTTTTTGCTAATTTATACTTATTTATTAATTTTTGAAACGTATTTGTTGTCAAACCTAAAATAGAATCTTTAATGATTTTTATTAAAATAATGTTTTTCTTAAAACACTTTTATTTGGTAAACAATTTTTTTGTAAATTATATTTTAAGGTTTAGCCTAGCATATAGTTTAATGTTTCATATTCTTTGGCATGTTTTCTTCTATTTATTAGAATATATATAATATATTTTAGACATGTGGGAACTTATTGTAATTTAACATGCATATGAACATATATATTTGTTCTTTTTTTAAAAAAGAAAGTTTGTACTATCTTTTATATTTTTGTGTTGGTTTATATTTGTTTTAAATTGTTGATTTTAGTTTTCTGAATTAATATATTTTTTTGAATTAGCATTTGTTTTGTAAATTAAATTTGGTTGAGCGGTGGAGGCCTGAGACCAACACCTTCTTCATGAGGCAAGGGGAGATGACGGTTACCTTGAAGGATGTTGGTTATATCTTAGGATTGCCGGTTATTGGTGAGGCTGTGACATGTGGGCTTATAGAGAACCGGAAAGAGTGTTCGTAACTGGTTTGAGGCTTTTACAGATGTAGAAGTGGATAATGCCTTGTTTAGAGGCCATATAAAGTTGACATGGCTGTTTGACAGATATGGTATGCAGAAGCCGGAGAAAGGTAATGCCCAAGCAATTATCTTAACACTACACCATATATGGTCTTTACCAACATTAAAAAACGGTGTTGCCACGTTAAATGTTTCCTTAGATCAGTGACGGACACAGAACGATATTTTAGGGGGGTCCGATTTTTATATCAAAATTTTTAAAATATAAATTAATTTAAATTTTCTATTATAAAATATATTTAAAAAGAAAAAAGAATTCCATATTGTTGTGCCCAAAATCTCCATGGGCTAGATTTAGGCCCATTAAGCTATAGGGTCCAATCTATATGAGGCATAAGATAGATCCAATACAAGATATGAATACTAGACATGAAGAAATGAGCACTCACTAAGTAGACAGTCAAGAAGCTACAAGTATTATAAGGTTCCTGATGAACCGGAAGCTGAGTAGATTACGAATGGACCAGGTTCCTCCCTGCAGAAGAGTTCAAGACAGCCTAACAGCAGTAGTGAAGACAGCAAGAGCATATGGGAACCACAAAGAGGCTCCCCGAACTAATATATTTGTTATTTATGCAGGTACAGTTTCCTGTAGAGAGGTTCCTGAGAAACAGGTTCCTAGACAGAGGTTCCTGAGAACCAGGTTCCAAAATATAGGTTCCTGAGCACCAGGTTCCTGAGACATAGGTTCCTGAGCACCAGGTTCCTGAGACATAGGTTCCTGAGCACCAGGTTCCTGAGCGTAACCAATCAGAAAGAGACCGAATTATTATTGGAGTGTAATTCTAGGGCGCAATTGATCCTAGAATGCCTCTAATAGACATGAGAATTATAGTAGGGTACGAACTCGAGTTATACTCTACTTAGCCAACTAGTTCGTGAAAGGCTCTAAAGGAACCTGAGTCCTACACGAATTAGGCAACCGATTACAGCTGGTCAAGAAGAATCAGTGTTTGCACTAAATCACGCAAGCGTACGTGGTCACAAGTAATACAGATATAAGTCAAGTTCGTTCCCACAGAGATCTGGTTTTTAATTCAGTATTGTACCTATGCAACAATGTATGGTTTTAATTCACTGCTAAGACAAATAACAAATTGGGTTTTAATTAACTAAATCTAACTAAAAAGCAAATTACAAACTAAGAATTAACTAACTAACAAGAATTGAAATCGAATTACTTCTGCAAGATAAACCATGGAATCCTAACTTCATTAAATACTTCGCTTAGATCTGACGCCTTTAATCACTATATGCAATGATTATGATATCTGATCGGACAACACGAAACAAGTACACGCTACCTGTCAGCATACGTATACCAAACTAAACATACATCCACAAAAGAGATAGAAGATGAATAGACACCAATTATGCTTAGACCCTATATGTCTATAGAATTTGAAAACATAACGGTTGAAGAACAAGTTATCCATAAAGATCACATAGGGCAATACAAGTATTCTCATCTCGTACCACAACCATATTGATAAACAATTATGAACCTATGCTAGCATGGCAAGTTCTAAATCTCAAGATCCACTTTCACTTCACAAGAGATTAACAAATTAGATGTTCATGACGCATCTATCAATTAAGCATAACCATACGAGGATATCAGATATACATCACACACAGATCTTTAAAGCAATCAAGATACTAAAGCTCCATAAATAAATCCGTTAGAATCCCATGACAACAATTAGTTCATAATCGAACCTCTCGTCATCATGGGATCTGATGAAACCATGATAAAAACAAAGTATGAAAATATACAAATAAACCAAAGTAATTGATATGTAATAGTTCTACTCCTAATGATGATTATCTTAATGATATAATTTACAAGGGTTGGATGTGTTTATATAAGCCTACATATCTTGCCCAACAAGAAAATAACCTAAAAATACAATTGGAAATAGGTTTGGGTGTCAACAATATAGCTAAAATTCGAAATAGGGTAAAAAGGGAATTTTTTTTTCAGCAAAACTGCCGCACCAGCGCAGCCTGCGCTCCAAGCTGCGCAGCCTGCGCTCCTCCCCCTGTCCAGGTACTGTGCAGGCGCAGCCTGCGCTCTGTAGAGCGCTGCCAGCGCTCCTCTGGCTGGTGGTGGCTCGTTTTCTGCAGTTTTCTTCGTTTTTTCGTCCGTTCCCTTCCATTCCTTTTGCATTCACTTCCCGTCTCTTCGTGCCAATGTCTTGAACACTCTTGGTAATTAATTTTAAGTCATCATTCTTCATTCCTTAGCATAATCAACTCCAAAATCAACGGAAAATTCACCCTTAATCGATATTTCTCCAAACCTACACAATCAAACAAAACACATAAAAAATACCACAAACTTGAGTCCAAGTACACCAATTTAAGCCGATATGGAACGTTCCAAGTGGATATAAAATCCACTTATCACACCCCCAAACTTAAACCGATGCTTGTCCTCAAGCATAAACAATTACAACTAGCTAACTAACTAACTAGTACCACTTCCGTAGGTGATCACGGTTGCATTTGGCATATGCAACAAGCCCTTTAAACCCCTCGGCAGCCCTAGTGGACGAGTAAGGTCTCGTGAGGGCCTATAGAGAATGTACCCACAAAATCCATTTAACCTAATGCAATGCAATGCATGAATGCAACTACTATGAAAAATGCAAGATCCCCTTCAAACTCACCAAAACCAACTAACAAGCAAATATCTCAATGAATGCAACAATTCCAAGCAGAGCTCGACTAAGTCCCCGTATACTAACAATACATGAACAGAAACGTGCGTGTGTGCAATGCTCATCAGAAATACCCCCAAAACTAGGTCAAAACCATACATGCTTTCCGTCAAGACAATCACAGGTTTATAACTAGAATAGACTGTAGACACTCCATAACCTAGGAACACCTCCACCCTTATCCAAGGTAGACAGAAACTCATGCTTTATTACTATGACACATAATAGAATATACAATACGCATGCTTATTTAACCGTGCAATGAATGAGACCCCAAAAGGCTTATACAATAATACCCATGTAGCGAGTGTTAGGTCAGCAATCCCAAACCACAAGGGCTTTAGGTTAATAGGACTAAGTCCCCTCAGACTTAATTACTCGAGTATTAAAGAGCTCACTCTGGTTAATTTTGCATTAACAAACAACAATTGACTTTTTTTTTTTTTCTTTTTCTCTTTTTTTTTTCTTTTTTTTTTCTTTTTTTTTTTCCCGCAATCTGGAATGAGCCTTTCTCATTTCCAACCCTAGACTACTCATATAAATATGAGCCGGCTACTAGCCATTTGACGCCTAGCCTTTATTGACAAATATTAACAACTAGCATGAAATTCCTGTTTTCCCCCAAACTTAGACTTTAATGTTCCTACGCTATAAAGGGAATAACGAAAATTCTAAGAATAAACAAGTGATTAAATCTCAAAACATCCAACAGGCATGACCCTAACCTAGCCCAAAAGCACCCCAATGAGACTGTGTAATAAATATTGTTCCCGTAACATGCAAGTCAATTTCATAGAAACTATAAATCAACCCTCTACTCATCATCATCACACCCAAATCAACATCCACATATCAATCAGAATCAGCTCGTCCTAAGGGATCATAAAATATGCATGCCATGAAAATGCAACTAAATGAAAACTCACATGGTATACGAAAAATAAAAAAATAGAATGTCCTATATGAAACAAACGTAGATAACACGAACATAAATGCATAATTTACTACTACTAATATGCAAAGCATGAAATCCTACATGAACACAATGACTAACAATCACATATATATACACTACTTATCCCTCAAACCACCCCCAAACTTAGAATATTCAATGTCCTCATTGAATGGAAGTAAATACAAGGGAAAGTAGAAAACATACCTTGGGTTGCCTCCCAAGAAGCGCTTCTTTAACGTCAATAGCTTGACGTTACTTCCAAGCCTCCATTAAGGATGATAATAGTTGGCCTGGTCCTCTCTTCGCAATACTTCATCATCATCTCGGCGGCACACTTTCTGCCCTTTCTCCTCGCTTGACCTATTCAGGTAACAACCATGTCCTCTTCCAATGCCTTCATCTGTTGACCCAAAATCTAACAATTTGTAGAACAACACACCTTCGCGGGCTTCACTTGAATATAATGGAGGAGGGTAAATGTAAATTGCTGAAGCCTTTGGTTCCTCAAAGAGAACTTCCTCCATTG
Source organism: Kitagawia praeruptora (assembly GCA_037693485.1). NCBI lineage: Eukaryota > Viridiplantae > Streptophyta > Magnoliopsida > Apiales > Apiaceae > Kitagawia > Kitagawia praeruptora. The sequence continues at coordinate 104,527,281 of CM075345.1, forward strand.
GCTCTAATGCGCTACCTCCATCTTTAAATTCTGAGACAAGTAGAAGACCTGCATCTTTCTCATGTTCATCAACCTCTTGGTTCGCACATACCAATTCTTGAAATTTCTGTAGCCCAACAGTGTCTTCTAGGTTCGCACAAAACAATTCTTGAAATTTGCGTAGCTCATCAGTGTCTGTCTCAAATAGTGCCCTTTCCAAATCATCCACCTCACTAGCTTGATCAAATTCCTCACATGGCTTATGAACACTCTCCTCCTCTTGGAATTTGTCTTCTTCAATTAAGCATGCAGTACCTTGCTCCAAGTCATCATTATTTTCTGGAATTGCCTCTGGTATGAATTGCTGATTCTCTTGTTCCAAGACTCTCACAGCTTGAGCAACTAGAATCTCCAAAGATTTAAGAGACTCCTCACTACTCTTTACAAACATCATAACCTCATCCCTAACATTAACCTCATCTGACTGAAAAGTAGGAGTAGGTTGCTGATGTTGAAACTCTTCACTTCCATAGTAATATGACATATCTGGAACATCTTGCTGGTACTGTTGAGGATGGTATTGAAAATATGGTTGCTCCTCATAAGTGACATATGGATCAACTCCTTCGTAGTAACAATATTGCGATGGATCATGAACGCCCAAATACTGCTCACATGGCTGAGGCTGTAGAATACCACCTTGGTTGCTCCAGCACTGATACGTCTCGTGTGCGCCCGCACATAGCTCACAAACACTAACCACCTGCTGAACTCCATAGTAAGATAGAAAATCCATCTTCAACGCTCTCCGACAAGTACCTGAAACACCAACGAACTAAACAAGATAGATAAGTAACTAATCCGAGTCAGTGAACTCTAACGACCACTATTGACAAGCACATAAACCAAAAATAAAACACCAATGATCCCCGGCAGCGGCGCCAAAAACTTGTTTGCACTAAATCACGCAAGCGTACGTGGTCACAAGTAATACAGATATAAGTCAAGTTCGTTCCCACAGAGATCTGGTTTTTAATTCAGTATTGTACCTATGCAACAATGTATGGTTTTAATTCACTGCTAAGACAAATAACAAATTGGGTTTTAATTAACTAAATCTAACTAAAAAGCAAATTACAAACTAAGAATTAACTAACTAACAAGAATTGAAATCGAATTACTTCTGCAAGATAAACCATGGAATCCTAACTTCATTAAATAATTCGCTTAGATCTGACGCCTTTAATCACTATATGCAATGATTATGATATCTGATCGGACAACACGAAACAAGTACACGTTACCTGTCAGCATACGTATACCAAACTAAACATACATCCACAAAAGAGATAGAAGATGAATAGACACCAATTATGCTTAGACCCTATATGTCTATAGAATTTGAAAACATAACGGTTGAAGAACAAGTTATCCATAAAGATCACATAGGGCAATACAAGTATTCTCATCTCGTACCACAACCATATTGATAAACAATTATGAACCTATGCTAGCATGGCAAGTTCTAAATCTCAAGATCCACTTTCACTTCACAAGAGATTAACAAATTAGATGTTCATGACGCATCTATCAATTAAGCATAACCATACGAGGATATCAGATATACATCACACACAGATCTTTAAAGCAATCAAGATACTAAAGCTCCATAAATAAATCCGTTAGAATCCCATGACAACAATTAGTTCATAATCGAACCTCTCGTCATCATGGGATCTGATGAAACCATGATAAAAACAAAGTATGAAAATATACAAATAAACCAAAGTAATTGATATGTAATAGTTCTACTCCTAATGATGATTATCTTAATGATATAATTTACAAGGGTTGGATGTGTTTATATAAGCCTACATATCTTGCCCAACAAGAAAATAACCTAAAAATACAATTGGAAATAGGTTTGGGTGTCAACAATATAGCTAAAATTCGAAATAGGGCAAAAAGGGAATTTTTTTTCCAGCAAAACTGCCGCACCAGCGCAGCCTGCGCTCCAAGCTGCGCAGCCTGCGCTCCTCCCCCTGTCCAGGTACTGTGCAGGCGCAGCCTGCGCTCTGTAGAGCGCTGCCAGCGCTCCTCTGGCTGGTGGTGGCTCGTTTTCTGCAGTTTTCTTCGTTTTTTCGTCCGTTCCCTTCCATTCCTTTTGCATTCACTTCCCGTCTCTTCGTGCCAATGTCTTGAACACTCTTGGTAATTAATTTTAAGTCATCATTCTTCATTCCTTAGCATAATCAACTCCAAAATCAACGGAAAATTCACCCTTAATCGATATTTCTCCAAACCTACACAATCAAACAAAACACATAAAAAATACCACAAACTTGAGTCCAAGTACACCAATTTAAGCCGATATGGAACGTTCCAAGTGGATATAAAATCCACTTATCAATCAGCTTCGCATTAGAACTACGTGAGCTTGATCCCTATATAAACAAGGGTACGTAGGCACCTTGAGAGAACGGCCACAGATCTCGCTAATGGAACCTGCGATGATTCTCGTAACCTCTCAAGCTCAGCTCACTCCCACCATCAAATCACACCCAAATCACCAAAAACAGCCAATTACATGTGTTACACTTGTAAATTCCAGTGGGCCTCCGAAAATCACGTTGATTACGAAAATCTTCCATCAACATTGGCGCTAGAAGGAGGGGATTCCTTACTCGTTTGTGGAGGATAAACGAGAAATCAAACAAAAATATGGGTGTTTATTAATTTTTTATACAGATTCTATGACAATAACGAATTGGGTGATGACTGTTGGAATATCTCCAGGTCAGGCTACGTAATTGAGGGATACGTGGGCCACCATTAAAACTTCTATACATGTACACAGAGGTAAAACAAAGACAGGTGGGTCGCTCATGGTTTAAGGTTGCTTGAGAGAGATAATATTCATGGCGGCGTTAATACAAACAGAAGTATTAGGATCACGTGTTTGAGAAACAACGTAAAGATTAGATAAAGAATAGATGGCAGAGCTTCTCCCGGTAACTGATATACGACGAGACTGCGTATGCATGTAAGGTGTGTACCATGACAACCAAACGACAATACGTGAACTTTGTTCTTGAATAGAGGAGATGAAACTAAAGGATACTTCCAAGATTAAAAAGATTAAAAGAACAATGTATTTGCAAAAGGTACGTAGAAGACCCAGACCATGCTGGCTTGTGCAACAAGATGAAAAGAAACTAATGAAGCTTTAGACGCCGTCAGGTTTTTGAATAAAGTAGTTGATATATATATACATGTATAAATATACGTCATGGATGGATTGCAGAGGTGAAAGCATAAATCGTGATTGCTAAAGAAGGATGATGAGACGTAGTTGTGATCAACGAGTCAAACCAAGCATCGAAACAGAGAATTAGGTACATGTACTAGGGACTAAAACTACGACGATATTACATCAACAACGATGTTCAACCAGTGATAAACATTGGCTCTTTGTTAGAGAAGCAGAGGTTGCGTTCCTGTACGTGTTAGAGAGTCAAATCACTACGAAAGAAGAAGCATAAATTCAAAAAAGAGTAGAAGCGTGAAGTTAACGGGCAATAATGAGGATTCATATATAGATGAAACAAGACGGCATGGATAAATATGGTGGTGCCTTTTACTGCTGTAGAATCAAACAGGGACGGATGATTATATAACTACTACACAAAAGTCAACAGGGGCGTGTCTATGATCTCAGAAAAAATAGGATTTGTCCACACCCTTTAGGCGAACTGTTTCGAAACATAGTTCAGGTATCTATTCAATGGCATGCATATAACATCCAGGTCTTAAGCCATGGTGATGGAGATACAGTGAAGTGTGAGTAATGACCAATAAAGTGTTGATGATGGAATGCCCAGCTGTGGTTGAGAGATGCGACACATAAGAAACAGGTGGTTCCTTGTAGTTTCCTCGATAAAGATAGTAATTATGGCCATGACGATGTTAACGTGGTACACGGAAGCCAACAGAACAACAAGTGTTTTGTATTACTGGGCTGTGAGATGATTCTGGTATCAAGACGAGGTCAAAAATGCTGTAGAGTTGGACAATGGTTGGACAATGGCAGCAATACGACAAAAATAGTGTCGTTAGGAATTGTTCTGGAACGTAGAGACTTCCAAGACTGAAGGCGGCTAAAAGATTAAAGTGAATCCAAGCAGCTACACACATGACTGTAGAATAAAAAAAAAAGACCAGCAGAATGATGCGTGTAGGCTCGTTCTTTCGAGGGTCTGGTCACAAGTGCAGTGACGATGGTGTTAAGATTCAAGATTGCAGGTGTTAAGCTTCAAGTACGGTGTCGAGATTAAAGTTAAGGTCGTCGGATACTATGGACTAAGATTAAAGTGTATGTTGCAGATGCCAAGATATCAACACAAGAAACAATAAGAGCATGGAGTTCATAGCTATGGCTACTACTTGCAGAGTGTGTTTGGTTTGTCAGTCAAGGTTCTATGTATGACAGTAACAACTTCTTGAAGATAACAGGGGTCTGGGCATCAACTCAGCGACTTGCAATAGTTTTCTACAGGCATCCCATAACCACCTTAATCAACCAGTCCAACAGGGTGTGGAGGTGAGTATTTCAAAGGCGATATTTAGGGCGTTAAATGACTTACACTAAAGCCTGAAGTCGCGTTAATGAAAAACATGGAATATAATTTAGTGTTACGATGCTTAGAAGATTAAATCAATGACAAAAGGTAAGCAATGAACGGAGCAGTGGCAATGTGATAACGCCAATGATGCATAGACTTGTTGGAGGTAATGGTATAGGCTGATGGAACATATTACTGAAGAGGACAGAGTTTGTGTCTGGAATTAGGATTTGTACTTGCTATGGTACAGGAACATCAAAAGTTGTCAAGTAGGGAATTACAACTGCTGTTTATGAAGGATTACGAGTGGAAAAATATTGGCAACATTTGACGGCCAGAACCAAGTAAGTCAAGAAAGCTAGCACAAAATTTGGTTAAGTCAAGCCATAGGTTACGTACACATGAGTAAGCTGCAGATTTCAGTGAATAAAAACAAATAAAGGAGATACAGGGAGCTTTAAAAACTCTTGGCAGGTTTGAAAGGCATGGATGATGCAAGAGCCGTTGTTGAAAGCCTGAATGGAGAAAGAGATGTACGGGAGGCTGGGCTCGACCAGAACAAAATAAAGAAAATTCAAGTAATTTGTTTGTGAAGAAGTACTTGAATGAAGGAGAAGATGCAGACTAGAAGTTTACGACGGAGTCAACATGTATGATGAGTTAAGTATGCTGACAGGTCTTGCATGGAGGAGCTTCCCAAAATTACAGAAGTGACAAAGAGCATAGGCCATCGCACGAGAATTTTTATATAAGTAAAGCGATCGGTTTGCATATGAACAGAATTAGTAGCTAGCAGGTCAAACAAAGAAGAAAAATAGTTAGTGACACATGCAACGAGGATGCTAAGTTACGTTAGAATTTGAGGTTCAGCTTTGGTGGTGGCTGGTTACATGGTTATAGCAGAGTATACCCAAGACAACTAATTAGCTGAAAAGATAAAATTAGTACATTAAAACACGGAGTGGTGGATGCAAAAGGAAAGATAATGTAGAGAACCATAATTCTGAGGTCGCAGTTTTTGAGGCAACTTCGAAGAATAAACTGCTTTGATCTGGAAGGTTGTAGGTGCATTATGATACATCATCGGAAAGGTATCGGAGTCTAGTTTCCAGAAAAATTTACGGCTCATAAAAATACCTCTCCAACAGGAAGTTATGCCATATTTAGTCAAGGGTGGTCCAGCTGTCCAGAATTCTGAGTCTCCCATTTTTGAGCAAATTCGCAGAATAAACTGCTTTGATCTGGAAAGTTCTAGGTGCAGTATGATACATCATTGGAAAGATATCGGAGTCTAGTTTTTAGCAAAATTTACGGCTCGTAAAAATTCATTTTCTACAGAAAGTTATCCTATTTTTCGTAAGCGGTGGTCAAGCTGTTCAGAATGGACGATTCGGAGTAAAAATTCTGCATAAGATGATAAAGCATTGATAAGCAAAACCAAGGATAAAGTGTGATAGCAACTTTAGCTCGTTTCATTCCGGGAAAAAGAATGGATATAAAGTATGATACATGTGAGTTCTCGAAGTTATTTGGGGAAAGCAATAAGAACGTAAGCACACATGGTGTTAAATAAAAAGAGTTGCGCAGCAAGAGAAAGATGCAAGTGACTTGTAATCGAGGAATGAACGTAGCACATGGAAAGCAGCTGGGCAAAGCATACGAAACAGAGGCAGTGGAATGAATACATTCTGTGATATCAAAGCTCGAGCAGGACTAGTTGTGGTGGCAATTAGTGTTGGATACTCACATGCATAAACACACAGATAAGCTTCTGGTCTTAGTATTTAATTTTAAAAATATGCATAATATGCCATGCATGCATTAAAGTACTTGATTAAAATATAGAAAATCCATGCAAGACATAGTTAAACAAATGAAATAGAATAAATATATAGCATGCATCCTTGAGAGATATAAGCTAGAAATAGAAGTGACGAATTAAGAGTCTAGCAATAGATCCCCGAAACAGCATAGTAAGAGAATTTATTGACTAGCATGCCAATAAATAAGAAAGTCATTAAAAAGAAATTAGATTTAATATTCTGCATATATGACCTAAAGCAAATATTTGCATGAGAAATACATAATAAAATGCATGTGCATATTATGTGTCTTGGTTATCATGTCACTAATATTCTTTAATGTGCGTTAATCATACCATGAATATATGCTGTTGCATTGTATATATGCCTGCAAAATGGAGATATAGTGCAGGATTGTTCGCTAAACATTACAAAGCTAAAGCGAGGAGCTTCATTCAATTCAGTGAGCTGCTGGAGATACTTTGCAAAAAATATCTCTCAACATTTCTTGTTTCTTACAATGAGTTAGCTCACGTAAGCTTAGAGGTGTTGTATTGGGATATCTGTATTTGATATAGAGATTCGTTCGCAGCGTGTGTCGTAAGAAAAAAATCGAGAGAAAGAGATATAGCAAGATGATTCAGAATAAAAAAAACCTACTGACAGGAGGTTCCCGAAACCAGAGGTCTCCCCCCGTACACAAGAATTTTTCTGATGAAGAAAAGATGAGGTCTCAAGAAGAATATACCTCACTCATGAAGTCATATGACAAAGAAGAAATTAGAGGAAAAGTTGAAGCTATAAGCAAGAATGGCACGAAGAAGTCACAGTATCGATCGAAGCATTGAAGAAGATTTAGAATGGTTTGAAGAAAAGATCAGATACAGTTAAAGATTTTGATGAAGAGTAGATGCAAGAATCTGATTATGACAAGAGTAGCTTTGATAAAGTTGAACAGTTCAGGTCCCCCAACATATAGAAGGGAACCTCTTGAAAAGGAAAAGAAGTGAAGATTGAGTTGAAGACAACACGCATTACTCAACTTCATAGACGAATATTCAGTAACTTGTTAGAGAACAGTTGACATGATGATTAGAAGTGGTATTAGCAAGACTAGAGAAGTTGATATTTGTTATAAGGAGAGTTGAGCACTTTGCCTCAAGGTTAACGAAGAATTATGGAGCTTCCAAAATCTAGTTCTCCACCGAAGACAAGCTTCCCCGAAGAACTGGGGGGTAGTATAATCACTATTGCACATGGTAGTTTGGAAAATTAAGGATTTCAAAATTTTAAGAGAATTCAGGTTCGGGAACCTCATAGCTCAGATTTGGTTCAGAAACCTTGCGGATTGAGTTGGTCTAGTACCTTGAAGAGCAACATGCTTGCATCATGAACACGTCAATGAGTTTTCAAAGCTTAACGGAGGCTTCCACTTCACAGCAGATCAATCTAGAGAAAGATCCAGGTGATACCTCTCCATTTACGCTTACATATTCGTAAAAACCTCCCAGGTACGCGTAACAAACTCTTACTATATATAAATCATGAATAAACATCTATGATGTTAAGGTCTTATATACGATAGAGCTATGATTATGTCTTGATTATGTTTCTAGATGTTAGAATGCACATGTACCTAACAAATTGCAAGTTCCTCGATGCTTACCTACATCACGCAGGTTCCTTGAAATATACCTGTAGCTTCCAGGTTCATTTACATTTACCTGTAGCTAACAGGTTCTACGTTTCTCATATGGAGATTCTGGTAATAGCTTCCAAGTATAGCAATTTTACCAACATCTAGTAGATTATTTGCTATTTTCTTGTAACTGACATGTTGCAGGTTCATTCATATATACCTGAGGCTTTTATGTGACAGCTTTCATGATCATTGATATTGGTTAGAAGCCAGTGGTAGACTGCTTTTGATTAGCAGCTTCCTGCTAGAAGTTTTTAGCCAGATGATACTTGGGTAGAAGAAAGTGTACATACAACAAGAATTCTTAGGGATTCACCTTGTGCCCGGGTTCACTTGGTGCCCCTAGTATTTGAGACGATTTACCTTGCACCCTATGGATTCTCTAAGTGCCCTTCTCAGGACTCACCTAGAGCCCAATTAGATTCACCTTATTATATATCTGTAGTTAACAGATCTTATGTAATCTCTTCATATGAACCTGTTAGCTACAGGTGAACTTGGAAGCTGTTGCTATGAGCTTCCGGTATAAATGAACCTGCAATTACAGGTGAACACACCGCGAGAGCTTTCTATCCATAAAGGATCACGTAAGTCTTCGTCAGACTAGTATTTTGATTAGACAGCATGACATTTCTTTCAGCAAGCATTGATGATAGTAGAAGAAGATCTATTTTGCTTATGATGAGATTAGTCTTCCTTATTCTTAGAATGACGATGATGATTATAGCTTCCTTATTGTTCTTTTACGTAACAGTAATTACCCAAAAGAACTGGGGGTAGTATTCCTACTTAGACAATAATATGCATGTTTGATTAGCTATTTCACATGCCAATTTGAAACTTTTTAAGTGCTAGTTTTAGTACTTGTATTTTGAAACAGGCTACCTTGACTAACAGGTTCCTGTAGTATTGACAGTATTTGCAGGTTACCTGAGCTGACAGGTTCCTGTAGCATTGACAGTATGGGCGAAGTATGAATACGATTTGACAGAATACGTGGACTACGAATGATTGATATGAATTAAGCCTTGGGTAGCTTCCCGAGCACGCATCGAGAAAAAGTTCCAGGTAGCTTCCTGGGCATCGAGAAAAAGTACCAGGTAGCTTCCTGGGCATCGAGAAAAAGTCCCAGGTAGCTTCCTGGGCATCGAGAAAAAAAAAGTCCCAGGTAGCTTCCTGGGCACGAGAAAAGCCTCAGGTAGCTTCCTGAGCAAATGTGATTGAAAAGCCTCAGCTCACTGAGCACGACATTGTTGCCAAAAGCCTCAAGTTCCTTGAGCACGTGAATTAAAGTCCTGACAAAAGGCACCTAAAGTCCTGACAAAAGGCACCTAAAGTCCTGACAAAAGGCACCTTAAAGGAACCTGTATGGAGCCGAGACTGGCATACAGGAACCTGAAACTATATGTTTCACCCCTCCGTGGAGCCGCCACTAGAACGAGAAGAAGTGGGAACTTGTGTGGAGCCTAGACCAGCACACTTGTTCTTAAAGAGAAGCCTAATAAGCTCTCCCTCATGTGGAACCGCCTTTGGCACATGGGAAGAAGGAATAAGTTCCTTAGCATTTACCTTCATAAGATGTCTAGCCTGACACATGAAGAAGAGGAATCTGTGTGGACTCCCAGAACGGCGCACAGGTTCCTAGAATCGCCTCGAGGCACAAAAGGAACCAACATGCCTCGAGGCATGTTGGGACCTAGAGTTTAGGATTGGGAACCAAGCAGGTGACCTTTCCAAGAGTTGACCCGAATTGAACAAGAGAAATTTTACTAACATTAACTAGTTTCTGTTTATGTTTATTCTTTGCTTTGCAGGATTAGTAGTCATCAACAGCTATTCACAAGGAACCTGGTCTAGTTATTCAGCAATGAAAAGTTAAGAAGTTATCAAGAAAGATTATGGTTTAGATTATGGTTTTGAAAACTACTCGAAGTATGAAGACAAGAGGTTATAAGTTTACAAAGGTTTGAAAGTTCCAAGTAGAGCGAGCAGCCGAGGTTTCTGGGAAGCTATTTAGATGGTTCAAGAGGTTCCAGGGTTGTTTCATCCTACGAATAATGGACATTCCTGGGGTTATAAGCAAGCTGCCAACGTATTCTATGAAAGCATTGGATGAGAGATCAGTTCATACAAGTCAGTTCGGAAGAAGAAAGAAGTATTGCTTGAGCAACCAGAGAATATTTATGATGAGTTTCGATGAGTTTCGCAGTCTAGTAATGATGATCTTTGGAAAGACGGCTTCAGAAAAGTTTCCAGGTTAGTTTTCAGCAGGATTCTTTGATTTTTGATTTGAGGATTTAATTTGGAATTTGCATACAGAAGCGTAGTGTATCCTGTTTCTTACGCCGAGTTAGCTCATGTAAGCTTGGATGCACGATATGAAAATTATGCATTTTCCCAAAAGGAGTAAATAAAGGTTGAACCTCTTGATTGGAAGCTGTTGAGGTGCCACTCGCTTTTCAAGACTTCTAGATATACAAAAGACATGTGAAGACATTGAAGACAAAGATCACCTAAGAAGCTACAAGAGTAAGCAGAAGTATGATAACATCCCGAAACCTCAGAAGTGTCCTTGGAGAAGTTTTGCAAAGTTATTAGAAAAATGTACAGAGAATGACTAGCAGTTGAAGAGTGAAGATTTGTCAGAAGAATGAGTTTCGAAGAAGAAGAAGAGAACATGTTCCTCACCAAGAAAGAAGCTGATCAATACTATGTTTACTAAAACATTATGTGTCCTGTTTCTTACGCCGAGTTAGCTCATGTAAGCTTGGATACGTGTTGTTGAAGTAATACATTTTAAGAGAAGTGGTTAAGCATTGGACCCCATATCAGAAAGTTGAATAGGTTCCTTTCGTATTGCATGACTTCAAGGAATCGGGGGGTAGTTGTTGTGCCCAAAATCTCCATGGGCTAGATTTAGGCCCATTAAGCTATAGGGTCCAATCTATATGAGGCATAAGATAGATCCAGTACAAGATATGAATACTAGACATGAAGAAATGAGCACTCACTAAGTAGACAGTCAAGAAGCTACAAGTATTATAAGGTTCCTGATGAACCGGAAGCTGAGTAGATTACGAATGGACCAGGTTCCTCCCTGCAGAAGAGTTCAAGACAACCTAGCAGCAGTAGTGAAGACATCAAGAGCATATGGGAACCACAAAGAGGCTCCCCAAACTAATATATTTGTTATTTGTGCAGGTACAGTTTCCTGTAGAGAGGTTCCTGAGAAACAGGTTCCTAGACAGAGATTCCTGAGAACCAGGTTCCGAAATATAGGTTCCTGAGCACCAGGTTCCTGAGACATAGGTTCCTGAGACATAGGTTCCTGAGCACCAGGTTCCTGAGCGTAACCAATCAGAAAGAGACTGAATTATTATTGGAGTGTAATTCTAGGGCGCAGTTGATCCTAGAATGCCTCTAATAGACATGAGAATTATAGTAGGGTACGAACTCGAGTTCTACTCTACTTAGCCAACTAGTTCGTGAAAGGCTCTAAAGGAACCTGAGTCCTACACGAATTAGGCAACCGAATACAGCTGGTCAAGAAGAATCAGCTTCGCATTAGAACTACGTGAGCTTGATCCCTATATAAACAAGGGTACGTAGGCACCTTGAGAGAATGGCCACAGATCTCGCTAATGGAACCTGCGATGATTCTCGTAACCTCTCAAGCTCAGCTCACCCCCACCATCAAATCACACCCAAATCACCAAAAACAGCCAATTACATGTGTTACACTTGTAAATTCCAGTGGGCCTCCGAAAATCACGTTGATTACGAAAATCCTCCATCAACACATATTATGTTACGAACATTTAAATTGAGTAGAGTAACAATTAGAAATGTTTATAGTCTTTAAAAACATGTCAAAAATATCAATGGTGAAAATTAAAAATTAAAAAATTAGAAGAAATAATGTTAAAGTTGGAAAACAAAGATAAAAAGTAACTCAAAACACTAGCAGAGGTTCGAACTTCAGCTTTCAGGGAAATGGTTAAAGCCTTGAACCAACCCAACTACATACAAAATACATGAATTATGTGTACTACTATGTTTATATTTCAAAACTTAGGGGGGCCAGGGACCCCTTTGGACCCCCTGTCTACGTCACTGCCTTAGATAGATAAAAATCGAATAAATTTGATCAAAGGCAACATCATAATTAAATGTTGCAATTAATGTCAATACATGTTACCTTAAATACAATTAGACCATCAATGCCAACACCTGTAGAGGTGTTGCCTTATATAACCAAAAAAATAATTAAAAATAAGTAGGGAAATGAAAATTTTGGGAGAAAAAATATCCCGCTCACAAGCCCCGCTACTTTTTTCCGGACATAAACAATATTATCAATTACCATCAATTAAAACAAGTGTATTCTCTTAAATCTCATAGTTATTCTCTCTCAAATCAATCAGGTATTCTCTTAAATCTCTTTATCTTCTCTCTCTTTCAAATCTCTCTCTCTTTATATCTGCTAATTTGTTTGTGCTCTAACAATACCCCAATTTGCTCTGTTGTTTCTTGTGCTCCTATCTTGTGCTCAAATAGTTCAGTTTAGAGTTCGGTGTGCTCCTATCTTGTGCTCAAATAGTTCAGTTTGTGCTCCTATCTTGGGGCTCTGTAATTTTCATTTTGGTGCTTGGTGCTCGGTGCTCGGAGTTCGGTGTTCGTGGCCTGTAATTCTCAGTTTGTAGGTATTTGTTCTCAATTCGTATTTTATAATTTTTTAATTTTGGGGGTTTTTAAAACCCTAATTTTTTGGGATTTGTTTGTGTATCCGAGGCTTTATTAATTCGTAGGTATTTTCTGTTTTTGGAACTTGCAATTCTCTGGGTTTCTGTTTGAAACCCCTAATTTGGGGCTTTGTTACTCATGTACATCCTTCAATCTAATTTCACCTGTACAATACTGATACTGGTAAGCATTGTCGGTGATGTTTTTTATAATAGGAAATAACTGATTTGAATTGATATCTTTATTCATAATTGATAGATCACCGAGTAAGTCATAAAATTTGTGCAGGTAATGAAGCGAACTTCCCCTGAATTTAGTTTTACCACTGTATGTTTACCATCCATGTATAAGGTTATATTGACATCACAAAAACCATGTACTTACAAAGTCTATGCTATATTGCTCATATCCTTTTTATTCAATCTCTGGATACACCCTTCCATGTTTTCCGTTGTCATATTAGCAGGTTAAATGCTTAAATAAATATTTTCCTTGAGATTTATGCATTAAGCATTTTCCAACAGGAAGATGACCTTGTGACATTAAGGGATGCAAGTATCTTAGCCTAGAGCCTTAAAAGTAAAATGAGTATGTTAAGAAAAGCTTAGTTTCATAGATTCTGCTTGAGCTTTTGTATTGACTCTCTTAACTTGAACTATGTAGATGAGTAATATATTTTGTCATGCATTGCTTAAAATTTGTAAAGATGAGGGCTTTTTTTGTCTCTATAAAGGAATAGGAGCTACATTGCTGGTATGATTTTATCATGTTTGTAACTCTTTCTATTAAGATATAGAAACTTGATTGAAATTGAGATTTTGTTATCTGTTGCAGGGAGTGGGACCTAGTATAACAATAAGCTTTCTCTATTTACGAGGACATACATACATATTGGCATTCTAAAATGTGAGTCATCTACGATGTGTTAACAAATATATTTCATACAAAGCTGGTATGAAATAAACAAACTGATAGTGCAAACTGAGTTGGTATGATATATTACAGGGTATTTGCACCCAATGTTCTCAGGTGGACATTTATCTTTCTTTTTACAACTGAAGGCATATGAAGAAATTCCTTGGTGGGAACATGAAGGCCTCTATTTGAAGGTAAGGTAAATGATAAAATGCTTATAAAAATAACAAGATAATAAGTTAGTGATCAAATGATTCGATATTGGATACCAAGTTTGCACATGCCCTGGGTTCAGTATAGGTATTACATCAATACATGCAAGTCATGCTTTAGTTAATTTAAAAAATTAAATCACACTTATGACAGACTTAACATGGATACGCTGATGCGTGAGTGGGTTAATAATTGATTATATAATTAGACTATACACTATACACGTGAGTAATGGACATGGGTGTAGTAATTAGATGTTATGTTAAAAAAACTTGAATCTGGTTTGGTAGGTAAGTGTAGAACATGTGTTATAGGCATGTATATATGGCTATTAATTTTAATGTCTTATTAAAAAATCATTCATGATTTAACATACAACTACTTCAATTTTGGCCATGCTTATTTTATATATTGGCTTTTGATTAAAACTAGACTTCTGAGACACTAAATAATGTTATATAATTAATAAGCTTGGTCAATTACATGTATACTCATTATCTAATTAATTGTGCTTCAGAATTTTGATACTTATTAGCCTAACACCGCATGTAAGAAATCATTACAGGCTTATAGTGGTTAATGTTTTTTTAGTTATTAATATGGGTGTAACCGTGTAAGCATAAGTTAAATGGACAATTCGAATAGTCTAGTTGTTAATTGAATACTATTACATTTGATGTATGTTTATTTCACTATTTATAAGTTAAATTAATATTTTATTATACTTTTATTTAATTGATGTCATTGTACATCCTGGACCTATACATGTTCAGTGCATGTTCAGGATTCAGGTGGTAATTGGTTAAATTATTTAACATTCGAGCTATGGTCACAACTTACAGTAATGCTTATGCCCATGTGAGATTCATTGTGCCTATACAGAACATTCGGGAGATCCCTAATTATGCTTGGGGTGCAGCTGTGTTAGCTCATCTGTATAGAGGTTTGGAGATTGTTGCGAAGAAGAATAGTAAGAGTGTTGCTGCTTGTGTCTGGTTATTGCACATTTGGTCTTATGAGAGATTTCCTCACATTGGTATGCCTCAGCGGGACCCTGGTCAGGATGATTATCCGGTTGCAGAGGGTTGGGCTTATTCGTCTCTTCAGGGTATTAATAAGAAGCAGTGTCAGTCAGGTCCTCACCACAGCCTACCATTTTATAGGGGTGAGTTTGATGGAGTTGTTGGGGATGATGTCATGTAGAGGCCATATGCCAGATTTGATGAGGTTGTTGATTGGGCGATGGTACAGGCACAGTTAGCTGGTAATGCTCGAGTCTCCTTGATATGCTTTGATGTGGTTGAGTAGCAGCATCCGGAGAGGGTGATTAGGAAGTTTGGTTGTGATCCACAAATTCCCCAGGCTCCTGTTGACATGATCCATTACAGGCAACCTAAGGGAGCCACTTTTGCACCTGAGGATTGGCTGGTTCGGTGGTTTATTGATATTGGGAGGTGAGCTAGATTCTATTCTGATTTGGAGGGGTTGGTTGATTTTACTTCTAACATTGCATCCCAGGGCTGACTACAATATGGCTTGGTATCCAGAGATTAGTCGTACACGT
Source organism: Kitagawia praeruptora (assembly GCA_037693485.1). NCBI lineage: Eukaryota > Viridiplantae > Streptophyta > Magnoliopsida > Apiales > Apiaceae > Kitagawia > Kitagawia praeruptora. Next base: position 104,542,818 of record CM075345.1, read on the forward strand.
GTAGGGAAGCTAGAACCTGTCCTTCAACCAAGTTACCAAACGAGGGAGTTGTATGATAACGTCGAGGGATACCGGGTTGTAAGTATTCTAACATTCCTAAATTTGTATTACACAATACACACCACAGTTTTTTATTTATGTTATGTTTTACTTAGCTATTCTTGGTTGCTTTCTGTTTTTGTTTTTGTAGATGGTAGTTGCACTTGACATGCTGAAACAGTTGGATTCTTGGGTTCTCGTTTGAGTTTTTGGAGGATCTTGGGAAGATTTCAGAAACCTTTCTCACTCCTTTCACAAGGTTGATGAAGAAGATCAAAGGACCGGCTTATAAACCTCCAAAATTTGAGAACATTAAATCACTTTCAGTGTATGAAGAAGATCCCGAAGCTAGTGTTGCAGCCATTCCTTTGCATGATGTCATTGAGATGACACAGCCATCCAAACATGTGCCTCAGCCTCCCATTCGCAGTGCTACTGCCTCATCTAGTAGGCCTTCAAAACTACCAACCTGTAGAATGAGGGGGGAGAAGTGGAGTATCACTAAGGATTTAGATGTGCAGAAGCAGAATATAATCTATGATGATTGGGGGTGGGGCATTGGGCAAAAGCCGAAGTTGAAGGGACGACTTGAAGTGTGTTGCTATTATGTGTCAGAGAAAGCGATGCATAGCTTAGCTCCAGGAGCATGAGTTGATGACAAGATCATTTACTGCTATATGGTATAATCTCATGCTTGTCGTTGTTTAACATAGTGCACATCTATCTATTTGTCCTTCTTTATGTGACCATATTTATGTGTTTCTTTTTAGGGATTGCTACGAGAGCGAGAGGAAGCTATTCACAACTCCAATATATGGGAGAGGAAGCCAATTTACTACTTTATGGATCCTTACTTCATTGTCCTTGGGTGGGATCACATGAAAAAAATTAGAAGAGCGGTTAGAAAGGGTGAGGATGAGGAGAACAAGGCATGGCATGCAGCACTCCGGGTTTTGAATGGATTTGCCACTTCCACCATTGGCCCCTCCGTTATCGAGGCGGATTAAATATTCATTCCATGTTGTGTTGGGGGTGCTCATTGGATCTTGTTCATGGTTTCTACAGCATCCTTTGATGTTATCATTCTAGATTCGATGAACGATGACCCTGCTTATCCAAAGGAAATAGAAGTTGTGGTATGAATCTTTTTTTTTATGTAGGTTTTCATTATTTTTTTCCTTTAGTACTTACTGACTTTGTTTTTGTTAATTTATGCAGTCATGATTATTGCCAAGATTGTTACTTAAGGTAAATCCTTAATTTGAACGTGATCCTGACTCGAGGGAGGTCATACTTTTACCATAAAGGCCGAAGCAATGGAATTCAAATGATTGCGGTGTTTTGTGATGAAATACATGGATCACGTGTTGCAAGGTTATGATATAACCTCGATCACATCTTGGTCACAACAAGTAGTTGATACGTTCCCCTATAAAATAGAGAATGAGCTTCCAGAGGGAAAGGCAAGAGGGATATCCGGTGTTCGTATGCGTGAACGGCATCAACTAGTTGACTAGTAAATCAAGGATTTTACTTGGATTTTAGTAGTAATTTAGTTGTAATTTAGTTGGATTTTACTTGGGATTTTTAGTAGTAATTTAGTTGTTTTTTACGTGGTTGTCGGTTTTGTACACCCAATAACAACCATTAGATTTTAAGATAAATAAATAAGAATCATTGGATCAAATGCTAAAAAAATATTCCTTTTCTAATAATTGAAATACTCTTATAGGTTTCAAGTTCGAATCCTACCAACAACATACAATAAAACCTCTATAAATTAATAATGTTGGGACCGAGAAATTTTATTAATTTAGCGAGATATTATTATATCGATAAATTAATATTTTATTAATTTAAAGAGGTTTTACGTATGACCTTTAAATTTTCAAGTCAAATGTACTATTTACAATGTATATTAGTTAGAAATGAAAAAAATTACAAAAACAAGTTCCAAGGCACATTCTATTAATGTACATTCACAAATTAATTGAATTTAAAGATGATTCACTAGCTTGGAACCGGTCACTCGGAAAGAAGCATTGCAAGCGGAAATAACTCTTCACAATTTTTTGTTGAAATATGAGAAGACAATGCCCCAACTCTTAAGTGCAATGAGAAGATTTAAAGATGAACTCAATATAGATTTAAAGTTCAACAAAAAATAAGTGACAATAGATTCATTTTTTACTAGACAATCTTAGAATTTGGAATCTTTTAATAATTATTAATTTATAATTTCGTTGGGACCAATATATATACACTGGGATTTTAAAAAAAAGTTATTATCTTATTATTTTATCGATTGGGGTCCAATTTTGTACTGGTCCCAAGTCGGGACTAGACAAATTATTAATTTTATCGAGATTATTAATTTATCGAGTATTAATTTATAGTAGTTTTACTGTATCTCTATTAAACATATATATTATTTTATAAACCACTCTCACGAGTTTAAGATTCATTTCCGTCAACAACATATTATTAATTATTAAAACACTATCGTTAAAAATACTATCAAACAAGTATTATAATATTTTATTATCTTCTATAATTTATTTTCCTACTAATTAAAAAATATATATGAAAATATGGGTAATAAAACAAAAAATATTAAAAAAAACATCTGTGCATCACACGAGTAATAAGCTATATAGTAAAAAATTACAAATAATCTGGAAAAACTTACAATATAGAAAATTTTGTATAAAAATCGAAAAAAGATCTACACGATTAGATAAATTTCACTATTTCTATTAAATAAAAGTTTTAAAAAAACAATTTTTATGTAATGTTTATATGTATACGTATGTATTTTAAAGTAATAACTTAAAGCAACCATGCATCGCACGAGTTGTAGGCTAGTACTATTATATTAAAGCCGAAATATTAAAAGTTTTGGTTTTCGGTTTGGTTATCATATTTATTAAAATAAATAATAACATAATATAATTAATGGTAATAAGCATTATATTAAAACCTAAACATTGAAAGTTTTAAAAGTTTTGGTTTTCGGTTTGGTTATCCTATTTATTAAAAGAAATAGTAACATGATATAATTAATGGTAATAAGCTGATTGACTTTTTAACTTTTAGTTTAAAATATTACCCTTTATAAACAACTAAAAATATAAATCATACCATATATTTTAATCATTAATATTCCTATCTAATAAAAACATGTTACCTTCTATCTAACTATTAAAGCCGAAACATTGAAAGTTTTAAAAGTTTTGGTTTTTGGTTTGGTTATCCTATTTATTAAAATAAATAATAACACAATATAATTATTGGTAATAAGATGATTGACTTTTTCACATTAACTTTTAGTTTAAAATATTACCCTTTATAAACAACTAAAAACATAAATCATACCATATTTTTTAATCATTAATATTTCTATATAATTAAAACATGCTACCTTCTATCTAATTAAAACACGTTACCTTTTACTTTAAAACTAATCTTGTAATTATTAATATATACAACTAAATACATAAATCATACCGTATCGTTTAATCATTAATATTTCTACATAATTAAATCATGTTACCTTCTATCTAATTAAAGCACGTTACCTTTTTACAATCATTAATATATATATCCAAAAATATTGCACCATATCTTTCAACCATTAATAAACACCTAAAAACATGACTCATACATATCTTTCTGTTAGAAATATGATGTACTTGATGATAACTTCACAATCAATCAAAATTGTATAAGTCAAGTTTTGTAACTGTCAACGGATGAGACATTATAACTCTATCCGTTGACAGGTAGCTCATCAACGGATGAGGTTTTGTAGCATACTGCAGTACCTCTATGCTATCAGTTGATAGTGTTTCTATTCAGAGTCATGTTGACCATCATTGGATAGGCAGAATAGGGTAGCCAATTGTAAATAAGCTATGCTATGTAATTCTGTCTAAGTGAAAGTGTATCAACGGATGAAGACAGGACTCTATCAACGGATACAACTCAAATCTACTCTATCAACGGATACAGCTGAAACTACCATCAACGGATGACTGTGTACAACATCAACGGATAATCATTAACACTTTCTTCTATGCTAGCTGGGAATTAGCAGTTGATAAGGACAGGTTTGACTGACAGATCACATGGGTTGATAGTAGGTATAAAAAGCAGTATGGCAGCCATACTTTGGAAACGCAGAAGAAAGAAGCATTCCATTTACACAGTACATACAAGAAAGGTGCAGGGGACATATCTGTTCACAAGGACAATCTTTCGGCTACATGTGGATTTGGAGTGGAGTAGCAAGTCAACTTGAATTAGATTAATATTATCTTATTCCTGTAGTACTTGTAAACTTGGGATATATAACCAAGTGTAGCAACTCTTTAGAAACTAAGAAAATAGACATATTTGCTTAAGGTTTCTTGAATATCCTTAGAAGCAAAGAGTTGTAAAAACAGAAGCTATGTACATTTCTATCACAGAGTTTTCTTCGAATAAAAGTCTCAGGTGGTACATTTAACCACCTGATTTTTTATGTGTTTGTGAATCATTTCTCATTCAGCAATTATCTCCTTATAGATTTATGTGGTTTTTATCAGAAATTATAATTATCAAGAATTGTATTCAACCCCCCCCCCCCCCTCTACAATTATACAAGTGTGTAATCTGGGAATAACACTTTCAATCATTAATATTTTTTTCTAATTAAAACACGTTAACTTTTAGTTTAAAACCAATCTTACACTCATTAATATATATCCAAAAATATCACACCACATCTTTCAATTATTAATAAAATATATTAAAAATTAGTATACATTGTTTATAATAAGAAAACATAAGTATAATTTTCAAACATGAATATATCAAATTATATTTTCAAACATGAATATATCAAATTATATTAAATGAAAATTAAAAATTATTGAAAATAATGTTTATATAAAAATCTATATCTATACACTATACTATCTATACTATACAATACTATAATAAGCGAAAGGGGGTATAATTTGTAGTTTCGTTATCCCTCATTTTTGGTTATCCCCTCATTCACAACCGTTATATCTTCAACTCAAATAGATCATGATTGTTAGATCTAACAATACTAAAAGTTATTGTATATAAAGATATAAGGTTCGATTCCTACTACCTACATATTAATTTATATTTAATACTAAAAATTATATTATATACAAATATGTAAGGTTCGAATTTTTTCAATAACATATTAAAATTAATATTTATAATATTATACTATACTAGAAATAAATTTTAAAAACAAATCTGTGCTTTGAACGGGCTATAAGCTAGTATAATATACTTCAGACATGTGGGAACTTATTGGTTTAACTATTATATATATATATATATATATAGTTGCACTCCATAACAAACACCTTATATAACAAACAATAAAGAACACCTCATATCTAATCTAATATAAGAGTTCCGTCATGGCACCCAATACAAAAAGTAGTTATTTTTTTACCCTCTATCCATTCGGAAAAGAAAATAAAATAAAAAATAAAAAGTTTTTGTACTGTTCATGATGACGTCACTGCTGACGTCAGCATGACGTCATCATGAACAGTAAAAAATTTTATTTTATTTTATTTTTAATTTTTTTATTGGATCTAATAGATCTAAGGTGTTCTTTATTGTTTGTTATATAAGGGTGTTCTATATGGAGTAAAGGCATATATATATATATATGTGTGTGTGTGTGTGTGTGTGTGTGTATGTATATGATTATGTAATTGTGAACACACATACATATATACTTTTTTTATGGAAAGTTTGTACTATTTTTTATGTTTTTGTATTGATTTATACTTGTTTTAAGTGCATTATATTATAGTTTATTGTTGATTTTAGTTTTATAAATTTATATAATTTTTTTTGAATTGGCATTTGTTTTGTAGATTATATTTTGTTGAATTTTGGTGTCATTTCCAATCATGACATGTTTTTTTATTACTTCTTTAATATCTTGTTTTACTACATATTTTCTTAAAGACTTTTTTATTATTTTGTAATTAAATGTAAATTCTTATTTTTAAAAAAATATTTTTTGAATTGAAATTCTGATGGTATGCTTTGTTTACTTGTTTATTATATATAAAGAATGAATTTGCGACTTATTTTTAATTATGATTTTTTGCTAATTTATCCTTGTTTATTAATTTTAGAAACGTATTTGTTGTCAAACCTAAAATAGAATCTTTAATGATTTTTATTAAAATAATGTTTTTCTTAAAACACTTTTATTTGGTAAACAATTTTTTTGTAAATTATATTTTAAGGTTTAGCCTAGCATATAGTTTAATGTTTCATATTCTTTGGCGTGTTTTCTTATATTTATTAGAATATATATAATATATTTTAGACATGTGGGAACTTATTGTAATTTAACATGCATGTGAACATACATATATTTGTTCTTTTTTTAAAAAAGAAAGTTTGTACTATCTTTTATATTTTTGTGTTGGTTTATATTTGTTTTAAGTGCATTATAGTAAAGTTTATTGTTGATTTTAGTTTTCTGAATTAATATATTTTTTTGAATTAGCGTTTGTTTTGTAAATTATATTTTGTTGAATTTTGGTGTCATTTTCAATTATGACATATTTTTTGATTACTTTTTAAATATCTTGTTTTATCATATATATTCTTTAAAAAAACTGTTTTGTAATTAAATGTAAATTCTTATTTTTAAAAAATTATTATTTTAATTGAAATTCTGATGGTATACTTTGTTTACTTGTTTATTATATATAAAGAATGAATGTGACTTACTTTTAATTATGATTTTTTGTTATTTTATCTTTATTTGTTAATTGTGTGTAAGTTTTGTACTATTTCTAGAAGTTGACTCCTTACACCAATTATATATAGGATATTATATAGGATATAACATTTATTTTTTATATTAAAAAATTATTTTTTAAATTGAAATTCTGATGGTATGTTTTATTTACTTGTTTATAATATATAAATAATGAATTTGTAACTTATTTTTAATTATGTTTTTTTGCTATTTTATCTTTATTTGTTAATTGTGTGTAAGTTTTGTGCTATTCCTATAACTTGACTCCTTACACCAATTATATATAGGATATAGGATATAATATTTACTTGAGAAAAATGTTCAATAAAATATTTTAATGGCAATTTTGTAATAATTGAATATGCCCCCTGTTTTTACAAAAATAACCCTATGTTTACATTAATTTTTTATGACCTCAGTAATATTACCTAAGTTAACCTCAGGAAAAGCGAGCTCTATTTACTTTATATATACATATATATATATATGGTCACGCTCCAGTGAGAACAATGTTAGTGTGAGAACAGTGATAACAGTGAGAACACACATATTCACCACATTTCAAGCTATTTTAAAGGGCCTCGCTAGGGGCACATTCACAAAAAAGTCTTATAATTCTACCCTCTATCTATTCATAAAAAAAATTAACAAAATTAACAAAAATTTTTTAAAAAAAACAGCTGCCACGTCATCATTTTTAATTTTTTTTAAAAAAAAGATTTAAAACTTTTTTTTTTATGAATGGATAGAGGGTGGAATTATAAGACTTTTTCGTATTGGGTGCCCCTGGTGGGGCCCTTTAGAATAGTTTGAAATGTGGTGTTCTCATTGTTCTCCAACATATATATGTTCACACCTTAGTTTTCTTCAAAAAATAAGTTCTCTTTTGAGCACTTGCCTATATTATATATATATATATATATATATATAGGGGGCTACTCCAATAAAAACCTCCTTAGAATACAAACTTAAAAACCAAATTCCAATCCAACGTTTAAGCTAATTTAATGACAAAACTAGGGGTACCCTAATACGAAAAAGTCTTATAATTCTACCCTCTATCCATTCATCGAAAAAAAGTTAATTTTTTTTAAAAAAATAATAATAATGCTGACGTGGCAGTAGTTTTTTTTTTTATTTTTTTTTTTATGAATGGATAAATGGTTGAATTATAAGACTTTTTTGTGAAGGTGCCCCAGGCGGGGCCCTTAGAATAAATGAAATATAATATATTTTGTGTTGGTTTGTAGTTCTCATTTTAAGAGTGGTTATATATATATATATATATTGTTAGATATAATTGATGTGATTTAATGTCAGTGTTTAAGTGTTACAGGTTAAGAGAGTTTAACTTGTTATTGAAAGCAGTTGTGAACAGAGTTTGAGTATACGCTGATTGCTGGAAGCGCAAACGCTGACAGAGGAAAGCGTAAACACTGATAGCTGAATACATTGAAGCGCAAACACTGTTAGCGTGGAGAGAACAGAGTTTGCTAAAGTCTGTCTACTGGGAGCGTCTACAAGTCAACAGAGTTTGAAGATTAATTTAATATTAATATGGAAGCGATATCTTTGAAGATTGGATAGCTATCAAAGAGATTGAGTTGACTTAGAAGACGAGTAGCAATCGTAATTGATATCAATTGTATAGCTTAATTTTAGGAGAATCAATTTACGATTGTACGTAGCTGTATATCTTATAAATACAGTTAGGTTAACCCTAGAAGGGTATCCATCGTGAACGAATATCATTCTTGTAACCTAAGCAGCTCTCTGTGATACTTTACATCACCGAGAGAGGAATTATTAATTCCAAACAGTTTTAAAAAGTTAAAACGTGTGTTCTTGTTACTTATTCATACAGTAATTGATTATATTTTGTGTATTCGACCTATCAAGTGGTATCAGAGCCAAATCTGTTACTTTATTACAGTTAAAGATCCAAACACAATAGTAATCAATGGCAGAGATACCTCCACCATCTGAGAAAGCACCTACTACTGTTAGTAGGTATGAAACAATTAGGGTTCCTATACTAAGGCCATTAGAGTATGCAATTTGGAAGGTGAAGATGACCATGTTTCTGGAGGCTACAGATCCAGAATATCTGGACAGAATTAATGAAGGTCCTCACAAACCTACAAAGTTATTTGCTGCTGCTGCTGGTGAGGAACCAAAAGTAATTCCAAAAGAGAAGAAAGATCTATCTGCTGAGGATCTTTCATCTATTGCAAAGGATGCGAAAGTAAGGCATTTACTTCACAGTGCATTAGACAATGTTATGTCTAATAAAGTGATAAACTGCACAACTGCAAAGGAGATATGGGATGCACTTGAGGTTAGATGTCAAGGAACACCTGCAATTAAGAAGAACAGAAGGAACATACTCACACAGGAGTATGAACATTTTGAGGCAAAATCTGATGAAACCATGACAGAAACATTTAACAGATTCTGTAAACTGCTCAATGATTTGTCATTGGTGAACAAAGAGTATGATTTAGAAGATTCAAATCTCAAGTTTCTTCTCTCTCTACCTGAAAAGTGGGATGTGAAGACAACCACTATAAGAGATAATTATGAACTTGGTGAAACAGAGATTGATGAAATTTATGGACTGCTCAAAACCCATGAATTGGAATTGGAGCAGAGAAACAAAAGATCTAGTAGAAAGTCAAAGTCTGTTGCTCTTAAGGTTGAGGAGAAACCATCAAAGAAGGAAGCATCAAGGAGAAAGGCAAAAGGAAAGGCTTTAGTCATACATTCAGAAAATGAGTCATCAGACACTGATGTTGACTCAAACACAGATGGATCATCTGATTCTGAAGATGATGAGGAGATGATGCAAATGGCTGCATTGATGGTAAAGACCTTCAAGAAGATGGGATACAAGAACTTCAAGAAGGGAAAGAGATTCTCCAAGGACTACTCAAAGTTTGATAAGAAGAATTTCAAGAAATCTGAAGGAAAGGACTTCAAATCTGGTAAGAAAGATAAGTCTGAAATTCAATGCTACAAGTGTAAGGAGATGGGTCACTATGCTCCTGAGTGCAAGAAGGGTAAAACTGAAAAGGCACTCTACACCAAAGGCAGAGATTGGGCAGACACTTCTGATTCAGATGAGGAAGTTAACTATGCTCTCATGGCTACTACTCAGACTGAAAATGATGATCTCAAGGTACCTCCAACTACCTATGCTTATAACACTGATAATATAACTGAATTGAGAATTTATCTTAAAGCATTGCATATCAGTTATAGGGATCAGACTTTAGAAAATGAGAGGATAAAGTCTGAGTGTTCTCAACTCAAAGAGAGAAATAAACTTGTTGAGGAACATCTAGAGAACATGAATAAAATTCAGAAAGAAAGAGATGATGCAGTGTTTATAGAACAGGAGTTGCTAGGTAAGTATAAGCAATTAGAATCAGAATTGGAGGATACAAAACACATCATTAAAACCTGGACACACTCTGGTAAAGATACTCAAGAAGTGTTTCAGTCAGATACAGTAGGTCTAGGTTACTCTGTTGGAGATGAACTTAGATTTGAAAATCAGGTAAAAGTTAGACCACATTGTTCATCTGAGGGTAATGTCATGGGAACAGGTGGACCTAAGACTGAAGCACAGAAAAAGGCTATTAAAGAGTCATATGCTAAAACTTTTGTTAAAGAGGCTAACATTGGCCTCATGACAGATAAACAACTCAAGCATAAGCTTAAGGAGATAAAGTCTGTCAACAAACAGAGAATGCCTAAGAAAAACAGAAATGGAAAGGTAGGCATAACCTCAGGAATTAAGCCAATGCTTGCTTCATTAGCTCCCAGGAAAACATGCTTTAATTGTGGTAGTACTAATCATCTTGCTAGTTTCTGCAGTAAGAATAAGAACATTAATTCTTTGCCTTCTAAAACTGCAGTAAAGAGTGATTATGTGAGAACTAGACCACAGACTTTATGCAAACACTGTGGAAGTACTTGGCATTCTATTTACACTTGCAGAGATTATCATGCTATTTATTATAATTACTATGAACCCAAGCCAAATTTGAAGTGGGTTAAAGTAAATTCTGCAAATGAAAACTCTGAAAAAGTTAGCTTAAACTCTGTTAATGTGAATTCCGCTGCAAAAGCTAACAGAATTAAGAAAGCCAAAGGATCCAAGCAAGTCTGGATCCTTAAAACTAATAATCAGTGATTGTTTGTGATTGCAGGGCACCAGGGTCAGTACCCTAGTCGTGGACAGTGGATGTTCAGGACACATGACTGGAAATAAAGCCCCGCTATCAGAGTATGAGGAGAAGGCTGGCCCAGAAGTTTCCTATGGAGATGGCAACATAGGACATACACTGGGATATGGCAATATTAATCTTGGAAATGTCATCATCACAAATGTAGCTCTGGTTCCAGGACTCAAGCATGATTTGCTATCTGTGAGTCAAATCTGTGACAGAGGATATCATGTAGATTTTCAGCCTGAATATTGCCAAGTGATCAGTAAATCTACAGGGAAAGTTGCTCTAGTTGGAAACAGACACAATAACATCTATGAAATCAAATTGTCAACAAACACTGATGGCAAAGCAGTGTGTCTGTCTACAAGAATGTCCAGTGAAGAGAGTTGGAAATGGCACAAGAAACTCTCTCATTTGAATCTGAACAACATCAATGAGCTCATAAAGAATGATCTTGCAAGAGGACTACCAAAGTCATTGTTGAATGTAGAAGGCCTGTGTGATTCTTGTCAAAAGGCCAAACAGAGAAAAACCTCTTTCAAAAGTAAATCTGAGTCTTCAATTGCTGATCCTTATCATCTACTACATGTTGATCTTTTTGGTCCAGTAAATGTGATGTCTCTTGGAAAGAAGAAATATGCATTAGTCATTGTTGATGAATATACCAGATTCACATGGGTATATTTTCTTGCAAAGAAGGATGAAACAACTTTAACACTGACAGATCATATAATCCAACTGGACAAAGGGTCAGAGCATCAAGTGAAGATAATCAGAAGTGACAATGGAACTGAATTCAGGAATTCATCTATGGAAGAATTTTGCAAGAGTAAAGGGATCAAACAAGAGTTTTCTGCACCTGGCACTCCACAACAAAATGGTGTTGTGGAGAGGAAGAACAGAACTTTGATAGAAGCTGCCAGAACCATGCTAGATGAAGCAAAGTTGCCAACATATTTCTGGGCAGAAGCAGTTCAAACTGCTTGTTTTACTCAAAATGCAACACTGATCAACAAGCATGGAAAAACACCATATGAAATGGTGAAGAAGAAGAAGCCAAATCTAAAATATTTTCATATTTTTGGATGCAAGTGCTTTGTGTTGAAGACTCATCCTGAACAGTTGACCAAATTTGACCTAAAGGCAGATGAAGGAATTTTTGTTGGCTATCCACTGTCAACAAAGGCATTCAGAGTTTTTAATCTGAGAACCAGAGTGATCATGGAGTCTATTCATGTGTCATTTGATGACAAGAAAATAACTGGACTTGAAGATGTTAATGAGCATGATCAACTGCACTTTGAAAATGAAGATTTATTAAACTCGGATGATACAGATCTGACAAACACTGTTGAGGTCAATTCTGAACCTCTACTGGTAAACACTGAAGAAACTTTTCAATCAGAAACAAGGGAAGAACCAGTTGAGGGGGAGCATGAAGAATCACATCAAAGTGAAAATTCAAACACTGATAGTGACTCAATCGATAACTCTGAATCAAACACTGTTGATTCAAACTCTGATCATTCAAATTCTGAGCAGTCATATTCAGGGGGAGCATCTGAAAATGAAGAGAGACACCAAGAAAATCAGGAGAGCATGGATCAAGGGGGAGGATCACATGATGACAGAAGCAATTTGCCTTCTGCAAGAAAATGGACTAAGTCACATACACCTGATTTGATTATTGGTGATCCAGATGCAAGAGTAAGAACAAGAAGTGCAACAACAAATGAATGTCTGTTTCATGCATTCTTGTCACAAACTGAGCCAAAGAAAGTGGAAGAAGCTCTTAAAGATGCTGACTGGATAACAGCAATGCAAGAAGAGCTAAATGAATTTGAAAGAAATGAAGTGTGGACACTTGTACCAAGGCCCAAGAACAGATCCATTGTTGGTACTAAATGGGTTTTCAGAAATAAAACTGACAGTGATGGTGTGATCACAAGGAACAAAGCAAGACTGGTAGCTAAAGGCTATTCACAGCAGGAAGGAATAGATTATGATGAGACTTTTGCACCAGTTGCCAGGTTGGAGACAATAAGGATGTTTCTTGCCTATGCTTCTCACAAGAAATTCAAGGTTTTTCAAATGGATGTGAAAAGTGCTTTTCTGAATGGAAAACTTGAAGAAGAAGTATTTGTTGAACAACCACCTGGTTTTGTAGATCCAAAATATCCAGATCATGTCTACAGGTTAGACAAAGCACTCTATGGACTCAAACAGGCACCTAGGGCATGGTATGAAACACTTGCTAAATTTCTACTAGAAAGTGGGTTTCACAGAGGTACTATTGACAAAACTCTGTTTTACTTTCAATCTGGTAATGACCTGCTCTTAGTACAGATATATGTAGATGATATCATTTTTGGATCTACTAATGATAAACTCTGTAAGAAATTTGCCAAGCTCATGCAGTCTAGATATCAAATGAGTATGATGGGAGAATTAAGCTATTTTCTAGGCTTACAGGTGAAGCAAACAGATGATGGAATTTTCATTAATCAAGCAAAATATACCAGAAATCTACTCAAGAAATTTGGCATGCTTGACTGTTCATCTGCAACAACTCCCATGGCAACTGCAACAAAACTGGACAAAGATACAAGTTCATCAGTGGATATGACAAGCTACAGAGGGATGATTGGTTCTCTACTTTATTTAACAGCTAGTAGACCTGATATCATGTATGCCACCTGTCTGTGTGCAAGATTTCAGGCAGATCCAAGGGAACCACATTTAACAGCTGTGAAGAGGATTTTCAAATATCTCAAGGGCACTGTAACCTTAGGACTGTGGTACCCAAGAGAATCAGATTTTAAGCTACTTGGTTACTCTGATGCAGATTTTGCTGGATGTAAGATTGACAGAAAAAGCACAAGTGGAAGTTGTCAATTTCTTGGTGACAGACTAGTGTCTTGGTACAGCAAGAAACAGAAGTCAATATCTACATCTACAGCTGAAGCAGAGTATATTGCTGCTGGTAGCTGTTGTGCACAGATTTTATGGATGAAAAATCAACTACTGGATTATGGGTTGAGGTATAGTAAAATACCTATTTTCTGTGATAATCAAAGTGCTATTGCAATGACAGGTAATCCAGTACAACACTCAATGACCAAGCACATCAGCATAAGGTATCACTTTATCAGAGAGCATGTAGAGGAAGGCAATATAGAGCTTCACTTTGTGCCTACAGATCAACAACTTGCAGATATTTTCACAAAGCCTCTAAGTGAAGCAATATTTACAAGACTGGTCAATGAACTAGGGATGATATCTGGTTTTGACTAAACATGTTGGTTAGACTCAAACTCTTTCAAATAAAATGTGTTGCTCATATCTCTGTAAATTGCTAAAGTGCTATGTGAACCTTATTAATTTTACTCTGTCAGCATGATTGTTGGTCATACACTGTTAATATGTTTGTTAAACTCTGTGAATTCTGAGTTGATTTTTGTCTGAATGAAAATACCGATGAAGAAAAATGTATGGAGCATGATTCTCAGTGAAAAATCAAGATTCTTTTTGAGTCACTGTGATCTAATCAGAAATTGTGCAGTAAATTAACACAGCATGATACTGTTTCATATTTAGAGCATCTCTTAGTTTATTTGATCCTAAACTCTGAATCTATGAATACTGCATGTATTGCCTCTCATGAATAATTCTGATATTGATGAACTCTAAACTCTGATTAGTGACACTCTGTTTCCAAGTCATACTTGATTCTTGATGATTCTGTGTTTGCACTTGTGAAAATTTTAAAACTTGAGATATGTCATTGTTTAGTTTGGTGAGAAACAGTTCATGTCTGCACCTTATGAGATTTTGAGCCGAATAAGTGATTGATACATTTTATATCAATCAGATTTTATTGTTGTGTGATGTTCATCAGTAAGTATGTTGCTCTAGAACTTGCATTAAACCATTTTGGGACTACATGATATATGTGTGCATAAAGATGATAAAGGCATTAGGATTAACCATCTTTCTTCAAACATTGTTCAAAACATCTTTGAACACTGATAATAAACACTGTTCATAAAACACTAACCTTAGTAAACCCTTTGAGCCAAATTAACTGCTCATTTTTCTTGAATACTGACGTATTAAGAGCAGTTATATTCGTTTGTTAAATCAAATTCAAGCAAGTGAGTATTTCTTAAGAAAAGCTATCTTACTCAGTATATATATATGAATAATAAATTAAAAAAAAAAGAAAAAGAAAAAAAAAAGAGGGTATATATATACTGATCATCTTGTACAAAATTGTACTAACCATTTGACTGAACATTTTGATCAAATAAATTGTTCAGTTCGAAATTCTCATTCAAAAACATCTCTTCTCATCTGTTTGATTTCACTCAATTAAAACCTTGAACAAAGTCCTTTTGATTTGTGCATATATGTAATCGAGGTGGTGTAGATTTGGTGGACATTCAAGCTTATGGTAGTATCTGCTTTTACTGATTGAATCTGAGAGTAAACACTTTACCTAAACACTTGTGTGATGTGAGAGTTTGTGAGACAATCCTTGACATGTAACTCACTGAATGATGCTTTGATGTTTATCTCCTGATCTTTTTGTCTTTAATGACTGTGTGCTTACGTGGATAATCATGATCATAAACTGGAACAGGGATATTCAGATTTCTGTAATTAAGGAACTACAGAGTTTAGCATTCATCATATACTCTGTGTTTAATATGAGAGTTTGTGCATTCAGTGTTTATTGTTTTGATTTATGGATTTTATGAAATATTAGATGTTATAAAAATTGATTTGGTAAACTCTGCTACTCACACACAAAAATCACGACTGTGCATTTTTGAAAGGGTTTTGTGATAAAGATTGAAAATTTGACAAACACTGACTGATTGTGCTATGTACTCTAAGGTATATTTTCATTAAGATAATTTGAAAATTCTGGAGTAAATGGAGTAGTTGACAACTGTTAAATAGTGTAATTAGTGGTAACGTGTCTTGATAAATGGAACGACAGCGGTAATAATGGCTTTTACTGCGCATGTATTAAGTGAACCGTTGCATGTGTGACACGTGTCCCACTCACTCATCATTATGTCTCACTTTTACACTTTTCAAGGGAACAGTTGCGTGTTTTCAAGGAAAATCGTTTGAGTTTAGAATGCTGAAGCTACACTTGAGGATATTCAAGCTGAAGAAAAGCTGTTGCAGAAAGAGCATTTAAAAGCTCAAAAGTCCAAGAAAGTGAAGAAAGTTATTAAAGCTTCAAAGTCTGCAAGGCCTGTGATGAAAGGAATTGTAATCAAAGAAAAACTATCTGGTATTCAAGAAGAAGAAGAAGAAAATACTGGAAAGCTGGTTAGAAAATCTTCTCTTGATGCTAAGTTGAAGTTAAAAGGGAAAGTTGATGAAGAGAGCAAGGACAAAATGATAGTTACAACCTCTGTTGCTACACAAGTTGTACAGACTCAAAGTAAACTCTTACCTGGTTTTTCAAGGCCAAAGATTCCAGTGCAAGAAGAAGCAGGAGTGACTGGTGGATATCAACATAATGTTGCATGTTCAGGAAAGCCACCAGGCAGGAATACTTCTGGCTTAGGTTCAAGAAGAGATTTGAGGGTTAGTAACAGTCCAAGAGATCCCTCTGCACTTGTATCTCTTGGTTCTGGTATAACTCAAGAAAATCTAGACAAGTTGGAGTCAGTTCAGGTAGTTCATCAAAGGAGCTTAGACATTCACTTTCTACTATACTTTATGGCAGATGGGTCAGTATATAGAGTGAATGAAGAAGCAATCAAACTAAAATTATTTGAGGAACTTCAGTATGTCTTGCATATCTTCAGAGTTAGAAATCAAAGAACACAGCTTATTGCTAATTCTATAAGGGAGTATATGCAGAAAGCTAAAGTTGCTACAGGAACAAAGTCTGCTGAAAAGTATGTTCCTAAGTACAGAGACTGGAATGGGAATCTGATTGAAATGCAGAAAGGAACTACAAAGCTGAAGACTGATCTTGGAATTACAGTTCTAGATTTTAATGTAAAGTCTGAAGAAGTGAAGTTTATCAGATTGGGAAATGAAATGAGAAGAAACAAGATCTACGATCTCAGAGCTGCTATTTTTCAAACTGATGAGAATGATCCAGAATTAAGAGAGATCAAGCAAGCTATGGAGATTGAACTTGAAAATGCTGAGAGGAGATTGTTGATTGATTATCTCAGAACAACTCCAGATCTTGAGGAGGTTAGGTAGACAGAATTTGTAAGTAATTCGTATTTTCTGTAAATTTTGCTAAGTCAAGTTTAAACTCTGATTATAGGTTAAACACTGTGTTTTTATTTGTTAGTTTTGACATCATCAATTATTGTGAACTTGTACATTTTTCTAATGAACAAGTTGGGGAGATTGTTAGATATAATTGATGTGATTTAATGTCAGTGTTTAAGTGTTACAGGTTAAGAGAGTTTAACTTGTTATTGAAAGCAGTTGTGAACAGAGTTTGAGTATACGCTGATTGCTGGAAGCGCAAACGCTGACAGAGGAAAGCGTAAACACTGATAGCTGAATACATTGAAGCGCAAACACTGTTAGCGTGGAGAGAACAGAGTTTGCTAAAGTCTGTCTACTGGGAGCGTCTACAAGTCAACAGAGTTTGAAGATTAATTTAATATTAATATGGAAGCGATATCTTTGAAGATTGGATAGCTGTCAAAGAGATTGAGTTGACTTAGAAGACGAGTAGCAATCGTAATTGATATCAATTGTATAGCTTAATTTTAGGAGAATCAATTTACGATTGTACGTAGCTGTATATCTTATAAATACAGTTAGGTTAACCCTAGAAGGGTATCCATCGTGAACGAATATCATTCTTGTAACCTAAGCAGCTCTCTGTGATACTTTACATCACCGAGAGAGGAATTATTAATTCCAAACAGTTTTAAAAAGTTAAAACGTGTGTTCTTGTTACTTATTCATACAGTAATTGATTATATTTTGTGTATTCGACCTATCATATATATATATATATATATATATATATATATATATATATATATATATATATAGGAGACCAAACGACGACCACCTAAATCTTCTTACGCTAAGCTAATTATATATAGTTATGAAAAATGGAGAGAGAGCGAGGAGAGAGAGAGGAGAGAGAGAACAGTAAGAATAGATAGAAATTTGAATTTTCAAAATTCAAATTCTAAGTTCAGTTTCGTCGGTGATGCAGCCAACGATAGAGTTCCTACCACTGAAGGATGGTATGTTATAGGCAGGAATAACAGGGGAAAAAGAACTACCTACTCAGTGAGGGAAGAAGATGAAAGGAAAGAGTTTGATAATAAAAATCCATCACAAGAGGCTGTAAATCACAGATCTTATGCTGAGGTGGTAAAACTCAACTCCCATCCTACCCCTTTGAAACCTTCTTATCCAGGTAGGATTCCAATACGAAATTTGAATACTCTATTCGTACACAATATCCCACTCTTAGTTTCTACAAAGGAAATATGGAGCTTCTTTGGCAAGTATTACGACATCAAAGATATAACATTACCAAAGAAGAGGGATGTCTATGGGAACAGATATGGTTTCATTCAAGTGTTGAACAAGGAAAAGGCCTTACGCATGATTCAATATTACAATGGTAAGACCTTCTGGGATAATAGACTTGTGGTTAAACTGAATGAGCCTCAAAAGAGAGACCACTCGCAGGCTGCAAAGAAAGACGATCGCGGTCCAATCTTCAAAAGATCAACCCAAGAGATTGATAATACTCACCAAACAAGACAAACCAAGAACACAAAAGACAAAGTATTTATCCAACCTCAACCAACCCATAGAACACTATCTCTAGCAATTAATCACAAAGATTCGGAGGAGCTAGACAGGAGTCTAATCGGATTTACGGACTCGGAGGAATGGGCGGACATGTTACAAGAAAAATTGGGTTGCAAGGTTACAAAGTACTGCAGATCAAAGGCTTTACTCATAGGAAATTCCTAATCATCTATCCATCAGTAGAGGAGAAAGTGGAATTTCAACACGGCATGTTAAAATAGTGGTTCAAAGAAATCAAACAAGCCACATATCTAGACTTAATACCTCCAAAAATAGCATGGCTATATTGTGATGGTCTTCCCTCTTCTGCTTGGAATCTAGAAAACTGGAGAAAAATCATAGGAGACTGGGGGTATGTGGTCTCAAAAAACTTCATGGAAATCAAATGTGGGATGGTACAGAAACCAAGAATATGTATAGAGACACATAAGGTACAAGATATAGAAGAAACCATGAAAGTAATCATTCAGTAGAAGAATTACTGGATCAAGGTAAAAGAAGTAAAAAGTTTTGGAATGGACAAAGAGATATCTTCTCCAGATAGGTTGCCAAATGAATTGCCCTGTATTAACGAAGGAAGTGACACAGAATCAGAGAATATGTTTGAAGCGGATTGGCTAGACGAAGATCAATGTGAATTCTCTCCTAGAGATATCAAAACTGAAAAAGAACGGAACCCGGCCAACATTGAAAATGAATGGGATTCAGAAAACCTAACGCATAACATAAGAACTAGTGCTGCTAAGGACATCTCGCCCCAGCATATCCAAGAGCACTTTTCACAAGAGGGATTAGACCAGGAAATAAGGGAGCCATCAGTATTAGATCAATGGAATTACAGAGATCAGACTCTTCTTCTGATAATGTCCAAACAAATTCCACATTATCAAAGTAGAATGGAGCACAACCAAGAGCAACACAAATGTCAGAGGATTTAAGTGAGAATGACAACTGGGATAGAAATTCACAGGAAGATCATACTCATAAAGAGGTAAACAAAAATATTGCAAGATTGTCGATGGGTAAACGTAGAGGAAGACCGAGAAGATTTTGTAAGAATTTTCCATTCTTTGACTATACTACAAAAGTGAAACAAAAGAATAGGGCAACAACTAGTACATCTAAGCTGAGCAAGAAGAATCTTTTGGACAGAAGACAGAGCACTCAAGTTTCCAAAGGTAATGTTAATAATTCCAACTCTTCAATTCCAGACTTGAAAGATATAGCTGCAGAAATATTAGAAGCATCTAAATTGATGGGTGTATCAATTAACATAGACAGAGACAAGGCCTTACACATGATTAGGGTGAACTTAGGACTGGAAAAGGATTTTTAGAATATCTTCCATAATGAATACAAAAGATATGGAAGATATTCTATCTATTCTTAGATGGAACATTAGAGGAATTAACAACAGTACCGCTAAAAGAAATTTACGAAAACATATAACTATGTCCAGTCCTTCAATGATTTTTATCCAGGAATCCAAATGCCCTCTGTTAACAGAATCAATTAAAGATTCTATTTGGGATAGTAAACTTCATGAATGGGTAGATTCCCCCTCTATAGGGCAATCAGGGGGAATAATCACATCGTGGGACAAAAATGCTTTTACGCTGATGGATAGAAGAGTTAGTTTCAACTGGATTTGGATTCGAGGCATAGGTCAATCACGTAATATCATGAATTTCATAAATATCTATGCACCTCTGGTTCATACAAAAAAAGGAAATGTGGCAGCAGATTCACTCAATAATAGAGAATTATTCGGAGGAGTTGTTTATTATCATGGGAGATTTCAATAGCATTAGGCAATCCTTAGAATGCCAAAACTGTGGTTACAGGATCAAGGATTCAGATTTACTTAACAAAGAAATCACAAACAACAATCTGTGGGATGTTCCAATCATGAATTGTGAATTCACTTGGTTTGGCCCGGGAAATAGATGTAGTAAGTTGGATAGGGCCTTAGTTCTAAACATGAATAGGGGAAATAAGAGGTGGTTTTTAAAAGGTTTAGGTAGGAAATCCTCAAATCATGTATGTCTTCTGTTGTTTGATAAAGAACAAGTGAATTGGGGTCCGAAACCAATCAAATCTTTCAATATTTGGTTAGAAAACCCCGACTTTGTGCAGTTTTTGCAGGAAAAAATGTCCGATCTCAGAAATTCAAACCATGGAACGCTCGGTTTACTTAAGTATTTGAGAAAGGAAATTCAGGCTTGGAATGTAAATGTGAATGGGAACCAGTAAGAGAAAATCAAGCATATAGAGCAGCAATTACATCTATGTGATCAAGGATTATCTTCACAGGATAAGAATGGTCTAGAACTTCAGCTTAGAAAGGAATACGAAGTAAGAGAATCAATGCTCAAACAGAAGTCGAGAGTTAACTGGTTAAGAGAGGGTGATATGAACTCCAAATTTTTTCACTCACAAGTCAAGAGAAGATCAAACATTAATCATATTAATGGGATAAGGATCGAAGGAAATTGGATATCAAATCCATCAGAGGTGAAAGAACTGTTTGCAAAACATTTTGAAAAGAGATTCAGAGCAAATACAAACTATTATTGTTTCAGTTTAGGCTCTTTAAATCTAGCGAAAATTACACCTTCAGAAGCAAAGTTATTGGAAACTTCCTTTCACAAAAATGAGATTACATTGGCATTGGAACAAATCAATCCGACAAAGGCTCCAGGACCTGACGGTTTCAATGCCAAATACATCAAGTTTGTTTGGCCAGCTATTCACAAAGACATGTTTCACATTTTGAAGGAATTTCACGAGACATCCTTCCTTCCAAGGGGTTTAAACTCCTCATTCATAACTCTAATCCCAAAAGTGCTCCAGCCTGCAAAGATAGAAGATTATAGACCTATCAGTCTGATAAATTGCACAATGAAGATATTGCTCAAAATCCTGGCAAATAGGCTGAAACCTATTCTTCATAAATTGGTTGTAGAAGAACAAACAACATTTATCCAGGGAAGATTAATCTCAGATTCCATTCTAATAACTAGTGAAGTGGTACACTCCATTCAAATTGGTCAGTGCAAAGGGATAATTCTCAAACTTGACTTTGCAAAGGCGTTTGATACAACTGATTGGAGATTCTTGATGCACACTATGCAGAGAATGGGATTTGGTGTGAAATGGATGTCATGGATTAAATCTATTATCTCTACAGCAAAACCTTCAATCCTAGTGAATGGTAGTCCTTCTCAAGAATTCTGCATGGAAAGGGGCCTACGACAAGGAGATCCTATCTCTCCAATGCTCTTCATCCTGGTAACACAAACCTTGCACGCACTGCTTCAAAAGGCTTCGAATGTGGGCTCATAAAAGGAATTTCAATGGGTTCTAACCTATCTATAACTCACCAACAATTTGCAGATGACACGATCATTATCCTAGAAGATTCTTGGGACAGAGTGAAAGGAATAAAGATTATCCTAACCATCTTTGAAATGTTATCAAGCCTCAGAATAAATTATTCAAAATCTACTCTATTTGCTCCGGGTATAGCTCTCAACCAAGCAACAGAGTGGGCGAGATGGTTAGGATGTGCAGTTGATACTTTACCTTTTACCTACTTGGGAGCCACCATTGGCAGTTCCTCAAGAAGATTATCATTCTGGAAACCTTTAGTGAAGAAGGTTAAAACAAAGTTCAGCAATTGGAGATGTGCTTCATTATCCAAACCAGGGAGGCAAACACTAATAAACACAACCCTGGATGCACTCCCAATATACTTGCTTTCGCTGTTTAGGCTTCAAAAAAAAATTGGGTCCAACCTAGAACTCTTAAAGAGAAGATTCTATTGGGGAGAGATCAATGATTCTGTCACAACCTCAAAAAAAGTTCATATGGTAAATTGGGACCTCATATGCACACCAAGGGAAAGAGGAGGTATGGGAATTAAAAGAATAGAATGCAAGAATATTGCACTTCTAGCAAAATGGTGGTGGCGAGCTCAAAAGGAAGACAAAAATCTATGGGTTAAACTTCTCAAGGCAAAATATGGAGTGCATTTTCTTTGTAACCCAAATCCATATAAAAACAAGCTCTCTCCGATCAAGAAAAGTATAGTAGGAATAAGGAAATATGCAGAGCTGAGAGTGTTCGAACCAAAAGATTTCTTTTGGATCCTGGGAAATGGTGAGGATATTCAATTCTGGAATGCAAATTGGTTCCAGAAACAAGTGATCAAACAAAAATTCCCATGTTTATATCAGTTATTCATAGACAAGAACATCTCAGTGAAATCCATGTTAAGGGAAGGGATTCTGCCACTTCGTCCTCCAAAATGGCGTAGACAGCTAAGGGGTTGGGAAATTCTAAAAGCAGATGAGTTAGAAGAAATCATAAGAAGCAATTTGAGCAAAATATCGACCAAGAAGGACAGGTTATGCTGGGATTTTAACCAAGGCCAATACATAACTTCGGAAGGATACAATCTTATTGATAAGAAAATTGCAATTCAAGGTCCTTGGTCCCTCATATGGAAACTGTCGGTCCCCCCAAAGGTTAAGAGCATTCTATGGTTTGCTATACATGATGCATTACCCACTCTCCATCAGCTTAAACGCAGAGGAATAATTGAGGATGATACATGCAAATGGTGTGAAGCAGAAATAGAGGATGTCAACCACATTTTTTTGGGTTGTTCGATGGCAAAAACATGTTAGAAATACTTCTTGAATTGGTTAGACATTAGGTCGATTCCAACTCAATCATCAAATCTTAGTGCCGCTCTATCTTTTTTCTGCAATAAGGTGTCATTACAAGGTGGTGGAACGTGCCTTTTATCCATGTTATGGACGATGTGGCTAGTGAGGAATGATTGTATCTTTTCCAAAATCAAGATTACAACGAATACAATCAACATGCTAGTAAGGTTGAGAGCATGGGAATGGAGTCTGGCCTATGGAATTATCAATGAAGATTTCAAAATCCAGTGGGAATTTAATCCATTGAATGCATACTCTCAACATGCTAAATGGAATTTTAGGTTAATTATGGACAAATGGTTTGGACTGGCACAGTTTGTGGGCTTCATAGATGGATCTTGGAAATAATCTCAACATGCAATAACCTCGGGAGTAGGAGGCTATATTTGTAGGTCAGTTGACTCGCTTGCTTATATTTTCTCTGGCCCGTGTCCAAATTACAAGGGATGGATGGTGGAATTATATGCCTTACTGTTCTTATTGGAGGCAATTAGTGCAAAAGGAATTTTTCAAGACGAATGCATCATAGCAACTGACTCAACACAGCTTCGAGACTATGTTATGCAATGCAAGGTTAACTCTGAATGCATAGATTTTATTGACATGCCAGGTAAACATCTCATTAATTCTATGGCCAATATTAGAGTGGAACATATTCCAAGATCATATAATAAAGAAGTAGATAAATTGGCTAAAGAAGTCAGAGAGAGAGTTAAAATGCTTGCTGCTTGGCTATCTTAATTCGGAGATATAGAATAAGGTCCTTCATTAAGTTCAGTTTTACTCTCCCATTAAACCTTTAGAGTATAGAGTATTGAGTCATCCTCTAGATTTAGAGTATTGAGTCATGCACCTTCTAAAAGCTGTAGTAGTTTCTCATTTATTCCCCTATCCATAAGTTTTAATAAGTAGTAGGCTATTAATAGAAGCTTAGCTTCATCAGCTCTATATATTTAAACTTGCAGTTACTGGGGGAACATTTCTGACTGACGATAAGATGTGCAGAGCATATTCAGGTTACAAATGGGATTAAAGTAATTGCAAGAGTAATTGTTTGGATGTGAAGAGCATTTTTCAGCAGTTAAGGCATAGCCTGTTAGAGCGCCATTCTCCTTATTTAAACATCAGATGGGAGTAGTGTTTGTTCACTCATCACTCTTCCCTCTTTCATATAACACACCGCACTTACCTTTCTCAAATAATCTCTTAGCACATGGCGTACCACTGGATCCCCCCACCTGAAGGTGTACTGAAAATCAATGTACACGGTACATCTTCTAGAATCCCCTCCCCTAATGGGTTCTATTCTGGTATTGGGGCAGTTTATCGCAACTCTGAGGGTGTCCTAAAACACCTCACAGTTGGAGTCATACCAGAATTAACCCCTCTTGGTAACCAGCTCTGGGCAATTTTCGTCCCTCTCAAAAGAGCCTTCAGGATAGGTTATCGTAGGGTCATTCTTGAAACTGATAATCTAGAGGCTTTCTTAGTGATGAAAAACTATCACATTGGAGCTCCAGGGGGAGTGTTTGACATAGCTACTCAGATTGACATTCGAATCAATGATCCACGCTGGCAGTGCATGGTGTCTTACATCTATCCTGCTCGCAACAAGCCAGCTCACTTTGTGTCAAGGCTTGGCAAAAGACTTTGTAATGAACTCTACACTTTCAACAGGGCTATTGGCGGAGTTGAAGAATTGCTGGACTGGGATCTGGGCTACGGGCTTGATCATCCTAGCTATCAGGATGTGCTCATTCCGAATGAGGCACCAGACCCTGAGGATTTTGATGATGCAGTGCTACTCTCAGACCAAACTGACTCACTAGGGTTGGGCCAAGTCAATGTTCAACCTTCGCATAACGTGGACAGAGAGATGGATGAGGATAACAACATAGAAGAGATCATTATGGAGGAAGCTTTTCAGGGTGGTATAGCAGCTGTTGATGGCTATGTTTTTGCAGGAGATGCCATCCCGATAGAAGTTGCATGAAAGATTTAAAGCTGGAGTAATAAAGCAGGACTTTTGTTAAGTTACAACTATGATGTTTTCAAGTTTTAATCATAGTCGGATAGTTAGTTTGTAAGCTTGTCAGTGGCTCAGTGATTAGGGTAAGAAGCTAGTGTCTGTTCTAGTGCGAGTTGTAATCAAACGAGTCTCGAACTCGTTCTATTAATCAAATGTTATTTACCAAAAAAAAAGCTAATTATATATAGGATATAATTTTTTTTGCAAATAAAGTGAACAATTTTATTAATACATGTAAAAAGTCGGGGGTAGACGTCCCCTTTTTCAAATACGGCTAGAAAATGAGTCACTTTATTCGCGAATTGTTTTAAAATTCAATTTTAATCATTTTTTAAATTCAATTTTAATATAATTTTTTTAATTATATATTTTCTAGATTATAATTTTATTTTTAATATGATATAATCTTGCGTCTATTTTTAAAAAAATTAGATTCAATGGTTGAAATTATTTTGGTAATACAGCGACCAAACCAAAATTATTGATAAGATCGATCATACGTTTATTATATATAAGAATATAATGATGGTAGGAACTAAAGATACCACTTGATTTAAAAATTTACATTTAAGTTTTAGCTTTAGGAATTCAGAGGAAGATATGAGTGATGGCCCTAAATACCCAATATCAAAACATTTGGTCTAAAATACCCATTTTCGTTCAGGGTGGCCCTGAAAACCCACGAAACACGCATGTGGGAGAGGAGCGTCCTTCACAAATTGCAATCTGTGCTCTGTGAACAGTGCTTGGGTCACGCATGTTGAACATCTGTGATGCCAGACACGCATGTTGAACTTGCGTGTCCAAGACACTGTTCATCATTTTCGACAACCGCGCCGGGGAATTTTATTGACCAAAACTTCGACACAATCGTTCACACCTTTCCAGGCATCGAGCACTCACGTACTATACATTAAAATGATCGTCTTCTCTTCCTGTACAAGCCTATACCCTTCGTTTTTCGTTTGTTTCGCCGAATTTAAAAGCCCCAATTCGAACCTCTTTTTTCGATTTAGTTTTCCGATATGCTCATACACGCCCCTGCGGGGCCAAAACTCAACAAATGAATGGGGGAAAAGGAAGAGGCACATCTGGGCTTCGTTTTGATGCCCTCAGGAGGAGTGGAGGTAGCCGGAGGGTGGAGAACGGAACGAGGTGATCGGAGTGGCGATTTTGAGGGAGAGAGACGACCGGAGTTGCAATTGCAAGATCACGCATTCTGGGAATGCGTAACCCGTGGGTATTTCGGGACATCTTTCCGAAAATCAGTATTTCGGGTCTTGAAGCTTGAAATCTAGGCATTTTGGGCATTTTCTCGGATGATATTCAAGTAGCAATTAAAATTAATAATTACACACCAGAATCATGTACATAAAAAAGTATTTACATAAAAATAAAAAATTTATAGCATGAAAATAGGTATACCGTATAGATAAATATCTAATATAAAAAATAAACTATAATTTACATACAATCTTAACGTAAAAGAAACTATATTTTCAACCAAATATCATAAAATATCCATATTTGTAATCTTATTTACCTAAAACAATTATTTTCTTACTTTGATAATTATTAAAAATATATTATAAAAAATATTTTCTAACTAAATTGAAAGAAAAGTTGTCGATAAAGTCGCGTTTCGTAATGACATTACAATATTTCAATATATATATATATCATTAATGTTAAATTTTAACAATTAACATGGTCCACTTTATTAAGCCGTTCTCTCCTTGAACACGATTATTTCTATAAATTGTTATCTCGTTAAAACCAAAACCTAACTTTAACATATATAATGAATATTTATATCATAATTTCATCCATAAAAATTGAAACGTAAAAATAAAAATAAAAATAAATTTTGTGACATCAAAATCAAATTCTAATGGTTAAGACGATATTTTCTAGTGAGTCATATTCTCGTTAAACACGTTTCAAGTAGCTCTAGTTTGAGATTGAAGTCCCAATTTTTTTTCTTAGAATTAAAAACTAGAAACCAGTGAATTCTAATTTTTACTTTCTCTAAACTTTCTATATGAAATTTCAGAATATTAACATACATCATAACCCCAATGGAACACGCTGTGAAATAATCTGTGAGAAATAACAATATGTGTGCGAATAACAAATCGGTGTATAACAGTGAACAAACAAATAAATAACAAAACAGAAGGATATAAGAGAATCTCGAGTCCAGCGGAAGAGCTGTCTCCTTAAAGCTATTTCGTCTCTCACCGTGTATGTGAAACGATAGCCTCCCAGGATAAAACGAGAGAACGATGGCGTTACAGAGAACGGCACCTTCGGCGAGCAAAAATGAGCAAGAAACTATCACCAGGGAGAGAGAGGTATTGGATGTGTTTAGGCTGCGAATGAGATGATTAAACCTAGACCCTAAGGGGGGTATTTATAGGTTTGAAAAACCTTGTTCGCTACACAACTGCCTAAAATAATTAACGCGTTAATTAAAATAGGCTGTAACGATAAGGTTAGAGATAAGACTTGTACACTACTCAATATCTGCAATTAAATCATATCTCGGATTTAATCAAATCAATCAAACCGATTCTGATTTATTCGAATTAATCAAAACAGATTTTGATCGTATTAATCAAAATAGATTTTGATTTAATTAATATAAGCCCAGTGGAAATAATAAAAATTAGCAAAACTAGTCCGGGTTTAGCCGGTCCAATTTTCTGCTGCATTCGTGTCCGCAGGTCGCACACGCGGAAAGCCCGAAGGCTCACGAAGCCTCGGTTTTCCCCTCGAAAGCCCACAATTCGCACCCCCCTGCGCGCCCGCGTAGGAGATGGAGCAACACTTAGCCAACACAAGTGAACACTACTCAAGTGTTGTACTATATAAAGTCATGGAAACTCTTTTTCCATTTCAATGTGGGACTTCCAATATCTAAACAAAATTTCCACTCTTAAGGGACCATCTTAGAGCTATCATATCTCATTCATCCCATAACCATTTTGAGTAATTAAACATGCCTCGGAAAGCTCTCTCGGAGGAGAACATAATCCAAGCATCACCCATTACGCACACGCAATATATGATCACTCAAAACTAGGCTCAAAATGACTAGTCAATGTGGGGCTAAAACCCACATTTTCCAACAATCCCCCACATGGATGAGATTGATAATGTAGTAGCACAAACCAGACAGACAGACACGGAGTTTGGTTTGGTGATAGAATTCTTCGATCAGATATAGCATACGATAGGTAGAGAATGCTCCTTGAACCTTCGCTTGAGTAAGCATACCGACTTTACTGGTAGACAGTAGACGTGCTTGTCTTTGAACTGTTCGACTGTTTGTGTAAACGATGATATACTTATCACTATACCCTTTCTGACTCATTCAACTCTCATGATTATGTCCATTTTGGCCATGGAACATCGTCCTGGTTCTGCAGGAGTTTCTAAAGAATTGTGCTTCGCAATTCTCCTTTGAAGCGGCCCCACTTCTCTCCCACATAGGTGATCTTTATCTTATAGAGTAACCCGCGTTTACTCAACTGAATTCCATGCGTTCAAATCTTGAACTCCATGTATTCACCAAAAGATCATTAAAAGCTTAATAGCTTACCCTCGTACCTTACGGGTCTCACTGTTTCTCATCATAGGAATAGGCCAGGGGTTACCCCCACAGTGATTTGGTCATCATGATTTAGTTGGCCCATTGAACCAAGTTCTTGGGACCTCCAGTCAGCAATGGTTGGGTGTCCACCATGACGCCGTTAAGCAATAGGCTTAAGGCCCATCCCTCTCGATGATTTGTCAACCAGTTCTCTAGATACCCTTTGGTTAGCGGATCCGCGATATTATCCTTTGACGGTATAAAGTCAATAGTGATAATTCCGGTTGACATTAACTGTCTAATGGAACTATGTCATCGTCGAATATGACGGGACTTTCCATTATACATTGTGCTC
This sequence comes from Kitagawia praeruptora, assembly GCA_037693485.1. NCBI lineage: Eukaryota > Viridiplantae > Streptophyta > Magnoliopsida > Apiales > Apiaceae > Kitagawia > Kitagawia praeruptora. The sequence continues at coordinate 104,572,457 of CM075345.1, forward strand.
TGTGCCCTGCCAATAGCAGACTGACTATCACAGTGCAGTCCTATTGCAGTCACAAGCTTCGGCCATCTCGGAATATCCTCCAGAAATTGGCGTAAATATTCAGCCTCTTGTGCACATTTATCTAATGCCACAAACTCAGCTTCCATTGTGGACTGAGTTATCATAGTTTGTTTAGAGGATTTCCACGACACTGCTGCTCCAGCTAGTGTAAACACATATCCACTCGTAGACTTCAGTGCCTTTTTGCTAGATATCCAGTTTGCATCAGTATAGCCTTCTAGTACTGCTGGATAACTGCCATAATGCAAACCATAGTCTCGAGTTCCCCTCAAGTACCTTAGTACTCGTATGATTGCTTTCCAGTGATCAGCTCCCGGATTACTCGTAAACCTACTCAACTTACTAATTGAGTACGCAATGTCTGGTCTAGTACAACTCATCAGGTACATCAGACTACCAATTATCCTTGAGTATTCCAGTTGGGAGACTCCTACACCTTTGTTCTTGGATAGATGCAAAGTCATATCCACGGGTGTCCTAGCTTTCTCAAAATCATCCTTCAGAAACTTCTCAAGGATCTTGTCAACATAATGTGGTTGACTCAGTGCGAGACCCTTAGATGTCCTAGAAATTTGAATTCCTAGAATTACATTAGCTAGTCCCATGTCTTTCATGTCAAATCTTGATTTTAACATATCCTTTGTAGATTTGATCACTTTATCATTGCTACCAGCAATAAGTAGATCATCTACATACAACGTCATCATAATATATCCACTCTCATCATCCTTGTAGTAGGCACAACTATCACACTCATTGATCTTGAAGCCACTGGCCAACACGACCTCATCAAATTTTTCATGCCACTTCATAGGAGCTTGCTTCAAGCCATACAGTGACTTTACCAATCTACAAACTTTCCTTTCTTGTCCAGGAACAACAAACCCTTCAGGTTGTTTCATATAGATTTCCTCATCTATATCTCCATTTAGAAAAGCTATTTTCACATCCATTTGATGCACTGTTAATTTTCGCATTGCAGCGATAGCAAACATCATCCTTATGGACGTTATTCTCGATACTGGAGAATATGTATCAAAATAGTCAAGGCCCTTTTGTTGCTTGTATCCCTTGATTACAAGTCTAGCCTTGTACTTATCAATAGTACCATCGGGTTTCAACTTCTTCTTGAACACCCACTTGCTTTCTAGTGATTTGCATCCGGCTGGCAAATCCACTAACTCCCAAGTATGATTCTGTAGAATAGAATCAACTTCACTTTTGATGGCCTCCTTCCACATAGGACCATCAAGTGATGTTACCGCTTCCTTATAGGTTTTCGGATCACCTTCTTCGAGCAAATAAGTTAGAAATTCTGATCCAAAGGATTTCTCCTTTCTTTATCTTTTGCTCCTTCTTACTACCCCCACATTTTCGTCTTCACTTTCATCGCTCTCATTATCGTCATCAATAGACTCATGAGTTCGTTTAGACGTAGTCGGGCGGTCAACACCAGGATTACAAGGAAATACCGTCTCAAAGAATGAGGCATTCCTAGACTCCATAATCGTATTCTTTTGAATTTCAGGAATCTTCGAGTCATATACAAGAAACCGATATGCAGTACTATGTGGTGGATATCCGATGAAGATACAATCCACAGTCTTTGGACCAATCTTCACCTTCTTAGGTGTAGGGATTAGTACCTTTGCAAGGCACCCCCACACTTTCAGATTTTGGTAACTTGGTTTCTTTTCCTTCCACATTTCATAAGGACTTGCATCCTTGTTCTTTCGAATCATCATATTCAAAATATGATTTGCACTCAAGATGGCTTCCCCCCACATCGACTGCGGAAGTCCAGAGCTTAACAACATCGCATTCATCATTTTTTTGAGAGTGCGATTCTTCCTCTCAGCCACTCCATTTGACTGAGGGGAGTATGGCGCAGTAACCTCATGGATTATACCATGTTGTGAACAGAATTCCCCAAAAGGTTCAACATATTCACCCCCACGATCACTACGTATTGTCTTGATTTTCTCATTTTGTTGTGTCTCAACTTCTTCCTTATAGATTTTAAATTTATCTATTGCTTCGTCTTTGCTTTTAAGCAAATATATATAACAGTATTTTGTACAATCATCTATGAATGTAATAAAATACTTGTTTCCTCCTCTAGTTGGAGCGAATTTCAAATCACATATATCACTATGTATTAGGTCTAGCACTTTGGTGTTTCTTTCCACACGTTTAAATGACGATCTCGTTAATTTTGCCTCAACACAAGTTTCACACTTTTGTTTTGAATCAATATTCAATTTTGGTATGTATTCTTTCATACTTAATCGTCGTAAAGTATCATAATTCACATGTCCTAATCTAGCATGCCATAAATTAGGAGACTCAAGCAAGTAAGCAGAAGAGTTCTTTATTTCATTATCATCTTTAACAGACATCACATTGAGCTTAAAGAGCCCATCAGTTACATAACCCTTGCCTACAAACATACCACTCTTAGATAAAATAACCTTATCCGACTCTAAAACAATGCGAAAGCCATGCTTATTCAACAAGGAACCAGACACAAGGTTCTTGCGAATATCAGGCACATAAAGTACATTTTTCAAAGTCAAATTCTTCCCAGAGGTCATCTTCAGAATCACCGTGCCTTCCCCTTCAATGGTTGAAGTTGCTGAATTCCCCATGTAAAGCTTATCACCAGCATCGGAAGCTTTGAGGCTCGAGAAAATCGCCTTGTCTGAACAAACATGCCTTGTAGCTCCTATATCAATCCACCATTCCTTTGAGTTGGAGCCAACCAGGTTCACCTCAGAGACCGTAGCACATAGGTCTATGTCACCTATCTCCTTTGAGATATCATCGACCATGTTTGCTTCCTTCTTCTTGTTGGGCTTCTTGGGCTTCCTACAATCAGAAGACCTATGACCCACTTTGTCACAGTTGTAGCACTTCCCTTGAAACTTCGTCTTCGAAATTCCTCCCTTGGGTGCTAGCTTCGTCCCTTTGCCAGAATTGTTCTTCTTGGTCTTATGTTCCACCATGTTTGCCTTTTCTGTGGCAACATTCATCTTCTTTTCGGATCCCCGGTTGTCTTCTTCAATGCGAAGTCTAACGATCAGATCCTCCATAGACATCTCCTTACGCTTGTGCTTAAGGTAGTTCTTGAAATCTTTCCATCCAGGTGGTAGCTTCTCAATCACAGCAGCAACTTGGAAAGACTCACTTATGATCATCCCTTCAGCATGAATATCATGGATGATCACCTGTAGCTCTTGCACCTGACTGACCACAGTCTTAGAATCCGCCATTTATAATCAAGAAAGCGGCCAACAATCCACTTCTTAGCCCCAGCGTCCTCGGTTTTGTACTTATAGTCAAGTGACTCCCATAAGACCTTAGCAGTAGGCTTAGTACTGTACACGTTATACAACGAGTCAACCAAACAATTAAGCACATAATTCCGACATATATAGTCGGCGTGCTTCCAAGCATCAACAGCATAAACTGTTTGTGTGTTACTCTCAGCAGTGAGCAACGGTGGATCCTCTTTGAGATAACGATCCATATGCATCGTGGTCAGGTAGAACAGCATCTTCTGCTGCCAACATTTGAAGTTCGTCCCATTGAACTTCTCCGGTTTCTCAGCATGTGTAGCAGGCACAGTAGGAACCGTAGGCATAACAGGTGCCATATGTGCGGTAGCCACCCCAGTAGGCGGTACTACCGTCGATCCAAGCGGAACACTAAACTGTCCAATGACAGTATGTCCCAAAGGCACATATCCCATAGGCACATGTCCAACTGGCGTCGCACTCACATCAGATGTTATAATCTGGGCGTTAGAGTTTGGCGGCGGTTGGTGATCCCCATCGGATGTTACAATCCGTGCGTTAGGATCAACCACCATATTTGCGTTGTTCATGTTATCAGCCATTAATCTGTTATTCACAGAAACAAAGAGAGACAGATGTATTAGTCACAGAAATATATATAAAAATAGCTTTAAGATTGTGAAACAATCTGTGAGAAATAACAATATGTGTGCGAATAACAAATCGGTGTATAACAGTGAACAAACAAATAAATAACAAAACAGAAGGATATAAGAGAATCTCGAGTCCAGCGGAAGAGCTGTCTCCTTAAAGCTATTTCGCCTCTCACCGTGTATGTGAAGCGATAGCCTCCCAGGATAAAACGAGAGAACGATGGCGTTACAGAGAACGGCACCTTTGGCGAGCAAAAATGAGCAAGAAACTATCACCAGGGAGAGAGAGGTATTGGGTGTGTTTAGGCTGCGAATGAGATGATTAAACCTAGACCCTAAGGGGGGTATTTATAGGTTTGACAAACCTTGTTCGCTACACAACTGCCTAAAATAATTAACGCGTTAATTAAAATAGGCTGTAACGATAAGGTTAGAGATAAGACTTGTGCACTACTCAATATCTGCAATTAAATCATATCTCAGATTTAATCAAATCAATCAAACCAATTCTGATTTATTCGAATTAATCAAAACAGATTTTGATCGTATTAATCAAAACAGATTTTGATTTAATTAATTTAAGCCCAGTGGAAATAATAAAATTAGCAAAACTAGTCCGGGTTTAGCCGGCCCAATTTTCTGCTGCATTCGTGTCCGCAGGTCGCACACGCGGAAAGCCCGAAGGCTCACGAAGCCTCGGTTTTCCCCTCGAAAGCCCACAATTCGCACCCTCCTGCGCGCCCGCGTAGGAGATGGAGCAACACTTAGCCAACACAAGTGAACACTACTCAAGTGTTGTACTATATAAAGTCATGGAAACTCTTTTTCCATTTCAATGTGGGACTTCCAATATCTAAACAAAATTTCCACTCTTAAGGGACCATCTTAGAGCTATCATATCTCATTCATCCCTTAACCATTTTGAGTAATTAAACATGCCTCGGAAAGCTCTCTCGGAGGAGAACATAATCCAAGCATCACCCATTACGCACACGCAATATATGTGTAATAACCTTAACTTTAGCAAAGCTACAGTGATCACATGAATAGTAAATTCCGAGGATTTAGAGAAATGGTATATAAGTACTCTATAAGGGAAACAGAAAATGAATAAACAGAAACCATATTAGCATTGTACATTGAAAATAAGTGACTCAAAATGGCGATAGATTTCAGAAATTCTTGAATATGGATTTTGAGGATTTTGATTTCGAATAAGCTTCTATTGGATATTAAGGAGCATGGAAATATTATAAGAATTATATATTGAGGGATTAGTGAATTTAGATTAAACCAAGGGATTATTAAGTTAAGAGAGTACCAAAGGAAATTGGATTTGTAAATGATTTCAAAAACCACTGAGATAATGAGGTACATTCGAAACGAACCACAATTAGACGAGTATGGAAACCAAACAACCCAAATTAGTGATACAACAAGGATATATATTACATTATAATCCACCAAGGTAATTAACATTTTACTTAAGAAAATCAAGAACAAGATTAAGGAATTAGTGTTGTGACATCATCCATGACATCACTACTTATATCATCAAATTAGGCAAGCTTCCACTTACTTCCACCAAGGATTAATTAGTAATTTTGCCAAGTAAGTATCCATAAAACTCCACAAAACTCTAGACTTCTCAAGATAACACCAACCAACACAAAAATCTTATCATCTCCATCCATAAAGAACAATTCGGGTAAATAGGCATCAGCTCAGTAAAACGAGCATAACTCCTTCGTTTCTCAGCCAAATTTTGCGTTCTATAGCTTTTTAGAAAGCCCATGAGATAATCTACAACTCTTATTTCACAAGATTCTTCCAGAAAAGCAAGGTAAGGGGCTCGTTTTTCATGTTCTTTCAACTGGGTTTTGGAAACTCCGAAAATTCTAAGTATGTTCTTGATGTTTCTTGTTAGTTTAAGGTGTTATAAGGCTATATCAAGGCTTCTCAAGGACTACAAGACTTTGTTAAGTGTTGTTAAAACTTCAAGAAGGTATAATTATGCTTTTCCTTTTATATTTATGATAGATATTGTTTGGTTTAGTGATTAAGTGGTGTAAATGTTAAGATTATGATGATCCATGTGTTTGTAAGTGATTAAAGTTGAATATGGAAGGAGTATGTGCTTGTAACCATGGTTGGTAAGATGACCACATGGTGTAGGTGATGGTGTATAAGGTGGATGATTGATTTGGAGGAGTTTGATTTTGGAAAGTATGAAAATATAGCCGTTATAATGTCCGATTTTCATTAGAATCATAAACTGCCCTGTTTTTGGACACTATACCCCTACGGTAGGTTACTGTCCAGACCCCCAAGTGACCATAAGGAGATAGAGCTTGGTTCATAGATCGTTTTGATATAAAGTGCGTTAAAATCTGATGAACGATTTAGGAGAAAAGTCAGTTTTAGTGAAAGACGTTCGAAAACCGAGAAACCGTAATTGTGTTAACTTTGAGGCTATAACTACCATACTTAGACATTTTTAAAAATTATAAAATTTTGGAATATGGTAGTAGGGTAGTCAAAGAAGCATTACCAGTTGGCCTTATGGTAAAATTCGAAATCCATATTTTCTGAGAATTTTTACAGTTAAGTGTGGTCGTTAGGGGAAATGGTGAAAAACCCCTGAAACTTCGATTGAACTTATAAATGGTTAAGTTCTTGAACCTTTGGGGTAATAGTGATACGTTAAACATATATTAAAGTGTCAAGGGTAATGTTATACAAGAGTGTAGTGAGTAAGAGATGTGGTATTCTAACGACGGTCCTTTTGTGTTTATAGAAACTCCGGAAGAGCCACGAGCCATACCGTCAGGATACCGAAACCGAGGCAAGATCTTTTCTGTCCCTACTTGAAAATTATTTATCTTAAAAGAAACTTGATTTCATGGAACATATATATATATATGTGATGCCAGTGTTACTATATTGTTAAGAAATTGTTTTCCTTGATTATTGATAGTAAAAGTAGAGGTATACAAAGATGTATATGAATATGGATGTGAATATGAGTATGAGATGGATATGGATATACATAGAGATGATTATGCATGAAGTGAACATGCGTTATGATTAAGGGTAAATGAAAGAATGGTATCAGCTGTTATCTAGAGTAAATAAAAGAATGGTATCAGTTGTTATCTAGGGTTATGTGATTTATAATATTTTGCTAAAGATATTCTTTTAAAACATTGTGATTTAATAAGTATTATTTGATTATTATCTACTATTCTAAAAGTAGATGGAATAGTATATATATGTATATGGGAGCTGAATTTCAGTGAATGCAGAAAAGATGTCTGAGTCATAATCAGAGTATTATGGCATAAGCTTTAAGAGTAATGACATATGTGAATGTAAACGGAAATGTAAATTGAAAGAAAAATGTGGAATGATGTGATAAATGGAATAATGGTTATAAAAAGGAGGATGTAGCAGTTTGAGCCTTCCTCCAGAATGTTATTACGGCCCAAGAGTTGCCGAAGGGGGATGTAGCAGTTTGAGCCTTCCTCCCAAAATTATTATTACGGCCCAAGAGTTGCCGAAGGAGGATGTAGCAGTTAGAGCCTTCCTCCAGGGATGATGTTAGCAGTTAGAGCCTTCATTCCTTCTACCGGTAGTAAAAAGGGACGGGTACGGAGGGCGACTGATCATCGTCCTTACGTATTCGGCAACAGTGGAAATCCTCAACGTTTTCTATAAAGGAAAGAATTGAAAAAAATGGTTTTCAGATTTTTATACTGAAAACAGAAAAATGATATGAAATAATGGAATTATTGTTATAGATGAAGAGAAACTGATTTTATATTAATATAATTGTTGCATAAGAAGGAAATGAGAAGATGATAGTGAAAGATTTGTTCAGGTTTTCATATTATCTTGGAAGAGTACACTGAGATGGTATTTTGATTGTTATAGCAATTAAGAAGAGGAACTGATATTATATGATATTAGAAGAGAGACTGAGATTATAATATTATATATTTCTTTTCGTACAAAGATAATTGGAAGGTATATGTCTTGAACGAAAATAAAATTTCTTTCCATAATAACTGAAAATTGTTTTGTTTAATATATATATATATATATATATATATATATATATATATGATTTATTTCCCTTTGATGCTAGTTGATAGAAATTATCTTGCTGAGCTATTTTAGCTCATTCTTGCTATTTATGTATTACGACAGCTAGGTATGCCGATACTCCGCACTACACCCCGCAAGAGGGTACGGGAAAGATGAACTTTTGAGAGAGTGTTGGCAACGATTCCCGAGGTAGCTATCGGACGGTTGGGTATTGATAGATTATGTACATTAAGTGTGTAAGTTGGTGTAATAACTTTTGATTGTTGAAATGCTTCATGTCGAAGTATTATTCAACAACGTATCTAAGTATGATCCTGGGTTGTAATAACTGTTAACTCTAAACTTTTATTATGATGAATGTTGTTCTCTGAGCATATGACTGGTGTGGGTGTGTGTATTATTGCGGGGTCAATTGCATAAGTATTAATTGTTATAAAAAAAAGACCCAAGAGATATTGATATTGAATGGAAATTGGTCCGTGATGGCCCGGATTATGACCCCGGATTTGGGACTGTCACAATATGATCACTCAAAACTAGGCTCAAAATGACTAGTCAATGTGGGGCTAAAACCCACATTTTCCAACACACGCAATAGCAGCTGGTCATGCAGCAAAACACCTCTCCACCGTTATCTAAGCAATTAATCAAGTAAGCGTTCTTAAATGAAACTATTAATTCTAAAGTAATATCCGTTATAATTCTCTCAAGGCCGCCGGCCCCCCTCGTTTTCTTCTTCTGCTTTCTTCTACAGCCCCTGCCAAGTCCGATTAGCCTGATGGGAGTCGGTTAAAGGTCCAAATAAAATTTAGCTATAATTTCTTTTCATTCTTATCGTTTTTGCTTTTTCTTATTTCATCGGATCTAAGGTCTTTAAGCCTTTTCCGATTTTACCTCGGATCGATTTTAGTTTAGTTTGTATTTTTTTCTCCGTTTGAATTTGTAATTTGTAATTTTATTTTGGAAGTTGTAATATCGGTTTATTTGGGTGTCTCACCGTTTTGTGTGAGTTTTGTTGGTTCTCACCGATTTGTGTGAGTTTGGCGTTTGATTTAGTGATGAAAGTGCTTAGGGTTTTGCATTTACGGTCGATAGCTCAAACTGGTTGTGGCAGAAGTGGCGAAGCGGGTACTGTAAATATCATCTTCAACAAATCGCGTGATTCTATCTCCAAGTATGGATTAATCAGTGATTGTTTCTGTATTTTGTTTGTTCGACTCGACTGTTTATATAGATGTCGTATGGCTTTTTATTATTGAATTAAATTTCCATTGCTAAAAAAAACATACATCATATATTTACTATATTTTAGAGATATTCTTGTATTTTTTTTACCTAAAATTTGGAACCTACAAATATCGTAAATTTATTGTTTAATTAAAATTTCTGATAAAAAAAATATATAATATATTTTTCAGAGGACGCCACCTAAAAATTCTATCATATGTATACATCCACTAATATATATATATGGGTTATGGCCCTAAATACCCACCACAAAAAATGAAAGGCCCGAAATACCCATAGGTGCTGGGCGCGGCCCTTTCTGTCCACTGTACACGCATGTGTGACATGCGTATAGACTATTTACAAAGAACGTGCATATGTGACATGCGTGTGTTATGTTTTTCATTCATGGGATACGCATATCACACATGTGTGGATGCTTTATGAAAAAAAAAAAGTACACGTATGTGTGACATGCGTGTTCTGTGTAAACAGCCTACACGCATGTCACACATGCGTGTACAGTGGACAGAAAGGGCCGCGCCCAATGCCTATGGGTATTTCGGGCCATCCATCCTTCCTGGTAGGCATTTTGGTCATTCTTTCTATATATAATGAAATAAAAATGTAAAAAATATATTGATATAATTTTCTAACAATGTGAATTCTTTCTTAAACCTGAATATGTGAAAATAAATTTTAGTTGCACGTTTGCACTATATATGTGAATTTTCTTGTAATTTTGTGTAAATTTTCTTTGTTGTTTGTGTAACTAAAAGGGATCCTTGAGATTAGTTTTTTTATAATTTATTTTAATTTATTAATTTTTTAAAAGTATATTTCATTTACTATTTTAAAACGGTATCTAACCAAATTTTCGTTAATTTTTTTTTTGTAATTTTATTTACTATATTTTATTTAATTTTATTTTGTAAATTTTAATATTATTATTAATAACATTCATATTTATTGTTTTTATCGTTTCAGATGTACAAATCAGTAGTGTTTTAGATATTAAAATTTTTTATCTAAATTTTTGAAAATATTTTACATGTTTTTTTTATGTATTTTAATCAATGTTGCAGATTTCGGAAATCGAAACTATTTGGTTGAGGTACCGATTTACGATTTATCGGGTGATTCGATTGAAAAATCGGCGATTTTTGCAAAATTGATCGAATAATTCTAAAATTTTGATCGATAAATCAGCGATTTTTCAAAAATCGACCTATTTCAATAATAGAGATTTTAATTGGATGATAATTTTTTTGAATGAAAGAAAAAAGATTTCCCTACAAAAAAAAAATATGCCAAGGGAACACCAAAAATGGGATAGTTGAAGTGAATATTGGTGGTTGCGAGTGTGTGCAGTGTTGTGGTAGTATGTAAAGATGTATGTATATGCAAGCACCTCACCTACTAAACCCCCCACCCATTTTCACCATTCTTGTTGTTTATTTATCCCCAAATTTCAACTTCATTACTCCACTTGTAACCCTAATTCAACCTATTATCATCAGGTACTGTTGCTATTACACTTCATCCTCTCGCACTTCAACTTGTAATTATATTTAGTATTTGATTTTTTATTTTGCAGGTTATCAAGCGTTGTAATCGATTCGCGCTTCTCAGCTGTGCTCGTGCTTCAACTTCTCCTCAAAATGGAGGTATATTTTGTATAAATCTACAACTATGTGTGTATTTGTGCAATTAATTTATAATGCGTTTCTTCTTGTTGGTGTGGAATGTGTTATTTACTTATATGTATGTTTTGTCCTTAAACTGGAGTACATTATCGAAAAGTAGACTTGAAAAGGGGACTCAACTGTTGAATTAGGGAGTCGTGTTTTATGGAAAGTAGTTTGAGTTAGTTTCTTATTTGAATGTAGTTAAACGATTTGATTTCTGGATGTGTTACAATTATTAATTGGGAGGGGGGGGGGGGAATCTAGGTGTGGATATCATGAGAGATGGGATGTCGACCGCAATTTACACACATCCCCTGCCTAATATTTTACGCCAAACAAAATAAAGCCTTAAAGTCACTTCATTTTTCGTCGACCCCTTCAGTTCCAGTTGATGCCTTCCTTAGAGCAAGTCCAATGCAATGTTATCCTTGGTTTTATTGCTATATTATAGCACCAAATGCTAAAAAACTCAACTCCAAAGGAATGCTATAGTTGGATGCAAATATGCATAAATGCATCCTTGGTTCTAAATTTAAAATCAAAGATGCATTTATGCATCCATGTCACGTCATCATTTAACCACATATGAATTGTATGTTGATGTACTTTAAATGAAAGTTAGGGGAGAGAAACAAAAATTGGAATTATTTGGATGCAAAATGCAACTAGCATTGGAGTTGAAGTTCTATTTTAGCACCAAAAAACACTTTTTGATGCTAAATTTTAGCTATAACTATACCTATTTTACATCTAGCATTGGACTTGCTCTTACATAGGGCTATCTCTTAGTTTATTTCTCTTATGTTTGTAATATTAACTATGATGGCACAGAAGGCTACATAACTATGCAATTAATTGGTAAACTTGTATCACATATGTTAACTGCACTCAGTCAGAAGTGTCCGAGACATTTTATATTTTGTAACGTTACATGTTTTGGCCCCAAAATGAAGTGTCCAGTATTTGACACGGGCACTCAGGGTGAAATAAAGAGTCGGAGAAACAGAGTCAATGGTACCTCCACACGTACATATACATTTCATTTCAGCAATATTGATCAGGCTATATCCAATACTTTTCTTCAGGTACATATGACCCGGAACTCAACCATGTGCTTCAGCTTGCGACAGGTTCTGAGTTATATGAACTCAAACAAATTCTTTTCGGCAAGAGGTAGGTGCTATTTAAAAGATGCAATCTCACGTGGACAACTAGAGAGCAGCCCCAAAGTATTTACAGTAAATTAATAATAAACATAACAAGTGGCAACTGGGAAGTGTTACAACTTTCTTGCCTATAACGAAATTGATGCACCAATTCTGTTTTTGAGAATTTTAATAAGCCTTCTTTGGACAGCGTGTACTTGAGAAACTTTAAAGAAGCAAGGAAAGAGGACTAAAAGAAAATGGTGTTTATAATGTATTTGAGTCAATCTGTAGATACTTTTTGAGCTACTACCTATTCTTAGTGAATTAGACAGTTCATATATCATCCCCCCTCCCCCTCCATTTATCCTCGCTTTCTATTTAATTTGAGCTTTCTGAATACTATGCAAGTAGCTATCACAACACACATATTGTCATCTTTAAAATGTGTTGAAGCTTATTTTTTGTGCATTTTGGCTATTTTGTAGCTACTTTAGCCCTTTGTTGAAGTCAATCGCAAGACCGAAGGACATTGACTATGTCATGGTTGAGCAAGATCCAGATGAGAGAGATGATTTCATTACTATGCTTGAAACAAGATTCTTTTTCCTTGCTGCCGATGCACGTTCAACATTAAGGTTATTCATTTACATTGTTAATTTTGTACATATAGTAGCACTTAAATTTTAATATTTTATTACTTGGTTCTTTTGCTTCAAGAATTTAATCAGTTTGATTGTTAGAACCTGTAGATTCTTGAAATGATGGCATAATTCAAAATCTTCTATTACTCTGAACATGAAGGTTTTACATTATTGTTGTTCTTAGAATGGATAATTCCGAAACTGAAGTTATTGGTTTGTCGAGAAAGGTGCTGCCTTTCTACCTATATTCGAAGTATGAAGTGGTATATAAATTTACATTAAGACTTTATGAGAGTTTGAATGGAGTACCAGGCAGCCTTATCATCATCATCTATATCTTTTTTCATGTTGTACAGCATAGTGTATACACGATATGCAGTTTCTTTAAATCCACACTAGTTTTTAGTAGTTTTTCAAAAAATCAATAGTAGCTAATCATGACCTGCGCTCACTCTGTCCCGATTAATACTTCTGCTTGTTTTTAAAGCAGAATAATGTTTCTTATTTCTCTGATTAAGTTGATGTGGAACACATGGTAGGGGTTGGAGGCCATCGTATAGAAATGTTTTGCTGGGTGTACGAAAAAAGCTGAATATACCTTGCTCAGCCAAATTGAAAACGGAAGACCTAGAAGTAGAGATTTTTCTTCATCTGCTGCAGGATTGCTCTAGGTATTCTTATCTGTATCATGGATTTATCTAGCAATTCTACTGTCTTTCTGGTTTGTTTCCAAGTTGTTACCAGATGCTAGAGCCATTGATTCCTTAAATATAATTCGTTTAATATTTGAACATCGAAAAAAATCCTATAATTGGATTCTGAATGCTTGTGTGTGTGTGTGTGTGTGTGCCTGCCTGTGTGGCCGCTTTTGAACTTCGTTTTATAGAGTGAAATATCAGGATGAAATTGCTTGGAGGTGCTGTGATGTTTGGTTTTCTAGGCATATTAATCATTTTGTAAATTTCTAATCTGGTCCTAATGGCTTATATTGACAGTGGAGACTATAATTGTTCATGCAGTGATGAAGCAGGAAGATTAACCAAATCAATGACTCCTGATGGTCAGGGTAGTTTAGAACTTGGTCTCAGCCAATGGAAAATTCAATCTCTTTCTGCTTTAAAAACTGGAGCACTTGGTCTCCGTTCAGTGATTTTGAAGGTTTTTTTTTAATTTCTAGTTCATTGTTCTCCCATTTTCTTTCAGGGATTTGGCTAGCATTTCTCTCGTTTTATATATCGGCTTCTATGTTCATTTGTTTTTTAGGGTGGTGGGATTTTCACATTGGGGAAGCTATATAAGATGGTAAGAGTACAATCATGTGATTTGTTTTCGTATTTATTATTGGCCGACTATTTCAGGATTAACCTAGTCTTCTGGTCTAGTAGTTAGCAAGGGGGTTATCTGGGAAATTGTTCTTGGAAGCTGCCAACTATCAAATAAAGAATGAAGTTATTAGGAAGGTACTTATTTGACTTATTGATTTATTAAGTGAATATAAATGAATAATGTGTTTTGCATGGTTATTTTTGTGTACAATCTTTACTAAAAGCTTACAGCATTATGTATTTACTCTGCACTTTGCTAATCCAAGTTCTACATGTGCATCATATTCATTTTTAAGATTCAGTTGATATAACCAGGGGCCCCTTCTTTCCTTTCCTTTTTTTATTTTTTGAAAGTTTGTTTTGTTGTTATGTATGTGTTACTAGTAAAAACATTGGGGGTAGCATTCTGCATGTTGTGCTAGTTATACTGATACAAATGGAATAATAGTCAGAGACTCAGAGTGTAAAGAACGTTACATCATACTCTTTTATACATCTAAAAGATCATTTTGAGTGGTAAACTCCTCTATTGTCGTAAAAATTCTTTTTTCTCTGGGTCCAGATTATTTTAGTTCGCATTTCTGAGGGCCTTGATTAGTGATTACCAGATGACTCCCACATTAATGGAGAATGTACTGAAACTGAAGTATTGTAAGTATAAGAATTTAAGCCTTCATTTGATAGCAAAAGCAAATTTTTTTCGACTGTTATGGTAATATCTTGACAAATCCGGCAATAAGAAGAGAAGTCTTTGATGTGGTAGATTGGTTGGTATCAGTGCTAAAAAAATCCTCAACATTTGCAAGGTCTTAAAAATTATATCATTCTCTCTCCTATTTTGTTTCTTGAAATCCAAATGTAAGAGTCTCCACAACCTTAAATGATATAATTATTAACTTTGATATGATGATTGTGCTATCCATTGAGAAAACATGATTTTTTACGATACAACTCAATGACACCTAGGTAACTTTTAATTTTATTTTCACTTTCACCAAAGTTCGATGCTGGTTATATAAGTGATTGAGTTTCTTTGTTTAATATTGGTATCCCGAAATAAGTTAAATTTAACTATTTAAGTTAGGCTCACCTTTCATCATTCCATGATCCATGTACATTTTTGCTACCTCTCATTTGGCCTTTTTTGGATTCAATTTATAGCCATCTCCTTTTTTTTACCTTTTTTTAAAAAAAATTATCACTTTTTAGTTCTTCAAAATTGTAAATTGTTTCATCTACTTTTACATGTTTTAGGGTGGACACTTGGCGGCCATTAACTTGGAGTCAAGAGTGGCTTTGCTTGCAGCAAAACAGGTAATATTACTGTAAATCTTTCGCGTTATTATTCATTTCAATAATATCGCGGAAAATAATAAATATTATTGATGAACAGAATTCTTTGATGATAACTTCTAATACCGAGCATATCAGTCACAACAAATCCATTTGCTTACACCACTTTCGAAGCTCTATTTAGCGGAAATCAATCTGATTTAGTATAAATACAAAAATATCTGTTTGAATGTGTACATGACTTCATATGTAAGCGGCATACCAGAACAGTTTTTGGATGCTTTACTGCTACTTTCACTTTTTAGATTAATTGTCATGAGCTTAGCCCTACTCGGACATACTTCATGTTGCTCTCATTAATTTTGTGTTTGGTTGGAGAGAATGGAATGTGGAAGGAATGGAATGGAAAAGTATGAACAAGATTCAAGGTAAAATCAAGGATGTAAGAAGGAAGATTGAACAAAAATGAAGGAGTGCAAATTTTGTATGATAGAAGTTTGAAAGAAAAATGAGTTTAAACTCTTATTGGTGGGTTTGAACTCTAATTTAGATTTCTAGGAACAAAAGGGAGGAGGGAATGGGAATTAAAAACTTTTCCCCAAAAGGAGTACAAATTTAGGTGCATTCCCTCCTAATCTCATTCACCCCTACCAAATACAACATAAGAATATACAATTATACTCATTATACTATATGCCAACATCCTCAAATATATGTATTAGGATGCATATTTATTGTAGGGAACATATTGAATCGTTTTCATTCGAATTACACATACTGTTCATTGTGGACAGGGTGTAAAAGGTGCTGCATCACGGTACATTGGACTTAGGAGCATAATGACTTTGTTCGGACCAATGTATTGTCTCTTATCTGCTATTGTTTATTTTGAGCAATTTTCTTTTCCTAGAATCCTTTTACTTATCGTATGTTCTTGTCTGTTACGACTTTACTTTGAGGTTTGGTTGTTTTCTAATTTTGTCGCCATTTAAACAATGAATTTTTCTGTATAATATTTCATCTGCCATGCCAATTTGGACCCTACCACACCTCTCTGGCATCGTAGTAGCTTTAACGAGATATAAGGTTTTGGTGGCTAATTTTGTGCTCTTAAGAGCCCCCAAAGTTACCTCCTTTCTTCACTTCATCTAAGCATTACTTATTCTTTGGCCAAAGATTCCCTTCCCTTACTATATTGGTCAAATCATGAAATATAATAAAATTGATCAATATGCTTAGTTACAACAACATAAATGAAGACAACTTCATTTGAAATAACTAGATAGATTCTCTGGATCACTTTTTACGAAGATGGGATAAACACCCAATCTAGCAAGTCCAGGGGAGGCAATATTCACCAGTTTCCTGAACATTCCAGACAGCGAAAAGATGGTAGTTACAAGATGCAATCTATAGTATAAGAGTATGTAGGCCCGAGTTTCATACCTCTTTCAAGTCTTTCCACAGCAGTCTTTATAGCTCCTTTCTTAATTAGTTCGCAGGTAGCATTATCGTACTTCACTATTAATCTAGGTTAGTTCCTGCACAAATTCCTTCTAACAAACGATGTCATTGCTTTTCTGAAACACTGTAGTTTTCTGGTACTCGGGTGATGATTTCTGACCAGTTTGCTTTCTTGGCCCATCTTAGGCTGTGGGGTATTTTGTTGGCAGATGTTGTCATTCAGATGCTTGGAACAGATTATGCTAGAGTACTCCGAGCTATTTATGCAATTGCACAGGTAATTTGTCATTATTATACATGCTTGGATGCATTTTGTATCGTGATTGTGATTATCAAGTGTTTTTTAGTTGAGTTAGGAAGCCAACTACCTGATAGCTGCTAATAGCTGTTGGCACTACTAGTCCTTAAATCTGCTTAAGAACCTTTCATTTCACCTTTTCCCCCTAATATTAACTTATTTTCAAAACTGCTCTATTTTTTACTTTAGATTCGGATCGCACGTACATATCAGTTACCATCCGATATCAGCTGATATCCTTCCGAAGTTTCTTCCAAGGATTGTCTTTCTTGTGGTATTAAGTTAATAGCCTCAAATGGGTTTTAAGCCTCGACAGAACCAAAGGTGTTCTTCAATATATCTTAATACCTATGTTTATCACGGTCTTTTCCATTTTTGCATCTTTTTATCAGGGCTGGACTGTTTTTAGTTCTAAATATCATATCAAGTAATAGTCTTTTGTAGACACATTGTATAGTCTAGTTACATGTATATTAGATTATTCACATAGAATGGATTCTGTTGTCTTGTATTGTGCCCCCTTCCCATTCATGACAGAAGTCATAAAACTTCTCTAACAACTCCGCGAAGTTGAATAGTTGATTATGTTTGCAAGCAGAAAACAAGGGGAATGGAGATGATAGTTTGAGTGTGTGTTTGCCAGCAGCCCCGACATGCTATTTGTCTAAATAAAATATAGGAAAATCTTTTAAATTAATAATAAAACGTGTGTTACATATAAGATTCATCAAAAAACAAAATGTAAATTTATAAAATGTGTTTGTAGTTTTGTAAACAACCTTAATCGTGCACCAGGTTTTTTGGCGCACACTGAAAATTTCTTCTTACATATATTTTTTTGAAATTAACAAGACATGACTCTGAAAAATGAAATTTTTTTTTTTGACAAATGAAAAACAAAAATATTAAATCAAAAAAATAATATGTATTCATAACTTCATTCTTGATGGCGAATTTTTTTCACAAATTAAAATTATTTACGCTCGGTTGGCCAATATTTGGTCTCACTTCACCAAAACACGCAAATCATAATATGCTTTTTCTTGTCAGGAAAATCATAATCTATGCAAATTTCTATTTCTTGCAGAATGTTTATTTTAATCATGCATTGTCATATTGTGACAGAAATACTGACGAGGTTGTCCATACATATATGATGTTAAGGTTCCGTTTATTTGTCGAAAAAAAAATTAATTTTAAAATTATTTTAATAGCTATTAATGATTAATATTTTTCAAGGTAAATTTGTTCCTTGAATACTTATCTAGTTATTCTGAGAAGAGATTTTGGTGTGTAAGAAATAAGAAATTCTAGGTAGTTATCGAGTTAGTTGATGTGTTATGATTATCCGAAACTGTATATTAATATATTAATTCATTAATTGATTACCGTATATCTTTTCTTATGATTATTACATTGATGTCAAATATTTGTAAATCTTATCTTAGTACCAAACATTGCCATATATTTTATCTTAAAGAAAAAGGAATCTGAGATACATGTCGGATAATTTTCTTGGAGTACTTATATAGTATTTTTTTATTCCAGATAACTTTGCTGAGATACTTATATAGGTTTCGTAGGGGCACCAAGATTTTCTTTTTGGGACGTCCCAAAAAGAATGAACATAATATACTTACTATTTTTGAACACTACTTTTCACTATTACAACAACTACTTCTCCACTTTTTTTATTAAATAAACACTATTTCACCCACTATTTTTCTCCATTATCTCAAATCTATTATTAAATATTGATATGTCCCATTTTTACTACATTTTTTAATCTCCGTAAAAGTCAAACATGTTCGTATAATTTGGGACGGAGGGAGTATTTTTTTTAATATTTTTTTATTCCAGATAACTCTCCTGACATACTTATATAGGTCTAGTAGGGGCACCAAGATTTTTTAATTGATGAAGTAGAAATTTGTATAAGGATCTTAGAGATGATACAAAAATGTTTGTATAATATGCATCTTTTTTTTTTGAAGCCAAAACGAAATCTTTATATTAAATCACGCCATAACACATCGATAAGAAAGGAAGGTACATTACACCATTCCTTACGATCAGACAAGGAACCAGCCTCTCTAGCTAAAACATGAGCTACTGAATTCGCTGACCGCCTAATAAAATAAACTGAATAGGACCCTAAGTCCTTAACAATAGAACGACAATCATCTATAATAGACCCAAAGTAAGACGAGTCCATCTTTTTACTACCAAACGCCTGACAAACCGCCAATGAGTCAAGCTCAATATGCACATGATTCAGACGCTTCCTCTTCAACCAGGATAACACCTCCTTAAACGCAATCGCTTCAGCATGCTTTGGATTTACTACACCAGCGTGCGAACCACCAAAACCAGCAACAAACATCCCCTGATCATTACGAAGAACGCACCCAAAGGAACACTTACCTTCACTTGTAAAAACCGCAGCATCCACATTACACGACAACCACCCTTTCTTTGGCTTTCTCCAAATCACCACCCCTTCTCTATCACTCAGACTGCTACTCGGCACCTGATTAACTTGGGCTCGTTGCCATTGATAAAGATGCGACCCTGCACTATTAACAACCATCGTTGGAGTCTGAAACTTTTTGCTCCAAACTACGATGTTTCTATGAGACCACATCTGCCAAGCTATTGCACAAATAATCTCCACTTCCTTCGATACTTTCGGCCGAAATAAACTCGCCATTATCTCCTGAAAAGATGACCCTGTACCCAAAAATCCTCCCACCTTAGCTAACCTCCAGCAATTCTGAGCAAACTGACACCAAAACAGAATATGCTCAGTGTTTTCCAATTCTTCCTGACAAACCGGGCATAAAGGGTAAACCTCAACACACCTCCTTCTAAGATTATCCAGCGTTGGAAGACAATTCTGCAGAGTTCTCCAGATGAAGTTCTTTATCTTTGGAGGCATTGCTAAATTCCAGAACTTAAGCCAATCGAAGTCAACACTCAAGGTTGTCACTCGACTATTGTCTTGACATAAACTTCTATACGAGCTCTTGACTGAGTAAGTCCCCTTCTCCCCTTCTATCCACATCCACGAGTCCTCCGTCCTACTACTGTAGAGAGGGATTTTTAAAATCTGATGGACATCTGTCTCTAAAAATAAGTCCTTCAATAACTCCACATCCCACTCCAGCCTGTCAGTAACCATCAAACTGCATACCTTAGCATCCTCCAACCCATCCCAAACAGGAGTCCTAATTTTCGAATAACCTACCTGAGGAAGCCACGAATCCTGCCATACATTTACTGACTCTCCCTTACCAATTCTTCGAACACTTCCATCACAAACCAGTTGCTGAGAAGCCAATATACTATGCCAGACGTAACTCGGGTTATTCCCTAACCTGGCATCACTGAAACTGCACTTTGGAAAGTACCGAGCCTTTAGAAGTCTCGCAATAAAACAGTTAGGTTCAGTTAAGATTCTCCAGGCCTGCTTTTCCAACATCGCCAAGTTAAACTCCTGTAAACGTTTAAAACCCATCCCACCATATTTCTTAGGATAACACATTTTATCCCATGACATCCACCTTATCCCCTTACTTTTATCTACGTCCGACAGCCACCAAAATTTATTCATCAACACTTCTATTTCCTCACATAACCTTAATGGAAAGAGGAACATACCAGCTACATAAGAAGGTATTGACTGAATTACAGACTTGATTAAAACCTCCTTCCCACCCCTGGACACCGTAAGACCCTTCCAACTTTGAAGCCTGTTCCAGATTTTCTGCTTAACAAACCTAAACGTTTCCCACCTATTACTCGAAACCGTTTTAGGAAGACCAAGATACATAGCGTCAGAGCGAACAGGCACTTGAAGAACGTGACTAACAACTGCTCCATCAGACTCCAACAAATTACGACTGAACGAGATAGAGGATTTCTGAAAATTAACTTTCTGACCTGATGCTCTTTCATAGAGGGTGAGACACTCTCTTATACATTCAGCTTCCTCCACATTAGCTCGAAAGAACAAGTAACAATCGTCTGCAAAAAACAAATGAGTAACGATAGGAGCCCCATTAGCAATCTTACACCCATGTATAGCTCCCATGTATAATATGCATCTTAGGTTCCCCATTCACATTAAAAATGTTTGTGTTTCTTAGGTAAAACAAAAAAAAGGTAATATAACATGATTTGAATTTAGGGGGTTTTTTAAATATACATCTTCTTTAAGTTTTCTTTTAAAAAATAACGTCCCTCTACAAATATATTATAAAAATACGATCTTTTAATTTTTATTTTCAAAAATACGATTTGCAGTTTTTGTAACCTCGAATCCAACTTTTTTTAAATATTTTTAAAATCGCTTTTCAAAATTCATTCTAGTTGCATTGGTTGCGAAACGTTATCAATCCAGTTCAATCTCATATGTAACGAAAATCAACAAAAATGAAATCACCGATTTAATTCAAAGCCACCGTGAAATTGCCCTTGCGGGGCCGTTAAATTGAAGGAGAAAAATTAAAACGGCTTCCAAATTATCAATTAATAAAAAAACATGTTGCATAAGTTGCTGTTCAAAGTTCATTCTAGTTGTATTGGTTGCAAATCGTAACCAATACAGTTCAATCTCATTCAACCAAATCAACAAAAATGAAATCGTCGATTCAACTCAAAGCCATCATGAAATTGTTGATACACACATACACAAGACTATAAATTCAAACACATACACACGAAAAAAAGAAGAAACGATATTAGAATTGAATATTGATTGAAATTCAATTCTAATACTATACACACGTACACATATATACACACAATGTATGTATATCAGGGTTGTAAAAATCGGTAACTCGGGCCAAGTACTCGTTTTGGACCCCTAAACCGATCCGAGTAGTGACTAATCGGACCAAAAATCGGTTTTTGTTATAACTCGGTCAAGACTCGGGTTGACTCCGAGTAATCGGGGTCAAACTCGGGTTTGACTAATTTTTTATTTTTTTTGCTAAGTACTAAAATATAATTTTTATTACTCAACTTATAGACTATAGTTATATTCTAGATTCGGCCCAATTAAAAGTCCTATCTTTCAAAGATTCTATACATACACTTATATCACGTTTTAATATTATTAGAGCATCTCCAATGCCGTTAGCTAAAAATGATTGACTAAATTACATAAAATATTAATTATATAAAATTTGTCGAACCTGTAAGACATTGTGTTCCGAGGGTATTGACTATAATAATTGGCTATATTTTAAAAATGGTATGTTATTAATATTTCAAGTTGTTATTAATGGAATATATAATTTTAATATAGAAATAAGTGATGTGGCAATTCACTACAAGTCTCTAGAGGTTCGACAAATATAGCCAACATCAAGAGATTATCTATAATTATAGATAACAGTTTTGTCCCATTGGAATGTAATTTTTTTTACACATTCTTTATAATTCTTATTTACGGTAATTAATTTTAAAATTTAGCTAAGGGATCTCTCCCATTGGAGATGCTCTTAGTAATATTAATATTATTACTTGGACACATGTACACTAAAATTAGAATAAATATTATTAGTAATATTAATATTACTAGCTTATAACCCGTGCAAAGCACGGGTTACTTTTAAAATTATATGATTAAATAAATGGAGTATAATAATGTATTATGGATAAGGACTTGGTTCAACCATCTAAAAAAATAGTAACCGTTAGATATTTAGTAAATAGATGATAGCCGTTAGATCTAATAATAAGGAATATTCCATATTTAAATCTCTCTTCTAAAAATTCAATGTTCGAATCCCTATTATTATTACTAATAATTTTATTAATTAATATTACAAAGTTAAATTATATCCATAATAAATTATTATACTTTATTTTATTTAATCATATAATTTCAAAAATATTTAAAAGTAACCCGTGCTTTGCACGGGCTATAAGCTAGTTATTATAAATTTTAATTTTAATATGTTATTGGAAGAATTCGAACCTAACATTTTTGTATATAATATTTTAGTATTGTTGTATCTGACGGTTTTGATCTATTTGAGCCCGTGCAAAGCACGACTTACTTTTAAATATTTTTAAAATTATATGATTAAAAAATAGAATAAAATAATTTATTATGGATATAATTTAACTTTTTAATATTAATTAATAAAATTATTAGTAATAACAATAGTTATTAAAATAAATGACATGTATTGTTTAAAACTAATAATATAAAATTTTAATGTAAATTTGTTGTTGACGGGATTCGAACCTTGGATAGTTAGAAAAGAAATTTAAATATATAATATTCCTTACTATTAGATCTAACGGTTACGATCTATTTGCTAAATATCTAACGGTCACCATTTGCTTGGTTGAACCAAACAACCAAACTACCAATTATCCCCTAGTTTGCTTATTATATATTAGTATAGATTACTTGTTAGCAGGGTTGTAATAATATTATTAGTAATATTAATATTATTGTTAAGTTTTAAGTTTAACACATGTACACTAAAATTAGAATAAATACATAAAAATTATGAGAAAAAAAAGTTAAAAAACAATATTCGATTAGTAGTCCGAGTAATCATTCCGAGTACTCGCCGAGTTCCCGATTACTCATTTTTTTGGACTAAAATCGAGTTGGTCCGATTTCTGATTTTTACAACCTTGATGTATATACACAATATCATTATTTGAATTTCAATCAAATTGAATTCTCAAAACAACACTAAGGGCCCGTTTGAGAAATATTATTTTTCAGAAATAAGTTATTTATTCTGGAAAAAAGTTAGAAAAATGTACTTTTTTTTAAAATAAGTAACTTATTTTTACAAGATAACAAATATTAAACTCCCCATACATATTTCTCCCTAAAAGAAATTATGTAAATACGATTTTTTTTTTGAAATAAGTAACTTATAAATTGAAACTTAAAATTGACAAACGGGCACTAAATCTGTGATAAGTGAAAGAAGATGGGTGAGTATGGATGTTTTAAGTATATTTGAAATATTAAAAGATGAGAAACAGTACATGTGCAAAGGAAAAGTAAGGATCGTACTTTTAGAAATAAAACTGAAAAGCACGAGCTGGGATCCTCTGTCCCCTTTCTTCGTGTTCCCTTCGTGTCCCCTTCTCTTTTTAATATAAAATGTGTACTCCTGTGGGGCCCATTTTAAATAAAAAATATTTTTATTTAAAATGAGCCCCGCAGGGGCACTCATTTTATATTAAAAAAAGCAAGTGGACACGGAGGAGACACGGAGGAAGGGGACAGAGGATCCAGACCCGAAAAGCACGGGATAATTTCCCTTATTTTTCGCGTTTATTATCCGGAAAAAGCATTAGAGCATCTTCGATCGTACTAACCCCTTAGCAATATCCTAGTTAGCATGCCATAAATAAAAAATGGGTAATGCTAAACATAGCCCTAATGGTTATGGTTAAGCATTAATGTAAGTGGATAAATGTATTTAATATGTTAATTTTGCACTTAATACATCAATTTTGCACGAATATCAATATAATTTTTTAGCAATTTGAGATGTTTTTATTAGTGGAAATTAATGTGAATGCAGGGGGGTCCACTATTATTACTTGGGAAATTAAATAATGATGTAAAGAAGCATTGAAAAACCAAAAATCAATTAAATAACTAAAAATAAATGTTGAAAACAAGAGAATATTTAATGTTTAACCATAGCCCTTAGGGCTATAGTTAGCATTTCCCATAAAAAATATAGAGAATGTGTAAAAAAAATGCACTCCAATGGAACATTCTTCTTATCTATAATTATAGCCAACCCTTTCATGTTGGTTATATATAGGCAACCTCTTCCACATCATCTATTAACATATTTAAATAATATAATCTATTTATAATAACTTGAAATAAGAGAAAAAAAATAATATAATCTATTTATAATAACTTGAAATAAGAGAAAAAATGTCCTGAGGTTATCTCAGGAGACCTGAGGTAGCAGTGTAAATACTTGTGGCATTTTTGTAAATATTGAATTTTTTATAAAAAAATCCTGTAATTACAATTATACCCTCGTGCATTAATATGGAGAATCTATGTTATCTCAGGTAATTTTCATGAGTTTAACATCAAATCCTTGAAATAATAATAACATACTATTTTTTTAAACTATAACTAATTATTATAGCCAACACCGTTGAAAGCCAACATCATTGAAATACAACACATTACAGATTCAGCAAATATCTTACATATCGAAGATGCTCTTAGAGTAAAATTCATAAATTTCCTTTTTTTTACGAAAAGATAACGAGTATCTTCCTTTTAAAATACGAAATCTTCCTTAAAAAAAAACAGAAATTTCCTTAAAGAAGGGGGTGTTGTGTTTTGCTATATTAACTGCGCCCAAGAAAATTACTGTTGGGGAGGCTAGTACTGTAGCATATTTGTAACGTTATTTTAATGGCCAATTGATTAGTCAGTCAGTCACATAAATTGCACAGGTACACACACACACACGCATATTATTTACATGTACGTACTTTTGTCATCTTTTTGTGCCCTTTGTTTGTTTATGAACCCAAGATTTGTTGTAGTGAAAGCTTTGTTGATGTTATTGCACTTATAATTGCAGGTAAGGAACTATATATGGAGTGTAAAGAATTGGTGGCCTGGGTGCCCTTCACTCCTCAAAAACTGTGCTTCAATGGAGAAACTAAGTGTAAAAATTCTAACTTAATTCAAAGTAATGGAGGTTTGTATGATGGGAAAGTGGAGAAACTGGCTTCTTCAAATGGAGTTGAGATCAAATTTGGAGTTGAAGCAGGTTTGTGGCTTTAATTTTGGTGTTTCATTTATGCACGCCTGGTGTTTGTTTAAATGTCTCAAAGAAAAGTGTGTTTGGGTGTGTGTAATTTTCAGTGCATCAAGTTTGAGTCCTTGAGTTGATATTTTTGGATTTGATTATTTTCTAGTGTTCATGTTAAATGTTAGATTATATGGTTTTTTTTTTTGGGTGCAGATGAGAGTAGATGCACAGAAAAAGAGGGGCAGAGGGTGACTGGGTGTGGGGATGCAGAAAGAAATCTTTTTTGTGCTGAAAAGTTACCGGAAGACGTGGATTACCCTTCAGTTTCAACTCCGTGTCCAGCTGAGAAGCAAAATACCGGAACAAGCCACACTGATGGTATTGACTTCGTAATTGTCAATTTTGGCTAGTACATCAAGCTAGGTTTTTTTTTTGTGCGTGTGTGTGTGTGGTGTAGCTTACTATGTATCAGGGTTTATGCAAATGCTTGGATGACTTGGGAATTTGACTGGACTAGTTTATTTGGAATGTTGTGCAGATAAGAGCAGATGCACAGAAAAGGAGGAGCAGAGATTGGGGGAGTTTGAGGATGAGGAAATAAATCTCGGTTGTGCTGAAAACTTACCAAGAATCGTAGATCCTCCTTCAGTTTCAACTCCATGTCCAGAAGAGAAGCAAGACAGCAGGAAGAGGCACAATGATGGCATTGACTTGAACAAGAAACCCAAGCAAAGGCCTAAAGTAAAAAAGCATAGACCAAAAGTAGCGGTTGACAGGTGGACGCCGAGGAAGACTCCAAAAGCTCAAACACCAAAGAAGTCAACCCCGAAAAATTGTAAATCTTCAACCCCCAAGAATGTAAATTTACATGGGAAAAGATATTCAGGAAAGTCAAGTAACAGCAAAGGCTTGACTGGTACTAAGGAAAATGTGAAGGGAGAGGCGAATTTTGAAACTTCCACATGTGTAGCAGTTTCGTGCAAGCGATCCCTAAAATTTGAATGCAATTCGGTTTATAAATGTGATGATGCAGTAGAACTAAGCAATGGGCCTCATCAATATCGGCATCAGCTGCGAAGTGTTGAAGGGTCCTCATTACAAGTGAGCACTGACTTGAGTATGTGTTCGGATTTCAACACAGAAACCAAACAAAGTCGTGAAAATTGTTCCAAGAGATTTTTGTATCAATATCAGCATGGAACGAGAGGTGTAGATGGGTCCTTGTTGAAAGCAAACTTTGGCATTAAAATTGGAACCGAGGAGTGCACGAATTCATCATTTAATACAGATGTAAATCAGCTGATGCCTGATGCTCTACATGAAATGAAGGAACAAAGTGTTTTCCATCAAAGTAATCTTCATGGTAACAGCAATGCTGGTTGCCTGCAGTTTTATAGGAGAACATTTCGAGTAAACCAGTGTAGGCAAAATAGTAGAAAATCTGGACCCAATTTCCCGAAGATCTGCAAAAAATCTAGGATGACAAGACGGAAGCAAACTACATTCCTGACAATATGGTCGGTCGTAGAAGGAGCTCGTGGCGGGGCAAAGAGCAAAGGAGCACGTGGTAGGTGCAAACAAATTACCAGGAATTTTTGTGCTCAAATAAATTGGAAAATTATGCGTAAAGGGGTCAGGTCCCTCAGGAAATCCAAATACCAGAGGCCCTTGAGTGTCTGCTGTGATTTTCAAATAGAGAAACAACTTCTGAAAATGATCATGCCCACTGAAGAACAAACTCAGGCAGCAATAGCAGATCCAGAATCTTTTAAGTGTGTCGTGGGTTTGAGTCCAGTTGCCAAATCCAGAGGAAAGAGGTCCAAGAGATCCATTCGTCAGATTATTCCTAATCTCTTGCTAGAAGAGCTTTGCGGTGCAAGCTATTGTGCCAGCAAGGTCTATGAAACTGAAACTTATGGAGAACTTCAACTTGTAGATAGTGAAAATGATCAAATTTGGGGGAAAAAAAACTCAGGAATCTGTAATGAAGATATTGTGAATTGTGACACTGACAAAGAGGGGGAGCATCATATGAAAGAGACACAGACTCAAACTCGTGTAGATGTTCAATTTCTGAATTACGAAAATTACTCGAATTGCTCATTGAATACACCTAGTTTTCTTCTGGATGACATAGAGGTTCACAAAAATCATACTCTCCAACCAGATGAAATTCATTTAGATTGTTCATTGAACACACCAAGAATTTTTCTAAATGATGTAGAGGCTCGTGTCAATAAAAGGCTCCAGCAAGATGAAAATTACTTAGATTGTTCATTGAATACACCAAGTGTTTTTCTGGATGACGTAGAGGCTCACGGGAATGAAAGGCTCCAACCAGAAAATTGCCTATATTCATTGAATAACAGCCGCAACGTTGTTGTGTATCAATATGGAAATAATCCACCACGGCACAAAGCTGTTCGGCCCACGCACGAATGTAAACAAAAAACTGAACATTAAAACAAATTCTCCTTATATGTTTAATGATTTTTCTTTACTGAGTAGTTATGTCTCTTAACTTCTTCTACCTCCACAAATAAATTGTTTCAGGTTCCAACTATGCATTTGTAAAAGGATTGATGGAAATCATTGTGAAATTGAAGTGTTTAAACATTTATGATGAATGTAATGAACTTGTCGCGCGAGATCCAAACTTGGATGATGGAACTTTAGTAAAGATTGGTCCTCCTAAGAAGCGAAAAGTAGTTCCAAAGGTGGCCCTTGACTCGGAGACTTTGAGGATGTTTAAATTGATGATGGACAATAATGGAAGTGAATATCCTGAAGACACGGAGAGGGATAAGAACGAATGGTGGGCAAAAGAGAGAGAAGTTTTTCGTGGACGGGCCAACTCTTTCATTGCTCGCATGCATCTAATGCAAGGTTAAGTTTTATTTTAGTTAGTTATATAATCTTAGACGTTTTGGATGTTTGCAGTTCTTTTTACATGATGTTTCCTGTTCTTTTTACAAGATTGTTTCAAAAAATTCGCACTAGTAAAATAAAGAAGGCAAGAACACACACAAACATTAGGCTACAACAAACATTATCCACTCTAAACAATTATTAAAATTATCATTTTTTGAAAAAATAAATTAGGTTGGTTTGTTTATATAGATATACTCATAAAAACAGGAAAGGTGAAACCCCATGATGGAAAATTGTATGAAGTTACATTGTGATTTGTGAGTAGGGTTCTTTAATCTAGGTTTAAAAAGTTATTTATTCAATCGTTCTTCCATCGTAATATATATATATAGACAATATAGTTAGTTATATGTAGACAATATAGTTAATTTTAAGGACTCGGACTTTCTACTATATAGCATTGACCTACCTTGTCTAGAGCCCTTTTATATGATATTTTTTTTCCTGATGATTTAATTTTTGTTTTTTTATCTTTTATGACGTGTGAAAATTATTACCATAATCACGTGCATGAAGAACTGCAACCATGTACTTTAAGCCTTTACTCATTCTTCCCCAAGATGATTATATGTTTTGTCTGACCTATGTCGAAAGCACGTCTTTCACAGGTGATAGACGCTTCTCCAAATGGAAAGGATCTGTCGTGGATTCTATAGTTGGAGTTTATTTAACTCAGAACGTGACTGACGTTCTATCCAGGTAAGCTTGAGGCACTATGCTGATTCACACAACTATATATGTTGACAAATTAAAAAATATCTTAGCTATTACACATGAATGTTACGATTTTGTTTATTGTTGCATGCAGCTCTGCATTCATAAATTTGGCTGCAAAATATCCTGTTAAGCCTAGAAGCAAAGAAGTTTCCGAGGATGTAAAATTCATATTCAACCAGGAATCAGTTGGAAGCAGTACAAGAGGATCAGATACTCAAGTTGTTGGTAATAAAAGTATAGATGCCAAAGATGATGGAAACATTGAAGGAGTTGAGTTGAAACAACCCTGTTCACATGCATTTCCGGTTCGAGGTCTAGAAGCCTCACTGCTTGATATGGATCTGAACAGAAATGACAAGTTTGACACTGGTGAAACTTCTAATTTTAGAAAGTTATTAGAATTGGAAGAACTTGATTTTCTGCAGCAGTTTTATGGTGCTGAGAATGCTCTATCATCATATAATAGAAACATGGACTTAAAACCGAGCACCTCAGAAAGAAGTATGCATTCATCAGTGAGTACTGCTCCATTTGATCTTCCATTTGATTTGAATGTGGATCCACTAGGAATTTCCAGAGAAAGAGAAGCACAGAATAAAAGTGAAAGTATTGGAACCTTGGAGCTTTCAGGAAGACAAATCACAACTCATCACAATGTCAGTAAGAAGTCAAAGCCGAAAAACTATAGTAGTAAGGGTGAGAAGAAGAAAAAGACAGGATCCGACTGGGAAGAACTGAGGAAAACCTATTGTAAAAATATTGAAAGAGGAAAGGATGATGACACCATGGATGCTGTTGATTGGGAAGCAGTCAGGAATGCTACACATAGAGAAGTTTCTGACACTATAGCTGGACGGGGAATGAACAAAGTACTTGCAGCACGAATTAAGGTACATCATTCTATTGAACTAGTTTATTCAGGATGGACTAATATTTTCAGGGGCACTGCTTGAGTTATTAAACTTATATGTTTATCAATTTTTCTTTCTTAAATATTTTGCAGGACTTCCTAGAACGAGTAGTCAAGGACCATGGAAAGCTTGACCTTGAATGGTTAAGAGATATTCCACCAGATGATGCAAAGTAAAATTAATTGTTCTACCATTACAAAATTCAGTTACTTAATATATGGAGATTCTTAAGTACTTGAGCTTTTAGGGACTTTTTGCTGAGCATAGAAGGACTTGGGCTAAAAAGTGTGGAGTGCGTGCGACTTTTGACGTTACATCATCGTGCTTTTCCTGTAAGATAGAAACTGTCCATCATTTACCAGTTTTCATCTGAATCTATTTGATTTAATTTCTAAATTTCATGGTTTTTTATTCATCAAGGTTGACACGAATGTTGCTCGAGTAGCAGTGCGTCTTGGATGGGTTCCACTGGCACCACTACCTGAAGAACTTAAGTTACATCTGCTAGACTCGTAAGTTTATGAAGCTTTAAATCCAAGACGCACTCAACATTGATGAGTTATTGCCTTAGACTAGTAACTGAATTAACCATGATAATTACTGGTCTTTAAAACATGTGTCGGTGTCCCCTTTTTTTGGGATAGATGATTTTAACTTTTAGAGAAAGAAAAGAAATCATTGTAGAAGAAATTTGTGATTTTGAAGCTCTACATTTTTCGACATCATCCTTTGGCTCCCACTTGGCAAGTAGAAATCACTTCTATGAAAAATTAATGTAAGCTCACATCATGTTCATATACAGTCTGTAAGGACGCTGATACATGGTAAACTTTGTCAATGCTGGAAACATCCTTGTAAAAGTGATATAGTTAATGTTTATATTCACAACTGTTAATATCAGGACATTTAGAAGGCATAAACACAAGCTCTCAAGTATAACTTTTTTAGTTGAATTGAGGTAGTATTTCCTAAATTAATGTTCCCTATTGTTATCCAAGTTCACTAAAGGGTAAATAAATCGGATTAATATTTTTTAGGTTTGTTCTATTAAAATTTACTCCCTCCGTCTCATCCAATTCTTAACACTTTTTTTGTCACTTTCTAGCACGCATTTTAAGGTGAATTTTAAGGATAGTTCCATAACTTATTTTTAAAATTTTCCTTTTTTGTATAAAAATAGGATTGTTATATTTTTATACAAAAAAAGAAAATTTCAAAAATAAATTATGAAACTATCCTTAAAATTCACCTTAAAATGCGTGTCAGACACCCTATTTTGGAAATGTTAACAAATGGACGGGACGGAGTATCTGTTTTGACAACAACACTCCTATTTTCTTTGTAGTGTAGTCTTAGCATGAATCAAAACTCAAAAGTAATAAATAAAAAAATTGCACATCCAGTTGAAATCAGCAGTTTTTGTAGAACAGGGGGAGTTATATTTTATACTCAACTTATTGTTATTATTATGATAGGAAAAGAAAGGGGCATGCATCCCCCCTGCCCCCACACACACAAAAAAAAGAAGAGAATGCGTGTTGTTATTATTTTATACTCAACTTATTGTTATTATTAATCACGTAATTGAGTTGCCAATACCATTAACTCCCGTGTTGTGTTGTGTACAACTGGTATAAATGCGCCCTATGTGGCATTTTCCTCCTAAAATGATTTTTGACCTTTTTTCATTTTTAGGTATCCTTTGTTAGACAAGATTCAGATATATCTTTTTCCGCGGCTATGCAACCTTGATCAAGAAACATTGTAAGTTCTATCTTCCTCCTCCGCGCTTTATTATTTACGCACTTGCATTTTATACTTATCTTTATATATTAGCGGATATCTCTGTTGTATTTATGTTGTGATTATCGTCTTCCTCAAGTTAATGTGGATAGAGAGATTAAGAATATTTACAAACATAATCAGTATCAGTGCTAAAAAATGGCTCTTGATGGTGTCCGCCTAGGCTCTTGTACCCTGTATTTGACCTTATTTACTAATTGTTACAGATGGATGTAAGAATTTGAATTTTCACTAATTTTGCATGTTTTTGGATACAGGTATCAGTTGCATTATCAATTGATTACATTTGGAAAGGTACCTATGATACAATTGCATTATATTTCTTTTACCTTTTAAGTTTGTTCCATAAACATCACCAGCAGTGTCAACTTTGTAGGTATTCTGCACGAAGAGAAATCCTAACTGCAATGCATGCCCTTTGAAAGGAGAGTGCAAGCACTATGCAAGTTCAGTTGCTAGGTTTGTATTATGTTTCTTAACATATTTAATATGCCCAACTTCTAGCAACTTATCATTGTACAGAAGTGAAGTTGTTTATGCTGAATAAATGTGGATGAAGATGATACATACTTGTGTTCATATATCTTGTTACACTGTTGGGTGTATATTTTCCCTCTAGCTTCTTGGATAGTAGAGAGTCAGTTTTACCACTGAATGGTATCCTCAAGTTACCTCCACTATAAGACTTAATTGATTTAGCCTTACTTGATGCATTTATATTCATAGTATTAAATGTTAATCTCTGATGATATGGATTGATGCCTCTGTTGTTAGGAAAGAAGATATGAGGCTTACTGTAGTCTAGAGTCAGTTCATTCAATTTTCTATTTATATGTGAATTAAATGCATTTTTTCATTTAAAGTTACTAAAATTTTAAGGCCATTTGCTAATACGTGTCAGTGCTATTTGCTACATTTTTGAAACTAAATCAAAACCAATTGCTAAAACATGTCAACGCTATCTGACAGGGTTTTCTGTTTTCATGCATTTTCTGTTTTAGATGTTGCATATATAAATAGGAATAGAACATTGTTTTACTAGAAAAGAATCCTGTACAAAAGCAGTCTTTTAATTATTTCTTCTGACTCGATCTCTGGATATCGGTGGAAATCAGTAACCGATCAAACTTCTATAGATATAGCTGTTGATACTATTTGATTCAAATTAGTCAAGTAATCACCTAAGAATTAAGAATCAATGTTTAATTTTATCTGTTCTCATTTTTAGCAAAGAAACATTAATAAAAAATAATCGTTGAAGCAGATTACGAGTTTTGGATTGTTAATGCAGTTCACGGCTAGCCCTTCCCTGGCTCAAGGATAAGAAATTTGTGGCTTCAAACATGTCAGCTGAGGCTTCGGACCAAAACCAATCTGTGTTAATTGCACCACTCCCTGAGTCTCCCTCCGAGGTCAAAATCTCAGATGAAGCTGATCCAAATCTCTCTGAGATTAATGTCTTGGATTCAACTTATCAAACTCAAGATTGTCAACCAATCATTGAAGTTCCAGAATCTCCTAGGCCTGAATCTGTTGAGCCACAAGAACTAAGTGACATTGAGGATTACTTTGTTGATTCCGATGATGAGATACCTATCATCAGACTGAATGAAAAGGAGCTGAAAAAGAATTTGCAGAATATACTAGTGACTGAGCATATGTTTCAAGAAGAGGACATTGCAGATGCATTGACTGCTTTGACTAAGGAAGCTGCTTCAGTTCTCCCGCGGAAGTTTAAGTTCATTGAAAAGCTGAAAACAGTACACCAAGTGTAAGTTGCTATATTAAGGCAGCCTATTTGCAGTGCCATCATGTATAATTATGTGAATAATTTGTGGTTGTTCATTAAGAAGAATTCACTGTTCTTTATGTGCATTTGGGTGAAAACTAACTATAACACTTAATTTTCTATACCAAACTAGTTGCTTTGAACTTTCTCTGTCAACTTTTATGTTTAGTGAACACCTTACCAGAAATTAAGCTTTCTAATTACGTAAGATGAATAATTAAAAATGGCTGTCTTGCAGAGTTTAGGTAGTACAACTTTGTTATGAATGAAAATGTGATGTGTAATTTTGTGATCTTATTTTCTTTTGATTGCAGCTTTGAGCTCCCTGATTTTCACCCTCTTCTAGAAAAGGTGAACTTCTCGACTGACTTATCAACTAAATAAAGTATTTGTAATACTATTGCATTTAGTCTTTCTTTCTAACTTGCACTTTATTAATATACAGTTTGAGGAAAGGATAACTGGTGATCCAAGCCCATACCTTCTCGCAATATGGCCAACGGGTACAGAAGTCTACGCAATAGCAACAAGTCTTAACTTTGCTGTTTGCAGTGTATATACTAATGTTAAGGTGGTTGTTGGATATTTATCCGTTAGGTGTTATTTCGAAACCCTTTCAACATCACAACAGCAGTGGCTGTTCACAGGAATCAGGATTGAACAATGAAATTGCAATTTACCCTTCTACTAGAACCAGTCAAGGAGAAACAATTAAAGGAACAATATTGGTAAGGGCATTTTAAAGCGTTCAAAGCTAATTTCTAAGATATGTATGCCTTCTAATCGGATACATTTAACAATTAATGAACAGATACCTTGCCGAACAGCTAATAGAGGGAAATTCCCACTTAATGGAACATACTTTCAGGTTAATGAGGTAATTAACTGCTTCAACAACGTATGTCTTTTCCTACTAGTTTTATCTAGTTTCATCACGGTGTTGGATATAAACAGAAGCATAATTTGTTATGTAGGTATTTGCTGATTTTGAATCTAGCAAGCACCCAATTGACATTCCTGAAGAGTGGATATGCAATTTGCCAAGGCGAAGTCTACATTGTGGAGTGTCTGCAACTACAATATTTAGAGGTAAAGAAGTAGACTATTGTTAGTAACAGTTTTTTAAAGCAAATCTGTGGTTTATCCTTGATTGTCATTGTTTTTTCAAAGAAATAAATTACTGTAAGTAACAGTTATTCAACGGAAATTCAATGTGTTTTTTCCTTGACTGTCTTTGATTTTCTCAATTGTTATTTTCATATTTCAGGTTCAATAATGGAGGAGATTCAATATTGCTTTTGGAGAGGTATGAAACAACTTATTTTTTTATGCCATTACTAATATGATTAATCACATATGTGGAAAAACAATTTTTTGATGAAAAATAGGAAATGATTTACTTGGAAGTAAAAATGAAACGTGCTACTTCCAAAAAAATGTGAAACTCGCTACTTATCCAAAAATAATATAAAAATAAATCTTAATTTTTTGATACAGTACCTAGAATTTTAACGTTATATTTCTATGGATAGAATCTTTGTTTAAACTACATTGAGAGTAATTTTTTCTTGAAACTAGTTACTCATCCAAAAACAATAAAATGACCCTAAGGAGTCTTAAATTATGTTTTTTTTTCTGATTTTAAAATATATTTTAATAAAATAATATATTTTCAACTTTCTATTCTATAAAGCCTGGGCTCCGGTTTTTACCTTTTGGTGTTCATTAATAACAATAATGTTACCCTATGATATTATCTAGAGTTCTTTACCATTTAGTGTTCATTAAAAACAATAATGTTATATTATTATTATTTTAATTATAGATACCCTAAATTGTCTCTCATTTCTTTTTTCTCCTTATTTTTAATAAAAGGTGTTCCTCTCAAATTGGAAAGGAGTTTACAAAAATAAATTGTATTTACAATGACAATATAAGTACTAGTATCTGTATATTCTTTAAATGTTATGATTTTTTTTATTATCATCACCAATTTACCATATATGATATGATATTAGACTTTTTTTTGGAGCCATGATATGATATTAGACTTGTATTTACAAATTTTACAAATATTAAATCTGTCAACTTATTCAAATAGGTTATGATTGAATTAGTATAATGCAGGATATATTTGTTTGAGAGGATTTGATAGGAGACGGAGGGTAACTAGGGGATTGCATCCTAGATTTCATATTTCACCGTCCACTATCTCAAAAATGAGGGCAAGAACCTACCACGGGGAAAATGAGGAGCACTTTACATTATGAGTCCAACATAAATTTGGAAGACATGCTTAGAAATGTGCTGTTTTAAAGAGTCAATGAGAAGAAGTTCTAGCAAACCTATTGATCTCAGTAAGTTTCTGGCATACTGTATTAGGTACATGTATATGTTTAAATTATATAGTCATGATTATGATATATATTATTGATCATTTTTTTTCATGTGGTTTTGTTTCAATATTTATAAAGGTCTACATGTATTCTCGATTTCTTATTTGTTTATGACAAATAGATAATTTGGACAGAATTTTGTAAAGAATTTCTTTCCCAATCTCTAACTTTCTTTTTCTTTTTAAGAGATCATTTAGGAACAATTTAAAATCAATTTATCCTTTTTCTCATCTTTTCTTTTATAAAAATATTTCAAGAACATGACGTCAGTATATGGTAGCTGGTAGCTAGTAGTCTCTCCCCGGTATTTAGAAACTTTTTGTTGATATATGTTTATATGTTAAATTAAGTCTATGCTATCTACAGTAAGTCAGAAGATTAGCTAAGTCAGATGTTCTACAGTATCTATAAGATGTAATCAATGACGTATAGTTCAGCTTATATATAGAACGTAGTCTCTTGTAATTCAAAGTAATATATATGAAAATTTCTCACATTCATCTGTAAATCTCTCTCTGCTATTATATACTTCTAACATGGTATCAGAGAATGTTCTATCATAGGGAAATACATTTACAGAAGCAATTCAAGTTACAGAAGAATCAACCAAAAATTGCAGAAGACTTAAACCAAAAACTGTCCAGAAAATCTTTTTTTTATTCGAATCAAAACCTAAACAAACTTACATATTTGCAAAGAAGAGCTGAAGACAAGACAAACCCAGAAATCCGGTCGCCAGAAACCTCCAAACGCGCTCCCACGCGCCACCAGAAGCTGGCAAACGCCGCCAGACGCGGGCGCGTCTGGCAACTTCCAGTGTTTTTCCGGCAATTCTGTAGAAGGCTTTCTGGCTCGTCTTGTTATTCCGATTCCAGCCGTGGTAACACTTTTCAGCTTTGTGAAGATTTATTTTTCTGATATATAGTTGTATGTATATTTGCATATATATATATATATATATATATATATATATATATATATATATATATATATACGCATCTATATATCTGGGCAGGCTAGTATATAAGCAGTAAATGTTCCCCTTATCATCTATATATCTTGGGTAGTTAAGACTTACTAAGATTTAAGGAGAAAAGGGGGGAATTATTATAATTGTTATTTGAATATTTTATAATGGCGGATACTGGCGACTCCGCAACTTCAAGCAAAAATACTGCTTAAAGTAGCAGTAAAATGGGGTTCCATAGTACTCCATTCGTAAGTCCTAAATTCGATGGGAAAAATTTCCTTGAATGGTCGAAGGCTTGCACGATGGCCCTTAAATCCCATAAATTGATGAAATATATTAATGGGAAAGTCAAGCAACCCCAGGAGAAAAGGAGAAAGATGCAGACTTTGATGATTGGGATTCAGAAAATGCCATGGTATGCTCTTGGTTATCCAACTCTATCGAGATACATATTCGCAAAAGCTATATCTTTATTGACACGGCCGAAGAAGTGTGGAAATCTCTTACCCGGACATATTCCTTTTCTGGAAATGTAGCAAAGCGATTTGAAGTAAATCGGAAAATATGGGCATTGGCTCTAGAAGGTAGAACTCTTGCTCAGTATTACTCAGAGCTGACATCTCTATGGAGTGAATTGGCTCATTACACTATCTTTGAATGCAAAAATGCTGAAGATCAGGAGAAATATCAAAAACTATTGACTGAAGAACGGGTAATGAAATTTCTGGCTGATGAATATGACTCAATTAAGAATCAACTTATCGGACAGATTCCCTTTCCGACTGTTGAGGATGCATATGGCCGTGTTCAATTAGAGGAAATTCGAAAGCAAAGCATGGCACCTATAACTCCCACTGATAGATCTGCACTCATAACTGGAAAAATTCTGCAACCTGAGATGGAAAAAGAGGAGCAGTCACCAGTGGCTCTTATGGGTAAAAGATCTACTCTTCAATGCGATTATTAAGATGAATCACACTCGTGAAAATTGCTTTATCCCACACCCTTACCTAAAAAACAGGGGACGTGGAGGACGCAGCCGAGGTGGCTACCGTGGTGTATCATCCAGAGGTACAGGTAGAAATACGGGTAGAGGCAATCCTTTTAATGTTCATTATGCAGTGTCAGAATATGAGGTGCCTCCTTCCACAGGAACAATGACCCCTTCAGAATTCAACAACTTCCGACAGTTAATGTCCTAGTTGAACACTACTCCATCAACACCCACTGCTAATTCTGCTCATGCAAGTATATCTTGCCACTTTACCTCCGATAAAAGTTCTAATTAATGGATTATTGATTCTGGAGCATCAGCACATATGATTGGAAATTCCAGTTTCCTAGAAACATATACTGGTGAAACAGGCAATATTCGTGTTGCCAATGGAGCTATTGTACCTGTTCATGGACAAGGCACTTCTCACTGCCTTTCATCATCATTGCCGTTATCTGATGTGTTACATGTTCCCTCCTTAACAGCAAACTTATTATCTGTTCAGCGTATTACTGAAAATCTTAATTGTTCAGTAACCTTTTTTTCTTCCCGTTGTATTTCAGGATCTGGCGACAGGCAAGGTCCTTGGCAATGGTAAAGTGGTAGATGGACTTTATGTTATGGAAGGGAATTCTATTTCTCCCTCAACTTATCAGGTGTCATCCAAGTTAAATTCTGCTTTTGTATCTTTGTGTCAGTGGCATAGACGGTTAGGTCATCCGTCTTTTGGTGTTTTAACACATCTATTCCCTGCCTTAATAAAACACTGTAAGAAGGAAGATTTTTTTTGTGAACCATGTGAACTAGCAAAACATAAAAGATCATCTTATCCATCCAGAAATAAAAGAAGTTCTACTTTGTTTTCTATTTTTCATATTGATGTTTGGGGTCCATTTAAGCATCCTACACATGATGGGTATAGATGGTTTGTTGTCTTTGTTGATTGTTATTCTAGGCTCACTTGGGTATGTCTCCTTAAGAAAAAAAGTGAAGTTTTCGAGTGTTTTAAATCTTTTCATCATATGGTACAAACACAGTTTAATGCATCAGTTAAAATTCTTCGGAGTGATAACGGTACTGAATTTGGAGGTCCATTTATATCTTATTTGGATACATGTGGTATAATTCATCAAACTTCGTGTGTCAAAACTTCTCAACAAAATGGGGTAGCCGAAAGAAAAATAGGTCATCTGCAACAGGTTGCTCGGTCGCTTATGTTAACAATGCATGTTCCCAAATATCTTTGGGGAGAGGCAGTCATGACTGCTGCATATCTTATAAACCGTCTTCCCTCTAGTGTTCTCAAATTTAAAACACCGTTGTCTTGTGTTCCTGCACCTTCTTCTCATCCACTACCCCTTCGAGTATTTGGGAGTGTATGTTTTGTTCATAATCATGCTCCCTCTCGGGATAAACTTGATTCTCGGGCACTGCGCTGCGTTTTTATTGGGTATTCACCAACTCAGAAAGGATATAAATGTTATCATCCTTCCTCACATCGCATATTTGTCAGTCATGATGTTACTTTCTGGGAAACCATTTCTTATTTCTCCCCGGGTTCCTCCTCCTTGCTTCAGGGGGAGATAAATCGACACAGTCTTGATAGTAAAGCAACAGATGAGTCACAGTCACTTCCATTTATTAACATACCTATTCCAAACACTAGCTCAAACAGGTCATCTATTCCTCCACATACAAGTAATGAATCAGATGATCTGAATAGGTTGGATATGCCAGATTTAATTACATATTCCAGGCGTAGAAGAAATGATATCACCACTTTACCGCATCCAGAGACCTCTGACCTCGAGACAGATCATGCATCTCCTGTGTTTGAGCCAGAAACTGGTAATACTCTTGATCCTACTCTAGATCTTCCTATTGCTATAAGAAAGGGTGTACGTTCTTGCACTAACCATCCTATCTCGAACTTTGTTTCGTATAAAGCATTATCTCCTTCTTCACTTGCTTTTGTGTCATCTTTGTCTAGTGTTTCTATTCCTCATACTTGGCAGGATGCTTTATGTGAACCTAAATGGATGCCATGATAGAGGAGATGAATGCATTGAAACATAATGGCACTTGGGAGTTAACTCATCTTCCCGCTGGAAGGAAGGTAGTAGGATGCAGATGGGTGTTCACTGTGAAACAGAAACCTAATGGGCTGATTGATA
Source organism: Kitagawia praeruptora (assembly GCA_037693485.1). Taxonomy (NCBI): domain Eukaryota; kingdom Viridiplantae; phylum Streptophyta; class Magnoliopsida; order Apiales; family Apiaceae; genus Kitagawia; species Kitagawia praeruptora. The sequence continues at coordinate 104,613,125 of CM075345.1, forward strand.
GGTACAAAGCAAGACTTGTAGCAAAAGGGTATACACAAACTTACGAGATTGATTATCAGGAAACTTTTGCTCCAGTAGCAAAGATGGCATCCATTCGAATCTTGATATCATGTGCAGCAAATCTTGGATGGGAACTTCAGCAATTGGATGTAAAAAATGCTTTCTTACATGGAGATCTGAAAGAAGAAGTCTACATGGATATTCCACCAGGTTTTTCTACAACTGCAACCATTGGGAAAATATGCAAGCTAAAAAAAACTATTTATGGGTTGAAACAGTCTCCAAGGGATTGGTTTGGCAAATTTCAGAGAGCAATGATTAAATTTGACTACAAACAGAGCAACTCAGATAACACCATGTTCGTGAAACGACGAGATGAAAAAATCACAGTGTTGATTGTTTATGTCGATGATATTGTGATCACCGGCAACGACACATGTGAGATTGCTAATGTTAAACGCAAGCTTGCCTCTGAATTCGAGATGAAAGATTTAGGAAAACTACGGTATTTCCTTGGCATTGAGGTCGCTAGAAGTCCGGGTGGTATCTTCCTCTCACAACGGAAGTATATCCTTGATCTTTTGAATGAAACAGGGATGTTGAGATGTAGACCTGCAGATTCTCCAATAGAAGAAAATCATAAGCTTTGTGGAGATGCTGGTGAAATTGTCAATAAATCTCAATATCAAAGGTTAGTTGGGCGACTAATCTACCTTATACATACAAGGCCTGACATAGCATATGCCGTGGGAATTGTTAGCAAGTACATGCATGATTCTCGCCAACCTCATTTAGATGCAGTTTATATGATATTAAGGTATCTCAAAGCTGCTCCTGGAAAAGGGGTAATGTTTACTAAAAATAATCATCTCAGGGTTGAAAGTTATACAGATGCAGATTGGGCCGGATGTCAAGATGATAGACGTTCGACTTCAGGATATTGTACATTTGTTGGAGGCAATTTGGTTACCTGGCGAAGCAAGAAACAACCTGTGGTTGCCTTATCCAGTGCTGAGGCAGAATATAGAGCTATGGCTAAAGGTGTACGTGAATTATTGTGGATAAGATTGTTTCTAGAAGAATTGGGACTTGCATCCGCTACTCCAATGAAGTTGCATTGTGATAATAAAGCCGCTATTGCCATTGCACATGATCCAGTCCGACATGATCGGACCAAACATATCGAAATTGATCGACACTTCGTAAAAGAGAAGATCAATAATGATAACATTGGTATTCACTTTGTAAGATCGGAGGATCAGATAGCGGACATATTTACCAAAGGTTTAAATCGGAAGATGGTTCATCCACTTATTGGCAAGTTGGGCATGAGTGATATCTATGCATCAACTTGAGGGGAGTGTTAAATTAAGTCTATGCTATCTACAGTAAGTCAGAAGATTAGCCAAGTCAGATGTTCTACAGTATCTATAAGATGTAATCAATGACGTATAGTTCAGCTTATATATAGAACGTAGTCTCTTGTATCTATAAGATGTAATCTCTCACATTCATCTGTAAATCTCTCTCTCTCTGCTATTATATACTCCCTCTGTCCCATCCATTTCTTTACAATTTCCTTTTTGGGCCGTCCCACCATTTCTTTACATTACCCAAAATAGTAAGTTTTAACACTATTACATCCACTACTTCACTTATTTTAACAATATTTTACACTATTTTACCCACTACTTAACTTATTTTAACAATAAAATCACTATTACACCCATTACTTCACTTATTTTAACAATAAAATCACTATTACGTCCACTACCTCATTTATTTTAACAATATTATACCCACTTTACACTCACTATCCTTGACCTCCGTGCCCGGCCGCCATGTAAAGAACTGGCGGAGGGAGTACTTCTAACATTATATGCACACACAAGTTGAGGTCTTGTCAAAGGAGTGCTAGATTTTTAATTATGGGGTGAGATGCAAGATTAAATTTGTTTTCTCATCTTTACTAAATATACCAAAGTCACTTTCTAGGAAATTGGGAATTGGGCTACTTTTACTTGAAGGATTTTAGATAATACTCCGTACAGATTACAGAGTACAAACACAGGAGTCACATCTCCCATTTACCAGGAAGGACGAATCATCATTGTGTTCTGATTTTCTTGTACTTTACAAAGTCTAACAAATGAAACTGTGTTCATCCACTAATTACAAGAAACATCGCAATTTAAAACCCAAGGGACATAGGTCCCCCCATGTGAAAAAACATGATGACTAGGGTTGTTATATATAAAATTTAGTGGGATAGAGGTATGATGTCATCGCCCGTTTCAGTCAAATATATTAAATGAGTCGGTCACTCATTGTAAAATTGATTCAATTTATACATCAGTTTGAAAAATTGTATCATTTAAAAGTTGAAAATTATTATCATTTTAGTCATTTTCGATGATCTTCTTGATACAAGTTTTAAAAATAGTGACTAAATCGATTCATTTTTGCAATAAATGACTCACTTGATATATTTAGATGAAACGAGTGATGCCATTGATATTTATCCCATTTAACAAGTCATTTTCAAGTCATTTTCGGATGAAGAACAAAATTCAACAAATTATATTCATGCTAGGAAAACTTTATGTTTCGGATGTACAAACATAAGAAAACCCAAAACATGCATGGTAATTGGTACGTACTACTACAAAGGCATGGCGAAGCTATTGAGTAGTAGTAATTGTTCCCTTAGGGGTTAAATTTGAGACGGTGACTTCGCCATATGGCCCTCACCTGAGCTTGGCCCCAACTGCAGATCATAGGTACATCTTGCACCTCCAGGTACCTAACGCAAGTAAGCTCTTTTAGCTCGTCACGAACACAAGCCACCACTCGTAGCTGCCTGGGCCTTACATTCCCTAATATTTCTATCTTCACTTTCCAAGGTAGATCCATTAACCTCCAAGTTATTGTCGTCGGACCTGGTCTACGCCTTTTCTTCAACCAGAGTCTGCATACTTGAGTAATCTTCTTCTATCCGAAGCCTTTTGTTTGCAGGAGGCAACTACATACTCAGCTTCGTCTGGAGCTGATCCGTAATGGTCAAAGGAAATTGGAATTGGCGCCTTACACTTGTGTGTTATGAATTTCACAAGATTAGTAGGCTACATCGTGTTTTTTTTTTAGGAAATTTTCATTCTACTTTATTCTTATAAATTGAATTCTACATTAGATTATTTATATATCTCACGATATACGGAAGTCCACATATTTGGTCCCTACTTCAAGACGGAGTTGTAATTTTATTTTATTTTTTTGTTTTTTTTAAAAATACCCATGTTGCAGATTTTTTTCAAAAATATGGTTGCAATCTTTGCAATCCCAAATATTGGTTTGCAACATTTGCAACCTGATCTACAACTTTAGGTAATATTTTTGAAAAGTTGGTATTCTCCTGAATATCCCTTCCTTTTATTCCTACTTACGTTACAAACTCAAACACATTAAATATAACTTGAAAGTAGAGGTGATCACAAGTCAAATTCAACTTACAGTAAAACCTCGCTCCATAAATTAATAATTCATCATAAATTAGTATTTTCGATACAAATTGTTGGTTCCAACATAATAGCGATAATATATACTCCCCGTCCCATTTTATGTGGATCTTATTCCTTTTTGGGACGTCCCAAAAATAATGAACCTATTATACTTGCTATTTTTGAACACTACTTTTCACTATTACACCATTTATTTCTCTATTTTATACTCTTTTTTTTATTAAATAAACACTATTACACCCACTACTTTCCTTCACTATCTCAAATCTATTATTAAATATTAATAGATCCCACCACTTTACCCACTTTTCAACTAACTTTACTCTTTTTTCACTAATTTTTCTTAATCCCCGTGAAAGTTAAACCAGATCACATATTGTTGTTGGACAGAGGGAATATTAAATCTCAATTAATTAATTATCTCGATAAAATAATAAAATTTATTGATCTCAATGATATTAATTTATAAAGGTTTTAGTGTAATTGTTAATAAAGTAAAATTTTACTTTGTGCAGTAGTGAGATATTACAATTTACCTTGTCTCTTTTGCAAATGAGGGTATTTAATACAATCATCAATGTTTTTGGGACGCGTTATGCTTTTACAAGGTTTTATTGCGCAAATAAAAATAGTTTATTATAAATTGAATTGTTTATTTTTATAATTTATATTCTATATATTTAAATCAAATACTATTTCCCATTTTTAAAATTTGAATCATATTAAAGTTTATAATTATATTTATTTTCTACTAACTAAAAGTAATATATAAAACATTTAAGTCTAATGTGATATATAATATTAAATTATGAACCGAAAAAAGTGTGAACAATATCAAAGAAAAACTTTTGAAATTAAAATAAAGAGTACTGTTGAAGTCTCAAAACTAACAAATAAAAGCTTACCACATGAAAAAATCGATAACAATTAAAAATTAATAAATTAATTTTATGATAACATATTTTTTAAAATTGAAATCATATTTAACTATGTAATTATATTTATTTTCTATTATCTAAAGTAATATATAAAATATTTAAGCCTTATGTGATATATAATATTAAATTCTGAACCCAAAAAAATGTGAACAACATTAAAGAAAAACTTTTGAGATTAAAATAAAAAGTAACGTTGAACTCCCAAAACTAACTAATAAAAGCTTATCATAACATAAAAAAATCAATAATAATTAAAAATTAATAAATTAATATTATAATAACATATTTCCTTCATTTCATATTAGTAATTTTGTTTTAACCAATCAAGCATTAAATTGATCTAATTTTAACAACCAACTAAACATATAATAATAATAATAATAATAATAATAATAATAATAATAATAATAATAATAATAATAATAATAAAAAATTGAAAATGGATATTGAAAAAGTAACTAATTGCAAATAATATGATATAAGAAAATTGAAATTTTTTCTTGGATAGGCAATAAATTAAACTCATTAAAAAGTTCACCCATATTCTTATATCACTAGCATTAATAATTTCCACACATAAAATGTCTAAATATAATAATTGATAACTGTGCAAAAAAATTGTGTAATATAAGAAAAATTATATATGTAAACTAGTTAATAATAACTTCTTAAATTTTCAATTAAATAAATATGTTGAACTTTATTTATTTTACATGCATGTGACTGTTATTTTGTATTACACTGAAATAGGTAAAAATTAAAAATTAACTTAAAATTTTGATAATAATGTTGTCTAGTATATATATATTTGACATTTAATTATTTTACACACATTTCAAAATAATTTGACTATATAATTAAAATAATTATTTAAATCGAAAAAGAAATATTGTGATCTGATATTTTTTAGATCTTCGTTGCGAATATTGATAAGGCGACAAGCTCAAATAAGGAATATTAGAGAATTAATATTTTTTAGAGAACTCGTGCTACATTTAAAAACGATTCGTGTTATTCGAAAAAGAGTTCTGTCTTCGCACTTAAAATATTTTCACTTCTTAGAAAAGACGTCTTATACTCAAGTATATTAATATTCAGTGAAAAAATAATAATACTTATCCTTATCTCGTGCCAGAAATATTTAAAGTAATCTTTTCTCCCGTTTCGTAATTATATCATATTTCGGAGAAAATTATTCTATTCGCTCCAAAATATTTCCTACTCTCTCAATATATTTTATATATTAGAAAATACATTCTAAGTATTTATTCTAGTCAAAACATTGGTCAAAAGATTTATCTATTTCAAGAAAAGACCAATCGTATTTTATTCGGAACCGAAAGCTGATTTAATCGTTTTAAATCCAAATAAAATACTTCCACTTGCTAGAATGACTTGAAACTTGAGATTTATCATTTAAATACTATTTCATATGCATGGTTAAAGTTTCGTAATTTTTCGGGAATTTTGGTCTGGACACGTAAACTGAGGTAATAAGTCAACAGTTGACCACGTTTGACCAAGTCAACCTTGACCAAAATTGACCAAACTTTCCAGAATATTATTTTATAATATTCCCAAGCGTTCCATAATTTTAGAATTATTTATTGGGTAGTTTCGTATTTTTTGGGTATTTAATTAACGATACATGTTACGTATTTAATCGTTAATTGATACGAGTACGATACAATATAAAAACACAGCAGATTTCTAATACCAAATCCACTTCAAAGAAACACAAAACCACCCCCAACTAACACAAACCACTTGCCATGTCATCAATCCAAGTGAAATCAATCTCAACCATTCATTTTCATTCAATCCTAACCATTCCTTCCACCCAACTCTCTCTATAAATTAAACCCCTCATCCACCCATTTCAAAACAAGCTAAGAGCCAAATACATGCTGGGAATTTAGAAGTAGAACACACTTTCATATTTATAATATCTCTCTTCATCTACTTCATCTCAAAAACCTTCTCTCTCCCAAATATATATCAATATATACAAGGTTTTTGATACACCAAGCTTAGTTCCACCCAACCAAGCTTAGTCCACCCAAGCAAGATCATCTACCACCACTTTCCGGCCTCCCGAAGGGCTGCCCAAGTTCGTCCACCGTCCAAAATCCGGCCGAACCTCCGGCGAATTTTTTCAGCGAACTTTTTCCGGCGACCTTTGAAAGTGGTAAATTTTAGCTTCGTCTTTGTGTTTATATTTGAGATTTGTGCTTAACTTCTCTACTTCATCTTAATCTCTATTCTTGGATCTATATAAAGATTCCAAAAGTCTCTTTATAAAAGAGAACCACAATATAAACACAAGTTCAACTCATATATCTCTATTGCAATATATTTTAGCAAAGAGTTGAACCAAGTACTTGATCTTTGAAAAGAAACGTTGTATTACAAGAAAGATCATATCAAAGTACTTAATCTCAAAAGTTGTGAGATTATTCAAAGTTGTAACAATATTCATTTCGTTCGGATTCCCAACTAACATCTTTAGTGTTTCGTGGGATATTCAAATAACAAAATACTTCATACAACTTAAAACTTCTTATAAGAGCACAAGTTTAGCCACTTATTTATCGCACTTACTTTACTTGTCGTGGCCATAAACTTATTTAGTGCAAGAAGTTAAAAAAAGATTATACTTTGACATTGTATTTAGTCAAACGGAAGTATACATCTTAAAAGCCTTAAGCCTATTAGCTTAACGGACTTTATACATCAACAAACTCCGAGTTATATTTATTTAATCTCGTCTTAACGGAGTATTGTTATTAAAGTATTCTTAGATTTAAACGATCTATCAAAAGAAAGATTACTACTTCTAAAGAGCACAAGCTAGCCACTTGTTTCACGCACTAATTTAACGCATAATAGCGGTCATCGTTTTATCCTATAGATAAGCGAGTTACTTTATCGTTTCGTGTGGCTAAAAAGTTGATTCGTGCTAGAAGTTATAATTATACCTCGACATTGTATTAGTCGAATAAAGGTATACAATTTGAAGCCTTAAAGCACTATAGCTTTTAAACAAGGTCTTCCAATATTACTCCATCATTATTTATATCTATCGGGAGTAAATAAAAGTATACTTTGATCCTAATTTAATATCAAAGAAAGTATACTTACAATATAACTTAATATTCCTTTACGAATATTAAAGTTACATCCTTGGACTTAGTACCGTAACATACTAGTCCATCTTATATTTTATTCATCATATTTGTTTCGTAGATATTGTTGTCTAACTTTTGTAGTGAGGTGAAGTTGAAGTGATGTGATTCTCATTCTAAGACCCAAGTCCTAGGCACTAGCGGGGAGTTAGTGGCCTTTGCACCGTGAAGAAGAGTAAAGACCCAAGACCTATCATCTAAGACCCAAGACCGACAAAAGCCAAGAATCAATAGTCTACACCAAGGTTCTACATCAACTTTGAAGAAGTAGCGGGGAGTTGCTGTCTAAGATAAGTTGTGTAGGTTTTACAACGACTTTGAGGTGGTAACGGGTAGTTACGCACCAAGACGAGTCTTGTATTTGTTTGCATTTATTTTGAGGTGGTAACGGGTAGTTACGCATCAATATAAATATTTGTGGGGTTGTAAAGGCTTCCCCGCTTACTAAAGGAGCGAGTTTATTTTTAAGGGAAAATCTCGAGTCCGGAGAGGAGCTCGGGGACTGAAGTAGGGGTGAGTGAATCCGTTAGGGGTTGCGCCTTCGCGAACTAGGATAAAATCTCATGCGTGGTACTTTCTTTACTTGTCGTTTATTTTCCGCACTTATAAACTGCTAACGACTCGATAAAATATTTTAAAAAGGGAAAAATATTTTAAAACGCCATAATATTTTTTAAATTGGTAATTAAGCTATTCAACCCCCCTTCTAGCTTAATATAGCCCTCTTACGGGACCTATCATAGTATATATAGATAATTTAGTTTTTTTGTAAATTTTTTTTAGAGATATTTACAGAAATACATAAGATTTTAACAATTCTTTCCAATTTTACTACCATCCAACTATCATTTCACTTCTATAAAATCATTTTTTTAAAAATACTACCTCATTATAATTTTATGTTTTCAATATTCCAAAAATACTACCATCCTCAATTGCAACTTTTGCAACCTCATTTGCAACTTCGATGCTACAAATTTCTGATTGCAAGTTCATATATATATATATATATATATAGGCAAATGATCAAAAGAGAACTCTTTTTTTGAAGAAAACTAAGGTACTAATTCTAACCATTGGATGTATTATAATCAATGGCCCCGCCAGGGGCACCCACACACTAATCAAATACACCCTCACACACACAATCCCACCTAATCCCCTCCGTTTTTAATTTGATTTTTCCCGTCAATCGGTGATATTTTTTTAAAATCTAATTTCACCACATTTTTCTCCATCTCCCAACGATCAGTTTGAATACCATATGTGCTATATTTTAATTTAGTTTTCTAAGTTCTCCTTTTAAAGGGGTTTTCTCTAGATCCCTACTCTATATATATATATATATATATATATATATATATATATTCCAAAAAACTGGTCGAAAATGACATATGAAAACAGGAACTTGCAATCAGAAATTCGTAGCATCTCAGTTGCAAATGAGGTTGCAAGGCCCCGCCAGGGGCACTCATAATTTTTGAATTTGGGTTGTAAGGCCCCGCCAGGGGCACTCCTAATTGATGGATTTCTGATTTGCAACTTTCAGTTTTCAGGTGCAACTTTTGCAACCTCAGTTGCAACTTTTGGAACTGAGGTTGCAACTGAGGTTTGCAACCTCAAACCTCAGTTGCAACTTTTGCAACCTCAGTTCCAAAAGTTGCAACTGAGGTTGCAAATTGAAAGTTGCAAATCAGAAATCCGTGCTCCTGGAGGGGCCTTGCAACACAAATCCACCAATTATGAGTGCCCCTGACGGGATCTTGCAACCTCATTTGCAATTGAGATGCTACGAATTTCTGATTGCAAGTTCTAGTTTTCTAGTCGAAAATGACATCTGAACCCCGGAACTTGCAATCAGAAATTTGTAGCATCGAAGTTGCAAATGAGGTTGCAAAAGTTACAATTCAGGAAGATAGTATTTTTGGAATTTTGAAAACAAGGTCGGTATTTTTAGAATTTTAGAAAGGTTGGTAGTATATATTTAAAAATCTAATAGTTAACATGGGTAGTTTTGAAACTATCCCTTTTTTAATGTATTTTAATTTATTTTTCATTCCCTTAAAATAGTATAGTATAGTTTTTTGTAAAATAAAATTTTATATGTATTTTAATTTATTTATTTTTCATTTTTGGAAGGTGTTAACAATCTTTTTGGTAAGGTGTTAACCAACCGACCAACCAACCAACCATTATACCCTGTTTCGCTTATAATAGTATAGTATAAATAGATTAGCGACCCACAAATATAGTAGTGCTAGGTACCCCAAATTGGTTCCAAAAAAAATCCCGAATGATGTGGCATGAATGAGTTGACAATATGAACGATTTTAATTAGTGAGATTAATGTGACTTTGGCGGATCCATTATAGATATAGACAATCAGGAAATGACATGTGTAATTTGGAAAAAAGTTTGGAAACCAATTCGGGGAACCTAGCATTTTCCCATTTAAAAATATGAATAATTGATTAGTATACTCCAAAATCGGAGATAATACATACATAGATTAGTAAGCCAATTAACTACTCCCATTAGGAAATACATTAACCTTAATTATCAGAATAGTAATCTGACTTTAAAACAAAAAATCCTATAAATATAGCCATATGAATGAAGCCCGGCCTTCCCAAATTTTAAAAATTCAGTATTCAATTGTTACAAGCATCCTACGTCCGCCCGCTCGCTCATCGAATTTAATTAGCTAAGTTTTATAGATTTCGTGAGCCAGGATGTCTAAATTATTTCGTCAAGAATGCACGAAAGGCTTTGGATTTTACCCGAATTCGAAAACGAACGAACTTTGTTCAGTTTGTTACAAGAAGATGAAGGACGATGAAGACGAAAAATTCATGGTCGCAATGGATAGGTTGTTTGGAAGAAAAAGAACAAGCAACGAAGAAGAGAAGGTAATATGCATGTGTTGCAACAAAAGAATTAAGTTTTTAGGGTTTGAATGTCGTTGTGGAGGTATGTTTTGTAAAAATCATCGTTTACCGGAAGAACATAGCTGCTGCTTTGATTACAAAGCTGTTGGTCGTTTCGCTTTAGCCAAGCAAAACCCAGTTGTCAGGAAGGATAAGCTCCAGTGTAGGATCTAAGATTTTGTTTAATGAAAATATGCAAGAGTACATGCGTTTGTATATGTTGAAACTAGTGATTGTAAGTTTGTAACCCATTACCTTCACTCCATTAGTATTATTATTATATACCGTCGATAATTCTGAATGATTTATGTCTATTGTCTGGGAATAAATCGAACCAATAGTTTTCAAAAATAAAAAGAAAAGAAGAAATAATCGAACCCATATATTGTTCCTGAGGACTCTGTACTCAATCATTATCTTTATCAAATCGGAGCACAACACAAAATTTTCCAGCTTGACTATTCATATTAAACACAAACTGTTAGCGAGCACTTAAAACTGAGTGACTTTGAATGGCTGCACATAGTTCAAAGCCATAGTTCAAATCGAAAAAGGTTAATTTTTTAAAAACCCGAACTAATTGGATTAAATAAGGGTTTAATAAATTTTAACCCTTATCCAATTTAACCAACCGTTTACATAAAATGCAGATTTTTTTGCATATTATGTATACTAGCTTATAGCCCGTGCAAAGCGCGGGTTACTTTTAATTTTTTATAATATAATATAATATTATAAATATTAATTTAAATATGTTATTGATTCGAACCTTACATCTTTATATATAATAATTTGAGATAATACTCCCTCCGTCCCTTTTGATTGTTAACATTTCACTTTTTCAAAACTTTCTGGCACGCATTTTAAGGTGCATTTTAAGGATAGTTAAATAACTTTTTTTTAAAATTTTCTTTTTCTGTATAAAAATTTAATGTTTAAATTTTTATACAGAAAAAAAAATTTTAAAAAAAAAGTTATTTAACTATCCTTAAAATGCACCTTAAAATGCGTGCCAGAAAGTTTTGAAAAAGTGAAATGTTAACAATCAAAAGGGACGGAGGGAGTAACTAAAATACCCTATTTTTATGAAGGTTTGGCCCGATTTGCCCATTGTCGGGATTTTGGTCTTATATACCCGCACAACACGTACACGAAGTCACGAACACCCAATGCTCGAATATATACTTACAAACATAACATGTAGATAGATTCAACAACTTTTTTCATATCTCCAATCATAAAAAGTAATTGACATCCACGAATTTCACCCGTCTCTTCTCTCTTGTCATCGCTAAGTCGCAACCACCAGCAAAAGCTAAAACAATATCCAGGGATTAAGGTAATACACGATTCTATAATCACCGTATCAAGTGGATACGTTTCCCTGATAAGTGTATTACATGGACACGGGATTGGTGCTTGCATATTGGGTCAAATGATACTATGCTTGTTCAAAGGATACGCTTTTGAAAATAGATATAGTATATACGTACGTCCTTTCTGTTGGCGCATCAAGTGATACGAGAAGAGAGGAGCCATGGTGGTCCCCCCCGGACCGCCCGGATCCCACGAGTGAATCGAAAGTTGGATCTACATTGGATCTCACCTGAATCGCCCCATCTATGTCTTTGTAGATGGCGTGTTCAGTCAGCAGTTTGGGCCACACTTTTTCAATCTCAGTAAATCGGGCAATTTTAAACGAAAAAAGGGTAAACAGGGCCTTTACCCTAATAATTTTTAGTATTAAATATAAATTAATACGTTATTGGCGGGAATCGAACCTTGAACCTCTGCATATAACAACTTTTAGTATTGTTATATCTAACGGTCATGATCTATTTGAGTTGCTGATCTAACGGTGATAAATGAGGGATAACCAAAAATGACAAAAATGGGGATAACCAAAAAAGGGGTAACCAACTACAAATTATACCCCCTTTTGCTTATTATAATATAGTATAGATTTTCTACAAATTTCTGCACTCTATACATTTTCTGTACTACATATAAATTTTCTGCAATACTTTCTGTAATATTCTGCAACACTTTTTGACTTCTGTAATACTTTCTGGCTTTTGCAATATTTTCTGCAAAATGCAAAATTTTTTGCAATTGCAATTTTTTTTGCAAGGGTCAAAATTTGACGAAATCCAACCCAGCCCTACTCATGTAGTGCCCTACTTTAAATTCGTAAACTAAGAGCATCTTCAAGGCTAACAATCTGTTAGCTATAATAGTGACATGACAGTGTTTTTAATTAATAGCTATTTTTTTTTCTTCTCTAACCATGCACACTGTTAAGTAAATTTTTAGATAATGGGTTTCACATCTTCTATATTTGGCTAATGTATATGAATTATAGATAATATCTAAAATCCACATTATCCACTCATATCATAACACATCATCAATTTCATATAATTTTTTTATATTTATTAATAAAGCTAATTATTTTAAAATATAGCTAACAATTATAACTAACACCCTTGGAGTTTAACTCCTTACAGTTCAACAAAATTTTAGATAATCATTATATAGCTAATGATTTTAGCTATTATCGTTGGTGATCTCTAATACGTACTAGAGAAGCAAATTTTTTAATCCGAGTCAAACTAGAAATTACAAAACCAACTCCAGAACTTGGTTCGCTTGACTAATGTTATTAGACAAAAGTTGAGTTGGTACTCCACAACCTTATGCATCAAATTTAGGTTTTGAGTTCGAACGCTAGTTAAACTTCTTTCAAGTATTAGATTTGGGAAAACAAATTATTTTATCAAATTTATTTTTTTTTTCCAAAGAAAAAAAAAGTTTATCTTTTTTGTATTTAGAGTAGATTCAATGATTGTGCTAAAATACATATCATTGTTCTTATATTTTGAAATTAAAAAATAAATTTTGATGTTAAAATAAAATTTATGCTTCAATGAATAGTTTCAAAATTACACTAAAATTTTTTAAATAAAATTATATTTTTACAACATAATTTTTAAATGTGTACAATTTAATAATTCATTTTTCTTTTTCATACTCACGTAACAATTATTGTTAACATATAATATAAGATCCGTATAAAAGCCTTCCTCTAACACCTTAAGGTTTTAGATGAGTTGGTTACTTAACTTGGTATCAGACTAACCTACGATCCTTATTCAATCTTTCCCTTTCACCATGTTAAGTAACCAACTCATCTAAAACCTTAAGGTGTTAGAGGAAGGCTTTTATACGGATCTTATATTATATGTTAACAATTATATCAACATAGACATTTGCTTTTATAGATAGCGCACCATTGCACCAATTACATCACTTTTACTATTTTGCATCCATAATTCCATATTGTCTATTGTCTAGTACTAAAATTGTATTTTTTTTAAATGGTGTTGTATTATAACAATTGTATCACTTTTAACATCATAATTGGACTTATTGTTAGAATGAGGAAAAAAATATTTAAATAAATTAATATTTTGTCATTATTACATAATCGAGATTCAAATGTACTAAAATGTTTTATTAAAAATTTTCATTTCAATTTGTTTGTAACTCGAATGAAATAGAATCCTAATTAAGATATCTTATTAGATTAGAAATATTTCATATGATGCAACTGAATCGATAATTCAAATATTGTTTATTTTGAACAATTTTTTTTAAAAATAACCAGGAGTAAGCTGGAATAGGAATGGATTGTGATCCTTGCCTTGGTACGATGAAGATGCTACATTACTAGAACTACTTTTTTTTTTTGACCACTGAGTTGGGAAAACCAACCCAGAAAGCACTAAGCACAGAGAAAATCATTCCTCAGGATAGAGAATAAACAATCAGGGAATCAAACACCAACTAAGCGGCAGAATCTTCCTTAGAGCTTCTTTAGCAACCCAATGAGCAGCAACATTGCAATGGCGAGGCACAAATGAGAGTTTTATATGAAAATCAGTCACCATTATCTTGATATCTTTAATAAGAACCACAGAATCCCATGGCGGTGTAGCCTCACTCGTACACAAAAAAACAACCATTTTGCAGTCTGATTCAACGGATGCTGCTGCCGTATAAGTAAACAGGCTTCGCGAATTGCTAAGATCTCAGATTGAAGAGGAGAGCTAGCTAGAACACAACCTCCTCTACCATCCACAGGCTTTCCATCAGAGTTTCTGCCAATAACACCAATAGCCGCAGCGCCTCGCTTGAAAGAACCATCACAATTAAACTTCACCAAATTTACAGGGGGGATTCACTGCAGTGAAGGATAGTGAAGGATTGTTAACAGAGCTACGAGACTCCGGGCTAGAAGATTGGAATAACGATAAATATTCTGATTGAGCACGTGAACTAGCCTTTAAAACCGAAAAAGGACAGATCAGAACTTTTTCAAAAACAAACTTATTCCTCGCTATCCAAATAGACCAGGCAACAAAAACAAAATTTGAAAGAAGATGAATACGATCTCTTCTAGTATCCAGCTTTGAAACTAGAGATAATAACCATTGTATTATAGTATAAGCATATGCAGAAGGTGGATTAAGCGCCAGAGGACAAGAAAACCAAATCGGACGAGTACATTGGCACTCAAAAAACATATGCTCAACAGATTCAATATTATCTAAATATATCGGACAAAATGGAGAATGAGAACATTTTCTACGGAAAAGATTATCCCGAGTAGCTAAGGCATTAGAGCATAATCTCCACATAAATTTTTTTAATTTAGGTAGTGTAGAAATAGACCATATGTGATTCCAAAAAGATTTATTAGGAACCAAAGATGAAGAAGCTTGATAATAAGAAAGATCAGACATAAGCAAACTTTCTTTATCCAATTTTAGAGCTACATAATACCCAGACTTGACTGTATAATTACCTTTGGAATTATAATGCCGCACCAAACGATCATGAGCGCCAGTGAAGCTAAGAGGGATGGATAAAATATCTGAGATGGCTTTAGTAGAAACATGATCCTCCAATTTACTAGTATTCCATCTTCCACCAGTAATGAAGTCAGCTACAAACGAATCTGAATTGAAGGTGCCTTTTGCATCACGAACAAAATTTTTTGGAGAATTAGGAACCCATCGATCACACCAAAAATTTATACTTTCTCCATTACCAACTTGCCAACGGACACCCGCCAATAAAACATCATTGCCTCTCAATAAGCTATTCCAAATCCACGAAGCTCTCGGACCTTTTTTTGCATTCATAAAATTATCTCGAGGGAAATAAATACCTTTCAAAACTCCCGCCCAAAAAGAGGAAGGATTTAAAACAAGCAGCCAACATTGCTTAGCTAGTAAAGCTAGATTAAAAGCCTTTAGGTCTCAGAACCCCATCCGTCCTTCAGATTTTGAAGAAGATAAAATATCCCACTTCCTCAAATGAATAGTCATGCTAGCTGGATCTCCTCCCTACCAGAAATTACGCACCACCATCATGATTTTATTTATAAGTCTTTGAGGAAGAAGGAAACAACTCATCGAATAAGATGGAATACCCTGAACAACAACTTTTATGAGAGTTTCTCGTCCAGCTTGAGATAAAGGCTTCTACTTCCAGCCTTGCATCTTTTTAAGAGCTCTTTCAAAAATGTAATTAAACAATTCTGATTTATTCTTACCGCATATAGCAGGAACTCCCAAATATTTACCTTTTTCAAAAGATTCTGGGATCTTCAAAACCTCAACAATTTTATACTTGAGATCGCTTGATGTATTTGGACTGAAAATTATTGAGGATTTGTTGAAATTGATTTGCTGACCCGAAGCTTCACAATACTCCTCAAGCAAACAAAATAATTTAGAAGCTACCACCTCATTAGCATGGAGAAAGAGCAAAGAATCGTCCACAAATAAAATATGAGATACCTCTGGACAATGACGAACCATCTTAACACCATTAAGCGAGCCATCCTGAATTGCAATCAAAAGAGACCGAGAGAGAACATCTGCCACTAAAAGGAAAAGATAAGGAGAGATAGGATCTCCTTGCCTAATACCTTTTTTCGGCTTTAAATAGAAATCTTTTTCATCATTAACCAAAAATTCCAACGATGTAGTTGAAATACACTGAAAGATCCAATTCTGCCATCTAGCATCAAATCCCATCTTATTCATTATAGCCAAGAGGAAATCCTTGACATCCAGAGATGGAGACAAATTACTAGTAATGAAAAAATCCTTGACATCCAAGCACACCTGAGGGCCAAAAATATCCCAATATTTACGAAAAAAGAAGCCGGGGAAACCATCTTTGCCGGGCGCTTTTAGAGGACCAAGATTATTGACAGCTAACAAAATTTCTACATGTGACACTTCGTTGCATAAAGACTGATTCATATCTTCAGATATCAGCGTTGGAATTAAGGATGTCAATCGAGAAAAATCCCTATTCCCAGAAGATTGGAAAATAGCAGAAAAGTGATTTCTGGAAGCTTCTTTTAACTCCGAAACATCAGATATCCAGCCACCATTTTCATTGCGAAGCTTGAAAACTCTATTCTTTTGCTTATGATAAAAAGCAGTAAGATGGAAGAAATGAGTGTTTGCATCACCATAATTAATCCAGTTAAGTCTTGCACGTTGATGCCAATACATTTCCGCCCTAATTGATAACTCATCAATTTGCTCCAAAATTTGATGTTGTAACCTGCTATTAGCCTCAATGGGAGGAAGATTTTGAACAACTCTAAGCCGATCAGTTAAAGATTTAATGAGAAATTTATTATTCCCAAAACATTCTTTGCTCCATTTAGCAAGATGAGAGCTTCAAGATTGAAGATTAGCCAGTAAATCATCAGCAGGAGTAGGACAAGCATTACCTTGCTTCCAATTGATTCTTATAATAGCTTCACATTGATCAGAACGAGTCCACATCGTTTCAAAACGAAATCTTTTATGAGAAAATTTTCGGGGCTCAGTATTTAGAAGCTGAGGTGTATGATCGCTGCCAATGAGAGGTTCATGAGAAAGCAAACAAAGAGGATACAATTCCAACCAAAAAGCATTAACCAAAACACGATCAATTCTTTCTCTAATGTTGTGAGATTCCTCCCTGTTATTCATCCATGTATAATTGATTCCTTTAAAAGGAATTTCCAAAAGATTCGCACTATCAATGAAACCTTGCAGCTCCTCAATACATCTAGAAATATCCGAATTCCCTCCAGTTTTATCAGCAACTTCTCCTACCACATTGAAATCACCCATGACTATAGCCGGAGCAGAAATTGAGCTTATATCTTGACTAATATCAGCCCAAAAAATACTTCTGATTTGATAATTGTTGGAACCATAAATAAAGAAAGCATGCCACTGTAAGTTACTTTGAGGAAACGATATTACTGCTCTGATAAGATTATGATTCACAACAGAAACCAAAATATTAATAGAATCGAGCCACCACATAGCCAAACCACTAGATTGTCCTACCAGATCAACTAAAAAGCATTAGGCATATTCACTGTACGACGTATCATTTCTAGCTTCCTCTTTTTATTTTTTGTCTCCATAACAAAAATCATTGTGGGACGATGGACTCTAATCAGTCCTCTTAAGTTCGAAACTGTCCGGGGTCGACCCACTTCCTGACAGTTCCATGATAAAATCAACATTGATCGTGTGGCTGATTGTGGATAGCCACCACACCCATTAATTTATCAACCAAATCTCCAGAAGTATCCTCAGTAACTTGTACCTCAACTAGGCCAGATTTCTCTGAGATAGCTTGCGATCTTCTCCTAGTAACAGATACCTCAAACTTTTGGTTTTTCCGAGTAAAAATAGATTTAAATCTTCTAATACTCCTGCGTTTTGTACTACCTGCAGAAGGAGGAGGTAGAAGGCGATGCGCTAAATTATCCCCCTGACAAAACTTGACACCTTTTGATCTTTTAAATGGCCTTGACTCTTCAAGATTATCCTCTAAGGTTTTGCGCTTGATGGACAGATTTGAAAGAGCATTATCTAGATCAGCTTGACTTATAGAAAATGATAAATTTCTTGCGAGCGGGCTCATCCCATTACATATATCGATAATAGTAGGTGGACAATGATTGAGAATAGGGCTGCACAAAGGTCCAAAACTGGACCGGACCGAAGACCGGATTTTATTGAATTCATGGACCGGGGACCGGACCGGTCATAACCGGTCTTTCGGACAGGACCGGACCGGAACCGGACCGGTTTGGACTAGTTAGTTAATATTTTATGAAAAAAAATTAATTTTTATAATTTAATTTTCATTCTTTGTTGATATATGAATTACTTGGTAAGTTAATTTAAATTTAAAAATAAGTAAATGTCATATTATTTGTAAAGTAACATTAATTTGGAAACGTAATTATAAATTATACTCCCTCCGTCCCATTTATTTTGTCACTTAGACCAAATTTTGGTCAATTTGACCAATTTTATAACAAGAATTACTTATATTATATGATTATTATAATTTTTCAAAAAATTACTATCACAAAGTACACTTATCATATTACAATATCCAACCTTTAAATTTATGAAAACATAGATAATTAAATTATTATTTAAGGTCAAAATTTTATCAGTTTGACCAAGAAAGTCAAATGAGGCCAAAATAAATGGGACGGAGGGAGTATATAGTATGAAATATGAAATTTAATCATTTATATTATAGTGTTTATATATACTATTTCATAAATTTATTATTTACCAATTTGGATCACTAAAATATGTTATGTGTGAATATTTAATCATTAAACTATATAATTTAAAAGACAAAATAGTGTAAAATTAACTATATACATAAAATCCGGTCCGATCCGGTCCGGACCGGGTGTTTTCAGGGTTTGGACCGGACCGGACCGAAGACCAGATTTTTTTGATTTTATGGACCGGGGACCGGACCGGTTATATTCGGTCTGGTCCGGTCCTTGGACCGGTAGACCCAATCTGGTCTAATTGAGAACGTCCGGCGGCTCTGTAACATAATAAGGTGGCCCATCAAATAATACAATTTTAGATGGTCTTCCAGATGGAAGTGTGTCATCTTTCCTCTGAACGAGCTCCTTATCGTGCATTGATACACCTTCTGAAGATTTTTCTTTAACCCCCTGAATAGACTCTGTAGACTTAACATTTATGTCACTAAGAAATTGTTTTGCTTCCTTTCCGAGATTTGTAGAAGGTACAATTTTAAGCCTTTCAGACCGTGCATTATCATTTCTTTGGCGCTCAGAATCTTTATTTGCATATTGAATCTTCCTGATACCTGTAACTCGAAGCCATGGACCATAATCTCCTGTATGTTCTCTTCCTTCCTTATTTTTACAACTATCTTCATCATGCCCAATACGACCACATTCATAACAGAACTTAGAAAGCCTTTCATACTTAAACTCAATCCACAAATCTGATAGACCTTCCCTTTTCAAAAGAAACCCCGGCACCAAAGAGTTTTTAATATCCAACTCCACTCTAAATCTAAGAAAACTTCTATTTAACTGTATACCATCACCCATACAATCACTCTCGACCAAACGACCAATTTTAGCAGCTAAGTCCTCTGCAACAACCTTATTCATTCTTCCCAAAGGTAAACCATGTGCTTGTACCCAGAACTGAACTAAGGAAAAATCAATTTCTGTCAGAGATAAATTAGGATTCCAAAACGCAAGAGCAAGAAGATTTCCCATGACTGACCAAGGACTCTCTTCTAATATTTTATATCTATCCTCTTGAGTTGTGAAACAGAATAAAAACAGATTATGCTCCCAAGGATTTATAACAAAAGGGGATTTTGTTTTCCATGCTCCTTTGATAATATTAACTACTCCTTGCTTATTTACAGTACGATTCCCAGACCAAACCTTCCCGATCGATTAAACATAATTCCGGTGATTGCGGATGTTGATTTTTCTGGAATTCCATAGTCTACTAAATAACAGAGATATATAAACAGTGGAATTAACAATTAAACTCACCTTAATTAGCACCAAGGCACAGGCTCTGAAAAGAGAGAAGCTCTGATTGAAGAGAGAGCACTGACTATGCGGGAGAAAGCACCGACTATGCGGAGAGATTTGCCATTGGGTATCTTTTTCAAAACATCAAATTATTAAAGCCCTGTTTTACTAGAACCACTTTGAGATTACTATATTTGAAGTTTTGAGATCTTGGTGGTGAGTAAAGGACAAGTATTTTCCCACTCAGTCTCTGACACCTCTCTCGATATTTGTTGCACGGTAACAGGAGGGAAAGTAAATCTTTGTGTTGTGCATTTTTCTTTTACCATCTTCAACATCAACTTATTCAAGCAATGCTATTGTTCAGATCTCTCTTCTTTCTCATCTTTCTCTCCTTGATAAATGCTACCTCTCCACATTTCAGGTAATCACCCCAAAATCCTTCTTTATAGATCTTTTATTTTTGTTTTTGTTTCTTATGTTATGTAAGAACACACAAAGTATATACAACCAAACATTATAAACATTTAACAAAATTGTTGCAAATATGGGCTGTGGTGCCGTTAATGTGTAGGCCGTAGGGTAATTTCCATCTTTTTTTCCAAATAAAATAGAGTAAATAAATGAATTCAGCTCTGTTTCACTATATTTTGTCTTTACATATGCAATGTACTATAGTATATGATACAACAAAGTCCATCCAACTACACCTTGAGTACGTACAGAAGAGTTTGTCAATCTATTCTAACATGTCTAATATAACATTATACTAAACCTCAGGTTTGAAAAGATGTCTAGACTTTGAACCCTTATTAAGAATCTAGACTTAAATTTACCCCATAAAGATGGGTTCGTAGTGATCTAGTCATCATGGGAACCTCGTCCCAGAAACATTTTTTGATAATATTAAAAAAAAATTCTGATATACTACTGTTAATTCGTAGTGATCTAGTCATCATGGGAACCTCGTCCCAGAAACATTTTTTGTAATAATTAGAAACATTTTTTGTAATAATAATTTTTTTTCTGTTAATTTTTTGATAATTTTCGCATAGAGCTTAGCTAGATTTCCATGGCCATTTACAGAGGAGGTTAGGTATTATGGGGGTGTTTTAGACTGAACTTGAGAGTTTCAAAATATATCAAATTGTTAACTTTCTTGTACTAGACTACATGCGGTTTCCTTCTAATACTACCCAAGTAGGTTGGTTCAAATATTGGTTTAGTGTTTCATCTCTTTGTTGCTTACTAAACTTGCAATATTTTGTGTTTGTTGATATGATTCAGCCACATCAATAATAATGTACAACAAGTGCAGTCACCCAGTGTGGCCTGGAATTCAACCAGGAGCATGGAAGCCAATCTTGGCATGTGGCGGCTTCAAACTTCTTCGAAGAAAATCATACACTCTACATGTTGGAGTAACTAACTCTACCAGCTTAGCACGAGTTAGTTACTCTCACTCATTAGCAATGTAGTCATATATATAAGCATATAGTTACAAATTAGTTAGCTTAGTCATTAAGAAAATTATATCACCACTGTAAAACAACAATAAGAGTTGTTCTTCAAGTTCTGTAAATACACTTTACATTTTGTTGATTCTCCAGTTATGATGTATATAGTTTTTGTGTTCATCTCTGTGTTCTTTACATTTCTTCTGTAAATTTCATATCAAAACTACAAAATCAACATGGTATCAGAGCAGTTACGGTCTTCATCGTCTTTCTTGAGCTCGTTGATTATCCATTAATGGCGGTTGAAGATCATTTCTTCACGAACGCAACATCACGATCTACGAACAAAAGTTTGACCTCTAAATCTCATCAAAATTAGGTGTTTTCTTTTGATTTTCTATCTCAGATCTCATATAGTTTGTTTGATTGCATATACGAGTTCTTTCTATAATTCTGGTGATTGATTTCATATGTTTTGGTATAGATTCTGTTGAACAAGTGTGATTACAGTGTTAATTGTGTAAATTGATCAAACAGACTTCATATTATTCTAGATATGGCTGAAAACAGAATAGTTAAGGTACCTAATCAAGATCCAAATAGCATTTACTTTATTCATCCCTCTGATGCGAGTTCGACACAATTAGTTTCCTTAAAGTTCAATGGAAATGGATTTAATAACTGGAAGAGAGCTATGATTTTGACTCTTTCAGCGAAGAACAAACTAGGTTTTGTTGATGGAAGTATAGCTAAACCAGCAGATAATATGTCTGTTGAGTCTAAAGCATGGGATAGATGCAATGATTTGGTTTGTTCCTGGTTGATTTTCAATTTGGATGATGTAATTGCTAAAAGTGTGTTATTTCTTATGACTGCAAAAGAGATATGGACTGATTTGGAGGAGAGGTTTGGATATACTTCAAGGACACAAGTGTATTCACTAGAACAACAACTAGCTGATTTACAACAAGGAAATGACAATGTTTCAGAGTTTTTCACTAAAATCAAGACCTTATGGGATGGGATTAGTGATGCAAATCCTTTACCACAATGTACTTGTCAAAAGTGAACTTGTAATCTGGAACAAAGAGTCTATCAAATGCAACAAGAACAGAGAATGTTGCAATTCATGATGAAGTTAAGTGAAGAATATTCTGCAGTAAGGGCTAATATCTTGATACAACATCCCATGCCAAATGTGACTAATGCTTATATGCTGTTTGCACAGGAAGAAAGGCATAAAGAATTGTCTCAAGTAGTGCAACAAAATGAATCAGTTGCATTTTATGCAGATAAAAGGAAATTCAATGAGTCAAAGAAGTTTTCTAGTGGTCCTGGTTCTAATGCTTACAAGAATTCTGGAAATTACAATGCCAATTCTGCTAAGCCTGTAGGAAATACAGGAAATTCAACTAAAAGATCTCAGTATTTTTGCACTCATTGCAAGATTTCTGGTCATAGTATTGAGAGATGCTTCAAAGTCCATGGTTATCCTCCTGGTTTTAAAGGTTTTAAAGACAAGAGAATTGTTGCTATTTCTTGCCAATCTGATGGTTCATCTGTTTCAGAAGGAGGCAATACTATATCTGTTGAGCAGTATACTAAACTTATGGAAATGCTAAATAAACAACAGCTGCAAGAAACTTCTTATGACAAGTCTGGTCCTTCTTATGCTCTTTTAGCAGGTAAGCTCTGCATATTAACAAGTTCTTATACAAGCTGGATCCTAGACAGTGGCAGTACAGATCATATATATTCTAATCTGAATCTCTTTGATGATTATTAACTATTTGAAGGTAGTAATAATATGGTCTTTGACACCAAATGATATGGCATTAATTAGTTAGCATTTTGTGATATTTTAATTGGATGGTCTTGCGGGCCCATTATTGTTATAACCAATCAAATTAATGACATGTATTTGTGTCAAAATTTAGGAACTAATTTGATGACCGTAGCATTTTTCTTTCAGAAATGATGTTGTATATTTTGGATGTTAGATTACCATAAAAATAAAGCTAAAAGAAAATGTACATGAAGTCAAGTTATCTTGAATGCTAAAACATCACACAATATGTTCCTCTCAAAATTCCAATCACTCAAAACAACAATCCTCCTTGCCCCCGAATCACTCACAAACTCACACACACTCTCCTTCTTCACACACTCATTTCACACACAACACCACCACCACCACCTTACTAACATAACCAACACAACCACCACCACCTACTGGACCAAAAAAATCCACGATCTCTGCACAACTCAAAACAATGTGGACGCAGCTCTTGCCCTCGTCGATCACCTCCGTCTTCAAAACTACCACCCCAACTCACTCAATCTCAGCTCCATTATTCATGCTTTGTGTCATGCTAATCGCTTCTCCGAAGCTCATCATCGTTTTCTCATGTTTATTACTTGTGCTTATACTGTCCCTGATGAACGTACTTGTAATGTCATCATTGCCAGATTACTTGATTCTCGAAACCCGGAAGCTACATTGCTTGTTTTAAATCGTTTGCTTGAGTTTAAGCCACATTTCGTGGCGTCTCTGTGTAATTATAATAGGTTGATTGATCAGTTTTGTGGGGTTTTCAGGGTGCGTGATGCGCATAGGTTGGTTTTCCATATCATTAGGAGAGGCCATTCTCCGAATGTGGTTTCGTATACTAGTTTGATTAATGGGTATTGTAAAGTTGGGGAGGTCGAGCTTGCGTATAAGGTGTTTGATGAAATGCGGGAGAATAACGTGAGGCCTAATTCGCTTACGTATAGTGTGTTGATTCGCGGGGTTGTAAAGAAGAGGGGAAATGAGTGGAAGGAGTTGATGGGGAAGCTTTGGGAAGTAATGGGGGATAAGGACGACGTTAGTGTTAATAATTTGGCGTTTGGGAATTTAGTTGAGTGTCTGTGTAATGAAGGGTTGTTTAATGAGGTGTTTGAGATTGCGGAAACTATGCCTCAAGGGAACAATGTGTGCGAAGAGTTTGCTTACGGGGAGATGATAAATTCGCTTTGTAAAAATGGGAAGTATCACGGGGCGTCTAGGATTACGTATATAATGAGGAGGAGGGGATTTGTACCGAGCTTTGTTTCTTATAATGCTATTATACACGGGCTTAGTAAAACTGGTGGATGTATGAGGGCTTATCAGTTGTTGGAAGAGGGAAATGGAGTTGGATACTTGCCGTCAGAATTCACATATAAAGTTTTGCTGGAAGGTCTTTGTCGAGAGTCTGATATTGGAAAGGCGAGAAAAGTGCTTGAGATTATGTTGAAAAAGGAAGATGTGGATGTCACAAGGATTTACAATATATATCTGAGAGCTCTTTGCCTTGTGAATAACCCGACTGAGCTTCTGAATGTTCTTGTTTCTATGCTCCAAACAGAGTGCAAGCCTGATGTGATTACTCTCAACACTGTAATTCATGGATTCTGCAAGATGGAAAGAATTGAGGAGCCATTGCAAGTGTTGCATGATATGCTGGCAGGAAAGTTTTGTAGTCCCGATGCTGTGACATTTACCACAATCATATGTGGTTTGTTACGTCTTGGGAGAACTGAAGAGGCTCTCAATATATTACACAACGTTATGCCTGAAAACGGATTTGTACCTGGAGTTGTGACTTATAATGCAGTTCTTCGTGGATTATTTAAATTGGACCAGACAAAAGAAGCAATGGATCTGTTTAACAGCATGGCGAGTGGCGGTTTAGTTGCTGATAGTGTTACCTGGACAACAGTTATCGATGGGTTGTTCAGTGCTAACCAAGTAGACGAGGCTAAGAGTTTCTGGGACGATGTTGTGTGGCCCTCAAAGATTCATGATAATTTTGTCTATGCGGCTATCCTTAAAGGGCTTTGCAACGCTGGAAAGTTTGATGAGGCATGTGATTTTCTATATGAGTTAGTTGATTGTGGGGTTAATCCAAATACTGTTAGCTACAATATTCTAATGGATGCTGCTTGTAAATTGGGTATGAAGAAAGAAGCGTACAGAATTATGGGAGAAATGAAAAAGAATGGGTTGACTCCAGATGCCGTGTCTTGGAGGATTCTAGATAAATTGCATGGAAATGTAGAGAATATATCTTTTGTGAAGGATTCAGTAGTGCAAGAAAAGAATTAAGTGGTTATTGCTACATAAGTTCTAACAAATCTTGGCAATATCTTGATTTGAGGGGATAATGCAAGGAAAATAGAAAGATAAAGTATATCAGTTTTCTTTGGCTGAAGTGATGAACTTTAAGCAATGAACCTTTCGAGGTTTGTCTGAAACAGTGGTCATCGGTCCATCATCATCTGCAAAGGTGAGTGCTACTTAATGTTTGTCTCGTGAAAAGTTAGACTTGTTTTCAAGAAATTGGAGGATATCATTTTGCAGAGTCTTGTTTTCTTGAGAGAAGTAGCAATGTAACTCTATAATGTATTGCAGACTATGCAATGTAGAGAACCATACGAGAACTGAGAACATCTTACTGACTTGTGAAGACAAAAATTTGGCCTTGACAAATGGTCAGGATCCATAACAAACTTGTATATTCAAGGTAATAATAATTACAATAGAAAATCAATAGTAATACCTATATAAATAACAAATAAAAAAAATTGACACTAATTTCATGAGTAGATAACCAAATTGAGTAAAAATGTTTCAAATAATATAATATGAAATTTTCAGTACATTAAAATTTTATTAATAAAAAACTTTACATTAATCTATGATTCCTTTATAAACCATGTAGTCATTTACCCAAATATTAGTGACATATCTCTATGTTCAACAGCCACAACCACTTGTGAGGTCATCCTCTATTTCCAGAAATAACCACCATGCTTTCCATATATAGAAAATTTTCTCATTCTATCCTCTCTTCTTCATCGCCTTCACAAACCCTACCAAACCATGGAGACCTCCAAATCCGAGCAATCACCAGCACTCTCCTCTCTTTACCTCCAAAACCTCCAAAACCTCGACGAAATCAAGCGTGTCTTCAACCGCTTCGACGCTAACAATGATGGCCAACTCTCTGCAGAAGAGCTCACGGAGGTGATCAAAACCCTTGGCATTACGCCTTCCCCTGAAGAAATCACCCGCATGATGGAAGAAATCGATACGGATAAAGATGGATTTATTAGTCTGGATGAGTTTAAAAAGTTCTGCTCAGCTGGAAGTGATAATGGAGAAGGCGAATTACGAGAAGCTTTCAATATGTATGATATTAATAGAAATGGACTTATTTCATCGACAGAACTTCATCAAATTTTGACAAAGATAGGGGAGAAGTGCACGGAACAGGATTGTGTTAAGATGATTACATCTGTAGATTCTGATGGGGATGGGTTTGTAAATTTTGCTGAGTTTAAAACTATGATGAGTCGCTCTAAGTAGGATTATTGTTAAGAATGTTTGTGGATTAGGAGTTTTTTTTGTTAAGGTTGGTAAACACATGTATGTGTGATTAAGATTTGGTTTAATAATTCAGAGATACAATTTTGAGTTCTTTTGCTCTAACTGTATAGTTTTATTATTGTAAATTCTTTCTGTCTTGTTTATTCTTGTTTTTTTAGTGATTTTATGTGAGAATTTTTATGACAAGATGCTCCGTACTCCAAAACCAAACCGAATGCAGCAAAATTTTGAAACGACGTGGATGCAGCAAAATTATTAGAAGAAAAAATATTTGCAAATTTTAAGACTTTTAACGTGAATTTAGAATTTTATCTTTTATTTTACGAGCAAGACGACAAATATGAAGCGTTCTTCAATCGACAAATTAAGGGGATCTAATAATATTTTAAGAGATGGGGACATGGTTTGATTCCACTCGAGAAGACCTGCAGCAAAAGGAAGGACTATGAGAAGTACATTTATCTAAGGGAATGAGATGCAAAAATAACTTTGTTGTTTTGAATTTCATAATGATTGCTAAGAATCAAAATTAAACTCTTATCAGCTAAAGCAGAACGAGTTAAACAAGCTAATTCAACTGAAGAGGCCTGAGGCTTTAACCAGGCAACTTTCTCTGTCCGCATTCTAGCCTGCAACTTCAATGATCTTGCTGAGTAACAAATCCTGTTAAAAATGTCAAGTGTTCTTGCTGTTATACATGCCAAAGCAGAAATCATGGTTTTTTACGATAAGAGCTTGATCTGGAGACAGACAGGGTGGTTTAACAAGTACTTGTAAAAGATGTTGTCAAACTTGTCACATGTACAATGAAATAAGTAGCAGAACCATAAATAGGAGCAGCCTTTTCTGATTCTAAAGCATTGAGCGAAGCCTATAGTAATATTGTGTGCATTTCAGGAAAGTAAAGCATTACATAATTGGTTTGAAGAAGGAAGCATAAAGATAAAATGGTTTAAACCTTGGCATTCATGTCTGATAGAAGGACAAAGATATAGTAATAATTCAATGGATTTCCATGCATATTCGAAAGCGCAAAAACATCCCTCATGACTCGTAGATGTTGACATTACTAAAAGAAGTCTCTAAGTATTTTGTTTAAGAGAAATATAGAGAGACACAATGTTTCTGACAACACTCTACTAATTCCATTGATCATTCTCAAATTTATATTGTTTCTGGTGGTACATGAAAAGTCCATACATAATGAACATAGAGAGACTCCTCATACATGAATATAATTAATATCGACTGTTGATATTTTGCATGACAAAACATTAGTGCGACATTTATGTTTCAACACTCCCCCCTTAATGTTTTGTCGTTGAACCTTCATCATGTCTCGAAAGTAAAAAAACCTTTCTTTGGGTAGAGCTTTCGTGCATATGTCAGCAAGCTGTTCTTGAGTGCTGCAGTACTTAATTTGATAACTCCATTTTCAACAGCTTCACGGATGAAATTATACTTCACATCAATATGCTTTGTGCGTCTGTGATGTACCGGGGTTCTTTGCCATTGAGATAGCAAATTTATTGTCACACAAAAGAGTTGTAGAACCTTTCTGTTTCTCTTCCATATCTTGTAGGATCTTCCTGAGCCAGAGAACATGAGATGTTGCTAAGCTTGCTGCTACATATTCTGCTTCTGCAAAGAGAGTGCAACAGTTTCTTGCTTTTTCGACAGCCAAGAAATTACTCCAGATCCAAGAGAAAAAGCATAGCCTCATGTGCTTTTTTTTTTTATCGTCAACGCTTCCTGCCCAATCGCTATCAGAGTAACCAAACAGTTCCAACTTTTCACCTTTCTTGTACATGATACCAAAATCCAGAGTTCCTTGTAAATACCTCATAACTCTTTTAGCAGCTCCAAGATGTATTTGAGCTATTGGCCATGATTTTTGTTGTTTCTAGCTCAGTTGTGCTCAAGTGAATTTTAATCTTCTGCATATGTTTTTCCCGACTAATCTTGTACATTTGTCAATTCATTATATATATATAGTGTGTTATCTATTCATGATTACTTATCAAAGTTCTACTACAAGCAGATTAAGTCAGAAACAGATGAAGAAAAAAAGACAGATCAAGGCTTTAGCAGGTCTTCTGGAAAAGCTCTTAAAAATTGAAACCAAAAAAAAGATGAAAGAGAACATCAGTTGAGAACAGTTGAAAACTTTCTGAAAAATGGTTTCCAAGGACAATAGCCGATAGCAAATCAAGCAAAAGAAAAGATGAAAACAACTGTCGGTGATGACACTGCCCAGGAGCCAGATGATTCGAGGGTGAAGGTGCAAGACCATGCCAACAGTAGAATGATCAGCTGAAAACTTGACAATATGGATTCACTTGAATTTAGACAAACATTTATTTAATATAGTTAGTGGCCTTACAATTTATCTTATTGTCTGCATCCTAGCCTGATAATCAAGAAGGTGCTTCATAATGTAAGTGTTTGAGTAAAAATAGTACAGAAGATTGTGAATGACAGGAGCAAAACTTAGTTTCATTTGCCTCTCAACCCACATCGAGTGATTTTAAAACATATCAAGACTTCATAACGAAGTAGTAAAGCACTTAGCTCAGCTGGGCTTGGTAACGCGAGCTTGTAACTCATGTGAGAGCTGGATGGTTGAATATTGGGCCTGGTCCTGATGGCTGGGCTCTCTGGGTCTCATCTGACCTGTCCTCTCCAAGTGAGAAGTGGGTCACGGTCCTCAAGCGAAGGCTTGGAGGCATTGGCTCCTAAAGGTCTAGGGCTCCGCGCAAGGCTGGTTCCACAGAACAGCGAACACCTGTCTCTTCTTACAGTGGAAGGATAACAGGTTGGTTCCTAGTTTGTCCACAAAATGCCTAATGGGCCTCTCAATTAAACAACCATCTTTTTTTTGTTTTATATATTTGAACTTTAATTTGATGTTATATATTTGATATTTGTATATTAATGATAATTTTATACTCCCTCTTATTTTGGCCACATTTTCAATTTTTGTTGTCCCGCAACATTTGTCCACTTTCCTTAATAAAGGTAAATAAAACTCTAAATATGTAAAAAGTTTGTAATTATAGTATTATTTAAGCTTAGTTATGGAAACTAAACAAAAAATATAGTAAATTGGTAAAAACGTGGATTTTGATTGGTGGACAAAATAAGTGGGATGGAGGGAGTATTTATTTTCGGCAGATACGAAAGTAACAAAACCAACTTATATGCATCGAATTTAACAAAACCAACTTATATGCATCGAATTTAACAAAACCAACTTATATGCATCGAATTTGAGGTTGGTTTTTGTAGGTTGACCCTACATCGCACATAAATCATGCGTCATGAGCCAGAATGTAAGCCAGTTGCATCATGAACCAGAATGTAAACCAATTGCATGACCAAGTTGTATATGTTGTATATTCTCATAAATGAGATGTACCTCTCACGCATACAGTGGCGGAACCACATCAAACCAAGCACCCTCCTAGGCCCATCCTGAAATATTAGGTTAAGTATATTTTGTATTGGTATTATGCGTAACATTATAATCGGTCCAGTGGTTAGTAAGTCGTTTTGTGGATGAAATCTTAAGTTAAAGTATATTTATACAGTGGTTAGTATATTCGGTTGAGGTACCGATTTACGATTTATCGGATGATTTGGTTGAAAAATCGGTGATTTATCGGCAATTTTTGCAAAATCGATTCCAAAATTTTGACCGATTTATCGACGATTTTTCAAAAATCGGCCAATTTCTATAGATCATAGTTGGTCCCGTGGTTGTCTGCAACAAAAACACTAGTTTTTTGTTTTAAAAAAAGAAAAATTTAGTAAAGATTTTAGCTCACCTTCATGTTTTGTGGTTTGGCTCGGCCACTACACACTTAAATATGAATTCCTCAAATAAAAACATGATAATTGGGATCCAATTCGGAATATATATTCACGCGTTAGAAGTCAGTTCCACACACATTTCGCTTTTACAAGAGGCAAGTGACATTTTTTTAGCATCTACAGTACATAACAGACATAAAAAAACAAAACATGCATTACAAACTACTGCAACGCATTTGCTACACTGTAACAAGCTTTACATTTACGTATATATAAAAAAACAGCTTTGTGTTACATTTTATGTCATCCAAGGCTAAAATGAACTGACCTGATTGTGGTTATCTTGCCCATGCTTACAAAGGGTAAAAACTCCTTTCCAGATTATATGATTACTCTGTTGGCCTACTGAGTTATCAAAATAAACTTGTATGGCATGGAAAACTAACCAAAACTTTAAAACTTGTTACAACAAATTGAAGAACATATATTTTACAAGACAATACATGATATTGAGGGCGTTTCCACTACCAAACCAACAATATAGGGGAAAGAATGACAGAAAAATCACAATTACGTCAACTGAAGTAATCGTCCGATGTGATCTGTAAACAGTTGTGTTCCTGGAAGTCCCCTGCTTGCCTCTATTGCAAGGCATTCCAGTGGGTCATCTCCAGCTTGCTCTGTTGTTTACCCCTCTGTCTTTGTTAACATATTAGTACATCATGGCTGGCCCTTCTCCCTCCCGCTGTTTGCTGATGAAGGCGGTCTCGGCACTTGTGAACTAGAGATTGGCTTTTGAAGTGGCTTCAACGCAGCCAAAATTTCAGAAAACGTTGGTCGCAAATTTGGATCCCTGCAGTTTTAATACGTTAAAGCTTAAAACCAATTTTACTATCTGCTCATGTAGAGTACGATAGGTACCATAAACATGCATGAAATTTTGTTGGAGATTTATTGATACATTACAGTCAAACCAACTCATTAAGCACTGTAACCACAGTTAAGTTTCAACTTACGTCTGCCAGCATTTGCAGATGATATCTGCAATAGCGGGATCTATGTCATCTGGAATGTCAAGACGCCGATGTTGAAATCCAACAGCTCCAACAACTTGCATAGGGTTCAATCCTCCCCAAGGTTGTTGCAAAGTACATAGTTCCCATAATATTACACCATAACTATAAACATCGCACCTGTCATTCACCAGTTGAACTGTAAAGTCAAAAATAGTCCACATAAATTGATGTAGATACTAGTACACACCGACATTTGCTCTATATACAATTAAAATCACAAAGTAATTAAAAACATTCAACAAGAAATTAAGGTAAGGCAGCCCATACTTCTCATTTGATGGTTCATTTCGAAGTACCTCTGGAGCCATCCACTCAGCCTGCATATACCACAACATAACGAAGATAAATGAATAATTCTGATGTTTGGTACTAATATTGCACTAGACTATGCATTGCAGTCCTAGGATAACATAGTAAACCCAGAATGAGGTAAATCACATTTTCTTGATTATTAGTGTAGATTCTTACTTGAATTATCAATTGACCTAAACTTCGATAAAAGTCTTGTTGTAAACATTTTGAAATTTACAGTATCTTATGTGAAATCCCCTACCAACTATGACTATTATTATAAAAGATCATATCTTAACTTTTATTTGTCGTCCTAGGACTTAATCACGTAGTGATTCGGTCCTTTATGACATCATAAAGTCAATATTATGCTTTAACTTTCTGCCCTTTTCTCCATGTTTCATAGTGGTTTATACTTAACATTAAATTAGTGAATGAACTTCAAACTCTAGTACATCGCTTTAAGATCATGTTTTGAGGAAACAACTTAGGCAATGACTATTAGTGTGACATGTGAATCACCATCAACCACAGTATAATAATATTTCATATACACTTTCTATTACCAAGTTTTTTTACAACTGCCTTAAAGTTAATCAATTCTTTGTTGAAATCTAATCAATTCTTTGTTGAAAAATCATGTTGTGAGGGAATCAAATTAGACAAACTATACGTGCAATTGTAATGACTAATGAACTACAGTAGAATAATATTTCATACACATTTCCCATTATCCGATGCCCCACAACAAATGCTTTGAAACTATACAGTCCTTCTATATGTAGATTCTCTTTTAATGTTGTCTAGTACACAGATACAAGTGCAAGGGTCATGATTATCTTTGGAATATAACTACATTTCAACTCATTTTTCATATAAAGAAAATTCTTGATTTTTCATTGAATCATCATGTTTCTTTTTGTTTTGTATATCAAATAACATATCATTTGCCACAAAGCAACTGGAGGGGTACATGCTGTCAAAGGATAACATTACCTTGCAGAATTTCATATAATAGTTTACGTTTTATAGGGCAAAGCATCTGTTTACTTTCTTAACTAATTTTTCCCAACACTTTGCATCTCTTTGCCTGGTTGCATTCTAGTTGTTTCTATCTCATGCTTTCCTATACAGAAGAGTACATCTAAAATCAGGGACGAAAGTTTCGTATTTAGGTGCAACAATATGAAGAACGCTCTAGCCCAAAGTGGCTTACCGTCCCTGCTGTCGACCTCGAGGAAAGAAATGTGCTATTTTTCATTCTTGACAACCCAAAATCACAAACCTGACAGGTAAACATGCTTATTAGGGACTACAGCATAAATTACCATTTTGCCAGTTTTATTGTTAGAAAAAAATTCACCTTCACTACCCAGTTCTTATCTACAAGAAGATTTGGCGATTTCAAATCACGATGAACTATAACCGGTGTACAATTGTGCAAATAATTCATTCCCCTAGCCTGAAAGTGTAATGAAATAGGACTAAATGTGTTAGTAGATTAATTTTACAATAGAAAAAAAGCTGCAAACGCTATTATAGAATTAACTAAAAAGTAAATCAAAGAATGAGCACATACAGCATCAAGGGCCATCTTCAAACGTCTGCGGACATCCAATTGATTGTTGGGCCGGTGGATTAGCCTATACAAGCTACCTCTGTAGAACAAAACAGTGCTCT
Source organism: Kitagawia praeruptora (assembly GCA_037693485.1). NCBI lineage: Eukaryota > Viridiplantae > Streptophyta > Magnoliopsida > Apiales > Apiaceae > Kitagawia > Kitagawia praeruptora. The sequence goes on from CM075345.1 coordinate 104,647,360, forward strand.
AGAATCTCGTGGCAAAAAATTTAAATAAATCATACATACAGTCAGATGTTTTTACAAAATTTAAATACTATTCCCAATGCCGTCAGAACATCAGAAGTGGTCAAATTTCCTATGCCAATTACATAGATTATTAGTGAAGCTGTGTTGTATTATGCCTATATCTGTCATGACTTCATTGTTGTGGTAAAGTCCTTGTTTTAGGACAGTTGGTGTTTCTCACTAAGTTCGAATTAATGGAGAGAACTACTACAGATACAGAAACCTGTCACAACAGAGACCTCAACTTTAGATGACAACTGAAAATATCTACCAGTTAACAAACAAGAAACATAATATCTGACAAGCCTCCAACCTAATTTTAGAAGACTACATTAGTTGCATAAAGTTCATCACATACTTCAAACGTAAGACATTGGGAATATGGAAGGTCAAACCCAAGGATGGTATCTTCATATATAATTGCAGCCTTCAAATTTATCTTGTTGATCAGTGAAATACACATGCACACTTTTCGAGGAAACCACTATACTTTTTCGTCGCACTGAGATGAAAAAATGGCATTAAACATATAACGATATTTGCTTGTACTACAGCTACCGTAAGAGTCTGACCTTGGTAAAATGTTAAAGTTGGTGAATATAATCAAACCAGATGATAATTGGATTTTGGGCCTGATCCTGGGTGATTGACAACAACCAAGTGTCATCCTTCATCATCCACAATTTACATTCTCATCTTAAATGGGTTTAAGATGAATGATGAGATAATACTATCTTGTTTCCAATCACCTCAGACCCAAAATCAACAATAATTACTTGCAATTACAAGATTCACCAAATCCAGCAATATCAACTTCAGCTACTCTAATTGGAACTTGCATGACAAGAACATATATCGAAGTGTTCACAACCAAGCCTGTAATATTGAGTAATTATATTTTTGCACTTTGGATCTCTAGTTTTTGTTATATCAATGTTGCTGGAGTGATTTGACTTTCTTATCATCAGGTTTTGGTTTGAATTTTCACGGCATTTTAAAAGTCTATATAATTCTCGAGCTCTCTAACTATTTTGAAGCTGTGAAATTGCATGTATCTAATCCTCTCCTAGAGTCAGCAATTTATATGAGGTTTTTCTTTACTTTTTTATAGCTAACATACAATCATTTATTATTTATATGTATAGTTCATTCATCTCTTTAACAAGCAAAGCCATGCAGATTCACTTTTTTTTTTCTTTTTTTTTTTGCCAGGGAAGGGATTCACATTTTATAGTATTATCTTAATCAAGTATGTGTTAGCCTTTACTTATAATAGTGATATGACAAGTAGAAGTGAGTTTGACTATTAGAACACTGTCTTTAAACATAAAATAGATTTATACATAGTATATTTGTTTTGGAAGCTTTGCTTGCTCCTTGTAGTTTTATGAATCCCGAAGTTTTGTCAGCATATGCTACCCGCTGATAATTTCATATTTAATTATAACATAAAGTTTGACACTCGCATATAGGTGTGTAACATTTATAGTATTAGTAATAGAAGAGTACAATAGTTAAAAATTTGTGATCCAAAATTTTTTCTATATTAGATCTACAACTTGATTACGTCAACTAAAATTTAAGATAAACTCCATGGTATAACTCCCTTGAATATTCATAGTCTAGCATGGCACATAGTGAAAGGAACTGAGAATATTTATACTCTAGCATCTTACATAGTGAAATCAATTGATTTACTTCTACACGTCAACCTTAGATTTTCGATCTCAACATGAGTCCAGTTTCAAATGGTTGATTATTTATATGTTAGTTCCTTCTTATTCTAAAGAGATATTGAAAACATTTTAAGCTGGTTATTACATGATTCGAGAATGAGTACGGAATGCTGCTATGTATCATTCTAAGATATTATACAGTTCAATTTATATCTGATGTCTCCAAATTAAAATTAAGATATTTACTTTTGACATACCTAGGAAGGAATTCTGTTACAATAGACAGATTTGGAGGGCGAGTAACAGCTCCCATAAAGAGAACAACATTCGGATGTCTAACTCTTTTCATAATCCAGACCTTGCAAGAAAAACAGAAAAGATGAGTTTTACATTTATGATCTCTAAAGTAGTTTTGACATAGATCCACACATAGATCCACAAGATGAGCAACAACATCTGAATGTACTTAAAAAATTAGGTTGCGACAAAATTGGAGTTTGAGACAAATGTATAGTTTAAGATGTTTGTCAGTGTCGAAGCAAGGCAAGGCTTAAAGCCTAGATGCCACTTAGGTATTAAGGTGCTTGTGTGCCTACAAGGCAGTCTTCATAGCTTACTGACCGGACGCTTGGGCATTATCTCGATAGATATGATATTGCGCCAAACTATATCTGAAACATTCTGTTCAGGCAAGCAAGACAACAAAAACAAAATTTACAAGTCTAAAAATGACGGCCTTCCATTGTAGATGGGTATTAGTCACTAATATGGTCTACAAACCAACAACTGTCAAGAATTATGACAATAGGGCATGGTACACAGGATTCATTTGTTACATGGACATGCACCATTTTGTTACATGGACATGTACCAAAAGGCGTCTACATGCCACCATTTTGCTTTTGTTGTTTGCTTAGTATGCATTG